>CM028131.1:129047500-131447500 GCA_016271365.2 Neoceratodus forsteri
ATGGTTCCTCATGGGTTATTCTACACGTTACTGAAGCTTCGCTCTAGAGGTCTACAGGATGCCATCTTGCCACTCAATGAAAACACAGTCCTATGTACAGTTGCCATGCATTTTTATGTCTGCAGTGGGCAGAGCCTGCAGATGTTTTGCATGTACAAAATGAGCGATGTCATGTTTTCTGTCCATGGAACTGACTGAAGGTGTAAATAGTCTCCTCTGCCTTACCTTCCTCCAAGAAATGTTTTCCGTCCTCAAATAAATACGCTTTCATGTTAGTCAATGGTTGCAGTGCACTATTTTCTTTCATAAATGGGAGGTACAAGAACTGGAACCTGAGTAGTGGGAGGCAGCATTAGTTTTTGGGGGTGGAGTAAGATCCACCCCCACTTACACCCGAGAAGCTCCTAAAGATCCACCCCACCTTTTTTTTTGTTTATGTGGGAGGGGCATGAGGTGGATCTATCATGTTGGAACAACTGACTATCAGAGCTGCCTGGAGAAGTAATTAAGAAGTGCCTGAAACTCCATCTAGGCATATCCTTCCCCCCCCACACACACACACACATAGACATCTTGATTGTTTTTTATGCTAAGCATGTCAATATTTAGCTCTTATATTATGAGCAAGTTGGACATAAAAACAAAATAGAAAAAAAAGGATCAAGCAGGTGCCTTTTCCTTTGTCAGATACATGAAGACAGAAGGTCACAAATCCTGTACGACAAGTTCATTATATGGATGTTTTCCATGTAAAACAGAAATTTTGTTAATGTCATGTCTATAACATTATTTGTAGCCAGTAAACTATTATTTACATAGGTTCTATAAACAACAGGTTTTAATTCAGAAATCCAGTTTTGATAAATTAGTTTTATTAGCAGTTCTGTAAGATTTATGTCTCTCTGATGTAAGAGTGTATAACACAGAAACAAAAGGGTTCTGTAATTGATTGTTGTTTGCATGAGAAGTGAGTGTGACAGTGGCATGCAAGAGTGAAGTCTAAATTGCTTATTGGCCATTCTGGGATCTGAAATTCAACAGTAATGTGCAAAGAGAATACAGTCTTGTGTTTTGTGCATTTGAATAGGTGTAGTGCTTTGAAGTTAAAAGATATATACACATAGTGTCATGGGCACCTGAAAAGGAAGGAGATATTACTAAAATAAATGCTATTCTGATGATTTATTTATGTGAGAGATTTTAAGTGTAGTTCTGCCTAGGTCACAGACACATAAGCTATAAAAAGTACATTTAAGGATGGATGTATTAGTCAAAGCTTGTAGTAGCAAACTAAAGCAAGAAAAATAATATATTGTGTGTTTTGTTTCAATTGTTTAACTAGGAATGGGGAGCACATGGAAGTTAAGTGACTTGCTCAGGGTCATCCAGTATGCAAGTGGGGGCTATGGGATTCAAACCCAGATCTCCAGATTTGCAGCTCAGAACCTTAAACCACTGTGCTATACTGTCTCCCTAGGTATGGCAGTCATCTGTTTTATGGTCATGATACTGGTGTAGTAAGCAGCAATGCATTCTATAGCTGTTATAAAATGTCAATAAGTAAGTCATGCAACAGATGTGCTGAGCAGTTACTGAAGCAAGAAATGTATTTAGGATAGTAAAATATTCCTGATAATGTGTGACATTTGCATCTCAATTTCAAGGAGGTCCTTATGGGGTGTCAATGTACAATATAAAGTAGTTATAGTTTTCAAGTTGTCTGAGTAATTGCTTTGTACTACCACTGTTACTAAATTTAAATTATTTTATGAAGAAATTAAGTTTATGTAAATGTCTGTAACTGTATTAAAAACATTTACTTATCCTTATAATGTAATGTATTAAATGCTGTTGCTAGGTTAAGAGGTCACACAACAGCAATAGAGATGAAAACAATGGGATGCATAGGAATTTATTTATTTATTTATTTATTAGCTTTTGTTGACCAGGTAGGTGCATTAGGCAAAATCCTGCCTATTTTCAAGTGCAACCTGGGAGAGTACAATGGACAGATTGCCATTACAAAACAATGGTGGAGTACAAAAGCAGCAGATAATACAGCACCAGAGCCCATTCTCACAGGGATAGTCAGAGAAACAAAAACAATACAATGAAGCAGTGGCCATCCACACAGGGATGGAGGGAAGCAGGTAAGGAAAACAAGACAGAGCAGTCAAGACTTACAGTGACAAACAGTAAGCTAGCTAAAGGGAAGCAAGAGGAGAGAGAGGGTTAGGTACAGTCACAGGAGTCAAGTGCATGTAGGTGGGAAAAAAGTGCAGCTTTAAAGGAGGAGGAGTGAGATGGAGAGCATTTAAGGCTGGGAGGTAGAGAGTTCCAGAATTTGGGGGCAAAGTGAGAGAAAGCTTGTTCCCCCATTTTTGTTGAACAGTGTGGGACGTAGAGTGAGGAGGAATTAGTGGCTCTCATTTGGCAGGAGTGCGACACTGGAGTGAGCATGGCCCCAATGCTGTCAAGGTGAGGGGGTCTTGTCATGGAGTCAGTGAAGCATCCCAGAGTATATAAGCGCAGATTTTTGGGGGACAGCCAGTGTAGAGTTGAGTACAGGAGACAGTGGTGAGTAAGGCGAGGGGCAGACAAGGCAAATCTGCAGATGTTATTGTAGGTGATGTACCATTTTTGAAGAATACCACCATTAGTGTGGGAAAAGATGGGTAGGGCATACAGGAGCCTAGGAAGCAGGACACCTCTGGTCACCGAGATCCAAACAGCAGGGGTTACGGAGTGATGCAACCGGTATGCAGCACCAATCTTAATGTTGACAGATCTGCACACCTCCCGTAAGTGACAAGAGAAATCAAGAGCGGGATCCAGAGTCACTCCGAGGTATTTGAAGGAGCCCGTGGACAGGACTACCAACCCATCACAACAGCGCACGCTAAGCTTAGGGGTCCCAGAATGAACTTTTCTAGCAGACCCAATGGTTCACAATGCTTGAACAATACCTGATGACATCACAATGGAATCTGCTGCATCTAAAAACCAATCAGTATGATACGGGAGCTGGAGAAGAAAGGACTTTATTGAAGGAGATGGATTGAGAACAGTTTGATAGGTAACTGCTAATACAACATAAGGTGGAGCTAGTGGCACCAAGAGGCTGCAGCTTGTGCATGAGCAGAGGGTGATTAACCAGGTTAAAAGCTTTTGTAAGGTCAATGAACATGGCTTCAGTAAATAGGCCAGAGTCCATGTTAGACTTAACCTCACTAGAGAACAAGGTAAGAGCTGCAGTGGTGCTGTGACCAGCCCGGAAGCCATATTGAATTGGAGACTGAAGATTGAAGTTTTATAAATGGGCCGAGATCTGACAGTGAATTTTTTCCAATGTCTTGCAGAGGGTAGGTAGAAGCGCAATGGGGCAATAATTGGATAGAATTTTAGGGTCTCCTTTCTTGAAGACCAGTATGATTCTGGCATATTTCCAGGCCAAAGGCACTATGGACGTGCTAATGGACAAGTTAAAAAGCCGAGTAACTGGAGTGGCTAGGAGTGAGGTGCCAATTCTAAGTAACCTATGTTCAATTCCATCTGGACCAGCACTGCCACGGTGGGGGGGGGGTATGTGTGATTTTGTATTTTCTTGAAACTTGGCTTCCCAGTCAAATGCCCTTTGGGATAACCATTGCCTCAGCGTTGCACAGAGGTTCTTTGTCTTTTAAATAGTTTTTTATTTTAATGGGTTCATCACAACATAACCAAGACACACTGTCTTAGGGTAGCTGGTTCATTCCACTGGGGTGTCAAACAGACGAGGCATACTGATGAGTCCTGGTAGGATGAAACACGTGTCTATGTCATCTGTCAGCACCCTTTGCAAACTGTGTGAGAGGCCTTCCGGCACCATGCAGTTCTGCTTAAAGTTGAACCAGCATAACATTCTGTGCTAATTTGCATATGCAGCCCATGATGCTTTGCATTGTGGAGGCATGTGTGATTTTGTATTTTCTTGAAACTTGGCTTCCCAGCCAAATGCCCTTTGGGGTAACCATTGCCTCAGTGTTTGCGCACAGAGGTTCTTTGTCTTTTAAATAGTTTTTTTTATTTTAATGGGTTCACCACAACATAACCAAGACACACTGTCTTAGGGTAGCTGGTTCATTCCACTGGGGTGTCAAACAGACGAGGCATACTGATGAGTCCTGGTAGGATGAAACACGTGTCTATGTCATCTGTTAGCACCCTTGCAAACTGTGTGAGAGGCCTTCGGCACCATGCAGTTCTGCTTAAAGTTGAACCAGCATAACATTCTGTGGTGATTTGCATATGCAGCCCATGATGCTTTGTATTGTGGGGGCATGTGTGATTTTGTATTTATAGATATATATATATATATATATATATATGTCTATGTAATTAACTGTCTTTCTATCAATTGCATGTATCACTATTTTTATGTTTCTAAAACAAACGTGCATATCACATTTGCCTGCACTATGAGCACATACTTATGAAACTGTGCATATTTGTACTCGCTTCTGCACAGACCTCATATTTTCCTAATATTCCCATCAACACAAGCATAACTACCTTGCCCTTATCAAAAGCGACCCCCTCTGAAAGTTACTATCACATTTTCTCTGCTTACAGTCCGTCATTACACCTGACATCAACACATTGGTTAAATGTAACTTACATCACCTCATGGACAAAAACTCTGTTTCTCTAAAAAAAAAAAAAAACTGTAAATAATCCCAAAGCTGAACATGTGCCAGCCATTACTTTTTCATGTACTGCTACCTTCTGTACCATCATGGGGATTTGCATATGACTCCCATGATGCTTTGCATTATTGGGGAATGTGCAATTGTGCTTTCTTTAAAATGTAGCTGTCCGGCCAATATTATCTGGGATGACACATACATCAGTGGCATTTGCTCTCGAGTTCTTTTGTAAACCTATATTGCTTCCTATTCTTTCCATTAAAATGAACACCTCCATATATTTTCCTAATAATGTGTATGCCTTCCTTAGAACAGAAACTAAAACAAATCTTACTACTTACAAATCATTGTGTTGTTTCTCCATACTTCCTCAACAATTCCACACAACTTCAGTAACTTCATCATGCAGCCGTGGTGGATCTGACCAGAATTTGATCTATAAGTTGTGTACAGTATGTTACCTGGTTGACACCTGTTGCCAATTGATTTAAAGGAACCAAGAAACATTGTAATTCACAGTACACACTATAATCTTGAATGTAAGCTTATACCTGGGAATAACAGTTTATGAACTGTGAATAATGGTATGTGAACTGTGAATAAATAACAGTGTGAACTGTAAATGGCAACATCTCACACCTACACTGCTTACTCAAGTGTCTTAAAGGTAAACACCATTATTTACACGCACACACACACACAAGGCTATCCTACTGAATAGTATTTTTGGAGTGTTATTTTTTTAAATACCTCATTAGCTCATTTCATTTTTTATCAGACTGTTCCATAACTCATCCTGCACAGTGTTGCCTGCCAAAATCTCATAGGTTGTTAGGGCATGTCTGCTGCTCACAGAATGCAGATGTGAGCTTCCAGGCCTGCCCTTGGTTGGCAACTCAAATTTGCATAGATTGAATGGCTGAGATGCACTGTTGACCTGTGAAATGGGAGAATGCAGAACTCATAGTAACATAGAAACATAAAAACATAGAATTTGACAGCAGATAAGGACCGCTTGGCCCACCCAGTCTGCCCATTTCCCTGCCTACTGGATAAGCTGCAGATCCTAGTTAACCAGCAGTCTACTTCTTCCTACCCCCACCCCCTAGAATTGCCTTATGACTGTCCCATGCATGCTTGAATTCCACCACTGTTTTTGACTCCACGACTCCTCTGGAAGGCCGTTCCATGCATCCACAACCCTCTCTGTGAGAAAAATACTTCCTTAAATTACCTCTGAGCCCCCTCAATCTTCAAATTGTGCCCCTTGTTCTTGCACACCTCTTTTTGAAAGATGCTACCTCTTGGACTTTGTTGATTCCCTTGAGGTACTTGAAGTTTCTATTATGTCCCCTCTCCTCCTTTCCTCGAGGCTATACATATTCAACTCCTTAAGTCTCTCTTCATATGTCTTCCGGTGCAGACTCTGCACCATTTTAGTTGCCCTCCTCTGGACAGCTTCCATCCTGTCTATGTCTTTGCGAAGACTGGGTCTCCAGAACTGTACGCAGTACTCCAGATGGGGTCTGACCAGCTGTCTGTACAGAGGGATAATAACTTCCTGTTTTCTACTGGTGATGCCTCTCCCTATGCATCCCAGTATCCCCCCAGCCCTCCTTGCTGCCCTCTCACATTGCTTGCCCACCTTTAGGTCATCTGATATGACTACCCCAGGTCCTTTTCCATTTTGTTGTTGTTAGTATCTCACCCCCATTGTGTACTCTTCCCTGGATTTTGTTTCCCAGGTGCATTACCTTGCACTTTAGCACTGAATCCAAGCTGCCATACATTTGACCATTCCTCTAACCTTGCCAAGTCCCTTCTCATCCTTTCCACCCCACTTCAGTATCAACTCTGTTGCAGATCTTTGTGTCATCTGCAAAGAGATATACTTTTCTTCCAGTCCCTCTGCAATGTCACTTATAAAGACATTGAAGAGACCGGTCCTAATAATGAACCCTCGCGGTACCCCACTAGTAACCCCTTTCTTCAGAGTGGACTCATTTACTATTACCTCTGTGTCCTATTCTCTAGCCAATTTTTTACCCAGGCTGTCATCTTGGGACCCACTCCCGGGCTAGCTAACTTGTATATTAATCTTTTGTGTGGGACTGTGTCAAATGCCTTGCTAAAGTCTAGGTAGGCCATGTCCACAGCCCCTCCCTGATCTACTACTTTGGTCACCCAGTCAAAGAAATCTATCAGATTTGTCTGGCATGACCTTCCTGCTGTGAATCCATGCTGCCTTGGGTCCTGTGCCCCTCTGGCCTCTAGATACTCAACAATTCTTTCCTTCAGAAGTGATTCCATCATTTTCCCTACCACTGAGATTAAACTAACAGGTCTGTAGTTTCCTGCTTCTGCCTTGCTCCCACTTTTGTGAAGGGGAATCACATCTGCCCTCCTCCAGTCCTCGGGTACCACCCCATCCTCCCATGAGTTGTTAAACAGGCTAGTCAGTGGTGTCACTAATTCTACCCTTAGTTCTTTTAGAATTCTGGGATGAATCCCATCAGGCCCCATTGCTTTGTCCACCTTCAGTTTTAAGAGTTCTTTCAGAACCTTTTCTTCTGTAAATGGGCTGGTATCAACTTCTGTATCCAGAGTGTTTCTACTGTTTGTTTTAGGTACCTCCCCCTCTTCCTTTGTAAATACTGAGCAAAAATGCTTTATTTTTCTCTTGAACCTTCACTGCCACTTCCTTTGAGAACCATAGTGGTTTCTTACATCATTTAGTTTTGTTTATTTGCTTCACACAAAGGCTTGTTACCTCTGTGATGGCATTTTTTATTATTCCCCATTGTTCTTCCACCCCTCCTTCCTGCCCGTTTACTAGTGCATTCCTTAGGCACTCACTCATTTTGGCAAAGTCAGCCCTCCTAAAGTCCAGTACCTTTGCCTTTGTATGGCTTGACTATATTGCTGTGTTTATTGTGAACCATACTGTTCGATGGTCGCTAGTTCCCAGATGGCTACCCACTTCTACAAAAACCACAGAGGAGCTCGGACTAGGACGGGGTGCCATGGAAAACTAGAAATCAAAAACATAAATTCAGGCACTCACCACCACAAAAGAACTTAGCCCAGAAGGGAAACATTTTAAAAGGATTTATTGAAATGTCTGACGCGTTTCTGGTCCCACTGGACCCTTTATCAAAGGCTCATTCACTTCTACATCTGTGATCCTCTCTTCATCTCCATTTGAGAGAACCAGGTCTAAGATTGCTCCCTCTCGAGTGGGCTCCAATACTAGTTGTCTAAGGCATGCCCCCTGTAGGGCATCTAGAATAACCCCACTCTTCAAAGTGGCTGCTGCAGCTGCACTCCAGTTAACATCTGGCATATTCAGATCGCCCATCAGCAATATCTCCCTTTTTCTGCCATACTAAGTAACTTTCTATCTTTTCCTTGTCCATTTCTCCCCTCTGAGAAGGGGTCTGTATACAACCCTCAGCGGATTGTGGTGCCATTGCCGGTCTCCAAATTTACCCACAGTGCTTCTTCTCCTCCCTATTTTCCCTTTTGTTCTGTTGCTTTGATTCCTTCCCTTATATAAAGAGCTACTCCTCCTCCTCCTCTTTTACCCTTTCTGTCCCTCCTGTAGATAGTGTATCCTGGTATGTTTACGTCCCAGTCATGGTTTTGTGCGAACCATGTTTCTGTGACTGCCACGATATCCAGATGTTCCTCCTCCATCAAGGCCACTAATTCAGGAAGCTTATTACTCAGACTGTGGGCATTGGTACTCATTGCTTTCCATTTTTTGATGGCTTTACCTTCTGTTGCAGCATCCCCCACTGACCTTTCTGCCTTGGTCTTTTTCTCATTTAGTACCCTGTTTCGTAGGGAGAGGCTGGGATTTTCCTGCTGCTTATCAGTGCCTCCCCCCTTGACTAGTTTAAAAGCTTGCCAATGAAGCATTTAAACCGATTGCTCAAAAGACTTGTTCCCTTCCTGGACAGATGCAGACCATCCTGCCAGTATAGGCTGGTGTCCCTCCAGGTGGAACCCCAGTCCCCAGTGAAGCCAAACTCCTGTGCTCCACACCATTTTTTCAACCATTCATTAAACTGCATGGTGCAGCAATTTCGTCTCACTCATGCCATTGACAGGCAGCACTCTGAGAATGATACTGTGTGTGCTACTTGTCTTAGGCCCCTCCCCAGTTCTACAAAGTCCTTCTGCACTGCTTTAATCTCATGTTGAGCCAAGTCATTTGTCCCTAGGTGGACAATGATGTCCAGCTCAGACTCCCGTGCAGCTGTTCTCATGATCCTGAGGATGCACTTCCTGTCCCTCCAAGCCATGGCACCAGGCAGGCACCTTACTTCAGTTTTCCCTGCTCCCCCCAGTTCTATCCCCCTAATAATTGAGTCCGCCACCAGGAGCTGCTTCCTTTCCTTAGGGTGTCCTCTGCCTCCTTCCTGTGAGCCTCCCTTGTGACAGGTGTCCTCAGCCTCCTTAATCTCCTCTGTGGGTGCATCCATAGGGGAGCTGTGCCCCAGAATGGTGTATGGATTGTGGAGTGGAAACTGACTGGGTGTGCCTCTGTTCCATGATCCTCACCCTCCTGAGCCCACTGTGGTCCAACTGCTGTGCTTTTGCAACCTCTGAGGTAGTGGTGGTGGCTCTGGTGCTCCCCGGATGGGGAGGTTCCTTCTACCATCCAGTCTGGCCTGGGGAAGGTTCCCTTACTGCTGTCCAGTGTGGCCTGAAGACGGCAAATTCCTCCTCAGGGCAGAGTTGTTGCAAATGGCAGCATCTCAGCCTCCAGAAAGACTCCTGGAAGACTGCTGCCCCACAGCCATTACATTGCACTACTCCCCACATGATTATGTACTTTTTTTTTGTGTGTGTGCGTGTGTGTTTGTGTGTGTGATTGGTTTGTTATATAGAAATATAAATATTATACAATGTGTATGCTTATATTTTCAGTGCTGTGTGCTAGAGAGGATATGACATTGATATGCACCTTGCACTCTTGAGGAAATGATGTCAGAACCCCAGGTATAAAGGAACTATTTCAGGGGTGGGTGGGGTGAGGGTGGAAGGGTTGGGCCTAAACTGTGCCCTCACAAAACAATCAGCTAAGAGCTCTGACCCACCGCCATGGCGAGTGCCTTCCTGTCAGCAAGATACCATACACAACAATTTGACAGAGAAAATCCAGACATCCAAGTCAGACACAGGTAAACCTCCCCAGACCCAAAACAGCCTGGTGGTTTGTGCTCTGAAAGCAGTCAGCCCCAAAATAAGTCAGCTGTGCTTTAAACTCTTCCTGCATTGAAAATCTTAAGAATTGTAACAAGACTATCTTTTCCTGATAATTCTAAGTTCCTTATTTCACCTTTCAGTAAGAAGTAGCCTCCACCTGCAGAATATCTGCTACAAACCAAAGACAATTGTAAGATTCACCTCCCTCTGTTGTGAGCACAACTCGCTTTCTTGCAAATCCTATGTTCAGTATTGCAGCTCCCAGCAAGAGGTAGTTTGACTTGGAAAATATCAGTTGTTCTCTGTAAAATAAGTTACAGAGTGCTCTAATCAAAGGAAAAAAATGAAATAATGAAAAAATGAAATAATCAAATGTTTAAGAAATAAACGTAACACTCAAAAGTATTAATCAGCAGGGTAGTATTTGTGGGATTTTAATTTATGATACTTTCCTTTAAAATGTCACAAACCATGTAATTATTAACAAGAAAACAAGGGTGCTTGTATAGAACTCAGAGGTAATTTTATCTTGTGGCCACTCAGCCTTCAGCCTCATGGTTTATCCAACCCCATCTTCACCTAATGATATTACTACCCTGTTGTTTACAGGTACCGATGCATTATCATCTGTTGTTCACATAAAACAATGCATTATCATTTGTTGTTCGCAGGCATCAGTGCATTATCCTCTGTTGTTCATATACATCTAGACATTATCCTCTGTATTAGAAAAAATAGGAAAACATGGGCATACTGGATGGACCTGAAGGTCCTTATCTGTCATTAACCTCTACATTCCTATGTTTCTGTGTACTACGGGTACATGTAACCAGTAGTAATTTAACAAAATGCATGTGTTACCTCAGGAGTGTTCAAGTATCTCTTCCCCAGTACTTTACATGTATTTGTGCACCAGACCCCAAATACTCAGTTATTTATAACTCATTATATGGCAGAACACAAGTACAAAAAAAGTACAAGAAAAACTCTGGCCCTCACCGGACAGCAAAGGCTAATCCTTTGCCCACTCTTCCCCCACCCCAGTCATCTCCTGCCATCCCTTTAAAAGAGTTTGTCTACTGCAGAAAACAAATCCTGACAGACTTCCAGGATACTACCTGATTCCTGTACCTCAAACAGTCATTCATATCTAGTAGCTCCCTTCCCAACCCCCCCATTCATATTTGAAGTGATATATATTAAGATACATACTAGCTGCTTAGTGGTCACCCCTCCCTAACCCATAGTGAACTGCTATCTCACTAATCTGTTAGTCAGCTGACAGCCTGAGAAGTGCTCAGGAATGGGAGTCGAGTATAGTAGCAGTAAATTTGATTATGGCTATGCCAAAAGGCATTTGCCAGGATGTTTTGAAACAACAATACACACAACAATAAATAATTAATAGAAACAAACAGCTACATACTGTACATTGGGCATTGCAGAGCAACAATTAGACAATTAGCTAGATCACATGTGGACAGACCCATATGATAAATATATGGGCTTAGACTGACACAGGTCTAATCATAAGATTTTGACCCACTTGCATTCTCTGTTGGCCCAACAACTGAAATGCAGCCATACAGAATACATTGCTTCTGAGATGACACATGCCTAATGATAACGGTAGTATCATCATAGTAATCTGTTACAAATAAGAGGGGAAATCCATATTTTCCTTGAAACTTCATGTATAGGGCAGTGTAACACAAAATAAATAGGAGGTGAATTAAGTGAAGCACCAATTACTTATGGGCTAGGGGAATTTGGCTAAATCAGGTTCACAATATTTTTAAAAATCAATCTTTAGATAACTTAAAAAACAACTTACAAAAACCAAAACATAGTTTAAAGTTAAGAAAAACTGGTGCTAAAGATTTAATAATACCAAAGTTAAAAAATAAATTTAGGGAAATGACCCTTCAATATCAAGTGGCTAAAAGCTGGAATTGTCTTCCTCCTTTTTTACGTGAACTAACAATTACTGATCATGTTTTTAAAAATGGCCTGAATCATGAACTTAGTTTTCGTTGTTGTTGTAATAGGTGAAATTAATGTAAAAGTAAAAATGCTAACATGCCTGTTATTGATGAGTTTGTAAAACTATGATGCATTGTTTTTGTACTTTTCTGTAACTTGTATTGTCATAAATGTATAGTTGTAATAATTTTGTATAATGTAAACAGGTAAGCCTTGTGAACAGGGATTTTCGGAACCCTAATGGCTATATCACTGTATAAATAACATTTTACCATACCATACCATACGTGCATGACACATTTTTAGTGACAAATGCAATTTTATCTACAAGTGGGGTAATTTGGAATCTTGTTCTAGCCAAATACTTTCTGTGCTCACTGTCTGTGCAAAAGTCTTTGGGTGAGATTTTCAAAATGGCCATGTCTATTTTTCAGACGTGGATGCATGACATCCATCAAGATAATTAGAACAAGCGCTGGCCCGGTGGTGCCGAGGTTTGAGGTGCTGGACACCACACCTCATGCCACACTGGTGACCCAGGTTCAGGACCAGACTCAGGCCGCTGGGATCAGCTGGGGAGGGAGAGGATTGAGTGTCTGAAGGACTGCTCACCTCTCCTGGGGTGGGTAGTGGACTGTATGCTGCTCATCGGTGACCCTCAGTGGAGATTGGGAGAACTGCGGCCAGTGACGCCACAGATAGGGGTGAAGCGGTGGTAGACATCTGCACGCAAGGTGTGCTGATGCAGTTGCATGATCGGGCTCCAAGGGACAAAAACAAGAAAACACCCGCTAACCAGATAGGCAACAGTGCCCTCCAGGACCCCCATCATCACATGTCTAATGTCAGGGTCAATCCTCCGGCTCTCCTGATCTCTCTGACCTGCCTTGGTCCGGTGATCATAGTGCTCCCGGTTCAACAGATCAGGTAAGAAGGGGGAGTGTCTGTCCCCAATTTTCTGGAGGGGAGAGCTTCAGACAGGCGGTAGAGGGTAGAAGGTGTGAGAAAGATGCTAGAGAGAGTTCCAGGACACTGGGAGACAAAAATAGTTAAAAAAAAGATAGAACACCTAAAAGGTGTTCTAACATCTGGAAAAATGAACCATGCATCAGAATTTTGATGCATGTATCTATTTTGTTTCTCCAGAAATCATGTAAACTGTCGCAAATGCATCAGGGCATTTAAAATATGCCACAAACTTCCCAATGCATTTTCCGGGATGCAGCAATATCCAAAATATGAAAGCAAGTGCTGTGTCCTTACTTATTAAAATCCCAGCCTATATATTTTCCCCTTCTCTGAGTGATTTTAGACATTTGTAGAGTTAAAAGGTATGGGATTCATTGATTCTAACCATATCATTTGCATCATGGTTGTTATCCTTTATCGTTTCATTAATCAGGTTTTTAGATGGTTTTATTTCTCCTTCTGGTTAGTACAAATAATGTCCAAGATGTCAAAGCCTAATAATTTTGTTTTTATCCAACAACTTTACATCAGCCAGACTCTGGGATTTTATTACGATTTTTCATAGCCTCACATCGGATACAATGCAATCTTTCCTCTTCCATGCATTGCATTGTAATGACATTTCTCCTAGTCTTGCCTTTAAGTGCACTCCTGGAATAAAGTTAGGGAGTTCGAGTAGTTGCCTGAAGAATTGTTTCTGCAATGAATCTCTGATTTTAATACAGCTGTCCACCCTCCAAATGTCCATGGCATATAAAATCCCATCATTAGCTTTTGTATTAAGGACATTATTGGCTACATTAAAAGATTCCTTAGCAAATCTGTTGCAAAAACTCAGAATTCCCATATTCTCATTGTTTGCTTTTTTTTTACATAATTCCCAATAAGTATTCCGATTTTTATGGACTTAAATTTTGCACCTGCAGATTTATAGCTTTTCAGTATTCCAAGAAAACGTAGTTTATCATTCTGCTAAACATAATAATTTTTCCTTTCACATTATTAACCTTTACTTTTAATTTATTCAGCAGGCTGGACACTGCATTTGCAGCTTTTTGAAGATTTAGAGGGGTTAGAAAGAGGACTACCACGCCAACTGCATAAAGCATGACTGGGATGTTTACAGGCATAATACTTGGGGCATACACATTATCAGTTAGTACATTAACATATATATATATATATATATATATATATATATATATATATATATATATACACATACACACATATATATACATATACACACACACACAAAACACACACACACACACACACACAAAGATAAGTCCTCCAGGATGAAGAGCAGTGTTACAGGTTTACTGAATGACAAAAGAGATTAACTCCCAATGAACTTGCATTGTTTACTGCAGTAACTCTGCTGCAGAATTCTGCAGTGCTGCGCTTCATCCTTGGGGGCTTATCTGTATAGACAGATAGATAGATAGACAGACAGACAGACAGAAAGATAGAGAGATACAGTATATATTAAAAAGGAACAAAGTAAGCAAGAACCCATGTTTTATGCCTTTTTTTAATTTCAGTGGATTTAGAAAGCTTCCTATCTTCACCTACTCTAAGCATAGCTTTTGTTTCTTGTGACAGGAGTTTAAAACGTGTTATTAATCTTTCATCCAGAGCTGTAGCGCTTAAAATGGACCATCACATTTCTCTATTTATACTGTCAAAGGGCCTGGAGAGATCAATACAAAGTGCACGTAATTTTGCATTTCCCTACATTGGATAGTTATCTTTTAACATACAAGGGAGAAGAGAGGTCTTCACATCAATGATGACATAAGGAAACCTGACTAACCAAGGGGACACATCCAGGAATACTGGAAATGTGCTGTTTTAGTACTAGCTTTTGGGTTCTTCCACTTAAACAGTTCTCTGTTCACCTGGTTAAGCCTTCCCCAATCCCCAAATCACCCAACGTCTTCACAAGGTGTCTATGCTGCACTGAATCGAAGGCCTTGTTGAAATTCAGATACAGAATGTCCATCACCTAGCACTCTTCCACCACCTGAGACATGGAATCAGATAATTCTATGAGGTTTACCCAACAGGACCTTCCCTTCATGAGATTGTGCTGTCTATTGTCCAGGAGTCCGTCTGCCTTCAAGAAGTCTACTACATTGACTGCTCCTCATAATCGTTTCTAATAGTTTCCCCACAATTAAATTCAGACTAGCTAGTCTGTAAGTACCTAGATCACTATTCTGTCCTCTCATAAAGGAGAAGTGAGCTGAAGCTGCAAGTCGTGTATTCCAGTACAAGCTATTTTTGAAATATTGGTTCAAATTCTGTTATTGCTCTGGCTCATTGGCTCAGCAGTGGTGCTACCGTTCACAATATTACTGACCCATATTCAGAAACATAAGGACATAAGAAAAGCGTTGGTAGATGGGGACTGCGTGATCCATCTAGCTTGCCAAAAAAATGACCCCCTCCCTATACAGCCTTCACCCTAACTTGTCTGTTATGTCTGTCCCATGCAAATTTGAATTCTCTGATTGTCTTTGATGCTACCACCTCCTGGGGCAGGTTGTTCCATGGGTCTATGAGTGCAGGTCATCAGGGGCTGGCTGGTGGGAGGAGGGTTGAGTATCCCAGAGGATGTTCCCCTCCTCTGGGGATGGAGGGTTGCCAGCTCCTCCACTGCTATAGGCAGTGCAGTCAGAGTGACATGGGAAGGGGGGCATAGGCTGGTGTCATGCTAAGCAGGGTCATGTGTATGCGCATGTACATCTGTGCCCCCAGTGATGGGACCAGAAAAGTGGAAAGCCCTGGCAGGACAGTATAAATACCAGCTCCACAAAGGCCCCACACCAGCATTGTGTCTCTCCTGCAATCTGGGACCTGGTTCAAGTGCCGCAAGGTCTAGCCTGTCACTCCCTACTGAAACGGTGCAAGAAATGAGGACAGAGTTGCTAATCCCACGAGAAGCTGGGTGACAGGGCTATGGGAACCAATATGAAGGAGAACCTGGCCAACAGGCTTTCGGTTACCCTACTGGCTGTTTCTGATTTACATGCTGTTGGTAAGAAGCATTTTAAAACTGTATAATGTAATTTATGTCCCTGTTCTGCTTTTCTGTCATTGGAACAATGCATCGGTATACCCTCCTGAAAGCAACACCAACACAGCGACCTATGACGCTGCTGACAAAGTTGACAGTTTGTCTTCAGGCCACTGTGTTGGTGCACCCAAGGCAGGGGTACACTGTCTCGGTCCTGCACCCAGATCAACTCCTACTTGGAGTTGATAATAAATAGAATGGGTACAGGGCAGAGCCCCCTGCATGGGGGGGTGGTTCTGGGGCAAAGCACCCCCGATAGAAAATGAACTGGGAGTCCATCGGGATTTATGTCGACCACAATATGCAGTTGACATAAATTCCATTGCTGTGATGCCGGTCTACGAAATTGTTGTTGAACCGGCATCGTAGCGCCCAAGGCATCCACGTCCTTCTATAGATCTCTGTGGTTCAATGGGGCATAAGCTACATCACACAGTTCTAAAATAGCACTTAACACTAAAGTGTAAATCAAACAACCACTGAGGTTACTAAATAGGCCCATATAGATGGAACAATAACATACTTTGAACTAGTAGATAAAAGCAACTGCTAGTGGGGAAAATGACTTACAGATTCTATGCAGTTCTCCTTTAAGAAGAGATACAACATCAGTCACCCTCCTAACTGCTAGGCTCCATTGGTTTCTAGTAAGCGGTTAAACAAGTCTGCCATGGGTGCCACCAGTGCCTGCCCTACCTCCCTGAGAACCATGGGAAGCAGCCTGTCCAGTGAATCCCAATGTCTTGTTCACCATCAACACACTCAGGCCACTGAGTACCTTACCATCACTGATAGCCCCCAACTTCAGCGTTCTCTCCCTCCCACCTCAGAACAGCACCACACCAAATGTTTAATTTATTCATAATGGGCGTGGCCACAGACCAGCTACTTTTAAAAATGTCAAAGCCCCGTAGCTCAATACAGGAGTGAAATACGATGAGAACAAAAAAATGAATATACAGTATTGATGTTTTTGCCAGAAATACAGTATTACTAAAAAATTATATGATGAAGCTATTCCCCTAACAAATACAGCTACTTTAAGAACTTCCTCCTGGTTCCTAAATGCTGCTTCTCTAATTCCCAGAACCAGCTTCTGTGGTTAATAATGTTGGGCTTTGAGGGCAATGTTAAACCACACTGAATTGTTTTCACTCAGCCCTAGAGATTCCTCCACCCAGATTTTTACAATAATGTCCTGGCTTGAGTGGACCAGGTCTGGTATGGCCTGCTCTCTAGTTGGTGATTCCATGCCTGGGATAAACAGGTGAGTTCTCTATGCCTTGGATTTCTATGTTTTATTCTCCTCAGAGCTAGAGTTCATACATGAGAGAAGGGTTATAATATTAAATATTAAAGGTCGCACTTGGAAACTAGCTTTGGCTTAGTGTGCCTTTCCTGGTTAAACAATTTCCCCTTCCTCTGAAATACACAATGAAAACAGAAAATAGAGTTAGAATCAACATTTCAACCATTTATTAATCTATTCTTCTATCTGTCTGTCTGTCTATCTATCCATCTGTTTGTTTGTTTGTTTGTTTTATAAGGACCATGATCTGGGACAAGCCATTTTTAGTCATGCCTAGAGTCCCTTACACACATTAACATATCAGTTTTAAAACAATCACCACACAACAATTTAGACATTTATAGGCCATACATTAAAAACAACTAGTCGGTTTACAAAGATAAGTAATTGTGCAATTTTGTTTTAAAAACCTGCTTATAATGTAAATTGCCACGCTCAAAAAGCAGAGCATTCAAGTGTTTTGCATAGTATTTAGAAATAGTTCTTCCCGCAGTTTTTGTTTTGCAAAAAAACTTCTGGTAGTTTGTACTAGTTTGCTTTCTTGGTGAGGGAAAGTACAGTTACCTAAGAACTTACTGTAACAGTAGATCTTCGAGAGAGGCTCTTGCAGTAGGTAATTACATATAGGACTGAAGCCAATCAGGACCCCACAGAAAAATTTCTAGCTACCGGTCTCTGGTGAGGGACCGCCCCCACGTCAGGTGACTGGCGTCAGGTTCTCAAAGGAAGTGGCAGTGAAGGTTCAAGAGAAAAAGAAAGCATTCAGGGAGTACAAGGAATCACAGAAGGAGCAGGACAAAGAACTGTATCAGTTAAAGCAAAAGGAAGCTGGGAAGGCAGTCAGAACAGCAAAGGCCCAAACCGAGGAAAAGATAGCCAACTCAGTTAAGAAGGGGGATAAAACCTTTTATAGGTACATCAAGGAATGAAGGAATACCAAGGGAGGGATAGTGAGGCTTAATAAAGGGAGGGAGGGTGGGCAGAGGGTGACTGTGAAAAGGCAGAGATACTAAACAAATATTTTTGCTCAGTATTTACAAGTGAAGAGGGGGAGGTACCTAAAACAAACAGTAGAAACACTCTGGATACAGAAGTTGATACCAGCCCATTTACAGAGGAAAGGGTTCTGAAAGAACTCTTAAAACTGAAGGTGGACAAAGCAATGGGGCCTGATGGGATTCATCCCAGAATTCTAAAATAACTAAGGGTAGAACTAGTGACACCACTGACTACCCTCTTTAACAAATAATGGGAGGATGGGGTGGTACCCAAGGACTGGAGGGCAGATGTGATTCCCCTTCACAAAAGTGGGAGCAAGGCAGAAGCAGGAAACTACAGATCTGTTAGTTTAACCTCAGTGATAGGGAAAATGATGGAATCACTTCTGAAGGAAAGAATTGTCAGTATCTAGAGGCCAGAGGGACACAGGACCCAAGGCAGCATAGATTCACAGTGGGAAGGTCATGCCAGACGAATCTGATAGATTTCTTTGATTGGGTGACCAAAGTAGTAGATCAGGGGGGGCTGTGGACATGGCCTACCTAGACTTTAGCAAGGCATTTGACACAGTCCCACACAAAAGATTAATATACAAGCCAGTCTGGGAGTGGAATGAAGATGACAGCCTGGTAAAGAATTGGCTGGAGAATAGGACACAGAGAGTAATAGTAAATGGAGTCCACTATGAAGAAAGGGGGGTTACTAGTGGGGTACCTCAGGGTTCAGTATTAGGACCGGTCCTATCTTCAATGTCTTTATAAGCAACATTGCAGAGGGACTGGAAGGAAAAGTATGTCTCTTTGCAGATAACACAAAGATCTGCAAGAGTTGATGCACAAGGTGGGGTGGAAAGGATGAGAAGGGACTTGGCAAGGTTAGAGGAATGGTCAAATGTATGGCAGCTTAGATTCAATGCTAAGAAGTGCAAGATAATGCACCTGGGAAACACAAACCCAGGGGAAGAGTACACAGTGGGGGGTGAGATACTAACAACAACAAAAATGGAAAGGGACCTGGGGGTAGTCATATCAGATGACCTAAAGGTGGGCAAGCAATGTGAGAGGTAGCAAGAAGGGCTGGGGGATACTGGGATGCATAGGAGAGGCATCACCAGTAGAAAACAGGATTATTATCCTCTGTACAGACAGCTGGTAAGACCCCATCTGGAGTACTCGTGCAGTTCTGGAGACCCAATCTCCGCAAAGACGTAGACAGGATGGAAGCTGTCCAGAGGTGGCACTAAAATGGTGCAGGGTCTGCACCGAAGACATATGAAGAGAGACTTAAGGAGCTTAATATGTATAGCCTCAAGGAAATGAGGGAGAGGGGGGACATGATTGAAACTTTCAAGTACCTCAAGGGAATCAACAAAGTCCAAGAGGGTAGCATCTTTCAAAAAAAGAGGTGTGCAAGAACAAGGGGCACAATTTGAAGATGGGGGCGGCTCAGAGGTAATTTAAGTAAGTATTTTTTCACAGAGAGGGTTGTGGATGCATGGAACAGCCTTCCAGAGGAGGTTGTGGAGTCAAAAACAGTGGTGGAATTCAAGCATGCATGGGACAGTCATAAGGCAATTCTAGGGGTTGGGGGTAGGAAGAAGTAGGCTGCTGGTTAACTAGAATCTGCAGCTTATCCATTAGGTAGGGAAATGGGCAGACTGGGTGGGCCAAGCAGTCCTTATCTGCCGTCAAATTCTATGTTTCTATGTTTCTATGATGTCAGTATAAAGGGTCAGTCCCTCACACCCGCCTTCCAGTTCTTTCCCGCCAAAGTCCAAAAAGACGAGATGAGAGAGAAGCGGATATTTCCCTCACTGGAAAAGGAGCTGAAAAAGCTTAGTGGGATGGAGGACGGGAAGGTATTACCTATTGCAAGAGCCTCTCTCGAAGATCTACTGTTATGGTAAGTTCTTACGTAACTGTACTATCTTACTTTGAAAGGGCTCTTGCAGTAGGTAATTACATATAGGACTGAGTCCCAAGCAGTGTGGAACAAAGAGAAGCACATGGGAGGAGGAAACTACCCATAGGGGATCCTCTGGCTGAGAAAGACTTAAGAAAGAAGTCCTTGCAGAACAGCCAACCCGAAGCCAGCTCTCCGGCGAGAGGCAACGTCCAAACTGTACTGTTTCGTAAAGGTATGGACAGAAGTCCAGGTTGCAGTGGCGCAAGTATCAGCTGCTGACACATTCTTGAAACAGGCAGCAGAGGCCACGACACCCCTGGTGGAGTGCCCCCTGATCTAGCCTGGCAAGGTCTTGTGATACTTGTCATAGCAGAAAGTGATACAGTGAGCCAACCATTTGGACAAACATTGTTTGGAAACAGCGTTGCCTTCTCTTTTGCTGGCAAAAGAAACAAATAGTTAGTCAGTCTTTCTGAGATCCTTCATCCAGTTAGTGTAGTATCTCAGAATCCGGTGAATGTCCAGGGTATGTAAAAGATACTCCCTGTGTTTGGAGTGCTGCGTGGAAAAGGCAGGCAGTTCAATGGACTGGTTCAACGTAGATTCTGCTACCACCTTAGGAAGAAACTTAGGGTTGGTGCACAGAACCACACGTTCCTTATGGAAAAATCAGATACGGAATTTTGCATATCAAGGATTGAAGCTCAGAAATTCTTCGAGTGGAAGTAATGGCCACTAAGAAGAGAGCCTTCCATGAAAGGAACTCAAGTTCCGCTGAGGCTGCCAGCTCAAAGGGAGGCAGCGTAAGCTTCTCAAGAATGAGATTCAAATCCCAAGGAGCGGCAGAAACCCTAATGGGGGGTCTCAAATGAAGAACCCCTCGTAGAAAGGTCTTCGCGACTTCCAGGTGAGCGAAAGTTCTATCCCCCAAAGGGAACATGATATGCGGCCAGAGCCTCCATGTGAACCTTCAAAGAGGAATGACTGAGACCCAGGTTGAAGAGATACTGCATGTAGTCCAGTTGCCGCCCAATGGGGCAGGAGAAAGGCTCCAAGTCTTTGGACAAAGCCCAAAAGGAAAACCATTTCCATTTCATGGCATAGGTGGAGCAAGTGGATGGCTTCCTGGCCTCCACCAAGATCTCTACCACTTGAGGGGAAACCCCAAAATGGGCTTGTGCTACATCTGTAGGAGCCAAGCATGCAGCTGAAGGGACCTGAGGCATGGATGGACAAGGGATCCTGGATCCTGGGTCAACAGAAGCTGCGAAAAAGGAAGAGGAATCAGAGGTTCCTCTGAATACTGTTGCAGAAGAGAGAACCAAGCTTGCCTGGGTCAGAAGGGAACAATGAGAATCATATGGGCCCTATCTGAGCTGAGCTTGTGCAGGATCCTCGGAATCAACAGAATTGGGGGAAAAGTGTAAATGAATCTTCCCTTCCAATCGAGAGACACAGCATCTCTCCAGAGCCGCCCATGCCCTGGAGTGAGCGAGCACAAGCTGGGCAGTTTTGCATTTAGTGAGGATGTGAACAGGTCGACCTGAGGGGTTCCCCAACATAGGAAGATGCTGTCTGCTATTTCCTGGTCCAATTCCCACTCATGAGGCTGTGCCGAGGATCGGCTCAAGTGATCTGCCAGCGAATTCTCTACCCCGGGACATGGACCGCCATGAGACGAAGGTTGTGAAGGGTCGCCCATTCCCAGACCCGCATCGCTTCCTGACAAAGAGGGTAGGAACGAGTCCCCCACTTTTTGTTGAGGTACCAGACTACACTGATATTGTCGGTCTGGACCGCCAGGTGACCGGGAAGCAGAAAGGGGTGTAACGCTTGAAGAGCGTACAGCACCACTCTGAGCTTGAGCACATTGATGGTGGAGTGTCCGCTCGAGAATGGACTATGAGCCCTGGGTGCGATGAGATCCTAGATGAGCTCCCCAACCTTCACCCGTGGCATCCGTTGTCAGAGTTTGGGAGGGGGAAGGAAGGCAGAAGGGAACTCCCCCACAAAGTTTCTTCTGAACCAACCACCTATGCAAATCCCGAATCATCGGGGTCGAGACTAGCACGTCTTGGTCCAAGTCATCAACCAACTGATCCCACTGAGACTGAAGAGTCCACTGAGAGATTCTCATGTGGAGCTGAGTGCGTGGAACTGTCATAGTTGCAGCCGCCATGAGCCCCAGGAGGTGAAGGACTGACCTGGCAGGGATCCGCCTGCGTGAGGACAAGAAGCTTGCCTGAGCCTGGAGTGTGGCCACCCTGTCTGGGGGTAGAAAGGCCATACCGGTGGTCATGTCCAGAATCGCCCCAATGAATTGGAGGCATTGAGATGGGATTTGGCCTGGTTGATGATAATACCCAGGCTGGTAAAAACCTGCCTGGTAAGGCAAAGTGAATGCTGGAGCTCATCCCTGGATGGGGCTGCTAGGAGCCAATCATCCAGGTAAGGGGAAAACCTGCACTCCCTGAGTACGCAGGTGGGCCGCTACCACTGACAGATATTTGGTGAATACTCGGGGGGCAGAGGAAAGACCAAATGGGAGGGCTCTGAACTGGTAGTGGTGCCCCTGGAAAGCAAACTGAAGGTATTTGAGGTGGGAAGGGCATATAAGGATATGCATGTATGCATCCTGCATGTCCAGAGTGCACAGCCACAGTCCCAGTTGAAAGAGAGGCAGGAGATTCTGTAGGGAAAGCATCCTGAACCTTTTGTACTCCACGAACAGATTTAGAGAACTGAGGTCCAGAATGGGCCTCATGTCTCCTGTCTTCTTGGGGATCAAGAAGAAATGGGAGTAGAAACCCGTCCCCCGAGGAGACGGAGGGACGGGTTCTATTACCTACTTCAACAGAAGGGAGGAGATTTCTTCCTGAACCTTGAGAAGGTGGGCAGGGGAGTAAGACAACCTGGGGGGGGAGGTTCTGGGAGGTTTCTGAACAAACTCTATGGTGTGGCCCTCTGCTATAAGCTGGAGGACCCAAGCGTCAGTAGTGATCCTCTCCTAACCACGCAGATGAAGGGAGAATCTCCCACCTACCGGTTCCTCTGGATAGACCAGAGGCTGTGGGAGAGGGAGGGAGTCAGGAGGTGTGGGGCAGCCCCATGGCTGGAGCTCCCACAGCTCGTTTGGGTGGGGGGGGTCTCACAACTGGAGGGGCCCGGCGTTTGTTGGCCCACTTTCCTTGTGGTTTCACCTTGGGCCATGCGCGATGGCAAAGGGAACGACGCTGCACTTGAGCGGCTCTGTACATGGAGTCGACCTCCTTGAGAGCAGTGCCCTTCTCTCTCACGTAGTTGACCTTGTCTTTAACATCACCACCGAACAACACCAAACCTTGGAAGGGGGCATCCTGAATGGCAGATTGTACTTCTGTGGCCAAATCTGACACCTGAAGCTAGGCATGTTGCTGCAGACTCACGGCAAATGCCAAACTTCATCCAGAAGCATCCACCACATCCTAAGTAGCATGCAGCATGTGCCTACTGGCCAAACGTGCGGAACGGACTAGGTCTGCCACTTCCTGTTTAGTCTGGGACTGAGGAAGGGTGTCCAACTTAGCTTCCACCTTGCTAAGGATAGCCTTCTGGTAATCACCCATGTGAGCCACATAGTTCAAGGCTCTGATACCCAGAGTGGAAGAAGAAAAGACCTTCTTGCCGTACTGGTCCAGAAGGCAGGATTCCTTATCAGGCGGGGATGAGCTGAGGTGTTTCAGGTTAGCTGAACGGCCATGGGTGGTGCTGATCATGACCGAATCAGCCTTGGGGTGTGACAAAAGAAAGTCAGTCCCCTCGGGAGCCTGATACAGCCTATCTGACTTCCGAGGAAGGGGGGCTAAAGCTGATGGTTGTTTCCAGATAGTGGAGACGAGGTCGGCGTGAGGCTCGATCCAGGGTGGAACTAACAAGGGAGTGACCTCGGGCAGATCCAAATGAGCAGCTAGCTTCTGCTTCTGTGGAGCCCTGGACCTGGGCTTGTCAGGATTGCAAGGCTCATCCAGATCAGAGCTATCAGAGTCATCCAATGAGTCTGACGAAGAAGGAGACGAAGACCCCTCCCCACTCGGGGGGAGGAACATGGCCTCTAGGGGGCAAGGTGCCACCCCCAGCCTTAGACCCCATATCAATGTCTCTGGGGTTGGGGGGAGGGGTCTCTCACCCCTGACGACGGGGATCTGGGACTGGGTCCATCATCAGGGAGGTGGCTCTCCACCTCCCTGCTGAGCTGAGCCTTGGCCTCAGCCCACCAAGAAGCCAGAGTCTCCCTCAGATCCACTAGTGGCTGAGGGGGCAGTGGAGGGGGGGGAGAGGGGGATATGGATACTGGGGTTATCCTTAGGGTGAGTATCCATAGCCCGACAGTGGGAATCCGGGCAGTGGGTACTGAGGCACTGGGTACTGCAGCCTCGGATACTGCAGCGTCGGGTACTGCGGTGCCGGATACTGAGGAGCTGGATAAGATGGCATCGGATAAGACGGCATAAGATCCGGCACCAGGGACTTCACCGGAGTAGAAGGTCCTGGAGGAAGCTCCACAGGTGGGCCCAGAATAGGGAACCCTGCGGGCGTCGGGTCCAGCGTCGGGGTGACGTCTGTCAAAGGGACATCAGCCGGCGACAGGGCCGGCGTCCGAGGGTCCAACATCAGACCATCTGGACCTACGGGAGGGAGGCCTGACAGAGGCCCCGAAGAGTCCCCAGCGGCATCTGGGGGAGGGCCAAAGGGATCCTCCAGGTCCAGCTGGGGAGACGCAGAGGCCTCGGACAGCAGCAGTGAAGGCTGTGGGGAGCCAGCAGTGCTGGATGAGATCAGAGGATCCAGCATAAGCTCCTTTGCTGAGCGACCACCAGATGGGCCGGCGGGCGTCTGACCGGCGGGATCTGGGCAGGTGTCAGAGGAGCCGACGTCCAACTGATCAGACCCAGAGCCCGAAGAAGGTCACACAGGGTAGATGACCTTGATGGGCTGCTTGACAACTGTGCGCTGCCCCGAAGAGCCGACACCTGACTTACCAGAGAGGCTTGAACCAGAAGGCTGCACAGGGGCGGCCTTACTGGGAGCAGATGCCTCCTTTGCCCTGGAGGCTCCCGACTGGCCTGAGTGCGAACCAGCTGGTGGGAGCGACACTGTCTCAGACACCACCAAGATGGAAGTTGAGGAACGTTCCCTGGAGGGGACATTACCTGAAGGGTGGTGACTCCAGCCGAAGTCGTTGCAGCCACTGATGAGGAGTCCCATTCCCGGTGCTGGGGCTTTTCTTTCTTCTCTTCTTAAGGCCTTCAGGAGAGGTGGAAGCCTGTCAGAGCTTTTTCAGCTCCTTTTCCATGGAGGATATTATCTTCTTAAGTACGTGAACCTCCAGGGACTGCTGCATTCTTTTGCGGGTGGCCGCGTTGAACTTCAGGCAGTGCTAACAGGAATCCATGGGGTGGTCAGGGTCTAGGCAGATGAGGCACCGAGAATAGCCATCCTTGTGCGGGAGTTGGGTGCTGCATGAGCTGCACTTGTTCTTGTGCTTGGACGTGGTAGGGGACAACATACACGGCAGGTAATAAAATCCTGACGAAAATAATCAAACTCGGAGAAAAAAACAATGATATAACTACCGGCGACGATAGACTGACGAGCAGTGGAACTTAACCACGAGAAGAAGAATCAGCATTTATATAGCGCTTTTCATACATCCAAAGCGCTTTACAAGCAATGCTAGACTGGTATTGAAGTGACTGAATGTGTGGTGGCAGCCATATTGCACATCATCACCCACACACAGCCTGCATAATTGCATGAACCAGTTTATGGGAAGGGGAATGTTGGCCAGGACACCGGGAATGTTCCCTACTCTTTGCGAAGAGTGCCCTGGGTTCTTTTACTTCCACCTGGACACCCACCAGGACAACACCAGGATGGGTAAAAGGGACCTCAGTTTAACGTCTCATCTGAAGGACGGCACACCCCAGCAGTACAGCACCCCCCAATACTGCACTCGGATGCCAGTGATTTTTAGGTGCAAGTCCAATCCTGGTGTGGGACGAGAACCTACAACCTTCTGGTCCAGAGGCGGGTGTGCTATCAACTGAGCCACACTGACGAGGTGCCGTCAAAAGCAAATGGTGGGAAAGAACTGGAAGGTGGGCATGAGGGACCGCCCCTTTATACCAAAGTCGTCTGACGCCGGTCACCTGACGTGGGGGCGGTTCCTCACCAGAGACTGCTAGCTAGAAATTTTTCCGTGGGGTCCTGACCGGCTTCAGTCCTATATGTAATTACCTACTGCAAGAGCCCTCTCGAAGTAAGATCACTGGTTTGCAGCTGAATACAGTCGAATATTTTTTCAGGTTTCCCTGCTATAACAACATGATATACCAACATACAGTATGCACTTTTTTTGCTACTCTAACAGCAGGCAATAAGATCTGCAGTTGCCTGTACAATATGCAGAAATGAGTTTTACACTGGGCTAATTTTGCATATCGACAAACGTTGTTGAAAGCATCTTTGTATTTGCTAAAGACAGAATGTGGTACTCTACCTTGTAGAGAAAGTGGGCTCCGTAGTCAAGCATGTGCCTCAACACTTGTTTTGCTAATGTAATTCTTATGTCTACCATGAAACTGTCTTTATGGAGGCACAAAATATCTAATTTCGGGTTCACCTTTTTAGAAACAGGTCATATGGGGTTCAAACGTTAACTTGCTGTTTAAAGGGCACAATTCATAAATGTCTACCAGCCCACAGAGGGCCAGGAAACACAGCAGATTGTCCCCTAATGCAGGATATTCACCAACGGGGCACTCTGTGGCATGCTCAGCAGTTGTGCACTCCTTCTCTGTTCCCGACCCTCTGCTGTATGTACACTTACCCGTGTCATTGGGTTAGGTGTGGGCATGGGGTGGGAACAAGCATACACACCATGCACAGTGCTAATTTGTAAGCTGTTGGAGGCATACAGATACCAACAGTGTTACACATACCAGCAGGCTGCTGTAATGCCTGCTGAACAGATATGCACGTGTCCCATGGCACCATGAAGGCCACACCAGGGCCAGTTGAGGTTCACGTCACATGCTTCCAGCTTTTCTGGTGGGCGTTGATAGCTGGGGCCTTGTCAGCCTACCTTTAATTTGATCACTATGCTAGCTGGGATACAGCAGTCCCTGGAGGACAGCCATATCCCACCATCTGCTGCTCCATGCGAAGCAAGAGATCCACTATGGAGCTGCCATAGGCATTCAACTGGATGCTCAGTACCCAGCACAGCTCCATCCTTGGGATGCCTCATGTCCTTCAAATAGCTCCACACTCACAGACAACAATGGGCAGGGCTGTGGATGCTGTCCAATGTGGACAGGCATTGGGATGTGGAGGAACAGGTTCCTTGTCATTATGGTGAAAATGTAACAGCAACTCACATAATAGCACACACATATCACTGACGCTGAAATCGGCAATGCAGCCACCACAGCAATCCACAAGTCAGTGATGACACTGCACAATATGAAACAGGTACAACAAACATACAAAATTGTCTGCAAAAAAAGGTCCACAGGTCTATCAAGTCCACCCCATTGTGCAACTCTTAGTTTCATATCACTACAGCTGCCCCACCCCCACCCAAACCCCTCTCTTCCTCCTCTTTCCCAGTCCTTCCTTCCTTTGTGTTCTTGTCTGTACTAACCCTGCTCTTGACTCTATCCCAACCCTGCTTAAAGCTATCTACTGTCCTTTGAGTGATTAACTCCTCTGGCAGTGCGTTCCAACCCGCCGCCACTCTCTCTGTAAAGTAGTGCCTCCTCATCTCCCTCCTAAACCTTCCCCCTTCCAACTTCAGACTGTGCCCCATAGTGACCCTCCCTCCCTTAAGCAGAACAATATCCCCTTCTTAACTTTGTTTATGCCTTTCAAGTACTTAAAGGTCTCTATCATGTCCCCTCTTACCCTTCTGTCTTCTAGCAAGTACATATTGAGCTCTTTGAACCTTTCCTCATATGGCAACTCTCCTAGACTCATGATCATTTTTGTAGCCCTATGCTGCACCCCCTCCAGTAATCTCACATCCTTTTTGAGGTATGGGCACCAGTACTGTACACAGTACTCCAAGTGTGGCCTCACCAGTGATCTATACAATGGCAGGATGACCTCCCCCCTTTTGAGAGGTGATCCCTCTGGCAATGCACCCCAGCATCCTATTTGTCCTTGCTGCTGCCATCCTACACTGTGCTGATAACTTCATGTCCCCTGTGACTATTATCCCCAGGTCCGTTTCCTCCTCTGAAGCCGTTACCTCCACCCTCCCAGTCAGTAGCTGTTCCTGGGATTTCTGGCTCCAAGGTGCATGACCTTGCACTTCTTAGAATTAAATCCCAACTGCCACTCCCTAGACCAGTGTTTGAGTTTAGCTAGAACCTCTCTGAGTGCCCGCCTCTCTTCCTCATTGTCCACTTTTGCACAAATCTTAGTGTCTTCCGCGAACAGGCTGATCTTACTCTTGACCCCCTCTGCAATGTCTCCAATGCAGTTGTTGAACAAAACAGGGCCCAGCACTGAACCCTGTGGTACCCCACTCGTTACTGGCCTTGGCTTGGATGTGTCTCCCCTTACAACTACCCTCTGTTGTCTGCCCTGCAGCCAGCTCTCAACCCACCCCAACAGTTTTTGCCCCGCTTCCATGTCCCTCAGCTTGCTCATTAACATCCTGTGCTGCACTGAGTCAAACGTCTTGCTGATGTTCAGATACAGGACATCCACAGCGTGGCCTTTGTCAACTGCCCTAGTGACCCAGTCGAAGATGTCGATCAGGTTAGTTTGGCAAGATCTTCCCATGACAAACCCATGCTGTCTCTTGTCCTGCAGACCATTGCTATCGAGAAAGGTTATCAAACTGTCCTTCAGAATGGTCTCCATAAACTTCCCCACTATGGAAGTCAAGCTCACCAGTCTGTAGTTACCTGGTTGGTCTTTGGATACACTTTTGTGAAAGGGCACCATATTAGCCATCCTACAGTCCCTGGGTACATTCCCTCTCTCCAAGGAGGTGATGAACAGGCCCATCAGAGGGTCTGCCAGCACCTCTGCTAGTTCCTTCAGGACCCTTGGGTGTACACTGTCTGGTCCTGGTGCCTTGTCCACCCACAAGGCCTTAAGACCCTTCAGAACTCTATCATCTTGGATGACCTCATCTGTTAGCTCTGCACCCCTCCACTCTTGCCTCCTTTCCTCTGCGGTATTGGGCCGTCCCTTTCTTTCGTGAAGACTGAACAGAAATACTCATTGAGTGCCTCTACCTGATCTTCCCATTGTTCTGCCTATCATCCCTTTCTCTTGATTCTAACAGTGTCATCCCTATAACTCCTCTTCTCCCTTATGTATTTAAAGAACTCTTTTTCTACCTCTCTGATCCCCTGAGCCAACTTCAGCTCCTTTGCTGCCTTGGCTGTCCTGACTGACCTGGTCACCTCCTTAGATGCCTCTGTGAACACTCCTCTATCCTCCTCACACCCAGATTTTTTGAACTTAATGAAGGCCAATCTTTTTCCCCTCACTTTCCCCTCCACCTCCTTGCTGAGCCAGCTAGGTTTTTTTGATCTGGACTGCTTACTCTAAGATTTGACATATGTGTTCATGGCCTTATTTAGCCCCTGCCTAATGATTGCCCATCTCTGTTCAGCATCCATCCCTGGGTTAATTTCAGCTAAATACCCTCTCTAGGATGCTGCCCATTCTGGCAAAATCTGCCTTCCTGAAATCCAGCACTCTTGTCGTAGTCTTAGCTGACTCCCTTCCTGTGTTGAGGAGGAACCACACTGAGCGGTGGTCGCTTCTTGCTAGAGGGTCCTGTACTACCACATCCTGGACTTGGCCCCCATTTGTTAGCACCAAGACCAGTATGTTCCCCTCCCTAGTAAAATCCATCACCCCTTGCACTAGGTAGCTGTCTTGGATAGCCTGCAGCAAACACTATATTTTAATGCGGGGGGGGGGCTACGTCCCCACACCACCCATATTATTATAATCAGCTCTGGGATGGAGGGACGGACAATGGGGAAAGGAGAATACATGGGAGGAGGACCAAATTCTACAGGGGGTATCCCGCTGCTAAAACAAATTTTCTAACAGCCATATTAGTGAACAAAAACATATACCTGCATGCAGTCCCTAATCCGTGACCATGGCTGCTACAGACGGTGCTCATATTCGTTACTCCAGGTGGCCAGCTCAGCAGCAGCAGCAGGCCACATTACATTACTTAACCCACATAACTGTACCCTTCCCCATGGTTCTGTGTGATAAGGGTGAAAGCCCAATCGCGATCAGTGGCAGGGCGAGTGTACATTGCCAAAAATCAGTTTCAGTGATGTACATCCCTGGGGCACATGAAAATGGTGCCAGGGACTTAGATTTTAATTGTTCATGTGGGGAGCTTTGCCCCATGCACCCCCCCCATGAGGGGCTTCATGCCATGCACCTCCCTACTAAAGGATTCTTAACTCCGAGGGGGTGCATGTTGGGGGCGCAAAATCCGAACCCAGAACCCTCTCAACATTAGGCTGCCACCCACCCACCACGCTACAAGGCCAGTTCAGCAGACCCACGCCAACCACGCCATGCCCACCTTCCCTCCCTTCCATCATGCTCACTCCCCCCCACACATGTATACATATAGCAACGTCCTGTCACTATATGCACCCACCTCCCTCATCTAGTCACCCTTCACCATTGGTAGCCCTGTCAACATGCAAATTGTGCATATCAATTGCTACTTTGTGGATATTTGCTCTACTTTGTTGAACTGCGTGCAGTTCTGAACCCATCTCCACAAGGACATAAACAGGATGGAGGCTGTCCAGAGGAGGGCAACTAAAATGGTGCAGGGTCTGCACCAGAAAACATAGGAAGACAGACTAAAGGAGCTTAATATGCATACCCTCGAGGAAAGGAGGGAAAAGGGGGGACATGATAGAAGCTTTCAAGTGCCTCAAGGGAATCAACAAAGTCCAAGAGGGTAGCATCTTTCAGAAAAAGAGATGTGCAAGAACAAGGGGGCACAATTTGAAGATGGGGGGGATGGCTCAGAAGTAATGTGAGGAAGCATTTTTTTCATGCAGAGGGTTGTGGATACATGGAACTACCTTCCTGAGGAGGTGATGGAGTCAAAACCAGTGGGGGAATTCAAGAATGCATGGGACAGACGTAAAGCCCTTCACCGGTCTCTCAGTAACAGATACCAAGGTAAGACACTGCCGGGAGGTGGGGATTTGGAGAGGCTGGGGTGATCTTGGGTGGAGGGGAGCTCCATGCATGGCAGAAGGTGGCAGGATTAAGATAGTTAGGACTAGAAGGCACCCTGGATTGTGACGGACACAAGAGAGAGGCCAAACATGTTTGGTGTCTGTCTCCAGGGAACCCAGCAGACCAAGTGGTCAGGTAACCTGAGGGGATGCTTTACCCATGACTCCCCTGAGGGCAGTGCTTTGCAATGTTTTGCAATGCCAGATCAATCAGGAACAAGACCACACTTAATGTGGGCTTGATTTCCTCGGTCGATCTGGCTTGCATCACGGAGAACTGGGTTGGGGACGATGCGGGTCCTGTTTTTGAGGCTGCCTTCTCCCCTGGGTATACCATGGTGCACTGCCCCAGAGATGAACGTAGTGGTGGTGGTGTAGCCATCTGCTTTAGATCTGACTTGGGCTTCACCATGCACCCAGTGAGAGCTCAGAGTTCTTTTGAGTGTGTGGCCATTCGTGGGAGTCCAGGCCCTGGTTGCAGGATTTTCCTCATTTATCGCCCCTCTGGGACAGTGGGGAACTTCCTGCAGGAGACTGCTGAATTTGTCACCAGTGAAACATTAGGAGCCCCCAGATGTATTGTTGGGGGGGATTTCAATATTTGTGCCAACGATGAATCTTCTCACGTTGGTCATAACCTCCTTCAGACTGTGAGAGAGCACTAGTACCCTTCCATAATTCTGTTCACTTTGTATGTGTGAAGCCTACTGCAGTAGCGTGTGTGTCTGACCTTGCTGTTCTTTTTCTTTCTGGTCTATCCCTCGTTCCTTATTTCAGACTGGCCACCTGGAATGGGACATCTCCTCCTTTCTTGCTAAATCCTTCACTGTCTTTCTGCAGACGTGGAATTGTGGTGCTCGACCCCCCCCCCCCCAAAAGCAACAAACCATAAATAATGCTGATGCAGCAGTCTGCAGCCTTAAAACATTTATTTATTGAGGCACAGGAATGTCTGCTGCTATTTTGTTTTTGTTTTTCCAGTTTGTTTATATTCCTTGTTTCTATAAAGAAGAAAGGTACAAGATGTAGTGCACTAACAGTTTAGTAACAAACTAGGTTGGTTATCCAATCCAAACAGGTTTTGCTGCTAAGTCCAGTACTTTTCATAGCAATGCTAGTAAACAAACAAATGCAGCATTAAGTTTTTTTTTTTAATAATGTAAATTAATATATTGTGACTGAGGCTGAGTGAGGTGAGCCATGTAACGACTGCTGTGTGTGCTACTTGCTAGCCTTGCCCTGCCCTCTTTACTAGTTCAAGTTAGAAATTCAGACAACAATTGTAAACAGAAGTTCAAACATGTTGAAAATGTGTAAGTCACCTACCTTAGTAACAAGTGTTTGGTCTCATTTCTAATACACGAAGTAAGCAGTTCTTACCCAAATAATGAGAAATCCAAGCCTGGTAACAGAGATGGGTCTGTTTGGGACCTGTTCAGATCCCTGCTATGTTCTGCTAGGAACCAGCCATCCCTCTCCCCTCCATTTTTATGCTGTGTGTAAGTGGAGGGAGGGGCTAGTCCAGAGATAATGATGTTAAAATTGTTCAGGCTTGCTTCTTTTTGATTCTATGAATATGTTAGATGTATAAATATGCAAGGTAGTGTGTGCACACTTTTGGACCTAACAAAAGAAAGGTATATTTAAAAAAATATGTTTAAGGTTTAAAAGGGGCGGAGTCTGATGTGGTCACCTGATGGGTTCCTAGTATAAAAGGGAACTCATCCTGTGGAACATTCAGATTTTGTTGGAGGATCAGTAGGTGCTGGTCCAAAGTGTTAGTCTGCAGCTCTTCAGACTAAGATTCTTTTTGAATCCAGGACAGCTCATTGCTGGAATAGTCCTTGGAAGACTGGAGTATTGTTTTATTTTTTGTATCTTTTGTATTTCTTTTCACGTTGCAAGTTCACAAGTTTTATTTGGTTATTTACTTGTCTCCACTTAATAAAAGATTTGGCTTGGTAGCATTAAGCCTTGCCACCTTACTGTGGTCTCAGTGTCCATCATTGCACCCACACCCTTTGACACAGACTGTTATCTTTGGGCCTGTTACAAGCTGTTTCTTGCTGCAACACACCTGGGTGGCAACACACTGGACCTTGTGTTCTCACTGGGGCTTGAAATAAATAACTTAGGATTGATCAAGTAGTTTGGTCCAATTATTGCACGGTGCAGTTCATGTTCAGGGCTCCCACCGGATGCCCTACAGAGATGATGAGCTGTCGCCCTTTGGGGGGACTAACCCCGGAGGGTTTTTTGGTGGCAGCTAATCTATCTGATGTAGGTAATGCATGCATTGGAGGCGTTGGTGTCATGGTGGACTCTTATACTAGAGTGCTATCCGATGCCATTGACTCCCTCGCAGCTGTTCCTGTATGACCCAAATCTTCCTACCTGAGGTCCCCATGGTTTGATGGGGACCTCAGGGAGTTGAAGAGAAAGGGTCAGAGGTTGGAGCACTGCAGGAGAAAGTCTGGCCTGCAGGAGGACAAACTGGCCCTGTGTGTGCATTATAATGCATATCAGGTGGCAATCAACCATAAGAAGGCAGTGTTCCTGTCCAGGAAGATTGCTGCCAGGAAGAACTGACCAGCTATACTTTTTCAGACTGTGGACGGGCTACTTCATCCTGCCTGTCTGCAGCCAAAGAAGGTTTTTTCAAATGCTGAATGTGAGGAGTTTGCTTGTTTTTTTTCGGACAGAGTGTCCGGTATACGGCGAGAGGTTTCTCCAGTCAACAATGCTATAGCTGGCAGTGGTCACCAAACGTGTTCTAAGTGCACTCTGTCTAGTTGGAGGAGTTTAAACCAGTGGAGGCAAGTGAGGTTATTGAGGTGATGACCAATCTGAAGCCCACCTTTTGTGAACTGGATCCAGTGCCAACGCATTTCTTGATGAGATGCATCGACACTATTGGCCCGGTGTTTGCCCTGATTGTCCGGTGCTCCTTGTCTGTGGGGGTCTTCCCTGAAACCTTGAAGGAGGCATTGGTGAGGCCACTCTTAAAGAAACCATCTTTGGACCTGGAGGTCAGGGAAAATTACCGATCTTTTTCCAATCTTCCCTTTTTGGCGAAGGTTATGGAGAAGGTAGTGGTGCTTCAGTTGGAGGAGCACCTCGTAACCCATGAGCTGTATGAACAGTTCCAGTAGGGGTTTCGGGCAAGGCATAGCACTGAAACTGCACTTGTGCAGTGCAGAATGATCTCCTCGGGGCTAGAGATCGAGGGGATAGGACAATTCTTGTTCTCCTTGATCTCTCTTCAGCATTTAATACTGTGGACCATTGTGTGTTGCTTAACCATCTCAGGGAACTCTGTGGACTCACTGGTACTGTCATCTGCTGGTTTGAGTCATTTTAACCAATAGGAGGCAACAAGTTGTGATGGAGAATTTCTCCTCCACCCCTAGTCTCCTTTCTTGCAGAGTGCCTCAGGGATCAGTCTTGGCCCCAATGCTGTTTGCAGTATATATGCTGCTCCTCAGGGGGTATCACTAGGAAATATGGTTTGGGTTTTCTTTGCTATACTGATGATACCCAGCTATATTTATCCTTTGCCCCGGAACATCTAACGTAGTGGATGTGCTAAACAGCTGCCTTGCTGAGATCAATGACTGGATGGCCTCCAGCTGATTGTGACTGAACCCCGATAAGACAGAGGTATTGGTGGTGGAGTTGAACAGAGTGCATGATGGGTTGGCCTCTGACTCAGAGACTGGACTTGTTCTGGGCTCTGTTTCATTGAAAGCCTCCTCTAGGGTGCGTAATCTTGGCGTCATTCTTGATAGGAGTTTGACTATGGAGGCACAGATATCCTCCGTTGTCCACTCCTGTTTTTTCCATCTTACAAATGTCGCCAGGATAAACCCCCTTGTTCTGCCTCTGGACCTCCTCACTTTGATGCATGCCTTAGTTACATCAAGGCTTGACTACTGTAATGTGCTCTACCTCAGGGTCATAAGAGGATCTCTCTGCAGACTGCAGCTACTGCAGAACGCAGCTGCTCAATTGCTTACTGAGCAATCAAAGTTTTGCCATATTATACCTGTGCTGCGTGATCTGCATTGGCTGCTGGTCAGGTGGAGGATCCTCTTTAAAGTGGGGCTTCTCACCTATAAGACCCTACATGATCAGAGCCCTGGTTACCTGTTAGGCCTTCTCATTCCTGCTGTCTTGACTTGCCCCCTCCACTCCTCCTGTGGAGGTTCCCTAGTGATGCCCAGGTCGAGGCTAAAATCGGCTGGTGACAGGGCTTTTAGTGTCACTGCCCTGGCCCTGTAGAATTTGCCTCCCCTCTGGGGTTAAGGGGGCCCCCACTTTGGAGGTTTTCAAGACTCACCTTAAGGCCTTCCTATTTGCCCAGGCTTTTTCAGATTAATATTAATCTACAAGTACTGATTTCAGTATAGATGCTGCGAATTTGCTATTTGTTTAATGTTTATATGGATTATTTTATTTTAATAATTTCTGTGGTTTTTTTTGCTATATTTTTGAAATATGTGCTTATATATTTGTGCAGCACCCAGAGCCTCCAGGATTGGGCATCTTTTAAATAAATGTTGCCTTGCCCTTGCCTTGCCTAGTGGGGGGTAGGAGGAAGTAAGCGTGATGCTTGGCCAGCTAGTTCTGATTGTTCTATGATTTTGTAATATAAAAATGTGTTATCGAGTGTCTCTCATGAGACATCCTGTGCTCCTGGGATGACCGCCCCCCCAGGTTTCAGTTCAAAGGACAGGATATGTTAAACAGCAGATCTCTGTGATGTGATTAACTTCCAAGAACTCACATTTTATAGCCTTGTTTAGGATCTGTGCTGCTTCAAGCCAGGGACTAAAATATCCATTTTATGACGTCCTCAGGAAGGGCAGTTAATTTCAGCTGGTGCTGAAAAACTATGTTGCAGCTAGGTGAGAAAACTACATAGTTGTGAAAGTTCTGTGATGTCTTTGAAACAGCAGGAAAACACACTAGATCAAAGGAAAGACTCAAGATCAAAGGGTCATATGGGGAAAGGAGTTTTCGCTGATGTCACCTTATTTAATATACCTCCCTGAGTGATGGGACATCTTGTGTGTATTAATTTTTATATTCAACAGGGAGGAGCTAGGTGATATCATGGAAAGAACAGGTTTAGAGACAGTTTAACTGCATTCTGTATTTCCACTTAGAAACATTCCTGTTTGGATTCTTTTGAAACAACAGCTAACTAAAGCACTGTAAGAAGGTATACATTAGATAGACAAGTCTAAGTGTATTGTGGTAGGAGTTTATGTTTGTATTTTTACCTTGTTCTTTTAAGAGATTGTATGTTTTGTGATATATTGTTCTGTGGTTACATTTTACATATGTTATTCATTTTAAGTAAAACCTCTTATTTTAAAGAGACGGCCTGTGTCTTCGAAATTCTTTTGCCTGTGAGGTACAGATGGTTAAAGTTGACACTGTTCATAAGCTTAATGGTATACCAAACTGGGAAAAGGTAAGAATTTATCTAAGGTCTTTCATAGAGTTTTAAGGGTTCATTTTGTATACCTGGTTAGGTGCCCATAGGCGAAAGATATCCGGCATTCCCCGAAGAGCAGAATTATTTGAGCCTGTACATTTGGGTACGCTAGCAAGAGGTTCGCAGTTTGAATCCCTCCAGAACTTGAGACCAAAGGTGATTCGAACCCACAAAATAGAAAGGAAGGTTACCCTGTTCACAATATTGCACTCGGAGGTTGGCACTGTGGGAGCAGAGGGCCTGACCTGCTGAGTGCGGTTATGACAGTAAGTTGTTGGTTAACTAGGATCTGCAGCTTATCCATTAGGTAGGGAAATGGGCAGACTAGGTGGACCAAGCGGCCCTTATCTGCTGTTAAATTCTATGTTTCTATGAACTGTACCACTTTTGGTTATTATTAGGAATTCATTTTTGCTAACCTCTGTTGTACTTCAACTAACATTATGTTTGTTTCATTTTCATTAAATGCAAGCATATACTGTATCATTCAGTTTTGTGGAAACTGTAAAGTTTTCTGGCAATAGTTGTTCTACTTCTGTAAAGGTTGTGTCAGAACAAGAAACTGCTGTCTTGCATCAGTACATCAAATATTAATTGTACTACAGACTTTTAGAATTTTATTCACAAAGATAAAAAAAAATAAAGGTCCCAGAACTGAACCTTGGAGAACTCGGGATGTCATTTGCAGAGAATTTGATTAAGCCTTCTCAGATTTAACATACTGAAGTCTGTTGTTAAATTATTCACTGAACCAACCATTTGTATAGCTGAATACAGATTTTAAACTGATATTTTGTATGTTTCCCCTGACGTCTGTGTAAAACAGGTCTTCTGGTGTACTCAGTAATGGAATTTGTCTCAAACTCCAAATTGTGTTGAAAAGTTGCAAACAAATGATTAAAAAGTTACTTATGTATCATAGATCTCCAGTTGCCATGCTCTTAAAAGTAATGCAGTTATAATTGTACCTAGTTTGAGTTCATCAGTGGCTGACATTTCTTGCGAAATAGTTCTGAGTTCAAACTGCAGAGCAAACAGCATCAATACTAATAAGGTATGACCTATTTTAAATCCCATTATTACAGTAGCAGAATTTAGTCTGGTTTAACAAGGAACAAAAAGTAACTACAGCCTCTACAATTACTATTAACTCCCCTTACTATCCTGCTATTTGTAGGCGTTACTGAAAAACAAAAAACCTTTTAACAGCCTTTCATCTGACTCCCTTCTCTGTCTCTCACCACTCCAACTGAGCCACTCACACTCGGGCAGCTGCAAGTGTGATTCTGCTTTTAAAGGGACTAGCCCCCCACCTAGGAATGATATCAGCGGCCAAGGGTTCACTGGCTTCACTTCCTCCTCGGCTGATTAATATGTGACAACAGTTCTGGTGGGCTAGCTCCCCTCCAATGACTGATCCCAGCTGACCGAAGAAGAATCAGTTGAGGAGTACGGCTGGTGGAATTTGTAAGCCAGTAGGGAGCATCTGACTAGCTCCATTTTAAAGGGACTAGCTCCTCCCAGGGATGATGTCGGTGGCCATAGGTTCACTCACTGCACCGTACACCCACTAGTAGATGGAAACAGTTCTGGGAACTAGCTCACCTCTAATGGCTGCTCATGGCTGACTAAAGCAGAAGCAAAATCAGGGGAGGAGTAAAGATGGAGTAATGGAGGAGCAGGTAAGGAGCATCTGAATGGCCTGCTTTTAAATAGACTAGCCTTGACCTTAGGGATGATTATAGCTGTTGAGGTTCAGTGTTGGCACCTTCCCTTGTGCCAGCTAGTAGGCAGCGTCAGGTCTAGAGGAGCTAGCCCATCTCTGATGGCTGATCACAGCTGGTTAAGCAGAATCAAGTGAGAAGTACAGGTGGTGGAATTTAGGAGCTGATAGGGAGCATCGCAAACAGCTCCACACTTAAAGGGACTATTTATTTATTTGTTTTCTGGGTAAGTGCATTGCCCCAAAGGACCATTTTCAGGCACGACTAGTACCCCTCCCCCCAAAATGATGTCAACAGCCGAGGGTTTACTCGCTCCACCTTGCACCATGTAGTAGGTGACAAAAGTTCTGGGTAACTAGCTCACCTCCAATGGTTGACTGAAGCAGGAACAGGCAAGGAGTAAAGGTGGTGTAATTCAGGAGCAAGTAGGGAGCATCTGAATGGCTCACTCTTATAGTGACTAGCCTCACCCCTGGGGCTAATTATAGTGTCCAAGTATTCATTGGCTGCACCTTCCATTGCACTAACTAGTAGCCAGCCACATTTCCGGAAAGGGACTAGTTCACCTATGGTGGCTGGTCACAGCTGGCTGAAGCAGACTCAGGTGAAGAGTATAGCTTGTGGAACTATAGAATATCATGTACTGTTTATACAAATCACCATGAAAGAACTAAGGCTACCTTGCTGTCAAGTGAGACTGAATGGAGTAAAACGCCTCAAGGAATCCGCAAAGGCTGCAAACAGCTGACACAGACATGTGCTTTGTTCTTGTTAGGGCTCATTAGTGTGCCTCATTTATATCTTAGCCCCAGGGAGTGAGAGAACCCACCTTGCAATCTCATTTTTTGTTTGGATTGTGGTGTGTACAAAAGTTCAATCATAGGTCTTTTTCAGGAATTATTTCTATTTAAAGACGAAAATAGGCTAAGTTAGTGGTATTTTTTTTTATAGATAGTCCCCGAAGGCCTACCGTATGTTTGAAACATTGTTTCTAACTCTATTTTCTATTTTCAGCATGTGCATAACATTCTTATTCTTTTATTTCCGACCCACACACACTGATTAAGCACTCCGTATCTTTGCTGTTCCATTTTGAGAAATATACTGTAGCAAGATGTACAAAACCAGACCACACAAACCAACTTTGGGATGGGGCTGTCCTGAGGACTGGGGACAAACACAAATGACCACTAGGTCTGACTCTGTCACACAGCTCCTGTATTTCTATGAGTCATACTGCTTACATTAATTCCAAAACAGCCAACTATTTATTGGTTAATACCCTCTATGCTAGGTATTAAATGATAAATTACACTTCAGGAAGTTATTCCCTGTGATTTGTCACTGATAATTACAGGGGAACATTTTCCCAGGCGAATGCAGACAGGAAATAGAAATTACACTCTGGGAATAACACAGGGGGTTATTTTACAATAGTACGTTTGGGTATATTTGGATGTCTTAAGTATTGTTTTTCAGTTTGCTGATGCAGAGCGGACACTAAGAAGCTGTTTTCTGTTTCCTGCTTCATGTGATTCAGGGTTTAAATATCAGGTTTGGCCATCTTACCACAAAGAGACTATGATTAGACTGGTAACATCTGGGCAGACTAGGTGCTTCAAGTGGTCCTGTTCTGCTGAAAAAATCTATGTTTCTATGTTTCTGTCATGTGTGCTAGCCTTCATTACCCAATGACAAACTTATATTTTGTAAGGCTGTGCATGGGTGCTGAATTGTGATATTTGTATTTGTGTCTGTAGTATTTGTATGCATCTTGATTTGCATGTTAGTGATTATGAAAACATTTTATTTTTCCATTTCAGACTTGTTTCTGTTCTTAATAGCTGCCCAAGACCAAGGGTCTGAGGGTTATCAATAAGATAAGCATATAAGCAGTAGTCATCATATGTGGGTCACACCAGCCTCAGACAAAGTCTAAATGTACTTTATATGGTCTAACACAAATACAAATTTTTAAGAGAGGTGTTTGTATTCGGTGTAAAAATTAAAATGTGTAGTGAATTATCTATTACGTATTTGTCCCAAATGGTAATTGTTTTGCACAGCCTTAGTATGTACCACACCTAAGGCATGGAGAGTGAAATTAAGCAGACTTCATTCAGTGGGTGGAGGGGCTCAGCACGGACTGCAGTAGTAGAATTAAAATGGAACTGCCAGCATCTCTGCTTGCTATTTTTTTTCAACAGTACATTATGTCCCTCCTTCCAATTTATTTATTTATTTGAAAATTGATCACCGGGAAAGGCACACTGAGCCAAGGCTTATTTCTAGGTGTGACCCAGGGAAAGGGTTATAGAAGTAAACAGTGTAACAGTACGTTACTTTACATCCTGGATACCTGACTCCCTCAGGATTTCCTGGAGTATATCAACCCCCCCAGCTCCCTACCTGCCCTCTCTGGTCCTCCATGAAGCCATGGTTTAACCCCCCAGGTCAGACTGGGATAGGGGGATTTACCCTCAAAGGCACACTGGGGTTTGTCATCTTTGGGTGCCAGGGTCATTTTCCTGCTTTGTGTGCCCTTCTTTCATGAAGCCAGCAGTCCTGATGTGCAACACTGATCTCATATGCAGAGCTTGCTGCAGCATGGCATCAGCCAGCATCTCCCCTCTTTTAACACAGCAGTGCAACAAGACTGGGCAAACATTTTGACCCTACCTTTTTTACTGCAAAAGATTCCAGGCATCTTCCAATTTTATTTGCTGGTAAAACGTTCTAGTCCCACCAAAATTTGAGTATTCTATAGCATTCAGTTTATTTCTCAGTCAAAAAAGATAGCCTCCATGTTTGGCTTAGAAACAAATATGTAGACGTGGCAAGGGTAAGAATCAAGGAGATAAAACAAAACTCACAGTGCACAGCATAAGAGCTACCTAGAAAAGTAGATCTGATAGGTATACTAATATTTTTATGTTCACTTGCAAAGCATGAAGAGATATTAGTATCAGCCCACTGTAAAAAGGGCTTTTTGAGACATGACCCTCCTCCACCAATCATAGCTTCAGAATATGAACTCTCCTCCCCAATTCTGCCCACTGTCCACCTTTCTCCTCATTTTCTCTTTGACGTCCTTGCTCAGTCACAAGACTGGAAAGTGTAAACTGCAAGGTTCTTGTGTAAGTCCTAATTCTTCCTGCTTGAAACCTTATCCCTGCTTTCTGACTTTTCCACATACTGTCTGTGCTACTGTTTACTTCTTTCATATGTGGTGCAGTTTAGTGCTTTGTTTCTCTGGGGATAGCAGAGATATTGCACAATTAATATCATTTGCATACACATGATGCAGTGCTTGCAACTGGTGGAATTAGTGCATTCTCATACATGGTAAAAAGCAAGTAAAACATGTTCTAACAAGTCCCTACACTCACTGATCACTTCAGGTAAGGAGATGTGGACTTTGTTTACTTGTGTTTTGAACACTAACATTAAAGCATTTTGGTCATTACAACATGTGGTAAACAAGACTCAACACATATACTCAGGAAAGAAGCTGAATATGTTTGCCTGAAAAGCATATGAATACGTTGATATCTGTCTGAACTGTGAGAGAGTTTCTGGGGCATGTCCCTTTTTCACTAAGTTCAGCTCCTGAATATTGAATGTTCTTCCTACTTCCACCCACTCTCTGCCTTTCTGTTTCTTTTGAAGATCTTGTCCAATCACAAGGCTGGAAAATGCAAAGTAGATGGTTTTATTGTGCTATTCCTAAGACCTGCATGAAACCATGTCTCTGCTTTTAGTTCTGCTTCTGTGCTTCTGCACAGTGCTTTCAACACACTCTGCATAGCAGTGAATACACTGAATGGCATTCTGCATGGCTTTACATTTGCCTCTTGTGTCACTCTCTCCTTACTGATACTTGCTCCGTATTCTTCCCCTCCCTGATATCTCTCCTTACTGATACTTGCTGTGTATTCCTCCCTTCCCTGATATCTGTCCTTACTGATACTTGCTGTGTATTCCTCCTCTCCCTGATCTCTGTCCTTACTGGTACTTGCTCTGTATTCCTCCCTTCCCTGATATCTCTCCTTACTGGTACCTGCTCTGTATTCCTCCTCTCCTTGATATCTCTCCTTACTGATACTTGCTCTATATTCCTCCCCTCCCTGATATCTCTCCTTACTGGTACTTGCTGTGTATTCCTCACCTCCCTGATATCTGGCCCCCAGCAAATGCCAGCACTGTTCTTATGCATTAGCCGCTCCATAGCATTTGCTCTCTCCCACTCACCCTCAAACCTCAGTATTTCTCCTCTCCCTGATCTCCCAACCCACAGCATACCACAGTTCTCCAAATATAATGAAGCGTCCATGTCATAATGACGATCACGGAATAGCAATTGTTGTTACAGCGAGTGTACATCGCTGAAATTGAATTTTGGTGATTCACACTCACAGTGAGGATCAAGAAGGTGCCGGAGACCTATGGGTGTTTTTTTTAATGTGGGGGTCTGTGCCCCCTGCACCTCCCTACTAATAGATTCTCAGCTTCAGGGGGGTGCATGTCAGGGGTGTAAAAATCTTGGAAATATACAAAGCCACCTGACAGCAAAAAAAAAAAATGCACTGTGCTGGACCCAAACCCTGCACCCTGCACCTCTCAAGCAACCACCCACCCCACCATGTTAGCAGTCCAGCTTGGCTACTGCCCACCACACCCCCTCCCACATACCTTCCCTCCCCTTCCTCCCCCCCGCTCACATGTGTACACGTGCGTTCATCCATTCCGCCTACCTCACCAACCCGGTACCTGCTTGCTTCCCTGCCAGGTAGCCCTGTACACAGGCACCGTGGTTGAGTCACCCTTTTTGTACGCACTCAATCACAGTCGCCCTGTACACAGTATACCACAGTGAAGCCCTCCAGGATGAAGCCCAGCTCTGCAGAATTTTACAGTACAGTTACTGCAACAAACAATGCAGTTTCAATGGAAGTTAATCTCTTTTGTCATGCAGAAAATCTGTGACACTGTGCTTCATCCTGGTGGGCTTTACTGTATATGTCACATTCTCTGGTTCTATCCCTGTTCTACACGATCTCTGATTCCCACAACTTGCTGCCTTTCTCTGTACACATTTGTCATTCTGTGGCACTTGTTCTCTATCCTTCCCTGATCTCTGCCCACAATGTGCCTCCATCCCCCATCTACACATTACCTGCTCTGTAGTACTCCCTCTCTCCCTTATCCTCAATATCTGCCCCACAAACTGCCACCATTTACCCTAATGCAAATTAGCTGCTCTGCACCTCTTGCACTATAGCCATCCCCTCCCCAACCTCTGCCCCCCACAACATACCTACATTTTCCCTACACATTAGGCATTCTGTAGCATTTGCTCTCCCCCCAATCTCAGACTTCCCCAAACGCTGCCATTCACTGTCATTCACATTAGCTGCTGTGTGACACTTGCACTCTGTTCCTCCCTTCCCTGATATCTGCCCCTTCTCAAATGCTAGCATTGTCCCTACACAGTAGCCACACTGTGGCACTTACTCATTCCCATCCACCTCCAAACACTTGCCAGTACTCCATTTACCTGATGAGTGCCATTTGCTGCCTATTCCTCTGCTCCCCAATCCCCACCCACAAGATACTGCGATTCTCCATATGCAAGACACACTCACACCCCAGAGCATGCCACCACTTTCCATATACATTTGCATCTCTGTGCCACTTGCTCTCTCTCTCTCTCCCCTCACCAATCTCTGCCCCCCCACATTAACTGCTCTATATAACTTACTCTCTCCCCTCCTGAATATCTGCCCCCAAACTGCTGCCATTTACCATCATTCATATTAGCTGCTCTGTGTCACTTACTCTGTATCCATCCCTTCCCTGATCCCTGCCCACCCACAACATGCCGACATGTTCCCTATACATTAAGCATTCTGCAGCACTTGATATCCCCACCTACCTGATCTTTACCCCACCCTCAAAATGCTGCCATTCACTGTCATTGACATAAGCTGCTCTCTGGCATTTGCTCTCTGTTCCTCCCCTCCTTGAAATCTACTACCCCAAAAATGGCAGCATTGTCCCTACACACTAGCTGCTCTGCGACACTTACTCTCTCCCACCCACCTTCAAATATCTCACCACTCCCAGTAATTCATATTACCACCTGTGTGTCATTTGCTCTCTGTTATACCATGGACATAAGTGAGCAGCCAATGAAATGGTCAGACTAGCAGTTTACCACCAGTGTAAATCCTATGATAACCAATGGCTGTTGAGGAGCAAATGGTGGTCATCTAAATCCTAATCATCTGCAGCCCAGGAATAAATACAATTAAAAAAAAAAAAAGTGACCTTTTTAAAAGTTGTATTTTATTAAAGTAAAAAAATTAAACTTGGTATAACTGCAGTAAGCCACTCGGAGGATGTAGGTTATCAGGGGATTTACCATGGCTGGCGAGGATTTACCCACTCGGCTGTGCCTTGTAAGCAAACCACTCCAGCTGCGGTGAATCCTCCAATAACCCACACCCCCTCATGGCTTATTGCTTAATCCCTCCTTCCCTAACTTCCACCCAACATACCACCACTCTCTACATATGTGGCACACTCTCTGGCTCTATTCCTGTCCTGCACCATCTCTGACCCCCCACCCAACATGCTGTCATTTTCTGTACATATTTTTTGCTGTGTGGCACTTGCTCTCTTCCCTCCCCCCAGTCTCTGCCCCCAATATTGCCCCCAGTAGTACGGGGACCTTCCCCCAGGCCACAATGGACAGTAGGAAGGGAACCTCCCCATCCAGGGAGCACCAGAACCACCACCACTACCTCAGAGGTTGCAAAGAAAGCACAGCAGTTGGACCACAGTGGGCTCAGGGAGGATGAGGATGGTGAAACAGAGGCACCCAGTCAGATGTTACACAACACAATCCATACGGCTATTCTGGGGAGCATAGCTCCCTATAGATACACCCGCAGAGGAGACTAAGGAGGCTGAGGACAACTGTCACAAGGGAGGCCCACAGGAAGGAGGCAGAGGACACCACAAGGAAAGGAAGCAGCCCTGGTGGGGACTCAATTATTAGGGGGATAGAACTGGGAGGAGCTGGGAAATCTGAAGTAAGGTGCCTGCCTGGTGCCATGGCTTGGAGGGACAGGAAGCGCATCCTCAGGATCACAACAACAGCTGCAAGGGATTCTGAGCTGGACGTAATTGTCCACCTAGGGACAAATGACTTGGCTCATCATGAGGTTAGAGCAGTGCAGGAGGACATTGCAGAGTTGAGGAGTGGCCTAAGACAAGTAGCACACACAGTATCCTTCTCAGAGGTGCTGCCTGTCAAAGGCATGGGGGAGGCGAGGGTAATTGGCACCATGCAGTTTAATGAATGGTTGAAAAATGGTGCGGAGCACAGGGTTTGGCTTCATTGGGGACTGGGGTTCCACCTGAGGACACCAGCCTATACTGGCAGGATGGTCTGCATCTGTCCAGGAAGGAACAAGTCTTTTGAGCAATTGGTTTAAATGCTTCATTGGCAAGCTTTAAACTAGTCAATGGGGAGGCACTGACAAGCAGCAGAAAAATCCCAGCCTCCCTACAAAACAGGGTACTAAATGAGAAAAAGACCAAGGTAGAACGGTCAGTGGGGGATGCTGCAACAGAAGGTAAGGCCATCAAAAATGGAGAGCAATGAGTACCAATGCCCGTAGTCTAGGTAACAAGCTTCCTGAATTAGTGGCCTTGATGGAGGAGGAACATCTGGATATCGTGGAGTCACAGAAACATGGTACACAAAACCATGACTGGGACGAAACATACCAGGATACACTATCTACAGGAGGGACAGGGAGGGTAAAAGAGGGGAGGAGTAGTTTACATAAGGGAAGGAATAAAAGCAACAGAACAAAAGGGTAAACAGGGAGGAGAAGAAGCACTGTGGGTAAATTTGAGACAGGCAATGGCACCACAATCCGCATAAGGAGTTAGAGCACAGACTTTCTCAGGGGGAGGAAATGGACAAGGAAATGATAGAAAGTATACTTAGAATGGCAGAAAAGGGAGATATTGCTGATGGGTGATCTGAATATGCCAGATGTTAACTGGAGCAAGAAGGTGGCTGCCACTCGAAGAGTGCAGTAGTTATTCTAGATGCCCTACAGGGGCATGCTTAGACAACTAGTACTGAGCCCACGAGGAGCAATATTAGACTTGATACTCTCAAATGGAGATGGAGAGAGGATCACAGATGTAGAAGTGGGTAGCCATCTGGGAACTAGCGACCATCGAACAGTATGGTTCACAATAAACACAGCAATAGAGTCAAGCCATACAAAGACAAAAGTACTGGACTTTAGGAGGGCTGACTTTGCCAAATGGGTGAGTGCCTAAGGAATGCACTAGCAAATGGGTAGGAAGGAGGGTGGAAGAACAATGGGGAATAATAAAACTGCCATCACAGAGGTAACGAGCCTTGTGTGAAGCAAATAAACAAAACAAGACGATGTAAGAAACCACTATGGTTCCCAAAGGAAGTGGCAGTGAAGGTTCAAGAGAAAAGAAAGTATCTCAGAAGTACAAGGAATCGCAGCAGGAGCAGGACAGAGAACTGTATCAGTTAAAGCAAAAGGAGGCTGGGAAGGCAGTCAGAACAGCAAAGGCTCAAACTGAGGAAAGATAGCCAACTCAGTTAAGAAGGGGAATAAACCTTTATAGGTACATCAGGGAGCAAAGGAAGACCAAGGGAGGGATAGTGAGGCTTAATAAAGGGAGGAGGGTGGGCAGCAAGGTGTAGACAGGCATACTCACTGTACACATTTGTGTACAGTTTTGTTGAGTGCCTGTCACAAACCATAAGCCACTCTGTTAATATTATTATTCTAATCTGTAGTATTTGTTAGTGTAGGCCACTGAGGAGTGTCCAGTATATGTATAACCTCTTTAGAGTAGAGGGTCTGTGACAACAATCTGACTTGTTTGGGAGGTGCTATTTGGAAAGGATGTGTACATTTTTTAATTGGGGGGGGGGGTGTAACTGCTGGAGATTGTGTACAAAATGGAAATTTCTGGCTACACTCCTGGGCAGAGGGAGAATGTGAAAAGGCAGAGATACTAAACAAATATTTTTGCTCAGTATTTACAAAGGAAGAGGGGGAGGTACATAAAACAAACAGTAGTAACACTCTGGATACAGAAGTTGATACCAGCCCATTTACAGAAGAAAGGGTTCTGAAAGAACTCTTAAAACTGAAGGTGGACAAAGCAATGGGGCCTGATGGGATTCATCCCAGAATTCTAAAAGAACTAAGGGTAGAACTAGTGACACCACTGACTACCCTCTTTAACAAATCATGGGAGGATGGGGTGGTACCCGAGGACTGGAGGAGGGCAGATGTGATTCCCTTCACAAAAGTGAGAGCAAGGCAGAAGCAGGAAACTATAGACCTGTTAGTTTAACCTCAGTGATAGGGAAATGATGGAATCACTTAAAGGAAAGAATTGTCGCAGATCTAGAGGCCAGAAGGGCACAGGACCCCAGGGCAGCATGGATTCACAGCGGGAAGGTCATGCCAGACTAATCTGATAGATTTCTTGACTGGGTGACCAAAGTAGTAGATCAGGGAGGGCTGTGGACACTGCCTACCTAGACTTTGTAGCAGGGCATTTGACACAGTCCCCACAAAAGATTATTATATAAGTTAGCCAGCCTGGGAGTGGGTCCCAAGATGACAGCCTGGGTAAAGAATTGGCTGGAGAATAGGACACAGAGAGTAATAGTAAATGGAGTCCACTCAGAAGAAAGGAGGGTTACTAGCGGGTACCGCAGGGTTCAAGATAGGATCAGTCCTCTTCAATGTCTTATAAGCGACATTGCAGAAGGACTGAAGGAAAAGTATGTCTTTGCAGATGACACTAAGATCTGCAACAGATTTGATGCACAGGGTGGGGTGGAAAGGATGAGAAGGGACTTGGCAAGGTTAGAGGAATGGTCAAATGTATGGCAGCTTAGATTCAATGCTAAGAAGTGCAAGGTAATGCAGCTGGGAAACAAAAACCCGGGGAAAAGTACACAATGGGGGGTGAGATACTAACAACAACAAAAATGGAAAGGGACCTGGGGGTAGTCATATCAGATGACCTAAAGGTGGGCAAGCAATGTGAGAAGGCAGCAAGGAGGGCTGGGGATACTGGGATGCATAGGGAGAGGCATCACCAGTAGAAACAGGAAGTTATTAACCTCTGTACAGACAGCTGGTGAGACCCCATCTGGAGTACTGTGTGCAGTTCTGGAGACCCAATCTCCAGCAAAGACATAGACAGGATGGAAGCTGTCCAGAGGAGGGCAACTAAATGGTGCAGGGTCTGCACGGAGGACATATGAAGAGAGACTTAAGGAGCTTAATATGTATAGCCTCGAGGAAAGGAGGAGAGGGGGACATGATAGAAACTTCTCAAGTACCTCAAGGGAATCAACAAAGTCCAAGAGGGTAGCATCTTTCAAAAAAGAGTGTGCAAGAACAAGAGGCACAATTTGAAGATAGAGGGGGCGGCTCAGAGGTAATTTGAGGAAGTGTTTTTCACAGAGAGGGTTGTGGATGCCTGGAATGGCCTTCCGAAGGAGGTTGTGGAGTCAAAATCAGTGGTGGAATTCAAGCATGCATGGGATAGTCATAAGGCAATTCTGGGGGGTGGGGGTAGGAAGAAGTAGGCTGCTGGTTAACTAGGATCTGCAGCTTATCCAGTAGGTAGGGAAATGGGCAGACTGGGTGGGCCAAGCGGTCCTTATCTGCCGTCAAATTCTATGTTTCTATGTTTCTATGTTTCTATGTTTCTATGTAATATGAATCCATCCCCCTTCATTCATATTATTTGCTCTGTAGCTCTTCCTTTCTTTAAACTTCCTTGATATCTTTTCCCCCTCCCCGCAAACTGCTACCATTCACCGTAATTCACATTAGTTGCTCTGTACCATTTGCTTTATATCCATCCCCTCCCTGTTCTGTACCCCCCCCACAACATGCAACATTTACCCTATACATTAGCCACTCTATGGCACTTGGTTTTCCTGCCTCCCCGATCTCAACCCCTCAAAAAGCTAACATTCGCTGTCATCTACACAAGTTGCACTTGCTCTCTATTCATCCCTTCCCCCATTAGAGCTGAAACTGCAGGGAGACTTGATCCAACTGGAGGGGTGGATGAGTGACTCTGGACTGCTTCTAAATGCAAAAAAAACAGTGCATGATGTTTTGCTTAGGTCGTGTTGAGAATGGACCACAGTTGCAGATCCACCTATCCAGTGGTACTCAACTGAAGGAAGTGAAGAGTTATAGATACTTAGGAGTGCAAATGGACTCACACATGATGTTTAGAGATCATATTAACATCCAGGTTAGAAAGGTAAACCAAAGGTTGGGGGCTCTTAGGAGAGTGGCAGAAATATTTACAAGGGAAGTCAGACAGAAGCTGGTTAAGCAGATGATAATGCCAGTATTAGAATATGGAGCACCTATATATATGAACACTACTCAAAAGTTATTAAATAAGGTAAATCAAGCTTACTATAGATTGAGAAAATGTATTACTAAGAGCAAACACAAAAGTCATCATTGTGTAATATATAAACAAATACATTGGTTAAATCCTGATGCTCAAAGAAACTCTATTTGGTTAACAATTTGTCATAAAATTATATTTTCTTAATGTAAACATCCATTATCAAAATTTTTTACATTACATCAATCAAATAATTTGATTTATCAAACAAGAAATGCTAATATAACAATTTCAATGTTAAAATATCATAACAAAATTGGAGAGACAAAGTTACAAAATAAAATAGCTAGCTATTGGAATAATTCGCCAAAAAATGTAAAGATGATAAATAATCTGTCCATTTTTAAAATTAATTTGGTTGAATATCTACAGACTGAATGTATATGTTATGTATGATGCTGGATCTGAAGATATGCAGATATGTCGTCTGATTTTGTATGTTTAATGTTTGTATCTAACATAGAGTTTGAATAGATGTTGTTTGTATTTTATTTCTTTTATGTATCTTTAGAACACAGGACAATAGTTGAAAACAGGGCCTTGGTGCTAATCTATTTGTTTCCTGTATAAAAATAAAGTCTTATCAATCAATCAGTCAATCAATTATGCTGTCATTCACTGCCATTCAGATTAGCAACTCTACAGCACTTGCTTTCTAACCCTCCTCTTCCTAAAACTGTGCTATACTGGCAGTCAATTGGGTTTTCAAAGTATATTGACAAATCAGCCATTTTTTGGAATTCTGGCCCACAATTTTCAACATGGGGTTCTTGGGACCCCACCTCGTAAACAGTATCACTGTCCTTTTATTACTGGGTCCCGAAAGGGGATTTCATAATTGCTGCATGGAATCACCGTTCAGGACTGATTAATGAAACAGCAGTGCCACTTTTCATGAGGTGGGATCCCAAAAAGCCCATGCTGCAAATTTGGTAAAACAATTTCAAAAAATGACTGCATTATGAGTGTGCATTACGCAGTTTCTACGCACGCTCCTAACTTTGCCAATTTTTAACATTTTCACTCCAGATTTTCAACATCATCATTTTTGCACACCTCCTGATTAACAGTGCAGCTGTCATTTTTCACATTCTGCCCAAAATGTGTTTTCACACCTGTGGCACAGAATGGCGCAAATGTTGCTCTGCGAAATCACCTTTCAGGACAAGTGAACAAAATGACACAGGCACTTTTCATTAAGGTGGAGTCCCAAAAAGGCCATATTGAAAATTTGGTGCGACACCTCAAAAAAATGGTCAAGTTACACCCAGGCATTCAATATTTTCTGCGCCCACATGTACCTTTGGTCATTTGGTAGCTTGTCACAGCCATATCGGCTCTGGCTAGAGCTTGTATTGTTTACTGCTGTTATTTGTAATGTTTATAATGCATTTCCACTCCTTACATTCTTTTTTTCCCCGTACCCTTCCAAATACAGCACCGCAACATTCTTGTCGCCTTTTGGTACATCTTCTTCCATTTCCAGCTACATTTCTCATGTTGTCTAAGTTAATTTGTATTCATTTGGACATTTCCATTTCAAACTGTCTTCATTTAGTGTATTCAATTGTTCTTTTTCTGTTTATGGAACAGTGTGTATACTCTACACTTTTTTATCCTATTGTGAAAGCTAAACTAATCCTGCTCATTACATGGCCTGCAACCTGATCCCTTCCACAATAAATTTCAATAAACAATGAAAAAATCAATGAGATGCACCTACTTCAATTATGATTTCTGTTAGCCACATCTCTCAGCTAATCCACCCTCCTCCTCCTCCTCCTCCTCCCTTTTTCATTATCTTCTCTCACACTTCTTTATAACAAAGTTTGTCTTGTACTTGCATTAAAGTCATCCAGGACAAATTTGCAACATATTACCAGTGTGCAATTTTCATAAACTTTGCATTATTTCAATGATTCAGTCCCAACGCAACTACTGTCATTCTTGCCATGTTTACTGTTGAACATACAGTATGCAGCCACAACTGTTTCTACGTTACTTCTCATAGTTTAAATGTCCTGTATATAAGCACACATAATCCCCCCAAAGTACAAATTTTACTAATAATACCATTGCATACCATTCATAGGATGCAGGCTGATTATTTTAAAAATAATGGCTATATCAGAATAAGCTTGCTTAGTTCTAGGCTGACATCTGTTATTACAAATCCCAGCTCTGATGTCAGCTGCAGGGGATTCTGGGATTTGTAACAACAGAAGACATCAGCCTAGAACTAAGCAACATTATTCTGATATAATTTGTTATACTGCAGAAAACAGCAAGTAAACCAAAATGTTTATGCACACTAAGTGCATTTGAATGTGTGGCCCTTGGTGCTGACTGTTCCCCTTTAATTGTAGCTGAAAATAGCTTTTTACAAAAATGTTTTTCATTGCACCACTACTTTAACATCCTTGTTCTGAGGTATCTCTAATTTGTCTCTGCACTCCTCGAGTCTCCCTGTGAACCAGACATGGTGGCAACTTTTTCATCCCTCCCCTGCATTATAAAGCGCTTTAGGACAGAGTCATCCACATTTGGTTCTTAATGGCAGACCTTGAATTTGAACTGTGATACTCCACTCCCCTGAATTCCATCACACCCCAGACTGTTCTGCTACTTCAGTGGATTATTACCAGTCACACTGTAAATTGTTACAGATTTGTATCACTATATTAATGTTTTCACAATGTAAATTCTTTAATAGTTTGTTATTGTTGGGGTGGAAAGGATGAGAAGGGACTTGGCAAGGTTAGAAGAATGGTCAAATGTATGGCAGCTTAGATTCAATGCTAAGAAGTGCAAGGTAATGCACCTGGGAAACAAAAACCCAGGGGAAGAGTACACAACGGGGTGTGAGATACTAACAACAACAAAAATGGAAAGGGACCTGGGGGTAGTCATATCAGATGACCTAAAGGTGGGCAAGCAATGTGAGGCGGCAGCAAGGAGGGCTGGGGGATACTGGGATGCATAGGGAGAGGCATCACCAGTAGAAAACAGAAGTTATTATCCCTCTGTACAGACAGTTGGTGAGGCCCCATCTGGGTACTGCATTGCAGTTCTGGAGACCCAATCTCCGCAAGGACATAGACGGGATGGAGGCTGTCCAGAGGAGGGCACGAAAATGGTGCAGGGTCTGCAATCGAAGACATATGAAGAGAGACTTAAGGAGCTGAATATGTATAGCCTCGAGGAAAGAGGGAGAGGGGGACATGATAGAAACTTTCAAGTATCTCAAGGAATCAACAAAGTCCAAGAGGGTAGCATCTTTCAAAAAGTGTTCAAGAACAAAGGCCACAATTTGAAGATAGAGGGGGCGGCTCAGAGGTAATTTAGAGTATTTTTTCACAGAGAGGGTTGTGGATGCATGGAGCGGCCTTCGGAGGAGGTTGTGGAGTCAAAAACAGTGGTGGAATTCAAGCATGCATGGGACAGTCATAAGGCAATTCTAGGGGGTGGGGGTAGGAAGAAGTAGGCTGCTGGTTAACTAGGATCTGCAGCTTATCCAATAGGTAGGGAAATGGGCAGACTGGGTGGGCCAAGCGGTCCTTAACTGCCGTCAAAATCTATGTTTCTATGTTTCATTGTTAATACAGTCAATGTCTGTACTTCTGGAAAATCTGATATTCAGAGTTTCTTTGTTTTTTTTATTTTATTTAAAGTGTTTATTTTGTTTGTATATTTAGAATTTTTGGCTGGCAAGATACACTATGCTTAAAGCTCATTTTCTGGTGCAAGAGCATAGAGAGGGTAAGTGACTTGTTCAAGGTCACAGACAATCCTAGGACTCCTAGGTCAGCTGCATCTCCAGGGTCACACCCTGATGCAGTACACTTGAACCTCTTGTCACTTTTTGCCACCGTAATTTTTGTAAGTTTGTAACTGTTGTACTGGGCACATCCAGAGTTCCTTTATTGTGCATTCCACTTGTCTCTTTATTCAATACTGTACTGTCTGTACATTACATTTGTCATGGATTCATTGTTCTGTATTTATTCATGTTTTATTTGTATTTGTTTACCCATTAAGTAGACTGGTCCAAGGGACCTTTTTCAAGAACAATCCTGGACCTAAGTAGGCAAAGAAAAGGGTGGCGATTACAGTTACATGTCTGCAAACTTGCTGGGAAATATCATTTTGACTGGTATCCCTTCTTGCTGATCTCCCAGCCCTATTGCTGTAGTGCATTCAGCTCATACAAAATGTCATTTCTCGCTTGCCTACCAGTTCCAGGAAGTCTGAATGTATTACTCCATTACTGGTGAAGCTTCATTGGCTATTTATTCAGTATAGAATCAGTTTAAAAATGCTCCTATTTGTATGCCACTACCATAATGGACCTACTTCTACTTATTTATTTTTTTACTTTATGTTTCTAGATTGTACAGGTATAACTAGAACTTATTTATTTATTATTTATTATTTATTAAATTTTGTTGACCGGGTAGGCCCACTGGGCCCCAAAGTTCCCTTTTTCAGGAGCGACCCAGGATTGGTTACATAAAGCAGAGCAGATACGTACAGTGCATGACACAGAGTACAGGAATTACAGTGTAAAAATACAGTCATAACAGAACATGGTTGTTAGGTACAGTACAATAGCACAAATTATACAGAGTAAACAGAGACTTTAAGGCACTGGATTTTAACAACAAGACCACAGGACCACAGCACCACAGCAATTTAAATGTTTCTTGATTGTTTTATATTAAGGTTTGCAGTGTGTATTGTATAGTGTCTTGAAACTTGTACAAGGCATTAACTCATTAGTACCTGGGCGGCCATTTTGTGTCAGGTTAAGCAATGGATAGTTCTGACTTCATACGGAGTTATTGGAAGTAATGTTAAAGCAGCAGTGCAATGACAATCGTGTTTCTAAAAATGCTAGTTTCAGCAACAGTTAATAAAAATATTGTCATACCTGTCAAAAGTACTTTTCTAGGTACCACCTATGCTGCAGACCATATATGTTTTTTTATTTTCTTGATCCTAACCCTTGCTAGGTCTACAATCCTATTTCTATGTGAAATGTGTGGGCCATCTTTAAAAAAATAAAAAAATAAAAAATTTCCAAAATACTCAAATTTTGGTGGAGTTAGAAAATTGAACCACTACATAAAACTGGAGGTTGTCTGCACTCTTTTAGAGTGGAAAAAATGTAGGGTCAAATGTTTTGTCCAATTTCATTGCACTGCTGCTTTAAATAAATTTATTTATTTATTTATTTGGTTTTTGTTGACCGGGTAAGTGCACTAGACAAATCCTGCCTATTTTCAGGCACGACCCGGGGGAGGGGGATACAGATGAATGACAACTGACCTTGAACCAGATTAAGCTGTTGGTGGTATTTTTAGTGAATGAGGGAAATTTGGCCAGGACACCGGGGAAATTCCCCTACTCTTTTCGATAAGTGCCATGGGATCTTTAACATCCACCTGAACTACCACCAATCCAAGCAGATGGGACCTCGGTTTAACGTCTCATCCGAAAGACGGCAACTATTGTTGTAATTATTTTATTCTTGATGCCTTGTTCTGACTGTGAACTTTTGACTTATTTGTTTATTACAAATTGGTAACTGGAAAGGGCACACTGAAGCAAAGCTTGTTCCCAAGTGCGACCCAGGGGGAAGAGAGTAGGGAGATGAAATATACAAAATATACATGCTAGAAAGGTGCAACAGAAACATCGAGTAGCAGTGCATTGTTTGCCTGTTTTTTTTAACTTCTCATTTTAAATATTCAACAATATAAATACCAGCATGTTCCATTAAAAAAGTTTGTGCCAACTTAGAGTTACAGCAAGTATGTTTAGCACTTTGAAACAGGTACAGACTATGAATACATAAGTTTGCATACATTTCTGAATAGTCTGTCTTCTAAGTGTCATCCTTTATGGTTATAATAAACAGCATACCGTTCAATTAGTCTGGTGTTTGCTTTTATTGAAAGTTCATATTTGCGGTAATAAAAACTGATACATACAAAAGAAAACCTTTTCCTTAAGCAAAACTATTGGGGATAAGAAACAGATATTATCTCCCGCAACTGGGTTTTGCTGATTTGCTATGATATGATGATGGCTATTAAATTCTGTGTACGTCATTCTGTGCTTTTCTTACTGAACTGTTGTTGTGAGGTGTGGTGTGGTGTATTTTGATTTTTTTACCAACTACAATCTTGGGCCCCTCTCAGTATGCTGCACTCCTTACAACAGGTGTTCCAGTGTGGGTACTCCTTCCATTTTTAATTTAAAAAGAGAAGCCATCTACAATTTTATTTCTCTTTTTGGAACTGCAAGAGAGCCCTAATGGACTCCATATCCTTAATTTGGTCACAAATAATTACAATTTGTGTGAATTCTAGGGGAACAGGTGGTAGCCATCTTTTTGCAATAGCTTTCAATGCTGCCACTGACAGAATGAGAAATAAATACTTCTTGTCTCCCCTGCTTGCCCTTGTGGTGGGAGCCCCAGGACAAAGTATTGGAATTCCACCAGGAAGGACAGTTCCAGCATCTCTTGTACCAAGATTTGAACAGTGGCCCAAAAGTGGCTCAATTTAGAAAAACTCCAGTAGCTTGCTTCTCTAATGAATGTCAAAATCTGAGAGGCCACTCCAATTAAAGGAATGTATGAGCCAGTGAGCTTACTCGGTTGACAAAATTTAAACAAAAGAAAATAAAAAAAAATAAGCAAGGTTATTATCTTGGCTGGTGATGATATTGCTACTGGATTCAAGGCCGTAGTTAAAATACTCTTGGTACATTCTGTTTAGGTCTGGTCACCACAGTACAGAATGGGCATTGAAGGTATTGAGAAAGTCCAATGAAGGCACACCGACATTAGTAGTATCCTAGATGCAAGAGCTAAAAGAAGAGATTACACACTTAAATTATTTTACCTAGAGAAGGGAAGCTTTGGGTGCCAGTGGGGCATGATCATGGTGCTCTGACTAAACAGCAAGAACAGAGTGGAGCATACGCAAATGTTTGAGCAGGTGAGTGCAGCAGAACTAGGGGACATGCCCTCAAACTGAGGAGGATCAAGATAAGAAAAAAATAATCTCTTACATGTGGCAGTTAAAATGTGGTGTAGCCTAGCTTGTGAGGCTGAAAAAGCCAGAACCAATCAGACTTTCAAAGCAGGACTAGACAGGTTCCAAAAGGAGAATGGCTTTGAAGGTTACACAGTGTAATTAAGGGTAGCATCCTGGGGTATAAGTTTGGAGGTGTAGTCATACTCAAATTTGGTGTCATCAATGGAGGAGGGGAAAAGAGGATTGACTCTAAGTCATTGCCCCCTTCTAATACTATGTTACTATGTAAGTTAAAAACCTGCCTTACCAGATTGGAGCACGATCTTGCTAACCTGTAACCATACCACATGGGGGCTTGATCTCATCAACCTGTAGCCTTACCACTTGAACTTGTCGACCTGTAATCATACCACGCTGGAGCTTGATCTCGTCAGCCTGAAGCCATACCACATTGTAGCCTGACCCCATCAGTCTGTTGTCTTTGCTCACTGGAACCTGATCCCATCAATCTGCTACCTTACCACACTGAAGCCTGATCCCATCAATCTGTTGCCTTACCACACTGGAGCCTGATCCCATCAACTGCTGCCTTACCACACTGGAGCCTGATCCCATCAACTGCTGCCTTACCACACTGCAGCCTGATCCCATCAATCTGTTGCCTTACCACACTGGAGCCTGATCCCATCAATCTGTTGCCTTATCGCACGGGAACATTATCCCATAAGTCTGTTGCCTTACCACAGTGGAGCCTGATCCCATCAGTCTGTTACCTTACCACACTGGAAATTGATCCCATCTGTTGCCTTGCCACACTGGAGTCTGATCCCATCAATCTGTTGCCTTACCACACTGGAGCCTGATCCCATCAATCTGTTGCCTTACCACACTGGAGCCTGATCCCATCAATCTGTTGCCTTACCACATTGGAGCCTGATCCCATCAATCTGTTGCCTTACCACCCTAAAGCCTGATTCCAGAAATCTGTTGCCTTACCATATTGGAGCCTTATCCCATTAGTCTGTTTTGTTTTTTTTTTAACCAGGGGAAACACTCTGAGCTGAAGCTTGTTAACAGGTGCAACCTGGAAGCATAAGGAACTTAAGTGGATTGCTCAGGATCACACAGTATGCAAGTGAGGAATGTGGGATTCAAACCCAGGACTCCAGGTTTGCAGCTCATAGCCTTAAACCACTGCACTATATTCCTTCCTTATATCTGTTGCCTTACCACATGGGAACCCAATCCCATCAATCTGTTGCCTTAACACACTGGAGCCTGATCCCATCAATCTGTTTCCTTACCATATGGCAACCTGATCCCATCAATCTGTTACCTTACCTCATGGGAGCCTGATCCCATTGGAGCCTGATCTCATCAAACTGTTACCTTACCACATTTATCTGATGTCAGAAAGTAAGCATGGCCAGGTCTGGTCTGCAGTCAGATGGGAGACCTCCAATGAACACCAGATGCTGCAGTGGTGTTGGTAGCTCTGCAGGGGGCACCGTCCAGTATCTTCCTAGTACTGCAGTTTGGTGCCAGCGTTTATGGTATGAGCCCTATCCAACTGCTGGATTAGAACCCATGACTTTCTGGCCCAGAGGACTTCCAGTACCCCCCCCCCTTGATAAAACTGATTTCAAGCAGGCATTATTTTCTAAGCCTCCTTCAGCAAAAAAAAAAAAGCAATAATGTTGTGTATCCCCTTGAGCAAAGAGAATCTATGCCATGGTGGTAATGACTGGAAAAAACACTGGGATTTCTTGTTTTCTTACAGGGAAGCTGGGGTGCCAACTGGATCACGGAGCATGTAGTGTATGTTTATTTTGCACAGCTCTGGATATTGTTCAGTCTAAACCTTTAATTAAATATTGTGTACATCCTAATGGTAGATTATGATTGGGGATTCACTTTTTTGGGGGTGGGGGAGAGAAATCACAAAAAAGAGATATATTTGTTATACAAAATAAAGAATGCATCATCACATTTTTACATTTTAGGGAAGTACTAATTCATAGTCAACCACTAGATATGAATGGTCTCTCCTACTATGATAGGCTAAACTCATTGGATTTAATGCCATTGAATGTTAGGCATCTAGAGGGAGGCCGATTAAGGGGTAATGAGAGGATGTTCTTTTTCACATAAGGGGTGGTGGATGCATGGAACAGCCTACCCCAGGAAGTGGTGGATATGAATACAGTGCAGGGCTTCAAATAGGCATGGGATAGGCATAAGGGAGCCATACAGATGAGTATGAGTAAATAGGCCATTGGCAGAGTAAAGGCCTATGGCCTATCTCTTACCCCTTTCCAGCAGTCCTTGTGGAGTTAGAGGGCTTAAGCAGCATGGCAGTTGCCATGTTTGTGCTGATTGCTGTCTCTCCCTTTTGTAGCATCATTGCTATTTACAAATGACCTGATCGGCATTATTCACGTTTGCCCCAACTCCACTGCTTGTCCTGGAGCTGGAACACATGCTGGTATTGTTAGAGCATGACACTTGGCTAAATCAGAACTCCTGCTCTCTCCATAGGCTGCTGTACATGTATGGCTCAGCTAATGGCACTTGGCTGTGATGGTTCTTCACTCCTGGCCCTGATAATATCCCATGGGGCCGGAAAGCAACTGTTCTGCACCCAGTGGTACTCATATTCACCCTTGTTTTGTTCCCTCTGCTCAGTCCTAGGCCCAAGATCACAGGACATTCTCAGTATGGTGGAACCCATTAAAACAAAGGAGCTGGGGTTAGGCTCATTCCACTGGACTGCTATCCACTGGTCCTGCTACTGTGCCTTGCCAGTTCCTCACAGCTGTAGCTCTGGGAGAACTGGAATACAATGAGGACTACCAGGAGTCAGCTGTGGGATGGAATGGAGCCACATACAGGAGGCTTCATTGGTGGGGGGAAGGAGTTGCACAATACGTGCAGGGATATAATAGGGAGGACGTCACAGAATTAAATAAGTTAAAAAACAGCACAGTCCCCAGGGCACACAACCCTGAACTGGATGGGGATTCAACAAGGCCATCAAAAAGTACTTCTTCGGGGAGTTGGTTGTCTATATAGGGAACAGTCTTCCCAGTGTTCCTTTTCTATATACTTGTCATTCCATGGATCACCACTAGATGGCTGTATTGCTTCTGACTGCTATTAACAGCTTTTACCACTAGATGGCACTGTTTTGCATAAACTGGCTTTTTCAGATGCAACACTACTTCCCCATTTCTTAAGGGTAAAGCATTTTATATTCTAATTTTCACTGTTACCGTAAGTCTGTTCCCTCTGTTTCAGTAGATGCACCTCCAGTCCTTGCTGGGAATAACACTGACAATCCAAATCTCAAATGTTACATTTCTAACCATTCCGCTAAAACAGAAAATGCCATTAGTTGGGACTTTAAACAGTATTTTCTTTTTCCTTTTCACTGCTATCAGACCTTCACAACTACACAGCACTGAGGTTACTGTTCCACAACACAATCCGTCTCCTTTATTGAAGTTCTGACATCACACATCTGGGTGGTTCTGCTATTCACAGATTGCTTGGCTCATTGACTGCTTGTTAAATATGCCACACTGCCTTAGCTTAAATACGCACACCAGCTGTCACCTGAAGTTGACAGAAAAGGAAAGAAAATGAAGAGTTTATAGAGTCCTTTTTATACACACTACAACAGCTTAAACACTACTCACCGACTGTCACCAAGAGCCAAGAGGGGAAAAAATGAAAAGAATATGGTTTTGAAGAGACCTTTTCATACACATTTTAACAGCATAAACACTGCACATCAATTGTATTGTAGAGTCAAGTGACAAGGAAAGAAAGGAGTATGTTTCTTATAGAGAGCTGTTAAAACACACTCCAGCATTTTAAACACTGCAGACCAACTATCATCTAGAAAAGTCAGGAAGAAAGGAAAGAAAGAAAGGAATATGGGACCAGATATTCAAAAGGGTTGCGCCATGCGCAATAGGGTTGTGCCTGCGCAAGTCCGAAATTGCGCCATTCTGCCATATTCAGCAGGAGACAGTTGCACCCCCCAAGTCAAGCTGAGCAACAGCACAATGCTAATGAAGGCATGCTCAACTGGAGGGGGAGGAACCATGCATAAACTGCACAGCCCGATATTCAGCGGGCTGTGCAGGATATGCAGGCACAACCCCAACCTGCGCCTGCACAACTTTGAGCAAAAAGGAGTAAGTCGAGGCCACCACAGGTGAGCTGCCGCATTGCAGGGCGCAACACGCAGCTGCCACCTGTGGGTGGCCTCACTCCATTCCCTGTGCCCCGCAGCCCAATCGCAGGCATAGTAACCCCTCCCCTGACTGGCCCGATCATGGGCATAATAGAAGAAACCCCTCCCCGACTGGCCCGATCACAGGCATAAGTGTAAAACCACTCTCCCGACTGGCCCGATCATGACATAATAGAAGAAACCCTCCCCGACTGGCCCAATCGTAGGCATAAGTGTAAAAACCTCCCCGACTGGCCTCGATCACGGGCATAATAGAAGAAACCCCTCCCCAACTGGCCAGATCGAGCATAATAGAAGAACCCCCAGACTGGCCCGATCAAGGCATAAGTGTAAAACCCCAGCCCCACTAGCCCGATCACAGGCAGACAGAGTTCAACCCCCAAGAACATATCCCTGGTGGTCCAGTGGACCGCTAAGCCTGATCATGACATTAGAGTCCACCACCCCCAAGTCCACCTACCCTGGTGATCTAGTGGACCCCACCCCACCACCCACAGACCCGTCAGCCGGCCGGGCGGCAGCATCCCACCACCTGCTGCCCCGCCGCCTGCCGACTGACTGTTCGGTAGGGCTGCATGCCCTTTGGTTCAAAGCAAGAGCCAATGGGCATGCAGCCCATACCGTACAAGGCAGTCCAGATATGTGAAAGAGTTGTCAATTGTGATATGTGGACTCAGTTGGATAAGTAGTTTTTGAACCAGTTGGCGACACCTGGGGAAAAATTAAGGGAGGTTAAAGCCTGGATCTGGAGTTCATAGTTGAAAGGTCGAATGCCTTGGTGAAATCCATGAACACTGAGGCTAAAAAATGACTGGAGCCTATTGCTCAGTGAACAGTCTGTGAACCTCACCAAGGCAGTCTCTGTGTTGTATTGAAGGTGGAAACTACATTGGGCATTGTTCAACAGATAAGTTTGCAGATGTACTCTGAAGATTTAAGACTGTCCTTTTGAAGACATTAGACAAGGGAGCCAGAAGGGTAATTGGATGGTAGTTGGCGGTGAGATGTTTAGGACCTGACTTTTGAATTGGAATAACTGAGGCCATCTTCCACACTTTTGGGTAAGCACCAGTGCATAGGGACAAGTAAAAAATGTTGGAGATGGGATAAGCCTGAGTCTCACTGACTAATTTGATTATTTGATAGTCAACCACAACAGGACGCAGTACTGGTTTGGGGTCGGTATTTGGCCACCTGTTTGACGGAAAGGAATTTAAAATAGAATTTAGGAGCATAGCTGCTGGTTGAGGTATGTGGTGATTGCTGGGCAGGAGGTTGCTGGGAAGAACGTTCTATACTTATCAAGGTCACCAAAGAAGTCATTGAACAGGGTGGTAATGATCTTATTGTCACAAGTAACCCCATGTTACCTCCAATGACTCAGGACTGGTGAGACATAAACCTACCAGTGAGGTTGTTGATATTGGCACACAGTTTTTTGGGTCCACGTGATTAGAGGTTAGGCCAAATTTGATGTTAATTCTGGCTTTCCGCACTGCTGACTTACAGTCAAGTGTTAAAGAACCAAAGGCAAGAGCACTTCGGCTGCAGGAATAAGTGAGTGTAAACTCCCAATGATATCAAAGCAGCATTCCTTTATTCAGACATAAATCAGACATCAGACAGCATGCTGGAGGATCATTCCCCAGTGCTTTGACCCAACGATTGGGCCTTCATCAGGGGGTGTGCACCTTCCCTTTGTGTTAATGACTTACAGTTGTTGCAGAGGATTTAATATTCCTGCAGATGGACAGGGTACTTGGTTTATTTAAATTATGACTATTTTTAGTCTCTGACTTTGAAAGCCCAAGAAGATCCCTGGGGACCCAATTCTGTTTGTTATCCCATATTCTGTGTCATTTCAAGAGGCATAAGCAATCACAGATAATAATGAAAATTTGTTAATTTGGTAGCTAGAGTATTTGTCAGAGCTATTGTAGGCGGCATCTATATCCACAATGTTATGGAGGTAAGAATAGTGGTTGGAGTATAATGCAGAGTTAAGAGCCTCCACGTTTAAGTCACTAAACCATCTAGAATTGATGTAGTGAGGCTGGGCTCATTGTGAGCTAGTGAACCACTCACAAATAACTGGCCTATGATTGCTAATATAGTCTGGAAGTACTCCAGATCTGCAGATATTTGAGGGATTTGTCACTGCAGTCCAGTCAAGGATGGATTCATAAGTAAGCAATAAGATACGAGGAGGAGTGCATTGAACACATCTGACCACACACCCAGCGGCGTAGTAAGGTACAAGGCTGCAGGGCGAGTGCCTTCAGACCCTTAAAGTGCAGTCAGATCTGTTCAATGTTCACCCCGAAGTGTCTTATTGAGCTTATAAAATGGACTTTATTTTTTTAATATCTTTCCAAATGCAAATAAATATTATTATGTAGGAGAAAACAGCTAGAATTCGCTGAATTCATTCTAAGATACTCCTTCCACCTATTAGAGAATCCTGATTTTTTTTTGTTTGAGGACATTTGTCCTGTTCTGCTGTCCATTGCTGTAGTTTGCGAGGGTGTGATCAAGTGGCTCACACACACACACACACACACACACACACACACACACACACACACACACACACACAGGCACACAGTGCAGTATTGTTGTGTAAACTGATGAAAATCTGCCATACAGTTTTTATTTTTTCTTTCAGCTTTGACCATGATTGCACTTGTCTACAAGTACCAGTGATAGTTTCTGCTACAGTATACTTGAAACAGAGTCGCGTGCATGTGGGAGATTGGGGGCCGCACTGCAGCACAGATTGTGAAACAGATGAAGGATTGTCTTCCAGTATGTGACTAGAAAAAGAAAATCTTTTGTGTGGTTAGTAATTTTTTTTCCTATGGCAATTATGGTGGAAATCAGTACGCATACTTCATATTAAAGTCTCCTTAAGAGGAGCTGATCTCTACTTTTCAGCAGTGAAAGGCCAGACCTGATTGTAGTCAGGCCCTCAGAGGCATAGCCTGGAGGGATATAAAATTAAACAGTGCTGACTATGAGGATTTTGTCCTGGCCAAACAGGATATCCAGTAAGAGGCAATCATAGGGGTCAGTAGTTGACAGGGAGGGGTTGCTCAGTGATCCTCAGATGCTTAGAGATGTAGAACTGGCAACCTCCACCCCTTCTCTTCAGCTTGTCTCTCCTGAACATACAGCTGTCTGCCAATTTTAGTTCATCATCCATGATTTTGTATGAGAGCTAGGTCTTGGATGAGGCTATGATCTCAGACTTAAACTCTCTGACCCACTCTTTGAACTGGTCTTTCTGAGCAATAATGCTCTGTATGTCCGGGTGCATTGCCCTCAGGGCAGATTTGGAGGAGGAGGAGGAGCACCTCTCTGGGAATTGGGGCCCATGGTAAAGGTGGACAAACCCAGACATGAGAAGTAAGAGCAGGACCAATTGTTTGTTTTTGGGGTGGCTCCGTAACCTTATAGACGAAGACCTGTGGAAAATATAGACCCTAATACAACTAGTTATAAAAGCCTTCCCAGTTCTATAAATACTCAGTGAACAACCACAGACATTTATTTATTTAGTTATTTAGTTATTTATTCATGTGTTTGTTGACTGGGTAAGTACACTGGTCCAGTGGACCTTTTTCAGGCACGACCCGGGCCATCAAGATAGCAGATGCACAGTATAAAAACAAGAGATATAATTTTTGGGAACACCACAAAATAGAATACAGTAGAAATTATGACACCACACAATAGAATACAGGGAAAATTATGATTTAGCACTGTACATACATAAAGTGCATGAATAAGTAACAACCATACAACCTTCTAACATTTTACCCCTGCAGAGCAATAAGAGAGAAATGAGAGCACCCCAACCCTATCAGACCAGTTTCAAGCTATGCGATACATTTTTACCAGACAGTTGGTCTACAGTCTTAATGGATCTGTAGTGACATTAACCAGAGCGGTATGACTTGCAACCCCTTTTCATAGGGAGATGTCAAAAAAAACATTCTAGTGCTTTGATGGGTGTTGAGTGCATTTGGGCAGGCTAGCACATGCAGTCTGCATTTGCCATTAGGGTCTTCCAGAAGTGCAATTTGAAGGTGGAAGTGGATTTTAGGGATTGGAGTTCAGCCGGTAGAGAGTTCCAGAACCTAGGTGCATCACTGGAAAACGCTCTCTGCCCAATTGCTGTAGTTACTTTGGGGCATTTGAAGGCCAGGCATGAGGAGAATCTGAACTGTCTGGAGACTTGTTTCCTGGTAAGCATGCCCAAGAGTGGAGACCCTACCCCTCTGCAGAGTGCCTTACAGATGAAGGTCCTGTACAGGAGGTCCCTGCAAGCTTGAGGGGGCAGCCATCCTAAGGATTTGTATAGAATGCAGTGGTGTGTGTTACAGGGGGCCAGAAAGACAAACCTGCATATTTTATTGTAGGCAGTGTTCGGTCTAGTCAGAAGTTTAGCTGAGATGGGGTGTAGGATAGGTGAGCAGTACTCTAGAAATGGTATTAGAATGTACTGACCTATAACCAATGCTGGCTTCCCCACACTTGAGGGGTCTTGCTTGAGTGTGGGGAAGCCAGCCTCCTCCATAGTTAGGGGGTCAGCAGGTTGGAAGGTGATAGTACCCTTACCCATGGAGGATATGCTCACAGGCAGACTTGGGTCACCTTGCGGAGTCAGAGGAGAAGTACCATGATTGTTGCCAATCAGATAAAAGCACGTGAGTGGAGTTGAGAAGGTATACATTTTCTCTGGTTAGCGGGCCACAAACAAGTAGGATGTGGCAGGAGAGTTGAATTACTGTGGCACATGGCACTACCTGATGAGGTATGGACAGCAGTCGTTTAATACTGGGAGGCAGTAGTTTGAAACCAGGGGTAAGTGACCACTCTTAGGGGTGGCAAGGAGCCTGAAATGGCAATAGTACAAAACTAGTAGGTAGTGTTCACTCAGATAGGGCAGCAGAAGGGAACCTGTGACAGCAGTGCTTTAAAACCAGAAGGTACTTACCAGTTAGACAGCGGCAGTGGCAGGTAACCTGTACCAGCGGTAGCTAAAACCAGAAGGTAGTGCCCCCCCCAATAAGGACAGCATCCAGAAACCTGTAAGCAGCTGTTTGAAACCAGGAGGTAGCTGCTACCTAGAAAGGGACAGCAGTAGGAACCTGTGACACCAGTAGTTTAAAACCAGGAGTTACTGGCCACCCAGATAGCAGCAGCAGCAGTGAAACATGCAACAGCAGTCATTTAATGCCAGTAGGTAGTGGCCATCCAGGTAGGGGCAGCAACAGGGAACCTGTAACAGCAGTCATTTTAAACCAGGAGGTAGTGGGCCACTACGTAGGGGCAGCAGCAGGGAACCTGTAACAGCAGTGGTACAGAACTGGTAGTGGGCTACTCAGGTAGGGGCAGCAGCAGGGAACCTGTAACAGCAGCAGCTTAAAACCAGGAGGTATGGGTCACCAAGATATTGATGGCAGTAGTGAACCTGTAACAGCAGTCATTTAAAAGTCAGGCAGCATTAGTCACCTAGCTGGGGGCAGCAGTAGGAAACCTGTAACAGCAGTCATTTAAAGCCAGAAGGTATTGGTCATACAGATAGTGGCAGCAGCAGGGAACTTGCAACAACAGTCATTTAAAACCAGGCAGTATTGGTTGTCCAGAGGGAGCCTATAAAAGCGTCATTTAAAACCAGGAGGTATTGGTTACCCAGATAGGGGCAGCAGCAGGGAACCTGTAAGAGAAGTAGTTGGAACCAGGAGGTAGAGGCCGCACAGGAAGGAACAGCAGGAAACCTGTAACAGCATTCATTTAAAACCAGGAGACAGCAGCCACCCAGGTAGGGGCAGCAGCAGGAAACCTGTAACAGCAGTCATTTAGAACCAGAAGGTATTGGTCACCCAGAGAGGGGCAGCACCAGGGAACTTGTAACAGCAGTAGTTGGAACCAGGAAGTAGTGGCCACCCAGAAAGGGGCAACAGTAGTGAACCTATGGCTGCAGTCATTTGTAACCAGGAAGCAGTGGCCACTCAGATGGGAACAACAGCAGTAAGCCTGTAGCAGCAGTAGTTAGAACCAGGAGGTAGCAGCCACCTCTATAGAAGCAACAGCAGGGAACCTGTGGCAGCAGTGATTTAAAACCAGGAGGTAGTGGACACCCAGATAAGGATAGCAGCAGGGAACCTGTGGCAGCAGTCATTTAAAAATGGGACATACTGGTCATCTAGTTAGGGGCAGCAGCAGGGAACCAGAAACAGCAGTCATTTTAAAACCAAGCTATAAGGGTGGCAGTAGGGTACCTGCTACAGCATAACTTTAAAATCAGAGGGTACTGGCCACCCAGCTAGGACCAGCTGCAGGTAAGGTACAGGAGTCAGCCATTTATACATACACAGAAATACCATCCACATGACCCCCCCCCACACACAACACCACCTGCCCTAAAAAAAGACCTACAGTGGGTCAGTTTCATAATAGCAGACATCACAATACTGGCATCTCCTCCCTGAACAGTCTGGCAGCATGACCTGTCCTAGTTCTGCCTGACTCCAGCAGACTCAGTCCCTCCACGTCAGCTGTCCAACTCATGCTGACCCTGCACACACTGACCCACTTGGGAAGAGAACAGATAGGGAGCTTTCTGACTGGAGGGGAATTCCTGAGTCTGGATTGGTTGACAGCTGGCTTCACAGTGTGGCCCGATTTTCAGGATCCTGGAGCCAACTCTGGAATGCAACAGGAGTGGAGGGAGAATTGTATTTTGGCTCTGGAGGACAAGGCTTAAGGAATGGTATCTGAATGCTGGAGGCTGGTAGGGTCCAATTTCTGGTTGCTGACATCTGAAGTGGATGGCGGTTACCTTCCCTGGATCATCATTCAGAGGGGTGGCATGGGAACAGAGGTCAGTGGCCATTTTACTCAGCCTGACTCCACCTTCAAGGCTCCCAGTTGGTACCCTACAGCAGCTGGGGAGCCTCCTGATTGATGAGGGCTTCCTGGGTCTGGATCAGTCAATGGCCAGAATAACAGGGGAACCTGATTGTCAGGATCCAGGAGTTGACTCTGGAGTGCTGCAGGAGTGAAAGGAGAATGTATTTATGCTGTAGGGGACAAGGCTGAAGGAGTGGCATCCAAATACTGGTGGCTGCTGGCATCTGACTGCTGGTGACTGGCATCTGAGGTGGATGGTATTGACTATCCCTGGATCATCAGTTGTGGAGATCTTGTGGGAGCAGAGGTCAGGTGACCCTTTTACTTAGCCCAACTCCATCTTTTAGGCAGCCAATTGTTGCCCAACAGCAGATGGGGAGGCTCGACTCTGGAGTGCAGCAGATGTGGGATGTCTTTTGGCCATGGGGAACAAGGCTGAAGGAGCAGCATCTGAATGTAGTGGCTGATGGTGCCTGACTGCTACTAAATGGAAATCATTTCAATTTTGATGAAATATCATGAACTTTCTGTGGAAACTGCAGGAAATTTCACAGAAGTGGAATCATAATTTTGCCAGAATTCTGCCTGGAGAAGTCAAATTTCATCCAGCCCTACATCTGGGACAAGAAGGTAAGAAAAGAATAAAGTCTTATAGAGAGCTTTTCATACACACTGGAACAGCTTAATCACAACACACAATCTGTCACCTAGAGTCAAAAGGAAAGGAAAGAAAGAAGTGTGGTTTTATACAGTTTTACATACACTCTGCAACAGCTTAAACACTGCATACCCACATTCACCATGAGTTGAGAGTAAAGGCAAGAAAGAAATATGCTGATTCAGATAGCCTTTTATACACACTGCAATAGCTTCAACACTGCACACCATCTGTCACCAAACGAGAAAGGCAAGGAAAGAAAGGAATATGGTTTATTGAGAGCTTTATCTACACATCACAACAGTGTACCCTGGCTATAGTAGTAGTAGTAGCAATAGTAGTAGTAGTAGTAGTAGTCATACTAGTAGTAGTAGTAGTAAAAAGGTTTATTTTTATACATGATGATGTCACAAACTCCTAAGTAGTACCAATATGAAACTGTTTACAAGGTGTTCCTATAAGAACTTATTGCTACAAAAATATAACGAAACCCTAGAATTTATACATGTAATACTCAGTTACAAAATAATCCTATAGAACAGACATATGCACATTGATACATTCAATACAAAATACCCATATTGTATAAATGCACCTAAGCACACTTCGCCACAAAACTGCAGGTTTGCTATCCAACCTAAGACAAGGTCTTTGACTGCAAAATGTGCATAGCGTCTGGAAATTAATCTAGTTTTTCTTTGTTTATCCCTCCAGTGACAAGGTCTTTTGATTGCAAAATGTAAAATGCTTCTACTAAGTTATCGTACTCATTGTTCATCAACCTGAAGACGAGGTCTTCAACCACAACATGTACAATGCTTCTGCAAAGTATTCTAGTTCATAAATTGTGTAATATCATTCAAACCTGGGCAGCAAAAGCAATCCCAAACTGTAATCTACCCAAGCTTGGATTAATGTCTCCTGTCTTCCTGTTATCTCCTTGGTACCTTTTTACTACTTATTTGTTGTCATTGTCTTTTTGCCCTGACGTGGAGCCTTTGCAAAGGAGTCTCTGACTCAAAGGTTGTAATTCTGAAACTTTAAATAAATAAATAAATAAATAAATTACTAAGCTATCTCCTTTTCATGTTCAAATGGCATGTAAAACCCTATTATTGCACGCTAATACTCTGACTATTTTTTTTTAGGATACATTCTAAGAATAAACAGTACGATTTTATCAAAAACACAATGTACACCCCTGCTGTTAAGATCAGCTATTACTGACAAAAGTAGAAATTTGTTGCTAGGAAAATGTTACTTAGCAGAAAAATACATGTAATATTCAGTTACAAATTAGTCTAGTAGGACAAACATACTCACATTGATACATACAATACATATGTAACCCCAGGCTACACTAGTGAGCACACCTCCCATTAAAATCTGGAACACTGGTACCCACATACTGGCATACCATTTTACTTTACAAAAGGTTGGTACCATCCTTGGCGTTAGCATGTATACCTGGCTCATTTTCTAGAGGAAGAGAGGGGTGGGGTTGCAAGAACAAAACAACATGAATCTTGTGTAAGCATTACAACCCAGGTCCTGGGTGGAGGCTGCTAGGCATATGCTAGCTCTAACCTGCTGAGGGAGCCCCAGTAAATCCGACAAACAGAAGCAATAATCAGAATGTCCAGAACAGTAACTGGGATTGTGCAGTATGGCTTTATTCAACAGATGGAAATTTAAAGCAGACGTGGACCCCCAAGTGTCAGTCAAGGCAAGACAGGTACATTTCACAAACTCTCCTTGCATGCAGTACAGTTCACGAACACACAAAAGAACATCTTCTTCCTATTTCTCAGTGGTGCATTTAGTGGACACCTGGCCATGCGCCCAAACATTTTCCTCCCATGAGTGCCATTTAGTGAAACTCAGCCACACACTCAGAACTCTTCTGTGAACATAGGTGCAATTATGTGAAGCTCAGCCACACACCAAAACCTGCAGCTTGGCCCTTGCTCAGGTATAACTGGTGCCCTTTATGAACCAGGAAGCCCTGCCTTATAAGCACTTACATGGCGTTCCTCCCACCCTTGGTGCCAATCAATGGTCTCTGCCATTCTTCAGGGTTATACCATTGAAACCCCCATTTCCCACTGAAATTCTAGAGGTCCCACACTTTGAATCTGTCACTCACTGGAGTGACCAAAGAATAAACTGCATTCTCCTGGGTGAACAGTTTAAGAGAACATTCACTCTCTTAGGTGAACTAGGGGCACTGACAGGTGTGATCCAATCTTATCTACAGACACACACCCCAGACTATGATTCCACTAAAGTATGTGGAGATCTTGCCTCCTAGAACAGTACTCACAAATGGTTGTCCCAGCCACTGGGCATGGAACAACAAAATGAAAAGGCGTTTTCCTGGGTAGCAGATCAAACAGACTCTCACAGTTCCTTTCCAAGGCAGCTGAAACACACACAGAACCTTCAGGGGATTGCCCCTTCATTCCACTGAGAACAAGCAGTTCCTTCCACTTCACCGGGAGTAGAAATCAGGAAATCCTGCTGTAGCACTGGTCTCCACCAGCTCACTGGAAGCTGGAAATGACACTCCACTAGGGTGAGAAATGCTGGGCCCTCACCTCAGAGCCCAACTGGCAGCCCTTCTGCCACTCTCACCTCCTCACTGAACAACTGACTACACTAAACTGAACATTCTAAGCTCCCCAGAGCAGTTGTCCAGACAGTGTGGCTTATGCTGCAGTGAGAGTTCTGAATGACCCAATCATTCTTCCCTAAGGCTAGCTGAGTAAACAATGGTGTAATTATGTAAGAAGCTCCTAATGAGTTTCCTACCAGCTGCCTGCTACCTTCCAGACACTAGTACTGATAGGATTCTAGTAACCATAGGGGACTGGGTGGTTACACACATTACCCATATTGTATAAATTACTAATCTATCTCCTTCTCATGTCCAGTGACATGTGGAATTTATTACTATTGCACTCTAATTCTCGGCCTATTTAATTCAAAATACATTTTAAGCATAAACAGTATGATTTTATCAAAATAACAATATACACCCCTGCTATTAAGATCAGATATTACTGGCAATTTATACACCCTGTTGTTTGACTAGCTATCAATTTTGCCTGAAGGAGTTTAGTTTTCAATTCCAGCTCATTTTCATGGCTACTGAAGTGGCCCAAATGCTTGTCATCTTGGTTCGAGAGTACCATACTACCATATTTGTTTTTAACTTTTATGGTTTGATATTGAGAACTGCCATTATTCCTCAAATTATAAGTAGTATGTCTTTTATTTATCTATTAAATGTCCTGGTAAATTAGTTTTTAAGGTACGTTGTAGTAAACAAACCCACTTAATTCTTCTTTTACTTTCTAAATCAAGCCAATTCCATTTTTTATACATATTGCAGTGATGTGTAATCACACTGAAGTACAAATCTAGCTATTCAATTATTTTGTTTTTCTACTTTTAATAGACCTGTTTTGTTTGCTAGACCATATATGTGATCTCCGTAGTCTATCATGGGGATCAAAAGTTGGTTTGCTACTGACTGACGCATCCCAAAATTTAAGCAATGCCGTGATCTCCGAAAGGCTCCAATTCTAGTGTCTACTCTCTTAACCAATGAGTTTATGTGGTATTCCAAATTTAGGTTAGCATCAACCCACACCCCCAGGCACTTATACTTACTTGTTTGAGATACTAGCTCACCTTTTGTAGTTTTAATACTGATTTGCCTTTTTGTCTTGTTACTAGCTGATGGATTAAATGTCATAACTTAAGACTTTTTTCTGTTTAAGACCCATTTTGAATGTGTTAACCAGTTACATAAGATACTAAAGTCTTTTTGTAGGTGTTCTTCCATAACCTTTAAGTCTTCCCCCATTGCAACAAGCACAGTGTTGTCTGCTGAAAGATGCAGGCTGCTGTTATGTATGCAATTTGTTACCTGATTCACAAATAGCAAAAACAGGGTTGGACGCAATATCAAATCCTAAGGGACCCCCCCCCCCCGTTTATTGGCTGTTTTGGGGACAAAGTACCTCCCACCTGTACCTGTTGAAACCGGCCACCCAGGTATGAGTCAAACCACTGTTTGGTGTCTTCTGCCACTCCAACCTCCAGTACTCTTGCACTCAGTTCTGGGTGGTCTGTGGTACTGAATGCTTTTGACAGGTCCACGAACACAGCACCCACCGCCTGGCCATAATTTAAAGGGGGGGCAAATAAATCTACCATGTCAGTGAGTACGGTGTCTGTGAAGTGTCCCCGTCTAAATCCAGATTGACACTTCGTTATAACAGAATATTGCTCCAGATATTCTCTGAGTTGTTCTTGAACCAAGGTTTCCAGGATTTTTGAAAGAATAGATAATAAGGCTATCGGACAATAATTAGCTGGGTCTGTTTTTAGGCCACTCATAAATATTGGTATAATTGTGGCTAGTTTCCAAGAAGTTGGAAATTTTCTCATCATAATGCTCCAGTTCAACAACCTAGTACTTATAGGAGCTGTGATTGAATCCTTCAGAAATGTACTTTCCTCTTGTCTGGGCCACATGTTTTGTTTACTTTCAGCTTTCTTATACAGGCCTTAACCTGGTTATAGTGAATGATTTTAGACCTAAATGTTGCTCTTTTCTGGCTATTACCTTCTTTTTGTGTCTTATTTTCAATCTTAACATCCTGAGTCGGTATATCAATGTCAGGCAAAGTAGTAAAATAAGTATTTAGTATATTTGCAGATTGTTTTGAATTTTGCATTATTTTGTTACTAATCATTTGTATTACAGGCCTACTTTATACTGAATTTTCTATAGACTTAATCAAATTCTAGTACTGGTTTGGATTTTTAACTTCTTGGATTTAATACTGTAAAAACTGTGTTTAGTATTTCTTAAATTTTGCTTTAATTTGTTTCTTGCTTTTTATATTGATTGCGCGCATGCGCAAGAAACATATTGCGGCAGCTTGCTGCAGAAGCAGGTTGTGGCCAATGCCTGCCACAACCTTGTAAGGTTTCAGCCACTGCAATCAGGGGCCACCTCATCATTGCAGCATAAGCCATTCCGCTGCAATGAGGGAGCAACCCATCATTGCTGGGCGGAACCTTCCTACTGTGATATTGTTTGTGAACATGGCAGTGGCCTACCACCATGTTCGCAAACAATATTAGTGAGCCCCCAGTGCCAAGGGGGTGCCCAGTCCCCCTCGACAGCATGTGCTGCCCCACAACAGTGGTTGTTTGCCGACAGGGGCCCCAGTCCCCGTCGGCTTCAGAACCCTGCACGTGTTCAGGTTGCCGATGGGGGAGCCTACTCCCCATCAGCATAATCTATCCCCTCCCTGTTTGATTTGCTGATGGGGGAGCCCACCCACCATCGGCACCATGTCCCCCTCATGACGAAACATAGGTGTGTGCTGAGGGGGGTGCCCAATCCTCCAAGGCTCTTGAGCCCCCCATATATGCCGACGGGGGTGCCCAGTCCCTTGTCAGCTACAGTCGCCCCCCCCACACAACAGTAGGATGGCACACTGGGAGCCCACCCCAGCATGCCAAATGTCCATAAATGTCCCTGTTCATAAAAAAAATCATGCAATGTTTTTTTTTTTGTTACCTGTAAAACAAAAAACGGTCCCTCGTCGAGTCCAGCAGCCCCTTCCCAACTTGCGCCAACCCTCTGTGCACCCCACCTCCTCACACCCCCCTCGCCCATATGTATCTCCGCAGTCCAGCGCGACGATCTTCGGTGGACTGGGAACACGTCTGCACTCTTCAAAGATGACCGCAAACTGAGGAAACGCCGGTAAGCTATATAATAGCATAAATAGTGTTTTTTCAACTTTGATGCATATCTCAGGCATTTTTTAGAATTTTGGCAGCAAATTTTCAACATGGGATTTTTGGGACCACTCCTCATGAATTCAGCCACTGTCATGGCGTTATTCAGCCCCAAAAGGTGATTTTGTGGTCACTGCGTGGAACCACCTTTCGGGACCGATTAATGAAACGTCAGTGCCAGTGTTCATGAGGTGGGCTCTCAAAAAGTCTATGTTGCACATTTGGTGGAAAAAAATTCCAAGAAATAACTGGTTTACGAGCATGCATTGCGCAGTTGCTATGCATGCCCATAACTTCACAAATTTGCAATATTTTCACTCCAGATTTTCAACATTGCCATTTTCCTGCACCTCCTTATGAACAGTACAGCTGTCATTGTCCACATCCTGGCCGAAATGTGTTTTCGCACTTCTGGCACAGAATTGTGCGGTCACTGTGGGAAATCAGTGTTTGGGACACATTACAAAAATCACAGTGACACTGTTCTTTAGCAGAGGTCCTAAAATGCCTAAGTTGAAAATTTGGTGAAGAAAGTCCATAAAATGACTGTGTTACGAGCGTGTGTTGCACAGTTTCCATGCATGCTCATAACTTCACCAATTTGCAATATTTTCACTCCAGATTTTCAACATTGCCATCTTTCTAGCCCTCTGTATGAGCAGTACAGCTGTCATTTTTCACATCCTGGCCGAAATGTGTTTTCGTAGTTCCGGCACAGAATAACGCGGTCACTGTGGGAAATTAGTGTTCAGGACACATTCAGAAAATCATAGTGACACTGCTCATGAGCAGAGAACCTAAAATTCCTATGTTGAAAATTTTTTGACGAAAGTCCATAAAATGAGTGTGTTACGAACGTGCGCAGGTTATGTGTACACTCGTAACTTCACAACTTTGCAATATTTTCACTCCAGATTTTTAACATTGCCATTTTTATGTTGCTTGCACGCATGTGCAAGAAACATAGTGCCATCATCGGAGATTTCGGAGGTGTGTCACCTCCTCCTCCAATTCAGTCAGTGAGCTGGCAGGCATGGCCCCTGTAAGCCAATGCATTTTGGAGCTGTCTATGACACGCTCCAAAATGCAGTGGCATACAGTTGAAAGGGGGAGCTATGCTTCAGTGAGCACCCGATAAGCATAGCTCCCCCACATGCAGGCGTCGGCGCCCGCATGTTACCTGTGTAACCGACGGGTGCCCAATCCCCCGCGCTGAGCTGCTGTCATCCCCGTAGCTGGTGCAACGCTGGGAGCCACCCCAGCGTGGCAATCAGTTCTTTGGTCGACAGGGTGCCCAATCCCCGTCGGGTGAATGGCCCCCGTCCTTGTGCCATGCTGGGAGCCACCCCAGCGTGGTAAACGGTCCCACAACGTCTTTTTTTGTTTTAAACCTGTAAAACAAAAACGGTCCCACGGCGCTCCCGACCCCCCACAACCCACACCACCCACTGCGACTCCAGCCTCCCACACCCCCACCCCATACTTACCTCCGGACTTGGCGCGACGATCTTCGTGGACCGGAACATGTCTGCACTCTTCAAAGCTGACCGCGAACTGAGGAAATGCCGGTAAGCTGTATAATGGGCTAGATAGGAGGTTCAACTTTATTGCATATCTCAGGCATTTTGGGAATTTTGACCAAATTTAACGTAGTTTAGATTCTTCATGAATGATAAATACTGTCTTGAAAAGACCAGGTCCGGCGGGTGACTGCAGTGATCGTAAATCACCTTCGGGCCTGAATACCGCCATGACAGTGACATCATTCATGAGAAGGGGTCCCAAAAACCCCATGTTGAAAATTTGGTCCAAAAATTCCAAAAAATGACTGTTTTACGAGCGTGCATTGCGCAGTTCCTACGCAAGCTCTTAAGTTCACGAAATTTCAATATTTTCACTCCAGATTTTCAACATTGCCATTTTACCATACCTTCTTATGAGTAGTACAGCTGTCATTTTTCACATCTCACCCAAAATGTGTTTCCGCCTTTGTAGCGCAGAATAGCGTAGTCGGTGTGCGAAATCAATGTACGGGACAAATTAAGAAAATCACAGTGACACTGTTCATGAGCAGAGGTCTTAAAATGGCTATGTTGAAAATTTGGTGAAAAAATTTTTAAAAATGACTGTTTTACGAACGTGCGTTGCACAGTTCCTATGCAGGCTCGTAAGTTCACAAATTTCAATATTTTCACTGAGATTTTCAACATTGCCATTTTACACACCTCCTCATGAGCAGTACAGCTGTCATTTTACATCCTGCTCAAAACATGTTTCCGCCCATGTAGCTATTATTAGCGCAGTCGGTGTCGACTCAGTGTATGGGACACATTAAGAAAATCACAGTGTCACTGTTCATGAGCAGAGATCTTAAAATGGCAATGTTGAAAATTTGGTGAAAAGAATTCCTAAAAATGACTGTTTTGCAATTATGCGTTGCACAGTTCCACATCACGCACTGTGAGGGTTTGGCGAATTTTCAATATTTCCACTCCAGATTTTCAACATTGCCATTTTACCACACCTCCTTATGAGCAGTACAGCTGTCATTTTTCACATCCTGCCCAAAATGTGTTTCCGCCCATGTAGCGCACAATGGCGCAGTCGGTGTGCAAACTCAATGTATGGGACACATTAACAAAATCACACTGACACTGTTCATGACCAGAGGTCTTAAAATGGCTATGTTGAACATTTCGTGAAAAATTTCCTAACAATGACTGTTTTACGAGCGTGCGTTGCGCAGTTCCTATGCACGCTCGTAAGTTCGCAAATTTTCAATATTTGCACTCCAATGACTTCCAAATACCTAAACAGCACATAGAAGCAAGCAACATTCGGCATTGACAAATGCTTGTTCTGCACCTCCTTACAACAGTGCAGCTCTCATTTTTCACATCCTGGCGAAATGTGTTTTGCACTTCCAGCACAGAATAGCGTGGTCCTGTGGGAAATCAGTGTTTGGGACACATTACGAAAATCACAGTGACACTGTTCAGGAGCAGAGGTCCTAAAATGCCTATGTTGAAAATTTTGTGATGAAACTCCATAAAATGACTGTATTACGAGCATGCATTGTGCAGTTTCCAAGCACCCTTGTAACTTCGCAAATTAGTAATATTTTCATGCCAGATTTTCAACACTGGCATTTTTTCATACCTTCTTATGAACAGTACAGCTGTCATTTTTCACATTCTGTACAAAATGTGTTTTTGCGTCTCCAGTGCAGAATACCACAGTTGCTTTCAGAAATCAGTGTTTGGGACAGATTAGGATCGAGCGAGTTAGAGGGGGGTGTGACCGAGCTCAACTGAACTCTGTCAGGACTGCTGCTGATTTCTTTATGGGCATAAAAAGGCAACAATGCAGGCAGGAGCCCAGTACAAAAGGGCAGCCTGCAGCGCTGGGAGAAACAGAACAAGCTGGTGAGGGAGGGGGAGTGAGTGAACTTAACAGAGCTCTGTTAGGACTGCTGCTGATTTCTTTGTGGGCGGAAAAAGGCAGCAATGCAGGCAGGAGCCCAGTACAAAAGGACAGCCTGCAGCGGCGGGAGAAACAGAACGAGCGAGTGAGAGAGGGGGGAGTGAGCGAACTCAACGGAGCTCTATCATGACTGCTGCAGATTTCTTTGTGGGCAAAAGGCAGCAACACAGGCAGAAGCCCAGTACGAAAGGGCAGCCTGCAGTGCCGGCAGAAACGGAATGAGTGACTGAGAGGAGGGGAGTGAGCGAGCTCAACGGAGCTCTGTCGGGACTGCTGCAGATTTCTTTGTGGGCAGACAAAAATGCCAAAGCAGGCAGGAGCCCAGTACAAAAGGGCAGCCTGCAGTGCCAGGAGAAACAGAATGAGAAAGTAAGAGAGGGGGAGTGAGTGAGCTCAACGGAGCAAAGCAATCAACATTCGGCATTGACAAATGCTTGTTTATAAGTGTCCCAAGTTTCGGGGTCAAGTGTCTTATTTGCCTGTTTCCAAAGTCTGTTTTTGACCCTTATCTCTTTTTTTAGTTTTTCAGTAATTCAAGGTGCTTGTTTTTTTCTCCTGGACTTTTTAGTGAAAGGGGCTACTTTATCACAAATATACAAGAAGGTTGGTGTAAAGTCCTCTATTGCTAGATCTAGGTCTGAGATCAAGAATATCCAATTCCATTTCACCCTCCCTAGTTCAGAAATTAACCTTTCTTTTGAATACTACTTAAAAGATCTAGCCATTTTGGTCTTTGTCTCAGTTACTGGCCTATGTACTTTTTGTTCCATTATTTGAAGTGTTCCACGCAGTGAGCTATGGTTCCCTAATATAGGTAGATCTACTTTTAATTCTAGGGGCTTACTGTTTGGGGAAATAAGTATGAGATTGAAAGTGTTATCCTTACTTGTTTGTACACTTTTTCTAGAAACATAGAAATTGTTGGCAGATAAGGACTGCTAGGCCCATCCAATCTGCCCGCAGGCCCTATGCATTGTATGTGGCTACTGATCCTATGTGATCAATGGCTTGTCATCACTCCCTCCCCTCTCAGGCTTCCCTTGTGCCTGTCCTAAGCATGCTTAGATCCCTCCACTGTGCTTGTCCCCACTACCTCCTGTGACAGACTATTCCATGTGTCGACTACCCTTTCTGTGTAGAAAAAACTTCCTCACATTACCTCTTAATATAGCCCCCTCCAATTTCATATTGTGCCCCCTTGTTCTAGTACTTTTTCTACATTGGAAGAGCTCCCCTGCCTGCACCTTATTTATGCCCTTAAGGTACTTAAAAGTTTCAATCATTTCCCCCCCGCTGTCTCCTCTCATTCAGTGAGTATATATTGAGGTCCCTTAGTCTCTTCTCACATGTTTTGTGGTGTAAGCCCTGCACCATCTTTGTTGCCCTTCTCTGGATAGTCTCCACCTTATCTATGTCCTTACACAGGTGTGGTCTCCAGAATTGCATGCAGTACTCCAGGTGAGGTCTTACCAATGTTTTATACAATAGCATCACCACCTCCCACCTCCTGCTAGAGATACCTCTGACTATGCACCTCAGCATACCACTGGCCCTCTCTGCTGCCTTTGTACACTGCTTTGATACCTTAAGGTCATCAGAGATGATAACCCCTAGGTCCCTTTCCTCCTTTGTGACAGTCAGCTCCTCTCCCCCAACCTGTAGCTCTCCGTAGGGTTCCCTCTACCCAGGTGCATTATTTTGCACTTCTTTACATTAAACCTCAGTTGCCACATCTCTGACCATCTTTCAAGCTTCTTCAGGTCCCTCTTCATTTTATGCATCCCTTCTGGAGTATCCACCCTGTTGCAGATCTTGGTGTCATCTGCAAACATGCAGACCTTTCCTTCCAGCCCCTCTGCAATGTCACTAACGAAGACATTGAACAGTACTGGTCATAGTACTGATCCCTGAGGTACCCCACTGGTTAACCCCATCTCCCTGGATTGTATTCCATTTACCACCACCCTCTGTCTCCTGTCTGTTAACCAGTTCCTAACCCAGTTTACCACCTTGTCTCCTATGCCCAGACTACTCATCTTGTTAATCAGCCTTCTATGTGCGACAGTGTCGAAGGCTTTGCTGAAATCCAGGTAGGCGATGTCTACTGCCCCTCCCTGATTAAGTTCTCTTGTCACCCAATCAAAAAAAACTATCAGGTTCATTTGATATGACCGTCCTGCTGTGAATCCATGTCGCCTCAGATCCTGTACACCACTGGATTCCAAATGTGTCACTATCCTTTCTTTCAGCAGTGTCTCCATGATCTTCCCCACCACTGAGGTGAGGCTGACTGGCCTGTAGTTCCCCACCTCCTCCCTACTGCCACTTTTGTGTAGTGGAACTACATGTGCCCTCTTCTAGTCCTCTGGAATGACACCCGTATTGAGTGACTCCGTGAACAGGACCACCAGAGGTGCTGCTAGTTCCTTTCACAGCTCCTTTAATATCCTCGGGTGGATGCCGTCTGGCCCCATGGCCTTATCCACCTTCAGCTTTGTGAGTTCTTCCAGAACTCTGTCTACTATAAATGGACTGGTGTTCACTCCCCCCCCACCTGCTTCTGAACCCCAACTGTGATCCTTGATCTGCGCCCTCCTTAGTGAATACTGAGTAGAAGTATTTGTTCAGTATTTCTACCTTGTCCAGATCCCCCTCCTTACACTCTCCATCATCCCCCTTGAGCCTCACAATCACCCCCCCTTGTTTTTTCTTCTTTCACTAATGTACCTATAAAATGCCTTATCCCCTTTGTTTACAGACTGTGCTAAGCTCTCTTCTGTCTGCGCCTTTGCCCTCCTAACAGCCTTCCCTGCTTCCCTTAGACATGCAAGGTACACCTCCCTGCCTTCCTCCCTTTTGCTCCCCTAATATTTCCTGAAAATCAGCTTTTTAGCCTACACTTTGTCCCTCACCTCTTTGGAGAACCATAGTGGTTTCCTTCTTCTTTTCCCTTTGGTCAGTCTCCTAACGCACAGGTTTGTTATATCCATTATGGCTCCTTTCAGTTTCTTCCATTGTTTTTCCACCCCTTCTACTATATGTCCCTTTCCCAGGACTGCTTGTATACATCTACCCATTTCAGTGAAATCTGCCCTCCTGAAATCTAATACTCTTGCCCTTATATGGCTTGATTGAGTCCATGTCTCCATGCTGAACCACACCATGTGGTGGTCACTGGACCCCAGCTTCCCTTCCACCTGTATTTCTTTGACTCTGTACCCATTGGTCCATACCAGGTTCAGAACTGACTTGTCCCTGGTTGGCTCATGCACCAGCTGCCTGAATCCAGCCCCCTGCAGGGATTCTAGGATGGCTGTGCTTCTGGCTGGAACAGCCATCTGGGTGGGTTCAGATATGACCTGTTGTAAGTTTAGAGGCCTAAAGCTGTTTTTTAAAGCCTCACCCCTACTCTGGTCCCAAGCTGCGTTAAAATCATCTATTAGTATTATATCTCTTCCCATGATGTTATTTAATATAGTTTGAGAAAGGGTATCAAAGGAGCCCATGCTAACCCTGGGGGAGGAGCATACAACTCCCATTACTAGGTTTTTGCCCTGGATTTCCACTAGCAGGCACTCTATTTTTCCAATTTTATTTGCATAAGTGATCACCGTTTGGCCTATTTCCCAATTTGTATGTGGGAGTGTAACCAGACCCACTGCCCCCCCCTTGTCTAACTAGCAGGGCTGCTCCTCTCACCATATGGCACCAAAGGGAGGGATGGGGGTTGTCACTACAAATATTTTACAGTACATTTCCTTCTGAGCCTGCCATAAACAGACAGGCAACCCAAATGTGGCAACTACCTGGCTCACATCTGGTGGGACCATTTACCATGGCCATCAACATAGGTCCCTAGGAGAAAATGTTTGCACACAATTATGCTAGGTTTCCACTTCTAGTCAGGGGCACCCAAGTAAATCCAGACACAGTGGAAGCACTAACAGTACTGTCCAAAGCAGGTTGGGATTCTAGAGTGTGGTTTTTATTCACATACACAGAGAATAATCACAAAGCGAAGAGGGACCTCCACAGGGCTACTCCTACTGGTGATGCAGATTACTGAGGTGCAGACATTCCTAAATTCTCATTTAGCAGAGGCATACTGAACACACACTGCAAACTCTCTGGTTCTGAATTACACAGCAAACTCTCTGGTTCTGAATTACCCAGCGAACTCCCTAGTTCTGAATTACACAGCAAACTTTCTGGTTCTGAAATGGAGATTGGCACACATGGCCAGAACTGGTACATTTCCTCTTGACTAGGCACATACGGCCAGTACTAGGAGACTTTCCCATATTTCATGAGGAATTACTGGTGGCACCCTTGACCACCAAAGAGCTCATACAGGCTCAAAGAGAATCCAACCCATGTCTGGGTAAACTATTTTCTTCAGGCACTGGCCAAATGTACTGAGAGAAAACACAGGTGCCCAAACTGAACCCAGAAAGGTGAACTGGTTGCTCGAGATAGGGGGTCTCCCACCTTTTGTTTCCAAATTTATACTTGGCCATTCATCTGGTTAATAACACCCTCACAGAAAACTTGTAGATGCTATCTTGAAATGTCTTTCACATTTAACATACTACATTATGCACCTCTGAGGTATGTTAAATGTGAAAGACACTTTAAACAGAAAACAGTCTAGGTTGCAGGATCCCTTTGACAGAGAAAATTCACCACAAGGAATGCAGGTGCCCCAGGGCTTTTCCAAACAAAAGTCACAGGTACTCACAAAGCAGTTGAATATCAGGCAGCTTCAACACAGTCCAGACTGGACCAGGGGATTGCCCCTGAATTCTGGAAACCATCCCCATCCCTTCTGGGATGGGACAAAGGAAAACCCACTCTGAACGGTTTCCACCACTTCAATCTCTGTCTTCTATGTTCTTCTTCTTCTAGGGTGAGAACAAACTATTCAAAACACAGTGGTAGCTCTCTATCAGAGCTAAAACTGAGAAGCTGCTGCAGGCTGCAGCCTCGTCCTGGAACTCCACTCTACAGACTCTCTCACTGTAACTGAACATTCCAAAGCTAACTCCCTGCAGCTAGCTCGAGTGTGGCTTATGCTGCTGTGACAGTTCCACGATTACATCATCCTCCAGCTCAGCTGAGACTGAAACTAAAGAATGACAATGTGAAACCCATTTAACTGGCATTTCACTAGCTGCCTCTCCCTGCCTGCCACTGATTCTAAATAGGATTCTAGTAACCCCTGGGAACAAGGGGGTTACAGGAGCAAGCCCCCTTTTGTGTCTCCTTGTCTATCAGCCCTGTGAAATAATATCCTTCTATTTCTATTTCAAAGTTAGTTATTTTATTATTTAACCAGGTTTCTGTCAGGGCTATGATTGCAGGATCTTCAGTGGCAACCCATGTTTTCAGAAGATCCATTTTGTTTTTTAAACTTCTGGCATTGTCATAAATTATCTTAATACCCTGGGCACCAGGCCCTGGGTTTGTTTCTATATCTCCAGAAATCAGGATAAGATGACACAATTTAGCATTTTGGTTACTCAACCTCAACATAGCAGTAAATTCAAAACAAACTTTTCTTGTCTGCGCAAATTTATTTCTCCCACTACCCCCTCTTTCATCAGTCCCATTTCTTATTGTTAGTTTGCATTTTCCCTGTGAACTCTTGTAAACCCTATCATGGTCAGTTTTTCTAATGCAGTACTATCTCCTTCTGAGCAGATAATTACCAAAACTATCCACGGAAGGAAAAACAGTGTCTTCATGTTTAGAAAACAGCAGGAAATTTCAGCCTCAAAACTTAACTTTAAATATTTTTGCACTCAGTAAAAGCAGCCTTGCACTAATTTTAACTGTTCAAACGCTTTGAAAGCTATTGGCCCAAGTATTTATTTATATATTACTACTTTCCTGAGTCGGTATATAAAATGTATGTCCTAATAGACAGCCTTTAATACACTAAAATATAAACTAAGTACTATAGTATTGACTAATCTTTAGGCAACAGCAGGAAATTTCAACCTGTTATACTTGAATTTGAAAGTTTCTACACTCAGTAAAAATAGCTTTACACTCAAACTGTTCAAATGCTTTGGAGACTGTGGGACCCAAATATTTAATTATATATTAAACAATATGTCCTAATGGACAGCCTTCAAAGCACTAAAAGTATTGTCTGACTACCACAGTGTTAACAAATCTTTAAACAGCAGGAAATTTCAGCCTTAACACTTAACTTTAAATGTTTCTAGACTCAGTTAAAAAACAGCTTAACATGCATTAATCTGTTCAAGTGCTTTGGAGACTGATGGCCCAAGTATTTAATTATGTGTTACTAGTTTCCCTAAATGGGTACATAAATCATTATGTTCCAGTGGACAGCCTTTAAAGCACTAAAATATAATCTAAATACTGCAGTGTTGACTAATCTTTGAAATACAAACTACTAACCATTTGAAATTTGTTTAGGGAAGGGCTGTTCCTGCAATGCCCCAAACATGCCACAAATGGTTACCTTAATGATTAAACATACCTTTCTTCCTTGGGGGATCGCTGGAACACGTCGCTTCCTAAAGTAATGTAGTAAAACATACAAAACTCTAAATTAAATATTTCTACTGATTGGCGAAGCCACTTGTGCTTGCACCCGAGGGCTCGCGCCTCAGGCTGGCTATCTCAGATAGGAATTATGAGCAACTCTAAAAAGTACAAAGTGCCATGGGTAATTGCACTAATGGGGCTAATAATAGCCCAGTATTTCTAGATTTGTGCTGTATGTTTATTTTCACTTATGGGGTTATCTAGCCCTGTGTTCTGAAATGCCCTTGAAGGGTTAATAAGGTGTTTCCTGTTTTTTCTTGTTTTCTGATTCAAGACTAAATGTCTTTGTGCTACTCCACAGAAATGTTCCTTTCTCTGTGAGCTTTCAATTGTTGTTTTCTTCCACTCACAAGGGGCACATAAAAAGGTCTCTGGCCCTCCAAAACTGACTCCTTGACTTCCAGGCGCCACTGTGCATTCCAGTATCAGGATTTAGGAAACTCCTGGTTCTGGAAAACTCTGATGGACTTCACCTGTGACCAGCTGATGAAGGCTTGCAGACCCAGGAATAATGGAAGGGGTTTTGGGGTTTATGTGACACTGGTTCCCTTGGGTGCAGGTCTCCGGAAGGTTCGGCCAAGACCAGGATCCAAGACTGGGGACAGAGGAGACCTGTTGGAGATCTCACCTCAAGGAGGGTCTGCTGCTGGCTTCTACACCATCTATCCTTTATATCCCACAACAGCAAGAAATAGAGGATTACAACATGTTGTGGTGTGAGCCTGTTGCCTGGAGAAGCTGATGTGAAAGACATGTGTGCTGCGGAAGAGCGGTAGTGATCATAGCATAAACAAACAAACAAACACACTGTCTTTTACATTTTAAAAAATGGTGGGGCAGAGTGCCCCATTCTTAATAAAACCAGCTCATATTTAGGTTTTTGTTACATGGGGAGGCTCCGCCCCCTCCATACCCCCTGTTGTATTGTCAGTTTTTAGAGTGGTCCCAGAGCATTTAGGGTGTTCAGTATTCATGTACATGTTATGGTAGAGTCCACAGTCCTCCACTTACAGCAGACAAAGTGTGAAAAACATTTTCTGTAGACAAAACAAGAAGCGGGTACCTCTGTTTCAAACAGTATCATTCCACTTTATGAAACCTTGTGTACACGTGCCTCTTATGGATATTATAGATTGAGGGAGCATCATGAAATACTCCTGACCAGTCAAAGCACTCGGTCCATCCTAGAATGAGACACTCATATTTTTGTAAGCAAGTCTCATCTGCAGCACTATGACAACAGTCTATTTGTGAAGAAATGGTTTGCATTATTCTTCCATAAAAGTAATATTTTGTAACTGTACTAAACATAAACTTGTTCTATAGTGTGTTACTGTATTGTGAGGAGCTGCACCGTTCAGTATAAGTTTAGTCTAATTTCTGTTCTCCTGACAGAACAGGTCGCTTCCATTGTTTTCTCACCCGAAGAAAGCATGTAAGACTGTTTGTATACTGGTAACAGCAGCTCCTCATGGTGTATTAACATGCGTACTGTTAGAGGTGATCACATGCAGGCAAATCCTCAGAACTGATAGGCCGGGTAAATGCTGATGATTTACTGTGAGATTAATGTGACTCAGGGAGGTTACATGTAGAGAAAGAGTGAGAGAATGGAGGTGAAGCACCATGAGGTTGAAAATCCCCTAACACATAGACCACAACTATGGCCCATTGGCAGTGCATCGTGCAGGGGACTGGAGTTTGGGAGCCGACTCAGGTTGCCACTTTGGGAGGCAGGTCAGGCTGAGGCAGTGCCCCTTGTCCAGGGAGGGTTGGTGGCAGGTACTGGTTCCACAGCCACCCCTGTGGATGGGCCAGGGAGCTTTCTTCTGCTGCAGGGACACGCTGTGTGTGCTGAGGCCTATGTGCACTGTCCATGCCATGGGGAGGTGCATGGTTATGGGAGAAAAACCAGGGAGAAAGATCACAGCAACCATCTGTATGATGGCTTTGGCCTGAGCAGGGTATATCCTGAATGACAGTGGGAGCCAAGAATAAGAACCTATATAGAAATAAAAGCCCTAACACCATTGGGAAATCTTTGAAAACATACTATTTAGACAGAATTCAATTTACAATTAAGAAAATTCCTGTAATTATTTTTCCCGTATTTTTCATTACCATGGACATTTGCATGAAAACTGGATCTCTGTCACTTGGTCCGCATCCTTTCCTGATGCTTGTCTTGAAGTGACATCATGATCTTTTGCCTGTGACATCATAATCATTTCTGAAGCAGCCAGGTGTGATGCCGCATGCAATAGATTATGATGTCACTTGTAGACAAGCAGCAGGAACAGATGAAGGGCAAGTGACAGTGATCCTATTTCATGTATATAAAGGATATGCCATGGACCTAATTAAAATATCACTGACATTTTTCCTGAATGTAGTTTGACCTTATACGTCATCACAAGTGGCGAAGTACATGGCAAAGAAAATATCAGTGATATATTTATTAAGACTATGGCATGGGCCGGCACAGGGTAATAATGTCGCAAGACATTATGCTGCTGCAATATACCGCACTGGCAAAACAGCGCAATATATTGCCAACAACACAAGTCTTTTTTTCAGGGGCTATGCCACGACTGCGTGCCTGGGTGTTGTGTTTCCGAACCCCCAACTAAAATATCTAACTCGGTGGGGTAGTAGTAAACATCGCACAAAGTTCGAAAAATTTAAAAATTCATGTGTCTGGGACTAGGAATCGAAACCCGGTCCCAAATGCACTGCTTGCTTCCCTTGCTGCCAGTGGCTCATCCCGATGAGTCACGGAAGTTGCTCGGCAGACCCCTGTCCCAGCTGAGGTCTTATCCTCTGCCTGGGAGAGTGAGAGGGTGCACCACTGTGAATACTGCCTTTTGCGGGTTTACACTCTCTTGCTCATCCCTACCACGCTGTTACTGTTGCGTGGTTTTGTCGTACACTGTACAGCGTATGACAAAGGGACCCGGTAGCAAGAATGCATGGGACAGACATAAGACAATTCTAGTGGGGGGGTAGGAGGAAGTGGGCTGTTGGTTAACTAGGTTCTGCAGCTTATCTGTTAGGTAGGGAAATGGGCAGACTAGGTGGGCCAAGCGGTCCTTATCTGCTGTCAAATTCTGTGTTTCTATGTAGGGCATGGGCCATAGAATATTTGATTTATGCCATGCCTTTTATAATACAATGGCAAGAAAAAATTCTGCATCCTAATTGTTCAGTGGTCATCTTCACAAGTGTTGTTCGCCCAGCACAAGCCAACTGTATGAAGAAGATGCAGGTACCCATTGTACCTCCATCACTACAATGGGCCTAGAGTGAGAATATCATTAATATTCTCTCACTCTAAGTCCATAGTGGCAAAAATATCAGTGTTATTAGACACTGTTTGCCTTCACAGGCATAGCATAACATTTTTATACAGTTAATTTGATATTTGATGATCAGGTATACTCAGTGGGGACAAATTCCCCTTTATGGGAGAGACTCAGGACAAAGAAAAGAGTGCTATGAAACAGGAAAAGTATGTATAACACTCATCATTTAATGTTTCTTCAAAGCAGTGCATTTTGAACAGAAAAAACACTCGACTACTGCTCATTTTCAGTGCTGTCCTACTGGACTCATAACTCCTGTACATAGCAGAGGGCATCAAACAGCGTGGCCTTCCCTTACACAAAGAATGGACCAGAGTAACTGGCATGTAAATTCTCCCTCACCTTAGATTTAAAATAATGTGGGGTTCAGTTTGTCTTCAGGCCAATGGAAGGTCATTCCAACTTTTGGCTGCCCTGTATGTGAAAGTCATTCTGACCAAATTAGTCTTCATAAATGGGATCTTCAAAAGGTTTTTATTTGCTGATCTTGGGTTAGCATTCATCTCATAGGGCATTAGCATGTCATCCAAGGATACCACAAGATAATACTCTGTACACCAAAGACCCTATGTTCAATTTGTTTTTTTTTTGTTATTCAAAATGGTCATTCCAATTCATAATAGAGACGGCAATAGTCCTTGCTTGGTATTACTTGCTGAAAGCACAAATCTGCTAATAAGATTGTAAAACATGGCTTTCTTTTGCTGTACTTTTTTTTTTAGTTGCTTAACCAGGAGTAGCATATTAAGCTGAAAGCTTTTTTACAGGAGCAACCTGGGAGCACAGGGAAGTTAAGTGACTTGGTTAGGGTCACACAGTATGCAAGTGGAAGCTGTGGGATTCAAACCCAAGTCTGGTCTGCTGAATGTCACCAGAGTTGCAGCTCAGAGCCTTAAAACACTGCACTATATTGCCTCCAGTGGAAGTCTTTCCCATAACAGTGTTCCATGATGTAGTACTGGCACAAGGTTTCTCTCAGCAATACTTTCTTTACCATTATCTGTCAGCTATCGTCTGATCCCCTAATGGGGGATCAGTTTTCTGGAGTATTTTTTTTGTTACGGATGTTACCTGCACATCACAGAACACATTTGTATTGAGATATACTCCTATGTATATAAAACACTTGGCTGTTTTTCAATTCTGTATCATCAATGGCTAAGAATAAGACATTTCCTAAGATTTTGTTTAGCCTGAGATTGGGACTGGACAGTATGCTGCTGCTCTTTTTCTTATTCAGTAACAGTCTGCACAATAGCAACCAGAATTACGGTTTCTGAGGTTAGACTCCAAGTATTCTTTTAGATTTGAAACATCCTTTGAGCTTGTACAGTGCTGCCTACCAGGATAAATGGTGGTATCAGTATTACAGTTTCTACCAGTGAAATCTGGCAGAATACAGCCAGAACTGTTAAAATCCAATGGTGATTGCTCCAATTTCTCATACATGATACTGTGACGCCTAATTACGTAGCGCTTCATATGGTTGATCCACTGTATCCACAATTGAATCACCTGCATAAAACAGAATATTTGACTTTGTACAATAGCTCGGCATTTGGTTGATAAATAGAGAATAACGCCTGTGCAGGTGTGTGATAATCCGTAAACCCCAAGAGCGAAACTTGAGGGGTTTATGAGATTATCACACACTGCGGATGTGTGAAAAATTTTCTTAACACACACCTGCATAGGCATTATTTTTATAATGATTGGTGCAAGATTTCAGCAAAGAAAAAAAATTGTAGCTGTATTTGTGTGAGTGAGTGTGTCCCTGAGCAGCCACCGTATTCACACAAATACAATGAATTATAAAATGGCATGAGAAAATCTAGAAGCCTCATTGGCCAAGAGACATCAGCTGACCGTACATTAAATCTCTATATACACACAGTCATCCTGGTACTAAACCACATCACACAATAAGCAAATCAGTCCTCCTACAACCATGGAAACATAGAATTTGACGGCAGATAAGGACCGCTTGGCCCACCTAGTCAGCCCATTTCAATACCTAATGGATAAGCTGCAGATCCTCGTTAACCAACAGTCTACTTCCTCCTACCCCCCACTAGAATTGCCTTATGTCTGTCCAATGCATTCTTGAATTCCCCCACTGTTTTTGACTCTACAACCTCCTCAGGAAGGCTGTTCCATGTATCTACAACACTCTCTGTGAAGAAAGACTTCTTCACATTACCTCTGAGCCATCCCCCCTCCATCTTCAAATTGTGCTCCATTGTTTTTGCACATCTCTTTTTCTGAAAGATGCTACCCTCTTGGACTTTGTTGATTCCCTTGAGGTATTTGAAAGTTTCTATCATGTCCCCCCTCTTCCTCCTTTCCTCGAGGCTATACATCTTTAGTTCCTTTAGTCTTTCTTCATATGTCTTCTGATCTAGACCCTGCATCATTTTGGTTGCCCTTCTCTGGACAGGCTCCACCCTGTCTATGTATTTGCGGAGATGGGGTCTCCAGAACTGTACACAGTACTCCAGATGTAGTCTTACCAGTTACCAACTGTCTGTACAGAGGGCCAACAACTTCCTGTTTTCTACTGGTGATGCCTCTCCCTATGCATCCCAGTATCCCCCCTTACTGCCTTCTCACATTTCTGGCCCACCTTTAGGTCATCTGATATGACTACCCCCAGGTCCCTTTCCATTTTTGTTGTTGTCAGTATGTCACCCCCCATTGTGTACTCTTCCCTTGGGTTTTTGTTTCCCAGGTGCATTACTTTGCACTTCTTTGCATTGAATCTAAGCTGCCATACATTTGACCATTCCTCCAACCTTGCCAAGTCCCTTTTCATCCTTTCCACCCCACCTTGTGTATCAAACCTGTTGCAGATCTTTGTGTCATCTGCAAAGAGACATACTTTCCCTTCCAGTCCCTCTGCAATGTCACTTATAAAGACATTAAAAGGACCGGCACCAGTACTGAACCCTGCGGTACCCCACTAGTAACCCTCCTTTCTTCACTGTGGACTCCATTTACTATTACCCGCTGTGTCCTGTTGTCCAACCAGTGTTTTACCCAGGCTACCACCCTGGGATCCACTCCCAAGCTGGCTAATTTGTTTATTAATCTTTTGTGCAGGACTGTGTCAAATGCCTTTCTAAAGTCTAGGTAGGCCATGTCCACAGCCCCTCCCTGGTCTACTGCTTTGGTCACCCAGTCAAAGAAATCAATTAGATTTGTCTGACATGACCTTCCCGCTGTGAATCCATGCTGCATTGGGTCCTGTACCCCACTAGCCTCTAGGTACTTAACAGTTCTTTCCTTCAGAAGTGATGCCATCATTTTTCCTACCACTGAGGTCAAACTGACAGGTCTGTAGTTTCCTGCCTCTGTCTTGCTCCCACTTTTATGAAAGGGAATCACATCCACCCTCCTCCAGTCCTCAGGCACCACACCATCCTCCCATGATTCATTAAAAAGGGAAGTCAGTGGTGTTAGTAGTTCTTCCCTTAGTTCTTTTAGAATTCTGGGGTGAATCCCATCAGGCCCCATTGCTTTATCGACCTTCAGTTTCAGAACCCTTTCTTCTGTGAAAGGACTAATATCAACCCCCCTATCCAGAGTGCTTCAGTTGACCAGATTAGGTATTTCCCCCTGCTTTTCCATTGTGAATACTGAGCAGAAGTATTTGTTCAGTATCCCTGTTTTTTCACTGTCACTCTCTGCCCAACCACCTTCCTCTTTGTTCAGCCTCAGTATCCCTGCCTTAGTCTTTCTTTGCTCCCTAATGTACCTATAAAAGGTTTTATCCCCCTTCTTAACCGAGTTGGCTGTCTTTTCCTTGGTTTGGGCCTTTGCTATTCTGACTGCCTTACCTGCTTCCTTCTGCTTTAACTGGTACAGTTCTCTGTCCTGATCCTTCCGTGTTTCCTTATACTTCCTGAATGCTATCTTTTTCTCCTTTACCTTCCCCACCACTTCATTTGAGAACCATAGTGTTTTTTTCTTTCATTTTGATTTGTTTATTTGCTTCACACAAAGGTTTGTTGCCTCAGTGATGGTGGTTTTGATGTTTCCCCATTGTTGCTCCACCCCACCTTCTTGCCTGTTTGCTAGTGTTTTTCTGAGGCAGTCTCCCATTTCGACAAAATCAGCCCTCCTGAAGTCCAGTACCTTCACTTTTGTGTGGCTTGACTCTACAGCTAAGTTTATTGTGAACCACACTGTTTGGTGGTCGCTTGTTCCCAGATGGCTACCCACTTCAAGATCAGTGATCCTCTCTCCGTCTTTTCCTTGGTTTGGGCCTTTGCTATTCTGACTGCCTTACCTGCTTCCTTCTGCTTTAACTGGTACAGTTCTCTGTCCTGATCCTTCCGTGTTTCCTTATACTTCCTGAATGCTATCTTTTTCTCCTTTACCTTCCCCACCACTTCATTTGAGAACCATAGTGTTTTTTTCTTTCATTTTGATTTGTTTATTTGCTTCACACAAAGGTTTGTTGCCTCAGTGATGGTGGTTTTGATGTTTCCCCATTGTTGCTCCACCCCACCTTCTTGCCTGTTTGCTAGTGTTTTTCTGAGGCAGTCTCCCATTTCGACAAAATCAGCCCTCCTGAAGTCCAGTACCTTCACTTTTGTGTGGCTTGACTCTACAGCTAAGTTTATTGTGAACCATACTGTTTGGTGGTTGCTTGTTCCCAGATGGCTACCCACTTCAAGATCAGAGATCCTCTCTCCGGCCCCATTTGAGAGTACCAGGTCTAAGATTGCTCTCTCCCGAGTAGGTTCCAAAACTAGCTGTCTGAGGCATGCCCCCTGTAGGGCATCAAGAATGGCCCTTCTCTTGGATGTGGCTGCAGCAAAGGTGCTCCAGTCAACATCTGGCAAATTCAGGTCCCCCATCAGCAATATCTCCCCTTCTCTGCCATCCCAAGGATGCCTTCTATCATTTTCTTGTCCATTTCCTCCCCAAACAGGGGTCTGTATACAACCCCTGTGCAGATTGTGGAGCCATTTCCAGTCTCCAGGGTGACCCACAGTGCCTCCTCTCCTCCCTGTTTACCCTTTAATTCTGTTGCTTTGATCCCTTCCCTTACATAGAGAGCTACTCCTCCTCCTCCTCTTCTTCCTTCTCTGTCCCTCCTGTAGATTGTATACCCTGGTATGTTGACATCCCAGTCATGGTTCTCTGTGTACCATGTTTCTGTGACTGCCACAATATCCAGGCATCCCTCTTCCATCAAGGCCACCATTTCAGGGAGCTTTTTACCTAGACTATGGGCATTGGTACTCATTACACTCTATTTTTTATGGCTTTATTTCTTTTTGCCCCATCCCTGTCCCTACTGCCTTTGTCTTTTTCTCCATTTACCCCTGACCTTCTCCCTATTGACTGCTCTATCTTGGTGTTTACCTCACTAATTGCCCTGATTTTTTTGGGGAGGCTAGGATTTCCCTTTCCTCTTCAGTGCCTCCCCCCTGGGCTAGTTTAAATGCTTGCCATTGAAGCATTTAAACCTATCACCTAGGATCCTGGTTCCCCTCCAGGATAGATGCAGACCATCGCACCTGTATAGGCCTGCATCCCTCCAGGTGGAGCCCCAGTCCCCAATGAAGCCAAATCCATGAGCTCTGCACCAGCTTTTCAACCAGTCATTGAATCCCATGGTGCGGAGTGCCCTAGCCTCATCCATGCCATAGACTGGTAGCACTTCTGAGAAAGTTACCGTATGTGCTACTTGTCTAAGGCCCCTCCCCAACTCCACAAACTCCTGTTGCACTGCTCTGATCCCATTCTCAGCCAGGTCATTCATCCCTGGATGGATAATGACATCCAGCTCCCTCACCCTTGCCGCTGCTCCCATGATCCTGAGGATTCATTTCCTGTCCCTCCAAGCCTTGCCACTGGGCAGGCACCTTACCTCCCTTTCCCCTCCCTCCCCCAATTCTAGCCCCCTAATAATTGAGTCACAAACCAGGAGTTGTTTCCTTCCCCTGTGGGGACCTTGGCCACCCTCCTGTGGATCTCCATTGTGGAGGTTCCCAGCATCCTCCTTGGTCTCCACTGCAGGTGCTTCCATAGAACCATGCTTCACCAGAGTGGTGAATGAATTATGGAGAGGCACAACTGGAGGGATGCACCTCTGTTCCACCACCCTCACCCTCCCTGAGCCCATGGTGGTCCAACCACTCATCTTTCTTGGCAACCTCTGAGGTAGTGGCAGTGGCCTACATGGTCCCTGGGTGGGAGAGCAGGTTTCCTGAATCCTTGCCAGGTCAGCAAGGAGATGAACAACCTCCTTCCTCAGACCAGAGAGGTGCCTGCAAATAGGGCATCAACGCAGTCTCCAGAATGTCTCCCAAAAGACTGCTGCTCCACAGCCAGTGCATTGCACCACTCCCTACATGTCTGCATCCCTTCCAGTTACAGATGCTTTTTGGTTTTTTTGTTCTTGTTTTAGTGTATGCAACTTTGTGAGTGTCTCTACCCCCTATTCAGTGTGCTGTGCCTTTAAGGATATGAACAGGTGTATGTTGTTAGCAGTTGTGGGGAAGTGATGTCAGAGCCCCTGCTATAAAGGAAGTTAGTACATTTGGGAATGGGTGGGTGAGGGGAAGGGTGGGTGGGAGTAAACTCATGCCATCCAGAAACAATCACCCACAACTCTTACCCTCCACCCGGTAGTGCCTTCCTTCCTTTCAGACACCTATTTCACAAGGCTAAGTAACAGGTCTAGTCACAACTGACTGCAAATATCTCCCAGCTACAGTTCCGCACTGGCAAATTAAAGTTAAAACTAAGAAAAGTCCACCCCAAAAACAGAATCAATACTAGTTACTTACACAGGTCCAAAAAGTAATAATTCAGTTCAGTGCAGTCTAGAAAATAACCTCCTTGATTCAAGGAAGCTGTGGCTGCTTTCTCACTCTCCTTGTCTCAGTCTCAGCCAGAACTATCTTCCATCAGTCCCCCTAAACCCAGAACTGATTTTCCATCACAGACACGGCTGCTACCTTTATACAGTAAAAACCTTCAACTGAGCCCTAAAAATAAAACTACCTTAAATAAAAAAATAAAACAAATTAATTAAATGTTTTTTCATTGATCATCACACTCTCCTTACATACATAAACAAATTAGAAATGCATAGGGTGTGGCTGCTCTCCCCTTACCCATTTTCTCCCACTCTCTAATCCTATTTCCTCTTGCAGGGTTTCATTGAACCCTGAAGGGGACTAGATTAGGCACCTTTTCATAGCTCTTTTCTACCCTTCTCCCTCCCCCCACCTCTTTATCTTTTGTCCTCCCCCTCCCCCTGCCCTCCTGCCCTCCCCCTTTTCCTCCACCTTCCCTTCTATCCTCCCTCCACTGCTGCCTAGTCCAGTTCCCTGGCAGGGTTTCTCTGCCTCCTGAAAGGGTTCTGATTCTAGGCTCTCCTTTCCCCTTTTTCTTCTCTCCCCCACCCTCAATTTCATTGCCCTCCCCACTCCTTTTTATCTGTCTCAGCACCCCTTGCAGGGTTTCTCTGCATCCTGAAGGGGTTCTTATTCTGGGCTCCCCTTTCCCATTTCTCTTCTCTCCCCCATCCTCATTTCATCACCCTCTACACTCCCTTACCTGTCTCACTCCTGCCCCATTTTATCCCTTCCCCAGAAGCCCAGTCCTGCTTCTCTTGCAGGGCCCTGAAGGTTATTTGTTGCTAGGCGGTCTCCCCGCCCCCGAGTCATCGCCCTCCCAACTCCACACTCGTCTCATTTCTGCCCTCCCATGGGCCTACTAGCACTTCCCTCCTTTTGCTCAGCCTATCTTTATGGCATCTTCAACTTTAGACTGCCTCCTCTGGGAGTTTTCATGCTCCCAGGTTGCTGCTACACCTGCTTTGTCCCAATCTAGGTTTTGATGCCTATTCTGGAGCTCTCTTCGGCTCAGTACCATTAACGCACTGTTTTGATTTAGAAATTACACTGTAATTGTTCTAACTCCTGTTTTTGCATTGTTTCCCCAACTGCTAATTGTTTGCTGCTCTCTGTTTTATTATCTAGGATTGTATTCCTGACCAGTTGTCTAAAACACTCTGTCCGTACCTGGACCACACTGTTATGTTTTGTAATTGTGCTGCATTGCTTTTGCTCCTGTATGGCAATTTGTTTTGCTGATCTCCCAACATTGTAACCCCTATCCCTCCTCCCCCCAGTATGCTGCTGTAAACGAGCTGTTTCACAGCTCATGTTGTCTATCCTGGTGAAACATTTTCCAAATAAAAACAAATAAATAAAGAAACAATAAGTATTGTTTATAGTTTTCATTACAACTGTTGCTTTGCTGACCGTGAAAAATCCTCCTTCTCTCTTTACCATGCTCATCAGGGAAATCTTTTCTGCTTTCTCTGACAGTGAAATAACTGAGTCTATGGCTTTAGAAAAGGCATGTGTGTGTGTGTGTGTGTGTGTGTGTGTGTGTGTGTATATACAGTATGTTAGGAGAGGAACATTCTGCCAGTGGAACTGAGGAGAATTTTGAATCCCTGTATTCTATGGTAAACATTCCATTTCTTGAATGTGGGGAAACACAAAGAAAAAAACAGAATGAAGAAAGTAAGCAATAATACTATATAAACAAAGAGAAATGGTGGTAAATGACTCGCCCTGCTGTTTAGCTTTTAGGACAAAGCAAGCAGTTCATGATGCTGTCAGTAAGTGTACAGTGCAGTTTTGAACCATGCTCATGCTTGCAGCACTGGACATCTGAAAAGCCTCTGTTATGGCTTCCTTTAAGTTTTGTCTATAGAGTGAGAAGAATTAAATAAAGTAAGGGGGCTATGTGTCATATTTAGAATGAGGAAAACAGCATTTTTGAATTGTTGTGGCTGGCAAGGGGGAATATGAAGCTTAAGTGGGCAGGGAAGCACACACTGTATACCATTACTTTAATCGAGCACCAATAGGCGGAAGGACTATTTTATGTTAAAAGCACAGATTCACTTACATTTAAAAATGTGTTTCACAATAAAAAAAACTGCTTCTACAAATAAAAGGCCATTTTATAAGTGCAATAAGACACTCCAGAGTTGTACATTACGGTGTGATAACTGCACTCCCAAGGATGACCGGCACTCGGCCTTCGGCCTTGTGCCTAACAATGCCCCTAGGAATGTGGTTACCACACCATAATGCACACCCCATCATGTCTTATTGCTTACGTGAGAGTGTGAAAAAGAAAACAGTGTAATAACTCACTATCGAGCTATTACAGAATTCAGCAGGTTATTACGACATTTTATCAGGACTGGAAATCCAATCATTATATGGAGTCACCAGTTATTAAATACAGAAAATAATAATGGGCCCAGGATAGATGCCTGTGGCATCCCATATTTAATGGGACAAGGAGGTGATACAACACCATTCCCAGACATGGTTCTTCAGATGGCGACTAAACCAATCTAGAGCAACAGCACTCACTTCTTGCACCCTCAAACTGTTTAGCAGTAACTCATGATCCACTAAGCTGAATACCTTTGTCAGGACCACAGATGTTTCACTACAGTGGAGCCCACCAGAATGCAATTCAGTTCTGCAACATTCTGCAGCAGAGTTACTGCCGGAAACAAGGCAATTTCAATGGCAGTTACCATATTTCACCATTTAGAAGCATCCCTTAAATAGAAACAACAGCCAAAACATAACCAATAGAAGCCATCCCCATTTTGTAGCCACAGCTTCTAAACACAGCTTCTAAATTGTGAAATTAGCCTCTCCAAGCACTCAATCCAATTACTTGACCCTCTGCTTACAAAGGGACAACAGGCATGTGGAAAAGGAAGAATGTTATTTTAACAGGGGATTCCCAACTGTAGAAACAGACACCGGATGCCAAAAACTGCGAAGCACTAGACATGTTCTCTAAACCATCTCCCTGGCTGTGGGTCCCTATGTCCTTAATTACTAGAAAGTGAATTCAGTCCTCTGTTGCCAGACTCTCACATCACCACCAAGGAATGTCCATATCCTGAGCATAGGTACCTGGTGACAAAGGATATAGTATGGTACTTTAACAGAGCCCTCCTTCTCCATCAGCATAGACCACTTGGTTGGTTTGCATCCGTGCTCCACCTCAACTCATGTACCCAGCAGTTGTTTCAAGGTTATTTCTGTATTTTGAGAGAACTACTGTTGAAACATCCATAGTTTAGTCCCAGAGTTCAGTTTTAGCTAACCAAGCAGAGCGGAGCAAAGCAGAGGTGTGGGGCAAACAAGCCGCAGAACTAAGTTGAGCACTACAGGTCAAACAAAAGTAAGCATTACAGTATTACAGTAATACCAGATGGCAGCCTGTCAGGGCTTATCAACTGAATCTGCTCTCTAATAGTAGCCACCCCCGTTTAGAAGCTGTGGCTCAAATGAGAAAAATTTAATAGAAGCTGCAGCCCCTAACCAGTACAATACGGTAATCCCTTTTATCAAGCAGCAATCTGTGACACTGCATTGCATGCTGGCGGACTCCACTTCAGCCTGCTTCCATGGCCTGGTAAATATCATTTGTGAATAGCAACAAGTTCCAGAGAATAGACTCACTCACCGAGAAGAATGCTTGTATAAATCTAAATTTTTATATTAAAGGGTACCTAAACAAGCAATTTTTTAAAACTGCAAATTCCAAAATCTGACTTCATGGTGAGGTAAAGTAAAGGCTGCTGTTTAGATTTATGCTAAAACTGCTTTTATGTACATAACATAAATGCAGTTACATAGCTTTTGAAAAATGTAAACATCAACCTTTCACTTTCAAAAAACACCCTTGGTTTCTCCCTAAGATGTCTGCCAAGTGTGTTAAGTGATGAGTCATGATGACATCATCGGAGCCAGAGACAGAGATCCATATATATTTCTATAGTGCTAACTAGTTCTTCTTTCCCACTTTATTTTGAATTGTACCAGAATGATCAACACCATGTATTATCTTGTGGATTATTTTGATCTGTACACGTTAGGCTATGATTTTGTTAATTTTTTTTACTTTAACTTCGGAAAATGTTTTGCAATCCAGCTGACTTTTTCTTTCGCAAATTGCATTACAGTACAACACTTCAAATGCCTGATGATCTAATGGTTATATGATGCACTGAATTTTGTTTTTTGTTAACCAGGAGTGACACACTAAGCTGAAAGCTTGTTTACAGTTGTGGCCTGGGAGCACAAGGAAGTTTAGTGACTTGCTCAGAGTCACACAGCAAAGTACCGGTCTGGTTCAATTCCAAAGCTCATGCTCTCTTGTTAATCTGCAAATAAGGTTTTCTTTTTCCATGTGAACCCTCTGCACCTAGCCTGCCTTCTGTTGAGCACCTCATCATCCATACCCTGTCCTTAGTATTGCCTGGGGCCGCATATGAGCTTGCAGTCTCATGAAGAAAATTATCACACCTCAGATTGTAATCTTGTACCTCAAAGAGTTGTGCACACCTATACCGATACTCATCATCAGCTGGCACTGTTAAAAAATGCCTCCCAAATCACTCTCCAGTCCACATTCACGATGTTTGACTTCCGCTTCGACAGTAAACATTAAGTGGATCACCACCCTTCTGCACAGTGAAGGTAGTACGTACAGTTCCCTGTTGTGTTTTTTTCCCACCTGATTAACCAACAACTTGGTCTTCCTGGAGGGCCAAGCAATAAGCATCATGACCCACCAGAAAAACTGCTGTTCATGCCCTTATAAGGGCTGCACTTACAGGGGATAACAATATTATTAGCAGGAAAGGCATACTAATAGCTTGAGCGAATCCACCTGACTTCCAGTGTCAGTCTACTCCTTTACCTGTGATCCACAGAGCTCCACAGGACAGTTCCCAGCAATTCTTCTCCAGTACTTTTCTGTGCTCTACTCCACAATGCGAGTTGGCCGGCTACTACCCTTTACAAATCTTGAATGAGCTATACACAGCTCCCTCAATACTGTCCTAACAAATGTCAACATCCCCCCCAACCCGAGGGTAATCTTCTCTACACTGAATTTAAGTAACAGTTTAGGTGCAGCCCTGCCACTCTGAGTATTTACCATCGCTGGCTACTCTCATCCACAGTCAGGTAGTGATCATGATGCTGGCATCCCCACATTTCAGATCTCACAGTGATCTGCTCGGCGTCCTCCTTCATGTCTACAACTAACCTGAATATATCTGTACACTGCTGGAATGGCCTCTTCAGTCCCTCCCTGGCATTCATTCTTCTCACCTGCTCCCCACACCAAAAACTGGTGAGTTCACTACCTTTCCTCATCATGAATGTGTTTAGTACAGTCTTCCGTGTTATGTTTACATATTAATAATAAACATGATCTTCTAGTAAACCAGGTTGATAGCAGCATGGCATAAGTGTAAAAATAGGTTTTCCTACTCATATAAGAGCTAAGCCACCTATGATTAGGTACTATTAAATAGCGTGCATAATGATGTGCACACCCATCATTTAATAGTGCCTAATCAAAGGTAGCCTAGATCTTTTAAGGATAGGAAAGTCCATCATTCCCCTTGTTCCCTGCTGCTATCAGCCTGACTTACTGGAAATATATGTTTATATTTGATATGTCAAAATAAAATGGGGACTGTACTACTTGCATTCATGATGCAGAAGGGCGATGAGCTCACCAGTTTTCAGTGTGAGGAGGAATAGTGAAGAATGAATACCAGAGGGAGGCTGAGAAGGCCACTCTTGCAAGGTACTGCTATATTCAGGGAAGGGGGAAGACCGAAGGAGAGAAATATAAGAAGATTGCTGTGAGAAATAAGATGTGGGGCTGGCAGCACCTTGATCACTACCTGATCCCGTTGTCCTGGCCAACATTCCCATTCTCATTAAACCAGTTCATGCAATTGTCCAAGGCTGTGTGTGGATATTAATGTATGAAATGGCTGCCACTACACATTCAGTCACTTCACTACCAGTCTAGTACTGCTTGTAAAGCACTTTGGGATACAATGTGTATGAAAACCACTATATAAATGTTGATTCTTCTTCTCATTACTATTCCCCATGGAAAAAGAAGACAAGACAAGCATATATTTGAGTTTCAAGAAAGTACGAACTCTAACACTGGACTGCACAAGAACTTTGCTACAAAAAAGTGGTGGCTCTAGGGGGTGGTGAAGGGAGTGGTTGCAACCCCCCCCCCAACATAGTAACGTACTTGCTTGCTGCTGCTGCTGCATTTCACTTTGTTGAAGAAGTCTGATTTATTGATTGTACAAAGGTTTACATTCATACTATGGATTACATTTGTAGGTTCTGTCAAAAATGTACTAGAAAAGAATAACAGCAGAAAATATAAAGGTTTAATAAACATTTTAAAAAATTCATATTAAGCATGCACACCACACCAGCACCCCCATTGTAGCATCCTGGATCCACCATAACCATAACTAGACCACCAGGTTATTCAAGATTTGTACTGCACTGTGGTTTGCCACTGTGAAAGTCGGTTGGATTAAAACACATTTTCAGCATATTAAAGTAAACAAAATGAACAGAACCATAGCCTAACATGTGCATTATACAAAATAATGCATATGGTTTTCACCACTTGGGTGAAATAATTCTATACAAAGGGAAAAAAGAACTAGTTAGCACTATAGAGAGCCATATATCGCTCTGACTTTGGCTCCAATGATGCCATCACATAACACATTTGGCGGCCATTTTAGGAAGCAGGTAAGAATGTTTTTTTGAAATCGGAAGGCTGATTTTACCATTTTCAAATGCCCTGGAACCACATTTAGGTAAATTATGTAAATTTCATTTTAGCATTAATGAATACAGCAGCCTTTCCTTTAGTCACCTGCAGAGTCAGATTTTAGAATAGATTGTTGCCAAAATGTTGTTTAGGTATCCTTTAAAGATATTTTCCAACCTATCTGTGAGCAGCTACCACTCACATATTGTGGTAGCTGTTATTCTAGCCAGGATTTTTTAAGAAATAACATTCCATACCTTAGTGGTATGCCTCATAACTTTTTTTTAGACAGAGCTGGCCCACTCGATTTCTAGTGCCCTGGTGCGTCCAACACCTCCCCCCCCACGCTTAAGCACATAATGATGTGTGGCCAGAGAGAGCATGGGGGCATGCCCTATTGAAATGAATGGGCTTGATTTTTCTTCCATTTTTAAGCTAAAGAATGGTCACATAGAGATTAATGAAGGACACCACTTGACTAAAAAGGCCATTGTTAGTCAAGCAGTGTCCTTCACTAATCTCTACATGACCACTCTTTAGCTTAAAAATGGAAGAAAAATCAAGCCCCATTCATTTCAATAGGGCATGCCCCCATGGTCTCTCTGGCCACACATCATTATGTGCTTGAGTGCAGGTGCATGTCGGAAGCACCGGGGCACTGGAAATCGAGTGGGCTGGCTCTATTTAAAAAAAAGTTACGAGGCATACCACTAAGGTATGGAATGTTAATACTGGCTAGAATAACTATCCATGAGTGCAGCTACCACAGCATGTGAGTGGCTCCCATACATCAGAAACTTCCTTTAAATATTATAGATTATTATAAAAAAGGAAAAGGTAATGTAAATATACCAACTGGCTCAGTAACTGTATGGCCCTGAGAGACAGGATATACAGTCCTCAAAATATCATTATTTCTGTGAAGTACTGACACCATTTGGTCTTAAAAAGTTGGATTTATACCAGTATTCTTCTTGCTGAGTGAGTCCATTCTCCGGAAGTTGTTGCTATTGACCAGGCTGTTTTTGGAGCAGACTCCACCCAGTTTTCTTTCTTTTCTCCAGCAGTGGGCTACACTGGATTCCATTAATGGAAATGTCATTTGTGAGCCTGACTTTGGCAACAGTGATACCATGTTTATTTCTGAATCCATGGTTCTTTTTTTGCACCTACCATGTACAGTCCTGTTCCCTCTCTCCCAGGTCACACCTGGAAACGAGCACTGGCTCAGTGCGTATTTCCCGGTTACCAATTTTCATATAAATATATAAAATCAGAATTGTTTATTTTATATAAATAAATAAAATCAGGATTGTTTATTTCTAAACATTTCAGGTGCACTTATAACCATAAAAGGGTAACTTTTTTTAGACAGAGCCAGCCCACTCGATTTCTAGTACCCCGGTGCTGCGGTATTAGGAGGGCAACTAAAGTGGTGCAGGGTCTGCAACAGAAGCCATACAAAGAGAGACTAAAAGTGCTTAATATGTATACCCTTGAGGAAAGGCAGGAGAGGGGGAACATGATAGAAACTTTCAAATACCTCAAGGGAATCAATAAAGTCCAAGATGGGAGCATCTTTATGAAGGAGAAGCAGCTGTCAGAGTGGAGGTTCAAACCCCATCCCTTTTGGAAGAGGAACAGGAGATGAATTTGGAGGTGAATATGGATTTAACAAGTACATGGAATGTGGAGGACATTGTTTGTCAATAAAGTACTACAGGAGCTTTTATCTTAGAACTACGACATCCAGAAGCAACTATGCCAGCATCAGGTTTCATAGAGAAACATGAAAAACAGAGGACTTTGTTGCTGGCATTATTAGATGAAGAGGAGAAAAAACTACCTGAAGCAAAGGCGTGCATGGAAAGTCTATTGCAATATGGAAGGAATCCAGCCCAAGGAGCAGAAGAAGCAACTTAAATAAAACCACAGACATACCGGTTGCAGAGTGTCCAAACAGGGTCACCAGAAAGATGGAGCAAACAACCAAGAAGGAGTGCTGACAAACTGGAATGGAGTGCTTGGTCCCTGGAGAAGGTGATTGCTGAGGAATGATGCATGCGGTCCACAGGGGAGAAGCTGGATCCCAGATGGCACTGATCTAGCCATATAATACAATACAGAAGGAGTATGGAGAAAGAGAACCAAGCCCAGGGAAGTATGAATCAAACAGTGGAGTGGAGTGGAGTCTCACAGAGCAAGGTAACAACATTGAAAGTGCCCCTCAAATGAGTAGTAGGGGATTGCTGCAGAGTGAGCCCTTGACTTCTTTGGGTAAGTCCCATGTAGAAAGCTGAGAGAGTACTGTATATGAGGGAAATAAAACACGAAATATTACAGGAGATACGGATAAACCAGAAATGACAACTAACACAACACATGAAAGGGGTATTAAAACAGAGCAGCATGATGTACCCAGCCCTGAGTCTACCAACCAGAGTAACATAAACACTGGGGAAAATGTACCAATGGATACTACCGGTACAACTGAGGCCCAAGGGAAACAAGACAGTTCCAGAAATGCCAAAGGGGAATACATCTTGGTCTGGGGACCAAACAGACAGAAAGCATATTCAGATTTTTGGGGGGCTATAGGAGAGTCTGCTCCACAAAAAACGCTGCAAGCATTATTTACAAGGGGGGGTTTGGAGACACCCCTGGACAGGGTATATGTGGCATGCACCCTACAAAAAATCTCAGTGAAATACTTTTCTTCTGAGAGTCATGCGTTGATACACACAGGTGACTACAACTATGATGTTAGCTTTAAATTGGTCCACAACTTGGATCATTTCTAGTCACAGTATAATAAACTTAAAGCGACCCTTTTGTGGCTACTGTTTTTTTGGGGTCTCCCTCACTAAACCAACGTTCAGAGCAGTAACAATAATGTTCTGAAATGAGAGTGTCAACATTTCGAATATCATGTTCTGACTGAGACAAAGGTGTGTGGTTCTGGATAGACCAGAATCCATCATTGACTTGGAACAAATATGGACAGGGGGATGGAAGTTAAGAGTACAATTGTTTCAGTTTGATCAGGGTATAATGCATTTACCCAATGGTTTTCTTTCGGGTCGAGACAAAGGCATGCTGTTCTATGTAGGACAGCCCAAGTCTTGCTGAAATGTGGTTCTTGAGTGCACTTGAGTAACGCATGTGATAATATGAATTGTGCACATTGCATGATATATGGGCGTATGACATATAATTGTAAAATGCTTTTTCACTGCAACCTGTGTGAATGAGGGGCCATTCATTTGTCAAATTCCCCTGGCCATTGCTCAATAAAGGGCCAGGCGTGTCCCAGGGAGATTTAGTAAATAAACTGCAGCAGAAAGCAGCATCTAGGGCATCAGCACAGACAGCAGCAGAGAGGCCAGCTAGCCCACAGTCAGATAATGTACCGCAGGATCCCCCCCCCCAAAGAGAAGAGTCTGTTCCTGGTACTTCTTCAACTCCAGATGAGCAAAGAGATGACAATATAGCTGACAGAGAGTATGAGCAGATGGAAGAATCCTCTCAAGAACCCATGCCCATGGTTACACCCCTGGATATACCTTAGAATATTCTGGTACAGGTAGTAACTATGCCACCTCTACCCCCCCCCCATGACTTCGTAGAGGTCAGTCCCAAAGGTAAAAAGAAGAGACCACAATCAGGCATAACCCCCACACCTAGAAGGAACAAAAGTGAATTTTCTGTGCATAATAGATTTGGAGTTCTTAGTCAAGATAAAGAATGGGGGGACATGGAGGATAAGGGTGGGGTATCGGAATCCTCCTCCATAGCCTCCTCAATGCTAGACCAATCCTCAGACCAAGAAGAACAAATTAATGATAACAAAAGTTCACAGACCCCAAGGGTAATGAGATCTTCTGCTAAGTTGCACAGCACACCATAAAGTTACCCCCTACACATTTAGCACAATGGGGACCCTCTCTGCTGCTACCCTCAATGTAAATAGTGTGAAGAATTACAGGAAGTGATTGGCTACTTTTACTTCCTTACACAATAGTCCTGCACAGATAATATTCTACAGGACACTAGGGACCGACTTTTTGGTCAATTGGCCCTGAGAGATGAGACAGGGTGGGACTCCTCCTAGAAGGTACACAGTTTCAAGTAACTAAACTCACAGTTGTGGTACCAGGAAGGGCCCTTATTTGGGATTTATCATAGAAACAGAGAAACATAGAACATAGAAGTTGACGGCAGATAAGGACCGCAAGGCCCATCCAGTCTGCCCATTTCTTTTTCTACCTTATAAATGTGCCATCGGCCTTTGCTCTGTCAGTGACCTATCTATTCATAGTCATTTGTATTGCTCCCTTATGCCTATCCCATGCCTGTTTGAAGCCCTGCACTGTATCATAGCCACCACTTCTTGTAGTAGCTATTCCATGCATCTACCACCCTTTCTGTGAAAAAGAATTTCCTCACATTCCCCTTAATTGGCCTCCCTCTAATCTCATGCTGTGTCCTCTTGTCCTGCTATTTTTCTTATATTTAAACATGTTAGACTCTTTCACCTTGTTTATGCCCTTAAGGTGTTTAAATGTCTCGATCATATCACCTCTCTCCCTCCTTTGCTCAAGGGTATACATATTGAGCTCCGTTAATCTGTCCTCTGATATTCTTCTGATGCAGTCCCTGCACCATTTTGGTTGCCCTTCTCTGGACTGCCTCAATTTGGTTAATGTCCTTGCAAGTGTGGCCTCCAATACTGCACACAGTACTCCAGATGGGGTCTAACCAATGTCTTGTACAGAGTTATTACCTCCCTCTTACGACTTGTGATACCTCGACTAATACACCTAACACTCCTAGCCTTACCTACTGCTTTAGAGGTCTGCTTGGATGATTTTAGGTCATCAGTGATGATGATGCCCAAGTCTCTTTCTTCCTTTGTGACTGCTAGCAACTCCTCCCAGCCTATATGTGGCTTCAGGGTTTCTCTTCCTATGTGCATGATTTTGCACTTCTTTGCATTAAATCCCAGTTGCCACTCTTCTGACCATTTTGCTAGTTTATCCAGATCTCTTCTCATTCTGCCCACCCCATCTGGATCATCTACTCTGTTGCAGATCTTGGTGTCATCTGCAAACAGACAAACCTTACCCTCTAGTCCATCTGCGAGGTCACTAATGAAGATGTTGAATAGGACTGGCCCCAGGACTGATCCCTGAGGTACCCACTTGTGACTTGCATCTCTTCTGACTGTATACCATTTACCACCACTCTCTGTTTTCTGCCAGTCAACCAATTTGCCCCAGTTGACCAACTTCTGACCCACCCCGAGCCTACCTAGCTTATTTATCAATCTTCTATGTGGAACAGTGTCAAAGCTTTGCTGAAGTCAAGGTAGGTGACATCAACTGCTCCCCTTGGTCCACCACTCTGGTTACCCAGTCAAAGAAATCTATGAGATTAGTTTGACAGGACCTTCCTTTGTAAACCCATGCTGTCTTGGATCCTGTGCCCCTATGGATTCCAGGTGTTGCACTATCCTTTCCTTAAGGTGCCTCCATAATCTTGCCCACTACTGAGGTAAGACTGACTGGTCTGTAGTTCCCGCCTCCTCCTGCTACCACTCTTGTGGGCGGGATCACAATGAGCCCTTCTCCAGTCTTCTGGGACCTCTCCTGTGCTCAGAGACTCACTAAACAATTCTGCTAATGGCTCTGCTAGTTCCTCCTTTAGCTCCTTAAGTACCCTGGGATGTATGCCATCAGGTCCCATTGCCTTATCCACCCTGAGCTTAGCAAGCTCTTGTAGGACCCTTTCTTTTGTGAAGGGAGTAGTGCTCACCTCCTCCCACCTGTGTCCATGATGCTGAGCTGTGGGCCCTGCCCTACCTTCTCTTCAGTAAATACTGAGCAAAAGTATCTATTTAGGATAGATGCCTTTACAGGGTCCTCCTCCTCACATGCTCCCTTTTCTCCATTAAGCTTAGCAATACCCCCTCTGGACTTTCTCCTTTCACTAATGTATCTATAGAAAGTCTTGTCACCTTCTTTTACTGTTCGTGCTAGTGTTTCCTCAGTTTGGGACTTTGCCTGCCTTACTGCCCTACCTGCTTCCCTTAGGGCAGTTTGGTATGCCTCCCTATCTTCATCCCGCTGTGTTCCCTTATATTTCCTGAAGGCCAGCCTTTTGGCTCTGACCTTTTCTGCTACTGTATTTGAGAACCAAAGTGGTTTCCTTCTTCTTTGCACTTCCTTTTCTGTCTAACACAATGGGATGTTGCTTCAAGTATTGTATCCTTAATGCTTGCCCCTTTGCCTGTACCTCCTCACCTGTGTTCTTTTTGCCAGGGCTAGCTTAACTCTGTTGGCCATCTCATCAAAGTCAGCTCCTCTGAAGTCCCATATTTTGCCTTGGAATGGGATGATTTAGATGTAGTAGCCAAATTGAACCATACCATGTGATGGTCACTGGCCCCAGGTGACCCTTCTACCTGGAGATCTGTGATCCCTTCTTTGTTAGTCAGTACTAGATCTAGGATAGCCCTGTCTCTTGTGGGTTTGCTGTACCAGTTGTTTGAGGCCCTCCTGCAGGGAATCCACTATGAGTCTAGTTCAGGCAGATGTTCCTGCTGGTATTGACCAATCTGTATCTGGCATGTTGAAGTCTCCCATTATCAGAACCTCCCCTTTAGCTGTCATGTTTTGTATATCTTCTAACAGTAATGTGTCTATGTCCTCCCTCTGGTCTGGGGGCCTGTAGGCAACCCCAGTTCTTATGGCTGTCCCATTTCCTGTTTCCAGGGTGACCCACAGTTCTTCTGGCTCCTTATGTGTATTCTGAATTTCTGTAGCTTTGATATTTTCATTAACATACAGGGCCACTCCTCCCCCTTTTTGCACGGTCTCTTCTGAACAATACATAGCCAGGTACTGAAGTCTCCCAAGTGTGGTTACTGGTAAACCACGTCTCACTAATTGCTACTATGTCCAGTTTAGCCTCTGACATTATTGCCTGCAGGTCTGGGATCTTATTTCCCAGGCTGTGAGCATTTGTGTACATGATTTTCCATTGGCCAGATTTTGGTGTGTTAGTTGTTGGGTGAAGTTTGGCATTACCCCTGTGCATCATATGGGGAGACAAACCTTTTTTCTTACCTGGTGATGCAAATGAACGGCAAACACACTGAATTCCTGTTTGACCACTAGCTGAGGGGGGAGGGGTGTTCTTCCCATTCGACGTATGGGGTGCTGCACCCCTCTCCCCATTTGCTAGTTTAAATATTCTGCAAAGACGTCAAACTTCTGCCCCAATGCACTGACTCCCTCTTTAGTCAGATGCAGTCCATCAAATTTAAAGAACTTTCGCTCCCAGAACTGTTGCCAGTTCCTACAAATCTGTGTCCTTTTCCTGGCACCAGTCCTTGAGCCACGTGTTTAGCTCCCTATCTCCCCTTCTCTGACCTTCTCCATCTGCTCCCTTCTCCCAGACTGGCAGGATCTCAGAGAAGGAGATGCCGGACGAAATAGATGATAGTTTGTCACCCAGCTTGTCAGGTGTTCCTTGGTCTCACAACTGACGGCTGGCGAGATCAGTAGTCCCTATGTGTACTAGGACATCAATGTTTTCTCCTGCTTTGTGAACAATTTTAGCAATGCGGTCAGTGTCTCTCCATGCTGATGTACCTGGGAGACATCTGACCATCACCCTGGCTGGAGATGGGTATCAACTCCCGAATCATGGAGTCTCCTATGATCAGAAGTTTTTGGATTTCCTTTGTGCTTGTTTAGTTTTGGTTCCTGATTTGGGTGAGTATTGTTGTGCTAGCTCCGAGCCACAGTGTCCTGCTCTGCAGTGTCTTCTGCCTCTTTATTTGATTTCAGAGATAGAGGCAGATACCTGTTTAGTGTTTATATGGTTTTGGAGGTAATGTGTTGGAGAGCAGAGAGTGATGGGGCACCTGATTTGCTCCTCCTAACCACCTGCCAACCTCCTGGACCAACTATCCTCTGCGGTCGAGGTTTTTCTGTTGGATGCTGGGGAAATGGCGGGTGGTTCTTAATGTATTTCCTCTTCAATATGAAATTTGAGGCGTGCAATCTCTGCCCATGCTGCCCGGAGCTGAGACCTAAGATCTCCAAAGGCCCAGCATGTAGGACAGTGTCCTAAATCCTGTAAGACTGTCCTTCTGAAAATTGTTCCACAGTACCTGCAGTTAATGAAATCCATTCCAAATAAGTTGCTGGGTTTGTAACCTAGTCAGAGTAATTAGAAGGAAAAAAAAGGAAAAAAATGCAAGTAATGGTTTAATTGTGCTTTGTTTAACTTGTTATAACAAGTTTAAATTACTAGTACCCTGTAAATAGAATCACCTTGTGAGGCCCCACTGATCGCCCTTCCTGCTCTGCCACAGGAAATGTCACAACTGTGGTACCCTATAAAAGGAGTGTAGCGTGGGGTGGTTGGGGATGGGGGTGGGTGGCTGGGCCCTTCCCCTGCCTAAAAAGAAGAACCACGGATGAAAGAACAAGGAGGTAAGAGCAGAAACAATCAGTCAATAACAAATGCAGTAACCCTGAAAGCTTATCCTAATGTTAGATAAAACTGTAAAACTTGTAAAGCACCACCTGTAATTTATCATATCAGCACATAAGCTTTTATTTATTTGTATTTTATGCCCCACAGACTAAAGTGGCCAGGGTAGATCTTTTCCAGAATCTGCAACCATATCTGCACACTTCTAGAATTCTAATTTGGGGTGGGGATTTTAACTGTGGGATGGAACTTGCATATAGAGGTCTAGCGACAAAATATATTGTGACTCAAATAGTATAAGAGAAATAGTACATCAAGCATCATTACGGGATGCCTATAGTACCCTTCACAAGGTGGGTGGTCATACGTTGTCCAAATGCACTTTAAAGACTAGGATTGACTTTTTGTTTCTTCCATTCTGATGGTTATGTAAGCTGGTACAAGGGAGACTGAACTCTCCAACCACAAAATGTTGGAAATAACTGTACAGTGGGGTCAAACTCCACCAAATGGCAAAGGGATGTGGAGATTAAATACACAAATTCTGGAGGAGCCTGAATTAATTAAGCAATGGAAAAATTTATGGGAAGCTAGAGTGTCAGTACTGTGTTTTTATGATGATTACCTTCAATGGTGGGAGGAAAGCAAAACAGAAATGCAGGAATTTTTCCAAACATTTTCAAGACAAAAAGCAACAGGGACATATTTGAATTATTTAAACTTAAGGAATATGCTACATACTGCAATATCTAGAATGGAATCACTTGGGGAAGACAATAAATCTTTGATTAATAACTTGATCAAGGAAATGAGATAGATTCAGTACAATAGTGGAAAGCCCTTACAACAGGAAATGCAGTTTGGAACACAAAATAAAAAGCAAACCTATGATCCACATCAGAATTGTAAAAAAAGGGTAGATAACAGAATCTTACATGGATTAAGCATGGATTCTGGTAGACTTCTTCACACTAACAGGGCATTCTTCAGTAGATACATACACATGTGGAAAATACATTTGACACAGCGGCAGGAAAGTCACCCGACCAAGGATTCTTTCACAACCTTGGTATCTCTGACCTTCTGTAGTAGAAGAGTTAAAGACTAATCTGATTAGTCCTATCATAATGCAGGAAGTGATGAATAGTATAGAATCTTTAAATAAAAAAATGGCCCCAGGACAAGATGGGTTAAGTTCAGAATTTTACGAACATTTCAAGGATAATTTAGTCTTACCACTGACCATGGTATTTAATCACTGTTTACGTCTCAGAAACCTTCCATGACACAAGGAATACTGATTTTTATTTATACAAAAAGGTAACAGAGAATGTAAGAAACTGGAGACCTATCAGTCTGCTAAATCTGGACTTTAAGATTTTGACTAAAATATTGGCAAACAAAATGATGCAAGCAGCAGAAGTGCTTGTTAGTCATTCACTAACATGCACATCAAGGAAACACACTATACAAGAATACCTTATTACTTTGAGAGTGTTGTTTAATGGGGGGACAGCCAATACAATACAAGCGTTATATTAAGTCTTTCTCAGGAGAAGGCTTTCAATAGCCTCTGCCATGAGTATCTTTTTTTCAACCTTACAGGTCTATGGAATACCTGAGATAGTCACAAAGTGGATAGAACGCTTATACAACACAGCTTCAGTGACACAATTAGTGAATGGCTGGGTGGGAAGAAATAGTAGTCTAATTAGGAGAGTGTGCTGAGGAAGCCCTTATTAAGAATGATACAATCCAACCAGTAGAAGGGATTACTTTAGCTCCAGGACACCCACCTGTTAAGATTTTAGCATATGCAGATGACGTGGTTGCAGTTTTGGCTAATGAGGACTCAGGTAAAGAGGTTCAGCAGAATTTGACACAATTTGAGCTAGTATCAACATCTCGAATAAACTGTGATAAAAGCGTAGGATTTCCCCTTGGAGCTGCTGCTCTGCAGCCCCCTGAATCTACTTCAGCAATACATGTGGATACCAAAGATACAAAAATTCTAGGAATCACTTTTGGTGCAAAAGACATGGCTGAATCAAATTGGATACAATGTTTAAATGTGGCACAGTTAAAAGTAAACCTATGGAAAGGCAAGACAATATCAAAATTGAAACAGATCTTTTTGATTAAAACATTGTTGCTTCCAATCTTTTTGTACATTAGCTACATTTTTCCACCTCCATCCAGGATGGAAACAATGTTACACAACATATTCTTTCAAGCCGTGTGGGGAAGCTGGCTAAATCCGGCAAAAAGGAATGTCACCTACAAGCCAAAGAATTAGGGAGGTTTAGGGATGGTTGTAACATGGCAAAAATAAGAACATCTCAAATAAGCAACACAATTGGTTTAATTGCGTCAGGTGGTACAAGAGCAACACGGCATTATGGCACAATAATGCCGTGTTGCTTGTGAAGTTCATGAAATGGCCAGTGGGAGAAACGAGCAGTGTAGGGAACGACACGAGCTGAAAACATCGAGATATGTAGTTTGAGAAAGTACAGCAGGCACATAAGAGGAACAGTAGGAAAAGTAATAGTGACACACAGACAGAGACAAAGTGTATTGGGGGCATACAGCAGGAAAAGAGGAATAAAATAAGTTCTCATTAAGTGGATAAGAGGGTTGGAGACTAGGACGGCAGGACAGGCCGAGAGTGGACAACAGGAGAAAGGCAAAAAGTGTGAAGGACACGGGGAACAGCAACACACAGACATGGAGGGGAGGAACCTGTTGTGCTACCAGGTAGTGGGATGCCAGATGCGTGACAACATTGGTGATGAAGGAACTGCACATCCGTGTCAGTTCGAGTGCTTCCCGGTATATGGGACCGTGAAGCTTAATTATTCGTCACTATTGGTGCACAGTGACATGAACAAGTAGCTGGAAAAATGCACAGTGGGACAAAACAAGCACTAATGTCAACAGCAGCTTCTGAGGTAAACACCACATGGTTATTGATGAAACGGGCTAATGCACTACGCAAATGAGAAAGACATGCTGAATCCGACTCAGCAGAACTCGCCAAGCGCGGTCCTCCTGAGAACAGTACAACAATAACAGCCATCAGAAATATGTAAACAGTTATAGAAATGGTTGAGGAATGCATGGTAGCACTTGCCTACAAAACCTATGAAATGACACATATGTATGTAACAGCGTGTCATGTCAACGCCTGAAAAGTACAGCAAATTTGTATTTCTTATTGCATTGCTGTCACCGTCTGATTCATTAGAACACTACAGAATGATATATGACACACCTAGCAATGTAGACACAATGTTACAAGTGCATTAATCCACTCCGAAGGTGGCATCTAATGAGGAATTAATGAGTGGTTGGGCCATTGTAGGCACGAGGCCGCGGTCCCAACCATGCATTAATTCCCCATTAGATGCCACCTTCATCATGGATTAATGCTTACATAAACCCCTGTGTCTTTTTCTATAGTATATTCGTATACACTAATACATGTTCCTTATTTAAAGTTCCAAAGAGTGTAAGGCAGGCAGTCATTCAGGAATGGACAAATCACTTTGTAAAGGATTGGGCTGCCAACCATTTGAGAAACAAAAAAACCTTTCTTATACATGATTATATAAGTAATACATTTTTCAAACTGAAATCTTGGAAAGTGGGATATGTGTTTGTACAGTCTTGTACAAGTAAACAACTGTATTATGAAATTTTACAAGTAAATTTTGACACAGAAATTGGTTTTCCATCTTGCCCAGGTACACAACAATATTTGGTATTAAGACACTTAATTAACAAAAGGGTATCGGAGTATACATGGGATGTATTATGGCTTAGTGTCCAAGGGAGGTTAGGGGTGAGGAACTCCCATAAACATAAGCCCATAACAGAAAGGATATGTTTGAGACAAGGGTGTGACACACAGTTGGAAACTCGGGAGGACTTGCTGTTCCAGTGCCTGTATATAGTGAATTTTTGGATTTATGCTTCAACACATTGGCGGAAACCTTTATTTGCAACCGTAACCTATCAAGAACTGGTGCTAGGCCTGTATACAGGAAAATGGAACCAGTCCCAACAGGGGATACTACAGGTCATGGGATACTTCTCTTGTTTTACATACGGCAGGCACACTGTGCGTGGGTGCTACAGCAAAAATATATATTTTATCGGGAGTTTTTGCAGAATGTAGGAAGAATATTGACTCGTATTTATACATACGAAAGTAAAAGGTTTCCAGCTACTAGAGTTAGAGGGTTATGGAGAAATTTTACAAATGATTTTGTGTAATGCAATACTGAAAGACAGTAATGAATGAAGATGTTTATGGCTTCATAGAAATTTTTTTCTTTGGGGGGACAAGGTCTGCCTATTTGATTTATTATATATAATTTACTGATTTGACTTGTAGATACTTGATGGGGTTTCTTTACTGTTAAGTTATGGACCTTTCTGTATGCTGGATTTGTAACAGTTCATTGCATGTATTTCTCCCAATAAAAATTCCCCTACTCTTTTTGAGAAGTGCCATGTGATCTTTAACATCCACCTGAACAGGCAGGCGGGACCTCGGTTTAATGTCTCATCTGAAAGACAGCACCTCAGGAGTGCAACATCCCCCTCATGATGCACTACAGTGTCAGTATTTTGTGCCAAGTGCGTGGTGTGGGTCTAGAACCCACAACCTCTTGATCTTCTGGTCTCAGAGGCAAGTGTGCAACCTGATGAGCCACTGATTCTGCAACTTTATTAACAGGGTAACAGCACTGGATTGAGGGTCCTTTTTCTGGCTCGACCCGGAGTTGCAGTGCAATATAAATTAAAAAACAATAGAGTAAATATACATATGTACATATAAACATGGCTCATTGTCTTTATTTTTGTAGCAGGCCTTAGTGTCTCATTAGTCTAAATGTTATAATTTTATTTATATTGATCACCCCAATGGAATGGAGGGTTGAGGTGCTTGCACCTCACTCACCACCACACCAGTGACCTAGGTTTGGAAATTACCTCGTGGGAGAGGACTGAGCATCCCAGGGACTGCTCTCCTGGGGAGAGGTGGACAAACCATCTTGGCCTTTGGCTGCCCCCAAGTAAAGGCCCAGGGGTACAGCAGGCTCTGAGTGACTTTAGCGGATGGGGCTGCAGTTCCACAGTGTGTGTGTGTGTGTGTGTGTACCTCTGTGCACACACACTTGCACACTGCAGCAGCCAGAGGAATGGGGAGAAAATGGAAATGGAGCCAGGCAGCCACAATGAAGCACCAACCACTCTGCCTCAGCTCACGGCACCACTTGATCCCTGGGGCACATCTGGATTTGTGTTCTGGGTTAGAGAGGATAGCCTTTCCCACTCTGGCCCTGCTGTGGGGAGGAGTCCTTGGGGCACTTAAGCCCTGGGGACCGAGGGAGGCAGAAGCTGGTCTTGGGGAGGGAGAATGGGACTGAGCAGACTCCCTCCTGACTCTAGGATAAAAGCTACAGAAAATGTTATATGAGGACCACATCCAGTGTTGGTTTTACACATTTGTTTTGTATACACTGCCCACAAGTAGGGCTTTGAAACAGCAGAACTGCTTATAAAACAATACTGTATATATTGTACACAGTGCTTCAAGTCCACCCAGCAACAGGCAGTTGGGCAGAGGGAGAATACTATTGGTGAAACTGAGCACCCATTGCTGGTAAAGTAATTGATCAGCTATGGCTGTTGAGAAGGGGTTCTCACAGGGAGAGTTTCTTATACAGCTGGGGTGAGGATTGAGGCTCAATCACTTAGTCTGGCAGAAGCTTTACAGAGTGTAAGGGAAACATCAGCAGAACCTCAGCTGCGTATTCCTGAGGCAATCACCTCTCACTTCTCTAGCTCCTGTGCAAGCATAGCAGCAGTACCCAGTGGAAGCTTTCCAAAGTGTAAGGGGCAGCAGGAACAATCATTAGCAAGCACCACCACTCATTCACAGTCATAAAACCTATCATGCACCATCTCCCCATGCATTGCTATGGCACGGCTCAAAATCACTTCCTCACTTTGATACCAATAGGAACTGTCATGATACGCAGACCAGACCTAAAATGCTTAAATAAGCCAGCATAACTGTGGTGCTGAATAAGGAGAACACAGAGACCAGCAGCTCAAACTGCCCTGCACTTCATTTCTAAATACTGTGGTTTCAGTATGGGCAGGGGTACATTTACTAAGTTGCTAAATTTAAACATGTTCTTGAAAGAGATAGCATCGTTTATCAACTGTGCTTTCCAACTAACAACTTTCATCCTATAGAAACATAGAAGCATAGAAAATGTCAGCAGAAAAAGACCATTGGTCCATCCAGCCTGCCCTGTTTTACCCTGTCCTAACCTATCCTACCCTGGGACCTATTGTCTAGTCAGGATTATTGCCCTCACCTCCCCACTTGCCCCACTGCTTCCCACTGTGTAGCTATCAAGCCTTTTACTCAGTCCCAGCTGAGCTTGAAACCATTAATGAGTCTTGCACCCAAGACCACTGCTAGTACGCTGTTCCATGGCTCAGCCACTCTCTCAGTAAAGTAAAACTTTCTCACTGTTCTCCTATATCTCTCTCTCCCCCCCACCATCCCATCAGCTTCCACTACGTCCCTATATTCTTGATACACCACTACTGCTGAATATTTCATCACAATTTATATTGTTCATTCCTTTCAAGAACTTGAAGGTCTCTATCATATTACCCCTCTCCTTTCTTGTCTCTAGTGAGTATTGTTCAGAAACTTAAGCCAATCCTTGTAGAATCTGCCCCGCTGACCCTGAATCATTTTGGTTACCCTACGCTGTACCATATGACTGAGCAGCAGCAAAAGCATACTGTAGTTAGTGGGAGCCCGAATAATATTATTTTAAGGTAGCCCACTTGGGTGCATTCAATTGATAAATGTGCCCTGTAAGAAATTAACAAAATACAATAAGGTGATTTAAACAGAAGCTGGGAGGGGAAGGATGAGGAGGAGTAAAACCCTGGAGGGTCAATAGGTCCCAGGGCTAAATAGGGAACTTGAGCAGACTGGCTGGATCATTGGTCCTTGCTGCCATCATTGTCTGTTTTTGTGTTTCTAAACAAAATAAAAAGCTGGCATGAGATCTGAAAAACAGCTTCAAAATCCCAGTTTCGAAATGGGAAAGGAAATAAGAGCCCTCTTGTAGGGTTTTAGTAATATCATGATGCTTACCTAGAGAAAAGAAGCCATGAATTCATGCAAAACATGAATTCAGCCTCACTCATAAATCTATTGGCTAAGCCTTTTGAGAGTGGTCACCTAGCCAACATAGAAACACAGACAATGACGGCAGAAAAAGACCAACAGTCCATCCAGTCTGCCCAAGTTCCATATAACCCCTGGAACCTACTGTTCCTCCAGGGTAATAATCCCCCCATCCTCTCTCTAGTCTCCTCATTGGTCCTGTCACCCCCAGTAACCATTATTCTCTTCATTATGTCTCAGCCCTGTTTGAATCCTCTGACTGTTTTTGCACCCACCAATTCAGCCAACAGACTGTTCCAAGGTTCCACCACCCTTTCTGTAAAGTAATACTTTCTCACATCTCTCCTGAACCTACCTCCTGTTAATTTCCATTCGTGCCCACATGACCGCAAATTGGTATTCAGGCAAAATAGTTCCCTACAGTTCACTTTATTAACTCCTTTAAGGAACTTGAAGGTCTCTATCATATCTCCTCTCTCCCTTGTAGAATAATGAAGGATTGTAAGTATTGTTTAAAAGCAGTTAAAGGCGTTTGCTGACATTGTTTTTGATAAAAAAAAACTAAAAGGGTTATATCCATTTAGATGAACTGCAAACTGCAGTTGAACTTTCAAAGCAAAACTTGGGAAAATACAGCAGCAGATCAAGGAACAGGTTTTTAAATGTGCCAAGCCAAGCTCATCCAAGAAACTGTGTTTCCAAGGAAAACAAATGTATCAGTAAACCGGTAACTACTGGCCTGTTTCTTTAGGTAAACATATGTCCTTTGTTCTGTCAGACAGATAGACTCTTCTATATGGCTATAGTAAACAATTCCTTTGGATGTTAATTATAGGTTATGGGGCTTTCCCCTTTCATATAATAGAACCTGTAATTAAGCTGAATCCTGTCTCAAGCAGTATTGACAGCCTGGTCAAGAGTTCACCTTGATTTTGCTGTCCCCATGTTTTGTTAAATATTGTAAATGGAGTACTGTTGCAAATTACTTATTAACTGAACTGATTGATCACTCACTGTTTATGAAGGCTGGAAGGCTGTGATTGGCTCCAAGCTCTGTCCAAGCACTGTGCATGCACTTTCTGATTGGCCGTCAGTCTCAACATTCTGATTGGCCTAAAAACTCAGTGACAACTAAAACAGTAAGGTCAATTAGAGTATAAGAATCTACATGTGTGCAGGGTTTTTGTGTCTTGGGAAGAAAGAAGAAGAATAATGAACCTACTGCTAGATTGCCCAACCTCCCAGAAATACAGGGGTAATATCTTTTCTCTGTTTCTTCTGTGCCCTATAGCTATAATAGCATTAGACTATTAGTCTGCTTTGTCAAACCTGTAACTTGCATTGCAAAATCAGAAATGTATGTAATTTATGTGCAATAAACTTTGTAACTTGCAACATCAAAGTAAAACTTTATTTTGAAACAGTTACTGTGTGTCCTTGGTTGTTTGATGCTAGCCACCATTCCGATCCTCATGAGGGGTCCCCCAAAAACCCCAACACCCTTCTGGTCTCAAGCGAGTACATATTTAGTGCCTTGAGGCACTCCTCACAGTATCTGCCCTGCTGGTCCTGAATCACTTTTGTTACTCAGCACTGCACTGTCTCTAAATAGTGCTAAGCCTCTCTCCTCTGATCCAGTACTCTGTTTTGGAGTTATTTTTTCCCCTGGGTGCATTACCTTGCATTTTCTAGCACTGAATTTTGACTGCCAGATCTTTGACCACCTCTCTAGCTTTTGTGGATCTCTCTGTATTTTCTTTATTCCCTCATCACTATCCACCCTCCCACATAGTTTTGCGTCATCTGTGAAGAGACACAACCTGCCCTGGATTCCTTTTCCAATGTCACTAATGAACATGTTGAACAGGACTAGATCCAGGAATGATCCCTGTGGAACTCCCACTCATAACCTCCCTTATCCTCTGATATAACCCCATTGACCACTACCACCCTCTGCTGCCTCCCCTTTAGCTAGTTAACCACCCAGTTCACAATTCATTTAACTGCACCTAAGTCTTCCTTATTCTTGAGAACTCGTTTGTGGGGTACCAAGTCAAAATCCTTGCTGAAGTCAAAGTAGAGGACATCCAAAGCATGGCCTTTGTCTAATTCATTTGTCACCTAGTCAAAGAAAACTAAAAGGTTAGTCTGACAAGATCTTCCTGCCACTAAACCATGCTGTTTACTATCCTGGAGCCTGTTGCTCTCCAGGTAGTCTATGAGGTCCTCTTTTGTCAGTGACTCCATCAGCTTTCTTATTATAGAGGTTAGATTGATGGGTCTGTAGTTCATTGGTTGCTCCTTATCCCCCCCTTTACGAAGTGGTACAATGTCTGCCACCTTTCAATCCCATGGAACTTCCCCAGACATAAGTGAATTGTTTAACAGGCATACTAGTGGTTCAGCCCGCTCTGCTGCTAATTCCCTGAGTATCCTTGGATACAATCCATCTGGTACTGGGGTCTTATCTATCTTAAGAGCAGCCAGCCCTTTCAGAACCCTTTCACCAGTAAACAATGGCTGTCTCATTTCCAGAATTCCCTTAGTGGTCTCTTTGATAGCACTCTCTGGCATGGACCTTCAGTCCTCTTTAGTGAAAACTGAGCAAAAATAGTCATCTAAGATGGCAGCCTTTTGCCCATCCTCCTCTATCATCCTATCACCATCAACTAGCCTTATGAATCCCCCACCCTTTTTCCTTTTTTTCCCCTACTATATCTCAAAAACTGTTCAAGAACCCAGATAAAAGTGATTTGTGAAACAGGTATTGGCCAGCACCAAAATGTTTGCTTCCTTGTATTTACTATGTAGTTGTTAGGCATAGGTAACTCAGGAGTGAAAGATAATAAATAATAACACAAGTTATAATAGTGAAATTTCTCATGATTGGGAAATAAAGAGGTTCACTTATAGCATTATGTTTCAGCATGTACTTCAAAGGGGAAAGGAGGAAAAATGCAGACATTGGGCAGAACTGGAGAGGAAATTAATTATTCTTTTTTTTGTAGCATATTTTTATTATAATTGTTCATGTGCCATACAAGTACATACATATAGAGTAAGATAGCAATGTTGGTTTACAATTTTCTCCTTTCAATGTGGGGTTACATGAACTGATTTACAATCACATTCATAAATGTCATTGCTTAATTGATATCAGTCTAGCACATTAATATAAAGACAAAAGAGAGAAAAAAGACAAACTGTATCTTCTAAGGAAGATGAAGAACTAATTCATCTAACTGTAACAGACAATATAAATGACATAGGAATAAGTATGCTTTGCCTTATTTCTAAAGACATTCATTTATCTATTTGTGGCACATGTATCAGTTCATTACCGTGCAGTATAAAGATTTCTTATTTTTATTGTGACTGGTTTGTGTAGTTTGTAATCTCCTTTGTACTTTTCTTTCAGGATCAGGTGGACACTATTAAGATACCCATCCCTCCCGGAGGAGAGTGGCTTCCCCTGGGGTTAATGTGGTCAGAAGTGTTGCCCATGCATTCAGAAATTTCTCTTCATGTCCCCTTAATACATATGTCAGCCTATCTACTGAAAGTGCTCTGAGGGTTAAAGTTTTCCATTGTTCCACTGTGGGGACATTCTTAGTTATCCATAGGTTTTGTATTCCCTGCCTAGCTTCCACCAGGATGACCCTAAGTTGCCTGGAATGTAATTCCCATTCTCCATTATCCTGTCCGGCAACCCCTAATAGTAATGATCTTGAGGACACTTTCAAAGAGTGTCCTGCTATCTTATTCAACTCCTTGACCACTCCTCTCCAGTATGTCTGTATTCCCGGGCATTCCCAATAATAATGCATCCAGGTACCTCTAGCCCCTGCACATTTCCCACATGTAGGTGACACTTCTGGATAAAACTGATGTACACTGGATGGAGGATAATATAGTCTGTGTAGGAACTTATATTGCATTTCTTTGTATCTGTTGCACAGTAGTAAACCCATGTGGGAAGTCAGTAGTAATTCACAGTTGTTGCCCTCAATTATTATTTTGAAGTCTTTTTCCCATATCTGTTTCACCCCCTGAGTATCCCCTTGAAAATGCACTCTATCTAGTTTAGCTTCCCAACCCATCAGTCCCTTCTCCTGTGTCTTTGCCCCCAGAATCTCTCTTTCTACCTCTGCTAAGGTGGACTCTACATTGGCATTCCTGTTAAGGCTCTGCCAGTATTTCCTTACCTGAAAGAATCTGAAGAGGTGCGAAGATGGTATTCCTAAACCTAACTGCAAGTCCTGAAAGAAGTGCATCCCTGTTCTGGTGGTCAAGTCCCCTATACACCTGATTCCTTTATCCTGTCATGTTTTGAATCCTTCTTCCCTCATCCCTGGTAGGAAGCCTGGGTTGTCTGCTACTGGGACCAAGACTGTATTTTCATGTTTAACCCCCCTTCTTTTCTTAATGCATGACCACGTGTCCAAGCAAGCTATGACCAGTGGGTTTGGGTTTTCTTGTCTTTTATATGATTTCAGTCCATCCTCCCCTAGGTAGGCAGTGAGTCGGCCAGAGGATCCAGTTTCTTCTAGTGCCAGCCAGGAGGCAGCCTCCCCTCTGTTAACCCAGTTATGTATATACCTGTACTGGGTGGCTAAGTAGTACCCCTTTATGTCTAGTAGGTTGAGGCCTTCTTTCTCATGTGAGGCCTTCAGCCTTGTCATATTGATTCATGTTTTTTTTCCCTGCCAGATAAAATTTTCAAACTCTCTCTGTCTCTCTCTCTCTCTCTCTCTCTAAAGTCTGAATGTCCTTATTCCTAAGACCCATCTGCGTCATTTGGAGGATATATAATATTCTGGGAAGCCCGTTCATTTTTAATACATTTATTCTACCAATCCAAGATATTGGTAGTGCTCTCCATATTTGTAGGTCTTTCAGAACCATTTCTACCAGGAACTTATAGTTTAATTCAAACATCTTCCCCAGTTCATTCCCTACCTTAATGCCTAAGTATGTAAAAGCTCGCTGCTCCAATTTGAGTCCCCAAGTATACAGTCCTTCTCTGTCCCTACCATCCTTCAGGTACATAATCTCCAATTTATTTAAATTCAGCTTATATCCTGAGAATTTAGAAAAGTCCCTCACTATACCCAAAAGAGCAGGAATGGACCGGTCAGGTTGTGTGAGGAAGAACAAGATGTCGTCGGCATATAGAGTGATGGTATGTTGTCCTCCCTGCCTATCTAGTATTCCTCATATCTGGGAGTCCTCCCTGATTTTAATTGCAAGTGGCTCTATGGCCATGGCAAATAAGAGGTAGGAGAGGGGACACCCCTATTGTGTGCCCCTCTCAAGCCAAAACTCCTCTGAGGGTGAGCCATTAGTAAGTATTCTTGCTGTGGGGGCCATATAAAATGCTTGTACCAATTGTATGTATTTCTCCCCCAGCCCAAATTTCCCCAGGATCTTCATCAAATATTCCCATTCTAGCCTGTCAAAGGCCTTTTCTGTATCCATAGATAGAACACATGCCTGTCCCGGATGTTTGGTTCACCACCATATAACATTCAGTAACCTTCTCATGTTGTGATACGACATTCTACCTTGTATGAAACCAGTTTGGTCTGGATTAATTATCAAGGGTAAAAGTTTGTCCAATCTTAGCACTAATACCTTTGTCATAATCTTGCAATCATAATTTAGAAGCGAGATAGGCCTATATGAGGAGCAATCCGTAAGATCTTTGTTTGGCTTGAAAAGTACACAAATATTAACTTCACAGCATAACTTGGGTAGGCCCCTCGCCTCTTCCAACACATTCCTGATAAGTTCTGCTACTTTTTCTTTAAGTTCTTTGAAGTATTTGGCACTAAACCCATCTGGTCCTGCAGTCTTGCCCCTTCTAAGTGTTCCTACAGCCTGTATTACTTATTTGGTTGTTATTGTGCTACCCAAATAAGTTCTATGTGCCTATCTAAGTGTTGGGATGGGGACCCCTTTCAAGAATTCTTCAGCCAGTTGGTCTGTCCCTGTACACTTCACAGTGTACAGGGTTTTGTAAAACTCTTGGAAACATTGCTTAATTTGTGTATCTCCCTGTGCTAGCTTGCCCGCTTTGTTTTTTATGGCAATGATTCCTTTAGATGTCTTCCCCCCTTGATTAAGTTCACTAGAAGCAGCCCAGGTTTGTTGCCCCATTCATATATTTTTTGTCTTGCAAACATTTGTTTAGCTCGTGCCTCTTCAGTTAAACATATATTTAGTGCTTCCCTGGCTGCCTAAAGTTCCTTCAGACTCTGTTTGTCTCTAGTTTCAATTACTGTTTTTTCTAGCTGTCATATCGTCTCCTCCAGTTTTCCCGGTTTTTGCTTTCTTTCTTTCTTGAGTCTGAATGATTACACCCCGCATGTAAGCTTTACTAGTCTCCCAGTATGTCCCCTCTGTCTCTACTGTGCCCCTATTAGTGGTTTCATATGCACTCCACTGATCCTTCAAGAATTGTCTAAATTCGCTTTTAGATAGTAAGTAGTTAGAGAATCTCCAGCCACCCCTATGCCCCTCCCCATTTCCCAGAACCAGCTTAAGTTGGACCTCGGCATGATCAGACAAATAAATAGGGCTAATTTACACCTTAGAGACTTTTGAATAGAGCTCCCTTTGCACATATATATATATATATATATATATATATATATATATAATCCAATCTGGACTATGTGGTGTGTGGGTGGGAGTAGAAAGTGTACTCACTGGCCCCCGGGTTAGACGTCTTCCAGGCATCCACCAATCCAAACTCTGTTAGACCCAGCTGCCATTGTTGTAACACTGGGACTTCCCTTAGCCTTGTGCCCGAGTAGTCCAACCCTGGGTCTGCAACACAATTGAAGTCTCCCCCATTATGAGATTGGGAAATTGCTCCTTCACTAACATGTCCACTATCTTCTGATAAAAGGCTGGTTCTAGAACAGATGGGGCACAGATATTGCCAAATGTAATCGGTTTCCCCTGTGCCTCCCCCACCACAAAAATATATCTTCCTTCTTTAGGGTCTTTAACCGTGTGGTGGTACACAAAGGGGAAGCTTTTGTTGATCAGGATTGCTATGCCCCTATTATGGGAGCTGTATGAGGATGCAAGACATGCCCAACCCATCCCTCCCACCAATTTATTGTGTTCCCTTGGGGTGTCAAGTGGGTCTCCAGTAGCAGCGCTACATCTGTGCATTTTCTTTTTAATGCCACTAACACCTTTGTCCTCTTAGTCGTCGAGGAGAACCCCTTTATATTCCAGGAGACCACAAAACTTTGTTGGGGCCTAGTTATGATCCTCCCCCCCAGTACACCCTTTTTCACTTCCCCTTCTCTCTTGAATTCTTCTTCTGCACATAAATCTTTGCTTGACATTAGTATTGGCAAAGCAGATAAAACAAATGACAGAAAAACATCTATAATAACCTTGAACAGTAGTGTACACCAACATGTGTACAGAACAGTAATATTTTTGATAACTCTTATAAACTAACAGTTCTACCAATTCCCTCCTCCTGTATCCCATTTTGTCTAGAAATGTATCCATCACACCACTGTGAGATATTAGTCTCATTCTGATTATCATCCAATATTTCCTCTATTCCTTCTATCCCAACTCTATGTCCCCTTCCCTCCACACCACCATTTTAAGCTTATTTATTATAACCTTGTCTTTATTTTTGACTTTGACTCATCTCTACTTTCTTCCCTGGTGAGTATGCCCTTCTGGAAACCATCAGAGGCAACCCTGTTAGGCTCTTAGTCCTTTTCCCACCCTGGACGCCAATGTTGACTTCACGTATTTTCTCCTTGTGTTGTATTGATTATTTAAATCTTCTGTACAACGAGTAGTCCCCCCTCCTTGTCCCATGGCTCTCTCTCTTGGATGAGGTAAAGGTGGGCTGCAGGGCCACAAGTGATGTTGGGCCCTTACACAGACACAGCTGCCCATTTTCCCAAGGACTCTCGCTTGTATGCACGAAACCCTCCGTCCCATGTTGTCTCTTAGATCCCCTTCTCCCTTTTCTGTCCCCCTTCCTTGATGTTTTGGCACAAGGAATTACCTTTTCTCCCACTTCCCTCACACCCAGCACCCTTTTATTGTACAATAATTGTGAGCAGATAGTTCTTTTCCCTTTAGATCATGTGTACTGCTCCCTTTGTCCTCATCATACCATGCAATGTCAAGTTTCATCTCATTGAAAATATAATTCCAGCCAGCCCACCAGCACAGTGGTTTGATTTCTGCTGGCAACATCGGTGACCCGGGTTCGGTAATGAGCCTGGGTCATCAGAAGGCCAGCCGGGAGGAGAAGGATTGAGCATCCCTAGGACTGCTCTCCTTCTCTGGGGATAGAAGTTCTGCTTTCGATGTGATGTGAAACACCTAGCGGAAGCTAGAGTATCACCCTAGCACTGACGCATAGTCAAGGGGCACTGGGGTGGGACAGATGCAGGCGTCATTGCACATCTCTGCCCCAGCCTATAGGGACAAAAATCCCTCTCCACCAGATGTCTCTATGAGGCCCTGCCCCCGAGCATCAATCAGCCACCTAGCTGAGGGCTCCCCCAACCAGATACGGTTCCACAGTACCGATTCCAGTCGCGGTAAGCCAGGAGTGACTGGGGGAGCAAGGGGCTCATTAGACAGTGGAAGTCTCGTGGGCACCGTGACCAGGGCAGAGTTCTGATGGACAGTGGAGGAGGCAAAAAGTAAGATAAATATAAAAAGGAAAAAAAAATATATAATTCCACCTTTGAACAATGTCCCATTTCAGTGTTGCTCCTCACATATTACTCAGAGCTGTGACCACTTGGTGGCTGTTGTGAGGTGTTTGGGTGACCATGCACACCGCGCCACGTGACAGGCATCATAAGTGTCCCTAGGAACCTAGTCATTGCTTTGCATGTATTGCTGCTTTAATTGTTCAGCCAGCATCTCTTCAATGAACCCCATTGGATCCTATTTTGTTCACCCATTCTTCTTATTCTTTTTATTCCATTCCTTGATGTAGACTTGTAGCTTTGCTGGTTCCCAGAACTAATATGTCGCTTCTTCCCACAGGACCTTCACAACTGCAGGGTATGCAATAAAGAACTCCAGGCCGCGTTCCCTCAGCTGGTCCATTTGATTGTTGAACTGTTGCCATTTTTTCTGGATTCTTGCTGAAATATCTTGATGCAAGGTTAATTTGTGCCTTTTGAAAATAATTTTCTTTTGGTTCAGATAGGCCGCCAGCAGAGCCTGCCTGTCAGGGTAGTGGTGCATCCAAAAAATTACTTGGCGAGGCGGTTGACCTCCAGGAGGCCTTGAGGCCAGTGATCTGCGCACCCTTTCTACTTTTAGTTTGCCTGCTTTAGTTTGGACATTGAGGAGTTTAGGCAGGGTTGAAGCACAAAAGTCCACGAGGTTACCCCATTCCGCTCCTTCCGGGAGACCTCTGATGCGCAAGTTATTTTGACAACTATAGTTTTCCTGGTGATCTAAGGCGTCTTTCAGCTACTCCACCTCCCATTCCAGTTTATTGATTTTTTTCGGGCACTCCCCTCATGGCATCCTCGATGTCTGATATTCTGTGTTCTGCCTCCTGGAACCTCCCCGATTGCTGCTTGATTTCTGAGGCCAAGACGGTGATGGATTTCTCCACTTTGTTCCATTTAGGTATAAGGTCTGCCAGGATTTGTTCCGAGACAGCTTTTCTGATAACTGAGAGCTCTGTGGCCAAGAATGATATTGGGCCTGGTTGAATTCAGCTGATTTCTTTGCATTTTTGCCACCATGCCTCAACAATTTCCCTGATGTCAGGTACTCATCCATTGCAGTAGTCGTTTAGGTTGCTTTTGATATTAAATTAAGTGACTTTTCTGATCTTTAGGCAGTTTTTTAATCATTGTGGTGCAGAGCTGTGGAGAGTTGTGACCAGTCAAGTTTGCTGCTCATTGGTGCCCCCCTCAAAATTAAATATTCTAATGCTGTGATAGGTGAAGAGAGGGCAGACCCACAAAAGCCCACTCACAGTTCTGACTGCTACCAATTTATTTGCAAACATAGCCAACATGATTCCAAGTTTAGGGTAACATGGGGTATATATGCCAATCCTTGTTTATTTATGTTGTAATGACCAAAATGCTTTAGTTGTAGTGTCAAAACAGGTAAGCAAAGTAACAGTTCCTTGCCTAAAGTTATCAACAAGTGTAGGAACATGTTATCTCTGCTTTGCTTGTTTTTTTGCCTCAGTATCCTCAGTATGGGACTACAAATAATTCCATGAGTTGCAAGCACTGTATTAGGGGTATGTAAATGATATGGGTTGTGCAAATCTCTGCCATTCCCCGAGAAACAAAACACTAAACAGCAGCACATGTGAAAGAAGTAAACCATAGCATGTATGTGAAATGAAAAGCAGGGATGAGGTTTCAAGAAGGAATTAGGAGTTGCACAAGGAAACCTTCTGCCTTCCTTGCATTTTCTACCCTTGTGATTGGAAAGGATTTCAAAGGGAAAAAGAGGAAAAAGGCAGAGAGAAAGAAAATGGTCAGACAGGGTATGCCAACAGGCCCTTCTCTATCATCCAATTCTATGTTACTATGAGTGGGCAGAACTAGGGAGGAAATCCAGTATTCTGAAGCTATGATAGGTGGAGGAGGGGTGTGCAGCCAAATGCCCTCTCACAGTTCAGGCTGATACCACTATTTTTGCATGCTTTGCAAGCAAACATATTAGAAAAAATATAGAAAACACCCCAAAGTGATAATTTCTTAAGTAAGTGTAAAAAGGAGTGCTCAGAAAAATGGCAAGAGACATGAAAACTGTGCAAGTAGGCATAGAAAACATGATAGGGAAATAAATTCAAACATGACAAATAGAAAACAGGTGGAGATAAGTTTGGGGCTGATATCAGTCAGTGAAGACATAACATGTGAAAGTCCCAATGTGGCACATCTGCAGCCATGTACTACAGTGACCAGTGTGAAGGAACAGCTTTGACTTCATTATCTTGGCATTACTGTTGCTTTATTTATTTATTTATTTGCACATCGGTTTACAACCTTTGAGCCAGAGGCTCATTTCCAAAGGTACCTCGTCATATTGAGGACAATACAGAACAGACACTTTGTTTTAGCATACGAGTTACATAGCTTAGCAAGCACAGGTGGTTACATACATTTATACAGTTAAACAGTTTAGTTACAATGGTACAATCCGTGACATGGGCGCCCATACCACGCAGAGGGGGCAGAGCGGCAAGATGACCGCAGTGCTGCTCGGCTTCCTGCAGCACGCTCTCTGCTTTTTGGATGCCGTTTACCAAAAAGCTTTTTTTGGGGTGGATCTTATCAATGAAACTCACTGTTTTAATCCATAACCTTTGGAAATGTGTTTTCTTTTGGTAGTCTGAAACTGCAAAAGCTATAGTTAAAGTTCCTTTGTAGTTGTACGGCTATTTCTGGCATTCTGTTGGGCACTGCTGAATGGAGCGAGAGAGCTGGGAAAAACAGAATTGTTCCCTCTTACTTCTCGCTTTTTGAACAAAGCTGCTGTTACATTAAGGCTCTAATATTGAGTTTCCAGTGCTGTGGTTTGGAGGGACTTTGTTTCCCTGGCTTTTTCCTGGGTGCCCATAGATGTTGGCATTCACTCCATTAAAGCAAGAGTAAGATAAGTTTGAAACTCTTGCTGTGTCCATGGACCAGAAGTTATAGCTGACTAGAATTTGGTCAGCCATCTGATCAATTTGGGGTGATAAATGGAAAGCAGCTATAGTGTTTTTGGTCACCTCATTAAAGCACCCTAAAATAAAAGTCTCTCTAATGACGGTGAGTGCTATGGTGAATGGTAAGCGCTAAAACACTGATTTGTGCATTTGGAAGGAACTTAGAATTGTAGAGGCACCAATGATGGACAACAAAGACTTTATAAGTGTGCTATAAGCACTGAAATGTCTAAATCATATTTTAAAAGGTATGCCATTTTTGCCAAGGGCTGGGGGGGTACCATTTAAATCAGCTGACTTTACTACGCTCAGACGAACGATGTTCTTGTTCTTTACTCTTAAGGTGCCTCCAACTTGTATTATCCTAGAGGTGCAAATAAGGCCAGCTAATCATGAAGGCTGATAGAGATAGTCTCATACGGAAGGGTGACTGGATCCAGATTTTGATTACCTGACCAAAGGGAAAGGAGAAAAATCTGTGGTGTAGCCATTGGAGCTGATGGTTTCTTTTGGTGGGCCCATGTGGGACACTGCTTTGGCGACTGCTGAAGATTGATTAAAGGGTATCCCACTATGAGATATGTTTTCATCTTTTCATATTGAGACCAAAATGTGTGCCCTTAAGAGTTTGGAATCTAAATATCCCACCATCATTAAAGATTTAACCTTGGGCTCTGAGCCTGCTGCAGTAAGGTACATGTTTACAATTGGTCACTTGGCCTCCCTTTGGTTTTCTACAGAGAGACACTATTTTAGTGACTCAGTGAGATGGGTTGTGGGGTACGTTCTCCACCTCTCCCTAAAAATTAAGTAATGGTGTGCTGGAGGTCGTAGTCTCACCAGCTTCCTTTATTTTTACTATCAAAGTGGGAGGCTTATTCTGCTAACTCCATTTAACTCTATTCCCTATCATAAGGACGTTGAATTTCAGCGTGTGCTGGAGTTAATAAGAAAGAAAATTCTTTATTGAAGGCTTTTTGCTTCCCTGCAGGGAAGTTGAACTTCTACTCAAAAGCAGTTTCTGGGCTTGTAAAACTGAATGTAAAACCCAAAAATGCAGTATTCTTCTTAAAGCTTCATGTCAGGATATGGCGTTCTATGGGCTGAGTAAAGGAGAAGAAATACCCCACAGGAAAAGACCACCCATTGTCACTTTAATGCCTTTACTGCCACAGCAATTGATTTTTAAATATTTTTGTATGTTATGTTTGCCTTTTTATTCTGACCTACAAATGTGATGGCTTTTAGAACTTTAAAGAGCTACTGACGTCTCAAGGAAAACTTTAAAAAACATAATAATTAGGCACAATTTTGCTTGCATTCCATTTATATTTTATATATTTCCCCTCCCCATAACTTATTACTAAAGAAATGTGTATGAATATATGATCATTGTCCCTTAGAGTTCATTTTGAGTTCATCTGCCTCTATAGCTTACTCCCTACTTCAAGTCATAATCCTTTGTTGTGACATCACAATCTGTTGCCATTGGAGTAGCTGTGAGATTACAAGTAGTGTTCTGTGACTTCAGGTAGGGAGACAGCAGCAGGAATAGATGAACTCTTTAGGAGCAAAGACCCTGTTTTCCTGCAAATGACCTCACTACTAAATAATGGGGAGGAGGAATACAGAAGTAATGGGAAATACAAGCTGGACAGTGCCTCAATATTATGTTTTGTTAAAGTTGTCCTGAACATGTCACCAGCTCTTTAATGGATCTATGTAAATCTATACATTACCATTTGGACTCCTAAATTAATGGAGCTTTGGTTATTTGAACTGAAAAGAACAGACTCCTGAATGAAAGGGAGCCTTGATTTTGTGAAATAGAAATTTTAAGGCTGCATGCTAAAGGTTATAGGATTTGTATTGGCTGCTTATATACTTGATTATATCTGTTTACCATCTAAAATGTGGACTGATATACTACTCTTCCAACAGAATGTATATTTAAGATGTCCTGTACGTTTTAAGCATTGATGTATTTCAGGTAGTATGAGGGAGAGCATTGTTGATAAATACTGAGATCCCCATACTTAAAAGGGGAGGGATGCATGGCGCACCGCAAATACACTGAGCCCCCAAAGGCGATATTCAGCCGGGATATGCAAATGAGCCCATTGAGCATGCATGGAGCAAACGGGCCTCATGTATGACCATTATAGGCTCATTTGCATGCCTGCTCCTGGCAGGATGCGTTGAGTCAGCAGACCCCCCTCACTGTCCCACCCATGTCTCTGTACAATGAATGGCAATTACCCTCACTCCATAGTGTAGTGTACCTCCCTTCCTCCCTGCCAGAGTCCCATCACAGTAAATAAATTATTCGTCTACCTTTTCCATAGTGTAGGGTACCCCCTCCCTGCCCAATTCCTATCACTGTAAAAAATAATTCGTCCCTCATTTCCATGGTGTAGCATACCCCCCTCCCTGCCTGGTCCCCAACTCTGTACAACAGCATGTAACACTCCCTTTTCTGTAGAATAGTGTCCCACCACCCCAGTACCCTGATTCCCAGTCATAAAAGAATCCCAACCCATATCTATCTTACATTGTAGGTCCCCCCATCCCATACTTGACCCAGGATCTCAGTGCTATTAAGAAACCCATTCAGCATTTTTTCCATAGTGCAGTGGTCCCCACCCCAGTAGGCATGACCCCCTCACTGCACCACCACCCCCGCACCAACCATGCCGGTGACTAGCACAGGCCTCCACACCCTGCCATGGCCAGCCACCAACTGCGCAGATCTTGACCTCGTACTGTACATAGTACAAGCCCATTGGCAGCCAAGATGTCTCTGTCAGCACCAATGGGTCATGCCATGATAAACAGCTCACTCAAGCCTTTTAGTTGTTCAACTGTCTATTCATTCATATCAACCACTTTCAGCTGTTAGCATTGTAAATCTGTTATAGGACACTCCCCCATGCCAGGCAAAAATTTCTACTCATAAGTACTGTGGCACATGACCGTCCTTGTGTCTCAGTGTGGTCAAAACATGCAGTGCAGGTAGAAGTTTATACTTAATTGCCATTATTCATCATTTAGCCTGTTGTTCAGTTAAAGAGCATATGGTACCTTCAGGAGAACTTTAACAAAACATAATATTTTGACAGAGTTCAGCTTGTGTTTCAAATTAGTTATTTATTTCTCCTTCATTATTACTACTGAGGTCATTTGCAAAAAAACAGGATATTTGCTCCTGAAGAGTTAATCTATTTCTGTTGCTCTCTCCCTACTTGAGGTCATAATGCACTGCTTGTGACATCAGAGTTACTCTTATTGCAACAGACTGTGATGTTATAACAGAGGATTATGACTTGAAGTAGGGAGTAAGCTATAGAGGCAGATGAACTCTAAAGGATAGGGATCATGTAGTCATGCACATTTTCTCAGTAATAAATACTCAGGAGGAGTAATCTACAAAATATGTATGGAATGCAAGCTGAACTGCACCAACTGATTATGTTTTTCAAAGTTGTCTTTGCGGTGTTAGCAGGTCTTTAAGCTCGCTCTATCCTTTTAACTCACTGGTGGGCAACCTGCAGCCCGCGGTCCACATGCAGACCCCTGCGTGTTAAGCTGTGCCCCCCCCCCCGAGAACATTTCTGGCTGTAAAAAAATAATGCTTAAGAAAAGAACACTGCACCTTTAAATCATCCATTCTGCTACCGTCCCACTGCTCTTTCCACAGACTGCCATAATCTGATGTAATTATTTTACTGACACATCATCCCTCGATGGCCAGTGCACCTACAATAGCATGCTAATTAGGTGTACTTGGCACAAAGCGTTAGATTTGTGTAGGTCGGAAAGCCAAAGTAGAACATTAAAGTAGGGACGAGCAGTAGTAGCGAAGTGGCACAATATCAGTAGGTTACTGAAATGAGGTAGGATTTTAACACATTGCTGCTGTGATAAAGATCTCTGTTTTTGTATTGGTTATGTAGCACATTTACTATCACTTTTCACTTACTGATATTGAGCTTTCTTAGTGCTAATCTTTCTGAGGGCTGAACGGTATTGAGGTATTGTGGGCATTTGAATGGGAAAAGGTTATTGAAATAAGGTCAAATTTTAACAAGTTTGAATGATAAAATAAAGAACATATCACAAGACTGTGACTTGCGTAGGTCAGGGAGGGATTGTAACAAGTTTCTGCTGTGATCACAAGACCGCACCCCACCCACAATTAATTTAAATTAAATTAATCAACTTCATCATGCAGTATTATGTGATCTAAATGAAGGATTTTTTGCATTAAAATGTGTCATGTTTGATTAATTTTGTAGTGAAATTGGTCCTGTCCTGGTTGTGCGTGGTCATGCTGCCCTGGGGTTATTTTAGGTTGCCCACCAGTTTTGTTTTTTTTTTTTACTTTTTCTTTATTGGATTTTATGACATTACAGTGTAAGCTGTAGACACATAAAATTAAAAAAATATATGAGGTGTGCAGACCTTCAGACATATGTTCCAGTCAGTCTCAATATTACTAACAATCAGCTGAGGTGAATATGTCCATATACATAAAGTCCTGCTCCAACAGTTAAGCTAGGAGAAGAGTTTGAAAGGATTAAACAGTGGGTGATGATACTCTCACCAAAGTCAGTTTTTCATTATTAACTTGGACACCAGTTTATCCCTTCCCTAGTAGGATTAAAAACAGTGGAGAAGATGAGGGGTTAGGGAGACATGAGATTCATTTTAAACAGATGTCCTGGTCTCAATTAAGCTACACGACAAAGCCTGCACAACCAGGTTCAGCCTAAGCCCACCCTGTAGGCTCACAGGATATACATTAAGTTCTATCTTTAAAGTTTGCAAACTGAGTAGTGTGTATTTACACTGTCTATACACTCCCCATATTACCCCAACATTACAATTCAGTGATATACAGATCTCTATGAGTGGAGCAACAATAAACTAAGAGCAGAATAGAGAAAGAAATGGCAGTAATAATTAAACACAGTTAAACTCCTCGAACCAGCCAGGCAGCAATAGCCTTGTTCAGTGATCCCTCTATCACATGGAAGCACCAGTCTCTGAGCCAAAACAATGCCAGGATAACTTTATATTAGGTGACCCCAAACAGCTACAGAGCCCTCCATTCAGCCTTCATCAACATCTGATGCCTCTTCCTCCGGTCTGGTCTTCTCAATCAACTTCTCTGCATATTTAGCAGCCTGCTGTGGAACAACAAAAATATTCACCTTGGATTTTTGCCCGATTTGCAGCCTCACAGGGAATGTGAGTTGAGCTTGTATACCATGTTTTAATAACTCCTTTTTAATGACTTGCAATTCTTTTTTGCGGCTTTGAGTTTGCACCACCAAGTCTGGAAAAAAGCCAGACGACTGTTCTCCCACACTGTGTCGCCCCTGGACCTTGCGGCTTGCAGTAAAGGGATTCTTGCTTCGGGAGACGACAATGTCACAATCAAAGTGAGAGACCATTGTGAGGAGTCCCCATGCATGGGAGGCACTGCAGTATGGAGAAGGCTTTCAGCAAAGTCACTCCTGAGTTTGCTGGTATTAACTTCAATTCTTGAAAGATCAGTTTATGCAAGGTATTTAATAGCTCTGCTCTTCCAGCGTGGCGAGGTGGCAAACCCACCACTCTAACATTAGCCTGGTGTTGATTATTTTCAAGGGTCTCAATTTTACTCCTCAGATACTTACAGTCCCATATGAGTGCAGCGTTACTGTCCACTTGTCGGGAGTTTGTTGTGTGCAGTTCTGCAATAGCTTGAGAATGTTCCTTAATAGTAATATCATTTTCAGCTAGTTTTGCTTCCATCGATGCCAATCTTTTATTCGTTTCCTCCCCATTGGTTTGAATTTTAGTGAGTATTGCCATAATCTGAGCCGCTGGAAGCTCCAGAATGACTGGGACTCTGACTGAACTATGACCCGCTCCAGATGAAGAGCCTGCCTGAGAAAGGAAGACTTCCATGCCACGGGACCCATGCTTGCCATCCTTCTTGGGTCCCATTTCATTTCAGGATGTTTCCGCTAAGTGTTGTTTTGCTTATATTTGGGAGAAAAGTGAGTTATATTCCATAGATCTATTATATTCGATTGCTTCCTAAAGATCTGGTTTATAGAGCTACTGCCATCTTGTTGCTCCACAGCCCCCCCCCGTCAAAAAAAAAAAACACCCACCACTGTTTTAACTCATTCACTTTCTCCAAGTGGCATGTCATTCACACAAGGTCTCAACCAAAATGTGAATATCCATAATGCAGCCAATAGTTATTATGCACAAATGCAATTTGACAAAGACATATCATACCAAACATGACAAACCCCTTTGCATTTCAGTTACTGCCACCCCCTTTATAATTCCATTCCTGCTGTTCTGCTCCTCTTCATCCTGTCATCACTCTGCTTCTACCTTCCTAACTTATCTCAGGCTTCCGTATTCCTACCCTTTGCCTTCATTTCAGCTTTGAGGCTCATCTTCCTAATCTGTTCCTTTACGTAACACTGCTATTCATGTAACTCAAGAAAGGGTGTAGTCTATGCCATCTTAGTTCCACTCTGTTCTCTATAGCAGTCATTCTCTCCTGTCCTGCTCCTCCTATATTCTGCTCAGACTACTGTTGCTGCTTCCTAGCCTGGTACCTCATTCAGCTGTAACATCTCCATGCCATCTTCCTAAACAGCCAGTCTGCTTGCTCCTGTTCCTCCACCAGCAGCTCTATGAGACTCCATCCCCCTAACTTGTACTTTGTGGAGGTCTATGAATGTGCGTAGGGTTGGACTTCATCCACCAGAGATGGGAGCCTGCGACTTTAATCCATCAGCAATGCATCGCACACACATCTCACTAACTCCAACATCATTCAACTGATTCAAGTTTTATACAGTCTTACTAGACTCCATCTCCCTACCTCGTATCTTCAGGAGATCTATGAGTGTAGGTAGGATTTGACTTTATCCACCAGAGGTGGGAGTCTGCACTTTTTGATCAATCAGCACCATATCAAACTCACTTCTCAATCCAACTCATCACATCCCAGTGCTTGACTTTGTCTGCCAGAGGTGCTTTTCTGCAATCATCAAAGCTCAAAGTGACCACAGCCCACTGGAGTGTTCTGTCCTTGCAGATGTCCAGGAACTGGCCCTAGTTACTTGGGGTTCATCCTCCTTCTCGGCACTAACAGTAGTAATGTTTCCCATGAACCATGAGAGAGTACCTATCCCCTATTCTTCAAGGTTCATCAAAGGCTCAAGTTCCTCTGCTCTGGGTTTGCTCCTCTGAATTGCAGTTCAAAGTGGTGTATTGGCACCATGACCTCTTCCATTCCTACCATTTTGCATCTTCTGATTAAAAGAAGGTCCGCAGGGTTCCCCTTGGACTTCTTCCAATGTGCATATATTTTGCAAAAGATCTGTTATATCCTTACTTTGTAAAGGACAAGTCTATCCTTTACCTTATGACTGATCTGAAAATCACACTATCCTGACTTCAGTTTCTGCCCAGAAGCAGGAACTGTACAATTGCTTCATAGCTGCTAAATCTCAACCCACCAAAGATCTTGCATCTAACCTACTCATTCCCAGCCAGTTCCTGCTGCTTACCTGATTCATCAGATTGCTGTTGCAGGGATTGCTGAAGAGATGGTGTACACACTGACCTGTGTTTGGCTGATTTTTTACATCGGATGGCACAGCCAAGGTGTTGGCCCTATTGCACTACCAACCCCTCCCCCCCCAGGCTGTTCCTCATTTATAGGCACAGGTGTTGACATGTAAACTGCAAACAGACAGGATAGGGAGGACCTAAGGAGTACAATAAGGAGGGGGAGAGAGGGAGACAAAAAAATCATTTAGAAGAGGATAGGATCATAACTAGAGGATCTATGGAGAGACCAGAAGCAACTTAACAAGAGAATAGAAGGCAAGGTTAAGGGGCCTGGAGGAACAGTAGAAAGCTAACGGCACAGGATAAACAAGACAGAGGGGAAAAGAACAACTGCAGCAGAATGTGGGGAGTAGTGCAATGCAGTGGATGTGGGGCAGCCATATTTTTGCAAACCTTGTGGATGCTGAGGTGCTGCCCTATCTACATACACCTCTCTGGACTGAGGGAAGAGGTTGCCAGACTCAGAGCAGAGGTAATCTGGGTCAGGAGTGCCCTCAACCCCATCCAGAGATCACCCAGTCTGACTCCCTTGCCCCAAAGGTTGCCAAAGAGGGGAGGAACTTGGACAACAGTGAGCTCAGAGAGGGTAAGGGAGGTTGGGAAGTGGCACATCCTGAGACCTATCCAACTATAAAATTCCAATGCTGCACTGTCAAATGGGGACTGTCAAAAGGAGGCACCCAAAGTAGTGGAAGGATCAGGTGTGGAGGTGAACCCAGGTGGTGATGTCAACAGGGGGAGCAGATGACCCCAGAGGTGGAGGAGGAAGTGAATCATGGTGGGGAACTCAATCATGAGGGATAAGAAGCTAGGAACAGAGGAGGTGGAGGAGGAGGACAGGAAGGTGAGGTGCTTGCAAGGTACCACTGCAAGGAGGGATGGGAGGATGATCCTAGGGATCACTGGGAGGGCAGCATGGGAGTGTGAGCTGGATGCCATTGTTCAATTAGGAACAAATTACCTGACTGAGGAAGAACCAGAGTTAGTACAGGAGGAGTTCAGGAGACTGAGGAGGGGTCTAAAGCAGGTAGCTAAATCTGTCACCTTCTTAGAGGTACTACCTGTAAAGGACATGGGTGAGCATAGGAGTGTATGTACCAGAAACTTCAACACATGGTTGAAAAATTGGTGTGATGAACAGGGAAGAATTCATAGGAGAACGGGGGCCCAACTGGAGGGATGGAGGCTTATACAAGGCTGACGACCTGCATCCATCCTGGAGGGGAACTCAGATCCTCAGTGAAAAATTTTAATGTTACATTGATATGCCTTTAAACTAGTCAAGGGGGGGACAGACAAGGAGACAGGGAAAATAGTTGTCCACCTCCAAATACTAGCAGAGATATCGGGGAACAGGGAAGAGAAATTTCACAGGTAAGACACATACACAGGAGGCTGCATAGGGATAACAGAAGGGAAACAGGCAGCGGATACAGAGTACAAAGTAAAGACAGGATGATATGCAGGAACAGAAAAACAGGTAAAAATATCTGGAAGGCCATGTCCACAAATGCCAGGAGCTTGGACAATAAACTTGCAGAACTGGAAGCCAGCATGGTGGAGGAAGATCTGGATTTGGTGGCAGTAACAGAGACAGAGGCATGATTCAAAGACAATATAGAATGGGAAGCTGTGATACTGGGGTACGCACTGTTCAGGAGGGACAGAGAGGGGAGAAAAGGAGGAGGGGTGGCACTGTACGTTAAAGACACTGTTAAAGCCACGGAGATACCAAGGGAAGGAGGGAAAGAGGAGATGTTATGGGTACAGAGGGGCCATAATACGAGCAGGGGTAGTATACAGACTACCTACACAAAAGGGGACAGAGAAATGATGAAAGTAATCAGAGAGATGACCAACAGGGAGGAGGTAGTACTGATGGGGATTACAACATGCCTTATGCGGATTGGAGTAACCAGTAGGAGTAGGGAAGTACTGGAAGAGCTGCAAGGGGAACTGCTAAGACAAGTCATAGAAGAACCTACATGGTAGGGTGCTATACTGGACATGGTACTATCAAACAGAGACAGTATGACCAGAGTCACAGTTGGGGGATTAACTTAGTAGTAGCAATCACAAAACATAGATACATAGATACATGGATACATAGACAGTGTCGGCAGATAAGGGCCTATGGCCCACCCAGTCTGCCCATTTGAGCTTGTAAGTTCAGTTTGTTTTCCTAGAAGTCTGTTTCCCCTTACCCCTGACCTCTAGAATTCCTTTATGTCTATCCCATGCATTCTTAAATCCCATGATTGTTTCAGCCCCCACCACTTCCTCTGGCAGGGTGTTCCACTTGTCCACCACCGTTCTGTGAAGAAATTCTTTCTCATGTTTCCTCTGAATCGTCCTCCCTCCAACTTCATCCCATGCCCTCTAGTCCTGGAACATCTTTTTCGCTTAAAAATAGTGTTTTCCTGCACCCTGTTCCTCCCTGTAAGATACTTGTATGTCTCTATCATATCCCTCTCCCTCCTCTCCTCCAGGGAGTACATGTTCAGTTCCTTCAACCTGTCTTCATAGGACTTGTGATGCAATCCATGCACTATCTTTGTTGCCCTCCTCTGAACCTTCTCTACCCTGTCTATGTCCTTACGTAGGTATGGTCTCAGAACTGTACACTATACTCCAGGTGGGGCCTCACTAGTGTCTTGTATAGCGGAATTATGACCTCCCTTTTCCTGCTGGTGATGCCCCTGCCTATACATCCCAGCATCCTATTTGCTTTACCTGCTGCCTTGTCACACTGTTCCCTACCTTGAGGTCATCAGAGATGACAACCCAAGATTCCTTTCCTGCTTGGTGCATGCTATATCCTCACCCCCAACTGATATATTGTGCCAGGGTTTTTGTGCCCCATATGCATTATCTTGCACTTCTTTGCATTGAATTTCAACTGCCAAACCCCTGCCATTCTTCAAGTTTCTGCAGTCGCTTCTCATTCTGTCTACACCCTCAGGTGTGTCTACTCTGTTACAGAGCTTTGTGTCATCAGCGAACAGTGAAATTCTGCCTTCTAGATCCTGCACAATGTCACTGATGAAGATGTTGAATAGGACCGGTCCCAGCACTGAACCCTGTGGTACCCCACTGGTCACTCTTCCCTCTGTGGAGTGACAGCCATTTACCACCACCGTCTGTGTCCTGCCACCCAGCCAGTTACCTACCCACCACACTACTGTCCTGCCCACACCCATATTCCCCAGTTTGTGTAATAGTCTTCTATGTGTCACAGTGTCAAAGGCCTTGCTGAAGTCCAGATAGGCCATGTCCACTGCCCTCCCTGATCCACCTCCCTAGTCACCCAGTCAAAAAATTCAACGAGGTTGGTCTGACATGACCTCCCCCTGGTGAAACCATGCTGCCTTGGGTCCTGTAGTCCATTGACAACCAGATGTTCCACCAATCTCTCCTTCAGTAGTGCTTCCATGATCTTCCCCACTACCGAGGTGAGGCTGACTGGTCTGTAGTTCCCTGCTTCCTCTTTCTAAGGGGACTACATCTGCTGTCCTCCAGTCTTTGGGTACCTCCCCTGTTTACAGTGATCAGCTAAACAGGATAGCCAGAGGTTCAGCCACCACCTCTCTTAGTTCTTTAAGGACCCTGGGGTGCACCCCGTCTGGCCCCATTGCTTTATCAACTCTTATTACTTCCAGTTCCTTCAGGACCCTTTCTCGTGTAAGGGACTTGTGTCCATTTCTGCACCATTCTCACCCCTTGTACTCCCTTCAGACCCATTACCCCCCTCTTCCTCAGTAAAGACTGAGCAGAAATACCTGTTCAATATGTCAGCTTTACTGTTGTCATCCTCCACGTGGCTCCCATCCTCCCCCTTCAGTCTCACTATCCCTCCCTTTGTCTTTCTTTTTTCACTTATGTACCTGTAAAAGGTTTTGTCCCCTTTACCCACTGATTTTGCAATGTGTTCTTCTGTCTGAGCTTTGGCTTCCCTTACTGACTTCCCTGCCTCCCTTTGCTTCTCCTGGTACTTCTCCCTATCCCCTTCTGCCTGTGTCTTTTTGTATTGCCTGAATGCAATCTTTTTGGCTTTCACTTTCTTTGCTACCTCTTTGGAAAACCATAATGGTCTCCTCTTCCTTTTCCTCTTGCTAACCTGCTTAATGCATAATTCTGTTGTTCTTATAATCCCCATTTTAAATACTGCCCACTGTTCCTCAACCCCTGATTCCTGTCCCATTCCCTTAATGACTCTTTCAAGTATCTCCCATTTTCCCAAAGTCTGCCCCCTAAAATCCAGGATACGTGTTTTGTGTGGTTTGGTTCTGCTCTTTCTGTGATTTCAAACCACAATGACTGGTGGTCACTGTTACCCAGGTGCTCCCCACTGTTACCCCATCACACTGTCCCTGTTTGTGAGTACAAGGTCCAGTATTGCCTTCTGCCGAGTTGGTTCCATGACCAGTTGCTTGAGGAAGGCACCTGAAGGAAGTCCAGGATAAATCTGCTCTAGTTGATGCTGCTGGGATGCTCCAGTCCACGTCTGGAATATTGAAGTCTCCAACCAGTACTACCTCACCCTTGTCTGCCATCCTTTGGATGGCTAGCATCAGCTCCCTATCTGTTTCTTCCTCCTGGGCTGGTGGTCTATAGACCACACCTGTGCGGATGGCTGTCCCCATTTTCCTTTCCAGCTTAACCCACAGTATCTCTCACCCATTTTGTTCCTCCTGGATCTCTGTGGCCCTTATGTCATTTTTCACATACAGTGCCACTCCTCCTCCCTTTCTGCCTGCTCTGTCTCTTCTGAATATGTTGTAGCCAGGTATGGCCATCTCCCAGTCATGGTTTTCATTACACCAGGTTTCAGTGATGGCCACAATGTCCAGGTCTGACTGTACCATGACAGCCTCCAGATCTTCCATCTTGTTGCTAAGGCTCCTGGCATTTGCACACATGGCTTTCCATGATTTGACTTCCCTAGACTGCTTCACTTTTCTACTCCAGCCCCTTCCTTGGTTGTCATTTATCCCTGGTTCTCCTTGCTGTCTGCCCTTCTGCTGAATTTTGCCCCTTTTCTGCTTATCCACCTCTTGGGCACTAATCTCCATCTTTTTCACACTGCTTTGCAGCGATAGCCACTCCTCTGATTCACTGGTTCCACTGCTAGCTGTGGGGGGTGAGCAAGTAGGTACCCTCCGCTGGCCTGCTACCCCTTTGCTAGTTTAAATGCTTGTCAATGTAGCATTTAAACTTATCATTGAGTGCTTGATTCCCTCCAGGATGGATGCAGGCCGTCAGGCTTGAACAAACCTCCATCCTCCAGGTGGGTCCCTAGTCACCAATGAATCCAAACCCTTCCTCACAGCACCAGTTCTTCAACCATGAGTTAAAGTTCCTGGTGCATGCACTCCTTGCTCTCCTTGCCTCTCACAGGTAGTACTTCTGAGAAGTGACAGAAGTAGCTACTTGCTTGAGACCCCTCCCCAGTTTCCTAAACTCTTCCTGAACTTCCTTTTGCTCCCCATTTGCCAAGTCATTAGTACCTAGGTGGATAATGACATCCAGCTCACCCTCCCGTCTTGCCTTCCCAGTGATCCCCAGTATCTTCCTTCCATCCCTCCATGCTGTGGCACCTGGTAGGCACCTCACCTCCCTGTCCTCCCCCTCCTGTGTTCCCAGCTGGATCCCTCTTACGATGGAGTCCCCCACCAGGATTTGCTTCCTCCTCCTCTGGGGTCCCTTGCTTTCCCCACTGAGGTCACCTCCTTGGCTAACCTCCACATCCTTTCCTTCCACTTCTCTGGCTACCTCTATTTGGTTGTCCTCGTTTGCCAGTGTGGCATATGAGTTCTTGAGTGGAATAGGATCTGGGATGTGCCTCTGCCTGACTGCTCTAACCCTCCTGAGCCCACTGTCATCCAAGTGCTCTCGTTCGGCATCCTTTGAGGCAGCTGCATTGGACTGGGTGGTCCTGGATAGGGGTGATGGTACTCCTGACCCAGTTTACTTCCGCTCTGAGTCTGGCTACCTCATCCCACAGTCCAGAGAGATGCATGCAGATAGGGCAGCACCTCAGTGTCCAGAAGGTCTGCCTGAATATGGCTGCCCCACAGCCACTGCATTGCACCACTCCCCACATTATACTGCAATTCCACTACTTGTCTGCTACTGAAGCTCTCCTAGTTCTCTTTAATTTACTGTACTAAAAATCCTGTCACTGATCCACAGATAATTTTTTTTTTTTAAGGAAAAAGAAACCAATAAATAAATAAATGAGTCAAAACACTTGTCGTGCTGAGGGTGGGCTTCTTCCCCCTTATGCCTCTCCTACTTCACACCTCTTACTATACCCTGTGTTTAGCTCCTGTCAATCAGATTTATCAGGGCATATAATTAAGTGTTGGGGGAAGGGGAGGGAGGGGGAGCCCCACCTCCAGTTATCACGTAGCTGAGGTCAGAGGCCAGACAATTAACACCCTTCACCCAACTACAGGGCAGTCAGACAAGCCAATATAAAATTTTCAGCAATTAAAGACAGCACAGAATTACACCACCACTATGTTTTAAATTTTCAACAGCCCAAAAACATTTCTAAGTAAAGACAACAAAGAAAAACAGTACACTTTAAGGTAAGAATAGGGCAAGAAGCAGTTCACACCAAAAGAAGGATCCTAGATTTCAGGAGAGTAGACTTTGGCAAAATGGGGGAGGAGGAGGATAGTGGGCTCTGGAAAGGATACAAACTGGGGAGGGAGTAGAGGAAAGGTGGGCAAGAATAAAAAAAGGCCTTAGAAGATTCTGTATGTCTTTGCATAAAACAAGTATCAAAGAGTAAAGAGGAGGTGACTTCTTTGGTTCTCCCAGAAAGTAGCAGAAGCTGTAAGGGCAAAATGGCTAGCATTCAAAAAAGTAAAACAACACAGAGGGAACAGGATATGGAGGAGTGCAGGTATAAAAGAAAAGAAGCAGTAATAGAGATTAGGGAATCTAAAACACTCACAGAGGAGAATTTAGCAAAAGCTGTGAAGCAGGGGGATAACATAAAAACATAGAATTTGATGGCAGATAAGGACCGCTTGGCCCACCCAGTCTGCCCATTTCCCTACCTGATGGATAAGCTGCAGATTCTAGTTAATCAACAGCTTACTTCCTCCTACCCCCCCACTAGAATTACCTTATGCCTGTCCCATACATTCTTAAATTCTCCCACTGTTCCTGACTCTACAACCTCCTCAGGAAGGCGGTTCCATGCATCCACAACTCTCTCTGTGAAAAATATTTTCTAACATTACCTCTGAGCTGTCCCCCCATCTTCAAATTGTGCCCCTTGTTAATTCCCTTGAGAGACTTGAAAGTTTCTATCACGTCCCCCCTCTCCCTCCTTTCCTCAAGGGTATACATATTAAGCTGCTTTAGTCTCTCCTTGTATGTCTTCTGGTGCAGACCTTGCACCATTTTGGTTACCCTCCTCTGAACAGCCTCCACTCTGTCTGTTTTTTCGGAGATGCGGTCTCCAGAATTGCATGCAGTACTCCAGATGGGGTCTCACTAACTGACTGTAGAGAGGGATAACAACTTCCTGTTTTCTACTGTTGATGCCTCTCCCTATGCATCTCAGTATCCCCCCAGCCCTCCTTACTGCCTTCTCACATTGCTTGCTCACCTTTAGGTCATCTGATATAATTACTCCTAGGTCTTTTTCAATTTTTGTTGTTGTTATTAACTCACCCCCCATTGTGTACTCTTCCCCTGGGTTTTTGTTTCCCAGATAAATATTTCGGATACGTCAGTGAAAGGAGGAAGAACAAGGCAGGGATAGTGAGAATCAAGGAGGGAGGGGAAGGGGGGGAGAGAGTGAGAAGGAGGACCAGAAGAAGGCAGACATACTGAACAAATATTTTTGTTCAGTATTCACTGTAGAATGGGAGGGAAATGGTCCACAGATGAAGGAATATGGGATACCCAGTTGGGGGGGGATAAACAGAAGCCGCTTTACGGAAGACAGAATACTCAGGTAACTGGAAAAATTAAGGGTGAACAAGGCTATGGGTCCTGAGGGGGTGCACCAAAGGATACTTAAAGAACTAAAGAAGGAACTGGCTGCTCTCCTGGCAGCCCTGTTTAATCAGTCTTTAGAAACAGGGCTAATACCACGAGATTGGAGGAGGGCGGATGTGGTACCAATCCGCAAAAGTAGGAACAGGGAAAAGGCAGGAAACTACAGGCCAGTGAGCCTGACATCAGTGGTGGGGAAGGGAATGGACACTTTAATAAAATAAAGGATGATGAAGTACCTGACCAGCAATAAGTTGCAGGATACAAGACAGCATGGCTTCACAGGTGGGAGATCATGCCAAACTAACCTGATTGAATTCTTCAACTGGGTGACACGAGTTGTAGACAAGGGGGGAGCAGTGGATGTGGCCTACCTGGATTTCAGGAAGGCCTTTGACACTGTCCTGCACATGAGGTTAGTTAACAAACTGACCAGTGTAGGGTTGGGGACAAAAGTGGTAAAGTGGGTGCAGAACTGGCTTAGCAACAGGAGCTAGTAAGTAGTAGTAAATGGGGTGAGATCAAAGGAAGGGGAGGTGACAAGTGGTGTACCATGGGTGTCAGTCCTGGGGCCATTGCTGTTCAATGACTTCATTGGAGACATTGCAGATGGACTAGAAGGTAAAGTATGCCTACTCGCAAATGACACAAAGATCTGCAACAGGGTTGACACCCAGGAGGAAGTGGACAGAATGAGAGGAGACTTAAAAAAACTGAAGGAATGGTCAAGGGTCTGGCAGCTGGGATTTAATGCCAAAAAGTGTAAGGTCATGCATATGGGGCAGAAGATCCCAAAGGTAACATACCAACTAGGAGGTGAGGAGGTGGCAACAACTTAGCAGGACATCAGCTTCTGCAATTTTGGGTCAATATATCATTGGACCTGACCTTATAACCACACACTGACTTGATTTCCTCATAATTTTAAATTTCCCTGCTACGCTTCTAGATCGGCTGTCTCGATATGGGGATTTATGTTTGGACCTATTTATAAGACTGATTTACCTGGTTGAGTTATTCGGGGTATCGTATTTAGAATTTGCCTTTATTTTTCCTTTTTACAGCAAAGACTCACTTATACTCTGGTATCTGCTGCTATTTTTTTTTAAAGGGTGCACTAAGTCTTGGAATGTTTAAAATTTCATAACTTACAATTTATATCATGTGTTGTTTATAATTCATTAGAGGCATATTTATGGTGAATTATTACTTTTATGTTCATAGTTATTTTGTCACAACCTTTTTTTAGTGAAGAGGGTTTCTCCCTGTCATTTTGTACTCAGTTCCATAATACCTGGAGCTGCCCAGTTATTCTCTTTTATTATACTCAGCCGCTGCAATGGAAGATTTATCGCTTATTTAAGTTGGCTAAATTTATTTATTTTATTCATTTGTGTCTAGGATTACAAAGTACCTTTGAGCCAAGGCTCTTTTACAAAGATTCCACGTCATGCTGGTTACAGGGTAACAGAAACTGAAACATAAAACAGTTACAGGTACATGGTTTTAGACAGTAACTTTGCTTGACAAAATCAGACCGAGTGATGAGTAACTCAAGAAACAATAGGAGGAAGACGGCAAGAAGGGGAGAGGGTTGAGGGTAGGGGAAGGCATAGGTGTAGAGGGTCAGGGTGAGGCAGCTGAGGGGCCTTGTCAGGACAGACACAGGGCAAGTGCATTAGAAGTTGCATTGGACAGGTAAGTACAAGAAGAGAGGGCAGAAACTGACACCTATAAGGTCAAAAGCAGCATAGGGAATGAAGATGTTATGGGATGCAAGCACAGGTAGAGGTGCCAGTTATGGAGTGGTACAGCTTTTTTTTGAATGCCCCAAGTGTTGTTGTGGATGAGGTGTCACTAGAGAGCTCATTCAGCCAACTCGGAGTCCTGTATGCAAACGACCTTTGGCCTTGGGATGTGAGGCAGCGGGGGATTTGAAGGATTTGGAGCTTAGAGCTCCTGGTGTTGTGGTTGGTGATTTTGGGTTTGAGGAGGGTGCTGAATCCTGGTGGTGCCTTTCCCATCATGATTTTCTTAGCAGTGATGCGGGTTTGGTATTTGATTCCGTTGTTCAGTTGCAGCCAGCCTGTTTTGGAGTAGAGGCCGTAGGTATGGGTGAGATGATGGGAACCAGTAACGAGTCAGCAAGTTTGATTGAGGGAAGTCAAAACATGCCTGAGAGATGAGGCTGTGGCAGATCCATAGATAAAGAGACCGTAGTCAATGATGCTGATGATGGAGCTCTGGACAGCTATGGACAGAGCTTCTGGGGTTAGATGTTTCCTGTGTTGGAATAGTAGGCCCATCCTGGTGTTGGCTACTTTTGCCACGTTATTGATGTGTGGGACATAGGAGAGATTACAGTCGAGGGTGAGGCAGAGGTATTTGAAGGTATGAACTTGTTCGAGGGTGATTCCTTGCTTGGTTTTAATGGAGAGCTGATATTGTTTGTTTTGGGAGCTGCAGAAGGTCACAGTCTTTGTTTTTTTCTGGTTAAGGATAAGTCTGTGTTTTGTGAACCAGTTTTCGACTGCAGAGAAGGCCTGAAGGAGGTTACCTTGTAGATGGACTGGATCATGGTGGGATGCCAGGATGACAGCATCATCCACGTAGAGTAGGATCTGTTCCAGGCAGAATTGTAGCAATGAGTTCAGAAAAAGGCTGAAAAGGAGGAGGCCCAAGATTGAGCCCTGTGGGACACCGGACTGGACTGGTCTTTGGTCTGAGAGTGTGCCAGCAATTCTCACTCTTTGGGAGTGGTTGTCTAAGTAGCTTTTGAACAAGTTCACCGAGCTAGGTGAGAGCCCTGCTAGTCAAAGCTGGGCAAGTAGGAGATTGTGGTTGACGGTATCAAAGGCTTTAGTTAAGTTGATGAAGGTGGACCCAGTAAGATGACTGTTATCGAGTGAGTGATGGATTACACCAGTGAATCCAAATAGCGTCATGGAGGTGCTATGACCTTTTCTAAAGCCATGTTACTCCTTGCACAGGATGTTGTGATTGTCTAGGAAGTCGGTAAGCTGGTCTGACACAATCCGTTCTAGGGCCTTGGAGAGTGGAGGTGGGATGGAAATTGGACAGTAATTCTCAGTAGCTGTTTTGTCACCACTTTTATGAATTGGGGTTACCGTGGCAGATTTCCATAAGTCAGGGGACTGGCTGAGGCTGAGGGAGAGGTTGAAAATCCTGGTCAGTGGTCGGAGTACTTCTTCAAGTGTGAGTGATAGCAGTTTGAGGTCGAGGGAGTCACTGCTGGCTCTGGAGTTGCAAATGGCTTTGGTAATGTAGCTGCGGACTTGATGCATTTTTACTGCTTTAAAGTAGAAGATATATTTGTTATATATTTTGTCTTCTACATATTATCAAATTGATGATACCACTGTCTAATTTTGCTTTTTGGGGATGCAGCTGCTGTATGTCAATGGGTTACTGGGTCACGCCTGGGGTCTTTTGTTTATTCAGATATCTAAAATAGCATATATTCATGCTTTTCAGGGTATGTGCTTTCTAATTGGTACAATAGTTTAGGATAGAATGATGTAAGTTTTTTGGGGGGCTATTGGTAATAATAGTACCGTGTAAAACCTTGTTTTTATTAAAAGTAGGGAGCTGGTATTTCTGAGTCTATTAGCCTGTGTTCATAGTTCTTGGCATTACCAATATTGTATTACAGAGGGGCGGGAATGGGTGAGGTATGAGTGGGTTTTGCTCTCAATAGGGAATGTCATGAGCCATAATTGGAAGGGGGGGGGGTCTAGGATGGCTGTCAGGTGGGGGCTTACAATACACAAGTACGCCCTCTGCCTTTTCCCATTTCCCTTATTTGATTTTTAGGATCCTGACACCAGCAGCTTTCCCTTTTTTATGTATGAATTGAATTTTGTTGTAGAACCTGGGGTGTTCTATTTTTTCTTTTTGGGGTTAGTATTTTTGGAATCTGGGTGGGGGTGGGTCACCACCAGTGGTACTGGTTGGGGGGACGGTGGCACTGGGAGATGGATACAGTTAGAGCAATTAACCTTTTTTTGGTTCACTCCTTTGCACCTAACTATGTTTTTTGTTTCCTGTCTTGTACCCCTTAATGGCTGTGTATATGTTTTGTACATAGAATATTGAAGGCGCTCAGTCTCCCATTAATCAGGCTAAGGTCCTACTCCACTTACAAAGGTTACAAGCTGATATGGCCTTTTTGCAGGAGACTCACTTGCTCCCTTCCCAGGTCCTCCTTTTTCGGTGGTCCTGGGTGGGACAGGTGTTGGGTGCTGGCTTGGACTCCTGTAAGAGTGGTGTGGCTATTTTAATAGCTCAGAGAACTCCCTTTCGCCTCCTTCAGGAGTTGAGCAGACCATTGTTCAAGCACAGGGAATACTCAATGTCCATCCATTGTGGAGCATAAAGCCTGGAATCCTAATTTCTGCATAGCTGGTCAGATTCTTTCTGAGAAGTTTTGGCCTGATTCTAGAGTACATACAGTTGGTGACCTCAAGTTTAATCAAAAACTTCTCTCCTTTCAGGATGTCCGAGCCAAATACCACTGGCCTGCCTCTTAGTGCTTCTGTTACTTTCAATTATCACACATGTTCCTTCAGCACTACGGCAGTGGCCAACGGCTTTGCCCATTTGGTATGGTTGTTCTTCCTCTTGTTCATCAGGCTCCTACATCACATTATATTTCTTACAACTATCGGGCATTACAAGATTTGCTGGTTACCACAGAAGGCCCAAGGTTTTATTCCTGGGACCAGTCTCTCCCATCACTCCAAACCACCAGGAACTGGACTACCATCTGGAAACATCTTTACAAATTTATAAAATGGGATAGATACTGTTTTATGCAGTTTAACATTAACATAACCTTTATTATACAGCTTAATCTGGTTCAGGGTCAGTTGGCATTCATCTCTATCCCCTTCCCCCGGGTTGTGCCTGAAAATAGGCAGGATTTGTCTAGTGCACTTACCCGGTCAACAAAAACTAAATAAAATATACTCCTGTTCAGCTGCATAGAATGGGTAAACTCCCTGATGATCTCTGCTCCAAATGTGGCAAGGAACAGGGTACTATGCTTCACATCCTGTGGTCTTGTGAGAGGGTGGCCCCCTTTTGGAATTCAATTCAATCCCATCTGGATCCCTTGTTGGGGCTATCAGGTGCATTTCTCCCTGAAATATGTATTCTGGGAGATTACACCAATGTACTGGTTGGGAACCAACGACCACATATGGCCCTAATTTTCATTTGTGCCAAGAAGGTCATTCTTCGGCACTGGCTTGATCAGGGTATACCTCAATATCTTGAGTGGCACAGGGAGATACTATTCACCCTGCAAGGTGAGCACCTCATTGCTAGCTTGGCTGGCCGACTATCTACATATAATCACATTTGGGAACCGTTACAGGTTCTAGTAACTATTTGAGTATAGCTATTGTTTCCTCATGTAGGTTTTTGTGAACATATAGGTGCAGTTTTCCTTTGCCATTTTTTTTTTCATCTTGATTTTGAGTTCTCCTGGGTATTCTCCGGTGGTGGTGGTGGGGTGGGGGGTGGAAGGATTGTTGGGAGAGGGAGGGGTGGGGGTGGGGTTGGGTATATATCAAAATGTACACCATCTGGTTTCAGTTCTGTCTTATTTATCCACTTCTAATGTGTCTGAGACTTGATATTGTTTGTGGTTTACTGTTTCTTGTATTGGTGTGTTTAATAAAGTTTATTTAATTTGAAAACAAAATACAGAAATAAATAAGCCAGACTAAGGAAGAAACTGTTATCCAGGATGTTCTCGCTTTCCATCAATATCATATTTATATATTTCAGTTGTTCTAGGCTTCAATATTGAGGGATGCAGTTCTAATTATCATCAGTCCTTCTCTGCTCAACTGCAGCTGCGTGAGCTTCTCTAATAGAAACCGGACTGAACCAACTAAGAGTGTTAGATTAGCTGGAGCAATTCCTCTTTCCCTTTTCCTCTATGATCTGAATGATTGCTTCCTAATGCTTTCTTCCTCCCAACTTGCATAGATAAGGCAGACTTACCGAACATGCAAAGCAAATAGATGTGCACAATTCGAAGATCAGCAGCTTCCTGGGTTCTGGCCTCTTCATATTGGCAGCTCTCATGGCAATGTGTATGCTTGACACTTTGCCGGAAAGTGTTCCGTCCTGAACTATGTCATTCACTTCATCTCATCATCCTGCTTTCTGAAACAGATGTTTTATGTCAAGAACCATCTTCTGACTTACACCCCAGGATATACTGCTGAGTCTGTAACCCATGGATATCTTGCTATCTCGAGCAATCCTGAAGCACTGCTTCCTGGTTTCTTCATCCTTGAAGACTTCTACCAACATCTCTCCAAAACCTTCCTATGGAAGCTGTTGCTTTTTATGGAGATATCCCTAGTCTGTGATTGTTTTACTTACTCAATCAGTGGACATTATCAATAACGCCAGATCATTACATCACATGGTTAATACTTTTAATTTCCTGGCATTGTGAATGAAACAGCTGAATCTTATCTTGATACTTATTCCAGGTCTTTGTTGCATCAGCCCTAAACAGACTTAGTCATGTCTTTTCCTCCTCGAATCACCAATCTCATCATGACATGGCTTGTGATTGTCAACAAACCAAAGCCTTAGTGCCTGCTACAGGTAACTCATATCACCACTATGAAGAAATCATCCTCATTTTGTGCCATCTAAGCAATCCATAGGAGTTCCTATTATAGTACGTACTTGCATTCACAACCTACTGCCTTACAGCAAGCTGAACCTCTCATGTGGTCCATCCTAACACTTGCTCCTAAGCAACTCAGCATTTTGTGCCCATCCAATCAATCTTTAGGAGTACAACTTCTACTGATCACGTACTTGCATTCTACTGCCATCAAACCTCAAAAGCATGGGAACATAAATTGATATTTACCCTAACTCAAGTCTCCTAACTTAGTCAACTGCATCTTTGCTTTCATCATTCACAAAAGCTTCTAAATGAATTCCTTTGATGGACTGCATTCCACTCTTGTGAGACTTGTGGCATACTGTTGGTTTCCTCAGCCATTTGCTTAGCTTTCTGCATCTTGGAGAGTTAACTATTGCATCAGCATTATCTATTAAAGCCTCATTGTCACCACTTTAATAAAACAAGTAGATCATTACATCTTGTTATTGTCAGCCTCAAAGACTGTCAGACTTCACAAAGAGTTCAGAATTCATATTCTCGATTCATAAACTGGTGCCAGCAGCTCTTTGATAAATCTATGCATACCTTGATTGATCTAAGTCTTCCAGCTTCCTCAGTCATGCAGCAATATCTTCCACATGGTTTATGGGGCATCAGAGTACTCTCCCTCAATGGCTCAGACCAAGTTCTTCTGCATTCTCAGGTCATTCCTTCAGATTGAGCAGCATCTTTATCAAAAACAACATTCCTGCCCCTGATAGCAAGACTCTTAGTAAATGGACTCTTCATGCTTAGTACCAATCATCTCCTATCCTGAATAAGAAATCAGAGAAGCATTTACCATTATCTCCTCTTAGCAAGCCCAGAGGATGGGCACTACAGTAGCCATGGGTACTCAGTGGTTTCCTTCACAGGGGGTGTTTCCTCTCCTGGGGTTTTTCTTCTCCGGTGTGTTACTGTTCACACTCTCCATGAGCTGGAGGAGGTGATCTCTTTTGGGGCCTTCTATTTCCCTATCACTGCCAGGCTCCTCTACTGAAGGCAGGAATGGAGAAAGGCCAAAGCTAAGTATGCACAAGCACTATACACTATTTACCAAACATTGAATTGGAGGGCTATGCTTGAGATTCAGTGTGAGGGAGCTAACTCCTCCCACATTCCAGATAAAGCATCCTCTCCCAGCAACCCACACTCAGAGTGTTACGAGCACCCATCATCCTCCCCACCTCCTCCTCCTCTAGCACTCTTCTCACCCTTAATGCTGGGCCTTCTATTTCTCCGCCACTTTCCATCTCTTCTACTGAAGGTAAGGAAAGAAAAAGGGCAAAGTTAAGTATACACAAGCATTTTACACTATTTACCAAACACTGAATCTGTGTACTGAAAAGTTTTGCCAGGGACTAGCTGAATCGTGACAACTCATTTCCAGAGTTGGCCTGGGAGGGAGAAGGCACATGGATGTTAAAAGCAATACAGGAAAACAGCACAGACAAAGTATTGAAATTAGACAAAAAAGATACAGTTCAGAGTGTACAAGTCAAAATACACAAGTACTGTAATATGCAAGTCATTGTAAAAATCAGGAGTAGGAATAAGAAAACTAAGTTTAAGAAAAAAATAACTCAGTGGAATTTAACGGCTTAATCTAAAATAGTGGAGAAGAAAATAGCAGCAAAATATGAAAAGAGATAGTAGGAGGAGAAATTAAAAACATTTGCAGACATAAGAGAAGTAGTCCCTGAATAGCACTTTTAAGGCAGAGGAAGAGGAGTTGATAGAGAGGGGGAAACTTGACCAAAGGCAAAGAAAGCCATAATGAAAAACAGATTACTATGCTTTGGTCTTAGCAGGGGTTAAAGGAAAGAGCAAGAATCAAAAGATCAGAGGGAGTTGTAAGAACAAGGGGAACAAGACAGGATGGAGCTAATGTGGGTGTGTGCGCAAAACCACACTAGAAATGAAAGCAACACAAGAACAAAGGTGCCATCCCTTAAGAAAGGATGGAAATGAGAAAGTAAAAGTGCGGCCCACTGGGGATTGAACCTCAGACCTCTGCTATGCTGTTCCAGCACTCCAACTAATAAGCTACAGGCTCACATGGCTAGAGTGCCTGAAGACTTCCTTAAATCCACACATTCCTTTTCTGAAATGTGTTGCATAATCCTGCAACCAGGAACATGTCAGAAATACAAACTTCTGTCAGTGCAGTTTGACCCATACAAGATCACCTCCTCCAGCTCTTGGAGAGTGTGAACAGTAACACGCAGGAGAGGAAAAACCCCAGGAGAGGAAACACCCCCTGTGAAGGAAACCTCTGAGGACCCATGGCTTTAGGCATGTGAGCCTGTAGCATAATGGTTAGAGTGCTGGAACGGCATACCAGAGATCTGAGGTTCAATACCCAGTGGGTCACACTTTTTTATTCTTTCTCATTTCCATCCTTGATTTAAAAATATACCTTGCAGGGGTTAAACTGCACTGAGAGAGGTTTGTATTTCTGATATGTTCCTGGTTGCAGGATTACACAATACATTTGAGAAAAGGAATGTGTGGATTTAAGGAAGTTCTCACATACTCTAGCCATGTGAGCCTGCAGGTTATTGGTTAGAGCACTGAAACAGCATACTAGAGGTCTGAGGTTCAATTCCCTATGGGCCACACTTTCCTTTTTAATTTCTATCCTTGTTTTAAAAATATACCTTGCAGGGGTTAAACTGTACCTCGAGAAGTTTATTTTTCTGACATGTTCCTGGTTGCAGGATTATGCAACACATTTGAGAAAAGGAATGTGTGGATTTAAGGAAGTCCTCAGGACTCTAGCCATGTGAGCCTGTAGCTTAATGGTCAGAGCACTGGAGTGGCATATCAGAGGTCTGAGGTTCAATTCCCAGTGGGCCACATTTTTCCTTTCTCATCTCCATCATTGATTTAAAAATATACCTTGCAGGGGTTAAATTGCACTGAAAGAAGTTTGTATTTCTGACATGTTTCTGGTTGCAGGATTATGCAAAACATTTGAGAAAAGGAATGTGTGGATTTAAGGAAGTCCTCAGGCATTCTAGCCATGAGAGCCTGTAGCTTAATAGTTAGAGTGCTGAAACAGCATACCAGAGGTCTGAGGTTCAATTTCCAGTGTGACACACTTTTCCTTTCTCATTTCCATCCTTGATTTAAAAATATACCTTGCTGGGTTTAAACTGCACTGAGAGAAGTTTGTATTTCTGACATGTTCCTGGTTGCAGGATTACGCAACACATTTGAGAAAAGGAATGTGTGGATTTAAGGAAGTTCTCAGACACTTTAGCCATATGAGCCTGTAGTTTAATGGTTACAGCATTGGAACAGCATACCAGAGGTCTGAGGTTCAATTCCCTGTGGGCCACACTTTTCCTTTCTCATTTCCAACCTTGATTTAAAAAATATACATTGCAGGGGTTAAACTGCACTTAGAGATGTTTGTATTTCTGACATGTTCCTGGTTGCAGGAGTATGCAACACATTTGAGAAAAGTATTGTGTGGATTTAAGGAAGTCCGCAGGCATTTAAGCCATGTGAGCCTATAGCTTAATTGCAAGAGCACTGGAACAGCAAACCAGAGGTCTGAAGTTCAGTTCCCAGTGGGTCACACTTTTCCTTTCTCATTTCCATCCTTGATTTAAAAATATACCTTGCAGTGGTTAAACTGCACTGAGAGAAGTTTATATTTCTGGCATGTTCCTGGTTGCAGGATTATGCAACACATCTGATAAAAGTAATGTGTGGATTTAAGGAAGTCAGCAGGCACTCTAGCCATGTGGACCTGTAGCTTAATGGTCAGAACGCTGAAGCAACATACTAGAGGTCTGAGGTTCAATTCCCAGTAGGCCACACTTTTTCTTTCTCATTTCCATCCTTGATTTAAAAATATACCTTTCAGGGGTTACACTACTCTGAGAGAAGTTTGTATTTCTGACATGTTCCTGGTTGCAGGATTATGCAACACATTTGAGAAAAGGAATGTGTGGATTTAAGGAAGCCCTCAGGCACTCTAGCTATGTGAGCCTGTAGCTTAATGGTTAGAATGCTGTAATGGCATACCAGAGGTCTGAGGTTCAATTCCCCATGGGCCACACTTTTCCTTTCTCATTTCCATCCTTGATTTAAAAATATACCTTGCAGGGGTTCAACTGCGCTGAGAGAAGTTTGTATTCCTTAAGAAAGGGCAGAGAATGAAAAATATAGGGGGACAATGATGAGTGCAGTAAGACCAATCAAAAGCAAAGACAGAAAGAGTGAAGGAGGATGTCCGACTGAGACAAAAGACCAGTGTTTATGCCAGTGGACCTTGGATAAAAAATAGTTCTGCTTGTTTATTGCACTGTTTAATTTCTCCACTGTGGTGAATGTACATGCAGCCTCCATCATCTACTCAAGCATTGGTCCTGTAACAATTCAACCTAGACCGTGTACTACCATACATGACAGCTGCAAAAGGGGCTTTGAGGAGTCACTGGCACCAGAAATGCCAGAACTGTGGGATTGCTGGCTGGGAGTCCTGTAGGATTGCATTTACTTTTGTGTTATTGCCTTGAAGGACCTACTGTATCCCATTCCTTCCCCACAATCTTGTTCCTGCTTCTGCTAATAATTATAGATTAAGAGAGCACTCCCGACCAATCAGAATTCTCCTTTCCTCTATGCATGAGACACTGTCATCTGTGAAGTGTGTTTCACACACAGCTGCCCATGAAATGGGCATGTTCTGTTAAGGTTAAAAAAAATGTATATATTATTGATTGAGCTCAATCAATACCACCATTACAACCACTCTTACAGTTGTAAGCATAGTCTCACTTACATTCTTAGGGTATCTGAACTGTTCATCTTTGGTTCATGGACCTCATACTCTAAGAATATGTGTGAGACCACTCTTGCAACCATAAGAGTGATCACGGTGTCGGTATTAACTTATAAATCTTTTTCTTCATTTGCATTTTGCTTTATGCATCTTATTACCTTTTTGTTTGCACTGTTATAGCAAGTACTGTGGGGTGCATCTCTTGAGACTAGAAATACTATTATATTTCCTAAGGGTGAGGGTGGGAGGTAACCTCCTGCATAAAACTGTGCAGTGAGGGTCTTCCCCAGGTGGAGGCATGCATCAGGTAATTCCCCAAGTGACACTGCATCAGAATAAAGGCTCCTCAGCCCTAGGGTTAAAAGATCTGTGCCTTACCAGTTCCCCAGTAGAATATGGTGCCATGTGCCTTGTGGCAGTGATAAGATGATGGCATACACATAATTATAAAATGTATAAGATAAAGGCCTTGGTTTGGTGTAATGTGATCACTTGACTGTACATAATTGCAGCAAAACCAGCAGAAGTCAGAATTTCTTAAAGAGGAACAGACAGCACTAAGAGCCCCACACCCAACTGTGAGGCTGGTCCCCATTTGCATTTTGTGTGAAAAAATAAATTCTCACTTGTTAACTGCAGTATAGTACGATGTATCAGGCTCATTCTGCTGATTCCCATGCTAACACTTGCTGTAACCAGAAATCCCAGAGTCCCTTGCAGCTGTTGTCAGAGCTGGACTGCAGCACTGAGAGACTAAATAGCCTGCAGTGTATGTTAGAATTTTTATAAGCTCAAACTAGATGTTTGCCAGTCCCGCTGTTAGCCCAGGGCTAAGTACAGTCCACTGTGACTATACTTAGCCCCAGGAGGACAGCTGGACCAATGAATAAAAGATCAAAGTTTATGAAAACTGATTATACTTACTTAGTTTTTCAATAAAATCAGAAGAAATATTTTATATTCACAATAAGGCACACCAGGGTATGTGTGGCTGTGGGATAGTGACTTTCTTTGGCTGCATAAGGCACTTGGTGTTGCCTCATACCTCAGTTCCCAGGCATACTGTTTTCCTATGATAATGCACACCCTGTCATGCCTTATGGCCTAAATATCTACTTCTGAGCAATCTGCTCACCTTGGGAACTGGACAAGCAGTTTGCATTTCATAAATGGCCACTAGCTTAATGTTAACATCTTTGTTCTTGGCCTCAGTAATAAACAGGCTGAGTGATATCCTACTTCTGTTCAGCATCCCCCTCCACTTCCTTTGTGGTGCTTCTCCCCTCAGATGAACACTATTGAATTGGGTACATCTAACGCTACAAGTCTCCTTAACGCCCTGTCTGTGTTTCCTAGGGTCAAGTTCGAGTAGTGTTCTTGGACTGGAACTCAGGGGGCTCTGAGTGTAGCAGCACATCATGCTATTTGCTTTCCGGTAGGTCTACAAGACATGAAGATGTACATCATTAACTCCAGCCTCCACAGGCAGGGCTATGATGCCATTTGTGCTACAGCTAGTCCGAAATGCCAGGTAGTATTTCATCCTCCCAGTGCCTGCTGATCGATCAGGCATTCTTCTATAATGGAATACTAGATTAAATCCATTAATCTGTGCTTCCTGTATCTCAATGCTAGCAGCAGTCTGAGAACAGATATTCAGACAAAGGCTTGAGTGGAGTCACATGTTGATTGTCCCAGAAGGCCCAGGGAGCTCTTATCTCTGGTCATAAAAAAGCCAGCTGGTGGCAAGTATTTAAAAGAATGGTATCTGCTCTCCTTCTAAGCAATCAGCATCTATTACTGGAGAACAGGGAACATGGCAGATCTTAGACATTGTCCCAGTGAAGTATTCGGCTGTGTTGCAGTATTTTTTTTAGACTGTGGCAATTTCTGGTCTTTCACAGGGATCCCTATCTTCTTTTCAGGCCTGTCATGTCTCTTACTGGTCCAGCTCTCAATACCAATGTTGTTGCCCCTGCAGACTTCATACTATTGGACCCACTGTGTAATAAACAAGGCAGGCAAAGCTGGGGGCAAGAGATCCTTCTTTATTCAGCTACAGGAAGCTACAAAATGACACATTGTCATAGACAGGGGTTACAGCAGAACCCCGGTATAAAATGTACACTGTCAAGCAGGGAGAAAAGTTGCATTAGAGTTCTAAATATTTAATGGGGTGGTAGTTACAGGGATGACTCCATGCATAAGTGTATCCCACAAGATAAAGAATGTATTTTAGCTTTGTTTCTTTACTTTAAGAATTAGTCATCAAGGACAGCCTAGCTGACATCTAGGACCAGATTTTCAAAAGCCCTGAATACGAACGCAACTCCTAGTTATGTCTGTATCTGAAGCTGTCCTAGTGTGTGTAGACCAGCTCCATCTTATATTAAAGAGCTCCAGTATCCTTGTGCTCCTGCCCTCCATCTCCACTCTTTTGAGGTAGGTTTTCTGATTGTCCCTTGTTCACACCTAAAGCAGTGGGATGACTGGATATTTTCGGTAGATGCACCACTACCATGAAACTCTTTGCCTGAGTAATTGAGGGAGGTCCCCCTCTGTGGAGCAGTTTAAGAAAGCTTCAAAATGCCACCTCCTTATACTGGCTTTTTCTGACTAATTTGCTGTCTGAGTTAGGAGCCCAATCTACTTCTGGGATCTGTAAAATAGTTGTTAAATGTTAACTTACTTTTTAGAAAAAATTGATTGCTTGAAATAATGTTTGAAATAGCTTAGGAACTCTTATTTTGCTGAGTAGGTTTGTATTCTGTAAGGCACCCTGGCTCTGCAAGATTGGATGTCAAAGAAAAAAACTACTAATGACTTACATACATACTGTATTTTCCTACACTTCTATCTTATTTACCTACTTACTTACTTATTTACTTACTTACCTACCTACCAACCTACATACCTTACTTATTTACTAACTTACCTACCTGCCAACCTATATACCTACTTACTTTACTTACCTTACCTACGTACTTACCTACTTAATTTACTTACTTACCTACTAACTTAACCTCCTACTTACTTTACTTACTCACCTTCCTAATGACCTACCTACTTATTCACCTACTTACTTTACCTACTTACCTTCCTAATGACCTACCTCCTTACTTATTCATTTACTTGCTTATCTACCTAATGACCTACCTACTTCCCTACCTACTTACTTGCTTTACTTATGTACCTACCGACCTACCCAGCTGCTTACTTACTGTTTTACTTTACCTACTTACCTATCTATGTATTTACTTTAATGACTTACTTACCTTTCTGTTTTAGCTTGTTGCTTACTTACTACCTACTTACTTTATTTACCTGTACTTGTTGCTTGCTTTTGCGCTTGCCTACCTGACCTACTTACTTATTTACTTCTTTTAGCACTACCTGCCTTATTTACTTACTTTACTTGCTTATCTACCTACTTACTTACTGTACTTTCCTACTTACCTACTTATTTAATTTATTTATTTACCTATGCACTTATCTACCTAATTACTTACTTTACTTATCTTACCTATCTACTTATTTACTTACTTAACTACCTACTTACTTACTTACCTACCTGCTGACCTACCTACTTACCTAGTTACTTACTTTACTTATGTACCTACCTACCGACCTACCTACTCACTTACCTTACTTATCTACTGACCTACCTACCTATTTACTTACTTATTTTACTTACTTTCCTACCTACCTACTTACTTACATACCTACTCGCTTACTTAAGTAAGCAATCTTATTTGTTCAGCAAAGACATTACAGGTTTACAAAATTAAAACATACATCATATATTAAATTATTGTAAGAAAACAATAAGACCTGCATAAATAGACAAAGATTCAAAGAGGGAGATGATATCAAAGTGTTCCACCACAATAATGTAGATATCTAGAGGTACAGTTAAATTGATATATTTGAGATATATTTGATTGTTCAAGTACCTTACAGCCTTTTGTGCTCCTGTATCCTGATTACCAACCACCCCACCTCGTGTCTGTAAGCCCCCCTCCCTCTCCTGCCTTTATAAACCCCTGTCTCTCTCTCTCTCTCTCTCTTCCACAGCTGTTACATGGAGGTCGCAAGGGCAGAAATCGTCTCTCCCCCAGCCCACCATCGGTGCTCCCCCCAGCCCAGCAGCTCATTTCACACAGCATACAAGGTATGTTATAAGGACCTGACCTGCAGCAGTGTGCCTGATCGCGACAGCGTACTCCCAGAACAGCAGATACTTTTTGAATCTCTGCTCTTGGCGCCTTTTTGTGCTTTGTTACTGAATTAGTCTTTACCCCACCACCCCCACCACCACCCTTGGTCGGCATCTAGTTATATAGGTATATTTTTGATCACATGATCACAAAATAATCCATCAGCCAGTTTTCCCATTTGCAGCTTATATTCTACCACCACTAGTGGGCCCCCTTTAGTTGTTTCTCCCACCGACCTGACTTTTCCTGCTAGTCCTAGAGCCCACCATGTTCCCACCTCCCATCATCACTCTTCTTGTGTTGCTTCCTTTAACACCACACCCCCCTCTCATGTAGCAAAGGGCCCTGAATCTGTCCCACCCTATCCACATGCAACTAGTCACTCACAACACCACCACTCCCCCTTATCCACATATCAACTACCATCCTCCACAAGCCAGGGCTGATAACCGGGAAGCTGCATACCACCCTTACTACACCTCACACACAAACAGGCTCTTACACTTCCCATCCCTCCACCCTACCTACCCACCCAGAGGGTGACTCTCTGGTACCCCCCCATCTCCTGCCAACCTTCCACTGCTCCCACACCACTCCGCCCCTTCCACCAACCTCACCTACTCCTCCTAGCAGCCCGCCCTCGCCCTGAAACTGCCAATACCTTCTTGAGGACCCTTGCAGCCCCACTGCCAAAGGCTAACTATTCAAGCAACTAGATATCGCCTTAGGTCACTTATACTTCTTCTGCTACTGTCGGGAAATGTCCACCCCAGCCCCGGACCACAGAATCTCACACCAGCCCATCCCAACCCCAGACCACAGAATCCCACACCAGCCCATCCAGCCCTAGGAAATGGGCTAAGCATTGCCTCACTAAACATCTGTAGCCTGCAAAAAAAATGGGATTCTTTCCAAGGGTGGGTTCAACCACACCAACCTGACATTATTGCAGTAAGTGAAACCTAGCTCGCCCCCATGGTCCCCGACTCCGCAGTACGCCTCCCTGGTTACCTCCTCTTCCATTCAGACTGAGTGGGAAAGAGAAGAGGTGGCTGTGCTCTCTACCTTGAGAACTCCCTCACAGGACATCTTCTTCATTTGCCCCAACTAACTTCTAAGGTGCATGCCCTCACCATAAATTAACACTAGGAAAGTCTGCCGCCCCCCCATCCTCACCGCAGCCTACATCCCGCCCCAAGATCGGAAACCAGCCTTCCAAGCCATCATGTCCTATCTCGCTACCCTACCCCCCAGCATGAAACAATTCTCCTGGGAGATTTTAACATAAACTGGCTGGCCAAGACTGCCGCCCTGTTCACAAATGAGGCGGCCGCCCTTGATCTCACTCAAGTCATCAAAACCCCCACCCATGCAAACAACCACATGGGGACAGCCTCCCTACTTGACCTAGTGTTCACAAACCACCCACACAAAATTACCAGCACCCAGGTCCTCCCTGACACCCTAAGTGACCACTCTCCGGTCATCAGCAGCTGGTCTGGAACTGCCCGCAAAGCCCCTCCAATAATTATCTCCAAGCACAAACTTAGACCTGGCAAACTAGCTCAACTCAAGGCCCACCTCAGAGGCTGGGACTGGTCTCCCCTAGCTAACACCCTCAACCCAGACCAAGCCCTTGACCTATTCACAACTACTTTCAATACGGTCTGTGACAAGTTCGCCCCCTACCAAAACTATGTCCAAGGGAAACCATGCCCCCTGGTTCTCGGACCACCTCCTAGGCCTCCTGCAGCATGACAACCTATGGCACCTAGCAAATGAGACCCAGTGATCTTGTGACAGGCAACCGTATAGGGAGGCCTGAAACAAGTGCACCTGGGCCATACAAGCTGCAAAGTGGACTACTACAAAGCCACCTTAACCTCCACCTGGGGCACTGGGTGTAAATTCTGGGAAAACATTAAGGAGCTCTGTGGCAAATCCACTAATCGGCCACTTGACCAAACGCAAACTGATGGTAGCCTCTCTACTGACCCCCGCAGTATTGCCACTGCCCTTAACTCGGCCTTCACTGATCTCTCCCATGTACTCCCCCAAATTTCTTTGACCTCCCTCCATCCATAATCCACCCCAACCCCCCGCTCCACCTTTCTATCTGTGGCCCCCACCCCTGCAACAGCTAAACCCTACCTAGCCTAGGCCATTAGCCACCATGACTTTAGCTACGACTCACTGGATCTGAGACTTCTCCGCCTCACCCAATCCGAAGTCCTAGCACCCCTCACCCACATTCTTAACTGCTTCCTCTATCAAGGGAAATTCCCCACCCCCCGGAAATCGGCCTACATCACACCCATACACAAAAATAGGGACCGCACATCCACCAACAACTATCGCCCCATCTCCATCCTAGCCCCCATCTAAAGTGCTAGAACGTATAGTTGCCAACCAACTTACTGAACACCTTAATAAAAATCACCTGCTTACCACCCAACAACATGGCTTCTGTAAGGGTCATAGTACCACCACCGCCCTACTTGAGTTTACCTCCCATGTACACTCTGCCTTGGACCGTGGCCACCTCTCTGGGGCCATCTTCTTTGATCTATCCAAGGCATTCAACACCGTCAACCATGCCCTCTTACTAAACACGCTGCCATACACAGGCTTCTCCAAGGACGCCATGAACTGGTTTACTAGCTACCTCTCAGATAGAACACAGATGGTCAAGGCTGGCACTGTCTTATCCCCTTGCCTCCCTATCCGCTCCGGTGTCCTGCAAGGCTCCATACTGGGCCCCTTGCTTTTCAGTCTATACCTTAACTCCCTCCCATCTGTCTGCACTGGCAACCTGCTACTGTATGCGGATGATGCCGTCCTGTACACCTTGGATCCGGCACCCTCCAAACTCCATGAAACTCTCCAACATTCGTTCTGAGAAATAGAAATGGCTAACCACCCAACTGCTCACAATTAATTACAATAAAACAAAAGTCATGATTTTCTCTCATCCTCAGAACCCCCTCAAAAACCTCTGCCCCAAATTTCTCACCACAAAACAGACACCCTTAGAACAAGTAAGCAGCTTTAAATACCTAGGGATCACACTAGACCCTGCCCTCAACTTTAACCTCCATATCCAACACCTATCTAATGCCCTTAGCTCCAGACTTGGTGTTCTCTACAGGTACAAACACTGCCTCACCACTGAAGCACTACAACTCACCATAAACTCCTCTATCCTCTCCCTGCTAGACTATGGTATCCTTGTCTACAGTGCGGCAGCTTCTACAGCCCTTAATCATCTCTGGCTGGTGCTTAAAGCCTGCTGGCTCCTCATAGGATGTGACCGGCTCACACACACATGCTCCCTCTACAGCACAGCAAACTGTCTAAACCTTGACAATAGAATTAGGTATCACAACTGCCTAATGACTAAAAAAATTGTCCTTGGCCTCACCTCCTCTGCCCTAAGCCAATTTATCCTCACAACATCACCAGGCAGAATAACTCACAACTCAGACAAACCGCTGCAATGGGTACCACGTGGCCGTACCGCCCAATTCCAGCGAACCTTCTGCTACAAAGCCCTAACCTGGATGAATGTCCTCCCCAGCCCAATTGTGGCAGAAACCAGGCTCGGCCCTTTCAAAACCTGACTAAGGAATCACCTACAAGCCTCAAACCCATGTGACTGCAACTGACCCTCACCCCCCCAATTTCGCTGACACACAGTAGCATAATGGCCCAAACAGCCCAAATACCACTTTGACAAGCAACCACCAAGGAAACTCTCTGCTCCTCTAATGGCTGTGTGACTCTGGTGCTAAAACATCCTACCCTAGAAGGGTAGCTCACCCGTTCAAACAAATGTACCACCATGTGTTGATAAGAAAATTTGTTTTCCACTACTGTGTATGCTCCTTGTTAGGTTCTAACAGTGTGTAAAACCTGTATTATATTTCTGTTCTTTATGTATGAAATGGAACCTTTGTAAATGAGTCTTTGACTCAAAGGTCTTTCTGATTATCTCAAATAAATAAATAAATAAATATCAATGAATATATATATATATGTAATAGATAACCCACTCTTAGGTGTGCGGTCGCACTCTGATATACGCACGCCTTGGTGTGCATTATTCGCACGAGGCCGCGGGCTGACTCATCAACCACCCAAGGCGTGCGTATATCAGAGCACCACCGCATTTCCTAGAGTGGGTTATCTATCTTATAAAATGGCAAAATTGTTTTTTGGGGGGGGTAAAAGTGCAGGTGAGTGGTCATGCTCTGATATACGGATGGTCATGTGATGATGATTGTCCACTAGATAAGCTACTTTTTTTCTACCCATTTTATAAATATATAAATATATATACACACACATTTATATATATATATTCATAGCAAAAAACTGCATGCAATGCATCAGTTAGGGTTAAAGCAACAAAAGTCAGGAATTGAAATGTTAGATTTGAGCCCCCCCACACACACACACACAACCCACACACACATCCTCCACAGAGTGACAGATGCGTCATGGGGTCATCAGGCCCAGCTCTCACCCCATTCCATGTGTAAGCAGGTTGACATGCTACAGTAAAGGAGAATAGGGTGATAGTTAGGCCTCACAACCCCGTAGCACACCCTGGTGTCTGTCTGTGGATGATATGTGTGTGTGTTGTGTGGGGAGGGGGTTAGGGGCTCAATCCTAACATCTCATTTCCTGACTTTTGTCACTTTAACCTTAACTGATGCATTAAATGCATTTTTTGCCATGAATGTTCTTACTTTTGGAAAAAAGTATAATATAACTAGTACAAAAACATGTATTGGTAGAATGCGGTGCCCGGGACCCTCCGGGCCCATGCTCCCATTTACGCATAGCTACAGAGCTATACAGCAGCCCAATAGGGCAAGGAACCCTTGCATCACAAATTTGACAATACCTCATTAACTTTGCAACCCATGGAAAAAATTCCACTGCATACATACTCTATGGTTTAAAATCTTATTCCAGCGGCCAGTCGCGAAAACTCTGTATCTTGCTTTGTTTTCAAGATAATGGTGCCGAAACATAGAAACATAGAAACATAGAAGTTGACGGCAGATAAGGACCGCAAGGCCCATCCAGTCTGCCCATTTCTTTTTCTACCTTATAAATGTGCCATCGGCCTTTGCTCTGTCAGTGACCTATCTATTCATAGTCATTTGTATTGCTCCCTTATGCCTATCCCATGCCTGTTTGAAGCCCTGCACCGTATTCATAGCCACCACTTCTTGTGGTAAGCTATTCCATGCATCTACCACCCTTTCTGTGAAAAAGAATTTCCTCACATTCCCCCTTAATCGGCCTCCTCTAATCTCATGCTGTGTCCTCTTGTCCTGCTATTTTTCTTATATTTAAACATGTTAGACTCTTTCACCTTGTTTATGCCCTTAAGGTGTTTAAATGTCTCGATCATATCACCTCTCTCCCTCCTTTGCTCAAGGGTATACATATTGAGCTCCGTTAATCTGTCCTCATATATCTTCTGATGCAGTCCCTGCACCATTTGGTTGCCCTTCTCTGGACTGCCTCAATTTGGTTAATGTCCTTGTGAAGTGTGGCCTCCAATACTGCACGCAGTACTCCAGATGGGGCCTAACCAATGTCTTGTACAGAGGGATTATTACCTCCCTCTTACGACTTGTGATACCCCTACTAATACACCCTAACACCCCCCTAGCCTTACCTACTGCTTTAGAGGTCTGCTTGGATGATTTTAGGTCATCAGTGATGATGATGCCCAAGTCTCTTTCTTCCTTTGTGACTGCTAGCAACTCCCTCCCAGCCTATAAGTGGCTTCGAGGTTTCTCTTCCCTATGTGCATGATTTTGCACTTCTTTGCATTAAATCCCAGTTGCCAGTCTTCTGACCATTTTGCTAGTTTATCCAGATCTCTTCTCATTCTGCCCACCCCATCTGGATCATCTACTCTGTTGCAGATCTTGGTGTCATCTGCAAACAGACAAGCCTTACCCTCTAGTCCATCTGCGAGGTCACTAATGAAGATGTTGAATAGGACTGGCCCCAGGACTGGATCCCTGAGGTACCCACTTGTGACTTGCATCTCTTCTGACTGTATACCATTTACCACCACTCTCTGTTTTCTGTGAGTCAACCAGTTTGCCACCCAGTTGACCAACTTCTGACCCACCCGAGCCTACCTAGCTTATTTATCAATCTTCTATGTGGAACAGTGTCAAAGCTTTGCTGAAGTCAAGGTAGGCGACATCAACTGCTCCCCTTGGTCCACCACTCTGGTTACCCAGTCAAAGAAATCTATGAGATTAGTTTGACAGGACCTTCTTTGTAAACCCATGCTGTCTTGGATCCTGTGCTATATGGATTTCAGGTGTTGCACTATCCTTTCCTTAAGAGTGCCTCCATAATCTTGCCCACTACTGAGGGTAAGACTGCTGGTCTGTAGTTCCCGCCTCCTCCCTGCTACCACTCTTGTGGAGCGGGATCACATGAGCCCTTCTCCAGTCTTCTGGGACCTCTCCTGTGCTCAGAGACTCACTAAATAATTCTGCTAATGGCTCTGCTAGTTCCTCCTTTAGCTCCTTAAGTACCCTGGGATGTATGCCATCAGGTCCCATTGCCTTATCCACCTGAGCTTAGCAAGCTCTTGTAGGACCCTTTCTTTTGTGAAGGGAGTAGTGCTCACCTCCCTCCCCCCTGTGTCCATGATGCTGAGCTGTGGGCCCTGCCCTACCTTCTCTTCAGTAAATACTGAGCAAAAGTATCTATTTAGGATAGATGCCTTTACAGGGTCCTCCTCCTCACATGCTCCCTTTTCTCCATTAAGCTTAGCAATACCCCCTCTGGACTTTCTCCTTTCACTAATGTATCTATAGAAAGTCTTGTCACCTTCTTTTACTGTTTGTGCTAGTGTTTCCTCAGTTTGGGACTTTGCCTGCCTTACTGCCTTACCTGCTTCCCTTAGGGCAGTTTGGTATGCCTCCCTATCTTCATCCCGCTGTGTTCCCTTATATTTCCTGAAGGCCAGCCTTTTGGCTCTGACCTTTTCTGCTACTGTATTTGAGAACCAAAGTGGTTTCCTTCTTCTTTTGCACTTCCTTTTCTGTCTAACACAATGGGATGTTGCTTCAAGTATTGTATCCTTAATGCTTGCCCACTTTGCCTGTACCTCCTCACCTGTGTTTCTTTTTGCCAGGGCTAGCTTAACTCTGTTGGCCATCTTATCAAATTCAAAATGCATGGTCTGGTATGGTAGAGCTCTTGATTTACCAAGTTGCATTTCAGTCAGACATACGGTTTCTGCACAGCGAAACACCAAAAAATGCACTTTTTTGCCAGTTTTGATGCATGCATTTGATGAAAGGTGTGACAGACACTGCAATGTCATCCTATGGGGAAAATGTAATCTTCGTCATGGCATATCTATGCAACCACTTAATTCCCCAACACCTAAACAGCATAATTCACACCTGTAGAACATCCCCTTATCACCCTGTAAATTTCAAGTAAAAAGACCAAACCGTTAATGAGCTATGCAATTCTAAAGTTTTTACATCTTTAAACATTTTTCAGTCATGAGATAGCAAAATCTTAGGCCTCGAGATAAATCCTAGTTTGGGGTCTAAGAAAATCCTAGTCCACGGGGGAACATCTGGTCATGCCAATCTGGGCCATCTGGTCATCCCCAGGGACATCTAGTCATGAAATTCCGGATATCTGGTCGTCCCCTCATGAACGAAGCTTGCAGACTAGGATTGTCTCACGGACCAGGATTTTGCAGGCTTACGAAAGAAGATCATTAGCGAGTCATGAATGAAGAATTTTTAATTTGCAAAAACCTATTTTTTGACAGAAATTAAGCAAACCAAAGACATGACTTTGTAGAGGGGGTCACCCTGAATAAAACCCATACCTCATTTGTCCCAAAAATCACCCGTGGAGAAAGCTACAACATTTTGTTTGACTGGAAAACTAAAAACAAGATGAATTTTTCTGATGAACTAGGATTTTCCTTCGTGAGGTAGCAAAATCCTTGACCATGAGGCAATTCTTAGGTAGCAAAATATACATAAAAATTTTGGACTGAACTGAGCATGCTCAGAACTCAAAAATTAAAAATGTAATAACTTTTGAACGGATTCATATTTTTTTTTACCAGATCAATGCTCAATTGTTCCTTGATGCAAATGCTTTCTATATTCCAAATTCCAGACAAAAAGACCACACGGTGTGGTCACAGCACCACAGGAACAAAATGCATCAAAACTGGCAAAAAAGTGCATTTTTTGGTGTTTCGCTGTGCAGAAACCGTATGTCTGACTGAAATGCAACTTGGTAAATCAAGAGCTCTACCATACCAGACCATGCATTTTGAATTTCATGCAAATCCATTGAACAGTTGCAAAGTTATTAACTTGCAAAATGTGAGGTTTAACATTAAAGTGCCTACTCAACCCTAACAATAGGGGTGCGACAGCGCCCCTATAATATTTATGGTATATATATATATATATATATATAAAATATATACATATATGCACAATAATACATGGGTGGGTGTAACCAGAAGTTTACACACACCCAAGGCATGGGATACTACCTAAGCCCCAAGAGTGAAGCCCGAAGGGTCTGTAAAGCATCCCACACCGAGTGTGTGTGTACAATTCTGATATTACACATACTCATCCATATAATATTTTATCTAATTACTGCTCCTCATTTTTTACAGACACAGAACCAGATACACGCACACACACACACACAGAGCCTGTCTCTCTGTTTCCAGTGCAAGCAGTCTTTTTTTTTTTCATAGGAATCGGAGTTAGTCAGTAGCGGTCCATTGGGGATGCAGCAGAGATGTGGAGCCCTGCTCAGAAGGGAAGAATAGCAGACCAACCTGTTAGATTTTTTTTTACTGTAAAGGCAGGATCAAACCAGATAAATATTGAAAAATATAAAAAAAGAAAAAATTACCTCGCTTGAAGTATGAGGGAAAGGATGACTACAGGATCTCAGTTACCAAGCAACAGAACTGCCACATTGGCAGAGATGTTCAGCCCACCCACATGGTGACTAACAGCCATTAAGCTGTGTAGTGGTTGTCTGAGTGACAGGCATGGATTACAACCATCCAGCTGTAACGGAAAATATTAACTTGGCAGTTGAACTGGGATTTAAAAGTCTGGTTATTTAGATCTAAAAAATGAGGACCAGTAGTTAAAAACACATAATCAGAAAACAAATCCTGAAACACCATGTAATCAGGAATATCCCACAACAGGTAGCCAGGCCAGAAACTGTTGTGGCACATTCCTGGAATATAATGGAAGGGAGGGTCATGTGAAGCATGCCTCACCTGTAGTATTACTATCCCTAGGAAGAACTGGCAGATCACTTTGCCCTGGGTTTATTACTAGGTATGGAATTTAATTAATGGAAAATAAGGTTTATGCGAAGTGTACATTGGCCATTGTAGTATTGGTATCTCTGGAAGGTACAGGTACATCACTTGGCCTCAGGTTCATTATTGGGTGCAGAAGGTAATATAAGTGAAGGGGGGGAGGTCATGTGAAGTGTACTTCGACCATAGTAGCATTAATATACCTGGGAGGAACAGGTGGATCTCATGCCTTTGATTTCATTACTGATTGTTGAATGTAATTAACTGGATGGGACGGAGGGTCATGGAATGTGTACATCAGTTGTTGTAGTATTAGTATACAGGATCAGAGGCAGGGCCAGTGACATAACAGCGGGGAGGGCAGCACCAGAAAAAAAGAGCAGCTGCTCTAGCAACTGCCTGTGGAGTGTCTGCATGCATGAGTGACTCACACAGGAGTGGCATACATCACTCAGCATGAAGCAACCTGGGAGGCTAAAAAAAAATATTTTTTCTTTATACTTAAATTGTATGACAACAAACAGCCTACAGCAGCAGGAATTTCTGCAGTTACTTTGGACCAGAGTACAGTAAGTTTTATTTGTCTGGAACTGAATTTTCAGTGTCATTACGGCTGCATGGGTTGAGCCATGCTGACGTTGTGCTATTAGGTAATAGAAGAAGGGGCTTAGGAAGCACATGACGGGATACCAATACTGTGTCTTTACACAGTGGAATCAAAGCGCAAGCATATGTGGCCATCTCCATTCATCACAATGCTGTTCTTTGTCTGTTCCATTCCTCTAAATCTGCACTATTTTTTGCTACGTGCTTACTTCTGGGTCACATTATTGCTGGCACTCACTAGTTGATAATATGAAAGAATGCCCATTTCTGTTAATCTCTGTGTGTGTTTTTTCCTATGGCAACCCATAATCTCTTTAGCTTTCGTCTGACCACTGACAGTGACTTTTGTATGTCAGCAGGAGACAGAGCTTGTTTCTGCACATTCCACACAACCAAAGGCTTGCAAGAATCTGAAGGACAGTGGAGTTGGTGGAGTCATCATCTCCGCTGCTCCCCCTCTGCCTCCTCCACCACTGTTTCTCAAGAACAGCTGCTGCAGTGTGGAGTATTGAATATTTGCCTCTCCATCGTGTGAGGTAAATAAATGGATGCTTGCTTTGTGCTGTAGGATTTATGCCAAATTCTATAGGCTGTAAGCCTACAAGTGCCTCAGATTGTGTGTGTGTCAGTCTGCAATGATTTAGTCCTGTCTGCTTTTATGTTGACCCTTTCAGGACTGATCTAATTCTTAGTGGCATTCTATTCATTTTGTTTAATGCAAAGATAGCTGCGAAGACATTGTTTGTGCGGTAGGCTGCATGCACTGAACCCAGCTGATTATATAGGGTTTTTGTTGATTTGTACCTCCTTTATAGTCAAATAGTCCCTCCGCAGCTTTTCTGGGCTGAGGATGTTGTGTTTAAGAATGTCTGGTGCTGCACATTCTATTTAGCCTGTGTCATGCTGCTGGTCAATGAAAGCACACCCACACACACACGTGCGCGCACACACACACACACACACACACACACCACTAACATTCCTGTGGCAACTACTTTTAAGTTGATCATGGAAGTAAATGAGGCCCAAAGCTGAAGGGTCTACAAACAAAATACTTAATAAAACAATTAGTTCAGTGAGATTGTTTTTCAGCCCCCTTACTTTGCCTTAGCAAGTGACGCCCCATGGTTCCTTGTGTGTCAGGTTACTTCCCAGGGTGAGAGCAGACAGTTTGCAGTTATTAAGGTTAACCCATTGGTAACCTGACAAAACAGAGCACATGTTTTATCCCCTCTGTGGCAAAATCAGCACACTGATGGCAGATAATCATTACTTACTATTATGAAGGGAGGTCTTTTCTGGGACCTTATCATCAGGCTGCTAATGATCACAGAAATATTTTTTTTAAACCTCACCCTGTGTGGAGGAGTGGACAACAACCATTCAATGGCACCATCAACCAAGTAAACAGTTGTAAAGGAATTTTTTCATCAGAGGGTAGCATTAATGGTGGCTCAGAGTTCTATAAATGTAAAGTTTTAGAAGGTAGGAACTTGGTTTAGAAAAGAATGCTCATGTTATGAGACTGCATAAGTATATTAATTTAAGATTAGTGTAATGCTAGAGGAATGTCAACAGCCAATCACATGGACCTTTCCCTGAAACTTTTTATAATATTATAAAACATGAACAATTAGGATTTTGTGTCAGGTGGTGTGGTATGTATATTTACTTATTCATACAACTTTTGCCAAAAAAGTTACAGACTCAGACGTCTCAGAGGTAACAAAACAAAACTAAGTCACCCTTACCGGCTACTGCTACAGTTACACAGTAGGACACAAATGCCTTTAAGATCAAATGCATCATTTTTTCCATATTTTTAATAAAAGCTTGAATTCAAGTCCCTCTGTCATGATTAGTGTTTCCTGAAAATATCATGCTGTTTGGTTTTGTGGTTTTCTTTAAATCAGCATTTATAGAATTTGTTAATGTGCTCTGCAGTAACTAGTGATGGGCAAAGTGGCCCCTATTCGCGGAGTGCTCCACAACGTGACACGGAGTACTTCGCATTATAATGGGTAAGGCGAAGTCCATTGAAAACAATGACTTTGCGTTACTCGGCCTTCCACTTTGCCTCACTTTGCCTTGTTTTTAAGCTCCAAAGGTGAATTTTGCAGTGATTCATGGGATTTCAGGTCACATGGGCTCTAGATTGTTCTGCACAGCTTCAGTTTGGGGTAGTGTGTGTAGGAAGCTGTAGGAGACAATCTGCTCTGAGAGCTCTGCGATTCAAACCTTCAAAAAGCTGTTAAAAAAGCCTTTTGGGGTCATTTGTTTTGCTGAAACTTTAGTTCATCGATTATGGGAAACCATCCTGTGCTCATATCATTGAGCGTTTATTGTTTGTGTATGGATTTTGAATGCTAATGTACAACATTCAGTCTGTGTACTGAGAGACAGTGGAAGTGTGCTTTGGGGAGGAGTGTATCTGTGGTGTAGATAGATTAACTTGGAGAAAAAGGCAGTGCTTTCTGTTTTGGTGATATTTTTCTTGTAAAACTGTGTTAATGTACACACAATAATGTTTTCAATATTTCTTGCCATTTTTTTGCTGATTGTTGTGGTGCAGCAGTACACAATTTTAGTTTGTTTAAAATATGTGGTTATATTACTGAAGTTTTCAATGTACTATGCATTAGTTAGTGTATGAGTGTGTGAGTATGTGTGTGATGCGTGTCATCAAATCAAACACCTTTTATTGTGCCATAGAATAATTTCAGCAATGTGAAGCTGCTATCCACTGCAGCTGTGTGACTTTTGTACTTCTTTGTGGTATCTTTACTGGTACTAGTACTAGTGACTGTTACTGCAGCAGTGCAGTACACTTGCTCCCCCCCATGGCCCACCCCAACTAGCAAAGGTATTCTTTTCCAGATTTGAATTTCTGATGGCGAGCACTGGTTAGATGTTGTGCCTTTGTGTCTACACCTCTTCAGTGCACAGTGCAATCTTAATCTGTCTGTGCATTTCCATCTCTTTAGGGCCCAATCTCCATCTGTAAGTTAAGTCACAGTTGTTTCTTTGGCTTCTCTTCAGAGTACTGGACAGGTGCGGTGCTTAATTCTGCATGAACATTGTATTCATTAATATGCATTTTTAAGTCAGGACCATCATCACGAGTCACTTGTGATACAAATCACATTCTTCATCATCACGGTCACAAATGTAGTCACAAATCACGATTCACGATCATTCACGTTACGAATCACAACATTATTTTTTTTTTTCTAGTTACTTGGATGTATTGTAAGCCTGTTTTGTAGTATCTCTCCATGCTTCACCACCCCACCATTGTACTCATTAATGTTTGTTTTTAAGTTGGGGAGTTTTGTGCCACACCTCATTGGGGCCCGGGGAAGTAGAGTCGTAGGCATTCACGTTTCTTCATCATCATGGTCACAAATGCAGTCGCAAATCATGATTTACAATCATGTCATGAATCTCAACATTAATTTTGTTTAATAGTTACTTGGATGTATTGTAAGCCTGTTTTGTAGTATCTCTCCATGCTTCACCACCCCACCTTTGTACTCATTAATGTTTGTTTTTCAGTCAGGGAGTTGGACAGTGTCTGCATTACATACACAGACTGGAAAGAAGACTGACTGCACACATGCAGTTTAGCACAGTATACTTGCACTGCTCAGAATACAAAGTGTCATGCATACAGAAGACAACAAAAAAGGGCATAATTACATACAAGGGTCGGGGATGGTGGAGAAATACATTTTATAACACATCAAGGAAGGTGTTGGGGGGCACATGGTGTGAGAAAAAAAAATAATGTGGGATCCCATGGTGATCCAGCAGCAGTTCCAGCATGGACATAATTTGTAACTGATGTCCCTCTATGTGATCCAGCTGCTGCTCCACAGCACTTACCCTCTCGTTGTTCTCCTTGACAGCACTCCAGTGAACTGCCAAGTCAGCCTGTGTTACACGCAGTTCTCTGGGGTCCACACGTTCTACAGGCTGACCTGCTGGTGGTGGTGGTGGGGCTGCTGGTGGAGCAGCAGGTGCTGCTGTGGCCCTTCTCTTCTTAGGGATGCCACAATGCACAGCTGTACTCTGTGCCACAGAATGGCCAGCAGGTGCAGGCATGGTCTGTTCCATGGCAGCCTGCCACCCTAACTGCTGGTGATTGAGCATGTGGGTGTGCTGGCCCCCAGTTCCCAAGTGAGTCCCACGGGGGCCATGGCGCACCTCCTCCTCACATAGGCGGTACTTGACCACATTGCTGTCCCCCCAGACACAGTCAAAAAACTGCCAAACAACAGAGGTGTGGGGAGAACCAGGCACAGGCAGGGAATGGCCAGAGGAACTGGCAGCCAGCTGATCACGGTGCTGAACAGGGATGGGATCCACACCTGGGCCCGGGGGAACAGGCACATCCTGCTCCAGAGGATTTGGTGGTGGTGGTGGTGGTGGTGGTGGTGGTTCAACTGCCTCAGAGTAAGGACAGGAGGCGGTGCTGGTCCTGCTTCTGGCTGGGGGGGCACTCACAAGTTTTGAGCAATCCAACAGGAATGGGTACCCATGCCCTCCACACATGTGCACAGTATGACACTTACCACTACCACACTGTCCCAGAGCTATCCCCACCTCAGACATTCCGTCACCCTTGTCCATCTCTCCTACTGAGCTCCCTCAGTCTGATCAATCACTACTCACGCTGTCACACAACACACACACACAGTCACACAGACACAGACAAACATCTAACTACTTTTAAAGGTAAGAAAAATAAAATTTACAGAAAGAACAAATTAAGTAAAAAAGAGTACAGAAAAGACAAACAAATGTAGCTTTTAAAAAAGCTGCTGGGTCTAAATCAAAGTTTAAATCTCCTCCTCACTGTGATCTAAAAGTATCAGCCATCACAAACCTTGATATCTGCAATACTCTACCTGTTAGTAAGACCCAGGTCCAGCATTGCACCATCATGAGCAGGTTCACTGACTAATTGCCTGACAAATGCCCCTTGCAGGGAGTCCAGGATGTCCCTGCTCCTAGCTGTTGGTGCATCTGAAAGGCTCCAAACTACATTTGGCAGATTGAAGTCCTCTACCAGCAACATCTACTCCTTTTCAGCCATTTTTCCAATTGTTAACATTTTTTTTATCTAAATCCTCCCTTGTGTTGGAGGCCTGTGGAGCATTCCTGCCTGAATAGTGGCTCCATTTCTCAACTCGAGAGTGACCCACATCACATCAGCGCCCCCTGAATTCCCTGTACCTCCTTCACTTTTATGTTTTCATTCACATAAAGCACCACTCACCCTCCTTTCTTCCCTACCCTGTCTCTTTGGAACATTGTATAGCCTGATATGACCATGTCCCAGAAATTGTCAGGACACCATGATTCAGTGATGGCCACAATATCCAATTCTGCCTCTTCCATGAAGGCCTCTAGGACTGGGATTTCATTTCCTAGACTCTAGCATGGGCTCACAAGACCTCCCATATTTCATGTCACTTTCTCCTTTGTCCAATTGTTCCCCTTCCCTCACCTTTCTCCTTTGACTGCTCCTTCCCCCTTTCTCCTTTTCTAACCCACTGCTTCCTTGAATAACCTGCATCCTGGTGGAACTCTCTCTCTCTCTCTCTCCTCGGGATCTCCCTACTCTGTAGCTCAGCTTGTGGCAGACTACTTTCTGCCTCCAGTTTTTCTTCCGTTAACCCCCTTGGCTACTTATCAAAGTTACATTTAAACTGCCCACTGAGGACTGTGGTTTCCTCCTGGATGGAAGCAGGCAATCACCTTGGTACAGGCTTTTATTCTTCCAGGTTGGCCCACAGTTCCCACCGTAGCCATACCTCTCCTCTCTGCACCATTCCTTCTACCATTACTGGAAAGCCTTGGTGCAAAGCTCCCTCTCCTTCCCATATAGTATAAGACACATTCACTGCTTGCATTTTAAGGGAAACACAGGATCAACCAGATAAATGATCTAACTTTACCAAAAATAAATTTTACACATGGAGCTGACTACGGCAATTCAGCTTTACCTTTAAGCCCATGAAATGCCTTTATCAAGCTACTGCATTAGCAGACATAGTGGCTCTGACCAGAGTTTGTTTTGTAATTGGTATTTATAGTGAAATGGATTTTAATTGGTGTTCTATTTTAGATATAGCAGGGTTAGTGATTGCATTATTTCTAACCAGCTGGTTGTATGTAACAATGTGTGAGCTTTAAGTTTGTAATATAATTTATAGTAGTTTAGCATTTTATTTATTTAATTGAAATTCAAATAATACCTTTGAGCACAAGTGCCCTTTTCCAAATGTTCCACGTCAGTAACAAACAGGTACTGTACACACAACATTGTTACACAGGAGCCACATCAGTAGCAAATAGATAACTTAGAACAGGTATGGTATATACTGTAGCACAAGATTTCACCAGCTCAAGGGGAGGCAGGTCAAGTACAGACATTAGGGTTGCAAACAAGGTATTGCAGTGTAGAATTCAGTCAGATGGTAGCCAAGCCACCCCATTATACAGAGAGGAATTTGGTCAAATAAAACAACGGCTAGCAGGCTTCAAAGCAAGTTCCTTTCTTAGGAAATTCTTAAAAGGTGTGATTTTGAGGCAGTCCACTAGGGATTCAGGGAATTCACTAAACCACCATGTCACTGTGATAGCAAATGAACATCTACCCTGCCTAGTTTTGTGAAAGGGGACTTGTAGGGCATGTCAGGACATACTCCTCATGGAGCAGCTGTTGTTGTCTGAGCAGAAGAGGTCACCAATTGTAGAAGGGGTGAGGCCCAGGATGTTTTCTTTTTAACCAGCAAACAGGAATGGTATGTCAGCCTATCCTGCAAGGGGGGCCAGTTGGCAAATGCATAGGAGTAGCAAGTGTGAATAAGTCTGTCAACTCCACTAGCAAACCAACAGGTTTTTTTCAAGGACCATTTTTACCCTGCCTGGGACTAAATCAAAGGTGGCTCCATAGATTGGTAGACCATAGTCAATGAAAGGGAGGACCTATCTGAGACTGCCAGGCATCTAGCTAGAGTGGTAAGATTTAAATATTGTAGGAAAAATGCACCTAGTTTTTTGTTGGCCAGATTTGCAATGTTGTCAACATGGGCGGTATATGAGAGGGTGTCATCCAGGGTGACACCTAGATACTTACTGTAAATGATTCAACCTGTTTAAGGGTAGCACCAAATGAAGTTTGAATAACCAAGGGAGGGACTTTTTTCTTGTGGTGATGCCCAGCGAACAGCATTGACTTTGTCTTTTTATAGTTTAGGACAAGTTTATTGTCCTCAAACCAGTCTTCCATAGACTTTAAGCTTAATCGCAAGTCACTAGAAAGATCCCCAAGCTGTGGGCTACTATTGAAAATCACTGCATCATCTGCGTAAAGTAACGTCTTAGAATGGGGGCAGGCTTCTGGAAGTCTGTTAATGAATAGGCCAAAGAGGAGTGAGCCTAGTATAGACCCCTGGGGGACCCCAACCTTGACACACTTAGTGTAAACCAAGCTGTGGTTTTAAAGGAGAAGCCCAGGGCCGAGAAGATAATCCAGCAGTAGAGGGTGGTTGATGAGATTAAAGGCTTTGAATAGAAACTTGCACTACTTAGAGTGGTTGCATTTTGGTTGGGATTGTACTTACTTTGTTGGGGTCTATTGGGTACTATGAGTACACAAACAAAATCAGAGCATGGTAAACAGCTAAATTTGCAATGGAGTTGGATGTACAGTAGGGGGACTTTAGCTTGTGATATTTTAAATTTAATGGTATGGGAAGGGTTCATTTCACATACTATGTTAAAGAGTACAGTGGTATAGGGAAGCAATTGATTAAAATGGTAGCTTTTTGGTGGTTTTCTACACAGGCAGGCAGAGACACCAAAGAATTGTTAACGATATTATAAATAAGGCAATTTTTTAAAATAATTAGAAAGGATTGTGGTTATTATGTCTGTTTAAAATGGTGTGAACCTATTCTTGTGGTCTGTCTGCTTGCCTGTGGCAATATACATCCAAACCCGGGCCCTGAACTAATGGTAAACTCTGACTGTTCAGCAGAACGTTGAAAGGCAGATGGGCTAAGTTTAGTACATTTTAATGCAAGAAGCATGTTGAACAAAGTGGTCCATAGCAGAGGATGGGCTACATGTTATAGACCTGATATTATAGGTCCCATTCATTTCAATTATTTACTTTTCTTTCATTGATAACTGTTTTTTAATTTTTTTAATATTTTTTCCTAGTTTTTTCTGTTGAGGTCTTTATTAGCCCCACCCTGATGAACCCTGGGCCGGATTCACAGGGCCTCTGAAAATCCCATAGGTGTGGGGAAAAAACAAGAACAAGTGAGTTGCCACTTGTGGAGCTGCAATGTTTCCTGCAGCTCAAGCATGTACAAAGGTAGAGGTGGTTTATGACTGGCTCCCTGAGTTACGGCAGCTTGTGGGTGTTTTTTCCTGCAGCTACAGAAAAATGTTATGCCCAGTGGGACCAGGCATACCATCTCCTGCAGCTGCAGTGGACCGATAATACAAATCTCTGCTGCTGCAGGGATTTCGGTTGTCAACTAGAGTTTTAGTGTGGGACTTAGTCCCACGTCATTTAGTGAATCCGTTCCCCTATGTGTGTCTACTTTGAATCCCCTTGAAATGGGTGTTTGTGATGGACACTTGCATACCCCACAAACAACATATAATGGAGGGATTTGAAAGAGGACACCTATGGGGTTCATCAGGGTGGGTCACTGTCTATAAATGACACTGACAGAAAAAAGTAGAAAAAATCTTTAAAACCAAAAAAGTTATGAAGTAAAGGAAAAACATTAAAATTAATGCTCCATTGAACTGAATGGGCCCTATTCATTTCAATGTGATCAGTGGTCGCAGGATCAGTGCATCGAGGGAAACTGAGGTGTCAAAATGAAGGGACAGATGAAGTCTCTGGCCATGATGAGGAACAGAGGTGAATGTCAGTGCTCAACCACCTGACAGTCACCAAAGTGGTCCATGCTGGTACCTCCCCCCCCACCGAGGAGCACCAGGGACCAAACCAGCTGCCTACTACAAAGGTGTACTGTCCCTGTCTCCCTGCAAGATCAGTGATAGGAGTCATGCTCACTGGTGATCCAGTTGGTCCTTAAAGAAGTTGTGTTTGGCAGCTATCTAACCACCCTCCTGGGTAAGAAGGTGGTATCAGTATATGAGCCATACTCAGTTCCCATCCAGCCCCCCCCCCACCACAGAAAGGGCATCTTTATAGGAGCCATGCTCAATAGTAATCCAACTCACCTCCCTTGAGAGAGGGGGGCCATCCCTATAGGAGCTACAGTAGCTTACAGCAGTCCCTCACCTCTCTTCCCCCCTTCCTCCAGCCTCAGTATCTAAATACACATCCAGACCCACTGGTACAATCACTGTCACAACACAAAAGACCATTCTTCTTCCACCATTTTTTATCTATTTCCGCCATCCCCATGTTCACACTACATTTGAATTATAAAGACAAGCAATCAAACATCACTGGCATTTACCAATGCTTGTTTTACCGGGTAGTAAATTCCAGGTTTTTGGGGCTGCTATGGTAAAGGCCTTCTTGCTAAAGGATTTATACATCCTAGTTTCTGTATACAGTTGCACACTCAACTCAGCAGGGGCCTACCAACCTCACTCCCACTCCCCCAGAGACCCACTGGTCTGGGAGGGTGGAGGGAGGTAGGGCATGGGAGGGTTAAAAGGGGCAGCCTCAAAGAAGTTGTCCAGCCCAGTTGCAAACAGACAACGACTCACTTTGCACCTCTGGAAGAGGCTTAAGCTCATTCTTCCACAAGGGGGGACTCCGAGTCAGTCTCAGGTGATGGGCAGACAGCACAGTAGCACCCAAACACAGGAGGGTAACATTGTAAAGAAGGTCTTCATGTTCAGGGATTCAGTGGTTAGAGGTATGGACAGGATGTTGGGGGACACCGAGTTAGTCTCAGGTGATGGGCCAGCCAGCACACTGGCACCCAACCCAAGGAGAGTAACACTGTAAAGAAGGTCTTCATGTTTAGGGATTCAGTGGTTAGAGGTATGGACAGGATGTTGGGGGACACCGAGTTAGTCTCAGGTGATGGGCCGGCCAGCACACTGGCACCCAACCCAAGGAGAGTAACACTGTAAAGAAGGTCTTCATGTTCAGGGATTCAGTGGTTAGAGGTATGAACAGGATGTTGGGGGACACCGAGTTAGTCTCAGGTGATGGGCCGGCCAGCACACTGGCACCCAACCCAAGGAGAGTAACACTGTAAAGAAGGTCTTCATGTTCAGGGATTCAGTGGTTAGAGGTATGGACAGGATGTTGGGGGACAGATGGAGGAGGGCTGGTTTGATGCCTGCCTAGAGCATCAGCCAGCTGGGACCTAGATAGAATAGGGAGGATGGTGGAGAGGGAAAGCAGAAGCTGGTGGAGTTGGTGCACCTAGGTACCAACGATCTGGCCAACCCATTGGTAGAAGCAGTGAAGCAGAGTTTCTGTAGACTGGGGTACAGGTTGGTGGCATAATCAGCTTCTATGGCCTTCTCCTAAGTCCTCCCTGTGTGATGCCAGGCGGGAAAGCAGGACAGGATTAGGGGTACTGAGATAGCAGGATTCAATAGTTGGCTCAAGGGGTGGAGTCGGGACATGGGGTACCACTTTGTAGGGGACTGGGAGGATTTCTGGGAAAGATGACTCTTCAAGGGTGACAGGCTTCACCTGACAAGAGAGGGGGCCAGCACATTGAGGCAGAAGTTTGATGTCTATATCAGGCATTTAAACTGACTGCAGGGGAGTACTGGTCTACAGGATCCACAATGGAGGGTGAGCAGAAAGGGATCCAAGATAGTACTCCCCAACACCCAGGGGATGGTTATAGGCTATGGGGTACAAGGAACAATGTAGGGGTTATAAGAGTAAGGGGGGACAGTTGTAAGAGAAGAAACTGCAGGTAAAGGCATGAAGAAAAAGGAGAGAAAGCACAGCAGGCAGATGGCCAGCAGAGGAGTTAGAGCAGGGGCCAAGTGGAGAGGGGTATGGATTAATGCCAGGAGCCTGGGAAAAAAAACATAGTGAGCTCCACGCAATGATGGCTCACACTGTGATAGATCTTGCAGACATAACAGAAAGATGGGCCACAGAAAACAATGACTGGGACATGGTGGTTCCTGGATATGCATTATCCAGGAGGGACTGTAGGAAGGGGTAGAGGAGGGGGTTGCCCTCTATGTCAGGAAGAGCATTGAAGCAACTGCAGATAGGGGCATTAGCAGCTCAGATGGGAAAACTGAGTCTATATGGGTGCAATTCATGATGGCCTTGGGGGAAAAAAGATAAGATTAGGGATGGTCTATAGGCCCCCAGGTTAAGGGGAGGAAAGGGACAGAGTACTTGAGGAGAAACTTAGAAGAGGGGTGGCAAAGGGGGATGTGGTAGTGGTAGGGGACTAAACTTGCCTAACATTGATTGGGAAGTCCCAGTGGCCAAGAGCACCAAGAGTCAGTCACTGCTGGATGCATTTCAGGACTGTCTCCTGGTACAACTACTTAAGGAACCCACCAGGCAGTCCACAGTACTAGATGTAGTACCCACCAACACAGAGCTGGTGGGTGCCATGACAGTGGGGGAGCCATTGGAGAATTGCGACCATATCTCTGTGTGGTTTGAACTGACCCTAGTGGCTAAGCCACACTCAAAAAACAAAGTCCTTGACTTTAGAAGAGCGGACTTCATTAAGATGAGGGAAATGGTCAGAGAGAAGTTAGAAGGGTGGGGGATATAGGCAGGGTGGAGGAGAAATGGAAAGCAATCAAAGGGGCTATCCTTGAGGTATTGAAGACATGCGTAAAAGCAGTAACAAAGAAAAATAGATCTAAGAAAATGCTATGGTTCTCACTTAGAGTCAGACAATCAGCAAGGGCCAAAAAGAAGGCCTTTTATAAATTTAAGAGCAAGCAAGGAGAGGCAGAATGGGAGGAATATCTTCAGAAGGCCAGGGAAACAAAAGCAGATACAGAACTGCACATTGCATAGGGGTGAAGAAAGAAGAAAGTTTTTTAGATATTTTAGCAAAAAATGTAAAAAGGGGGTGTTGCAAGACTGGTGGAGGTGGGTAGGGTAATAGAAGAAGATGGGCAGAAGGGCACTGTTTTGAAAGACTATTTTTGCTCCATCTTCACTAAGGAATAAGATGGTCCCCTGCCTGAGAGCAGCATCAAAGCAGCCTCAAAAGAAATCCCAGACATGAGTCTGCCAGTGTTCACTAGGGAAAGAGTTCTGAAGGGGCTGGCAGCTTTCAAGAATAATAAGGCCCTGAGTCCAGATGGGTTGAACCAAGGGATACTGAGGGAGTGGGCAACCGAACTGGCTGATCCACTGGCTGAGTTGTTCAACAGCTCACTCAGGACTGGGGCAGTTCCAGCAGTTTGGAAGTTAGCGGACATAGTACCGCTACATAAGGGGGGGGCAGGGAGCAACCAGGGAATTACAGCCTATTAGCCTGACCTCCATCGTGGGAAAGATGACAGAGTTCCTGATTAAAGAGATTTGTAGAATACCCGGAGAGCAACAGATTCCAGGATGATAAACAACACGGTTTTGTCACTTTTGCCACAGGAGAGTCTTGTAAGACCAACCTGATAGTTTTCTTTGACTGAGTGACATGGGAGATAGACAAGGGCCATGCAGTGGTTTGCTGTACTTTGACTTTAATAAAGCCTTTGATTCAGTACCACACAACAGGTTGCTTAAGAAAATGGAGGACTTGGGGAGGGGCAGCTAAAATTCTTGTGAGTTGCATGGGAAACTGGCTAGCAGGTAGGTGACAGATGGTGGTAGTAAATAGGAATAAATCAGAAGAGAAGAAGGTAACAAGTGGAGTTCTGCAGGAATTGGTACTGGGACCAGCCCTCTTAAACATGTTCATTACTGACATTGAAGAAGGTATCCAGGGCAAGTTGTGTCTATTTGCGGACAACACATAACTATGCGGAATGGTATACTGAGAGGAAGGAATAAGTTATATGCAAAAGGACCTGCTAAGATTATAGGGGTGGTCAAAGGTCTGGCAGTTAAAATTCAGTGCAAAAAAGTACAAGGTAATGCACCCAGTGAAAAAGAACCCCATGACGGAGTACTGGATGGGAGGGGAGAGACTTAGCACTACCAACAAGGAATGGGATCTAGGGGTTACCAGCAGTAACTCCCTTAAACAAACTAGTCAGTGCAACGAGGCCTATAGTAAGGCTAACAGGACAGGGCCGTCTGAACTGGCATGGCTGGTATGGCCAAGGCTATACTACTTTTTGTCCCCTTGAAACATATTACAGTGCTCCCTCGTGAACCCCGCTATAGCAAAATGTCAGTATTAGGTGGGATAAGTGACTTCTGACAGCAAACAGATGTCCCTGTCCATGTGTGGAAGGCTTGGGGAGCATGCAGAACTGTGGAGCCACGACTCCAGAAAAAAAGTGGTCATTGATCTGTCTCACCCACCTCACTGACATGGACATATCCCGATTCCTAACTTGACTAAGGGAATTAATGCAGGTGCTTTTTATTTTGACTGCCTTTTAATTTTAGAAATCATGTAACATGAGGGCAAAGGCAGAGCAGAATGAACAGGACGGCAGGTTTGTTTTCCCTCAGTTTAGTTAAAGATATTGGGGAATTAATCTGCTTACCATAATGTGTTACTTTTACAGAGTTGGCAGTTGGACACCAGTACCGTCTGAGGATTGTGGCATGACTTATCACAAGTAGTCTTATGCTGAATTAAAGTGCTAAGCTAACTTAAAAGACTACCTTTTATTTATTATGGAAACCTGAAATTGTGGGTGCTATGGGCAGGAGGGCAGGCTGGAGATTGTAGCAGAGGGTGGGGAGATGGGAGTTGTATTTTAAAACATTTTGGTCTGGGGAGGAGGGTGTGGGGGGCTGTTCCTTTTTGTTACAAGTAGTATTTCTCCAATAGGAATAGGCACAAATACTGCTGACATTTGTTATTTGTATCACAATAACGAATAGTGCATTATTTCTGATTTTCAGGAAATACTATTCATTACTCGCACGCCCTTAGCTAGCACTGCTCATTGCACTAAATTGTTAAGTTTCTAATGGCTCGTCTCCAACTGCTATAGAGCTTCAGCTTACTTTGCACCTCTCTGGAAACTTTAATTCTGTGCAATGAGCAGTGCACACATTAAGCAACTCTTTGAAAAAAGTTAAACCACTGAGTGGGAGTCTGATTTCACTACTATACAATGTAGTATTTGATAGGGACACTGTCATGTTTTTATAAGAATTATTGGTCCGGTCTGGACCAGTGTACCATTCAAAATGTACTGGCATTCATAGTTCATGAATGACCCCAAATCTGCCTAATACTGTATCATTTTTATTTGGCAATTCTTTTTAAAGGAAGGTTGTCATAAACTCTAGTGCCAATCACTAGGGTTGCAGAAACGCCCGATTAGCACAACCTTTATTTTTTTTTTAATTTTGCAGCTTACACATGGTATGCAATTTGCAATCCCTTCTTGCCTTAATGGAGGTTGCTAGTGCTGTCCTGGAAGCGCCATTCTGACAGTGCTGCCACACCGGAAGACTGAGCTGGACCTTGTGGGATAGTTGGTGAGCTTGGTTATAGAAACATAGAAACATAGAATTTGATGGCAGATAAGGACCGCTTGGCCCACCCAGTCTGCCCATTTCCCTACCTAATGGATAAGCTGCAGATCCTAGTTAACCAGCAGCCTATTTCTTCCTACCCCAACCCCCTAGAATTGCCTTATGACTGTCTCATGCATGCTTGAATTCCACCACTGTTTTTGACTCCACAACCTCCTCCGGAAGGCCGTTCCATGCATCCACAACCCTCTCTGTGAAAAAATACTTCCTTACATTACCTCTGAGCCACCCCCCATCTTCAAATTGTGCCCCTTTGTTCTTGCACCTCTTTTTTTGAAAGATGCTACCCTCTTGGACCTTGTTGATTCCCTTGAGGTACTTGAAAGTTTATATTATGTCCCCTCTCCTCCTTTTCCTCAAGGCTATACATATTAAGCTCCTTAAGTCTCTCTTCATATGTCTTCCGGTGCAGACCCCACCATTTGAGTGCCCTCCTCTGGACAGCTTCCATCCTGTCTATGTCTTTGGGAGATTGGGTCTCCAGAACTGCCAGATACTCCAGATGGGGTCTCACCAGCTGTCTGTACAGAGGGATAATAACTTCCTGTTTTCTACTGGTGATGCCTCTCCCTATGCATCCCAGTATCCCCCCAGCCCTCCTTGCTGCCCTCTCACATTGCTGGCCCACCTTTAGGTTATCTGATATGACTACCCCCAGGTCCCTTTCCATTTTTGTTGTTGTTAGTATCTCACCCCCATTGTGTACTCTTCCCCTGGGTTTTTGTTTCCCAGGTGCATTACCTTGCACTTATTAGCATTGAATCTAAGCTGCCATACATTTTACCATTCTTCTAACCTTGCCAGTCCCTTCTCATCCTTTACACCCCACCTTGTGCATCAACTCTGTTGCAGATCTTTGTGTCATCTTTGTGTTATCTTCCTGTTGTGTGCAGCTCACCGCTTCGTGACGATCGGGGCATGTTTTCACAAAGTAAAAAGAAACGTTGTGCCTGGTAGTATTCTTTGAGCTCTACCTTTAGAAACAAACCCCGTCAAAAATGAAGCAGTCTAACCTATTTAATTCTGTTAATGAAATTTGCAGCCCTGAGTTCGGGCACGCACAGCACCATATGTGCTACCACGCATGCCCGAACTCAGGGCTGCAAATTTCATTAACAGAATTAAATAGGTTAGACTGCTCCATTTTCAACGGGGTTTCTTTATAAAGGTAGAGCTCACAGAATACTGCCAGGCACAATGTTTCTTTTTACTTTGTGAAAACATGCCCCCATTGTCACAAAGCAGTGTTCCGCACACAACAGGAAGATAAGGGAATCTAATTTGCATGCAGGTTGCGACTCTTGCCACTACAATCCAGGACATAGCGCCTCTCACTCCAAGATATAAAAATTAACATTTTAAGTGAAAGACATGCACTACAACAGACATAAAACTCTCTCACTGCAAGTTAGCAGGTCAGTAGTGGCTGGTAGGAAAATAGGATTTATGACAGCCTTCCTTTAAAAGCATAATTCCAGATCTCTCTCAAGCTCATTACAGTAAGCTCAACCGCCAATCATCGTCATCCTAGCACTGTACACGGTATTCATGCATGAACAAGTGATGACATTTTTATGCCCCCTGGTACTTTTATAAATGTTGAAACTAGGCATAATTCTGAGTTGATATTGATAGATGCTCTCTCCATTCTGAAAGGAGCATTGTAACTCTTAGAAAGAAAGATAAACTACTGAATTCTTGGCTGCAGGCATGAGCAGTATCAGTTCAATCAGGTTACACAAAATGGGTGCACACACTGAAGAAAATCAACAAATGAACAACAGTGCTTTTCGTTTGTAACACAGGCCTGGAAGCTGTAAAACGGGGGTTAAACAGTTGAGGGGTTAAACAGCTGCAAGTTACCCTAAGTACTATCACCTGGTAGTAATACCTCCTGGGAGCTACTATACTGTGGTCACTATCAACCTCTCAGATCCCACACAATCACTGGTGCACTCATCCAAACAAGTGGGAACAACAGGATGACTTACTCTACACAAGGTGCAGTATACCATTAAGATGTTACAAGTACTAACACAAAATTCTCAAGTATGAAACAGCAAACAGTGACTCTACATACAGGTGGAAGCTACGTTGCCTGTGTCCTTTCGATGGTGCACTCGTTGAAACAATTTATCAAGCTTGCAATTAAACCACCTAGCAGGCCATGGTGTGGTAGCACAAAAACTTGAGGTCTAAAATGGGAGGTGCTTGAAACCAACTTTGCAGTCTCAGTGAGGTAACTGTAATCTTACAAGGAAAAGTACAAAGACCCCAGCCAGCAAGCCCAGCATTCAACATGGACGCAGCAGGTCAGTCGAGACAGAAACCAGCACACAGTAGCAAATCAGGCAGCATTCAGGATTAGACCATCACAGCCTGGAGATGAAGCACTTTGGACACACATACTGATGCCTCACAGCAGCACAGCCCCTCTGGCTCAACACTCACAGAGCACGCAGGAGCACAATGCAGTGGCTTCACAGTTCTAAAGGAGCCCAGATCCCAGGAGCGACCCCTGCAGTACAGCTTCCCTCTGGATCAAAAGTACACTCCATTCCCCAATTCATTTCATTGAATAAGGGTTGGGAGACCCCTTACCTGACTCCTCAGCAGCTTGATGGAGGAGCTGGCCTATGTCTCTTTAGCTCAGCTGCTGCTTTCCAGGCTTCATACCTCTCAGATTCTCTCATAGCAGTTTCATTCTGCAAGTGCCCTTCTGGCACAGACTCTTTTTTATATTTATTTATTTATATTGTATGCTCCTGCTCCTCTGGTGGCCTCCTTCTGATGGACCCCCCAGTTCCATCATCTGGCTCCCCTGGGACTTACCTTCTGCCACAAGCCTTGCAACGTGTGCCCAACCACTGGTGCAGAGCCTGCGAGGGGTCAGTCCACATTCTGCCATCAGGGGTGATTTTCACATTTTCACCCTCTTTACCCCAGAGCTCTAGCCATTCACAGATGCACATGTGCACGGAGGCACTGCCCCAGTCCACCCACCCAGCCTAGTGCCTAGCCCCTGCCCATGTCTGACACTACCATCGAGCCTCCACTTGGTGGCAGCCAAGAGCTGCAGTGGCCCGCCACCCCTACTCAGGAGAGGAGAGCTGCCTGGCGGCTGCTCCATCCACTCCCAGCCCTACCCCCCCAGCAGACCCCTGGTGTCCCGTGCTCATTCCTGAACATGGGCCACCGGCATGGTGAGAGGTAAGGCATTCAGCACCTCAGCCCTCTACCCCACTGGGCCAGCATCTGGTACAGACTCTTGATGTCCCTATTAGTAGACACCCTTCTAGAACATTTTCACAGTTTTCACTTTTACAGGAGCCTTCCCTGGCATGGTCTCTCACACCATATGAGCCCAGGATAAGACGCACAAAACTGTGGACCAGTAAACCCGGTGAGGACGTACCAGACATGGGCCTGGCTAGGCCATCTCAACCCCACAGCAGCAGGTCTGATCATCTTAGTGTCTCTCTCAGACTGCAATGAGTTACTCAAGAGCCAAGAAACTTCCCCCTTCAAACCAGCGTTTGATTGTCAGTCCTTCTGCCCTTTCCTCTCCTCTGACTGGTCCATAAAGCCTACCAGTACAATTTGGGAGGGTGTCTTTATGTCATTCCCCCACAATCTCTTTGGTTGTTAGAGTTTTCTAGCCCTCTCATTGGCCAGGTGGCAGGGTCAGAGGGCAACAGCATGGTCATGGCCATGTCCCTATAAGAGTCTTGTGCCCCCAAATCCTTTATTTTTATATTTATTCCCCCCATATAATGTGTTGGCCCCCCAGGTTTTGATGCAGCTATTGTCCTATTGTTGGACTATTGCCCAATCATTTGGGGGTGGCTGCACTGTAGCAGGTTTGTGAGTCAGTTGAGCTGGGGTCAGGTGGAGTGGAGAGTGTCAGGCAGGAGCCCCTGCATGTGCACTCCCGCTCAGAAGATAGCAGCCTTCTCATGTGGTGCAAAGAGGTGCTGAAGATGTGGCATACGTGGCTGTCCTAAATGTTTCTGGTGCCCTCTACCAGGATAGGGGAACCAGGATAAGATAATGCAGCTGCAGCTATGAAGAAGGGCACAGGGAGCAGTGAAGATGTCCTTGCTGATGCACCCTATCTCCCACTGCCACACACATGATCAAGTGGGAGGGAGCCAGCAGCATCCTCAGAAGCAGCTGTCTGTGGCCTTCAGAGGATGGCAGCAGTAGTCCAAGTAAGCCCCCTTCTGAGAAGGGGGTTACTCACTTTTTAGCATTGCATTTCAGCTGCCAAACCTTGGACCACCTCTCTAACCTATGCAGGTCCCTCTGCAGCTCTCTTACTCCCTATTTGCCATCTACCCTGACACAGGGCTTATTTGCATCTTCTGCAACAAGGCACATCTTGCCTTGCATTCATATGTCGCTGATGTACATATTGAAAAGGACTGGTCCCAGGAGTGACACCTGTGGCACCCCACTTGTGACCTCCCCCATTTGACCCCATCAGCTACAACTTCCTGCTGTCTTCCCCTAGTAGTAATGTCACTAATGCAGAACAACAGCTTAGAATGCTGCCATAGAGCTGCTTTGCTGTATCTAATTGAGCTGGAAGCTGCGTTTTTAAACTTGAACTTACAGAAAAAGCTGTAACACAAGGAATCAGTAATTTGAGCCTGAGCCCATCACTAACCCTCAAGTGCCTTCCCTCAACCCAGACTCCAGCTCACTGAAAGGAAACAGAGTGTCTGAATTGGGCATGGAATTCTATACACTATAAAAGATAATGTATGGCCATCCGTATAAAAACAAACCTACGTCTTCATCTCGAGTTTGCTATGGCAACCAGTGAACCTCTTGAGCCTTGCTCTGAAGGTTATTAATTTATTTATTTATTTTATTTATGTCTTTGGTAACCGGGTAAGTGCACTGATCCAGGGGACCATTTTCAGGCACGACCCAGGCCACACTTGGGCATTACAGACAAATGGCAGCAGAAAGTACAGTGGCAGTACAAAAGACCTAAGATCTTTGGTTACAGAAGGTTTGGTCTTACGTCATTAAGGCAAAATGTACACATGAAGCATCAAATACAATAGTCAAAATAACACAAAGGGCAACAATTTAATACAGTAATCAACTATGGCAGTGAGGTAGTCACCAGGCGCCCATGCGGCAGTATTGATATGTCCCACCACCACAGCTAACAGAGGGGAGAAGAGAAAAAAGCAACCTAATATGTGAGTGAGGGGGTGGGATGAAAAGGGCAGGTTAGTGCCTTGATTTTGGCGAACAATGGCAGGCATTAGCTAACAGAAACCAGTCTTTTAGATGCTGTTTGAAAACTAGGTGGGAGGTGGATGAGCAGATGGCCAGTGGGAGTCTGTTCCATAGGGAAGGTGCTGAGATAGAGAAGGCTTTGCATCCTATCTTAGTGAAGGTATGGGAGACTTCCAATGGGGGGACTGTGGATGCCCTTAGGGCTCGAGTGGTTACCCTATCAATTAGCATGAGTAAGTAGGGGGACAGGTGGTGACTTCTAAGTGAGTTGTCCACCAGACAGCCTAGGGCATAGTCAAAATAACCCTGCAGTGGGAGCCACCCGAGGGATTGGTATAGCGAGCAGTGATGAGTGGTATAAGGGGCTTGGAGGATGAAGCAGCAGATTGAGTTGTATGTAGTGTTTAGTCTGGAGAGGAGAGAAGAGGAGACAATAGAGTATATAGGGGAGCAGTAGCCTAGGAGGGGCAGTAGCTTGCCCTGGGCTATGGCAAGGCATGCTTCGTAAGACAGAAGATGCCTGAGTCTGTAAGCTGCACCTAGTTTTTGGTGAATTCTCCATACTACAGTGTTGATATTCTCAGCAAAAGTTAAGGAGGGATCAAGCGTAACCCCAAGGTATTTGAAAAAGGGGACACTTTCGAGGGGTGAGTCTGTTGGCGTGAGCACTTGCAGGGAAGTACTGGATCTGGTGGCTTTGGCAAGGTAACGTCTTGAGCCAAAGAGCATGGACTTGGTCTTTTTCTCGTTGACAATGAGTTTGCTGTTTAGAAACCATTTATGGGCAGAGATGTAGTTTTCGGTGATGGCGGAGGAGATGGTTTGCAGTGATTTGTCACCGTGGAAGAGAACCAAATAATCTGCATAGAGGAGTACTTTGCAATCCAGACTGTCCAGGAGAGCATTGATAAACATGGAGAAGAGTAATGGGCTTGAAACTTAGCCCTGGGGGAACCCCAGTGTGCACAGGTAATTGAGTAGAGGTAGCTTTACCAAGAATGATGGACTGAGACCTGTTCAAGTGGTAGCTGTGGAACCACTCAACAGTGCCATACGAGCAGCCAAATTTATGTAGCGTGAGATGAAGGAGGTGATGGTCGACAAGGTCGAATGCCTTTGGTAGAGTTGATAGATCTTGGTTGCCATAGAAACTTCTCGATGCAGACACAGGCTTGTTGTGTATGACTACCCATATATTATCCTCTATGTTGCTGGTTTTGGTTTCTTTTTACATCTTTTCTTTGTTAAGGACTAGGGCTGTATGGGATTTTCAAATTCCGGCAGAATGGAGTTCTGAGGAATTTTGGAAAATTCTGCCGAATTCTGCCGAATTCTGTGGGTAGCAAAATTCTGTAATTTTGGAAGCAGAATGTTTTTCATGGTTTAGTACTCAGCAGTTTGCACACACTCCAGATTCCTTTTCCACAATCCATGGAAAATTAGTCTGTGGTTTATGTAATCTGCTGAAAGTTACTGCACTCCACAGTTTATGTAGAAAGGCTTTATGGAATCCAGCTGAATGCAAAAAGAAATTCTGAAAAGCATTTTAGAATTGGAATTGCCATTACCCATGAATTCTGCTGATGGAATTCCACATTCCACTGGTGGAATACTGCATTCCACACTTTATAGTGATAAATAAATAAATATATATTATAGAGGTGCAGTCACACCTGTATATTAGGGTTACATAAGCACTTCTATGTTAAACCCAATTTTTTACACCCGTTCAACAGATGTACATGACATCTGGAAAGCACAGCCTCTGTGCCAGGATCTCTTGATCCTGTAACTTTTATATAGATCAATTCAAGGGAGGCAAAGTTATAGAGGTGCAAATAAAACACAAAAGTCTCAATTTTTAAAAATGTGAAGACTTTTTTTGCCAACTAAAAAAACAGGAGGCTTCAAAACCTGACACTTTAAGGTTTGACAGAGGTTAATCCAAGGTGTATGCTTTTGCGGTTTTAGGTCCCACTGTTAAGTAGTTTTTAAATTATTTTAAAAAAATGTTTCATTTCTGAGCACGCACAGTTCAGAAAAGCAATGTTCTATTCATAACTGAATGTTTGCGAAAGCAGTTTGCACTGTCTTTAGTAAACAACAGCCATGTTGTATAGTGCAACCCTTGCTACTGTCACCACCTGTAGATCAGAAATGGGGTTACTGTCATTGTAGCCCCGCCATCCTGACTGTGCTGTACCTTCAACTGTATCTGCACACAGGGGGCCCCCAATCCCTGGTGGCAGTGTATGTTTTATTTAATTATTTATTTATTTGTACAATCCGATACTGGGATGCCCACCCCAGCCCCTTGTTTCATGTAATTCACACACACACACACACACACACACACACACAAACAAAACTGGGTGGGACACTGGGAAGCCCACCTCTAGTGTCCTGAGATAGATTCATTTTATATGTATACCTGCAAAAGAAGAAAACTGTCCCCCAACATAATTTTTTAAAAAATTCAAAATTGAAAGAAAGAAAATGGTCCCTCATCATCGCTGCCGTTACCCTCCCCATCCCCACCTTCCCACTGAGTGCCCACCCCCCTAACCCTATACTTACCTGCTGAGGTCATATGCTGTCGTTTTCTGTGGACCAGGACACATCTGCACTCTTCAAAGCCGAACTGCAAACTGAAGAATAAAACTCAGTGCCGTATAATGTATTTGGTGGATAGGAGTCAGTTGCACTATAAGACACAACTGTCATTTACTAAAGGACAGCTGTGTCATATAGTTAGCACTATGGGACAGAGCTGTTCTTTACTAAATGACAGCTATGTCGCATAGTTCAACAGGCTCCTATCCATCAAATGCATTATACAGCACCAAGGTTACCAGTAAGTAAGGTTTTACTGACAGTCACAATCAGCCTGTAGTCCCTTACAATCATCAGAATCTTTCCCTTGGATGAAACTCTGGCAGTTGCGGCTCAGGTGCCATGCAATCTGTACTTAGATTAGTTAGAACTACTGTAATGTTTTGGGGCCGTTAGATGGTAAGCAGAAGAAAACCATGGGCCGGATATTCAAACTGCGCTATTTTGTGGCGCAAGCCCTTGCGCTGCACAAAATAGTTGCACAGGGGTGTGGCCAGAGCAATATTCAAAGGAGTTGCGCCCTTGAGCAACTCCTTTGAATATCACCCCCCAGCCACAGCCACTGTGCATGGTGCAGTGGAACTTGCGCCACCACAAGTGGTCAGAGTGGTGCATTCAACTTGCGGTGGCACAAGTACCATTGCGCCATGCGCAAATTTCGAATATTCAAAAGGTGACATGCAAATGGGGCCATAATTCATGCAAGGTGTGGGGGGGGCCATTGCATCTGATTAAGGCCCCATTTGCATGCCATTAGCATGCATGTGCGCCGATCCGAGGACTGCGCCTGGCGCCCCTGCCAGGCAGCAGCCGTCGGGGACCGGCGCCCCCTGCAGCCCGATCGCGGGCAAAAGAGTAAAAATCCCCCACCACCCCCACTGGCCCGATCGCCGGCAACAGCAGAAGGTCCCCCTCCCGACTGGCCCGATCGCGGGCATAGCTGAAAATCCTCCCCACCAGCTGCAAATGCAGGTAGCAAAGTGTCCCCGAATGGATCCCTGGTGGTCCAGTGGATCTATAAGCCCAATCCCAGGCTGGAATATTTAACCCCCAAGAACACATCCTGGTGATCTGTGTCCCCACCCACCCACCCACAAAGCCCCACCACCCGCTCCCCCACAGCCAGCGGGTGGCAGCATCCACCACCTGCTGCCCGCCGCCCGCTGACTGACTCCCGGTAAGGGCTGCGACCATTGGTGCAGAGCAAGAGCCAATGGGCATGCAGCACACCGTACAAGGCAGTCCAGATTTGTGAATGAACATTCATTCACAAATCTGGACTGTCTTGTACGGTATGGGCTGCACGCCATTGGCCTTGCTCTGCACCAGGGGCGTAGCCCTACCAGGCAGCGTCAGTCAGCAGGCAGGGGCGGCAGGCGGTGGATGCCGCCACCTACCGCCGCGGGGAAGCGGGTGGTGGGGTCTGTGGGTGGGTGGGTGGGGAACACTAGATCACCAGGGATGTGTTCTTGGGGGGTGTTTAAATATCTCCAGCCCACGATCGGGCTTATCGGTCCACTGGACCACCAGGGATATGTTCAGGGCGGGGGGTGTTTTAAATATCTCCAGCCCGCGATCAGGCTTATCAGTCCACTGGACCACCAGGGATCCATTTGGGGCACTTTGCTTCCCGCGATCGGGCTGGTGGGGGATTTCAGCTATGCCAGCGATTGGGCCAGTCGAGGGGCGAGGACTTTTTCTGCTGTTGCCTCTCCATCGGGCCAGTGAGGGTGGGGTGGGGGATGTTTTACACTTTGCCACGATCGGGCTGCAGGGGGAGCACAGCTGTTGTGTTGCACCCTGCAATGTGGCAGCTCACCTGTGGGTGGCCCTCGACTTGATCCTTTTTTTGTCTCAAAGTTGTGCAGGCGCAGGTTGGGGGTTGCGCCTGCACAACTCTGCACAGCCCGGCTGAATATCGGGCTGTGCAGTTTATGCATGGTTCCTCCCCCTCCAGTTCAGCATGCATTCATTTGCATTGCGCTGTTGCTCAGCATGTTTTCAGTGGTGCAACTGCCTCCTGCTGAATATCGCAGAATGGAGCAATTTCGGACTTGCGCAGGCACAACCCTATTGCGCATGGTGCAACCCTTTTGAATATCTGGCCCCATTTTTTTTTTTTAACTTGTATTTTCCTTGCATGTAAGGTGAGTCTAGACCAATACAAAAGGGTGAGATGAAGAAGTTATTTAGATTAAAGACAACTGAAAAACAGGTGTCCGCTGTTGAGAATATTGGTATATTTACTGTGTATTCTTTAATCTACATCTAAGAAGTTCATTTCTAAATGTACTGTAACTGCCCCTCACCAACACATATTCATCACCTATTAATGATCTTCCTGCCACCCTATTTGGATACAGCAAGATTTGCCAGTTCAAAACTGTGCTCCATTTCTACCTTGACAGTGAGAATATCTGCTGTTGCCCAGTACAATCCTGTCCTAACCAAGCTTACCCCATCGCTCGCCCTCCCCTCCCTACTACTTCATCCTCCCACTGCTCCTGCCTCTTCCTACTCCCTCTCCCCTCCCTACTTATCAAGTCTACCTCCACCCCTTCTTACCTTTTCCCTTTTCCCTTTGTTTCACCCTTTTACAAAGCCAACTCTGGGGTCTTACTTGGGGTTGTCAGCCCTAATGCCCACCCCCTACCCTGGATCAGATGAGGTCAAATGCTATGCCTTTATGCAAGGCTCGTAGGGCCCTGTGTGAAGAAAGCTCTTACAGATTATATTGGCTGTACTGTATCACTATGAGGCATTATAAGGTACTAGATTGGAGCTGTAGCTTGTGCTTTGGACAGGAGGCTATGGGCTGGGGGTGGGCATTGAGTAACAACCCCAAGTAAGACCCCACCACTGATTCACCAATACTCTAGAGACCCAAATCCCTAATGTTTTTTCATTTCCTATCTTTGTGTGCTTTGTGTTTTACAACCCTATATTACATGGATGTGACCCAAATCCCATCATGAAAACCATCATTTATTTCCCCATATACGACACCACTGAAAGTAATATAAGATTGCAATTAAACTCAAATACCACAGCAATTAAACACAAATACTACAACTAAAAACCTCTCCAAAAACAGAAAAATCCCACCCACAATATATAAAACACCTACCTGATTAAAACAAAAACAAATTAAAATGACTAAGCAAAATAAAAAAAACTTAGTAAATGAGCAATTCACACAACATGTTAATGACTACAACTAACTACCTAAGCAGCTATCAATGAAAATAATTGTTGTGCAAATGAAACAATAAATACTGTTTGTTGTGTGGGGGGGTGGGCATGAAAGATACTGTAGTAGTACAGAGGTGATACGGTGCAAATGCCCTTAGATGTATGTTTATTCAAATAATAAGTAGAACAGAAGGCAAAACGGTTGTTAGGTTTTGTTAGGATAAAGTCTTTTTGCAAAAAAAAAGATCCACTTGAAAAGGCAGCAAGGCAGAATTCCTTCTTTCTTGTAATGTCTGTCGGGCTCTTTAAGGCTAAAAACCTTTTCCTTGGTTGCGGTATATCCTTGTCTTGGTGACTTTCACTCAGCTTTCCCTCCTCCAGTTCAGAGCTCAGGCTGGAGATCCTCCTGCTTCACACAGCAGCTTCACACTCTCTCTCTAATTCTTTCTAGAAGGCTCCCTTTTTATACATCCACAGGGGTCAGGTGATCTGCCTCACCGTACCTCATTAACATCATTAGTACATTTTATCATTTTTATGAAGGTATTTTCTTAAGCAAACATATGAAACTTTAATACATGAACAGTAAAATCACACATGTGCACACCTTAAAATATACTCCCTTTCACCAGTGTTATGACATTTATTTACAAATATGTTGCTATAAGGGGCAGATCTTAATTATGGCCTCCTCACACCTTTGTACCTTCCCTAAATCAGCCTTCAATTATACCAAGCCTGTGACTGATCATCGCCTTGGAAACAGCACCAGCTGCAGGTAAGTGAACTGGAATTGCTGAGGCCATGCACTGAAATAGTCTCACATTTCTTTTATCTTTTAGTAGACCCTTCTCTTTCGTGACTCAGGGGAACCAGACTACCCATTTGCTTCAAATATGAGCCAATAGTGTATAATAAAACATATTAACTTTGTTTTTTTGAAGCTGTTTCTATGTTAGTATTAATTCAGGTAAAATTAAGGGGAGGTTAATGAGTGTAACTTGCATGTGCATTGCACATATGTCTCTGTCTGTATGTGTCAAACATCCTAATGTTGTTATGTAAAACAAATGCTAGGAAAGTGTCACATATGAGGATATAATGGCATTGAGGGTGTTAAGTAGCTCAATAAACCCACTCACCCTTCAAGCTCATGGGTTATTGGCTACTTACTGCCCTCTATGCCATTATATCCTCATATGTGACACTTTCCTAGCATTTATTCTCATATATATATATATATATATGTATATGTACAGTAAAAATATAAAAAAATATTACCACTCTAGGTACAGATATTACTATAGTAGATCCAGATGAGTTAACTCAGAACTCATTTGAATGTTCAGCCTCAGTAGTAGTACTAACTGTATTCAAATGTAAATAACTTTAAAATGAAAAATGATAGCATGGTACTGTGAGCACAAATGTTGTTCAGCAAAAACAAAATATCTACAAAATGAGTCATGTTTCATTTATAGCCACCTTTTAATTTTTTATAATTAGCAAAAAACAGCAGAAAATGCATTATTTTCACTTTTTCAATTAACAAATGCAAATAATTTTATAATGAAAAATGATAGCATGGTACTGTGAATATGACATTTATTCAGCACAAAAATATCTACAAAATGAGTGGTGTTTCATTTACAGATATCTTTTAGTTTTTTTTATAATTAGCAAGAAAACAGCAAAACATTTAATTTGTTTCACTTTCTGCAACAAATGTGAATAACTTTAAAATGAAAAATGATAGCACAGTACTGTGAGCATGAAATTTGTTCAGCACAAAAATATCTGCAAAATGAATGGTGTTTCATTTATAGATACCTTTTAGTTTTTTGTAATTAGCAAAAAAACAGCAGAACCTTCATTTTATTTTACTTTTTGCAACAAACAAATGCAAATAACTGTAAACCAAAAAATGATTCCATAGTACCCTGAGCACAAAAGTTGATCAGTACAAAAATATCTACAAAATGAGAGTTTTTTCATGTATAGATACTTTTTAGATTTTTTACAATCAGTAAAAACTGGAAAAAAATGAAATTCATTTTTCACTTTTTTTTTTGGAGGTTTGGCATAAAGAAATATGCACCCCCAACTGGAAATATTGTCAATATTTTTGGTTCTTGTGCCGACTGACCTGATGACATCACTTCTGGCATCGCCACTTGTGATGTTATTGGGTCAATAGGCATGTGAACAAAAAATATCAACAATATTTCCAGTAGAGGGTTGTGTATCCTTTATATATACAAAAAAGGGGAAGGAAATATCTGTGTCCTAATTGGTTGAAAAGATTCTGAAGCCATTTGTTTAATAAGGGACAACCAATGGCTTTGACTTTCTTATGCAATTATGATTCAGCACACTGACATATCAGTGCCTTCCAAAATAATTGTTCACTTATCCCTGATTGCCATCACAAACATGGATGCCATCTTTACTCACTAAAAAAAACCCTTACGTTGGCCTTAAAAAACTAAAACTTATTTAAATTTAAAAGAAACGTAAATTAAGTAAATTAATTTCCCCTCATAAGCCCTTCTTCACACACATACACAAATTTAAAAATGAAATACTACCCACAGCTTTAATTTCTTGTGTTCTTTTACAAAAAGACTAATAAAAAAACTGTCCTTACCTGCTTAACAGGGAAATCTTGGCTGCTTTTCCTGCCACCAATGAAGCTAAAGCCCTGGCATGAAGTCTTCTATTATGTCAATAACAAACCTGCTAGACTTTTTTGACTGGGTGACAAGGGCACTCAATATGGACCATGTGGTGGATGTCCTGTATCTGGACTTCAGCAGGGTCTTTCAACTTGGTACCACAAGGAAAGTTAACTAGTAAGCTGAGAAACCTGGGAGCAGGGGAGAAACTGGTTAAATGGGTTAGGAGCTGGCTGCAGGACAGACAGCAGAATGTAGTTGTAAGGGGAGAACTCTTGACTCCCAGAGCTGTAACCAGTGGGGTACCACAAGGCTCAGTACTGGGACCAGTGCTATTTAACATCTTCACTGCTGACATATCAGATGGGACTAGGAGTAAGAGCAGACTTTTTGCAGATGACACAAAGATCAGTTCAGAGGTGGATAGTGTGGAATGGGGGCATGTATTCCAAGAGGATATGGCAAGACTTGAGCACTGGTCAGACACATGGCAGCTGGGGTTCAATGCTAAGAAGTACAAAATCATGCACTTGGGAGCCAGGAACCCTGAAAATTGCTGCTGGCTGGGAGGGGGAGTAAGGATCTGGGAGTACTAGTCATGGGACATGAATCACTCAGTTCAGTATAGGAAGGTGGCAGCCAAAGCTAATAAGATGTTAGGGTGCATTGCCAGGGGAATCACCTCTAGGACAGAGGAAGTCATTCTGCCACTGCACAGGTCACTGGTGAGACCTCGCTTTGAGTACTGAGTGCAGTTCTGGTGCCCCTATATAAAGAAGGACGTCAAACTACTGGAGGGGTCCAGTGCTGGGTGACAAAGATGATCCTTGGGCTGGGGGACAAATTATATGAGGAACGACTGGGGGAGCTGAACATGTATTTGCAGGAGGATAGAAGGGAGAGAGGGGAAATGATTGAGACCTTCAGATACTTAAAGGGAATGAACAGGGTTAGTATTGTTGGCATGTTTAGATTAAAGTGGGAGGGACACAAGGGGACAGTCTGAAACTAGAGAGTGGAAGATTTAGAAGAGAAAATAAGGAGGCACTACTTCATGGAAAGGGTGGTAGTAAGGTGGAATGCACTGCCAGAGGCGGTGATATCATTGAAAACTGTAGGTAGTTTTAAGAGGAGGTGGGACAGGGTCACACGTGAGGTCAAAACTGGGGGGAAGTTGGAGAGGAGGAGTCGGCAGTAGGGGAGCAATAAATCAGATGGACGGGCAAGGGGTGGGAGGGAAGTTACAGTAGATTAGACTGGGAGCTGTACACTCAAGTAGACTCGATAGACTGTATGACCTGTATCTGTTGCATTTTCATATGTTTGTACGTCTATGTGTGAGGGTGAACATTCCACCAATGGAATTCTGTGTAATTTTCAGTTTTGTATGCTATGGTAAACAAAATTCTTTCCAATAAATTTATGGAAATACAGATGCTTGACAATTGCAAAGGAACTGCAGTAGTTACTTTTAAAAGGGATGGGAAATTATTTTTACATAATTAGTTGCCCTTCCGTCTTCTTTTCCATGTCAGTTATGTATTCTGATATGCTTTGACCAATTTTTGATAAATACATTATCTAATTTCTGGGTGCCCTCAAATCTACATAGAGTTCCACTGTCATCATTGGTTATTACTCTTTCTTTTCATATTTCGAAGACATTTCATGAAATCTGTTACACATTCCATGCTATTCATCCCAATGGCCTGGAATGGGGTTACTGTTGTCACAGAATATTCAGGCAGTTTGAAAACAGAGCAGAAGCTTTGGGGAGAGAGGGAGGGGCTAAGAGTAGTTACAAAAAATTAGAACATCATGGCACAAAAGCTCCTTTTAAAAATTTTAAAAAATTCCTCCATCTTGGTCATAAAGTGTGGTTATAAAAAGACTATGTTGAAAATTCCAGATAAACTGTTATAACATGCAAGTGAACATTTGGTATTGACAAATGCTTGTTTGAGTTATGGTTCAGCTTCTGGTACAGCTCTTGTGAAGGTAGAAATGCTTTACGAGATTCTACATTTTGTAACTCAGCCCTCAAGATTAGGTCATCATTGCCTCATGCAAAATTCATTACTGTTTTTATCTGTGCAGGATCTTTTTAATTTTCTGGCAGCTTGTTTATTGACAAAAGCTGCCCTTGACTTACTTTCAAAGTCTGTGGGGCACCTTTTTTCAAGAGCTTCCTCTGGGGTTTCTACAAGCACCGCATATATGAATTTATTCCACTTATTAGAACCAGTCAGGGGTAACTACGTACCACATGGTTTAACAGACTGTCAGCCTTCCAATCTTTTTTAATCAAAATTTTAATCTTATCATTTAGACTGAATTCAATATATCCCTGTTTTGATTGATTTTTCCATGTATCCATTACTTTGGTATTATAATGTTTTGTTGTATGTTCTGGTTGCCTTTGAAAATGGGTAGTTTTCCTCCTCTAGGCTATCCAGCTTACCAAAATAAAAATATAATAAATAAAAATGTGCAATAAGATACTTCATGGTGTTGTTTTTTTATGTGATAACCACACTTCCTGGTGCTGGAACACATGACAATGCACACCCTGTTGTATCCTATTGTTAAAAATGGGTAGAAAGTTTGCTTCACCTGATTGACCAAGAAGTACCCTATCCTGTCCTCACAGAGCCATAAACTGGTTGATAGATACTTTTTTGGCAACCAGGGTGCAGTACACTTACATATCCATGCCTCCCAGAAACTTGTAAAAAAAATCCTGGCAGCCATGTTAGTACAGTAAACAACCTTAACAACCATTACATGCCCTAATCCATACACTATCATTTGAACACTATGTAATAAATACCCATAGCCCCCACATACCTAATAAACATATATAAGGCATAAGAAACATTTGAAACATAGAGAATACTGGATAGGCAACTATGCACAAGCAGTGTGTTCTGCCACAAAGAGGGTTCTGACTCCCTCTGACCTCAACAGCGAAGCTTGAGAGGTCTGTGGGAATCAGAACCGAGATGGCAGAACACACTGGCTGTGCATAAACTTGCTCATACTGTAATTTTTACAGTGTTCCACATTATGTGAAATGTGTACAGAGCGGTTTGTTTGCTTTCAGAATGAAACTCATTTGGGCAGTCTCTAGAGGTTTCAGAATGATATGGTACCACAGAAGGGCACAATCACTTTCCATGACAGTGATTCCCTCAACCTTAAATTAATAGCCCTGTCCCTTGATGAACTCATACAGCCACTCACCACACTGCTGAAATTTTCCTTAGACATGGACAATTCCCCAAGAAGTGGAAACCCGCAGTAGTAATACCAGTTCACAAAAGTGGGGATCCAGCTAATCACACCAACTACAGGCCTATCTCCATACTACCATCTCTCTCCAAAGCCCTTGAGTATATAGTCTCTAATCAACTGGTGGACTTCCTTGACAATCAGTCAATCAAATCTTATCTGATATAGCACATTTCTCATTGTGACTCAATGCGCTTCACAACAATAAATCTAAGAACAATTTAAGATACCATAAGATACAAAAAACAAATGGATAAATAAACTATTAAATACTAGTTAAAACATTACCAAGTTCCCAGAAAAGCTTGTCTGAATAGGAAGGTCTTTAGTACCCATTTGAAAATATCCACCACTGGACTGTCTCATATCTGGTGAGGGAGGAAGTTCCACACGATTGGGGCTGCAAAAGAAAAGGCACAAGCCCCCGATGTCTTCAAATAAATCCTGGGAACATCTAATAATCCATTACCAGTAGAATGAAGGGAGGGAGTGGGCTGATAGGGACAAAGAAGGTATTGCAGATAACTGGGCCCCTGACAGTGCAGGTCCCTATAGGTCAGCAAACCGACCTTGAAGGAGATCCGCCACCTAACCAGCAGCCAGTGCAGATAGCACAGCACAGGTGTAATATGGCATGATCTGAGTAGGTTGGTCAACAACCTGGCTGCTGCATTCTGCACCAGCTGCAGGTGGTACAGATCTACCCCCGTTAGCCCCAGGAACAGAGCATTGCAGTAATCCAGGCGTGAAGTCACAAAAGTGTGGACCAGCGCCAGCATATCAATCGGGGATATCAGATTCTTAACCCTGGCAATGTTTCTAAGATGGTAAAAAAGTCTTGATCATGGCCGACACCTGTGGTCTAAGCATCAGGCTGCCATCCAAAACAACGCCAAAGTTCCTCAACCAATCAGAGGTAAGCAACTGGGAGTCCCCAAGCCTCAGTCCTGAGACTCAACCAGCTTGCACCCTCACCCCCCCCATGACCAGATTCCAGCACCAGTACCTCAGTCTTATCTGGGTTCAACCTCAACCAGTTCACCCTCATCTGGTCTTGGATCTTGGCCAGGCAGGTGTTCAGTACTGAGACCATCTCCTGTTGCTTGGGCACAAAGGACATATAGAGTTGAGTATCATCAGCACAGCAGTGAAAAAGCAACCCATACCACCTTATAATGTCCACTAGTAGTAGTATGTACACCGCAAAAAATATGGGGGAAAAGATGGAACCCTGCGGGACCCAACATGGCAGGGGCATGGGCGCTGAGGAATAAATCCCAGACACCACATGTTGTGACCTGCCAGTGAGGAAGGATTTAAACCAGTTGAAGACTGTACCAGCCAGTCCACAATAGACCCACAGGTGCTCCATCAGTACCCCATGGTCCACAGTGTCAAATGCAGCTGAGAGATCAAGGAGAATAAGAATAGAATGTCTCCTTCGATCCCTCGCCACCAGGAGATCATTCAGCACCCAAACCAGAGCAATCACAGTACTATGCATGTTCCTGAAACATGACTAAAGAGGCTTGTAGATGTCATGGGTTGTTAAATTGGTCTCCAGTTGAGCAGCCACCACCTTCTCAGTAACCTTCCCCACAAAAGGAAGGTTAGAGACTGGTCTGTAGTTTGCCAGGCAGTCCACATCTAGTGAAGTTTTTTTTTTGAGGAGGGGCATTGCAACCGCCTCCTTCAGGGGCCCAAGAAAGACCCTCCATCACCAGACAGCACTGGACTATCTTGGCTAGGACCATGCTAATGACATGATTTCAGGTTCAAACTATGGTAGGTCAGCCATAACCCACGGATGACCCTCACCACATCTACTACTGCCACCTGGTCGAAGCTGAACCAGACAGACTGAGTGCCTGCAACCTCAAGCCCTTCAACACAATGCCCATTTGAGGGTGCTGACTGGATTTCCAATCTGATAGAAGGATTCTTATTAGCAAAGAACAGAGTGAACTAATTGCATCTCGACTGTGAAAAAGTACCCCCAGCCTGGAGATAGGCTGGACAGCACAACCTGTCCACAGTGCAGAAGAGCTGAGCTGGTCTGTTAATTGCTGCTGCAATCTCCTTAGACAGGACCTCTGCTTTCTTACACGAGACTTCTGATTGATAGTCTATATAATGGATCATCAATATAAACTTGTCATCCTCCAGACCAGTTTTCTGCCAATACTGCTCCAACCTTCGACCCCATCTCATCTCCCTGAGAGTCCTGTCAAACCAAGGGGACCTCTGGTGTGAGGTGAGGGATCAAACATTGACAGGTGCAATAGAGTCGAGTGTCTCAGCAATAACCCTGTTATAGGTCAAAACCAGTTCCCCCAGCTCTTTGCAAGCACTCTTCAAAACTGACAGATCCAGCACCGCCATCAGACCCTGTGGGGTGAAACCCTTAAAGGGCGGTACTGGACCATATCCATACGAGAGGATCTATTTGGGGGGGCCTCGAACAAGAATCTCACAGTGTGGTGCTCCGACCAAACTACTGGCTCTACCATAAGGTCAAAGACCTCCATTCCCAACAGGAAGAAGAGGTCCAATGAGTGGCCGTGTATATGAGCTACAAAGGTAACAACCGGTGTCAGGCCCAACTAACCCATTAGTTGGAGGAAGTCTTGACCAAACTGTGAGAGTTTTTCATTGATCTAGGCATTGAAGTCATCCAGAATAATCCATCTGGGTGACTCCAATACCATTTCAATGATGAAGATCACACCTTCCTGCAGAATTTCCTTCCCGTCCCCTGGTGGATGGTAGATGAGAAGGATCCTGCAACCTACACCTGTACACCCTTGATCAGCCACACATTTGAAGGTTCTCATTGTTCCTACTGGGAAGACTCCGAGGTTCAAGTACAACTTGAAACAAACTGCCACACCCCAACCCCTATGATACTTTCTCAGGCAGTGTACCAATGAGTACCCAGCTGAAAAAGCTGATTCCAAAACTGGGCCGGAAATCTCATCCAGCCAGGTCTTGGTGATGCATACCAGATCAGATGTGGCAATAATTGGCATTTTGTTTTTCATAAAGCTGGCATTGCACAACACTACTACCCAAAAAGAATAAGTTGATAAGGCTGCTTCAGTAACCTGCCCACTAACAGTGGAACCCTTGGGTATGGGCACCGAGCAAGAAGGACCCCTCTCCTGAGCCCATTTCACCCGAGTGCTTTCTGGTTCTCACCACCCCAATCCGCCCTGCCCTCCATCATATTCCCCCCATCAGCCTCCACAGATCTTTGCTTCCTTTCCATACGCACTATCCCCAGCACTCAACAGTGCCTGTATACCTCCGGTGACAGTGGCAGACACTCAAAGGGTCAGAGATCGCGGAGTCTGGAGGAAGAGTAACACCTTCCCTTGGAAGCCACTGACTGACACATCTTACTAGCTTATCAAACTACTATTTCCACTTTAAGTCAAATTACAACAAATTAACAACACAATGATTAACCACTTAAACCATTCACTCTACACATACAACAACCATCCACTAGTCACACAAGCAATCCAACAACCAAGCCCCTCTACCCCAAACCCTCAGAATAATAAAATCCAAAATCAAGTAAATTAGGGGAAGATTTCAATTCTGTGAGGCTGTCGCTTGACAGATCAAATCTTCATCCTGCAAAATCTGCAGCATAAAAGGCTACTTTCTTATCTCACAGGGAGCACCTTTTAAATATTCTGCAATCGTTTGGTATCAGTTCAAGTCTGTGAACTCTAGTAACCAAAGAAATGGAAAACCAGTACAATCCCAGTTAGAGCAGAATAGGCTTCCACCACTGAAGCAGCTCTTTTTGGACTTAATTTGAGTCTGTTCTTTTTTTTTTTTTTTTATCACAACTTGATTTTTGCACTTTTGCCGGTAGCCCCTATCAAACCAACCCCCCACCCATCCCAGAATTACCGGCTCGGGAGAGGCATCTATGAGAGTCAGTCTTCATCCTGCTGCTGGCATATTTTTTTCCCTCCAGTTTATCTCCCAGGGGCCCCAGGAGTATGCATGCATGCATGCGCGTGGAGGCACGCATGAGCCGTACAGCCCCGGTTATGGCCCCTTTCCCCCACCCCACTGGCGAATGCCTGGGCACCCTCTGAGCCTGTGCTTCCCCTAGTCTCCACAGGGGGTTGCCATCAGCCTAGGGATGCCACACTACCTCCCTGGAGAGAAGAGCTTGCCTGCCAGCAGCTCCATCGAGCTCTTCCCTCCCCCATTGCCGACCTCCAATGACCCGGGCTCGTTCCTGAACCCGAGTCACCAGCGTGGGTCAAGGTAAGGCACCAGCACCTCAACCCTCTATGCCACTGGACCTGCCATCATTTGAGTCAGTTCTAGACCTCAGGGACCCCAAACCCTCATACTGTTTGAGGTAACCTCCAGCCCCAATACAACTCCTGGATAGTTATTTCTATGCTGGAATTAACCTTGTTCTTTCAGCCAGGTAGAAATAAGCAAACTAGAGTCACAACTGTAGTACCTCAAGCCCACTTACACTCTTCATCTGTGCTCATTTGAGTCAGGCTCAGCAGAAAATCACAGCAGATTCCAGAGTTCCATGGTCCAACATTAGGATTTCAGAGGACCAACTCACTTCCTACCTCTGTTTGATATTGTGACCCAAATGCTTATTCAGCAGAATATAAACAGTTTTTCAGTTGTTTAGAAAACTGTGACCAACACAGCATCCTTTGTGTGCAGTACAGTGTTCTCCCCACTCCTCTCGCTGTAGAAGATGCTCAGCCTCATCGCTAGCAAAAAAGATCTTCCTGGTTAGGTGAAACAGGTGCACTGTCACTAAAAACAGTCTAGCCGTCTAACACTGTGCCATGCTACGGGAGGCTCACACCACTTCCAGTAGTAGCAGTTTGTCACAAACAGTTCCCAGCTGGTCGAACACTGAATGATACACACAAATCTTCCATCCACAGGGCAGCTTCGGAGGGTCACCATCGGTTTTGCCAAATCTCCGGAGCTTCTCTACTGTTCCTCCCACTGCTAGCAAACTCTGATCCTCCAACAGACCACAGCCACCACTGTAATTGCAACCTCCAGTATTGTTGGCTTCACAAAACCATTTCCTATGTACAGGTAAGGATACCGTCTCAAAGACTCAAGGCCTTACCTAAAAATAACAAAACTCACTCCTATCTCTTATTCACTTTTAAGTCCCTAACTATTCACCCACCCTAAGCCTAAAGCTAACTAAAATTAGAATTAAAACGTAGTTTAAAACCAATACAAATTCAGACAAACACTCCCCCTTACAGATGGCAGCCCAGCGTGGCCACCATCTTGGATCTCAACCGGGTAACATACCATTCAGTGTTATAAGTATAACATTCAGTGCCCCCAACAGCATGGTTTCTGTAAGGCCCAGAGTACCACCACAGCATTTCTGGAATACACCAACTTCATCCACTCATCATTTGATGACAGCCAACTAGTAGGGTCGGTATACATCAACCTTATTAAAGCTTTTGACACTGTCAATCACAGTATACTACTACACAAATTTCTTGCATCTGGGTTATCACCAGGCACAGTTGGTTCATTTAGAAGTTACCTCTGGAACAGATCACTACAAGTAAAAATGAATGGGATCCTCTCTGACAGCCGACCGGTGACAACCGGTGTCCCTCAAGGCTCCATGCTGGGACCACTTTTATTCAGTCTGTTCCTTAATTCCCTCCCCATGGCCTGCCCTGAAAATATACTGCTTTATGCCGATGACACAGCAATCTTCTCCAGCAGCCCCCTTCCCGCTGCTTAAATCCAAACTCCAAAATAGCTTCTCCATAATAGAGGATTAGTTTACCCCCAAATAAACTTCTCCTGACTTACAAAAAGACAAAGCTTGTGCTGTTTACTAACCACCAGAGCAAATACAGAACCAGCCAACTAGTCATCAGGAACAACAAGCAGGAGCCTCTTGACCAGGTCATCACCTTTATATATCTAGGCATTACTCTGGATAGCTCCCTATCCTATACCCACCGCATAGACCACATAGTAGAGACAGCCAATGCCAGAATTGGCCTGCTTTACAGACACCATCATAATTTGACCCCTGAAGCCTTGTCACTGGCTCTCAATAGTTCTATGATCTCTGTTATAGACTATGGACTAATTGTGTATGGTGCTGCAACAGACACAGTCCTTAAAAGGGTCAGAATAGCCCTAAATAAATCCTGTAGACAAATACTAGGTGTGCCCAGGCTCACTCACATCTGCAAACTTTACATCCAATCCAAGTGACCCAATCTCCAGGGGAGGACTAAATACCAGACCTGCCCATTCTGGAAAAAAAAAATCGTTCCTTGGATTAACACCTCCATTCCTAAGTAACCTTCTTAAACCTGCTTCTAACCTACACCAAACTAGAGGAAAAACAAGGAATACCCTATATGTTCCCTGCCAACACACTGCCCTGGCACAGAGATCCTTTACCTATAAGCAGGACCACTGGAAAATTGCACCCGCAATTTTTCTGCAATTTTGCGATTTTCACCCTTCTCCACACAAAATTCTCAATTTCTTGCAATTTCTTACATTTATAAAATTTTTGGCTGAAATTGTATCAAAATATTTAAATTCTCAAGGATATCTACTCAGATATGCTAGCAATTTAGTTTACAGACTTGTATTTGACCAAACCAATACAGTGTGAGATGAGAAGGGGTCCAATGTGACTCTGCTTTCATGTGATTCACTTCCATGCTTTGGTTTCAAAATCTTCTGGCCATGCATATGTACACTTGAGCACTTAAATCTGTGTTAAAGCAGACTATCACATAACTTTTTGTTGACACAGAGACTGAAACAATAGGTGTAAGAAGAGGTGCAAAGTGCCCCATTCGCCTAAATGAAGAATTTACCACAATGCTTGCTTTTGAATGGTAGGGTAGCTTTTCCTTGTATAAATGCCTTCATTCTGAAAGGATTCTGATTCAAATGTGTGAGGAGTTTGGATGGCCCAGCTGATTATAAACTTGAATGTGCTTCCGAGGGGGTTGGTGACAGTGATTCCTTACGTGCCAGGCTGTTACTACTGCATACTCACATACAAAGCCTACAAAAAGAAACAAACATTTCTGAAAACATGTATATTTAAACAGTTACCTTCCACCACACAAAATTGCAACCTGTGTGAAGAGTTTGGATGGCCCAGCTGATTATGTCAGTGTCAGTGGCTCAGTAGGTAGCACACTCGCCTCTGAGGCCGGGAGATCAGAGGGCTGTGGGTTCAGTTCCCACATCTGGCACTTGGGTTAATATCCCAGTACTGACACCGTAGTGCAGCATGAGAGGGGTGCTGCACTTCTGAGGTGCCGTCTTTCGGATGAGACGTTAAACCGAGGTCCCATCTGCCTGGATTGGTGGTAGTTCAGGTGGATGTTAAAGATCCCATGACACTTATCGAAAAGAGTAGGGAATTTTTATTGAAAGAACAAAACAATAACAATATGAAACAATCTCATTTAACATTTTCAAAAACACCCATAAACATAAAACATTCTAAATAAAATCACATTCTTCTTATGACAAATCTAGTTAAACTCAAATACAATGCCCGAAAATCAATAAACAGAACTAAAACTTTAACAAAATACGCATAAAGCAGTTTTCACCTTTGTCATTTAAACCAAACAATATGTTTCACAAGATCCTGAAAACCATTCTTCTCTAATGTTAGCTGCTCATACATTTTTGTTTACCTACTGCTAATCTACTCTGATTTAAAAATAACACTGTAAGGAAGAAGGGTATGTTGTAGAAAACTGGCATCTAACATCCACAGGTGATATTTAATACAAGCAAAAATCAGATTTAAGGTACTTGGGTGATATCTTACGTGAAAACCGGAATAATCACCCAAAACAAGGCTCTGATAAGTAATATGTTTCAAAACTCCCCACTCCCACAAGGAGCTAAATCTGACCAAAAGACATTACATATGGACAAAAAAGCAGGAAATGTTCTAATGTTTCAATTTGATCTGTACACCTGATCTAATACACATTCTATCCATGGTCTGCTTATGTTTTAAATTACCTCGAACTCCCAACCTCCCATGACAACAAAGCCACTGCACATCCCACATATTTGGGGTATCCTATAGTCCATTAAGAGCCGAAGGGCTTGTGACAGTTTGTAAGGGTACACAAGGGAAATCCACTTGAACATAGAAAAATTAAACATAATTTCTGCATAAAAGTCCTTCTAGGTATGTCCTGTAATTGAGCCTTTCCTAGTTTCCATTCCCGTAATTTCCTTACTGAGGAATCCGCATAGGAAGGGCTAAGGCTACCTTACTTTTAATAGGAAAACCCCTCCTTCCCAGTTAGACATAAAAGGTGAAAAAGCAATTCGTCCAAGCCGACCATGGTGATCCTGAGGTTTAACCACTGATTGAAAAGCTGCAATCATAAAAAAGGAATGAAAAAACACCACCGGGTTTATCATCCCCAGACCCTCTTGATTTAACTTCAAATAAGTAACTGCCCGCTTAATCGGATTTAAACGGCTACCCCACACCATTTGAAAAAATACACTACACAATCTTGTTTCTAATAAAACAGGTACCGGAAAAATGGAAGACACATGTAAAAAAATGGGTAATAGAAATTTTTTATAATTAATACCCTTCTTTTAGAAAACCCCAGGATTTCCATTGTTGAACCTTTTTTCAGCAATAGCCAAGGCTTTCTCCCAATTTAATAATGCTAAACCTTTACCAAACAGAAGCCCTAAAATGGTAATAGAATCCTTAACTATTATACCCCCAATATTCTGACAATCAGTAGAATCCCCAATAGCCAGACATTTACATTTGTCTAAATTTAACCTAGTGCCATTTAAATTTGCAAATCCATTAATCACTTGAATAGCCTTAACACCTGACTGGACATCTTCTACCAACAGACAAATATCATCTGCATATGCAGAAATCTTCTGGACCGGTAAAATATATGATGGAGATAACCCCTGAATTGCCTTGTTATACTCAATTTCTCTTAACAAAGGATCCAGTACAAAAGCATATAATAAGGGACTAATAGGACAACCCTGCCTAACCCCACAATTCATCCGAATTTCAGATCCTACAACCTTATTGATACTTACACAAGAACTCGCTTTGTAATATAAGGTATAAATAAACTTAATAAACACTTTTGAAACCCATACCTATCTAATACCTGAAAAGGAAATCATGGGACACGGAATCAAAGGCTCTAGCCTGATCTAACGTAAAATGAAACCTGACAACTTCTTCTGTATTCCAAATTCATATGCATCCCTTAATAATTTTAAATTCTGTTGGATTGATCGTTGGGAATAGCGATGTTTGTGCAGGGTGAAGCACCCTTGCAACTTCCTGCAGTCTTTTACATAAAATCGAGAAAGAATCTTTGTAATCCAGATTCAGGAGGCTAATTGGTCTCCAATTACAAGATCTGTAATGTCCCCTGTCTTAAAAATAAAATTAGAATTGCTAAGTTAAATTTCATATCCCCAATCCATACTGTAGGATATCATTAAAGACGACCGATCAAGTATACCACTCAGGTCTTCAGAAAAGTTTTATAGAATTCATTAGTTAACCCATCTATCCCAGGTGACACCCCCACCCATAAAGAACTTATCGCCCGCTGGACGCTCCTGCAGTGCGATAGGACCTTATAAAACTCAACATCAGCCTGAGAAATAGTAGGAACCGAGAAATGTAAGACATCCTCCCAAGCAGAGAAAGGAACAAACCCTCTCAAACTGAGAAGCCACCCTTCCTCTGCCACTACCAACATTTCTGCCACAGACGTTTTAACTCCCGACAGAGTTTCGTAGCCTGACATAAATCTCTTCTCAATCTTATTTTACACGCCTTATAGGGATCCTGAAAAGGTTGTTGCTGTGTACCAAACTTCAAACTGGCATGTAGGGTTGCTGCCCTCTGATATTGATAATTTAACATATTCTTCTTCACCAATTTAATCTGAGACTGAATCTCTATATCTTTACTTCTTGAGGTGCAACTGTAATTTGTAGTATTGATTTCAAATTCTAAATACTGTAGATATTCCACCGAACCTTTCCTTTTCCCATAAGCTATAAAAATCCTTTAGAGCCAACTTAGTATCTGACCACCATGAAATCCAGTCTGGGAAAAACACTGCCACTGATTTACTTAAGAAACATAAATTCCTTTAACTGAGCCAAAAACACTGCTTTTGAAAGTAGATTGAATTTAACATCCATCTGCTTGCAAATGCTGGAAATGAAGCCGAATCTATGTAAACTTATGACGCCACATAAGGCATTATGGTCTGAAAATCATACGGCACCACCAAACACACCAAAGGTATTAAACAATTGGAAAGAAAAATAATCAATTTCGCTTGAAAAGAGGCCTCTTATAAGTAAAACCTGAAGATAAATGCAGTTTTCTAAAGGCATCTTTCAATTTTGCAACCTCTATTGTTTGAGAAAGGGCATGAGAGTCACAATAAGTTTTTGTTGAACTCCATTTTTATCCGAATATCTAAACTACAGTTCATGTCCCTCCCAAATTACATGCTTGATGTAAATAGATATGGTTTTACCAAATTAAACAAAGCAATCCTTGCTGTTTTAACTTGGGCATAAGTATTAATTAGTCTAAAACAAACACCATACACCAGACAATCCAAAATCAATAACCAGCTTCAGGCAGGACATCTAACAACCTTGTTATCTGAACTGCAGGGTTAGAAAATAATATACCTACCCGTCTGCCACATCTTCCCAAAAGACCAAAAGGAAGGGCCTTCCCACCACAGTTTCTTTACTTGAGACACCTCCATTAAAGAAGAAAATGTGTCTCTTGTAAAAAATAACGTCCGCTTTAAAATCTCTGCATTGTACAACCAATTAGACGCCTTTGTAACTCTTTAAGCTACAACAATTTAGAGAAATAATCTTCAAACAAGGCCATATCAACTATAATTCATCCACTCAGGGTTTCTCTTGTTTCCTCTTTCTCCCTTTCTTCTTCCTTCCAATACTTCCGTCCCACCCTCCTCCTCAATTTCCATACTCAAATTGTCATCAGATTTTAGCAAATCTGATACCCTTCCCTCTAAATCGCTAATACTGAAAAAGAATTCTGAGTCAAACAAACCCTCCAGAACGACTACTTGCTCGAGTAACCCTCCGAGGGGTCTGAAAAGGGATTTCTGTTGCATTTTCCATGGCTGGGTCTTCTATAGACGTAGGCTGGGCCAAGGAGTCCTTGATCAAAATGGGGGGAGGGGGACCAAAACCTGTTGTGGGTTCAAAGCTGTGGATTGATCTACCAGCTTCCATTTTCATTAAGGGTATCGACTGAAACCTCCGGGCGATGCCCATACTGTCTCCACCCTTGACTCCTTCCCTTGCTACTTAAATTTGACTGGGCAGGCCATCCCTAACCTGGGCCTGAGCAATCAAATCCTCCTTATTTAAACCCTTGTCTATTTTGCTCTGCCCACGGACACTGGTGATAGGCATGACCCAAATCATCACACAAATTGCATTTGAATTGGTTCCTACAGACCACACTATCATGGTCCAATTACGCCATAAAGCACATTTAACTTTGTCGCATGCACTACTTAAGTGCCTCGACTACCACATCTATAACATGCTTTGGCTGTCCTGGGTAAAGCAAACCCACGATCTCTACCCAAGAAAAACTATTGAGGAACATGTAAAACTTCATTATTCACCACATGCAGTTTGACTTTAAATTTCCATGCCCGGTCCAAATACTCTCTGAGTCCAGAATAGGCTCAGGTGGGCCAGAACCTCACATCTTTGTTTTAACCAGAATACAATATCCCCACATTCACACCCTCATTCCTAAACATAACATTCACAGTTTTAAATACAGGTTTAGTAATTGGGATAGCTAGAAAAGGTAACCTATAAATGCAATAACTTGCAACTATCATATCTATGCCAAAACTTTTCTAAACTGGCCATTTGTTTAAAACTAATATCAAAGGTATCCTCCTCGTATGTTAATTAATGCATAAATATCAATAGGCAAAAGTTCATAGAGTCCATTAACAACTTCTTTGCCACATAAATCCGATCAGGATGCTCAGGCAGACCCTCTGTACCTCAGCCGCACTGCATTTCTTCTTGGGCTTGTTCTACTTTTATTCCTTTTGAATAGATCCGAAAACGCAGGCCCTCCTCACCTCTTGCTCCTCTGAAACCAGTTCAGTCACGCTTATTAGCAGGGAATACCTTCTCTCCTGCACATCCAACATCCCTTCTGAACTAAAGTCTGGCCTCGTTGGGTGTTTAGCTAAAGTCAAAGACTCACCCTCCTGTAGAGATCGATTTGCTGGATCAGTGTTTGCTGGAGAAAAGGATAACCATTCTGGATCAGGCACCCATTTCCGTCCGCCTGCTGAAGCCATCCTGCTTGCGATAGAGCCATCTCTTCCGACCAGTCAGTACTCGGACCCTTCTCCAGGCCTGTACCTCCGGTCCCACACTCTATGCTGTCCGGCCGTTCCTTCCTCTGTATGCGTGGCAGCCCTCATGATAACCGGAAACACGTCCTGACTGCTGTGCGCTGCAGCTCAGCGCTGCCTGCGATCCACTTCGGCGACTCCTTCCTAGGTCGACTCTCCGCCTCTATCTCTCGCCCAACACCACAGCAGCCGCCTCCTCTCCGAACTGCATCCGGCCGAACCTCCCTGGGCCCTCATCTGTTCCAAGGACCTCTCGCTGGTAAGCTCCGTTACAGGCCTCGCCTGTTTTCCTATATTAGAGAACTCCATCTGCAGTTCTAACGACTGCAACTGCACCTCCTCCTCCTCCTCGGTCTCCATAGCTCCAATCTCCGGCTCTCCAGTCGGTACTCCACCCGCACTCATCAGTGCATCTGCCCGAGTGGCCATCACGTAGGTCAGCAGCTCCCCTACTGACCAAGACGCAGCAACGCCTCAGAGTAGGGGAATTTCCCTGGTGTCCTGGCCAAATTTCCCTCATTCACTAAAAATACCACCAACAGCTTAATCTGGTTCAAGGTCAGTTGGCATTCATCTGTATCCCCCTCCCCCGGGTCGTGCCTGAAAATAGGCAGGATTTGTCTAGTGCACTTACCTGGTCAATAAAAACAAAAAAAAAAAAAACCTTCCAATACACAAAATCATTGCAACCTAAGAAAAATCACTACAGTCCAAGTAGAACAAAAGTGCCATGTATTACAAACTATTGTATGATGTAACGAGAAGCTATTGGTATGATTTAATACTTTCATCATGTGATTTTAAAACGTACTTACAGTGCTGTTAAGGGCACTAATTATTTAAACAAAATAAACATTTTTTACTAGAACTTTATTAGGCACTCTGGTGATCTGTTTATTTTTTCTTGCACCAAAGCAAGTAGTTGTTAAACAGGCTTCATTATTTAACATCTAGAAACTGGCAAAATATGTTGTTTCAGGATTTGTTCAATACGTACTGACTGAATTACTAAATAAAATCTAGTTAGCACTACAGACTTAGATGTCTGTAGATTTTTAGAAGATATGCTACATAATGTAGGGATTATTAAACTTATTAAGAAAAAAAAGCAAAGCTTATGGAAAAACTAAAGCCGATAACTATGATAAAGACTGGTCAAAATTTAGACTTACAAAGAAAGTACAAAAACAAGATTAATAGAACAAAGTGGAACATGGAAAAAGCTTAGCTAGAACAGCAAACAGAACCAACAGCAAACAATTTTACACATATATAAATTCATTAAAAAAAAGTAATGAATTACTATGTATAATATCAGAGGGAAAACTAACTTCAGAACCCTAAGAAATTGTCAATATTTTCAACACTTATTTTTGCTCTATTTACAACACATCTAGAGACATACTTGGAACTAAACAGAACCTAGAAACAGGCAATCATGAACTAAGTCTTGACGATATAAAAAATAAAATAAATGAACTTAAACCACACGGGGCACCAGGACCCGATAACATATCTCCACAAATTTTGCAGATAATGATAGAGAACATCATAAAACCACTAAAAATATTATTTAATAAATCATTTAATAATGGTGAGGTACCGCAAGAATGGAAAATGGCTAAAGTAACACCAATACACAAAAAAAAAGCAGTAAACAGGATATAACAACTTACCGGCCATTAAATCTCACTTCAGTGGTATGTAAAATAATGGAGTCAATAATTAAGGACAAAATTCTCAAGGAATTAGAAACAAACCCAGTTTTTGATAGGGTACGGGGTCAAAATGTTGCATGACAGAATGCTGTTCAACTTAATTGCATTGCACAGTTTATTAATTTCTTTTTATCTGTGGGGGCTCTACCCCACGCCCCCATTATAGGGGGCTGTGCCCCCCAGACCTCCCCCACATAGGATTCTAACTCCGGGGGGGTCCAAAACAGAGAGCGCACAGGTCTGGGGTTTGCGCATAATACCATACGCTATTAAGCGTACAACATTGTGACCCAGTACGCTTTGATAGTAACCAACATGGCTTTGAAAAAGGTGTTCATGTCAAACCAATTTAATTTGTTTCTACGAAAATACAAATAAATACCTTGACAATGACAATCCATATGATGTAATATTATTTGATTATAGTAAAGCCTTTGATTTAAGTTCAAGTTCAAGTTCAAGTTCAAGTTTATTGCAGGAAAACTCCATTGAGCAAGCTCATTCACAAGGAGGTCCTGTGACATAAACACTTAAAGTACAAACACAGATAGGTAATAACAGTATATACATGAAATGCACATTACATGATACAGGCTGGGATATACATACAAGGGTACCACATAGGGTGACCGCAGGTGGTAAACACTGATATGAGACAGGGAAGCGACTTACAGGTTGCATACTGATAAATGAAACATGATGACTGGTGTGTGCAATACATATACAGTATTTTGGCAGCTAGAACAAACAACAGTCTACAACTGATATGGGGGGGAGGAGTGATTTGATAGAGTAGCAGTGGAGCCACATTAGGTATTAGAGGGCAAACTAACAAAATATAGTATTGACAGGCACATTATTAGTTGAGTATTAAACTGGCTAAGCTAAAGACCCCAAGTTGTTGCAATAAAGGGTCACTTGTCCAACACAGGTAAAGTGTTAAGTGGAGTTCCACAGGGTTCTGTATTGGGCCCTCTAATATGTCAATTATTCTCTGCAGATATGGACAATAATATTTACAATCAGATTTGTAAATATGCAGGTGACATGAAGTTAGGTGGAGTGTGTAGCTCTGAAGAACAACAAAGTCTCATACAGACTGATATAGATCAACTGGCATCATGGGTGAACAAATGGGAAATTACCTTGAATCACGATAAATGCTACATCCTCCATATGGGTCTACACAATCTTAAACATCAGTACTTTATAAATACAAATCCACTTCAGTCAAAAAGTAATGAAAAAGATCTAGTGATTGTAACAGACATAGAACAAGAATTTAAGAACCAGCATACAACAGTTACTGTCAGGGGCAATAAGATAATTGGGACAATAAAATGAAACATAAAAAGTAGATCAAAAGAAGTTATGCTACCCGTCCTATGTTAGACCATACATGGACTACTGTAGTCAATTATGGAACCCAGACAAATGAGAGGAAACAGCTTGTGTGGAAAGAGTACAGAGCAAATACACACAAACAACTTGACCATTAAAAAACCTGTCCTATCAAGAGCAATTGCAATCTTTGGGATTACACAGTCTTGCGATCAGATGAACTAAGGGTGACCTGTTGTTATTCTACGATATAATGAGTGATCCTTTGCACATGAACGAACTAGGAATTAGATATAAAAACAGTAATTCTAACACTAGAGGACACCCGTTGCAAGTATGATTTAATAAGTTCAAGACTGATAAAAGAAAGTATTCCTTTACTCAAAGAACCAGTAATCTTTGGAATCAACTACCAGAAAACATAATTATCAGTAATAGTAAACAAGCATTTAAAAACAATTTGGATAAGTAAATATTACAGGGGGGAGCAGTCATGGATTTTTAACTTGTGTTAAGGAGCTATACTTGGGCTTCGGCCTCTTCAGTTCCTGGTGTATTTAGTGACATCTGGTAATGATTGATTTGCAATGCATTTCAAAAACACACACCTTTCTTCATATTGAAAGCCTTTACAAGTGACAATACATTCATCTAACAATTTATGTGACCAATACACGCTGCAGCAAACAAAGGATTTATTAGGGAGCAGTGGGGATGCATAGTGAACCTCCACAATTTTCCTGCAATTTCTGCAAAAACTCTCCGCATTTTTGGGTAAAATTTTCCACAATTTTCCAGTGGCCCTGCCTGTAAGGCACCCCTCTGGCTTAATGAACTCCCCTCGGAAATGGTTAATGTTTCAAAGCTCGGAACTTTTACGAAATTACTACTCAAACACTTGACAACTCTTGGCTCCTGTGACTGCAGGTCCTAGCTCCCCTCCCTCATTCCCTCTCTACCCTCACCACCTAAGCACCCTGCCCCCCTACTCACCTCTTGTCCCTTCCTGTTCTCCCCTCCACCCTCCCACACTCCACTCCCACTTTCGTCACTGCCCATTCATCATCACTAGCAGCACCCCCTCTCCCTAATCCTTCTTCTAACCTCCACCCATCCCCCTCCCTATCCTCAATTCCCTGACAATGACTTTCAATGTCTGCTCTATTCTCCAAACACATCTCTCGCTCACTCCCTTCCTTATCCCTGGCACAGTCAGCCTGATCTGCACTTCTATTCTCTCCTCCCCCCCCACTTTTGCCCATATCCTCCATACCCCAAGTCTATCAATACCTGTTGAGTATATTATATGCACTATATTGAATGCACTTACTGCACTTTATCGTTAACATTGCTCAGTTTGGTACCATGGTGTTCACCAGTGTTTGTAATATTGGTTTGTGCCTACCTTTGTCTGTAATATAACTATTGTATCCAGTGTCACCTGTCTGTACCTTTAATGACATGGAACCTTTGTAAACGAGCTTCTAGCACAAAGGTGCTTTTTCAGTGATGACAAATAAATAAAAAATGACTTTTGAACTGTGGTACAACAGCATTTTGAAAGGGATGGAATTATATACAGAACAATGCTCTGTTATACACTATAATCAGATAACTTGTTTTTCACATTTTCTTTTAAGTACTTGCTTTGCAGGCCTGTAATCCTTGTTTGTTGAATTGCAGGCTTTGGGCCAACTGCTACTTCCCACACCGCTTGTCTCTGATGTAGAGTGGAGTCACAGCCTACCCCCCAGGCTAGCAGGGAAGGACTCGGGGCAGCCGAAAAAGGAGAGAGCACAAGGAAGGAAATGGAGGCCAATGAAGGGAAGGGGGCAGAATGGAGGATGGTCTCACTGAATACAAGAAGCTTAGGCAATAAATCTGCTGAGCTACAGGCACTCTTAGCAGTGTGGAGGGTGGATATTGCAGCTGTCACAGAAACGTAGGCAACTAAGCACCAGGACTGGGATCTGGCAATCCCAGGATACAAAGTATACAGGAAGGACCCTAAAGAAGGGAGGGGCGGTGGGGTGGCAGTCTATGTGAGAGATGGGATCAAATGCACAAGGGACGAGGGGGAAGAAAGGAGAACAGAAGCAATCTGGCTGCAGCTCCTAGACTCAAGGGGTAAGAAACTGAGGTTTGTGGTGATATACAGGCCACCATCCCAATCTGAGGAGCTTGACAGGGAATTAGCAGGACAAATCAGAAAGGTATGTAGAAAAGGGAAGGTGGTCATCGTGGGGGATTTCAACTTGCCGGGAGTTGATTGAAGCATTCCAGCCACCTCCAGTGCAAGGGAGCAAGTGATCCTGGACGCAATCCAGGAGGGTCTCCTGACACAGTTGGTTAGTGTACCTACTAGGCTAAAGAAGACTTTAGATCTGGTGTTGTCGAATGGGGAGGTAGTGAGCGAAATACAGGTGGAGGACCCACTAGACGACAGCAATCACCAAACGGTGTGGTTTAATATCATGATGTTTAATATCATGATGTGCGGGGAGGCAGAGAAATCAGTTACTCAGGTAATAAACTTTAGGGGGGCAGACCTTGGGAGGATGCAGGAAGTACTGAAAGGGAAATTAGAGGGCATAAGGCAGGAGATGGATTCAGAGCAGAAATGGGATATTATTAAATGGGGGATTACAGAGGCAACAGAAGCCTGCACCAAGACACAGAGTGAGAGGAGCAGAGCAAGAAAACCATGCTGGTTGAACAGCGAGGTAGTGGAGGTGGTGAGAGCAAAATGAGTGGTGCACCAGAGGTATAGGAGGATGGGGAAGGAAGTGGACAGGGAGGAGCATGCAAGATGGTCCAGGGAGGTGACCAGAAAAGAGAGAGAAGCCAAGGCCCAGAGGGAGCTGAGATTAGCACAGGGAATTAACGGGGGAGAAAGACTTCTTCCAGATACATCAGGAGAAAAGGAAGTGCAAGGAGACAATAGTGAGGATAAAAGGGTGGGAGGGACAGAAAAGGGTGAAGAGCAGGCAGAGCACTGAATGAATACTTTGCTCAGTGTTCATGGAAGAAAAGGGGAGACTGCTACCACCATGGGCTGGGAGGGCGTGGACAGGGGAAGAGGAGGCAACAGATGGAAGAATTGAGGCAAGTAGCATCCTAGAGGGACTGAGGGCACTGAAGGTAGACAAGGCACCAGGGCCAGATGGTATCCACCTCAGGTTGCTAAGGGAGATGGCAGAGGTGTTGGCAGAGCTGCTGGCGGATCTGTACAGCACCTCACTGGAGTAGGGATGTGTGCCACTGGACTGGAGGATGGCACATGTAGTACCATTACACAAGAGGGATGAACCAGGTAATTATCGCCCAGTAAGTCTCACCTCCATAGTGTGCAAACTCATGGAAACAATACTAAAGGAAAGACTGGTGTCGTACCTGGAGGACAATTGCCTCCAGGATGTGAAGCAGCATGGGTTTGTTTAAGGGAAGTCTTGTCAAACCAGCCTGATACAATATTATGACTGGGTGACAGGTGAGCTGGATAAGGGTCATGCAGTGGATGTTCTTTACTTGAACGTCAGCAAGGCCTTCAATTCTGTGCCTCATGGGAGGCTTGGGGGGAAGCTAACTAGTGTAGGGGCAGGGGCAAAAATGATGAACCGGATTATAAACTGGCAGAGTGGGAGGCTGCAACGAGTGGTGGTGAGAAGGGAGCTCTCAACTCCAAGGCCGGTGATGAGTGGGGTGCCACAGGGCTCTGTGTTGGGGCCAGTATTGTTTGGGCTCTTCATATCAGACATTGCACATGGGGTGGTGAACAAGATAAGTCTGTTAGCTGAGGACACCAAAATCAGAGCGGTGGTAAATGGAGAGGAGGGATGGAAGCAGCTGCAGGGGGACCTAAGCAAGCTAGAGGAGTGGTCAGAGAGATGGCAGCTGGGGTTCAATGTGAAGAAAGCGTAAGGTTATGCACTTTGGGGTCAAGAACCCAAGGAGAGAATACTGGCTGGGAGGGGTTAAACTGGGGATCACTGAGGAGGAGAAGGACCTAGGGGTAATGATAACAGGGACCATGGACAACACTGCCCAGTGCAGGAGAGCGGCTGCAAAAGTGAACAAAATGCTGGGGTGCATAGCTAGTGTTTTTTCATCCAGGTGAAGAGAGGTGATCTTGCCCCTCTACAGGTCGCTGGTAAGGCCACACTTAGAGTATTGTGTGCAGTTTTGGAGGCCATACCTAAAGCATGATATGAGGCTACTGAAGGAGGGTGTAGAGGAGGGCAACAAAGATGATATGTGGAATGGAGGGGAGAGACTATGACAACAGGCTGGGAGACCTGAATATGTACACCCTAGAGGATAGAAGGGACGGGGGGGGACATGATAGAGACATTCAAGTATCTGAGGGGAATCAATAAGGATGGGGCAGATGGGGTCTTTAAGTTAAGGAGGTGGAGGGTCACCAGGGGGCACGGGATAAGAATAGAGGGGGGAAGATTTAGGAGGGCAAAGAGGAGACACTATTTCACAGAGAGGGTGGTAGCAAAATGGAATGCCCTACCAGAATGGGTGGTGTCATGTAAATCTGTGAACAGCTGCAAAAGGGCATGGGACAGGGAACAGGGGAGAGTGAGGGTGGAGGGGCAGTGGGATGACAAATGGGGGGGGTGGGGGCAACTGAAAACTAGGGGTGCTAGCTGCACACTCGCGCAGACTTAGATAGACCGGGTGGTCTGTTTCTGCTGGCACATTCGTATGTTAATATGTTCATATGCAGCCTGCCCCATCGGATCCCCCAACAGTCCTAACTTCAAGGCCACTCTTCCACCAAACAAAAAGCCTGCCTCACAAAAAGTTGAGTAAACAAATTATCCCAATGTCCTTGTATTGACGATTTATACTCACCCCTTTACTTTTCAAATTCCCCACGACTGACAACTGAGCAACGTTTGCGTGCAGCCGTTGCACTGAGTCGCAGGCTCAAAGTAAACCAAACAAACTGGCTGAATCACTGGATTGCGACTCCAAACCTTGACTTTCTACTTTGCACCTCAGTGCTCCACTGTGCTTCTCGGCCCACCTGAATACCTGGCAGGTGACAAAGCTGAAATTACCTGGGGGTGGTGGGGGGCTAGAAGGGAAAGCACTAAAGAGCAGCCATTCCCATAGCACTAAGTGCCCTCTACTGGCACAAGCACAGCACTGCAATTCAGCAGTTAGGGCTATTTCGCAATAAAACATAACAATCAATACTTTTTGAAAAAACTTTTAATTTGTTTTTTTAATTGACTTAAAAATAGATTTTTGTCCAACCTATTTTACTAGTGCAATAAAACACTCCAGGGAAGTGGGTTATTTTCTGGTAAATGCACTTAAATGCACTTCCCAGGTGCTCAAGGTACTCATCACAGGAGTCTTGTGCCTCACTATGCACTTGCGTGTGAATTTATTAGACAACAACCCATACCCGTCATATCAGAATACATACATATTGTCAGCATTGTTGGATGGCAAAGTAAATAGTCTCACTGTAGGTTATTCAGAATAGAAGACTGATATTATCTTGTTTCAGGACTTGATGTGAGCAATAGGACTCTCTGGGATGTGCACTGTGCTGAAATATATGCACGCCTAGGAGCCTAGTAAGGCATGGGGTCGAGCCAGCCACTGGAAGTTCGTTTATCTCACAGTGCAAACCCTAGAGCAGTAGTTCTCAAGCCCCAAATGTTGCTGGGCTTCAAAGGTCTCAAAGTGCGGCCACCAGAATTTACTGGTGGCCTCATGTCTTATTTTGTTCACCTCAGATCACCTGATACAACCCAATCCCCTTGATATATAGTAACACATTCCTTTTCATACAGTATACAATAAATAAAGCCCATGATGTACTTGAAATTTCTCCCCCCTCCCGTTTTTCTAAAGTTAAGAAGTCATCCATTCCAGTACTTGTATACTTGGAGCTCTAAAGAGCACAGTGGCCGCAGGAAATTGTGCTGGTGTCCATATGCTGCCATGATGGCTTCATTTGAGAAACACTGCCCTGGAGTGTCTTCTTGCGATTAAAACATGAGTGTCTGTATTAAAGAAAAACTTAGAATAAGGAAAAGGTTTAGAAAATAAAAAAGCAATAATACTATTGTAAAATTAACTTAAAATGTAGTTCTGCCACCACATGGCTGCTCCACACACACACACACATCAAGTGGTAGCAGCACAATACTGCAAGTGCATAGCAGTTTTTTGTGTTATGAAATTGAAAATGTACAGAAGCAGTATGTTGGTATATTGTGTTTGCCTTCTTAACCACATCTCTTGACCCTGTAAGTCAATATTGGTTGGTTTGCATCTGTAACCATACCCCCCACCACCACCGCTTGGTAAATAAAAACAGTAAAAGCAGTTTTTAAGAAAATGCCATTTTAGACTCGTGGTTCAGAGAGTGCACATATGATAGGTCAACATACCACCAGATTAGAAGGAGATGATCAGGCTGAGGACTCCAGCAGTCGTGCTTCCTGTGGCCTAGACATGGTGGCCAGCCTGGTGCCTGATCAGTGGTCCGCAGCTGCTGAGCAACTATCAGCACTAACGGACAGCATTGACAGAATAGGCTGCAGCACCGCAGCATTTTCAGGTTGGGTGTCCTGAACTGGCTCTTGTTTTTAACACAGCCCTGTAGTAAGGATACAGTGGAAATAAGAGTGGGGAAAAAATAAATGGGCTGGTTTTGTGGTTGACTGCGGGAGCATGCAGTCAGGTAAGGGGGGAGAGGTATCCAGCGAGCAGTGTCAGTTGAGCAGGAGACAAGGAAACAAACTGATTACAGATGGTGGACAGGGATCTAGGAAGAAAGAAATTGTTTTACCTCCTCCACTGGTTTGCTGGGATTTATTACAGAGTTAGTAACACCCAAAAATAACAGGCAGCACGTTTTAGTAATTTTTAAAAGTAGCCCCTTATTACATGTTATTTCTGAAGAGTTTTTCCACGTGCTCATTAGACGGTTTGTATTTGGTGTGATGTGAAAGGCAGTGCCCAGCTTAGAAGCAGGCATTCTATTCCTCCCACTGCATCAACAGCGGCCTCACACACACCGTTACATCACAAGCCCTGCTGCCTAATTGGTACAACATGTTTCAAAGTTACCAGACAAGCAGATGGAGACTGGGCTCCTCTCGGTTACTAGTGATGTCACAATTAGTGAGGTAAATGCTAATGATGTACAGGGTGGAATAGAAAATGAAAAAGCAATAATACTATTGTAAAATTAACTTAAAATGTAGTTCTGCTCACACACGTTGCCCCCCCCCACAGCCTCCAGATACTGTGCACTTCACACATCACTCGCAGTACTGTCAGGTTAAAATCTTCTAATCAGCAAAACAGAAAAGAAAAAAATATTTCAGATAGAAAAAGTGCTAGTAAGCTACTTTTTAAAGTTTCTGTTCACGTTAGGCAGTACACTAGATCTAGAAATGTCTCCTGGATACAGCAGGCTACAGCCCGAGTTCTATGTTTGCTTGGAGTTAACAGTTCCCAGTGACATTCTAACGGAAAACGATGTTGTTTTAGTAGCAGGGAGTAGCATCAGCAGTACTCATAGGTTTAACTGTAATGTGTGGCAAAAAACTGTAACAGAAAAAAAAAATTCTAATGTAGCACTGGCTGTAGAACAGCTAATTTTACAGTTTATTTTTTTTTTTTTACATTGCAAGGAATTATTTTTTAATATGGGCCAAAAAGAAGAAAAACGTGGCTAGTTAAAATTTCAAAATTCTAAGCCTAGCACATCGATATGTGCTGTGATAGGTTAGCCTGGCCCTACCCAAGAAATGAACTGAAATAAATGCATGGGTGACTCGGCCAATCACTGGCCAGGAATTTCTCTCTCTGTTTTCTAATGTGCGACTGTAATGAAGTTCAATTTACAGAACGTGTACTGCAACTTCCCAGAGACAGCAGCACATCCAGCCCTTTTACTACACAAACCCATGCCACTGTGTAAATCCAGCATAGCACAAGCCCAATAAAAATGTGCCTGATATTTTACTTGTGAGCTGTGACTTGTGACATCACACGTGACTTCACCACTTGAGAAGTCATTGAGTCATGCACTACTCGTAAAATATCAGGCCTATTATTAGGCCCATGCCATTTCCATTATCTGTTCAGCTGTCACAGTTTATTAGGACATACCCTTATCAGTTTCACCATACCTTTCCTGGGCTTTGCATCTCAGTTGTCCAAGCTTATGCATTAATCTGCATTAAAAAAAAAAATTCATCAGGACTTTCTGCCCTCATGGTATAACCACACTGCCTACTAGGGTGCTCTCGGCACTGGCACAATAGGCACCTAAGTGCTCTGTCTTTTCAGTAGAAGGGCGTGGGTTTGCAATGGTTACAATTAAAGGTTTCATTGGTGTACGCGAGGTGGCTCCTTTCTTAGGGTAGCTTAAAGGTACAGTCCCAGGCTGGCCCACCGGCGCAGCAGAAAGATTAACCACTGTGACACAGGCAACGCGAGTTTCAGAACAGACTTGGGACACCAGAGGGCCGGACAGGGGTGGGGGTGGATTGAGTGACCACAGCTTGCTCTCCACCTGTGTGGGGGGAGGGGGTACAGTGACTCCGGTCCAGGGCCCCTGGGTGACCACAGGGACGCACTGTTACCAGAGCACCAATCAGTGCTACTCCTAGGGGGCATGTCAGACGCATGACATGGTCACGTTACAACATCCGATTGATACACCCCTAACAAGAAACCACAACAGGAAAATGCTTGCAGTGTGTGAATGACACCCCCAGCCCATGGTGGATCTGGGTCCCTGGCATATCCATTACCTAGCACTGATGGGGTCGCGCAAGGAGGCTCCGAAGGCTCCACACTGGGGGGGGGGCAATCCTGAGGGTATTGTGCATAGGGCTCCCTGGTTCATCAGCAGAGGAAGGGAGGCTGATAGGGAATTCCCACTGGAAGTTAACAAAGCACAGTAAGTATAAAAAACAATACAAAATGAAAGGTACAGTCCCTTTGGAAATTGTGCTGTTGGTACAGTGCTTCTTTGATTTTGTGGTTAGGCACTCTTTTCACTGCATGGTGACCAGCTTTTAGATGTTCTTAAACAACAGTTCCCTATTTACTGTACAATATCATGGGTGCATCACCCAGCACCATCAAGTGGTTGCTCCCCAGTGCATTAGCCGAGTTGAAATAGTACACCAAGATATCAAGTTGCGATGATGCAACAAGGACAAGTTTATTTGCAGTTTGCATACACAGACCTTTATATGTGATCCACTTGTCAGATGGTAATATATACTGTAGCTGAGCTGCAAACCTGGAGACCTGGGTTTGAATCCCATCAGCCCCCACTTGCATACTGTGTGACCCTGAGCAAGTCATTTAACTTTCTTATGCTCCCAGGTCACACCTGGAAACAAGCTCTGACTTAGTGTGCCTCTCCTGGGTAAATAATTCCCCTTCCCCCTATTACATTACAAAAATAGTAGTCATATACAGCAATACGGTATATCAAAGGAGCACAATCATTAATCCTGAAGGCAAATCAGTGCAACAGATACATACAGTAGATAACATTGAGATATGATAGTCAGGAAGAAACTACTCGTACAGGTATAGCATTGGGATGAGTGGACCAATGGCCAATGCAAAACCAGTTGGGGTGGGAAACAAGAGGTAAAAGATCATGGACCATAGAAACATAGACTTCGACGGCTGATAAGGACCACTTGGCCCACCCAGTCTGCCCATTTTCCTACCTACTGGATAAGCTGCAGATTCTAGTTAACCAATAGCCTACTACCTGCCACCCCCCACTACAATTGCCTTGTGTATGTCCCATGCATGTTTGAATTCCCCCACTGTTTTAGCCCCAACAACCTCCCCAGGAAGGCAGTTCCACGCATCCACCACTCTCTCTGTGAAAAAAGATTTCCTCACATTACCCCTGAGCCGTCCCCCCTCTATCTTTAAATTGTGTCCCCTTGTTCTTACACATCTCTTTTTCTGAAAGATGCTACCCTCCTGGACTTTGTTGATTCCCTTGAGGTACTTGAACGTTTCTATCATGTCCCGTCCCTCCTTTCATCAAGGGTATACATATTAGCTCTATCAATCCTCTTCATATGATTTCTGATGCAGACCCTGCACCATTTTAGTGCCCTCCTCTGGACTGCTTCCATCCTGTCTATGTCCTTGCATAGATGAGGTCTCCAAAACTGCACACAGTACTCCACATGGGGTCTCACCAACTGTCTGTACAGAGGGATAACCACTTCCTTTTCTACTTGTGATGCCCTTCTTATGCATCCCAGTATCCTCTGGCTCTCTTACTGACTCTCACATTGCTTACCCACCTTTAGATCATCTGATATGACTACCCCCAAGTTCCATTCCATTTTTGTTGTTGTTAGTACCTCCCCTGCTATTGTGTGCTCTTCTCCTGGGTTTTTGTTTCCCAGGTGCATTACTTTGCACTTCTTTGCATTGAATCTAAGTTGCCATATGTCTGACCATTCCTCCAACCTTGCCAAGTCCCTTCTCATCCTTTCTACACCCCTTGTGCATCAGCTCTGTTACAGATCTTTGTATCATCTGCAAAGAGGCATACCTTTCCCTCCAGACCCTCTGCAATGTCACCTATAAAGATGTTAAAGAGGACTGGACCCAGTACTGAGCCCTGAGGTACTCCACTAGTGACCCCCTTTCTTCGGAATGTGTTCCACTCATTATTACCTTCTGTGTCCTGTTGTGCAGCCAGTTTGCAACCTAGGCTACCACCCTGGGACCCACTCCCAGGCTGTTAGTTGGGATGTATATACAAATTACTGTGATTCTTTTTAAGTTCTCCTCTGTTTCAAAAATAAACTGCCTTTATCTAACTGAACTTGTCGTGAAAAGGAGACTTTAGGGAGAAAGCAGAAGCGGCAGAGAGGATTGACAAGGGAAGGTAGGATCAGAGTTTGGGAAAGCAGTATGAGAAAGCAGATGGACTAAAGTAGCTTTTCTGGAAGGAACAGTGAGGGAATGGGACGTATTATTGCAGAGAGGTTAGTAGGAAGATGACGGAGAGGACAGTAGGGATCTAAGGTAGGAGGAAAGGGAGCCATGCCAGAATTTTGATATAACAAAGGCACAATGGAAAAGGTGCCTGGCATCGAGAAAGGGGAATGAAAGGGCACAATAGAGTGAGTAGTGTTGGGCACAAGTGGGACAGTATAAAGCAAAATGACAAAAAGTGAAAAGGCATGTCCAATCTATTTATACCTCCACTGGCCATAATAACCCAGACTGTCTCTTGGACGTGTTTTCTGATTGGGTGCCTGTTTACTTGTTCTTTTTACAAAGGTACAGAACACCTTGTAATCAACACTCCTCCCGAAGAGTTATGCAGACTTTATCACCTTCTTGCTTTAATGGGGTTACATCAATGTGCTCGTTACGACATCATAGAGATTACCATGAAATTTGACAGTGATGTCACAAACACATTACACAGTGACTACAAGTTCAGTTAGATAAAGGCAGTTTATTTTTGAAACAGAGGAGAACTTAAAAAGATTCACAGTAATTTGTATATACATCCCAACTAACAGGCTCCCTGTTAGGCACAGTTATTTAGTTTGTTCCTGTATGTATCTGACTGTGTTTACCTATTTCAGTTTTAGTTTTCACTGTGTTTTTTGCATTCCTTTGTTTAAAGACCAAATGTACCTAAATGTTCTCATTCTAATTATATTGCCTTGTTTGTCTCAGTCCTCTGTATAATCACCTACTTGTTCTAAATGTACTAACGTGGAACCTCTGTAAAGAGCTCTGAGTGCAAATGGTTAATCCTAGATCAGAAATAAATGATGACTTGCATAAAAATGGGACGTGTGATTTTGTAATTCAATAGTGGAAAACTTACTTTTTTAGTGTGAGCTATTTAAATGTCTGATACACCAAATGAATAAAGCACAAAAAGGGATGCTGTACATTTAAATTCAACTGAAGTTCAAGCAGCAGTGAATGTTATGGTAAAAAGCTGACCTGTACTTTTTTGTACCCTTTCTGATTGCCCCTCACATCCTGTCTTGTACAATGCCCTTCTTTCCCATTTTTATCTGCTTTAGCAATTTTTTTCACTTTTGAAATAATAAAAGGAGCATTCCTTTAACTGTGGCTTGGGCCAGGTTTTCATCAGTATTCTCAGCTGTCTTTGTACACCTTTTATCTCATACTTATACAGCCAGGGAGCTGTCTGTCACATACTAGTGCGTTTTAGTCACAGGAAAAATGTTATTAAACAATGAGTGTTCAGAAACAGCTGAGATTACTGCTTTAAACCTGAACAAGCCATATTAAAATAAGCGCTCCTGTTATTATTATTTCAAATGTAAAAAGGAATGCTCAAACAGTGTCTGCATGGGAAGAAAAAGGTAGCATACAAGAAAATGTGATAACGGGCAATGTAAAATAGCATAACAAAGTATAGATCAAAATGTTAACTGCTAGCATGTACTGCCACTTTAAATGTAATTATTGCTGGTCACTAGCGCAGCAGTAACACTACATCTTGTGGTATCTCTGACCCGAGTTCGGGAATGAGCTTGATTGGAGGGTTAGCCGCAGGGGGGGGGGGGGAATCAAGCATCCAAGGGACTGCTCTCCTCCTGGGAGGAGGGAGTGGTGCAGTGCCCGGAGGTACACTGCACCCTAGTGGAGGCTGGGAGACCAGCGTGACAAGCTGCAGAGGAGGGGCAGATGTCCATCAGATCATGCATAGGAGCTTACATGGCGCTGCCACTGATGTCATTGCATGTCGCTCCTCCAGGCCACAAAGGGGAGGACAGAGACAAAGAAAAGGAGGAGAAACACACCTGGCCGGCATAGATGACTGCAAGTCCCTTAAAGGCCCCGCACCCAGTGCTGTGGGCACAGCTGCTAGATACTTGAAAAGGTGGGTCAAGGATATTTCCCACCAGCCTGCTGCAGGGGGGTGAAGCACCAGAGGGAAGGCCAGGTATGACCCAAGGGAAGTCTGGGTGATAGAGCTCAGGGGCCAACGTGATGAGGGAGTCAGCCAGGAAGGAAAAAGCAGTAACAAAAAAATGTAATTTATTTATTTAAATGCTTTGGATTACAACCTTTGAGCTAAAGCTCTTTTACAAAGTTTCACGTTGATACATGGTATATACATTCATAAGTACAAAAGTAGGATTTGTTACACAGAAACCAGTCATCAGTATAGATTACAGGAATAGATAACTCATACAGGAGATTGTTCTAAATAAACTATCATACATATATCAGCACCTAGCCTTGTCCAGAGTAAACAGCCAGGTCATTAGTAACAGAGGTGTGTTGGGGGTGGTAAGAGTAGGGGGAGGGGAAGGCAAAGTTTACCAGGGTGATGAAGGAAAGGGAGGTATGTGATGGGGCGGAGGCAAGGTAAGGTCAGTAATAGAGAGGGATGCAAGTTTCAGTGTATGGTTAGGGGGAAAAGAAAATAGGGATTTGGAAAGGGTAATAGGTAGGTAGAGGAGATAAGGGTGCAGGTAAGGTGAGAGAGGGGGGTGGGACATCTTATGAGTGTTGCTACCACATTATATGATCAAAGCAGTCACATGTTCCCAATTGTATTAGGTATTTTCTGAGCTCTGTTTTGAAGTGTCCAATCTTTTTAGTGTTGACTATTGAGGCAGGAAGATCACTGAGCCAGGGTGGGGCCCAGTACTCAAAGGACCGCTGTACTAGGCGTGTCCTTCTATGGGGAAACACAGAGAGCATTTCTGGACATGCTTATTGCTTGTTGGGGAATGCGCACTGGCTGTAGTAGTGCATGGAGTCCTGGGGTAGTTAGGTTAAGAAGGGCCTTCTTTCCCTGGAGGCAAACATGATACCTAATTCTGTCTTTGAGGGTAAGCCAGCCTGTTTGTGCATACAGATTGCAGGTGTGGGTGAGTTTGGCAATACCAAGAACCAATCTGCAAGCTTTGTTCAGAACCATCTTAACTCGATTTAGTGAGGTGTCGGAGACTGCGCTGTACACTGTCAGCCCATAGTTAGTGATGGATCATATACTGTAGAACTGATGACAGCAGTGCACATGGCATCAGCTGTGATAACGCTCCTGTGTCTGTTTAATATACCAAATTTTGCATTCAGAGTTTTAACAATGTGATCAACGTGTGCATTGAAAGTAAGGGAGTAATTGAGTATGACACCAAGGTATTTAAAGGTGTGTACCTGTTCAAGGGCTTCACCATTCCTATCGTGTGTATCATGCTGGCTTGCTTTTCTCTTAGCCTGCTGGCTTGAGTAAAGCATAACTTTAGTTTTTTTAGTAACTGAGAAGTAACTTGTTCTGGTGGAACCAGTTACTATGAGCATAATGATTTCAAACACTTTTAGTAGACATGTGCTTGTTAAAGAAATCTGCATACGTTAAGAGACCTGAAATGTCTCAGGGGAAGAACCGTCTAAAATTAAAACAAAATTACTAAATAAAGGATGATTTCTTTTGCTCTTCTGCCACCCACCTGACGTTTGCCTAGCTGCTACTAAGCACCTGACAGTTCTCACCTCGGGGCAGCCACCTAGTTGCATTATTGAAACATGTTAGGGGTGACTTCAAGGGATGTTGCCTGGAGCCAACTCTTCCTACAGTGCGGTCACTGAAAGGAGGCCTCTGTCTATGAAGAAACCAGATTTGTCTCACATCTTTAGCAAACTGTCAGAACAGAAGAATTCTTCTTTTTCGCATTTCTATATGCTGACTAATGGGCATACAGTTTCCTAATCCTGTATGGAGAGCCCATTAGGGAATATTTGATTGATTGATTGATTGATTATTGATTTAGAAACTGGTGACCAAGAGTGGCACACAGAGCTGAGGATTATTCCCAGGTCCTACCAAGTTGGGGGGGGGTAAACAGTATAAGAAGAAGTACATAACAATACAGTTAAATATAATATTACATATTGTATATATCGAATATGTGATAGATGACTGTGAGATATTGTTTTTGTCTACATGAGTGGCCAGTGATCTCTTGACCCTCATGAGTGGTGAAGCCATAACTGATTGTGCAAAAGGTCACTAACCATAAATGAAAACTACATCTCATTGTCACCACTCATACATGCAGTTCAAAAAATACATAGCAGGTTTTTTTTCCAGTTGAAATTTAAACAGCTTCCGTGTGTAGTTTTTTTCTTGGCGTCCTCAGCAGAGTGAAGATCAGCCTTTGACTTTTGTTTCTGGGTCTGGGAATCATGGTAACTGATTTACTGCTTTTTAACAATGCATTAAAAAGAAAGGTTAATCTGATTAAATAACCCCTCACCGTGTGGCAAAGCATGCGCGCACTAAGGTTTTGGCCTAGTTCAGTGGCATGTGTGTGACGTACCCTACTGTGAAGAAAAATGCAATGGTGTACCCAACTACCTAGATAAAAAAATGTTTTGCTACTCAGGGTTCTATGCACTAGGTAACATTTTAATTTACATGTTTTAGCTTGATGCATGTTATATAAATAATAATTTCATATTGGCTTGATTCTGCCTTCTGAACAAACCTCATTCTTATTTTAGATTGTTTCAGGCAATCAACCTACTTGTGTAATTTCTTTCTTTTGTTAATATTTGCACACCTGGACAGGCCCCTTCAGGTGTAATGCCTATATAATAATTGGTGTCCCACTTTATTGCACTCTATTATCGGTATGAACGAATGCCCTAGTAACCAGGTATGACATCATACCCAGTTATAATGGCATCTGGAGCACTGGCGCTTCACTTCACTATTTTTCTGCCCATGTCCCACACCAGTTACGATAAAAAAATAAAACACAAGTGACTTCGTGCTTATGAAGTTTTTTAAGCACACTCAGTGTTTGATGACCACATAAGCCTCTTGAGCTTTGCTCTCGAGGTTTATGGGTCATCACACACCTTAGGTGTGTAACAACACTTCATAACACACAGCCACCTATGCATTATTCTCTATTTATTTTTCATTTACTGTTTCTTGTCCTTACCAGTGACCACCCGTGTTGCGGCCCATCCTGGATCTTCATTACAAATACCAGTGCTCCTCCAGTACTAGATCGACTCATGACCACCTAGCTTCCCCATCTTTGCCCTAAAGGTGGGCTCCCCATCCCTGGATCTGAACCCATAACCAGGGTTATAAATATTAAGAGATGGCCTCATGCAAGGAAGGGGAAAAGATGGCACATTCACGTACCCATTAGATGTGGGTGACCCCTAATGCCATTATCCAAGCAGCAGAGTATATTCCCACTTTTTAGATGTCGTACCACCCTTCCCTGATTGATGCAACATGCACTCACCAATCACAATCTGCAATGCTTTGGACCGGACTGCTATCTGAAGGGCCGTGAGTATTTAAGTGGTTTTTGCCCTTATAATCCAGCATTGCAGCCTGGACAAGTTAGAACCCACCCCCCCCAACTGTGAATTTCTGTTCTTCATGGCGTGAAAAACTATGTGACTTTATACTGTGGACTGGATGGCCTGGACTTCATTTGCAAGTTTGTGAACTTCCTCAGCCAGTAATCTGGTAGGCCCCACCTCGGGGATGCTGTTTGTTCCTGTCTGTTCATCTATGTGTTTGGGTTTACTGTCCTGATAGATCTGACCCTGGAAGATTTAGTCAGTGAGAGGGACTAGCTCCAACTGTGTGAAATGAGAGTGCGCTAAGTGTCAGGATGAAGAAATTCATGCTCAGTGTTCCTGGTGAGAGCATGGGCCTTGTGTGTTGCTTATAGGTGAAGGCTTGGGCCAAAGTCAGCTTTCTCCTGATGTGGATGCTGGACTGTGGGTGATGAGGAGCAAACAGAGGCCAGACTAAGCACTTATATTACATTAGGTACTTTACTGAACTCTCAGTTTTATAATAGTGGGGCAATGTTAATTAACTGGGTCTGCAGAGGTGTTGAGAAAAAAGTCTCCAAAAGTTTGAGACATTTTGTTTATTGCTTGGTATGTCTGACGTGAGTGACTGGTGTGTGCTTAGGTGTATGCTTGGGTCATGAGAGATTTGACTGAGGGGGAGCGCAGTGTTGGTTTAAGGGATTGTGGGTTTGAGGTATTTGTTTCAGTGAGAGTTCTTTGGGGTTGAATTTTTAACAGATTTTAAGAGTAAGGATGCATTTTGAGGGAGCTAATAGGACCTGTATCACCTATTCCTTAGAGCAACTCCATCAACTCTGCCCAGGCAGCTGCCCCCAGTCCCCAAAGTTGCTCTTTGTTGGTGCGTGGAAGTGGGAATAGCAAGAGGGTGGGGTCACAGCTGTAGGTTTGCTCCAGGAGTGGGAGATGGGGGAGGGTAGGATCAGGAGTAGAATAAGAAGCCTACCCTGGTCAAAATGAACCAAGACAGGAATGTTCCCTACCTGGTTCCTATGCCAAGGGCTCCTGAAATGTCACTGGATGTGGTAGTCGAGCCCACACGCACAGTTCCTCCCCTGAGGGCAATTCTGTGTAATGCCAGGTCCATCAGAAATAAGGCCGCAATAATAGCAGATTGTGTTGCATATTCCTCTGTGGACCTGGTGTGCATCATCAGAACCGGGCTGGGGGACAGCTCTGGTCCTGTGCTGGAGGTGGCCATTCCATAAAGCTATACGGTGATGCACTGCCCTAGGCAAGAGTGCGGGGGGGGGGCAAGGTGGCCAGCTGTTTTAGATCTGGTCTAAGACTAGCAGCCTATCCAGTTGACAAACCAGGCAGTTTGAGTGTGTGGCTGTTATTTATTTTATTTATTTATTGAGTAATCGGAATTACAACCTTTGAGCTAAAAGCTAATTTACAAAGGATCCTCATCATAAAGGAAGGGGAGAATACATGAGTTTGGGAGTCAGTGGCAGCTAAATGGTTCCATGTCATAACAGCGTTCGCGGAATAGCGATCGCCATTACAGCAAGTGTACATTGCCAAAAATGAATTTCAGCGATGCACACTCGCAGAGCAGACAAAAATGGTGCCCGAGATGTACTGGTCTTATTTTTAATGCTGGGGCTGTGCCACCCGCCCCCACACACACATGAATTCTCAGCTTCAGGGGGGTGCATGTCTGAGATGGTGAAAAACTTGAATTTAAAAAGCCGCCAGCAAAAAAAAAAACTGCGCCACACCAGACCCAAACCTTGCACCCTCGCCTCCCAGCCGACCACCCGCCCCATCGCTAGTGGACCAGCACGGCAGCTGTCTGCCACACCCCTCCCACATACCATTCCTCCCCTGCCTCCCCCAAGCATGTGCACTCTGTACTTCCCATAGCGGTATTTGCCCACCCCAGTATCTGGTCTGCCCCCACTAGGTAGCTGTGAACACAGGCGCCATAATTGAGTTGCCATTTTTGTAGGCGCCCAATCTCGGTCGCCTTTTTCACTGGATACCCAGCTAAACAGGCATTGTCAAAAACATCATAATGTGATCAGTAGCAATCAATAACATTGGTAATAGCAACACAACAAAGGTAAGAAAAGCAAAATTAATACATAGCCTGAGCGTGGATACAGGGTACATGGAGATACAGTACGCACAGCAGGGCAGACAATAAAGTGCATTAGTCAAGTTAGGTACTGTACTAGCTAGAGAAAATCAGAGGTTGAAGCTATACAGGAGCTTGTAGGGAGGAACAGGAGATGTGGCTGAACATCATTACTGATACCTAAATTGGTTACTAGGCTACATCCAGGGGAATAAACATAGCTGTGGTAAACAGACAGCATAGTAGGAACTAATCAGGAATAGGTAGCAGAAGAGGAGTCAGAGGACGGGAAAGGAGGTTAGACTCATGGGTAGGGAGGGTATGGAATAGGGAGGAGAGGGCTAACAGGGAGTAGGTGAGGGGAGTGGGGGGGGTGCATGGTAGGTAGGCCGGTAGGGCAGGTGTAGAGCAGGAAGCTTCAGGCCAGTCTGTACAGTGCAAGATGAACCTTGCCAGGCCCTGGGTTCAGGGATCAGGTAAGAGCTGGATTAAGAGTGGCGATAGCAGTGAAGAGGTGGGGAGATAGTCTTTATTGCTCATGCTTGTGAGGACAGTGACGTGCAGGGCTTGTGGGTTAAGAATGGCAGTAGCCATGCACGGGTTGGGGGGAGATAGACTTTCTTAGCTCTGACTTGAAAGGACCGAGGTGTGTAAGGCTTGTGGCAGCAGGTGGTAGCTCATTTAACCAGGCAGGAGCCCTAACTGTGAAGACCCACCTCCCCAATGCAGTCCTTCTGAACGGAACAGCTAATGCTTGCTTAGTAACACTTATAGTGGCATGTTCAGCTGGAGCATGACAGAATAAGGCTTGCAGGGAGGGAGGTGCAAGTCCAAGTTGGGCCTTCTTTCTCAGAAGACAGGCATGAAGCTTAATGCGGTCAGCAAGTGGGAGCCATTCAGTCCTTATGTAAGGGTCGCATGTATGCGTTAGACAATCGGCACCTAACACAAACCTACAGGTTTATTTAGCGAGGTGTGCACTTTGAGCAGGTTTGTATCAGTAGCAGCCCCATAGACAACATTCCCGTAGTCTAGGATAGGGAGAATTATACCTCTGACTACCTGTTTCCTGGCCTCCGGAGTAAGGCAGAACAGAAGCCTATATAGGGCCCCTAGTTTCCTATTGGCTGCAGCCACAATATTGCATATATATTCATCAAATGACAAGGACTCATCTATTGTGAGGCCAAGATATTGGAACGAGGACACCTGCTCCAAGGTGGTGTAAGAGTTGCAGGTAATTGAGAGGGGTACAGTAGATCTCTTCTTTTGTCGTCTGGCAAAGAGCATCGTCTTGTTTTTTTTACCGTTCAGCACCAGCATGCTCTCCTTGAACCATTCCTGTAGTTGGTTAAAGTCGTGCTGCAGCTCCCTAGTAAATGCTTCTTGGCAGGTGTTGCAAGAGAATACCACTGTGTCATCTGCACATAAAGCAGGATCTCAGACGAGGGGCAGGCATCAGAAAGGTGGTTCACAAAGAGGCTGAATAAGAGTGGGCCCAGTATGAACCCCTGGGGGACCCCTACTGGGACCTTGCAGGTGTTGGAGATGGCACCTTTAATTTTGACTATCTGAGATATCCCGGATAAATAGCTGGAGAACCACCAGACCATGACTAGGGATAGCCCTAGGCCACTTAGCCTGTGGAGCAGGAGTTGGTGATCCACAAGGTCAAAGGCCTTGGTTAGGTCTATAAAGATTGCCCTAACCAGCTGACCCTGGTCGAGTTCCATGTGTATGTATCCAGTGAAATTAATTAGGGCGGTTGTAGTACTATGCAGTCTGCGAAAGCCGTGCTGTTGGGGGGGAGAGGAGGTCGTATTTGTGCAGGTGATCCATGAGTTGGTCGGCTATGATCCTTTCCAGTGCTTTAGAGAGAGGTGAGAGAATTGAGGTGAGTCTGTAATTCAATACCAGTGACTGATCATCCCCTTTGTGAACAGGTGTGACCAGGGAGGTTTTCCAGATGGAGGGGAAAGTAGCCAGGCGGAGGGACAGGTTGAATAGGTTGCTGATGGGTCCAGTGACCTCGGGAAGGGTGATAAAGATCAGTTTCATGTCTATACCATCACCACCCATCCTTGTTTTGCCAAGGACTCTAGTAGGGCATTTCCTTGTTTCTTTGATGGTTACCCATCTAAAGTAAAAGGCTGGGCAGGCCCTAGTATTGGAAGAAGAGGACGAGTGGTCAGTGGTCGGATTTCCATCCGGGTATGTAGTCGGTTTTGGGGGGGGACAGCACTGTAATCCGTAAATGCTTTGTTGAAAATATTGGCCATAATGTCAGCATCTAGTATTATGTCATCATTGTGGTAAAGCATGGGGGGAGGGGGATCTGTCATAGTGTCCGGTGAGGTTTTTTAAAGAGGCCCAAAATTTCTTTCCATCACCCCAGCATTGAGAGTGACGATTCTTGTAGTATGTAGCCTTGGCTTGTCAGATTGCATATGTGTGCCTGTTTAGGGTCACTCTGTAGTTTTGGACATCTATTGCAGTCCTATATGTCCTACCCTGGTGCTAGAGTAGATCCCGATGATGCATCAAGTCAAGAAGTTGCAGGGTGACCCAGTCCATGCTGCAGCCTTTAATCAACTTCTTACGATATGGGGAGAACTTATCTGCTGCAGTGCTGAAGTGGTTGAGGAAGCGCTGCAGGGCTGCGTCAATGGAGGGGCATGAGTCAAGGAAGCTCAAGTCTATCCCTTTGAGGTGTTTCCTAAAGTCTTCCATTGCACTATTTTTAATTACTCTGTTCCTCACCATTCTTGGGAGAGGCTTGGTTTGTTTAGTCGACCACTCACATAGGATAGGTGAGTGGTCACTGAGGGTGTCAGGGAGTACCTTGACATTCTTTAGTCACTCCAGGTGTGTCGTCAGCACCCAGTCAATCAGGGTGCCTGAGCCTGTGTGGTAATTTGTATAAATGCAGTTCTTGACCATCTGCGTTAGATAGAGTCCCGATACCAGATCTCTGTGTGCAGCGCTGGAGCTACCAAGCCAGTTGGAGTTGAAGTCTCCTAGCATGATGGTCTCTTTATTCTGGCTTGCCTGGGTGTAGAGGTTAAGGGTGATGCACATGTGGTGGGCAAGGTCCTTCTCACTTACCATCCACCTGGTTGTTTGAATGGATTCCTGCAGGAATTTGGGGAGTTCATGGCTGCCCTTACCGTGGAATACCCAAGGTGGTTGATGTTAGGTGAATTCAATATTTGGGCCAGCAATGACTTCCTTTTGGCTGGTCAGCAATTCCTCTGACAGATGAAGCTGTTTTACTTCACACAAGTTGTTACCTCTGCCACCCATCAGTATGGCCACACTTTGGATCTGGTTTTCCCTCTGGGGTTCAACGATTTTAATGTGAAGGTTGAGCCAATCAGCTGGTCGGACCTTCATGCTGTGAGTTTTCAGATCAGAGCTCCCCCGAGACATATTAAACCCCTGTGGACTTAGTTTGGTAACAACTTTTAAGAAATGTGGACTCCTGTGCATTCCTGTTGGTACTGAGCTGCTCGAGACTGCTGCAGGTATGTGATCAGGGGTTTGAAAATGTGATGGAAGCTTATAGGTGATTATCACTGCAGCTCTTGACTCTCACACCTTTTTGTATATGCCCTAAAGTCTCCTTATAGCACTTCCCTGGTTTAATGGTGAGCTCAGACAGTTGAAGATGAAAGGGCGGAGCCTGGAGCATTCTTGGCAGAGATTAGGTTTTCTGGAGGATAGACTAACCTGGAGAGCTCACTATTAGGAGTATCAGGGCAATCACTCTGAGAAAGGCAGAGTTCCTGTCACGGGTGATTGCTGCAGGGGTAAACAGGCCAGCTCAGCTCTTCCGCATTGTGTACAAGCTGTTACATCCTGCCTGCCTCCAGTCTGGAGGAGTATTGACACACAAGCGATGTGACGAGTTTGTCCAGTTCTTTGATTGGGTATTCTGTATCCATTCTTTGGACTCTTCAAATGAGCTTTCATGGCCCAGCATGCTACAGCCTATGTTTAATTGAGGCTCTCGGTCTGTCTGGAATGAATTTTAGCCTGTGTTGGCTGAGGAGATTCTTGGGTGAACATGAAGCTGTGTCTCATCTTCTGTTAGCTGGACCCTGGACTGACCTGGCTTCTGTTGGATTACCAGGAGACTATTGGTCCAGTGACTGCTGAGACTGTCCTGAGGAGGATATGGTTCCAACGGCCTTGAAAAGGGCTGTGGTGAGACCCTTTCTCAATAAACCTTCTGTGGACCTGGATATCTTGGCTAATTACAGACCCATCTCTAACCTTCCCTTTTTGGGAAATGTTATTGAGAAAGTGGTGGCGAAGCAGCTGGAGATGCACCTGGAGGATTTCTATATGAGCCATGCCAGTCTGTTTTCAGAGGGTGTCACAGCATGGAGACTGCACTTGTTAGGGTGCAGAATGATCTTCTGGCCAGAGATTGAGGTGAATGTTCCATCTTGCTTCTCCCTGACCTCTTGTCTGCATTTGACACCACTGATCAAGGGATTTTAACAAACTGTCTGAGGGACTTGGTGGGGCTCAATGGGATTGCGTTGAGGCGGTGTGAGTCCTTCCTTTCCAGTAGGGTGCAGCAGGTTGCAGAGGGGAATTTTCTCTCGTGACCAGTTGCCCTGACCTATGGAGCCCCTCAAGGGTTGATTTTGTCTCCCATATTATTTGTGGTGTACATATTGCTACTGGGAGAAATGATAGGGAGGTATAGTCTGCAGTTTCATTGTTATGCTGATGATACTCAGCTGTACCTATCATTTACCCTGATGAGAAAAATGTAGTGGGTGTGTTAAATGACTGCCTATCAGTGATCAATGACTGAATGGCCTCCAGCTGGCTCAGGTTAAACCCAGACAAGACTGAAGTGCTACTGATGGACTTGGTTATAAGAGCAGAAACTAGCTTGAGTGGAGGGGGTGCTGGTTTACATCTTTGGCCTACTCAGCTTATAGCCAGGGGTAGGGTGAAGAATCTGAGCATTGTTATGGATAACAAACTGACTATGAAATATCAGGCATCTGAGACTCGGTGGCAGATCTGTCTGCACTGCACTCATTCTTTCTCACATTTAAGTCCCTTCTGTTATACTGCATATTTCCTGTTGTAACACCAAGTCACCATAGTGAAATTCTGACAAAAGAGAATTAAAAGGACTTTGTGTGGATTCATACTGTAAACCTCTTGTTTAGCAAGCTGTAGACCCTTCCACTACACCACAAAGCGGGCACAGCAATGCAGCTCAGCTCTTTAGCTGCAGAGGTTAATGCCCCACCTGGGAGGCAGCCCTATCCACAATGTTTGTTTCAGAGACAGATCTACCTCAGAGGCTGGGCTGCCTCAGAGGCAACTTTTGTTTAAGAAAAGTGTCTCTTGCGGTGTCTGCTGTGGTCCATAGTGCTTTCTTTTAGCTTAGGAACATCACCCAGATCAAGCCTTTTCTTAGGCCTCATGACCTGAAGTCCCTTGTACATGCCTTCGTAACATCTAGGCTGAACTATTTTAATGCTCTTTATCTTGGGCTATCTGGAGATTTGATACGCCACTTGCAGCTGGGACAGAACGCCATGGCCAGATTGATTACCAGAATACTTTGCTCTGGGCATAGCTCCCGGTTCTGTGGACAGTGCACTGGCTGGCTGTAAGGTGATGCATCTCCTTTAAGATTGGTTTGTTAACATACAAAGCCTTACATGATCTGGGTCCTGACTACATAAAAGAGCTCCTCTATACATATGCTCCTGACTGCCCTCTCCATTCTTCAGAGGTAGGCCTCTTCATGGTCCCTAGATCACATTAAAAGGTTTTCTGGTGATCATGCATTTGCTGCAGCTGCTCCAGTTTTTTTGAACCAGCAGTCACAAGAGCTCTGAGAGACCCCCTCAGCTGAGAGCTTTAAACGAGGATTAAAGCACTATTACCTGACTATACTCGAATCGGGTCCTTGCATCTATAAAAAAAAGTTACTGTATTATCTGCTGCTGTTATTATTTGTATTTTCTTGTTATGCAAGGCACCCAGAGCCTGCAGGATTGGGCACCTAAGAAATACATATACCACTTCTACAACTGTCCTGGAGGGGGGTGCCCAATGCTGCGAGTTACTCACACTGTCACTGGCACACTGACAGGCGTCCCCTAGGTGTTGCTAAGTGAGCAGTGGCTGAGAACCCAGACACACCAGCAGGAGACCATGCTTGCGGACCCTCCAAGCCCTCCCTGCTGGTCTCTGCTCCTGACGTCCCAAATCTGGGGAGCAAAGCTAGATCACCAGTGTGCCAGAACAGTCCCCTACCACTCTGGAACACATCCTGCACCATATACCACCTATTTTACAAGAGGGCCTGGGGAAAAACACTGTAGCACAGAAGGTACTGCCCCATTAATGATAATAAATGCTACCAGATAACATTAAACAATACAAATGCATTCCTATTTACAGCAGGATACGTCATACATGCATTGTTCTAGCATTTATTGCTTTTTTTCCCACACTGTTGCCATTGTAAGTGTGATATTCTGTTCTTTGTTGTACTGATTTCATTACTGCAGTAGAAACATAGAAACATAAATTTTTGGCTCTAAAGGACCACTTGACTCACCCAGTCTGCCCACATGATCCCTGTCCAGTCTATCTCTGCAGACCCTAACTGGTCTCCAGTGACCCTCCCTCCTCCCTGAGCATTTCCTAATATTCTCCTATGTCTATCCCACACATGCTTGAAGCCCACTACTCCCCCCCACTGTGTTTGCCTCCACCAGTTCTGCTGGCAGTCTATTCCAGGTGTCTACAACTCTTTCAGTGAAGTAGTACTTCCTCACATCCCTCTTTACTTCCCCCCTTCCTCTAATGTCATCACGTGCCCTCTGGTCCTGATGCTCTTTCTCATTTGAAAGAGACTTTTATGCACCTTGTTCACCCACCATGAGGTCCTTGTAGCTCTTTATCATGTCCCCTGTCACTCTCCTCTTTTCCAGGTTGTACAGGTTGAGATCCCTCAGTCTCCCCTTGCAGGGATTTTGTTGCAACCCCTGCACCATTTTAGTTGCCCCCCCACCAGACTGCTCCCCTATGTCCTTTCGGAGGTGAGGTCTCCAGAACTGGGCACAATATTCCGGGTGAGATCTCACCAGTGAGCAATACAGTGGTAACACCACTTCCTTCCTCTTGCTGGAGATACCCCTCCCTATGTATCCCAGCATTCCACTGGCCCTTCCCAGTGGTTTGTCACAGTGCCCTGCCATTCTGAGGTCATCAGATATGATAACCCACAGCCCCATTCCTTCTCAGTCACTGTCAGTATCTTCCCATACTATACTCAGCTACTGAGTTCCTATGCCCTAGGTCATGTTTTGCTTTTTGAGTTTCTCAAGATCACCATCCATTCTCCCCATCTCTTCTAAGTATCCACCCTATTACAGATTTGGTGGCATCTGCAAAAAAGGCATGCCTTCCCTTCCAGTTCTGCACTTATAAAGATATTAAAGAGGATCAGTCCCATTACTGAGCCCTGCAGCACTGCTGGTCACTCTTCCATCAGGGGCACCAGCAACAGGCATCAATGGACGGTTTTCTTTGTTACAGGCTAGTCCTTTGATACAGGTGTTTTAAATAATAGCAGCAGACATCGATGGATGGTTTCCTTTGTTACAGGTTTTTTAAATAGTATACAGTATATTAAAAAAAACCAACATGGTGGTAACTATGGGGGATTGGGTATCCCCAGTGTCAGTGTTATGTTTGAGGGGTTGGGGGGGTGGATGCTGAGAAGGACGGTTGAGTGTGGGGAACAATTACAGGGGTGCCAGCAAGAGACATCGATGGGTGGATTTCTTTGTTACAGGCAATATTAAAAAAAACTGTGAGGTGGACACTGGGGGACAGGGCACCCCCAGTGCTTGTATTATGTTTGTGGGGGGAGGGAGTGTGGGGCAGTGGGTGCTGAGAGGGAGGGTCAGGTGGGGGGAAGAGTTAAGGGGCTCCAGTGTTAGGGCTTGATACAACAGTTGCACAGTGGTGAGGTCCATAGCAAACTTGCAGTGTGCAGCTGGTAACGGTTCTGAAAGCCAATCAGCTGTTTGCTGATGCAGCTTCTTGCATATCAAAGGACTGAAGCCTTCTCTGATTGGAGCAACTTTGGTCCTTTGAAGTACATGCAGTTTCAGCCCACAAAGCAGAGAGTTGCATTATGACCACAATGTGCGGTCATTGGTTTAGACTGACGAGCCCCTGGTATTGTGAACTGCAATGGGCTCCACAGTGACACACCCCCAAAATCCCCTTGCACTCATCACAAAACATTTGTTGCATGTGCATAAAACATAACAATAGAAACTAACAGACTGATTTCAGAGGTATTGTGTATATTCTCACAAAATGAAGCAATGAACCTACAAATGGGAGAACTTGGCAAGTGATTGTGAGTCAATATCTATATGTAGTAAAAGAGAAAAGCCAAAAAGGGGAAAACCAACACTGACTGATTAAGAGTATAGCAAAGCAGGTAGTAAATAAGGAAGCAGAAGAGATCAGGCAGTTGATTGAAACAGAAATCTTTTAAAATGGCAATAACATACCCACGTAGCTAAGGAAGAGGTCAGGTAACAGGGAACACAAAAAATGGTAGTGTATGACCTACTAGATCTCAAAGATGAAATACCAACAGAGACAGTCAAGACAATCGAGACAGAAGATCATGGAAAAATAAAGGGACCATCTGGGTTTGCTAAAAATGATTTAAAAATCAAATATTTAAAGCCAAACAGTCAAACAGTACCAGTTAAAAATATATTTCTTTTTTTTATTGTTTTTTATTTTTTTATCTATCTAGGAAGACATACTGAGCAAATAATTGCTCATTTCCAGATGTGTCCTTGGGGAAGGGAAGAAGGGCAAGGTACAGCAGTGAATTCAGGGTAACAATAGGTAATAAATAGAGGATAAAGTATGGGGTGGTGTGTATAATGAGATTTTACACACACCCGAGTTCAGGGATGCTTCGCCCTCGGGGTTTATGAAATGCATCCCACAATGAAGGTGTGTGTAAAATCAAGTTTTACCGAATCACCCCATATTTTATTTTATATAATTGCTGGCCAGTGCTTTTTTGCCTCAGCAATTATACAAAATAAAATTAGCAAACAGGTTGGTGTTTGGGCAGTCGAGTCGGGATTCTGCGCAGTCCACCAAAGTTACAGTGCTCCACTTGTTTAAGGCACAAAAATAAGTAGAGATGTTCTAAAAGAAGTTGTTTTAAATGTTCCAATTTCCTGTTTTTTTTTTTTTTTTTTTGGTAATAATTCAACTTACCGACTAGCAGCGGTTATGGAGCTGCAGCGTCCTCCTCTATGAAGAGGTGGGTAGATCTGCTGACTCATGTGTACACTGCTGAGAGAGAGAGAAAAAAACGGTGCATTTGAAAAGTTACCCTTTTGTTCAGGGTCAGGAGAGAAAGACTGCTTTTCTTTTACTTTTTTAAAATAAAAAAATTAACTTACCACCACTTGTGAGGGGTGGTGAAGTCTGAGGCCATACGGAGCTGCTGCAGGGAATGTCGCACTTAAAGAAGACTGGCATCTGGCACATGCGTGCTCCAAGGGAAACCCAGCGCATGTTTGCCATTATAACCAGCTGGTTATAATGGCAAATTATAACTGGGTTTCCCTATGGGGAAAAAAAGCACTGGTCAGTAATTATAATACAATAAGCACAGGGTACAGTGATGATAATGCAGAAATACAAGCAGATGATACAGTGATTGCACTAAGTGTGTTGCATTGTCTAACTAGCAGTTGTAGAGGATAAGTGCTTGAAATAACAGGTCGTAGCTGGACTCCCAAGGCAAGGCAGGAGGGGAGACCCAATGTAAGGTTAGCAAGAGAAATAGGGAAGCAGAGTGTGAGTTGGATTTATAAGGGGGAGAGAATAACTAAGGAGGGTGCAGGGTAGTTAGGGACAGTTGAAGATGGGGGAGGTGAAAGTACACAGGAATGAGGAGAGGGTGCGAAGCAAGGGGGCATTTTGAAGAAGATGCCTGGCCAGCTGATGAGTACCTCATAGTATCATAGTATTCACTAAGCATTAGACTTTCGTCCTTGTTTAGCTTGCCATGAGTAAAAAAAAAAAAACAATAATCTCTAACCTTAAATTTACTGTATATATCCAGTCTTGTTTTAAATATTTCTAAAGTGGGGCTATCGACTATCTCTTGTGGAAGGGAGTTCCAGTGAGGGACCACCCATTGACTAAATCAGTGTTTTCTTTTTAGTAACTTCCACCTCTGTTGTTTTAACTGTTTACAGTGAGTTCTAGTGTTGTAAGTTTTTTCATAAAGTTCTAGTCCTAGGTCTAATCTAAGGTTACTGTCTTGAAATGACCTATAAACCAAAATCATATCACCCCTCCATCTTCTATATGCAAGGGAATACAGATTTAGGACCTCCAGTCTATCTCCATATGCAATGAGTTTCAGATGGATGTTATCCGGTCCCGGTGATTTAATAATTTTAATCTTCTTTAATCTATCCAAAACATCTTTTGCGTCAATTTTAATCTGCTTTTCATCAGATGTATTGTATTTTATATCAGTTGTTGGTATAGCTTTAGGATTAAATACAGTGCCAAAATCTCCATCTATCTAATAGGCAAGACCCCCATCCAAAGAATATTTTGCCTACAGTACAGTATACCTGAATCATGTTCCGAAAGTTAATAATGAGAATGTAATCTCACTAAACATATTAGTTTATACATAGAATAATGCATGGGGTGGTGTATTTAATGAGACTTTACATACACCCCGAGGTGTTGGGTGCTACATAAACCCCGAGAGCAAAGCTCGAGGGGTTTATTTAAGCATCCAACACCAAGGGGTGTGCGTAAAATCTTGAGTTAAACACACCACCCCATGTTTTATTTTATATAATTGCTGGGGAGCCTTTTTTCATATCAGTAATTATATAAAATAAAACAGCTGCCGTGGTCCAGTCAGCATGAAGCACTGTCTCGGGGCTGTCTTCAGTCTGTGCGCTGAGCAGCTGCTGAAACATTTAACAAAAAAAAGTTTAACCATGGATTACTTATACACAATCTCAGCTGTTGAGAGGCATTTTTACATCCACTTGACTTACCGCCGACGCGACGACTCACCGAGTGACAGAGTGAGGCAAGCAACTTTACGGCACTGTGTATAGGGAGAGCGATGGTAGGCGCATGCATGGAGCAAGGGAAACCCAGCGCGTGTTTGTCATTATAACCCACAGGTTATAATGGCAAACTATAACTGGGTTTCCCTATAGGAGAAAAGGCTTCCCAGTTATTATAATAATATGCTAAATGGGGTGTTAGGGAAGGCCTCTGACTAGAATAGCACAGCATCTAGTTATAGATACAAGGTGATCCTAACAGATGCTGGATCTGCTTCATCTTCAAATCACATGTGCAAAGAGAGCAAATATTCAAATAGATCCAAGAGGCCAAAAAGCTAGGAATTCTACTAGCAAAATATACCATAGACAACAAGAAAGAAATAAGACAGCTGGAGAGAACAACAAAGTCAACAGTAAAGCTGTACACTGTCAATCAATAGGACAATGAAAAGCAAACTAAAACAAACACTGGTAACAGATGTCTTATTCCAGAAGGAATCAGTGCTTGAATCAGAGGGTGAGGTTGAAATGTCCTGAGTCTGGATAAAAGGTACAGTAAAAGGGGACTTCCGGTGATGTCATCCCCTTGATGGCAGCACTGCCTTAGATCTCTCCTAACTCCATAATCCAGCCCTCCACTTTTCTACAGAAAAATAGCAAATTTTGCTCAGAAATGGCTATGAAAGACAAAGGAGGGCACAGACTGAACAAATCCAAAGCAAAACAGGAGAATAAGCTGCGGGATGGCGACAGATTACTAGAGTCATATCAGCCGAGTTGGAGCTCCTCGCCGACAGGCCTGGAGGCCTGTGATATGGACACTGACCAAGAAGCCGAAAAATTATCCAGATCCAGATTTGAAATATTGCTGGGAGAGTTAAGTTCATTCCGAGCTGAAGCAAAACAGGAATTTGTTGCCCAGCATAATCGACTTACAGAGGTAGAAACCAGAGCTGAAGCCTCAGAACACCAGATCTCTGATCTGGAGGACAGTTCGCATAACCTACAAGCAGCGGTTGATTTTTTAGTATCCCATCAGGAGTCAATCAGAGAGAAGTTGGTGGATCTGGAGGCCAGATCAAGACAGGAGTATATCAGAATCTATGGTTTGCCAGAAGGTGTGGAAGAGTTTTTGAAAGACCTGCTGCAGGATGTATTGGACTTGCCTGTGGGATTTACATTCAAAATAGAGAGGGTGCATCGGTCTCTGTCTCCCAAACCTACCAACCCCTGAGCCCGCCCAAGATCCGTTGTGCTCAAACTTTCTAGCTTCCAGGATAAAGAAAATTTGCTTCAGCTGGCCTGGGCACAGAAAATAGTAAAGTATCATACAGCAAGGCTATTTTTTGAGAACGATTACCCGCTCAAGATAGCAAGACAGCGAGCCTTATACTCACCCATCCTAAGAATTCTGAAAGAATGTAAGATCCAAGATCAAACCCCGTATCCAGCCAAATTAAAAGTTTTCTGTGATACTGGCCTGGCAGTTTATGACACACCAGCAGAGGCAAAGAGGGAACTGAAAAATTGAGGCTGGGGTTCTGAAATGGACCATCTGACAGAGCAACGTACTCGCCCGACCAGAGCAAAGTGGGCTACTTCCGGTAAACATCCCCACAAGAATCTAGCTCGAGTGGAGGCGCCAAAAACAATGGGGATATTAAAGCACTTCTGGACAAGATGAAGACTTGTATTCTCCAGAGCACTGGACTGCAGGAGGAAGAAGCTGAAAACACCTGAAGAAGTGCTGAGGCTATCAGAGATGCTGTTCCTCTGTTTAATTTGACTCCCGACTGGAAATGTGCTACTTTCACGTCGGGCATACTACTCAGGGCCTTGTGAGATACTGTAAGCTCCAGGTGGGGCGAGCCAGACTGTGAACTCCTTAAATGAAACAGAACAAATGCATCACAATACTCTGGTACTTTGTTTTACAACTTTATTAAAGGGAAGGGGTTTTCCCTATGAGGGAGATAGATGTTAATCATTTCTTGCGATTGTATAGTTCAGAATGGATGATATAAGTGCATTGTAAGGGTGCTAGATAATATTAATAATTATGCTAGCTGTCCCCCACCAAATAAAAAGAGCGCTGTTCCCACTGAGCATTATTGATGGTCCTCTCAGGTGCCCATGCTTCCCTTCTTGGCTGGTACTGTGGAACGCCAAGAAGGCCGACATTGCCAGAAGAAGGGGATGCACAATAAATTCAGAGGGATTGTTGAATGGTATGGGATCTCACATACAGTATATGGAGGATAGATGACTGTCATTACTGGGAGATGACAGCTTACTCAGGTACAGTCATCGTTCCTGTAGACCTCATGGTCTCATGGGCTCAGGAGGGCCTGGTGCATTGTGCAGCCACTCTCCCTCCGACACAGGGGGTGATCACTAGAGAACCACCCTCACATGCATTTAGGAGGCACCGTCTAGTGCCTCCCTTCCTTGGAAGCCTTTTTGTATATCATTTCTTGCAAGTTTATTTGTTAGTAACTGTTTATAGGTTTAATTCTAAAAGGCTGCAGCAGACTAGCTTATTTCACAGAATAGAAATGTTACTAACAACTGACAGATACGTACTGTAGCTGAAATGCAGGAATATTTTTTACTCCAGAAGGAAGGTGGCTGGAGAGGAATAATGAAACAGGAACTTAAGGGTAAACCAGGGGGAAATCCTGGTTGGAGCCTAACTGGAAGGGAGGGGGATAATGGGTACTGAATCGCTCCTCATGATGCTATCCCATAATGTAAATGGGTTAAACAATCCTATCAAAAGGTACAGGGTGCTTTCCACTATCAAAAAGCAGAAGCCAACATTTGTGATGCTCCAGGAGACTCATCTGAGTGCAGCAGAACATCACAAATTGACCAGGTTTAGGTATGCCACAGTGGTGGCCTCCTCTTTCCAGGGAGGAAAACATAGGGGAACAGCAGTATTGATACTGTGAAACATTCAGTTTCAGCAGGAGACCTCCTACATGGACCCAGAGGGTCGCTTAGCTGTAGTGGTGGGGAAACTGGAGGGCAACACTATTATGGTTGCTTCATTGTACCTACCACCAGGTTCCACAGGACCAATGATACGGGGGCTATGTCAGAAGATAACATAATTGCACAAGGGTACATTGATCATGGGGAGATCATAATCAGATTTACAACCAAGAGGATTTGACTAACCCTGGGCAGTAAAGAGATCTTCAGCCCAAAAAACATCTATAAAATACTTTAAGGGGGTCCAGTGGGTGGATGTATGGAGAACTCTCCATCCGAAGGATAGAGAATATACTCACTTTTCGGCCCCTCATAGGGTATATACTAGAATTGATTCCTTTTTTATCATGAGAGAGCATTTACATCTCGTAAAGGAATGTCGTCATACCCCTTCTATATTATCTGAACACTCACAAGTGATACTTAACCTTAGTTGGTCCACAGTAAGGGCTCAGAAATTATGGAAATTTAACAATTACCTCCTGAATTTGTCAGAGTTCAAGGAACTGATGGAGACTAGAATTCCCCAGATTATACATGATAATCTTTCCCCAGAAATAAGCAAATCTACTTTATGGGATACTATTAAGGTAGTTCTCTGGGCGATATTATTAAATTTGCATCTAACAATAAGAAATGACAAGAACACCACCTGGAGTCCCTTCAGCAGCAATGAAGGGACCTCCAGAAACCACATGCAGAAGGAGATGAGAGAGTGAGCCCATTACTATTGGCCACCAGACAACAGATACAGAAATTGTTGGATATTCATACGGAGCAGGCCTTGCAATATTTGCAAGAAAGATATTATGAAAGTGGCCCCAGAGCCACCCGTCTGTTGGCCCATAGATTGAGGCAAAAGGTCTCTAGGTCTGTAATTACCCAAATTAGAGACCTGGAGACAGGGGGGAGGGCTGTTGCGGTCTCCACAACAGATAGCCCAAGTCTTTAAGAACTATTATCAAGCTTTATATACCCCAGAGCAGACATCTGATGAGGAGCAAATCCAGGCATACATGTCTCCCTTATAGCTGCCGCCCCTCCCTCGGTCTCTTCAGCAGATGATGGATAAGCCTATCACTGAACTGGGACTTCATTAGGCTATTTTTAACCTGAAATTAATAAGAGCCCAGGTCCAGACGAATTCACAGCAGATTTTATTAAGTTCTTTAGGTCATATTTAAAGGGCTCTTTATTAGAAGTTTGCAGGGAGATTCAGGGAGGGGAGCCTGTACCTTTAAGTTGGAATTATGCTACTATCATTAGTATTCCTAAACCAGGAAAGGGCTCTACATGTTGCACCACTTACTGACCAATCTCGGTACTAAATATTGACTATAAAGTGTTTGCCTCAATCATAGCTGGGAGGTTAAAACAGGTGTTGCATGCTATGGTTGGGCAGGATCAAGCAGGGTTTGTTCCTGGCCGACAGACACAGAACAACATTAAAAGATCTCTTCATATCTTGCAATTTGCTGCCTGGTCAGGGGCCCCCTTTTTGATGCTTAGTTTAGATGAGGTAAAGGCCTTTGACCGGGTGGCATGGCCTTTCCTGGGGGCAGTACTGAGAAACATGGGGTTCACTGAGACCTTTATTAAAATTATTAACAGCATATATACCTCCTCTTTGGCATATATTAAAATAAACAGTGGGATATCTGCACTGATTCCCCTCAGGAGGGGCACAAGACAAGGATGTCAGTTTTCTCCACTCCTTTTCGCTATATATTTAGAACCATCAGCACAGGCTCTACAACAAAATAGGGACATAGCAGGGCTGGAGAGAAGAGGGAAGACCCACAAGTTAGCTTTATATGCTGACGATTTGCTTATTTATTTAACAAAACCCGAGAGTTCCCTGAGACCACTGTGGAATACCATGAGGGCACCCCAATGTCACAGTTATGTTTGCGGGGGTGGATGCTGAGAGGGAGGGTCGGGTGGGGAGAGTTACAGGGGCACCAACTGAACTCTGGCAAAACTGAAGTATTACAAATAAATTATACCCCATCAGAGAGGATAAGAACTGACTTTCCATTTAGATGGAACCTTCAGAATTTGAAATATTTAGGGGTTAACTTAAGTCACAATGGTGCAGATAAGTTTAAAATAAATTACCCCCCATTATTGGCAAATTTGAGAAAGAATTTAGAGAGCTGGGCTGTAATACCCATCCCACTCATACAAAGAGATGGTTTGGATGGTGCTCCTCCCAAGATTTTTATACCTTGCAGAATCTCCCCTTAATAGTACCAAAGGAATATCATAGGGATCTGAACCGAATGATCTACATTTATTTGGGGAAATCAAAGGCATAGGATTAAATATTCAGTATTCCAATTACCCAAAAACAGGGAAGGGGCTAGCTCTGCCAAATTTAAGGTTATACCATTGAGCGGCCCACCTGAGAACAGTGATATACTGGTGCCACGACAATTATGTTGTGTGCCGGAAAGAGCTAGACATGAGAGAGGAGGATCTCCTCCAGAAAATTAAGATTTTACTATCTCAACACAACATCTGGGGACAGAGAGGGGGGACTAACTCCTATACAGGAGCCACCCTATATGTCTGTCGGGAACTCCTGGCTGAAAGAGAACTGACTGGGTGGAGGCCCCTTCTTTTATCCATTCGCTATGTAGAATCATTTATTCTGGCCAGGATGGATTCAGGGATTAGAAGATGGGAGAGGGTGGGACTTCATTTGATGGCCCATTTCATAAGGGAGGGTTGTTTTCTACCTTCATCTCAACTAATAGAACAGTATGGGCTACTCCCACAAGGCAGATTTAGATACTTTCAGGTGCGAGACTTTGTGGGCTCCCTATCCCTGGACCTCTGGGTGGGGACTTCCTCCCCCCCCCCCAAACAATAATATTAACACTTATTGCAGTCATAGACGGTAAAACCAGCATAGAACATATCATTTCATATCTATATAAAGCATTGATTTCCTTTCATGGTAACTTGCTGGACAGGACTAGGAAGACTTGGGAATCCAACCTGAATATGCAAATTTCTGAGGAAATGTGGGACAGACACCTGTCACAAATACATTGGGGGATTGGGGCAATTAGCTGGAAGGAGTTTGCCTGGAAGGTCACTCTTCAGTTCTTTAGGATCCCCAGGATTCAGGTGAAATTCCAGATTGGGAGGACCCCCTGAATGTTGGAGGGGCTGTGGGGACTCACCAGCTGCCCTGGCACATATCATGTGGACCTGCCCTAAACTGAAACATCATATAGAAGCCTTACAAGAAGAGCTGAGGAACATTTCTACTCAGATCTTAACCCTGTCCCCGGATTCATTTTTCTTTTCTGAGGTACCTCCAGGTTGTAGAGATTTGAACACAAAAAAAACTATTAAAGATTTGCATTCTGGCAGCCCAGAAAGCTATTACTAGGAAATGGCTCGCTCAGGACTAGGTAACAATAACTCAATAGCAGAATGTCATGCTAGCCATTTACAAGATGGAATCCTTAACAGCACTAATAAATAAGAAGCAGGCAAAATTTGAATTAATCTGGAGGAGATGGTTGTTATATATCCCCCCCCCCCCCAAGACTTGATTTTATCCCATAGTTCCACCTAGAAGTCATGACTCTCAGAAGAGATGTCCATTGAGAACAAATACTAAATATTAAATAGTAGAAAATTAGCAGTGAGCCAGTATGTCCGTGATTTACTGAAATACTGAGAATTATGAATTGAGCAGCCTCACGTCTTTTAGATTACGTTTCCTGTTCTTGTTATTATCTGTATTGTCTGATTTTTATATACTGTCATGTCCTGCACTGTTTTTTATGAGTGCAGTAAAATACATAAATAAAGAACGCTAAAAAAAAAGATACAGTAAAAGGAAAATAGGGTTAACATCCATGCAAGTATATTACCAGAAGAAAGTAGTAGTCAGAAACAATAATCAGATGGCTTATATTCATCTACAGAAGAAGTCTCTGTTTGGGAAAGTTCAAATGTGTGTGAACCACTGGAGTCAAGCATGAATGCAGATTGATATTTCAGGAAGGAAGTTGGCAGGAAGGAAATTCAACTTGTGTCCTGAAATATTGCAGGACTTGTAAATAAAGTAAACAATGGTATATGGGTTGATTTTGTTTCTAGCTATGGTATGGTTTTAATGCAGGAAGACTGGAACTGGAAATATAGATGGGAGTCAAATGGCATTTGAGATGCTTGGTGAAAAAAAGGAACCGATTTGGCAGAGCAATAGAAGGCATGATTGCATTAGTGTCCACAGATGTAGACTGGGAAATAAGAGATTGTAATCTACTCTTTGTAACACTTGGGGAAGGGGTGTTAATCAAAACAACCAAGCAAGCAAGTAATTTGGGGATTATAATGTCAAGCAACCGGTAGGTAACCAATGCAGCAAGGCAGTGGGGAAGACAAATGGAATGTCGGCGTGCATTGGGAAGGGCATAACTAGCAGAAGGAGGGAGGGACTGATGCCTCTATATAAAGCCATGGTGAGGTCGCACCTGGAGTACAGGGTCCAGTTCTGGATACCACACCTATGTGAGGACACAGATGGGATAGAGAGGGTTCAGAGAAGGGCAACCAAGATGGTGTATGGTATGCAGGGGAAGCCATATGAGCAGAGGTGGATGGAACTGGATCTGTTCCCATCGGAGACTAGAAGGGAGAGGGGGGGACATGACTGAAACATTTAAGTACGTGAAGAGGATCAATAAGGTGAAGGAGGAGAGCTTATTTAAAAGGAAGGAGAAGGCTAAAACTAGAGGGCATAGTCTAAGCTTAGAAGGAGGAAGATATAGAGACAATGTGAGTGGGCGTTTCTTCACAGAGAGGGTGGTGGAGGCCTGGAATAAATTACCAGAGGACGTGGTGGGGGCTGATATGGTGGGGGGATTCAAGAGGGTTGGTAAGTTGGTGGAGGGGAGGGCCCATGGTATAGGCAATGGGTAAGGGGGGGGAGGCAGACTAGATGGGCCAGTGGAGTCCTTTTCTCCTGTCAGATTTCTATGATTCTATGATAATTTTGGGGTCCATACCTTCTACCTGTAATTAGCATTGAAGGTGAGTCCAACCTCAAAGCTGTTATCAACTTCCTCAGTTCATGGTCTGGCTTTGAAGAGTAAAACATGTCTGCAGTCCAGAGAAGATTCATAGCGTCATACCCCAGTGGGCAAGTAAGAGCTTGGGGGGTGCTGAGTGGGAGGGTTGGGTGGGAAACTAATGGCGCAACAGACATCATTGGGCTTTTTTTTACAGGGTTAATAAAAAAACAACAAGAGACAATTTCTGTATTTTGGGTGATGACACTGGGGATTAGGCACAACCAGTGTCAGTGTTATATTTGGGGGGGTTGGGTGGTGGGTAGTGAGAGGGAGTGTCGGGTGGGGGGGAACAATTACAGGGGCCCAGGGGAACCAGCAACAGACATTGATGGACAGTTTCCTTGTTACAGGTCTTTTTAAAATAATATATTTAAAAAAACTACACGGTGGCAACACTGGGAGATTGGGCATCCCCAGCGTCAGTGTTATGTTTGAGGTGGAGTGGGGTAGTGGGTGCTGAGAGGGTGCTAAGAAGGAGGGATGGGTGAGGAACAGTTACAAGGGCCCAGGGGTGCTAGCAACAGACATCAATGGATGGTTTCCTTTGTTACAGGTGCTGAGAGGGAGGGTCGAGGTGAGAACAGCTACAGGGGCCCAGGGGTGCTAGCGACAGACATTGATGGATGGTTTCCTTTGTTACAGATTTCTAAATTTATATATATATATATATATATATATATATATATATAACTACATATTGTAACACTGAGTTAGGCACCCCAATGTAATTATTATGTTTGGGGGTAGGGTGGGGGCTGGATGCTGAGAGGGAGGGTTGGGTGGGGAGAACAGTTATAGGGGCACCAGCAAGGGACATTGATAAAGGGTTTCTTTGTTGCAGTCAATATAAAAAAAACTGAGGTGGACACTGGGGGACTAGGTACCCCAGTATCAACATTATGTTTCTGGGGGATAGTGTGGAGTGGTGGGTTCTGACAGGAGGGGGTAGGGCGGGGGATAGTTAAGGGGCACCAGTGTTAGGGCTTAATACAGCAGCTGCACAGTGGTGAGGTCCATGCAAACTTTTGGTGTGCAGCTGGTAACTGTTTTTAAAGCCAACACCTGTTTGCTGACATGGCTTCATGCAAATCAAATGACTGAAGCCCTCTCTCATTAGAGCGGCTTCAGTCCTTTGAAGTACATGCAGTTTCAGCCCACGAAGCAAAGAGTTGCGTCACAACCACAATGTGTGGTCATTGGTCTAGACTGCCGAGCCCCTGGTATTGTGAACTGCAATGGGCTCGGCAGTGACACCCCCCCCCCAAAATCCCCTTGCACTCATCACAAAATGTCTGTTGCATGCACAGCAAACATAAAAAGAGACCATTGTAATTCTCAAAGGAAGTGGCAAAGGTGGTAAGAGAAAAAAAGTTTGCATTCAAGAGGTACAAGGACACGCAGAGAGAGGAGCACTGTGGGAAGCAGAGATAGGGTGGGAATGGGGATGGACATAGAAACTGATGGCAGATAAGGACTGCTAGGCCCATCCAGTCTGCCCATTTTCCTTACCTACTGCAAAAACCGCAGACCCTCGTTGATCGCCAGCTTTACCTTCTCGTTCCTATCGCTAGGATTCCCCTATGCCTGTCCCAAGCATTTTTGAATTCCCCTGCTGTGTTTGCCCCCATCACCTCCACTGGGAGTCTATTCCATGCATCCTCCACCCTTTCCGTGAAGAAATACATCCTCACATTACCCCTTAGTCTACCCCCTTCCAACCTTATGCCATGCCCCCTCATTCCTGAACATCTCCTTTTCTGAAAAGTACCCTATTTATACCCTTTAGATATTTGCAGGTTTCTGTCATATCTCCCTTGTCTCTTCTCTCCATCAGGGTATACATATTGAGGTCTCCCAGTCTCTCCTCATGTGGCTTTTGATGCCAGCCCTGCACCATCTTTGTTGCCCTTTCTTTAACTGCCTCCACCCTGTCTATGTCCTTGCGGAGATTCAGCCTCCAGAACTGGACACAGTACTCCAAATGAGACCTCACCAGTGATCTGTACAGTGGCATCACCACCTCTTTTCTTCTGCTGGTGATACCTCTCCCTATGCACCCTCACATCTCACTGGCTCTCCCCACAGCCTTGGCACATTGTTTGGCTGCCTTTAGGTCATCAGATATGATTACCCCCAAATCCTTTTCCTGTTCGGTGACCATCAGTATCCCCCCCACACACACACACACACACATATCATGTAATCCTCCCCTGGGTTCTTGTACCTCAAATGCATGGTTATGCACTTTTTTGCATTGAATCTCAGCTGCCACACTCTAGACCATTCCCCCAGTTTACTTAGGTCCCTCCTCATTTTTTCCACCCCTCCCAGAGTGTCCACCCTGTTGCAGATGTTAGTGTCATTTGCAAAGAGACACACCTTCTCTTCCAGCCCCTCCACAATGTCACTTATGAAGACATTGAACAGAACTGGTCCCAGAACTGTTCCCTGAGGCACCCCCCTGGTCACCCTCCTTTCCTCAGATTGAGCTCCATTTACCACCACCCTCTGCCTTCTATCACTCAACCAGTTCCTAGCCCAGTTTACAACCTTGTGACCCACTCCCAGGCTGCCCAGCTTGTTGGGGTGGGTGGGGAGAAGGACACAAGTCCATTTTCAGGGGAAAGAATGCTGAAAGGACTTGTTGCCCAGAAGTTGAACAAGGCTACAGGGACCAGATGGTATAGATCCCAGGGGACTAAAAGAGCTTAGGGAGATTCTGACTGCTCCACTAATGGCCTTGTTCAACAAGTCACTAGAAACAGGAGTGGCTCTAGAGGCCAGGAGAAGAGGTGATGCTGTCCCTCTCCATAAGAGCAGCAGCAGGAGGCAGGCTAACAACTACAGGCTGTCAGTCTCACCTCAGTGGTGGGGAAATTAATGGAAACACTACTGAAAGAAAGGATAATGAAGTATCTTAAACAGGGCAGATCTTAGTGTATGTGATGCCCCTACATGAACTTGCAAATGGCACCCCTCAAAAAACATTTAAATCTTCCCTCTCCCCACCCACCCCAAAATGACATTAATTATGGAAGTTAACCATATTTTTTCTTAAAAATACCATGCCTCTCTCACAGCTGTAAGGGCACAGTGCAAACTGTAGGGTTTCCTTGTCAACTAAGCTTCCTTAATAAAAAAAAGAAAAAAAAGCAGTCCAGCCCCCATGCATTCTAAGACCAAAAAAGGAGCCGCTGGGTACCCATTGACTGTCCCAGCTTCTTGGCTGAGCTTTGGAGCCCCTTCCAGGAGCCAGGAGGCAGTGTAGCATCATGTTAAAGGGCACTGAGCTGCAAACCTTGAGACCTGGGTTCAAATCCCGTTAGCCCCTACTCACATGCTGTGTGACCCTGAGAAAATCACTTGATGTCTTTGTGCTCCCAGGTCACACCTGGAAACAAGCTCCAGCTTAGTGTGCCTTTCCTGTTTAAAGAATTTTTCCTTTCCATGATCTGCTCTTGCCAGGGGCTCCTTTCAAGGACAAGGCAGAACCAGTCTGACAAGGTTAATGGCATTACTGCAGCACTCTGTCCAACTCAGGGCAATCAGGGAAGAGCCATAGTGAAGTGCTTTGTACTTTGTCTCATACAACGCATATTTTTCCCCTGAAGTGAATGCCACACATTGTATTTCATCTCATCAAGTTTAACCAAAACATGAAATTGTGTCTGATATAGATGGCTGCAAAAACACAATAAATTCAGTCATTTAGGGATTTAACTTCCATCCCCAGTCTAGTCTATACTTTGAATTATTTTACTGGAAACATAGATATTCTTTGCTCATCTTCATAAAAAACGTATTTTTTGATGACAACTCAAGATTTTTAAAATATCTATCAGTCAGATTATGACAACTTGAACCATTTCAGCTTCTAGTAGAAGAAATACACATAATAGCCTGCTTGCATTGAATTTGTAAGTATAATTTTAACCTGACCACAATATTTCTGCATCCCCATAACAGTGTGACTGCTCTGTGTAATGAATTTATTCTTGGTCTATATCTGTTTAATTATGAAGCTAAGGCACAAATAGTATTGATTGGATATGATGCAACTATTGATGTAATAATAACTCCCAGCTCCCAGTCACAACCAACAAGTGTACCGGCTCCCAATGGGAAATCAGGCAGGAAAAACAGAGTCAACCCCTCCTGCAAGACTGAGGGTTGTTAACAAGTAATTCTTAAGTTCAGAATGTAATAGATATAATTTCTAGCATCCAGAAACAGAGGTCAGACCAACACAACATTTGTTTTCCGATTAAAGAGTTTTTACTTCATATATCTCCCTCATAAAACTTTAGTCACAGATTTCGAATAAAAAATCCTGAGTTTGAAAAAAAACAAACAATTGTTGTTTGAAAATATCCATATTCACATTTATTACTAAATATGGTAATCACAGCTCAAATCTTTAGCATCCAGTTCTGATTTGTGGACTAATAATGCAAATTTCCACAAAACATTCAACTGTGTAATATCTAGCTTTTTCTTAATCCACGGCTTGCAATGGCATGGGTTTGAAATTGTAATAAGTCCAGTTGCAAAACTCTCCATATTGATTTTGAAGCAAACAAAAAACCAAAAAAATTTGCATTCTGATATGTATTTTCAAGGCAATATCAGATATAAAATTACTCAATCTCCCAAGGCTAAGATAAACATCCAATCTAAATACATATTTTCAACTTCCTCTTGATGCCCTAAAAATGAACAATTGTCTAAAGTGCAGCATTGTATTCAGTCTTTAAGGTAATACAAATAATGAAGTCTAAAAGGCTGAAACCACAGACTGAGAATAAATGGAAAAAGATATCCATACTCAGTGATGTAGATCGAAATTAGTTGCAACTTCCTTCTGAGAAATTGGATACAGTGAAGAAAAACTCTCTAACGCGCAATGTTTAAATCCAAAAGGCAAGTGCTTGTTAAAGTGCTATGTGCTGCACTCCAATTAAACAGTAAAGTGTGCAAAAGTCAAAAAGAATCCATATGCAAAATGTAATGCAACTCATCAAAGAATAGCTGTGACCAAGGAGACATAGTAAATGCAGTCTTTAAAAGTTAAGCACAAATACAAAGTGAGTTTGCCCCACAGAAGAAAGAGAAATTAAAACAAATCAGACCTTAAATCATCTTGTTCCATGCAACTGCATCACAAGTACTGAATGAGGGTGGGGTGGGGATTTACCACCTAAAATTAACATAGCCAATTGAGCAAAACCCTCCTTTTCAAACTGCAGACTGTTAGTGCTGAAATCATTTACTTGTGGTAAAACAGCCATGAAGTTAGAACTTGACAAACTTCTTGTTTGTCATAGTTCCCCACAGCTGCCGGTTTGTAAACGCATACACTGCTCCCTGCTGCTCCCTGTGGGTATCAGTGGTGTGAAATCAAACTGCACGGAAAATGAACACCATAACTAAACTGAAGCAAAGGACTGTGCAAAACTGCACAAAATAACAATCTGTGTGCTGGTACTGACTGTGAAGACATTTGGGCACTGTGACTGCTTTGCCTAATGAATTTATTCTTGATCTCTGTCTATTCAGCTATAAAGCTAATTCACCAATAGTATTGGTTTGACATGATGCAAATACTGACAGTCTATAAATAGGATCCCACAACTGCTGCTCAGCAATCTGCTCCTCAGCTTCAATCCAGGCAGCTAGGCCAACATCCAACGATGGTCAATGACCGTCATGATCCTCCCCTCCCATCCAGTACAGTACTCCTCCTCCTCACCTCAGGCTAATGCTGGCTTCTTTTCTTTACTGAAGTTCTCCTCCTTGACCTGACTTGTGGCTGACTCTCAATGTCATCTGATGTGGGCATCAGCCTGCCTTGTTGTTCTGCTGCGCTGCATCCTTTTCCGGACTGCCATCAGCCACAGAGAGTCACAGTCACTATTTACATTTTTGCCTTGTGGCCATGGGGCCTACTGACCACCCACCCTTGGTGCTATGGGCACTGCTGTTCTCGTTCTGACTCTTTGGGCCTCCTTTCTGTATTATACCCTAACCTGACTAGGGGCCGGCAGTGGACTGTACTGTTTTTGTTTGGACAGTGTATTCTAAAGTAAACCAACTTTACTTCTCTCTGGCATGACCATGCTGCTCTGCTGCTGACTCTGTCAAGTTAACCATCTCGATGACATCATGCAAGTGATGGCCACCATGGCACCCACAAAACTTCTGCCTCTCTGGAGCTACAGGGAAGGATGCAATCATAGGCACAGGGAACTTATAAGGATGCATCTTCTGTACACATATTTAAATGGCAAGGTATTTTCAGTGCCCCCTATTGATGAGTGCTCTAGGCAACCAAAGTTTGCTTATCCTTAAGGCCAGTCCTGCTCTTGAAACCAATGGGCTACAAGATCACAGAGAATACGGATTCATGAGGGGAAGGTCATGTGAAATGAATCTAATACAGTTCATTGACTGGGTGACCAAGGCAATTGATCAGGGAATAGCAGTGGACTTGGCCTGTTTCGACTTTAGAAAGGCCTTTGACACAGGGCCACATAGAAGGCTGATTAAGAAGTTGGCCAACCTAGGAGTGTGATTCATACAGATAAATATTTTTAGAAATTGGTTAAAGGAGAGGAGACAGAGGGTAGTGGCTAACAGCACTAATTCTAAAGAGGGGAGTGTGACAAGTGTGATAGCACAGGGCTCAGTACTGGGACCAGTCCTCTTCAGTATCTTTGTAGGGGATATTGCAGAAGAGCTGGTAGGGAAGGTATGCCTTTTTGTAGATGACACCAAAATCTGCAATAGAGTAGAAACTCAGGAATGGGTAGAAAAAAAATGTGCAGGGGTCTTGAGAGACTCGAGGAATGATCAAAATATGGCAGTTGGGGGTTCATTGCCAAAAAGTGCAAAATAATGCACCTAGGACATAGAAATCTCAGTGCTGAGCATGTGATGTGGGAAGTACTATCAGTCACTAGGCAGGCAAGCGACCGCGGGCTTGTCTTACCTGAGGACCTCACAGTGTAAGGACAATGTGACAAGGAAATTAAGGCTAGAGGAATGTTGGGTTGCATAGGGAGGGATATCTCCAGCAGGAGGAGTGAAGTGGCGATACCATTATACCACTTAATGGAGAGACCACACCTAGAATACTGTGTTCAGTTCTGTAGACTTCACCTCAGAAAGGACAGAGTAGAAGCAGTCCAGAGGAGGGAAACTAAAGTAGTGCATGGTTTGTGTGAGAAGTCATTTGAAGAGAGATTGTGGAATCTCAACATGTACACCCTGGAAGAAAGGATAGAGACGGGGGATGTGATAGAGACCTACAAGTACCTGAAAGGGGTCAATAGGATACAGGTGAGAAGCCTCCTTCAAATGAGAACAAGAATCAAGACTAGGAGAATGCAACAAAGCCAGCCAGGGGTGGTGGTTAAAGGTGAAGTGAGGAAATATTTCTTCACTGAAAGCATTGTGGATATCTGGAATATATTGTCAGTGGAGGTGGTGGAGGATAGAACAGTGGGGGGCTTCAAGCATGCATGGGATAGACATAGAAGTTTATTAGACAGGATACAGGAAGGTGGGAGAGTCAACAGAGACCATATAGGGTCTGTGGCGACAGAATAGGTAGGGAACATCTGGGCAGACTAGATGAGCTAAGCAGTCCTTTTCTGCCATCAAATTCTATGTTTCTATGACAATGTGAGAGTGGGACAGTAAAAATATATTCACAAGCTATACTTGACCACCTGATGTCATGAATGGTTATGCCACAAGGTCAAGTATAGTGACTAAAGGTTTTTCTATTTCACTCTTACCCATGTCATTTTCTGATTGTAAAACACTCTTAAGGTGTTTGTGCAGGGCTAGATTTATTTCAGGGTCCATGCTTGCAGTAAACAGCAGAAGCACTATTTGATAGAAAAGGTAACAAGTTACAAAAGAAGAGAGTACAACATGTAAACTGTGCCTCTCTGTTCAATGGCTCAGTATTACAGCAAACAACAATCTTCAGCCATGACCAACAGATGAATGACATCTAGAAAGTGACCACAAAGCATCCCACATCTGCTGACTTCAGTGCTGCAAATGGCTATTGTGATGTCATCAGCATTTTTAAAGCTGCTGTCTGACTGGTTCAGTATTCCATTGTGACATATCCAGCTTTACAAGATAGTAGTACTACTACTGCATGTTGCTGACATATGAGATAGTAGTACTATCTTTCATGTTGGTCATAAGTAGTTTTATCTTGGTTAAAGAGAGAGAGAGAGAGGCGAGAGAAAGAGAGAGAGACAGACACAGATTATACATGCATGGTAGTGAAAGTGTAACCCCTAGGGGGCGCTATCCTGAGGGCTACTACCCCTGTCTGCCCTAACTGTGACAGGGTGAGGGGCCCAGATCCGTTGGCGGGTGCCTCCACCCAGAGGTCGGGGTTAGAACAGTCAAGATTGACTCGGTCACAGCCCTCTGGGTCACTGCAACCCCCCTTTCTTCCCACTAGTGGCCCACACAGTTCAGTTTCAGTGTCCTTACCATATACACTTACCCCCCCCCCGGCTCGAACCAATCAGCTCACTCCAGGGACCCCCCTGAAAAGCAAGGTACAGTTACACCACATTCACTGTGCAATATTTCCTCATTAATACACAAACTAGACAGTGTACTTTTGCAAAACAAGCAATCTGATTTATTCAAGGGGAGACAACAAGGACCGGGGGGAATCAGGTTTACTAGCTTACCACTACAATATATGAATGTTCACCTAGGGCTCTGTGCACAGGCCTAACCTATAAGTTACTGTCTATGGGGTACCCAAGCCCTAAAGGCTAGTTCCTCGATGCAGCTGGTTGGGGCCCTGACACAGATGAGCATTTAATTCCTACTACGATTTCATCATCATCATCATCATCATCAAATCTTTATTTATTCAGGTGAACATCATTGAGCAAGGCTCATTTACAAGATGGACCTGATAAGGTCAAGGTTCAATAGTTGATACTCAACAGATACATCATACACTTATATAAGACAGTTATACACATACAGGGGAAAATAACGGTTATAAACCCAGTGATGTACAGTAAATTCACATGATAAAAAATGGTTACAGGAAAGTTAAGCTAATATTTACAGTATGTACAGTATATATATATATATCCCAGTGGGGGGGCATGGCAGACACTCAACATAATGTAATACTGGGATGGTGAAGGTATTACTGGGTGCCATAAGATGGGGTGTCTGTTTGGAAGGAATATGCCATATATGGTTTGGAAGGGGAGATTTGTGAGATGACAATGCTAGCTCTAGTGGTAGCAATTGCATTTCTCTTTGAAGAAGACTGTACAATGCTGTTTAATGGATGCAAATGGAATGATATTGGACAGTTTTAGGGATTTTTGTAGGGTGTTCCACGCTATAGCTAGAGAATAGCTGATTGCTGCCCTCCCTAGCCTGGTGTTGAATGTGGGCAATTTGAGCAGGATGATGTTGTTGCTTCTTAGGGCATAGGAGCTAGGAGAGGTCTGGGTGAAGCAGTCCAGGATATAGTTTGGAAGTTTTTTTGACAACGCTCTGTAAATCCATAGTGCTGCATTTCTGTTCCTTCTGAGGTGAAGGGAAACCCACCCAACTGCAACATAAAGAGAGCAATGATGAGTATTAGATGGCAGATCTGTAATGAACCTTATTGCTCTATGATATAAGGTATCCAACTTGTGATGGTAGGAGATGGGGCAGTGACTATAAAGGAAGTCTGCATAGTCAACAACTGATAGAAAAATGGCCTGGACTAACCTCATCTTTGAGTCTCTGTTTAGGAAGGGTTTTAATCTATAGAGGCCAAGCCTTTGGCGAAGCTTTTTTAACAGTTCTTCTAAATGATGAGTGAAGTCAAGTCTGTTGTTAATCCACACACCTAGGTATTTGAAGTTTTCTAAATACTCCAGATTTTTTCCAAGTATAGTGCATAGCTGGGGGAGAATGATTGGAGAGGATGTGTTGGTGGAGCTTTGATTTGTGAACATCATTGCTTTAGTTTTCTTTACATTTAACAGAAGCTTTTTCTCGAGTAGCTGATATTGTAGCAAGGAGAATTCTGTTTGTAGGATTTCACGCAGCAGCTGCAGGAAGGGTTGCTGACATACAGAACAGTGTCATCAGCAAAGAGGTGTACAGAGGAATTGGTAAGGTTGAATCAATGTTATTTATATAAATGGCAAAAGGATAGGACCCAGAATAGAACCTTGGGGGACTCCTCTTGACAGTGGTTTTAGTAGGGATAGGTCACCTTCAGCTTTTACCTGCTGTGACCTACCGGTGAGATAGCATCTGAACCACTTAAGGGAGGATGGACTAGGCCAATGGAGTACAGGGATGAAAATAGTAGCTCGTGGTCCACAGTATCGAATGCTTTGCTCAGGTCCAGGAATACTGCACAGACATTATTCTTTTTATCTAATTCGGATTGCCAGTCATTTGTGACCTTGGCTAGTGCAGTGATAGTGCTATGCTTGGCCCTGAATCCAGATTGAGCTGGGTTTAGGAGGTTAGCAATGTCAAGATACTCCCTTAACTGATTACTCACTAATTTCTCCAGCATCTTGGATAGCACTGGTAGAGTGGAAATGGGCCTGTAATTATTAAGATCCATAGGGTCCCCTGATTTTAGAAGGAGAACCACTTTGGCTGTCTTCCACAGTGTGGGAATAGAGCCAGAGTTTAGGGATAGGTTAAAGAGGTGTGTTGGGGGACTGCAAGTACATGGCATGCAATCTTTAGAAAGTAGGGGTCCAGAGAGTCTGCCCCTGTGCTTTTTTGGTATCCAGTTGCCATAATAGATCCTCTACTTGTTTCAACAGTATAGATTTGAAGCTGAAGGAAGAGTCAACTCTCTGATCACCAGTGTAATGGGAGCTTAATTGTTCCCTCAGCAGGTTAGCTGGAGAGGTGTCAAAGGCAAGGCCAGCCGTTGTGAAGTGGTTATTGAAGGCGTCCAGAATTTCCATTTTACCAGTGATAGGGCCATAACTGTTGTGTAATTGAGTTGGATTTGATGGAGCCAGCAGGCTCAGCTAATGTAGTCAGCAAAGCAACCAGAAATTTTGCCCTGGCTAGCAACATTTAACAGGGAGCTACCCTGATTTAGTACTTACGACTCCAGAAGGAAAAGCGCTCTCACATCACTCGCAGGGCTGAGCCTGAACTTCAGATACTTCTCCACACATTTATATGAAAGACAACAGAGGGGTACCATACCAGGCAGCTGCTCCTAATGGTCCGACCGAACTCACAGCTATCAGGAGTCTCACTGCAGCTTCAACTTTCCTGACAGACCGAGCGCAATTCAGCAGATTCTCCAGTCCTCTACAGGTTGAGCCTGGTAGGTAGCTGTGCTTGTGCACAGCCTCCTCTGACCACCACCCCGCGGATTTAGTCCGTAGATTGCCAGCGATTCAAATGGCTGCCTCAGGCCTTTCACGCGCTTCCCCTGTGAACACTCAACGCCGCAGGAGCTCAGAGCTCCTTCCTCATTCACAGCCACAACGCCTCTGCCCTTTGCAGTGTGGGGCAATCCTCTCAGCTCAGGCGCCACCCAATCCCATTGGCTGGCTACAGATGCCAGTCACTTAATCCTGTCCTCAGTGGTGTGAAAAAAGGCGCCAGGGTCCAGCCTTCACTTCCCACAATTACTAGCTGTATCCTCATTGGTCAGCCGGCTCCCTAGAGAGCTCTAATCCTGGTTGGTCACCAGTTACTCCATTTGAGACACCCCCTGCCCCTATTGGACCCTTCGGAAAATCCTGGTCCAACATGGAGGGGCACAGCACACACAGTCCCAGCTGCAGAAGAAAAAAGACAAACTGTAACCCCACCATCAGTCTAACTAATTGCTCCCAAACAGTTACATCTTTCAAAAGGGGCTCCCCCTGCGCATATAGTGACTGCCAAATGGGAGCAATTTCACCGCAGCTCAGGCGGGACTTGAACAGGGAAACACCAGTCCCCCCAATACCAGCCCGCTGAACCCTGCAAGCAGGCAGCCCTTAAAGAGACAGTACTGCAGGCTTTAAAAGCCTCACAATGCCTGCATTTTGGCGCCATAGCACCGGACACCAGTTAGGTAGGGAGCATTAGGCAAGCTCCAGGAAGGCTTTTAGGAACCCCCATTTGTACGGGGGTTACACCCTTCCTGGCCTGGAAAGAACTTGGCAACGCGCCAAGTAGTTACCCTTAAAGCACTTTAAGGTAAAACAGTTAAAATTGACAGCACATTAGACCTTTTGTCACATACATTGTCACTGTACTCACAGTTTACTATTGTTTATGCAATATTACACATACATACAACATTTTCCTCCCTTTTAAATCAGGTCGTTACTTCCTGCCCATGACACCTGGAAAGAGGGGGCCCTTCCCTATCAGCTACTTGCGGGCTAACTGGGGCAGGGGTACCATACTCAGAGGGCAATACTAACAGTCTAGAGTCATTTCCCAAAGCTAACTTGGGCAAGGACCTCAGGGACACATACACCCCTTTATGGACATTTAAAGGCAGGTCCACAGGCTGACCCAGGGACTCATACCTTAACCTTACTACAGGCTGTACTTCTCAGCCAGTGCGTCTAGGGGTCCCATTAAAATCTGCTACAGGCCCTGGCTCCATTTCTGCCTCATTCAGATTAGTAGAGGGAACCTCCACAGGAGAAGGGTACCCCGTGCCCATAGTACTTTCGGGGACATGACCCTCTATATCAGGACCCACACTACTTGGCTCTGCTGGGGACAGTTCAGGTACTGGCAAGGAACCATCAGGGCACTCAAAATATTCCTCAGGTTCTGGCATATCACTGGCTTGCTACCCCACATCACTTTCTTCTTCGGAAAAGTCAGATAGTTCAGCCAGGCCAGACAGTTCAGACAGGCTCAAGGATCCCACCCCTTCAGCTTGGATGCCACTCACTTCATCTTCTGGAAGCATTGGCTCCAGAGACAAAGTTGGGGGCTCAGATAGTCCAGAAAGCCCAACTTCATCTCCAGAATTGATTAGGGGATTGCCCCGAAACAGTTGGCTCAGTTCATAAGAGGGATAGTATTCAATATTATTCTCACTGTCCTCAGACACAGACTGACGATCATCTTCATCAGAGGGGGTTGGAGAAGGCCTTTTTAGTTTGCTTGCTGAAGAATCAAGTAGTCTGGGTTCTTTCTTGGCAGCAGCTCTAGTCACGGGCCTGGGGGGGTGGGGCATTGGGAGGTTCAGCTTCTATCAAAATTTGCCCGATTGGCAGCAGGTGATTTCTATGTATAGTTTTCACATCTTTTGAATTGTTTTCAGGCCGCACTTTACATACAGGTAAATCTGCCAGTTTTCCCACAACAATATGAGGGAGGTGATGCCATCTGTCAGCAATCTTATGTTTCCCATGCAGTCCCAAATTCCTCAATAGCACTCTATCCACTTCTCTCAGTTCCATTGCTTTCACTTTCTTGTCACACAGTTCCTTATTGGCCAGGTTTCGCTTAGCAGCCATGGGCTGGGCTAGTTGGTAAGCATGGTTGAGTTGGGCCTTCAACTTTTGCACATACTGTAGATGATTGTCTGCTTGAACCCCATCGGGAGAAACCCCAAAGCATACATCCACCGGCAGCCTAGTCTCTCTCCCAAGCATCAGTCTGTACGGGGAAAATCCAGTGGCATCACTTTTGGTGCAGTTATAAGAATGTACCAGGGTGCTAATCTGCTGGCTCTATCTAGGCTTGTCCTTAGGTTGCAGTGTGCCCAACATATCGAGCAATGTGCGGTTAAATCTTTCAGGCTGAGGATCCCCCTGGGAGTGGTATGGGGTGGTTCTTGACTTTCGCACCCCCCATAAGGACAGCATTTCTTTGATCAGACAGCTCTCAAAATCTCTTCCCTGGTTGGAATGAATCCATTGAGGTGCCCCATAGTGGACAAAGAAATTTTCCACAAGTACTTTAGCCACCGTGGTTGCTTTTTGATCTTCAGTAGGAAAAGCCTGTGCATACCGGGTAAAATGATCAGTGACTACCAATATGTTGCTGATGTTTTTCAGATCTGGCTCTAGACTCAGGAAATCAATGCAGACCAGTTCCATAGGAGCACTGGTAGTGATATTGACCATGGTGGTAGCTTTCTGAGGTAGGGCTTTTCTTTGCAAACAGCGGCCGCAGGTCTTGACATACTGCTCCACATCTGCACTCATTTTTGGCCAGTAGAATTGAGTCCATACCAGATCAAGAGTTCGTTCTATGCCAAGATGCCCCATGTGGTCATGCAGGGACCGCAACACCAGTTCTCTAAAAGCGGTGGGCAACACCAATTGTTGTTTGTCTATCCGACCCTCTTTGTCCACAGTCTTCCTGTATAACAGTCTATTGTTCAATTTCAATTTTGGGCCTTCTTTGTATAACAGGGCAGTTCTCAATTCAGCGGACCGCAGTTGAGACACGTCTCTCCCGGCTTGCAGAGCCTCCAAAGCAGTTTTTATCATGGGGTCTCAGGACTGAGCCCGTCGGAGACTATCATGGTTGAATTGGGGCAGTGCACTAGTGTCCAATGTAGAAAAATGACAGTAAGCAGCAGGTATGTAGTTCTCGGATGGCCCCAAGCAATCCACCATGCAGTCCACAGTATCAGAAGACACCGGTTCTTCCTTGTCAAATTTTTGGCAAAGGGCTCTTAGGTCAGGTTCTGACAACCTAACCCAGTCGGTTTGGGGCACAGGCCTCCGAGAGAGAGCATCCACATCTATATGGTTTAGGCCTGCTCGGTACTCAACAGCATAGTCGTAGGTGGCCAAGGCAGAGATCCACCTATGGCCTGTGGCATCCAGCTTGGCTGAGGTCTGCACATGTGTCAGAGGATTGTTATCAGTCTTTACCAATATCTTGGCACCGTACAAGTAGTCATAAAATTGATCAACAATGGCCCACTTCAGGGCTAGGAACTCTAATTTATGCACTGGATAGTTTTTTTCTGAGGGAGACAGGCTTCTTCTGGTGAAAGCAACAGGTCTTAGCCCATTTTGGTGCTCCTGATATAAGACAGCCCCCAATCCCTGTAGGCTGGCATCAGTATGGAAGACATACGGCTTTGCCGAGTCAGCATAGGCCAGCACTGGGGCATGGGTAAGCTGATATATAATGTCATAGAAGGCTTCCTCACACTCAGTAGTCCTGCAGTTTCCAAACACATCATTTGGATGAAAATACTTTCTTTCCGTTCCAGAGAGCACAACTTTTTTATACTTTTTGTGGGTGGGAGGGTACCCCTGAGTGAAGTTGAGGAGGGGTGGATCACTCGAGAATAGTCTTTAATAAACTGCCTATAATATCCACAAAACCCCAGGAACCGTTGCAGTTCTTTCACATTTTTTGGCTGAGGCCAAGTAGTCAATGCCTCCACCTTGCTGGGGTCAGTCTCTATGCCTTCAGTGGATACTATGTGGCCCACATACTTTACAGAGGTTTGAAAGAATTGGCACTTGTCTATAGATAACTTAAGACCAAAATCCTCCAACCGATCCAGGACCTTGAACAATCGACGTTCATGTTCTTCCAACGAGCTGCCAAACACTATGACATCGTCCAAGTAAGCCAAACACTCGAGCAGGTTCATATCCCCCACAGCACATTCCATCAGACGCTGAAAAGTATCCGGGGCACCTGAGATCCTTGAGACATCCGAATAAACTCATAGAAACCAAGGGGGCAAATGAGCATAGTCTTTTCTCGGTCCTCAGGAGCCATTGGGATCTGATAGTACCCACTGCGGAGATCTAACACAGAGAACCACTTACTGCCATTCAGACAGTCCAAGGCATCCTGTATGCGTGGCATGGTATACTGGTCAGGGATGATCCGCCGGTTCAGGGTATGGTAGTCCACACACATCTGAACAGACCCATTCTTTTTCCTCACTACGACAATGGGGGAGGTATAAGAGCTCCTGGATTCTTGTATCACACCAGCAGCAAGCATCTCTTGCAGATGCCATCTCACATCGTCTATATTGGCAGGGGCTAAGCATCGAGACCTCTCTCAGAAGGGCCTTTCATCATGCAGGCGAATGTGGTGCTCGGCCCCCCACACACAACCCACATCCCACTCCTTCAGGGAAAAAACCTGGTATCTTTGGGCAAGCTTCTCACTGACTTTTACTTTCCATTCAGCAAGCAACGGGAAGTCACCGAAATCCAACAAGTCTGGCATGACTCTGTCATCCTTCCCCAAACCCTTGCGGTGAGGGAGCACTGCAGTATCTGCACAATGCACACTAGCCAAGGTGCAGCCCCTATTTACTCGAATCTCTTTGTCAGACACATTATGAACTTGAACCATTACTCTCCTGACATAAGCATGGGCTCTAACAGGCAAGATACTGGGTTTAACCAGCAGTCCTCCAGGCAACTTCTCTTCTCTAGGTGCATCCAGTATCAATAGTTTATTTTTGACATCTTTTTTAAGCCAAACCTCCCATTGCAAGACACACTGGGCATTTGGAGCTAATAGCAACGGCTCTGGATCCTTCCTCCAGACAACACCCACCAGGCCTTCAGGCTCCTCCAGACTAGCTTTTCTCTGAGCCTCATAGGCCTTCTGGATCAAGACGGTATCCTGAGGGCTCACCCAGTCCTGGACACCTGCTTTCAGAACACAACTGGGCTAGTGGCCAAACATGTGAGCATTGGTCCCAATCAACAAGGGCACCCCATCATACAGTCCAGTGGGGGGTCAGACTAAAGCCAAAGTTTCCACCTATTCGTCCACTCCAGCCACAGAAGTAGGAAATGACAACCAGATCCGGATATACCCCAAATACGGATAAGCCTTGTCACTCAGCCCCCATACATGTAGGCCATCCAAGGGTTGTAGTGACACCTCAGGTAGATGTGTCTGATACCAGTCCTGAAACATAATGGTCACCTGAGAGCCACTATCCAATACAGCTCGGGTGGGAATCCCATTTACCTGCACTGGGGCCTCCATCGAGGGCCCGACCACATCAGACCACTCGGGGGCACAGCAATAACAGTTGCTTGGGCATTGGCCCAGGTCACAAAACCCTTTCTGGAGGGTCGGACGTGGGCCCTATGATGCCAAGTGATTAGTCTGCTGTTGACCTTCCATAAATTCTCCGGCAACTGGCACTCAGTCTGAAAGTGTCCATCCTCCCCACAATGGTAACAGAACTTGGGGTCCCAGGGGTCTCTATTGGGAGGGGGATACTTCGTTTGCTGGGGGCCCTCTGGGGGAGGAGGGGATTCCCCTGGGCCAGGGCATGGGTTTCTAGATAACTCAGGTTCCCCAGACCTAACAGGGTGGGTAGTGGATTGCTTCAAGTCCCTCACCAGTTCTCGTAAATTCCTGACCTCGGCCCTCAATTTACTTTCTACTTGGGGATCGGAGGAAATGGCATGCACCCCAACCCCTCCCTGTAACTCTGGGGATACATCCGGCCATCCTGAAGGGTGGGTCTCATCGGGCTTACTAGACTAAGGGGTTTGGCTCAAATTCATAGCCCCCACATAGGGTTCCAACCCCTCCTCATCAGTCTCCACTTCTCTAATCTCCCTCATCAATTGACAGTATTCAGGCGGGGCAGCTCGCCGATCATGCAACTTAAGTTTTAACAGTATCACACTGGAAAATCTGGCAGACTTTAGAACATGTTCCAACCTGACCTGGTTCAAGGCTGGAGCAGCGATCCCCCCTTTTCGGTAGGCCTTCTGTAGAGCCCTTTCCATCCTAGTGACAAAGGCATAAAGTTTTTCATTCCTCCACTGCTTAGCAGACTTGAATTTCCACAATAAATCTTCCCCAGTTTCTGTGCTCCCAAACACTCCCTCTAGGGCAGAAAGATACTCTGCGGTGATAGCTTCTGGGCTAGTGGCCCGCAAAAACTGAATGGCTTCTAAAGCTGGACCCTGCAGGCTCTCCATCATTCTCTTTCGTTTCTCCCCCTCAGAGCATTGCCACTCCTGAACTAGGGGAGTGGCGTAGTCCATCCACGCCTCCAAATCATCCTCCCCTGAAGGCACGGGCACTGTGCCAGAGAAAAGTTTTAGCCTCCGGGAAGAATCCAGCTGTATAGAGGGAACCACTATGGGCAGTGGAGCCAAGATAGAACTCTTGGGGGGCTCCGGAGAGGTACCAGGGGAAGCCTGAGGGGTGGGTTCACTGGAAAGTTCCAAAGCCTGCATTAGCTCTTGGGTGGTCCTCCCTTCCCCAGCCAACAATTTAATTATCTTATCTTTGAAACTATTAGTCTTGGGGAAACCCCCCGGGGGTGACCGACCCACTCTGAACGTGAATGACCCTCCACCCCGGTTGGGCACCTTTGGGGTAAATCACTCAGGGTACCCTCTCAGGGTCGATGGTTATGCTACACAAGAGTAACACCTGCAAAGTCTGATCGAGCAGGTCAGCCATACGCCCTTTCACCTTTACCTTGCCCAAACATTTGACACACTCCACGGCAGAAATAATGTCAGCAGTCGTTGTCCCCAGAGGTACATCTAGTAGTAACACAATTCTCTGAGAGTCCAGCTCTTCGGCTTCACCCCACCCCATCAATTTATGTACCATCATTTTAATAGGGTCCAGCTTAATCTTAGCCATGATATCCCCTTCCAGTTTTTCCTTTAAATTATCCATAGTTATGCACTCCGCCCACTCGGCCACTAGGGGACACTAATCCCAGCAGTGCCTCCAATTTGTAACCCCTAGGGGGCGCTATCCTGAGGGCTACTACCCCTGTCTGCCCTAACTGTGACAGGGTGAGGGGCCCAGATCCGTTGGCGGGTGCCTCCACCCAGAGGTCAGGGTTAGAACAGTCAAGATTGACTCGGTCACAGCCCTCTGGGCCACTGCAACCCCCCTTTCTTCCCACTAGTGGTCCACACAGTTCAATTTCAGTGTCCTTACCATATACACTTACCCCCGCTCGAACCAATCAGCTCACTCCGGGGACCCCCTGAAAAGCAAGGTACAGTTACACCACATTCACTGTGCAATATTTCCCCATTAATACACAAACTAGCCAGTGTACTTTAGTAAAACACGCAATCTGATTTATTCAAGGGGAGACAACAAGGACCGGGGGGGAATCAGGTTGATTAGCTGACCACTACAATATATGAATGTTCACCAAGGGCTCTGTGCACAGGCCTAACCTATAAGTTACTGTCCATGGATACCCAAGCCCTAAAGGCTAGTTCCTCGATGCAGCTGGTTGGGGTCCTGACACAGATGAGCATTTAATTCCTAATACGATGTGATGGAGCCAGCAGGCTCAGCTAATGTAGTCAGCAAAGCAACCAGAAATTTTGCCCTGGCTAGCAACGTTGAACAGGGAGCTACCCTGATTTAGTACTCACGACTCCAGAAGAAAAAGCGCTCTCACATCACTCGCAGGGCTGAGCCTGAACTTCAGATACTTCTCCACACATTTATATGAAAGACAACAGAGGGGTACCATACCAGGCAGCTGCTCCTAATGGCCCGACCAAACTCACAGCTATCAGGAGTCTCACTGCAGCTTCAATTTTCCTGACAGACCGAGCGCCATTCAGCAGATTCTCCAGTCCTCTACAGGTTGAGCCTGGTAGGTAGCTGTGCTTGTGCACAGCCTCCTCTGACCGCCACCCCAAAGATTTAGTCCGTAGATCATCGGCAATTCAAATGGCCACCTCAGGCCTTTCACACGCTTCCCGTGCGAACACAATGCAGCAGGAGCTCAGAGCTCCTTCCTCATTCACAGCCACAATGCCTCTGCCCCTTTGCAGTGTGGGGCAATCCTCTCAGCTTGGGCACCACCCGATCCCATTGGCTGGCTACAAATGCCAGTCACTTAATCCTGTCCTCAGTGGTGCGAAAAAAGGCGCCAGGGTCCAGCCTTCACTTCCCACAATTACTAGCTGTATCCTCATTGGTCTGCCGACTCCAGAGGGGCTCAGAACCCAAGGCAGCATGGATTCACAGCGGGAAGGTCATGCCAGACAAATCTGATAGATTTCTTTGACTGGGTGACCAAAGTAGTAGATCAGGGAGGGGCTGTGGATATGGTCTACCTAGACTTTAGCAAGGCATTTGACACAGTCCCACACAAAAGATTAATATACAAGTTAGCCAGCCTGGGAGTGGGTCCCAAGATGACAGCCTGGGTAAAGAATTGGCTGGAGAATAGGACACAGAGAGTAATAGTAAATGGAGTCCACTCTGAAGAAAGGGGGGTTACTAGTGGGGTACCACAGGGTTCAGTATTAGGACCGGTCCTCTTCAATGTCTTTATAAGCGATATTGCAGAGGGACTGGAAGGAAAAGTATGTCTCTCTGCAGATGACACAAAGATCTGCAACAGAGTTGATGCACAAGGTGGGGTGGAAAGGATGAGAAGGGACTTGGCAAGGTTAGAGGAATGGTCAAATGTATGCAGCTTAGATTCAATGCTAAGAAGTGCAAGGTAATGCACCTGGAAACAAAACCCAGGGAAGAGTACACAATGGGGGTGAGATACTAAAACAACAAAAATGGAAAGGGACCTGGGGGTAGTCATATCAGATGACCTAAAGGTGGGCAAGCAATGTGAGAGGGCAGCAAGGAGGGCTGGGGGGATACTGGGATGCATAGGGAGAGGCATCACCAGCTGAAAACAGGAAGTTATTATCCCTCTGTACAGACAGTTGGTGAGACCCCATCTGGAGTACTGCGTGCAGTTCTGGAGACCCAATCTCCGCAAGGATATAGACAGGATGGAGGCTGTCCAGAGGAGGGCAACTAAAGTGGTGCAGGGTCTGCACTGGAAGACATATGAAGAGAGACTTAAGGAGCTGAATATGTATAGCCTCGAGGAAGGAGAGAGGGGGACATGATAGAAACTTTCAAGTATCTCAAGGGAATCAACAAAGTCCAAGAGGGTAGCATCTTTCAGAAAAAGTGTGCAAGAACAAGGGGCACAATTTGAAGATAGAAGGGGGTGGCTCAGAGGTAATTTAAGGAAGTATTTTTCACAGAGAGTTGTGGATGCATGGAGCGGCCTTCGGAGGAAGTTGTGGAGTCAAAAACAGTGGTGGAATTCAAGCATGCATGGGTCAGTCATAAGGCAATTCTAGGAGGTGGGGGTAGGAAGAAGTAGGCTGCTGGTTAACTAGGATCTGCAGCTTATCCAATAGGTAGGGAAATGGGCAGACTCGGTGGGCCAAGCGGTCCTTATCTGCAGTCAAAATCTATGTTTCTATGTTTCCCTAGAGACTCCTAATCCTGGTTGGTCACAAGTTACTCCATTTGGGACACCCCCTGCCCCTATTGGACCCTTTGGAAAGTCCTGGTCCAACATGGAGGGGCACAGCACACACAGTCCCATCTGCAGAAGACAAAAGGTTAGACAAACTGTAACCCCACCATCAGTCTAACTAATTTTGCCCAAACAGTTACATCTTTCAAAAGGGCTCCCCCTGCGCATATAGTGACTGCCAAATGGGAGCGATTTCACTGCAGCTCAGGCAGGACTCGAACAGGGAAACACCAGTCCCCCCATACCAGCCCGCTGAACCCTGCGAGCAGGCAGCCCTTACAGAGACAGTACTGCAGACTTTAAAAGCCTCACAACGCCCGCATTTTGGCGCCATAGCACCGAACACCAGTTAAGCAGGGAGCATTAGGCAAGCTCCGGGAAGGCTTTTAGGAACCCCCATTTGTAAGGAGGTTACAGAAGTATAGTCAGAGTTAAGCTGAGGTATCCATGTTAAACTCCACTGCTACCTTCATGAATTTGTATCTGTGGCTGCATATGCACAGGCTCCACAGGGCTTAAGCAGCCACACTTGTGTCTGTATGTCATACAGCATGCATGAGTACCTGTGGCTGCAGAAGCACAGGCCCAATAATGGGATCTACAGACAGGAGTACTATTGCAATGTGGGTATCACATTTTCATCAGAGGACCAAGACATTTTTTCAAGGAGATAGCAGTTTTGTTTAGGGGTAGCACTTTCCCTGAAAAAGTAAAATGTTACCTTTTAAAACTCAGATTAGGTTAAAACAGCTACTTTTTTCTGGCCTAAGAGAATAGCAAGTGCTACCTCACTACATAGCTGGATCTGCTAGTGCATTGTTTTCTATATGCAGCTGTGTAAGTGCAGACCAATAGTAGCCTGCCCTTCTACAGCCAGACATCAGTGTATATGTCTTACACCTGTGGCTGAAGAGATGCAGGCCCTTTGGGGCCTGCACTTCTGCAGACAGAAACATAGACTTTGACGGCAGATAAGGACCGCTTGGCTCACCTAGTCTGCCCATTTCCCTACCTAGAGGATAAGCTACAGATCCTATTTAACCAACAGCCTATTTCTTCCTACCCCTCACAAAAATTGCCTTATGTTTGTCCCTTGCATTCTTGAATTCTCCCACAGTTTTAGACCCCACAACCTCCTCAGGAAGGCTGTTCCATGCGTCCACCACCCTCTCTGTGAAAAAATACTTCCTCACATTGCCCCTGAGCCGTCCCCCCTCTATCTTCAAATTGTGTCCCTTGTTCTTGCACATCTCTTTTCTGAAAACGCTACCCCTTGGACTTTGTTGATTCCACTGAGGTACTTAAGCGTTTCTATCATGTCCCCTCTCCCTCCTTTCCTCAAGGGTATACATATTAAGCTCCTTTAGTCTCTCCTCGTATGTCTTCTCTTGCAGACCCTGCACCATTTAGTTGCCCTCCTCTGAACTGCCTCCATCCTGTCTATGTCCTTGCGGAATGGGGTCTCCAGAACTACGCAATACTCCAGATGGGGTCTTACTAACTGTCTGTACAGGGGATAGCAACTTCCTGTTTTCTGCTGGTGATACCTCTCCTATACATCCAGTATCCCCAGCCCTCCCTACCACCTTCTCATTGCTTGCCAACCTTAAGGTCATCTGATGATTACCCCTAGGTCTCTTTCCATTTTTGTTGTTGTTACTAACCCCCCATTGTGTAATCTTCCCTGGGTTTTGTTTCTCAGGTGCATTACTTTGCACTTCTTTGCACTGAATCAAGCTGCCATACTTCTGACCATTCCTCCAACCTTGCCAAGTCCCTTCTCATCCTTTCCATGCCTCCTTGTATATAACCCTGTTGCAGATCTTTGTGTCATCTGCAAAGAGGCATACTTTTCCTTCAGTCCCTCTGCAATGTCACTTATAAAGACATTAAAAAGGACTTGACCCAGTACTGAACCCTGCAGTACCCCACTAGTAACCCCTCTTTCTTCAGAGTGGACTCCATTTACAATTACCTTCTGTGTTCTGTTGTTCAGCCAATGTTTTACCCAGGCTACCACCTTGGGATCCACTCCCATACTGGTTAATTTGACTACTAATCTTTTGTGTGGGACTGTGTCAAATGTCTTGCTAAAGTCTAGGTAGGCCATGTCCACAGCCCTTCCCTGGTCTACTACTTTGGTCACCCAGTCAAAGAAATCAATTAGATTCGTCTAACATGACCTTCCCGCTGTGAACCCATGCTGCCTTGGGTCCTGTGCCCCACTGGCCTCTAGGTACTCAACAATTCTTTCCTTCAGAAGTGATTCCATCACTTTCCCTACCACAGAGGTCAAACTGACAGGTCTGTAGTTTCCTTCCTCTGTCTTGGTCCCACTTTTGTGAAGGGGAATCACATCCGCCTTCTTCCAGTCCTCAGGTACCACACCATCCTCTCATGATTTGTTAAAAAGCGTAGTCAGTGGTGTCACTAGTTCTCTGCTTAATTCTTTTAGAATTCTGGGGTGAATTCCATCTGGCCCCATTGCTTTGTCCACCTTCAGTTTTAGGAGTTCTTTCAGAACCCTTTCTTCTGTGAAAGGACTGGGATCAACTCCCCTCCTCTCCAGAGTGCTTCTGTTAATTGGATTAGGCACCTCCCCACTTCCTCTTTTGTGAATACTAAACAGAAGTATTCATTCACTATCCCTGCTTTATCACTGTCACTCTCTGCCCACCCACCATCCATTCTATTCAGTCTCACTATCCCTCCCTTTGTCTTTCTACGCTCTCTGATATACCTATAAAGGTTTATCCCCTTCTTAACGAGTTAGCTATCTTTTCCTCAGTTTGTGCCTTTGCTATTCTGACTACCCTCCCTGCTCCCTTCTGCCTTAACTGGTACAGTTCTCTGTCCTACTCCTTCTGTGTTTCCTTATACTTCCTAAATGCTATCTTTTTCTCCCTAACCTTCACCGCCACCTCTTTTGAGAACCATAGTGGCTTTTTCTTTCATTTTGATTTGTTTATTTGCTTCACACAAAGGCTTGTTGCCTCTGTGATATCAGTTTTGATATTTGCCCAAATGTTGCTCCACCCCTCCTTCTAGCCTGTTTGCTAGTGCTTTTCTAAGGCATCTCCCATCTTGCCAAAGTCAGCCTTCCTGAAGTCCAGAACCCTCACTTTTGTATGGCTTGACTCTGTAGCAGAGTTTATCGTGAGCCACACTGTTTGGTGGTCACTTGTTCCCAAATGGCTACCCACTTCTAGATCTGAGATCCTCTCACTGTCCCCATTTGAGAGTATGAGGTCTAAGATTGCTCCCTCATGAGTGGGTTCCAAAACTAGCTGTTTGAGGCATGCCACCTGAAGGGCATCAAGAATGGCCCTGCTTTTGGATGTGGCTGCCGTAAAGGTGCTCCAGTTAACATCTGGCATGTTAAGGTCCCCCAACAGTATCTCCCCTTTCTCTGCCATCCTAAGAATGCCTTCTACCATATCCTTGTCCATTCCCTCCCCCTGACATGGGGGTCTATATACAACCCCTGTGCGGATTGTGGTGCCATTTCCAGTCTTGAAGGTGACCCACAGTGCCTCCTCTCCTCCCTGTTTACTCTTTTGTTCAGTTGCTTTTATCCCTTCCCTTACATGAAGGCTACTCCCCCCTCTCTTCTGCCTCCTGTCTCTCCCACAGGTTGTGTACCTGGTATGTTAACATCCCAGTCATGGTTCCCTGTGTACCATGTTTCTCTGACTGCTACAATATCCAGGCATCCCTCTTCCATCAAGGCCACCAGTTCAGGAGCTTGTTGTCCAGACTACGGCATTGGTACTCATTACCCTCCATTTCTTGATGGCCTTACCCTTTTGCCCCATCCCTGTCCTTATGCATTTGTCACTTTCTCCATTTACCCCTGCACTTCTCCCTATTGACATCTCTTATGTTGGTGTCTACCTCACTTAGTACCCTGATATTTTGGGGGCTGGGGTTTCCTGCTCCTTTCAGTGCCTCCCCTTGGCTAGTTTAAATACTTGTCAATGAAGTATTTAAATCTATCACCTAGGATCCTGGTTCCCCTCCTGGACAGATGCAGACCATCATGCCAGTATAGGCCTGCATCCCTCCAGGTGGACCCCCAGTCTCCAATGAAGCCAAATCCCTGAGCGCTGCACCAGTTTTTCAACCACTGATTGAATCCAATGGTGTGGAGCACCCTAGCCTCACCCATGCCATGGACAGGCAGCACCTCCGAGAAGGTTACCATGTGTGCTATTTGTCTAAGTCCCTCCCCATCTCCACAAACACTTCTTGCACTGCTCTGATCCCTTTCTTAGCCAGGTCATTTGTCCCTAGGTGGACAGTGACATCCAGCTCCCTCCCCTGTGCAGCTACATAGAAACATAGACTTTGATGGCAGATAAGGACCACTTGGCCCATCCAGTCTGCCCATTTCCCTTCCTATTGGATAAGCTGCAGATTCTAGTTAACCAACAGCCTACTTCCTGCCACCCCCCACTACAATTGCCTTATGTCTGTCCCATGCATGTTTGAATTCCTCACTGTTTTAGACCAACAACCTCCCCAGGAAGGTGGTTCCATGCATCCACCACTCTCTCCATGAAAAAAAATTTGCTCACATTACCACCGAGCCGTCCCCCTCTATCTTTAAATTGTGCCCCTTGTTCTTACACATCTCTTTTTCTAAAAGATGCTACCCTCCTGGACTTTGTTGATTCCTTTGAGGTACTTAAAAGTTTCTATCATGTCCCCCCGTCCCTCCTTTCATCAAGGGTATACATATTAAGCTCTCTCAGTCTCTCTTCATATGGTTTCTGATGCAGACCCTGCACCATTTTAGTTGTCCTCCTCTGGACTGCTTCCATCCTGTCTATGTCCTTGCATAGATGGGGTCTCCAAAACTGCACACAGTATTCCAGATCGGGTATCACCAACTGTCTGTACAGAGGGATAACCACTTCCCTTTTTCTACTTGTGATGCCCCATCCTATGCATCTCAGTATCCCCCTGGCTCTCCTTACTCACTTCTCACATTGCTTACCCACCTTTAGGTCATCTGATATGACTACCCCCAAGTCCCTTTCCATTTTTGTTGTTGTTAGTACCTCCCCTGCTATTGTGTACTCTTCTCCTGGGTTTTTGTTTCCCAGGTGCATTACTTGCACTTCTTTGCATTGAATCTAAGTTGCCATATGTCTGACCATTCCTCCAACCTTGCCAAGTCCCTTCTCATCCTTTCTACCCCCTTGTGTATCAACTCTGTTACAGATCTTGTGTCATCTACAAAGAGGCATACCTTTCCTCAGACCCTCTGCAATGTCACCTATAAAGATGTTAAAGAGGACTGGACCCAGTACTGAGCCCTGGGTACTCCACTAGTAACCCCCTCTCTTCGGAATGTGTTCCATTCACTATTACCTTCTGTGTCCTGTTGTGCAGCCAGTTTGCTACCCAGGCTACAACCCTGGAACCCACTCCTAGGCTGGCTAACTTGATTATTAGTCTTTTTTTTTTTTCATTAACATTTTCTTTATTTCAGGCAGAAATATATCATACATAGACCAAAAATTGCCATACGTACAATATAGCTAATTATAATTAAAGAATACATTCACATGTAAACCAAGTTTTCTGCCTTTCCACCAACATACCCTTCCCCTACTCCCCAATCCATCCACCCCACCTCCCTACTAATCCCAATGCTCCTCCTCCCTTCCCCCCCTGAGGCACCTCACCATTTATCCCAATACCGGATGAGATCAGGAATCAATAGAAAACAAGTAAAGAACAGGGCCCAAATCTTATCATAAAGGGCAATTGATTGTGCAATATAGCAATCATTCTTTCTACCCTTAAAGCATAAGGAGTTCTGCAAGCCACTGCGAATAAGAAATCTGTACCTTATCCTTCCAGTGACGAAGAACTAATTTTTCACCGTAATTGATATCAAGGTCATGTGGTATTTCCTAGTCTTAATTGGAAAGTCACTCATTTCCCCCAATAGACAAACCTCCGGTCTAAACATTTCTTCTAGTCCCAATAAGGGGTCCAACTTATTTTTAATTTCATTCCATAAGGGCCTAATTTTAGGACATTCCCAGAAGATATGTAGGAGGTCCCCATCTTCCCACATCTGAAACACTTGGAATCCTTCAATAACTTTAAACCCTTCAGCTTTTGAGGTGAATAATAAATATTATGCAATAGCTTAAATTGTATAAGTCTCAGCTGGTCATGCTTAACAAACTTGTGACATGCTCTCCAAATCCCTAACCAATTTAATGTAATATTTGGAAAGATTGCTTCCCAATAAGAGCAAGGGGCTAGATTTGTCGGGTAGGCCCATTGGAATAAAGTTAGATAAATCTTTGAGATGGCCTGGGGACTACCTATTAGCGGGCGTATATCCTCCAGAAAGGAAAAATTCGGGGAATAAACATTCCCCAATGTATACTTCTGCATTAAGACATGTCTAAGCTGATATACTTTAAAAATGGTTTTACTTGATAGGTTGAACTTACTAATTATATCTATGGCCGACATTATATCTCCCTCGTCTGTAAGAAAGTCTTTAAGAACACACTTGTCCGGTAACGGCAACCAATCTGGTCTGATAGTCTTAACCCCAACTAGAAACCGCGGGTTTCCCCATATCAGTTGCCCAATCTTTAACATGGTCGTATTTAATAACCCACACAATTAGGCATGGAGTTTCACTGCCATCCCTACAGGGATTTCTTCAATAAGGCAGGAGGGTCTTGAAATTAGAATAGAACAAAGCTGAAGGATTTACGGCACATTTCTTAATCAAGTTTGCCTCTGCATTTACCCATAAGGGCACATAACCCGAGTTTGAGGAAGGGTCATTGTATGAGGCCATTTACGTATTTGCTCAACTCGCTGCCCAAAATAAAGACCAAAATGAGGTAATCGCAACCCACCCACTGATTTTGGTGTGGCTAGTTTCTGATAGGCCATTCTAGATTTTTTATTCCCCCAGACAAAATCAGCTAGGCTGGCGTGTAGTTTCCTAAACCAAGTTACAGGAAGGTAAATATCCAATCTACTCAAGGGATAAAAAATTCTTGGAAAAATATTCATTTTAACTATATTTATTCTCCCCCACAGTGATAATGGGAGCTGAGCCCATCTCTTAAGGTCCAGTCCAATATTATGTATTAGGGACTCTAAATTCAGCTGACGTATACGGGCCTTACTTCTGGTTAAATAAAGACCTAAGTATTTAAGCGAATCAGAATTCCACCCCAGGCCCAATCCTGTTATCTCCTGTTTGAATAACATATTATTAAGAGGGTAAACCACTGACTTATCTTGATTTAATTTGTAATTAGCTACCCGACTAAAATTATTTATTAGATCCAACAGTCTTGGAATAGATCTAGTGGGATTCGAGACATACACTAAAAGGTCATCTGCATATGCAGTTACTTTAATTTGTGACCCCCATACTTTAATACCCTCTATTTCTTTGGTATGAACTATGCTCCTTATAAGGGGTTCCAAATATAAATTAAATAACAGGGGAGACAAAGGACATCCTTGCCTAGTACCTACAAAGAGCTGGAATGGGCTAGAAATAGCACCATTACAGACAACCCTTAGCAGACGGTATGAATACATGTTCCTAAGCCAATTTAAGAAGCGTCCGGAAACCAAACTTTACCATAGTCATAAATAAGTACTCCCAGTAAACCCTATCGAAGGCCTTCTCTGCGCCCAAGGAGAGCAGCCATTGGATACCTTCTCTCCTCGACAGAGAAGACATAAGCTAATGTCCTGAAATGATCAACCGAGACCTGCCTTTCATAAACCCCACCTGTTCATTCCCTATTAACTTAGGAAAAACTTTACTAATACGATCTGCTAACAACTTAGCCAAAATTTTAAATCATAATTCAGTAGGGAAATAGGCCTGTAACTGGCCGGATCCATGGAGGTCTATTGGGTTTGGGAATTAAAACTATAGCGCTTCCAGAAGTGATTTATCCAACATCTGTCCTGAGAGAATGTAGAAATAAGTTAAGGAGCAAAGGCGCCATTTTGAGGAAAATCTTTTATAAAAGTTGGATGAGAATCCATCCGGGCCAGGTGTCTTATCATTAGGGAGATTCCTAATAGTTAACTCTATTTCTTCTTGAGTTATATCAGCCACCAAACCTAACCTATCCAATTCATCTAGCATGGGCAGATCTAACCCCTCCAGAAAGGAAGAAATCTGATATTCACTTGGTGGATTTTCCATCTTACCATATAAATCCTCAAAATGTTGCCAGAAAACATTAGCCATCTCCTCTGGAGAAGTTTTAATTCCCCCGTCAGTACCCGATTGTATTCCCTCAATCAACCGAGAGGACTCCAGCTTGGCGATACACCTAGCTAGAAGCTTCCCGTATTTCTCCCCCTGGTCAACATAATTTGATTTTGTTTTGATTAATGCAAGTTCAGCCTGCTCCCCCAAGATTTTAAGATAGGCATCTCTAGTTCTCACAAGTTCTTCCTTTTCCTCCTCGGACGGATGCACAGAAATGTTAATCTCTAAGAGTCTGATATGACATAACAGCTCCTTAATTTTGATTTATTTTTCTTTTTTCCTTTTAACTGCTACTCCAATTAGTACTCCCCTTAAATAGGCCTTAAGTGCTCCCAGAAAAAATCCGTCCGGCCGTTATTATCCAAATTATTTGATGTAAAATCTTCCACTTGGCCCAATATGTATTCAACCAATTCAGGTACCCTTAACATCTGGTTGTTGATTTTCCACCTATTCCCTCTTTTAATGAGAGATGGGAAGGTGATATTTAAAGATACTGCTGCATGATCAGAAATTGGGCCTGGTACAATATTAGAGTCAAAAACTCCCTTCAAAAGAGACCGTGAAATAAAAATATAATCTATCAGGAGGAATTTCCATGTACTGGGAACTAAAGGTATATTCCTGATGTCGGATGTAAGACCCTCCATGCATCCATCAGTCTAACTGTTCTAACATATCCCCATAGCTCGAGATCGCGGAGTTTGGTATGTTAGTCCTTTACCAGACCTATCCCGCAAAGGGTCTAATATTAAATTAAAGTCTCCACCCAAAATCATAGGGAGATTGCTAAATGGTAAAAGAGCCTTTAAGAGACCCATTATAAATTCCTGAGTTTCCGAATTAGGGCCATAAACCGATCCCAATAGTATTTCAGTATGGTACAACAATCCTCTAACCAGAATGTATCTGCCCTCCCTATCCTGTATTTTCTGTAAGGGAGTGAACTGCGCTGTTCTATGTATCAACAACATAACAGCACTACTCCGTGTGGTGCCCTGTGAGGAAAATATTTCTCCAATTTGTAACCTCCTCATGGAATTGGCCTCTGACTGAAGTAGATGTGTCTCCTGCAAGAACACAACCCTAGCTCTAACCGCCTCAATGTGTTTCAATATTTTGTATTGTTTAACCTTGAGTAGCCTCTGACATTCCGTGAGAAATTTAAGTAGGATATCTGTCCCCATTCTAAATAAACTGTTTCAAAATGTTAAATATATCCGCCATTGTCCCAGAAAGAACCTGATTTGCCTGAATTATCATCCAGTACCTACCCTTATAAGATGGTGCCTCCAAAAATAAAACCCTTATCAAAACCCTAATCTCGTCTCTAAACCCAACACCCAGACATCATCCCACCCTCCCTCCTCCCCTTACCAACAACTTGGTCCATGACGACAGGACACTCCGCCCAATCCCAGAGCTACCTTCCCGTCCCAACATGCCAAACCAAAAACCAGTTGCCCCGCCTCCCATCAACCAAATATTCTATTTTAGCTATAACAACAAGCCATCTGCAGGAGAGGGTAAAGGAATGCCTAAAACTAAATGCTAAATTACAGAAGAACAACATTAAATACAACTAGTGGTCTCCGCCCCTGCGAAGTAACTAAGGCCCCAAAAGCTGCATAGCCACTATCGGCTGTATACTTTATAGGAAAAGGGCCCTTTTAAATTTACAAACACAGAACATTTAAGTGGGGCCATGGAAAAAGCCACCAAGTAAAGTACCAAATAAAATAAAATAATGCCCCATGGGTAAGAGTTACCCTCTTATAGAATATACTGTAATCTATAAAGAAACCTCCAGCATTATTGTCCGATATAATATCAGTCTATTGGGTCCATAACCTGAGGAATAAGCACAATAACCTCAGAAAAACTTAGTCCCCAGATTATGACTTGTCAGGTCTCCAGGCTGCCATTTTGGCTCTGACCTTTCCATCCCTGTGCTGGAACTTTAACTAAAGGCAAATCATAAGCTGCAAAATAAAATAAGCCCACTGGGTAACAGACATTTTCCTCATGACTGTTTTCAATACAAAATAAAATAAAGCAGCCCGGGTACTTGTCCAGCGTCACAACATTCAGTCTAGTCAGAATCCAGAGGGAAATTCCAGCTAGTTGTAGTCCCAAATTTCAGATCATCTCTTTCCGCAAAATTCCATTTCAGCCCTGGTCTTTCCACACCAGCCGTTCAGGGGACTTTGAATAATTCCGGGAAAGCTATTTGCAGTGCCTCCGCTGCAGCTTCCAATGATTCAAACGATCTCCATTGCTCCTTAATGGATACCTGCAGCTTAGCAGGATATAGCACACGATATTTAATTTCTGCTGCTATCAGTTTCTTAACTAGTGGATGAAAGGCCGCCCTTCTCTGTCTCACCGAAAGTGGCAAGTCTTGGGCTACTCTCAATTTTGTACCTTCCCGGTATATCTCCTTGTTATCTTTGGCTTTTGTTATAAACAGCTGATGTTCCTGGTAATTCAGAAACTTGAAAATAAATACCCTTGGTGGTCCAGACGGAGGGGGTGAAGGACGCAATGCCCGATGTGCCCTTTCCATAATATATGTGGGCCCAAATGGTGAGGGCCCCGCTATCTTCTCCACCAACTTCTGGGCAAACTTAACAGGATCGGAGCCTTCTGCCTTTTCTGGTAGCCCAATGACTACCACATTGTTCCGACGGCTTCTTCCTTCCAAATCTTCCAGTTTTGCTTCCATCCTTGTAATTTTCTGATTAGCTATCACTAAGGCAGAATCCATGCGTTCCCTACTCCCCTCTAAGGATTTAACATGTACTTCGTTGTCTGCTAGCCTCCGATTTAAATCTTCCAGGGCTGATGTAATAGATTTGATCTCATTAGCCATTCCTTCCACATTTGCCCTGAACGGCCTGAATTCTTCTAGAAAACGCGCGCTAAAGTGAGCGGCTCATCTTCCAGGGACGTCCCTCCCGGGTTCTGAGTTGACCATAATGCCGAGGCTTTTGCTTTCTTGGCGGCCTTTTCCGGGGTCGCCGGAGGTGTGTGCTTTTGCGGCGGTTTCCGCATATCCTCCTCCATGGGCTGCACTCTCTAACTGTTTCCCGATCCTGCAGTGGCGAAATCTGTCTTGCAGCTTTAGGAATGCAGGCCAAAAACTTAAAAATTTGGGTCGGGTTCACGGAGCTCTCAGAAAGGCGACCGCTATGCGCTCCGCATCACGTGACTCTCTCTTGATTATTAGTCTTTTGTGCGGCACTGTGTCAAATGCCTTGCTAAAGTCTAGGTAGGCCATATCCACAGCCCTCCCTGGTCTATTACTTTGGTCACCCAGTCAAAGAAATCAATTAGATTCATCTGACATGACCTCTCTGCTGTAAATCCATGCTGCTTTGGGTCCTGTGCCCCACTGGCCTCTAGGTACTCAACAATTCTTTCTTTCAGAGAAGTGATTCCATCATTTTCCCTACCACTGAGGTCAAACTTACAGGTCTGTGGTTTCCTGCTTCTGCCTTGCTCCCACTTTTGTGAAGGGGAATCACATCTGCCCTCCAGTCCTCAGGTACCACCCCATCCTCCCATGATTTGTTAAAAAGTGTGGTCAGTGGTGTCACTAGGTCCTCCCTTAGTTCTTTTAGGATTCTGGGGTGAATCCCGTTAGGCCCCATTGCTTTGTCCACCTTGAGTTTTAGGAGTTCTTTCAGGACTCTCTTCTATAAATGGACTGGTGTCAACCCCTCTACCCAGAGTGCTTCTATTGTTTGGTTTAGGTAACTCCTCCTCATCTTCTTTTGTGAATACTGAGCAAAAGTATTTATTCAGTATCTCTGCCTTTTCACTGTCTTCCTCTGCCCACCTCCCCTCTCCTTCATTAATCTTCACTATTCCTCCCTTAACCTTTCTATGCTCCCTAATGTACCTATAGAAGGTTTTATCCCCCTTCTTAACTGAGTTGGCTATTTTTTCCTCGGTTTGGGCCTTTGCTATTCTGACTGCCTTCCCCACTTCTTTCTGCTTTAATTGATACAGTTCCCTGTCATGCTCCTTCTGTGATTCCTTATACTTTTTGAACGCAGCCTTTTTCTCCTTAACCTTCCCTGCCACCTCTTTTGAGAACCATAGTGGTTTTTTACTCCACTTTGTTTTCTTTGTTTCACACAAAGGCCTGTTGCCTCTATGACAGCAGTTTTGATTTTTCTCCATTGTTCTTCCACCCCTCCTTATTGGCCATTTGCTAGTGCATTCCTCAGGTATTCACCCATTTTGCCAAAGTCTGCCCTTCTAAAGTCCAGTATCCTTGTTTTTGTATGGCTTGTCTCCATGGTTGTGCTTATCGTGAAGCACACTGTGCAGTGGTCACTTATTCCCAGATGTCTACTGACTTTTAAATTTATGATCCTCTCTCCATTTGAGAGTACCAGGTCTAGTATTGCTCCCTCCCAAGTGGGTTCCAACACTAGCTGTCTAAGGTCTGCCCCCTGCAGGGCATCGAGAATGACCCTGCTCTTGGATGTGGCTGCAGTACATGTCATACAGTTAACATCTGACATATTCAGGTCCCCCATCAACAGTATCTCCCCTTTTCAGCCATTTTGAGAATGTCCTCCATCATTTTCTTGTCCGTTTCCTCCCCTTGAGACAGGGGTCTGTATACAACCCCTGTGCAGATTGTGATGCCATTCCCTGTCTCCAAGGTGACCCAGAGTGCCTCTTTGTCCTCCCCCTTTACTTTTTAGTTCTGTAGCTTTGATCCCTTCCCTTACGTATAGAGCTACTCCAACTCCTCTTTTACCCTCCCTGTCCCTTCTGTAGACTGTGTATGTTGACATCCCAGTCATGGTTCTCTGTGGACCATGTTTCTGTGACTGCCACAATATCCAATTTTTCATCTTCCATCAGGGCTACTAGCTCAGGAACTATAGAACTACTAGCTGCTCCTGCGATCCTGACGATTCACTCCCTGTCTCTCCAAGCCATGGCGCCAGGCAGGCACCTTACCTCCCTCTCCCCTTCCTCCCCCAGTTCTACCTTCCTAACAATGGAGTCCCCCACTAGGAGTTGTTGCCTTCCTTTGGGGTCCCATGCCACCCTCCTTTGGGTCTCCTTTGTGGAGGTTCCCAGCATCCTCCTTGGTCTCCACTATGGGTGCCTCCATAGAGGAACCACACTTTTTCAGAATGGCATAGAAATTGTGGAGAGGTACAACTGGAGGGATGAGCCTCTGTTCCACCACCCTCACCCTCCCTGAGCCCACTGTGGTCCAACCACTCCTTTTTCTTGGCAACCTCTGAGGCAACAGCAGAAGTATCGTTGCAATTTCGGTGTCATGGATTTCATGGGACTGTGCTTCTGCAGCCAGAGGTCAGTGTGTATTTCTTACACATGCTTCTACAGAAGTGTAGGCCCTTTAGTCACCCTTCCTATAAATAAGAGGTGCACTCCCTGCCTGGACATACAGCAGCCTGCAAGGAAGTGTGAAAAGGGCTGTACCGGTCACTGTATGCACCCACAGCACTGAGGGGACTGAGAAATTGACTGAGAGGGTGGGTTTTAGGTGCTGCAAATGGGGAGGAGCTGCTAGACACCAAGGATTTCATGTTATCACAGTATGGGCTGGCGATAAGCTGGGGGGGACCACTAACACCAGGGATATAGTTTTTTACAGTACAGGCCAGTGATCAAAGGGGGGAACCACTAGGACCAGTGATATTATTTTCTACAGAATGGGCCGGCAATTGGGGTGGGAAGGACCACTAGCACCAGGGGTATTATTTTCTACAGAACTGTCTGGCAATTGGGGGGACCACTAACAAAAGGGATATTATCTTCTACAGAACAGGCCAATGATCAGTGGAGAATCACTAGCACCAAGGATATAGTTTTTTATAGTACAGGCTAGTGATCAGCGGGGGGGACCACTAGCACCAGGGATATCATTTTTTACAGCACGGGCCAGTGATCGGCTGGGGGAGCACTGGCACTAGGGATAGTATTTCATACAGAACAGACTGGCAATCAGTGGGGGCAACCACTAGCACCAGGGATATTATTTTATGCAGAACAGGCCGGCGATTGGTGAGGGGTGCCAAGGACCACAAGGGGTAATTGTGCTCCCCCAGTGGCCAACTGACTAGGTGACTGCATTACCTCTGGCAGCCACTAGGGTTGCCTGGAGTTAAGACAGGGTTTTGCTTGGCAGTATTTATTTTATTTATTTATTAGCCTTTGTTTACCAGGTAAGTGCATTAGGCATGAAAGCTTGCCAATTTTCAGGCACGACCTGGGAGAGTACAAGATACAGAGATTACAAACAGATGCTAGAAACATACAATTCATACAACACCTTCAGGTATCCCCAAGGGAGAAATAGTACAAAGCCAGTAACAATCCATGCAGGGATGTATAACAAAAAGAAAAAAACTACTCACAGTTGTACAGGAGTACTTCAACATGACAGGCGAGAAACAATGATGAACACAGCAAAAGAAATTAAGGGCAATTACATGCCCCAAGTGCATAAAGGTGAGAGAACAGTGCATTCTTGAAAGAGGAGTGAGATAAGGAGCCTTTTAGGTGGGGAGGTAGGGAATTCCAGAATTTGGGAGCAAAGTGTGAGAAGGCCTGCTCACCCATCCTAGTAGTGCAGAGTGGGACTGATAGTTGGGCGAGGTGGAGGACCTGAGAGAGCGGGAGTGAGTTACAAGGTTGAGCACAGCCTCCAAAGAGTCTGGACAGGGATTTCTGGTTAAGGAGTCAATGAAACAACCCAAGTAATAAGAGTGCAGATACTTAGGGGGCAGCCAGAGCAGGACAGAGTAGAGCAGACAGTGGTGGGTAAGGTGAGGGTTCGATAGGGCAAACCTACCAATATTGTTATAATTAGTGTCCCACTTTTGGAGAGCACAAGCGTTGGCCTGGGAAAGAACAGGGGCAGCATAAGTGAGACCAGGGAGCAGGACATCCCTGGTGACGGAGGTCCTGGCAGTAGGAGTGAGGGAGTGATGCACTGTATAAGCAGCATCAGTCTTAGAGTTAACAGATTTGCATACCACATTAATGTGGGATGAGAAGTCTAGAGAGGGGTTTAGCCTAACCCAAAGGTATTTGAAGGAGTTTGTTGTTGAGATGGTGGTCCTGTTAAGGCATAACACCTGACAGTTGGGGAATTCCATGCAGACTTTTCTAGAGGCACCGAATAACATAGCTTGGATCTTGGTAAAGTTTAGGATTTGGTGGTTAGTGGTAAGCCAAGTTTGGATCTGTTGAAAAGCAGAAGATAGGAGTTTGTTGAGAGTGTCCATGGACCTAGAGGCAGCATATAGAACCAGATCATCCACATATATAATGGTGCGGCAGTGGAGTGAGGGGATGGGTAGATCATTTAGAAACAAGGAAAGGAGAAGGGGCCCAAGTATAGAGCCTTGAGGGACTCTGCAATAAATAGGTGCAGGGGATGAGAGGGCTTTGGAGAAGGAGACAGTTTGAGAGCATCTGTCGAGATAGTTTCTGATCCAGGATAGGGGAGAATCAGAGGCACCTATCTTGAGACGTTTATCAGATAGCAGGTGGTGGTTAACCAAATCAAATGCCTTGGTGAGGTCAATAAACACCACACCAGTCAGAAGGCCTTTGTCTTGTTGGTCTTAATGTCACTCGTGAAAAGAATAATCACAGTGGTGGTACTATGGCCCACCCGAAAACTGTGCTGTATCAGAGTTTGAAGATTGGAATTGAGTAGGTGTGTTGCTACCTGGTGATGGATTAATTTTTCGAGTAGCTTGCTTAGAGCTGGCAATAATGCTTAGGTCGATAGTTGGTTAAGTTCTTTGGGTCACCCTATTTGAACACAGGAATGGCCCTAGCAGTTTTCCAGGCCATAGAAACTGTGGAGGAGCTGATGGAAAGGTTAAAAAGTCTGCTTACTGGAGTAGCGAGAATGGAGGTGGCAAGTTGTAGTATCCTGGGCTCAAGACCATCCGGCGCAGTAGAGCCATAAGGCAGGATGGCACAAGAGAGGGAGGGGCTTCAGTGGGGGCCAAAGGTAAAGCATGAGAGCCAATGGTAGTAGGTGGAGAAGTACTGGGAAGTTTGGTGAATAGTGAGTTAAAGGCATTTGCAATAGTAGAGGAATTGTTACAGTTGACTTTGTTGATGTTCAATTCTCTAGGGGTTTGACTCCTATTATTCCCTAAGATTTCATTAATTTGAGCCCAGTATCTTTTTGGATTAGGTGAGGATGAACGAAGAAAATCACGGTAATAGTTGCTGTTGGATTTATGGATTTCCCTTTTACATAAGTTCCACAGGGTACGATAGGCTTTGAAGTTGGCTGGGACAGAAGAGGATTTCCATATAGCCCATAATCTATCCCGTCGCTTAAGTAATTGCAGGAGAGGATGCTTAAGCCATTTGGTGGCTCTCCCCTTAACCCTACACATGGAGAGAGGAATATGCTTCTTCTGCAAGTAGAGTAGGGTGTCATTAAAATAATCGGTAGCGCAGTTTATGTCATTGGTAATAAAGAGGGGAGACCAGTCAACAAGTCATAGGTCATGTATGAAAGCAGCTGAGTTGAGATTGGAGAAGTTGGTGAGGGACAGCACTTTAGGGGGGGAAGGAGGGTGGAGAGGCATTCCAGACACAGTAGACCAGACAGTGATCACTGATAGAGTCTGCTAGGGCACCCATTGTAGAGATATCTGTCCTTCCTGTTTGTGAGTATCCAGTCAATGAGAGTGTGCCTGGAACGGTTAGGAGACATTCTAGTGGGAGACTGGATAAGTTGGGAAAGGTTAGCCTTGCTAATAGTGGAAGCAAGGCAGGATGAATTGGCCTCAAGCCAGTCTAGATTAAAATCCCCTAAGCAGATCAAATCATTTTTCCTGGACAGCTCGGGTAAAGACCAATGAATTTTTCAAGTCCAACTTTACTATTTTAGGGGGTTATGTACACACAACAAATGTGCAGCTTCTTGGCATTACCCAGAAGTAGGAGCGAGTGTAAGACTTCATAGTTGTCCAGGGGGTTTGAAGGATAGGAGTGATGTTAAAGTGTGATTCATAGTAAAGAGCCAGGCCACCCCCCCTTTGGAATTAAGATGGTCAGCATGTAGCAAACTATAGCCTGGTAGTGAGCAGGTGTTATCTGGAACAGAGGGTTTAACGAGGTTTCAGATATTGCAAGGATGTCAGGTTTATTGACAGAGGCCCAAGCTTCCAGCTCAGCATGGTTCGCTGAGAGGCTGCGGATGTTCAGGTGGGCAAAGGAAATGCCAGGAGCCTGGGGCAGGAGTATATTAGAAGTAGCAGGGCCAGTAATGAGCTCGAGATCCCTAGCTAGGGAGAAAGATAGGGTAGTTGTCCAAATGGCAGCAAGGACAATCACATGGGTGAGACACCTAGGGGAGGTGTATTTCTTGTGGATCAGAAACTTTAAGTATAACACAGTCGATAAGTAGCTAAAGCCCTGCCATGGGACAGGGACAGAAGGTTTGCCTACTAACATGTTGGAGTGGGTGAAGTTACAAAGAGAGGGACATGAGTGGTAAGAGGAGGTAGCAGTAAACAGGAACAGGGATTCAAAAGCAAGTAAAGTAAGCAGGAGTATAAAGCTAATGAATGGGGACATTGCAGATTAACTGGCAGCTGTAAGGGAAAGAAGAAATGAGAAAGGTAAACAGAATAGGGAAACAAGGCTTGACAGAGCTGGAGAGAAGGTAAAAACTAATCAGGGCATACCCAAGAGTGGAAGGCACAGTCAAGGACCCGAAAAGTGGAGATAACAGGAATTAAAAACAAGAAAGGAAAAAGGCGACCTCTAGAGGGAAACAATGATAACCTGCAAATGGAAAAGTAAATAAAAAAAGCAATTGGTACAAATAAAATCCTAGCAGCAAAAGTTTCACTCAGCCTGAGAGCTGTAATAAAACATGCTTAAATAAATACTCCAAAATTCAGCCGAGGAGAGCACTAGCTGGCCAATCAGCAGAAAGCTGAAAGAAAAGAAAAATATGGCCAATCAGTAGTGCAGCAAAGGAGAGCGCCACAGAGCTTGAAGATTACAACTGCCACAGAGTCCAGGAAAGCCATCTGGTTTAGCCAGGGGACCGTACCTGGGGATCCTCAATGGAGCTTGAGCAACCGGTGGCAGCTGAAAGAGTGGAGCTGTGGGCAGATTGAGCGCCCTGTCAGGAGCCTCAGTATCTGTATGGGAGCAGAGGGAGAACACACAATTTAAGGAGGTAGGCAGACGGGGGCGGGATTACAGGAAAATAGGATAGAAGACAGAGTCACACAATCGGGGAGGTTATGGGCACAAAAGAGGGTCAATGGGTCAAGTTTAGCAAGGTGTTTTAATGTGGGGAGTTAATTGTGGGAGGGGTACAGAAAAGAGTAATCCGAGAGAGTGGCACCAGGGACAGGAAAAACACTGTCCCAGAGTCCCAGCAGTGGAGAAGTTAAAAATCAGGAGGAGGAAGGAGAGGAAGGGAAAGAAAGGATTAAACAAAACAATTCTAATAAAACATAGGTTCAAGCAGTAACGAATGTATTTATTTATTTATTATTATTTATTAAATTTGGGTGACCAGGTAAGCCCACTGGGCCCTGGAGGTTCCTTTTTCAGGGGCGACCCAGGAAATTACATAACACGAGAGACAAATACAGCATTAGTTCAGTCAACAGGAATCACACCAATATAGTTATGGCGACAGTACAGAAGCATAGCAGACGAAGTGGAATAAATAGGTTGATCAGTAGTGGTAATAATCTACGAATATTAGCAGTTTGGCCTAAAGTATAGGACAGTGGTGGAGGAATAGGGTCTGATAAGTCATTTGTCTCCGGGTTCCTGTCAGGGACCAGTGCAATGGCAGGAGCTGGAGACCGATAGGTGGGCCTTAAGCCTAGTGTGGAAGTTTTTGATAGTGGGGGCTTCCTGCACCCCAGGGGGGAGCTGGTTCCACAGTGTTGGAGCAGTGAGGGCAAATGACATACCGCCCACCTTAGTTCTAACCCTGGGGACATCAAGGAGAGTATGACCAGTATAACGTAGTTGTCAGTGGTTGGCCTTCAAAGCAACGAGGCCAGAGAGGCTGGGGGGGTCGGGCCGACAAACTTGCATGCTAGACAAGAACAGGGGGTATTGGAGGTGCACTTTCAGTGAGGGCCAGTTTAGGAGGGATAGGGAGTCGCAGTGGTGATCCCTATGGTTGGCCTGGGAGGCGAAGTGAGCCACCTTGTTATAAAGTACCTGAAGTCTGTTCCTCTCCAGCTTTCCCAGCCCTTCCACAACTGGGGCAGCATATATGAGTATCAGGAGGAGGACCCTGGTGGCGATTGAGATTCTGGCTTCAGGTATGAGCTGGTCTTTCAGACGGTAGAGGGTTCCCAGTTTCCCGTGTAGGGTTTTAGTGACCGAGTCCATATGGTTCCTCAGGGTGAAGCCCTGGTCCAGGGTATGTCCGAGGTATTTCAGAGGGGGCACTACTTCTAGGTTTTTGCCAGACGCAGTGGTGAGATGAAGGTGCTGTGTTCAGTCCTGACCAAGGAATCTAGGGCTGAACAGCATTGCCTTGGTTTTGGACGTATTGAGGACCATTCTGTTCTCAGTGAACCAGTGCTCCAGTGGCTGGAGGTCATTTTGGAGTAGGGGGCTAAGGTCTCTCAGGTTAGCAGTGGCCCGGTAAATGACTGCATTGTCAGCATGCTGGATGATGGAGCTCCCGCCGCAGTGGTCTGATAGTTCATTGGTGAACAGGGAGAAGAGGAGGGGGGCGAGTATTGACCCTTGGGGCACCCCCTCTTTTAGTGGAAGTGGCCCAGATATGGTGTCCTTCCACTTTACCCTCTGCGTGCGGCTGGTCAGGTAAGTCTCGAACCACTTCAGGGTGTGGCAGTCGAGGCCTGTGTTGCTTAGCTCAGTGAGTAGGAGGTTGTGGTGGACCAGGTCGAAAGCCTTGGAAAGGTCTATGAAGACCGCACCAGTGGGGGTACCCTTGTCTTGGTCTCAGAGAATGTCTGTTGCAAATTTGGTCAGAGCTGTGTCTGTCCCGTGGCCGGTTCTGAAGCCATACTGGGAGGGAGACAGGATTTTATGGGCCTCTAAGTAGTCGCGTAGTTGCCAATACATCAGTTTTTCCTGGATTTTAGACAGGATGCAGAGCAGGGAGATTGGTCTGTAGTTGCCAGTAGACTCCCGGCAGCCATCCTTGTGGATCGGGACCACGTGGGCTTGTTTCCACTGTGTGGGGATGGCACCCTCCTTCACTGAGCGGTTGATAAGCCAGGAAAGGGGTCTGGCCAGGGCCAGGGCCAGGGCCCCGTCCTTCAGCAACTTGAAGTGAATCCCATTGGGACTCTCAGAACCAGAGGTTTTTAGAGTTTTAAGTTGTGCTAGCACCTCTTTAGGCTTGACAAGCCTTAGGTGGAAGGATGGGTGGTCGAGATCAAAGGGAACCCTTGTGCTTGGGTCAGTGGTGAGGGGGGGGTAAGGCGGTCTTGAACGGGTCTAGGTTAGTGAAGTGGTGGTTTAGGGAGGTGGCAGTTAAAGGGTCCTCATGAATTAGTTGTCCATTGACCTCAATGTGGCCGGGTACGGACTTGCCATTCCCTTTCACCAATTCATTGATGTAGGCCCAGAAGAGTCTAGGGTTCCCTAGGTTATTTTTCTGAAGGTGCATGACATACTCTTTTTTTTGCCTTTTTTATGGCCAGTTTGCATTTGTTCCTGAGGGTTTTGTATGTCATAAGGTCTGTCTGTAGGGCAGAATGCTTGAACTTTTTCCAAGCCTTGTCACGGTGCACCATGAGTGCCTTTAGTGGGGAGGTTATCCATTTATAGCAGTCGCCCTTGGTGCAAAGTTTTTTCATGGGGGCAAGGAGGTTGGCTGCCGTATTTATCGACCTCTGGAAGAAGGCCGCAGCCTCATTCAGGGTAGGGAGATGCTCGATCGGGCTCCAATCTAGGTTGCTTAGATGATAGGTGAATTGTTCGGGTGTGTATTGGCCAAAATACGTGGTGGCACTCTGGGCACCCTGTTCTTCCAGATACAGAAAATAGGGGAGTGATCACTCAAAGCATCAGCCAGGATGCCAGCATACTGGATATTAAGGGGGTTCGTCCCTAGAGCCCAGTCGAGGGTAGAGTGATTCCCTGTTTTGTGGTTCAGTCTGGAGGGTATGGAGATCACCTGTACAAGGTTTGCATCTTGCATCAGGCCCGATAGGGATTGGGTGGTATCCTGCGCCCAGTTCAGGTTGAAGTCTCCCAGGATGAGGAGTTTATTTGCAACATGTTTAACTGTATCCTGTAGGATTGCCTCCAGGGATTGGAGGGCATTCTTAGGAGGATTGTATACGCACCCTATGGTGAGGTGCTCGCAGGAGCCCAGGGTGATGCATAAGAAGATTGATTCACTGTCAGTTTTGGCATTGTGTTGCAGGATGACTTCAGCTGAATTAAGGGTATCTTTTACATAAATGAGTACCCCTCCCCATCTCTTGTTGGTCCTGTCTTTTCGGTAGGAGTGGTATCCCAGGGCAGTGACCTCATGTTTGCTTGTAGAGCAGAAAGCAGCTAACTAAAAGAAGCTACATTTTCTTATTAATTTAACACTTATATCTCAGCAGGAGTCAGTGTCTGTTGAGATTAAGCAGACAGATACTTTATTAGAAGCAGAAGGGTCTTATTTAGGGTTAAAAAAAGAAAGAAAAGAAAGAAAGTCAGTGTGTGTTCTGTGCTGGGAAGGGTACTGTATCAACTTACTTTGCTAAACCAGTAGGAGGAGAGAGAGAGCTTAATTGGGGGTGTGGCTTAGACACTATAAAAGCAGGTGACTCAAATTACAACTTCCTGTTGCTAGCCTTTTTTCTTACTAATTGCCCTCCATCCCACCCACCCTAAGCCAGTTCTACTTTTATAACCACTGGATTTTACTGTCAACAGGAACTTCCTGTTTGGTAGTAGGAAGGGAAGGATCATAGAGAAACACTGGTTTTGACAACCCTAAAGGAAAAAAGTAGCTCACTCTCCCCCCAGCTGCTGGTGGTCTGACACTGAGCAAGGAAGAAGGAGGCTACTGAAGAATATAGGAAGTTGCTGTTCCAGAACAGGAAGAGAGAGTAAGCATGCAGAGAAACAGGAGAGGGGACACAAAATAAGACATGATAGGAGTGGTGCAGTGCAATGGCTGTGGGGCGGCAGTGTTCCGGGAGACATCCTGGAGGCTGTGATGCTGCCCTATTTGCAGGCACCTCTCTGGTATGAGGGAGGAGGTTGCCCATCTCCAGGCTGACCTGGCTAGGATTCATGAAACCTTCTCCCCCACCCAGGGACCACCAGGGCCAATGCCACTACCTCAGAGGTTGCCAAGAAAGAGGAGAAGCTGGACCAGGGTGGGATCAGGGGAAAAAGAGGGTGGTGGAACAGAGTTGCATCCCTCCAGCTGTACCTCTCCACAATTCATTCGCTCTTCTGGTGGACAGTGGTTCCTCTATGGAGGGACCTGCAGTGGAGACCAAGGAGGATACTGGGAATTTTCACAAAGGAGACCCACAGGAGGGTGGCATGGGACCCCACAGGGGAAGGAAACAACTCCTACTGGGGGACTCAATCATTTGGGGGGTCGAAATGGGGGAGGAAAGGGAGAGGGAGGTAAGTTGCCTGCCTGGCGCCACAGCTTGGAGGGACAGGAAGCGAATCCTCAGGATTGTGGGAGCAGCTGCACGAGGGAGGGAGCTGGATGTCATTGTCCACCTAGGGACAAATGACCTGGCTAGAAATGGGATCAGAGCAGTACAAGAGGAGTTTGTTGAGTTGGGGAGGGGCCTTAGACAAGTAGCGCATATGGTAACCTTCTCGGAGGTGCTGTCTGTCTATGGCAAGGGTGATGCTAGGGTACTCCTCACCAGGCTTCATTGGGGACTGGGGAGCCACCTGGAGGGATGCAGACCTATACTGGTGTGATGGTCTGCATCTGTCCAGGGAGAGGGATCCAGGATTCTAGGTGAGAGATTTAAATGCTTCATTGGCAAGCATTTAAACTAGCCAAGGGGGGAGGCACTGAAAAAGAACAGGGAAATCCCAGTCTCCCCCCATAAAACACGGTAATTAGTGAGGTAAACACCAAGGTAGAGAAGTCATTAGGGAGCAGGACAGAGGTAAATGTAAAAAAAGGCAAAGGCAGTAAGGACAGAAATGGGGCTAAAAGGGGTAAGGCCATCAGAAAGTGGAGGGTGATGAGTACCAATGCCCGTAGTCTGTGTAACAAGCTCCCTGAACTAGTGGCCTTGATGGAAGAGGGTTGCCTGGATATTGTGGCAGTCACAGAAGCATGATACATAGAGGACCATGACTGGGATGTCAATATACCAGGATACACAATCTATAGGAGGGACAGGGAGGGTAAAAGAGGAGGAGGAGGAGGAGTAGCTCTCTATGTAAAGGAAGGGATCAAAGTAACAGAACTAAAGAGTAAACAGGGAGGAGATGAGGCACTCTGGGTCACCCTGGAGACAGGAAATGGCACCACAATCCGCATGGGGGTTGTATACAGACCCCTATCTCGGGGAGGGAATGGACAAGGAAATGATAGAAGGCTTCCTTAGAATTGCAGAAAAAGGGTGATATTGTTGATGGGGGACCTGAATATGCCAGATGTTAACTGAAGCACCTTTGCTGCAGGCACATCCAAGAGCAGGGTCATTCTCAATGCCCTACAGGGGGCATGCCTCAGACAGCTAGTATTGGAACCCACTCGGGAGGGAGCAGTCTTAGACCTGGTACTCTCAAATGGGGACGGAGAAAGAATCTCAGATTTAGAAGTGGGTAGCCATCTGGGAACAAGCGACCACCAAGCAGTGTGGTTCATGATAAACACAGCCATACAATCAAGCCATACAAAAGCAACAGTATTGGACTTTAGGAGGGCTGACTTTGGGAAAATGAGAAAGTGCCTCAGAAAAGCACTAGCAAACAGTCAAGAAGGAGGGGTGGAGGAACAATGGGGAGTAATCAAAACAGCCATCACAGAGGCAACAAGCCTTTGTGTAAAGCAAATCAACAAAACACAACAAAGGAAAAAAAACGCTATGGTTCTCAAAAGAGGTGGCAGGGAAGGTTAAGGAGAAAAGGATAGCATTCAGGAAATGTAAGGAAACACAGAAGGAGCAGGACAGAGAACTTTATCAGTTAAAGCAGAAAGAGGCTGGGAAGGCAGTCAGAATAGCAAAGGCCCAAACCGAGGGAAGGATAGCCAACTCTGTTAAGAAAGGGGATAATACCTTTTATAGGTATATTAGGGAGCGAAGAAAGACTAAAGGAGGGATACTGAGGCTTAATAAAAGGGAGGGAATGTGCGTAGAGGGTGACATTGAAAAAGCAGGGCTACTGAATGAATATTTCTGCTCAGTATTCACAAAGGAAGAGGAGGGGGAGGTACCAAAACCAAACAAGAGAAACACTCTGAAGACTGGGGTCGATACCAGTCCATTTACAGGAGAAAGGGTTTTGAAAGAACTATTAAAATTGAAGGTGGACAAAGCAATGGGGCCTGATGGGATTCAACCAAGAATTCTAAAAGAACTAAGGGTAGAACTAGTGACACCACTGACTACTCTCTTTAACAAATCATGGGAGGATGAGGTGGTACCTGAGGACTGGGGGAGGGCAGATGTGATTCCTCCTCACAAAAGTGGGAGCAGGACACAGGCAGGAAACTACACACCAGTTAGTTTGACCTCAGTGGTAGGGAAACTGATGGAATCACTTCTGAAAGAAAGAACTGTTGAGTACCTAGAGGCCAGTGGGGCAAAGGACCCGAGGCAGCATGGATTCACGATGGGAAGGCCGTGTCAGACGAATCTAATAGATTTCTTTGACTGGGTGACCAAAGTAGTAGATCAGGGAGGGGCTGTGGACATGGCCTACCTAGATTTTAGCAAGGCTTTTGATACAGTCCAACAGAAAAGATTAATACACAAGTTAGCCAGCCTTGGAGTGGGTCCCAAGGTGGTAGCCTGGATAAAAAATTGGCTAGACAACAGGACGCAAAGGGTAGAAGTAAATAGAGTCCACAGTGAAGAAAGGAGCAGGGTACCGCAGGGTTCAGTACTGGGACCAGTCCTTTTTAATGTCTTTATAAGTGACATTGCAGAGGGACTGGAAGGAGAAGTATGTCTCTTTGCAGACGACACAAAGATCTGCAACAGGGATGATACACAAGATGGAGTGGAAAGGATGAGAAGGGACTTGGCAAGGTTGGAGGAATGGTCAAATGTATGGCAGCTCAGATTCAATGCAGAGAAGTGCAAGATAATGCACCTGGGAAACAAAAACCCAGGGGAAGAGTACACAATGGGGGTGAGATACTGACAACAGTAAAAATAGAAAGGAACCTGGGGGTAATTATATCAGATGACCTAAAGATGGGCAAGCAATTTGAGAAGGCAGTAAGGAAGGCTGGGGGGATACTGTGATGCATAGGAGAGGCATCAATAGTAGAAAACAGGAAGTTGTTATCCTCTGTACAGACAGTTGGTGAGACCCCATCTGGAGTACTGTGTGCAGTTCTGGAGACCCCATCTCCAAGAAAGACATAAACAGAGTGGAGGCTGTCCAGAGGAGGGCAACTAAAATGGTGCAGGGTGCACCCAAGACATACGAAGAAAGACTAAAGGAGTTTAATATGTATACCCTTGAGGAAAGAAGGGAGAGAGGATATGATAGAAACTTTCAAGTACCCTCAAGGGAATCAACGAAGTCCAAGAGGGCAGCATCTTTCAGAAAAGAGGTGCAAGAACAAGGGGCACAATTTGAAGATAGAGGGGGACGACTCAGGGGCAATGTGAGGAAGTATTTTTTTCACAGAGGGTGGTGGATGCATGGAACAGCCTCCTGAGGAGTTCATGGAGTCAAGAACAGTGGGGGAATTCAAGAATGCATGGGACAGACATAAGGCAGTCCTAGTGGGTGGTAGGAGGAAGTAAGCTGTTGGTTAACTAGGATCTGCAGCTTATCTGCTAGGTATAAAAATGGGCAGACTAGGTGGGCCAAGCGGTCCTTATCTGTCGTCAAATTCTTTGTTTCTATGTTTCTAACTTTCAGAAAAAGAGATGTGCAAGAACAAGGGGACACAATTTGAAAATAGAGAGGGAACGGCTTAGGGGCAATGTGAGGAAGTATTTTTTCACAGAGAGGATGGTGGACGCATGGAACAGCCTTCCTGAGGAGGTTGTGGGATCTAAAATTGTGGGAGAATTCAAGAATGCATGGGACAGATATAAGGCAATTCTTGTGGGGGGTAGGAAGAAATAGGCTGTTGGTTAACTAGGATCTGCAGCTTATCCTGTAGGTAGGGACATGGGCAGACTAGGTGGGCCAAGTGGTCCTTATCTTCCATCAAAGTCTATGTTTCTATGTGGGAGAACATGAGGTTTGAACCAGGTGTCTGACATAGCCAAGACATCTGGGTTGTAAAGATCCAGCCAGGCTTGCACTTCATGCATCTTAGGTCGCAGGCTGCACGTGTTCATGTGCATGATCCACAGGCCCTCTGAGGACACCCACTGAGGGTCCTGCGGGGAGGATATCCAGAGATTAGCAAGAATGGGACCTGGGTTCAGTTGAATATCGCCTGCCAGGAGCAGGAGGGCTCCAAAAAGGCATAGTGAGGTGGGGTTAATGAATGAGAATAGTCCTCTTGAGCGCGACCTCTTTGCATAGTGGGTGATGGAATACCAAGCACCTTTCTTGACAAGTTCAGATGCTGTCACTAAGGATTGGAGACTGCTTTGGAAGGGGGGATAGTCGTCATAGTAGGGGAGGGTGTTGGGCTGTTGGGGTTCATGTAGGTTAGGGTCTCCTGTGCTAATAAGCCTATCCACCCTGAGGAGGGATAGGATGTATATAGTTGCCAGAAGTAAGCCTCTGTTGGGCAGGTAGTGCCAGGGTGTGTCAAGCTGCATCAACATGTCCTTGAGTAGTGGGGGCCCTGGGGTTGCATAGGCTGGAATTCTGGGTATCCTAGGTTGGCTGTCTTAGGCCACCGTAGTTAGAAAGGACCAGAAATTACTGAGCCTGGCTTGTTAGTTATTCCCTATATGTCCCTTTTGGGAATTAATCATATGTGGAAACAGGAGCAAGGCACTTTGGAGTAAATGCCATGTACTTAGCACCTAGGCATCTATTTCTCTCTGAACTCAGAGTAGATCGTTTACACAGTTGGATTAGGACATTAGTATAAGTTCTTATTACAATGCGCTATCTATTAGTAGCCAGTTTCAAGGAGGAGCAATGCAGATAAAAACAGTTCCCATATACAGTGAATGTACATTCAGGTAGCAGACAGTTCTAGCAGATGTGCTTTTTTTTTTTTTTTTGGGTTAGGGTGGCAGCTGGGTTGCCGCCTATTGCCTGACCCGATTGGCCCTGGGCAGAAGGTGAGCGTAGTAACTGGGCATTTAATGGAAGGAGGTAATGGGGTGGGCCAGGTGGGCCGAAAGTTAAGATAAGGTTTAAGTTAGCAGCTCCTCCTGCAGCTGCTGCTGCTGAGTCCCTCTGCTGGAAGTTGCCCCCGAAAATGTCCAGATTCATCGGGGAAGGTCCACCTGGCTTCACAGGATTGCCGGCGCCTCAACCCTGAGGTGCTCTGTATTTGTGCAGTTCTTTGCAGGGGGAGTGACTAGCTGGTGCCACCTGCTCCTCCCCTGAAGAGATCTGCGAGTAGTCCCAATCGAGATACTGGAAGTCCGAGCTCGAGCACAGCCTTTTGTCCAGGCTGCCCAAGCATCACAATGGCTGTGAGCCAATGGGGCACTGTTGTCTCTTTTGAATTTGGGCACTTGGCGCCAAGAAGAAAATCACTGGGGCTCCAGTTTTCGATCGCAGTCAGCGGAAAAGATGAGGTTTAAGTTAGCAGGTCCTCGTGCAGCTGCTGCTGCTCAGTCCCTTTGCTGGAAGTTGTCCCTGAAAATGTCCAGATTCATTGGGGGAGGTCCACCTGGCTTTCACAGAATTGCCGGCGCCTCAACCCCGGAGTGCTCCATATTCGTGCCGTTCGTTGTTGGGGGGAGCGATTAGCGGGAGCCGCCCACTCCTCCCCTGGAGAGATCTGCAAGTACTCCCAATCTAACTTATTAATTTACTAGAATCCTTAACCCTGGTACTGAATAACAATGTATTAAAACATACCTAGGCTGTAGTTAAAGAAAAGGCTAATACATGAAATAGCTCACAATTACAAGTACTATTGGTACAAATAAAACCCTAGCAGCAACAGTTTCACTCAGCCCGACAGCCCTAATAAAGCATGCTTAAATAAATCCTCCAAAGTTCAGCCGAGGAGTGCACTAGCTGGCCAATCATCATAAAGCTGAAAGAAAAGAGAAATATATGGCCAACTGGTACTGCAGCAGAGGAGAGCGCCACGGAGTATTGAAAATTACAACTGCCACAGAGTCCAGGAAAGCCATCTGGTTCAGCTAGGGGATCATACCTGGGGATCCTCAATAGAGCTTGGCATCAATAGTAGCTGGAGTGGCCAGTGGCAGTTAAAAGAGTGGAGCTGCAGGCAGATTGAGCACCCTGTCAGGGGCCTCAATATCAGGGTATCCTCAACAGAGCTTGGCATCAGTAGAAGCTGGAGCAGCAGGTGGCAGCTGATAGACTGGAGCTGTGGGCAGATTGAGCACTCTGTTAGGGGCCTCAGTATTTGGGGATTCTCAATGGAGCTTGGTGTCAGTAGTAACTGGAGTAGCCAGTGGTGGCTGAAAGAGTGGAGCTACAGGCAGCTTGAGTGCCCTGTCAGGGGCCTCAGTATCTGAGGATCCTCAATGGAGCTTGGCATCAGTAGTAGCTGGTGTGGCCAGTGGCACCTGAAAGAGTGGAGCTGCGGGTAGATTGAGCACCCTATCAGGGGCCACAGTAGCTGGTGATCCTCAATGGAGCTTGGTGTCAGTAGTAGTTGGAGCGGCCCGTGGTGGCTGAAAGAGTAGAGCTGCAGGCAGATTCAGTGCCCTGTCAGGGGCCTCAGTATCTGGTGATCCTCAGCAGAGCTTGGCATCAGTAGTAGCTGAAAGAGTGAACTGCACAAAAGATCCATGCTAATCCTTTTTGTGCAGCGCAAAACTGCTGAATATGACGTAGCGTAGCTATTCATGACCATAGCCCTCCCCTTGTACACACGTATGCATTATGTTTTGCACAGGTGCTAACCCTCTTTGCCCATTCAACAGCCCCTTTTCAATATGGGGATCCAGCAAAACCCTGGTTTGGTCAGGCAAAGTCCCATTAGCACCTGCGCAAACATTTGAATATCGGGTCCCCACTGTGTTTGCTAAAAGACCGGTAAAAATGGAACCATAACAGAATGAGAACCAGTAATTAATAAACAGCTTCTACAGGAAAAATAGCTAACAGGTTCAGCACAGTTCTCTTTTAAAAAATATACCCATCCCTTGGTGGGTGAAAATGCAAAAAACTGAACATTTTTCAGTTCAGTAATGAGGATGAGAATGCAACTACTGTCCTGGAACTTCATGTTTTACATTGCAGATTTGGCCAGGCTGCCATAAAGGACAGGGAAATCAATACCTTCAAAAACAAAAGCACATACGTTACTCAAAATAAATCCAGAGACTGTCAATGTGGCAGTTAGGCACAAGTTTCTACAGAGATCAGACACGTAACAAAAGCATTCCATCTTCTGTCCCACTTAAAGGCACTGTGGTGTTGGCAAGGAAGTTGAATTCTAACCCAAATGGACGTTGGGGACAAGGAGTTCCAGAGTAATGGTTCAGCCATCCCATATGCCCTGTCACCTGACAAATTAAGGCAGCACTGGGGAATCACCAACAGGTCCGTATTGGTGAAGCAAAGAGGGTAGAATGGGACGTAAGGTGGCAGGAGACCTACCAGCACTCTAGTGCTGAACTCCTCCAGTGGTGTATACCTAACCCCCAATCAATACAATTAGTGGTGGTTGGTTGTCCAGCCAAGCTGCTGGTACTCCCACCACCGACACAAACACCCTAACCCCCTCTCACTGTCTAGGAAGTCCCCCACCCTATTTCCCAACCAGGCTCATACAACATAAAAAAAAAAAAAACACCCTTACCCACCCACTGGCCCACATGCCAGCCTCCCTCCCTTCTCCATGGTCAACCTGGTACATACATAATTCTGAATGGTCTCACAGTGGGTGATTGGCACAGTCCTCCCTCAACCTTGGCCAGCATTTGCTATGTTCTGTTCCCTTCTGCCACTGTCATTTGCAAACCAAACCAAAACAAAATGGTAAAAAAAAGTCTCAGTAAAACCTACAGCACATGCATAGGGACTTAGATTTTTTTTTACCAAAAAAAGAGTTGACTGTGGTGTCCCCAAAAACGTACAGTATTTTGAGCCAAATTCAAACCATAAAATTGCAAGGTTGTGAGGAGGATGGCAAGCACCTTTACACTCAAATCTGAAGAAAAAAAATGTAAAAAAAAAGAATTTAAAAATTGTGGATGAGTGACCCCTCCCCAAAAAAACCAAAGTCCCAAAAAACATGACCTACATACAGTATGTGCAGGGGACTTAATTTTTATTTTCACTGTTGGCTTTTTTCTGCCATGCACAACTTTATCATTTTTTTAACATTTTACATCATTTAAACTTGTGGGATGAGCAACTTACCACCCCCGCAACAACAAAAGTGGCAACTTTCAGACATGCCTGATGGGTCTTTCACTTCATGTAGGGCCTGCAGGGCCCTGTGTGAAGCATGGTATGGATCTGGTGCTGTTCCCTATGGGTCTGCTGCTTCATGTCAAGCCCACAGAATCATGTGCTAAGCAACCCATAGGTCCAGTGCTATCCTTTTTTTTAATTCAAATTTTATTGAGTTTTGGTTTTTAAAACAACAATGAACAAATCAACATATTTTAGCAAAACGTCACAATACCAAAATACAGAAAAGACTATACAATATCAGGAAAGCATCATTGTGACCATATGAAAACATATACATGAATATCTTTAAATGCAATCACAATACTTATATCCATGACTGTAATAGATTAAGGATTGTTAACAGTATGTGAGCAAAATTCTATAAAAGGGCCCCAGGTATCATTAAAAATATCATTTTGATTAAGTATTGATTAGCTGATTCTCTCATTATTTGCCCAAGCTGCTAGTGACTCCAACCATTGTCTGATTGAGGGCACCAAGAGCTCTTTCCATTTCTGAAGTAATAACCTTTTAAAGGCAAGAGCTACAGAAATTAATCATATTTTTTATGACTTTGTAAACCAAGAATTCCAGAAATGTCCCCCATGATAAAGATCAAGGGGGGGAGAAAGGAATGGGTGTTCATAGAAATGCTTGACACACTGCATGAATTTGTTTCCATGTATTCAAAACTCCTTTACAGTGCCGTAACAGGTGACCCAGGCCTGCATTTGCCATGCCACATCTCCAACATAAATCATCATTAGTCAGACCTATGCTATAAAGTTGCCTAGGGGAATAGTACTAATAATGTAATATTTTGAATTGAATTAGTCTCCCTTGAGTTTCCCTGCAACACTTCATTGCGTTTTCCCATAATTTGTCCCATGCGTCATCTGAAATGTTAACATCCAATTCATTTTCCCATTTATGTTTAGCCAAGTTTGTTAAGAAAGGGTCAGTTACATTGATGTGTTTATAAAGAAGACTAAAACCTTTTGGTAAGAATGCTATTTTAATTAAATTGTCCCACGCTTTATGGGATTTGACAGTGTAATTTGCACCCAGGAATTGCTATCCTTGATGGGTCTGCAGCTTCATATGGGGCCCACAAGACCATGTGCAAGGCAAGTAACAGGTCTAGTGCTGGGCTCGTTGGTTCTGCTGCTGTGTGCCTGCAGGGCCCTGGCTGAATAAGGCTGCAATTGTCAATTGTTATATCTTTTTCAAAAAGTAAGGACATACTGTACATTGCAAAAAATTACTTTAATGCCTGCATTTGCTTAAAGCAACACACAAAAAGTAAGGAAAGGAAAACTTAGAGAAGAAAGTCCCTCAAATCCGGATGAATCTGTGGTGTTGTTTCTCGGGATTTGAATGATCATGCAACACAGTGCTGGTGTTGACTTAATTTCTGCACTGTCTTTAAACCCCAGGAATCCCTCACTATACTTACTAGTGCAATCAGTCTACTGACCTGAGCTGCCCCAGAGAGTGGAACTGTATGCAAATTAGAGAATGCTGGAATGAAATTCAAATCTCTGATAAGTGATCACGCTCCACTCTACCCTCTAGTGTCAGATTTATGTCTTCGCCTGAGGAAGAAGTCACCTCGAAGATCTCTCTCCATCTCTCTTCAACTGATTATGTTTTTTCTTACTGTTTATTTTTCTGTCAGTATTACTTTTAGTTTTCAAATCTCTGCATTAATTAGGTGTTATTTTGCTTTTTATTGCTATTCGTTGGTTCCCAGGAGCTGGAGAGAACCCTTTCCTTCATGTTTTTTCCAACTTGGAACCATAAAACAGCTACCAGGATTTGAGGGTTTTTTTTTTTTATTATTTAAAAATGGGGGGTTTGGCTTAGTAGCTGTTACTTGTTCTGTTACTTGTTCTGTTTCCCCCTTTTCTGGGAACTGAGATGCAATTGACATTTTTTCATCAAATTTCACTCAAATGTTATTTTTTATTAGTGGCTTAGGGTAATTTGGAAACTGGACTGCAAATGACCTTTTTTCCACATTTTGGAACCAATTTGAAATTGGATTTGCCATGATTGGCCTGTCTAACAGAGCCACAAAGAAAACAGGACCTACAGGCTTCAAAAATAGTAAAACCTTTTTTAACCTCCTCACTAAGGCAGACTGCCATGAATTGTGTTTGAGGTGCCTGGGTCCAGATCACCTTTTCTCTAAATGTGAGCTTTGTATCAAGTTTTGCCCAAAAACTATTTAAAAAAGGGTTAAAAAGTTAGAAGAACTAATGGCTTTTCAGGCTGCTTCCATGTCACCAAAGCAGACATAGGAAGGTCCAGCCCCTCATACTAAGCAGAAGGACAAGTCTGTTAAAGATGGCTCAGAGTCCAGGGTGTCTGAATGGGGAACTCTGAAACCAGTAAACATGAGGGACCCTCTAAGCAGGTACTAGAGATGGTGTCTGCTAAGAAAAAACAAAAACATGTTGCTGCCCCTCCTCCTGAAGAAAGAAAGGGGAAAGGGAACATTGTTTAACCAGGAGTAGCACACTAAGCCAAAGCTTGTTACCAGATGTGACCTGGGAGCACGAGGAAGTTAAGTGACTTGCTCAGGATCACACAGTATGCACCTAGGTGGCTCTGGGAATTCAAACCCAGGCCTCCAGATCTGCAGCTCAGAGCCTTATCCCACTGCGCTACACTGCCTCCTGAAAGATAAGAGTCATCAGTGCATAAGAGTAAAATGCCCTCATGAGAGGACATGATCGAGGCATTGCAGATTTTCCAGGCCTTCCAGGCCTTGGGCTCACTCATGGATATGCCGGTTCCCCTTCCCCTGGTTCCAGTGCCTACCCTGGTTCTGGAGGACCAAGGGTCTGAATTTCATTATGATGAAGAAGAAGAGGAAGGGGAACCTATTCAGCCCGATGGTTCCCTGAGCAAGAATTTGGTTCTCCTCCCCAAGCCCAGGATGACTTCTCCCCACACTACTCCTTTGTGGGGCAAATGGTCAACCTCTCCACCCAGGAGATCACTGAGGATGAGGATGAAGTAGAATTTCTGGATATGATGGGGTTGACCACAAGAGGCTGCTTCTCTTGGTTAATAAGCCCCTAAAGAAGGCTACCTGCAAGCTTTTGCAGACATCAACCTCTATCCCTGGTATTGACAAGAAAATAGAAAAGAAATATCAGTTGAACAAACATAGAAGCATAGAACATAGAACATAGAAACATAGACTTTGTGGGCAGATAAGGACCGCTTGGCCCACCTAGTCTGCCCATTTCCCTACCTACAGGATAGGCCGCAGATCCTAGTTAACCAACAGCCTATTTCTTCCTAGCCCCCACAAGAATTGCCTTATGTCTGTCCCATGCATTCTTGAATTCTCCCACAGTTTTAGACCCCACAACCTCCTCAGGAAGGCTGTTCCATGCATCCACTACCCTCTCTGTGAAAAAATACTTCCTCACATTGCTCCAGAACTGCCCCCCCATCTTTAAATTGTGTCCCCTTGTTCTTGCATGTCTCTTTTTCTGAAAGATGCTACCCTCTTGGACTTTGTTGATTCCCTTGAGGTACTTAAAAGTTTCTATCATGTCCCCCCTCTCCCTTCTTTCCTCAAGGGTATAAATATTAAGCTCCTTTAGTCTCTCCTCATACGGCTGAGTGCTGAGTACCTTTTCTCCCATCCTGACCATGAGGGGATGGTGCAGGCTGTGATCTGTTGCAAAGCGAAAGTCCCTCTATCCACCCAGCCTCCAGATAAAGACTCCAGGAAGCTTGATAGCATGGGGAAAAAGGGATACACCTCAGCAACACTGTATGGCTTATATTGCCCAGAATCAGAAGTCCCTATGGAGCTCTATTCTGGCCATGAGCGAGAAAGTATCTGGTGACCTGGCACAAGACTTAGCAGACACTGCTAAGATGGCCATGGGTGCCATCAAATACCAGTTTCATATGGCAGTGGACACCAGTAACACTGCCTCCAGAGTCATGGCTCATGCAGTGTCCCTGAGGAGGTTTGTTTGGCTCAGGATCACCAACCTCTCCCAGGACACTCAATCAAAAGCTATGGAGTTTCCCTGTGAGGGGAAATTCCCTGTTTGGTGACTAGATGGAGGCATATATGAAAAAGATGGAGGAGTACAAAGCCACCTACAAAAGCAACACTGAGAAGGAAAAAGGCCTCTACTTCCAGTAGGCCTTATAGAAGAGGACATAGAGGTAGGGGAAATTTTCCCCATGGTTTTCTCACCTATGACTTCTCCCAGCTTAGGGGCTTCTTCAGAGGCAGACATAGAAGGGGCTGTAAGTGTGCTGACTCAACCCCAGCACCTATGGTCCAGCCTAAGCAGAACCCCTGATGAGTCAGTCCAGGTCACCCATCCATTGCCAGTGGGGGAAAGCTGGATCACTTTTTCCAGGAATAGAAAAACACCATCTCAGACAAGTGGATCCTGGAAGTAGTGAGCCAGGGGCTCACCCTGCAGTTCAAAAGGTTCCCAAGGTTGCAGGTTCACAAAAACTTTGCACCTCCCACTCCAACAGAAAAAATCCTGCTGGAATTGGAGGTAAGGAAGTTGTTATGAGCAATGGCAGCCAGAGAAGTCTCCCCACCACAGTGAGGAAAGGGCCTTTACTCAGGATACTTCCTCACCCACAAGAAAAATGGGGAGTGGTGACCCATTTTAAACCTTAGATAGCTGAACAAACACCTCAAGAAGGAAAAGTTCAAAATGGTGACCCTGGCCTCAGTAATCTCAACCCTTCAGCAAAGGGATTGGCTAGGGTCTTTAGATCTGAAGGATAACTGTCTTCATATTCCAGTCAGACCCAGTCACAGAAAATATTTAAGATTCAAGGTAAGGATTGATCATTACCAGTTCACAGCCCTTCCTTTTGGCCTCTCTTCAGCTCCCAGGGTGTTCACAAAGTGCTTTGCCATGGTGGCAGCACATCTGAGAAGGCAAGGAGTGGTGGTTTTCCCTCATCTCAGTTACTGACTGGTCACAGGGAAATCTCACTAGGAGGTCAAGACCTCTCTTTGCCTCACTCAGCATTTTCTGGAGAGTCTGGGTTTATCATGAACACAGAAGTCTCAGCCAGAACTAGCACAGATTCTGGAATTCATAGGAGCAGAGTTGGATGCCGTCCGAGGGAAGGCTTTCCTCCCACAAGGGAGAGTGAGGAATCTGGTCTATCTGGCAAAGTCCTTCAGATAGGGTCAGCCCAGGCCTGCAAGAGACTTCCTCCAGCTATTAGGCCACAGGGCCTCCTGCATGGCAGTAGTGGCAGAGGCCAGGTTCAAAATGAAAGATAACCGGTACCACCTATCCTCTCTCAAGGCAAATGCCTCTGTTAGAGTCTCTCTAAAGAGCATGGGACTAGTGGGAAGAAGAGGGCAGCCTCAGGGAGGATGTGCCCTTTCTTCAGCAGTCACCCACAGTTGTCAACAGATGCCTCCCTCCAAGGCTGGTGGGCCCATCTGGATGACCTAACTGTAAATGGGATGTGGTCCTCCCAGGAGTCCCAGGAGCATATAAACCAGTTTAGCTGGCTCTGTTGGCTGTCACCTCCCATATCAGGGGTCAGTCAGTCCAGGGCAGGACAGACAACAGTACCACCATGTACTACATCAACAAACAGGGAGGCACAGGATCCTCAAGGCTGTGTACAGAAGCAATAAAGATCTGGAATCTGGCCTACTCCCTGGAGGTCCAGCTATCAGCAGTTCACCTTTCAGGAAAAGACAATGCCTTGGCAGACTCCCTGAGCAGGATCAGCTAGGGACATCACAGATAGACCCTGAATAAGTAGGTCTTGGCTACAGTGTTCAGGAGGTGGGCTACACCAGAAATACACCTGTTTGCATCCTGGGAAAATCATCAGCTTTCCCTGTTTTGTTGCAGGCCTCTGGCAGTGAGCTTGGTCCCATCGGATTCCCTGACTCTAGACTGGACAGGGAGGTTCCCGTATGCCTTTTCTCCCCTCCCTCTCTTGCTGAGAGTGCTCTTGAAGCTGAGGGGCCAGTCTACAGCCATGATCCTAATAGCCCCAGATTGGGCCAGGCAAATTTGGTACTCCCTACTTCTGGCCCTCTCCATCAAGCATCCTATCTGCTTCCCACTGTGGCACAACCTGCTGACCATGTTGAAGGGCAAAATATTCTTCCTAGACCTCAGGTCTCTGCACCTCAAGGCATGAGGAACTAGAGTTCTCTGACTTTAACCTTTCTGAAGAGGTTTTGCAAGTTCTCAGGTTTTCCCAGAAACCAGCTACCAGGAAAACCTATGCTTCCAAGTGGAAAAGGTTCACCTGTGGTGTGCGCATAAGCAGCTCAGTCCTTTGCAAACAGATCTGCCCACAATCTTGGACTACCTAGTCCACCTTCAGTCCCTGGGCCTCAGGCCTTCAACCCATAAGGTACATCTGGCAGTAGTGTCAGCTTATGTTTCACAGCAGGCAAAACAGAGGCTTCACACCCCATTTCCAAAAAACTTCTTTAAAAGGCATCTGCGCCTGCATCAGCCTGTCAGGGACCCAGCCCCTCCATGGGATTTGGACCTGTGTATAGCTAAGCTCATGGACCCTCCTTTCAAGCCCATGGCTACTGCTCATTTAGAGTATATCCCTTGGAAAACAGTCTTCCTTGTGGCCATGACTGCTGCCAGAATGGTGTGTGAGCTACAGGGCCTCTGCACAGACCCAAATAACATCATCTTCCACAGGGACAAAGTAGTCCTAAGGACAAACAGAAAATTCCTCCATAAAGTGGTGTCCAGATTTCACCTGACCCAGACCTTTACCCTTCCAGTGTTCTTTACAGCAAAATCCAGTTCTGGATAGCAGAGTCTCCACAGTCTGGACATCAAGGGGGTATTCAGTTACTACATGGACCACATTAAGGAAGTCAGGTCCTCCCATTCACAGTTATTTGTTACATAAGGCAAAGTTGGCAAAGGTAAGCCAGCTTACAAGTGTACAGTTGCTTGCTGGATAGCCTCCTGAATCCAATTTTGTTACATCAAAGTAGGCAAGCTGCCACCACAAGGCCTCATAGCACATTCCATGCATGGCACTTTTGCTGCTGTGGCAGCTGCAAGGGATATCCCCTTGCTGGAAATTTGTAAAGCAGCTACCTGGAAAACAGTACACACCTTCACAAGGCACTATTGTCTGGACGTGCAGTCCAGAAGGGATGCTGGATTTGGCACTGCTGTCTTGCAGAACCTTTTCCCTAGGTTCTGTACTCAGCTTCCCAAAGTACTGCTTTGTAAGTAAGTAAATAAGCATTTATTCATTTAGTGCCCAGTCCCAGAGGCTTTGGGTGATGTACAGGTAGGCATAACAATAAAAACAACATACAATAATAAAAACCATAAAACAACAAAAAGATTGATAAACCACAATACAATCAAATAACCTGAATTATTTAAAAGAATGCAGCAGTTAAGAGATGGAAGCACTATAGGCAGCCTACAAGAACTACTGCAGTAGTCTGCACTGGTAAGTATAGTGAGGAATTCCTGGGGTTTGAAAAAAAAACTCACCATATTATGTTGTTTCTCCCAAGGGATCCCTCACAATGCTTAACAAACCTCGCCCTACTGCCCCTTTCAGAACCTAGAAAAGGTTCTATAAGCATCAGTTCTCTTTTTGTCTGATCAAGAATGGCAGTGGTTGGGCAGAAAAGGGAGAAGAGCAGGCAGAAGTACTCAATGAGTACTTCTGTTCAGTATTCACCAGGGCGAGGGAAGGGCCCATACCTATGGGGAAGGTGGGGTGGGAGTAGGGGAGGAAGATCATGGATGGGGAGATTACAGTGGGAAGGGTTGGGCCTTAAGTCTCTGAATGTAGATAAGGCACCTGGGCCAGACGGAGTTCATCCTAGAGTCCTGAGAGTGTTGGCATAAGTCCTGGCAGGGCCACTGGCAGACCTGTTCAACGGGTCTGGTATGATTGCCCAATATGGAAATGCCCGACTGCCAATTTCCTGACTCCATATTACAAACATTTGAAACACCGCCTGCACTATTTGCCTGATGTATCAAAATCCCGTAAATGAGCTATGCATTATGCAGTATGCGACAGTCTTTACACTCTAAATTTCGACAAAGCAGCATTACGTAGGCATCCTATGAGGAAATCTAAATATTACGTTTCCAATATTCTCCCAGTAGCTCAGCAAAGGTTTATCATGCATGGGTTCTAGTAGGCTTACTATGGCATGTCATTTTTAACTAAAATTGTCCCTGCAATCACCTTTGTTGATTCAAAATGCCCTATGATTTTAGGGAGAACAGTGAAGATAGAGCAAAACGTGCAGACAGAACTATAGTTCTTTTTTTTCAGTACCTTGTTAAAACTCAGTGTGCAAGAGTTCTAGTAAGCTTGCTATGATGTGTGAGCTCTATTGAAAGCATCCCTGCAGCTTCTGTGATTAACTCAGAATACCATTGAAAACCCCTTTAAAACAGAGGGAAAATGTTTACGACACTCCTCTCAGTGCCCTTCCAAGGCAGCCTGAAAAAATAAAATCCAGGCAGGTGAATGTCAATCAGTGCTTCTATAGAAGTTTAGCATGCAGTTTCTGGAGTCAGGAATATGTCTGTTGGGCAATTCCATGTTGGGCAATAGCACAGATCCCCTGTTCAACACCTCTCTGGATATGGGGTGCATGCCCAGGGATTGGAGGGAGGTGCATGTAGTGCCCTTCCATAAGAGTTGGCCCAGGGATGAACCAGGGAACTATTCATTGGCGAGCCTTACTGCAATTGTAGGAAAGCTAATGGAGACTATCCTCAAGAAAAGGCTGGACAAATTTCTATAGGATAATGGTCTCCAGGATGGGAAACAGCACGAGTTTGTCTTGTCTTCATCTTGGGCAGATCCTGCCAGATGAACCTGATTGACTTTTTTGATTGGGTGTTGCGGGCACTGGACAAGGGTCATGTGGTGGACGTCCTTTACCTGGACTTCAGCAAATCCTTAGACTCAGTGCCTCATGGTAGACTGATCAGCAAACTAAGCAGCCTGAGAGCAGGGAGGAAACTGGTTAGATGGGTCAAGAGCTGGTTACTGAATAGGCAGAAGAAGGTATTAGTGGGGGGTGAATTGTCAGAGCTCAGAGTGGTAACAAATGGGGTCCCACAGGGCTCGTTGCTGGGACCAGTGCTGTTTAACATTTTATTTGCTGACATATCAGATGGGATGAAAAGTAAGATCAGCCTCTTCACAGACGACACCAAGATCTGTGCAGAAGTGGATAGGGAGGAAGGCAATAAAGTACTCCAGGAGGATTTGGGAAGACTGGAGGGATGGTCAAACACATGACAACCTGGGTTCAATGCCAAGAAGTGCAAAGTCATGCACTTGGGAGCCAGGAACCTCAGAATTAGTTACTGGTTGGGGGAGTTCAGTTTTCCAAGACAGTGGAGCAGAAGGATCTGGGTGTGCAGGTAACGGAAAATAAACCACTCGGCCCCATGCAGGAAGGCAGTTGCAAAGGCCAACAGAATGCTGGGGTACATCACAAGGGGAATCACTTCTAAGAGAGGGGAAGTTATCCTGCCCCTGTACAGGTCCCTGGTGAAGCCACACTTGGAGTACTGCTTGCAGTTCTTGTGCCCCTACTTGAAAAGGGACTTCGAGCAGATTACTTATGGAATCCCAAAACTCAGAATCTTGACACCCAGGATCCCGAGCCTGACAGCCCAACATTTTGTTTGACAGATGAATCGCCATCCCAACGGTGGAAAACCCGACACCACAAGTATGGTAGTTTTGTAGCTGAAAAGGGGGGCTGTGCCCCTCACACCCCCCACACCCCACTAAAATACTATAATCAACTCCACAGTCATTCATGTTTGGGTGTTGGGCTTTCCACCATCAGGTTCATCGAGCAACCGAAATGTCAGGCTGTCAGGCTCGATATACTGGGTGTTGGGATTCCAAGTTTTGGGATTTCACAATACTCCCACTAGTGGAAGAGATACAGTGCAGGGCAATGAAAATTATCTGGGGATTGGGAGATAAACCTTATGAGGAGAGACTGAGAGAGCCCAATATGTGTTCCATGGAGAATAGAAGGGAAAGAGGGGATATGATTGAGCCCTTCAAGTACCTGAAGGGCATAAACAGAGTAAACACTGCAAGTATTTTCAGATTAAAAGGAGGGAGGGAAACCAGGGTACACAGTCTGAAATTGGAAGGAAGCAGATTCTAGAGGGAAATGAGGAGGAACAATTTCACCAAAAGGGTGGTTACAGGGTGGAATGCACTACCGGTGGAGGTGGTATCACTCGGACAGTGAGCAGCTTTAAGAGGGATGGGACAGGTTCGAAGGGAGGGTTCAAACTGACAGTGCACGGGGGTGGGTGAGAAGAAACCTGAGGAAAAACATTGGGGGGCAAGGGAAGGGGGGCAGCTGCAGTCTAAATGGTTGAAGTGCTGCACACTCGACCAGACTACACAGACCGTAAGACCTATATCTGCTGGCAATTTCGCATGTTCGTATGTCTTTTCATCACTTGAGCATTATTTGTGAATTGCCTACAATCAAATTTTTGGTGATTCTGTTGCAAAATTTTGGTCTGCCATGCTTTGTCCCAGCAGGGACTAAAATTGTTTGGGCTTTCTATTTTTGTCTAGGTTTAGTTAGTTTAGTGGTCACTGCTCCCCTAGCTGGAGAAATAAATCCGACGTTAAAGGGCAGAATAGAGCATGACCACTCAACAGAGATTTGAATTTCATCCCAATATTCTCTAATTTGCACAAAATCCCACTCTCATGTGCAGCTCAGACCAGGAGGTTGATTGCACTAGTAAACACAGTGAGGGATCCCTTGGAAGAAACAACATTGCTATGGCGAGTAATTCTTTTTGTCTGACAAAGTAAAATGCTGACACAGCAATGCTTTCAGAGAGTGTGCCAAAGTACAGGTTACACCAACAGTGCATTGTGTGATCTTTTAAACCCTGAAAGATGCCATACAACAGATTCACCAAGGTTCCAGGGACTTTTTTCCTTCTCCTGTCACCACCATGATCCCCTTTCTGCTAGCAACCACTGAGCCCCATTAGCTCCCCACTGGACTCCTTACCTTGGTTCTTCTGAGTTAGAAAGCTGGGCATTCCTCTGTTTATCCCCAGCCCAAGCTGACAACTGAGTGTAAGGTGACAGGATAGGGATGAAAAGCTCAAGCATTCCTGGGTTCTGATCCTGCTGTGGTGGGCTGATTTTTTTTTCCTGAGTTTCTCCTGGCCTGCCTCTTGGGATGGCACTTCTAAGGTCATCATTGGAGCATGCGTGATAAGCATGGTGATGCACTTATATCTATGACATCCCACCCAACTTCAGGCCTTCTAACTACACTACCACCTTTGAACTCAGGTGGCAGAATAGCAGGAGGGGACAGTACTCTCCTTCATTGGGATTCTCAAGCCTACTCTTGGCTGGGCCCCAGTGGATCTGGTTCATTCCCAAACCCAGGTCACTGGTGTCAAGAGCGGTAGCTCTACAACTACACTGATGTGCTGCCTACCCTTGTTTTTATTTCTCTTTCTTTTTATTCTTTGTTTGAACCCTCATGCATACATTCTGGTAGTTTTTGCAGTCTCTCTCTCTATATATACATACATATATAATACATTTCAAAAAACTTCATTAATGCGCTAGTTAGGTAGTTAGGGTTAAAGTGACAAAAGTAGGGAAATGTGGCATTAGAGTTTCCAAGCCTAACACCCCACCCAAACCCTGCACACACCAACTGGTGTCAGGTATGTCTTGGGGTCATCAGGCCTAACACTTACCCCATTCCATAAGTAAATAAGCTGAGATAGGTACAGTATAGGAGAATGTGGTGAGCATAAGGGCTGATGACTCCAAGGCACCCCCAACGCCTGTTGGTGTGTGCAGGGTGGGGGTGGGGTGTTAGTGTTGGAAACTATAATGCCACATTTCCCTACTTTTGTTGCTTTCACCCCAACTAGAGTATTAATGAAGTTTCTTTGCAATTTATTTTCTTACTTTTTGAGATAGTATAATTGTATCCTTATTTGTCTGTGGGAGAACATGGCCCTCCTGGCCCTGCGTGCCCATCCCTCCACAGATATGTATATGTATATAGCTGTGGAAGCACCAGGCCCTCTAGGCCCAGCACTTCCATTCATAGGACAACAGTGACCAAATTGTCAGCATAGCCATCTTATTATCTCACCACATGTACCTGGTACAGACAATTTTCGAATTCCTGCCAAAATGTAATTCTGTGCAACTGCAATGCATTCTGTGCCGCAGGTGCAAAAACACATTTTGACCAGGATTTGAAAAATGACAGCTATAACATGAGGTGGGGTAATAAGAAGTCTATGTTGAAAACGTAGGGTGAAAATATTTAAAAATTCCAAAGTTATGAGCATACGTAGTGAAATTGCAATGAATGGTTATAACTTTGTCATTTTTACATATTTTGACCCCAGATTTTCAAAATAGCTTTCTTATGACCCCACCTCATGAACAAGGGCAGAAACTATTTTGAAATCTAACCTGAAAGGTGAGTTTGCCAAGCAACTGTGAAATCACCTTTTGGGCAGGAGTTGCATAATGACAGTCCTATTGTTCATGAGGTCGGGGTCCCCAAAAGGCCATGTTGAAAATGGGGGGTCAAAATGTTAAAAAATGGCAAAAGTTATGTATAAAAGTTGAAAACCTCATAGAAATACACTGAACCGCATTTACCTTACTTTCTCATGTTGCAGTCGCCGGTTCCAGAAGCAAGATGTGCCTTCAATCGAACAATGGATCTCAAACCTGGAACCTGTTCAGGTGAGTGAGGGTGTATGGGGGTGTACTGGGGTGTGTGGGGTGGTGGGTGCTGATTGGAAGGTGGGGTTGGGGGGACTGATCAGTGAGGGACTGTTTTCTTTTCTGACAGATTTTGAAAAAAAAAACATCAAGGGACCATTTTCATTATTTCAGGTATTTTGGCTACAATGGGAGGGTGGGGGTGCCACTAGACACTGGGGAATATACATAATGATAATGGGGACAGTGATCGGCAGGTGGGGGTGCCATTAGACACTAGTGAATATTTATAATAATAATGGGGATGGCAATCAGTGGGTGGGGGTTGCCACTAGTAAAGCAAAGCAAACTTTATTTGTTAAATGCTATTCCAATCAAGATCATAGCACTGTACATAAAACTCTAAAAGTAGTTCAAAAACACTTAAACATAGGCAGCTAGCTTTCACAGTTCAAATAAATGCCAGACTGAATAAATATGTTTTCAAGGCAGATTAAAAAGCCTCAACGGTTGTGCACTCTCTAATCCAATGAGGTAGAGAGTTACACAGGATCAGAGCCGCAAATGCGAATGATCTAGCTCCTGAAGTTTTTAAACAGACCCTGGGAACCTCTACCAATCCCTTATCAGTGGAGCAAAGAGGATGGACACCAGGGACATTGGGAATGGTGATTGGTGGATGGAGGGTGCCACTAGACAACAGGGAATATAAAGTTATATATTGGGGACTGATCAGTGAGGGACTGTTTTCTTTTTGTACAGGTTTTGAAAAAACCCATCAAGGGACCATTTTCTTTATTTCAGGTATTTTGGCTACAATGGGAGGGTGAGGGATGCCACTAGACACCAGGGAAATCAGGACTGCAATCGTTCTTTCTTTACCTGATACCATGATGAGTGGGTGGGTGGGTCACTAGACACCAGGGAAATCTATGAATAGGGGGACAGTGATTGGCAAGTGGAGAGTGCCACTAGATACCAGGGTAACAATAACACATTACCAGGGATGGCAATGGAGTGTGGGAAGGTGTTTCCAAACACCAGGGAAACAGCGGCTCACATCACACACTGCAGCTAGCAGCACTAGTTCAACTGCAGCTGTAGAAGTCAAGAAAGTCCCACTGTTCTCATACAGAGAACATGGGAGAAGTGCTCCTCTCGCTAAGCTGGGCACCCATGATTTTGGGTATCCAGAAAACTTATTTGTGGCCATAATGTTCAGAAAGAAACATCAGAACTAGTTAAATGGGTCATGTTTAGCTAGGTTCCGATGTTCGTTTATGAAAATCCCACCATTTTTATGTATTTTCCATGTTTGTTGGTTTGTGGAAACAATTAACATTAAAATTTACGTGTTGGGCACAGAGGGTTGAGGCGCTAGACACCACACCTCGCACCACGCCGGTGACCCAGGTTTGGGAATGGACTCAGGTCATTGGGGGTCGGGGGGGAGTGAGGATTGAGCATCCCAAAAGATGCTCCTCCTCTAAGGTGAGATCCTGGTGTGCTCTTGCACACCCAATACACCTATTCGGTGGGCGTGCGGGCACCGGTGCACAAGCGGCTCTTCAGGGAGAAGAGGTGGGGAGGGAGGATTTTCGGCATTTGTCGGCTATAAAAGCGACAGCACGTCAAGATTGGCCACCAGTCCCACATGTCGACATCCTCTGAGGGTGTGGGACCTAAAAAAAATAGAAAGGGGAAAGAGAAAAATGGAAATATACCCCCTCGAACCAAGATGATGACCGATCTGCCTCTGGGGTCGCCAACCCAGGACAGACCCTGCTGTGCAGACACTCCAAGAAGGAGGAGAGTTGGAGGAAAGATATTGGAGTAAGTCGGATACTCAAGGGGCAGATTCCGAGGGAAGGGACCTAAGAGGATTGATCAATGGTCTGAAGGAGTGGGTCAAGGGGAGCAAGGAGGCATAAAAAAAAAAAATGTGTGTTGACACAGCACATAAAATGTTTGGTGCCCTGCAATCAAGTGGCATGAAAGCAAAGATGAGCATTTGCAGCATCAAATTTTTACTTTCGCTGCAGAACGTTATCTGAAAAACCCTACTGTACATGCGCAGGTCTGAAAACACTAAATTTTAATGCCTTATAACTCAGGAACCCTTTAATATTTCTTTCACCAGACCTGTCAAGGGCACTACCTTGAGACATGACACATCCCCTGAAAGACTGGGGAAAAACATTATATTCCATGTAGGCTGTAGGGGAGAACAAAAAAAAACTATATTAAGTATAGGACAAAAGTTAGACATTTACAAAAATAACACATGTGGATCTCAGAAACCGCACAAGCTGCCATCATAAAAATTTCCACAGATCAAGACCTTCCCTCCTAGACAACACATAAAAAATTTAAGCTCATTTTGTCACATGGAGCCAAAGATATTAATGTTCAAAGTTAGGGGTTTAACATTGAACAGGCTATTCAACCCTAAGTATAGGTGCGCTACCACACCCCTATAACATATAAATATTTAGTATATATATATATGTATAGCCTGAAAGTGAGTATAAATGGGCTGCACTTAGAAATGAATGAGGAAAAATCAGGACTTAGGAACAAAGTTCTTATAAGCAGGATGTTCCTTTATCTGACGTGACTATAAGTGGGCTCCACTGTTTATGTAGATAGACAGACAGACAGATAGATAGATCAATAAATGGATAGATAGATGGGTGTATTTAGTTAGTGATTTATTTATTTATTCTTCTCAAAACAACTGCAGTAATGCACCAGTTAAGGTTCAACTTAACGTCACAAAAGAAGAGAGATGTGGCATTAGGGTTTTCAACCCTAACTCCCCTCTCCCAGCAGCAAAAGGACAAGACCATACAAGCAGCCACAGACAGCCATCATCAGGTAAGACAAACATTCAGCTATTTCCAGATGACACAATTACAGTAGCACTGATGTGCTACCTTCGTGGATTTGTATCTGTAGTGTGCACACCGTGACAGATACTCATATCTGGCTGTAGATAGAAATTCACAATACTCAAATTACAATACTACTTCTGTGTGCAGAAGTACAGGCCCCTGCAGCCACAGATACAAATCCATGATATCCAAATTACAACAGTTTTTTTGTCTGGGGAAATGCAGCCCCCTATAGGGCCAGTGTTTCTGTAGCCACAGGGACTCATAGACACTATAAGACATACACACAGTTCTGTCTGCAGAAGTGCAAACCTCTAAAGGGCATATGCTTCTACAGCCATAGGTGTAAAATACACACAAACCTCTGGCTACAGAAGCACAGGCTCCATGAAATCCATGATACCAAAATTGCAATAGTACTTCTGTCTGCAGAAGTGCAAGCCCCTGAAGGGCCTGCAAGTTTTTCGCCAAAGGTGTAAAACTAGTAAGAAAAATACACACTGATTTCTGGCTGCAGAAGTGCAGGCCCCATGTGACTCCTGCGCTTATGCAGCTGCATACAGAAAACCATGCAGTAGTGGATCCAGTTACAGTATGGAGTGATGTACCATCTGCTACCCTCCTAGGCCAGTAAAAAATAACTGCTGTAACCCAATCTGACCTTTAAAAGGTAAACTTTTACTTTTTCCTGGAAAATGCCATCTCCCATAACAAATCTGGTACCCCCTTGAGAAATTTCTAGATCTGTTGCTGAAACCATGATACCCATATTGCAACAGTACTTTTGCTGCTTTGGGGGTGGGGGTAGGGGTTAGGGGTTAGGGTTGGAAACCCTAATGCCACATTTCCCTATTTTTGTTGCTTTAAGTTTAACCCTAGCTGGTGCACTAACACAACTTTTTTTTTTTTTTTACAACGAATATGTCTGTGTGTCTTTTTTACCTATTTTAATAATTTACAGTAGTTTTACCAGGAATGTGGATCAAAGACCCATTTTCAGCCATGTCTGGGAAAATAGGGTAAATAGTAGGAAGAACAAAACATTTTAAAACACATAAACAGCATATAAAATACAATAAAACATAAACTAGATGCAAAGTTTACATCTTTTTTAAAATATATATATATATTTATTTATTTATGTATATATAGATAGAGAATACATGATGGGTAAGTGTGGTGTAGATGAGGAATAATGTATGGGTGACCACAGACAATGAATCTGTGTTTCAATCAAGGGGTTACGATAACAGCATACGGATCTTGAGAGAAGCTTGAGAGGTCCGTGCTGTTAGCTCAACCACGAGTAGAAAACAGAAGGCCAGTTTTGTATTGCCACCCATATTTTATTCATTATAGTATATGGTTTCTGACATTTATTTTTTGATGAGTTAAACATTCCCCTTGTGTGAATAAGCAGAGTGCTGCTGAGAAAGTGAAAGCAGCAGGAGTTAACGCAATGGAGTGAACAACATTGCGTGAGTGAGCAAAGCTTGTGTGGAGAAACTGAAAGCAGCAGGAGTGAGTGTGATGCAGAAACACAGTCAAGTTAATGATCAAACGTGTACAACAACATCTTTAGAACATGCGCAAGAACTTAGAACACGCACAACAATGTTTTTGAAGGGGCTGCTTTCCATAATATATATATGTGTGTGTATGTATATATATATATATAAATATATATGTGTATACAGTATATATGTGTGTAGAGTACATATGTGTGTGTGTGTATGTATACAGTATATATGTGTGTGTGTGTATATGTATGTATATATATATATATATATATATATATATATATATATATTTATACAATGTATGTTGACAGATAAATGGCAGTATAAAACATGATATCTCAGATGGCCAGTGAAGATAACATTGTTATCTTCATGTTCCTATCGTCATATGTTATCTCACGTTCCTATCGTCATATCAGAAACTTATCTGGAGTTGATCCTGCCACTCAGAGCACTTTCACTTTCCCTACAAGTGTAGCGTGACCGGCGCTATGCACACTGACGATTTGTATATTGCCAAATCTTCTGTAGGAGGTGCCTAGGTCAGTAACTCAAAACGCCGTCATTTCTGTGTTAATTACTTGTATTTCCTTGTAAAAACCTTGAACTGCACATAGAGTGCAGCAGTAACCCGAGCGGCGGCTTTCAGCAATAAAATGAGCGCGCGGCGTCTGTTGCCTGGCGACAGGCGCTCGCTTCATTACCGCTGGCACCGCCCATTCCGATACTATGCGGATAGCTTTACGGAAGTAATGTACAGAAATGATTGCGACTGACTCACAAAAGGTTGCCAATGTGAAATAGATCGATCTACATAGCGGCTTCGGTCACTGCTCACTGAGGAAAATGAAAACAAGTGGCAGGATCGCTCGAACTCTTTCATTAAAAATAATTTCACCAAAATATACCAGGATCAACCAGATATTTTAGTAATTTAAATTGACAGGATCAACCAGATATTTGAAAACTCTATGTAATCTGTTATGTTGGGGGGCATGTGGACCTCTTTTGGGAGGGCATGGCAGGATGAACCAGATAAGACTTTTAAAACTAACCATAAATAGCAGGATCCACCAGATATTTTTAAACAATAAATGACATCTGCTGTTTTGCCAGCTTTTCTGTAAGTGGGCTTGTGCTAGGGCCATCACCTTAATATCACCCATTGCATTGAGAGGGCATGTGGTGAGTTGTATTGGGGTGGGGGCAAAAGCATACATTATATAAACCGAATATGGCCCGACTGAAGATATAAACATTGATCTTCACTCGGGCCAGATGATATCATGATATCACTGGCCTCGTGAAGATAAATATGATATCTTCAGTCGGGCCATGTCATATCCCCTATATACACACACACACACACATATATACAGTATATATACATATATACTGTATATATGTGTGTATATATCCTCGTCTACAGTATTTCCTGCAGAATGCTTTTAGACTGGCACTACAGAACCTGCACTCACTTTGAGCATTGTGTCCCAGTGGAGGGTGCATGACTCATAGCAATCTGGATGTAACCAGTGTTCTAGCGGTCTCTAAAGAGGCTGTCAAGCACATCAGGAAAACGGAGCAGAGCTAAAAAGAGCACTTGCTCATTTTTTTTATGTCATTTTCCCTGGTTATGACTCTTCAGCTGGAAAAAGGTGCTTACTCAGACTTCACGTGAAAACTAGGGGTTTAAATCATTATTTAATAAAGGGGTAGATTGGCATACAAATTGTACCATAGAGTGAATTTGGATTTGGATTTTAATATTCTATAATGTAAGGAGTGTATCTGAAGTACACTTGATATCTCCCCCAAATATTTCTTATATAGTTAAATAGGCTGGATGCTTATCTGATCCAGGTTTCCCCTTCTGCAACAGTCTCTTTGCTCAGCAAACAAGATTACTTAACTGAGCAGTCAGTTTATGTCTCAAGTGTAGTCAGAAGCATGACTATCTATATATATTTTTTTGTTACAGCGCCCCCTTGTAGAGGCTTGGATCACATTCCATAAAAGTATGATCAACACAGTAATATAAAAATAAATAGGAATCAACGAGACATAACAGAAAAGTAAACAGCAGCAAAATCAACACAATCATAAAATCGGTCACTAACAGGCAAAATAAACAGATATGTATTTAAGGCTTCCTGCGCCCCTCCCCCTCACCTTACACACACACACACACACACACACACACACACACACACACACTCTCCGTTGTGGAGCTGTTGCAGATATACAGGTGGAAAAGAGTTCCACAACTGAGTGCCACCACAGAAAAGGTCATATCTACGGGGGATACAGGTGAGCATATGGAACCTCCAGCAATGTCTCCCCGGAAGAGTGGAGGGGGTGATGTGGAGGATATGGGCAAAGGAGGTATTTGATGTAGCCAAGAGCCAGGTCATGCAGGGCCTTGAACCCATCAAGCAAGTCTTGAAGGTGGCACACCATGTAATTGGAAGCCAGTGCAGAGCCCGCCGCACAGGTGTGATATGGTGGACGGTGTTTGAGCCTGTTATCAGCCTGGCCACAGCATCCTGCACTATTTGGTGACTGCATCAAACCTCCAGAAAGTCTTAGACACAGGTATTAATGCTATTATTCATGGGATGGGGTTACAGGATGCTGCTGTTTGCCATATTATGGGGTATTGTATAACTGGGGTACAAAGTATGTGTTGCGTTTGTCCCCTTTACTTGGCAAGACTCTCTTCCTTCCATTGCTGGATATCAAACCAGGGACCCTGAGCTGAGCCATGAAAGCAGCAGCTATAACCATTCTCACTCTGCACTTCCAGACTTCCTGCAGGTCATTGAGGGCAGGTCAGTACTCTGGGCCCTCCCCACCACTACCTTGTTGCAAGAAACACCACAACCTCCCCAGCCTCCCGGAGCCCACACTCTGTGCTTCCAGACTCCCTGCGGGTCGTTGAGGGCGGGTCAATACTCCGAGCCCTCCTTGCCATCTCCAACAACCTTGCTTCAGGAAACACTCCCAACCTCCCCAGCTTCCTGGAGCTCACACTCTGTGTTTCCGGACTCCCTGTGGGTCATTGAGGGCAGTTTGGTACTTCAGGCCCTCCCCGCCACCACCACCACCTTGCTGCAGGAAACACCTTAAGCTCCCCAGCTTACCAGAGCCCACACTGTGCACTTCCAGATTCCCTGTGGGTCGATAAGGGCAGGCCGGTACTCCAGGCCCTACCCACCACCACCAGCACCTTGCTGCAGGAAACACCCCAACCTCCCCAGGTACCTCAGGCAGCTCCAATCAAGGCGTGCAGCACCATTTTTTTATCCTGACCATGTGGTCTCCACCTTGGTCAGCTGAATGCTACAGATTGTTTTTCACCTGCAATTGTTCTACTGAGTTTGATAGTTTAAACCTTTATTTCACTACGTGCTTTAAAATTTACCTGTATTGAATTCAAGATGTGGCTCAGTATACACAAGCAAGTTAATTTTAATTGCTTTTTGCATTTATTTAGTATAAACATGTCAACTCCATTTGTAACTTTATTTGCACTGCTGTAGGCTGTTTTGTCTTTGTTTGCTTATCTTATGTTAGTTAGATTAGGTACTGCACTGTTTTATTTTGCTCTGTTAGACCTGATTCTGTTCAGCGCATTACAGAACTGCAGAGCTCTTCTCCTGATTATGTAACTCTGCCAGGCTGCTTGTTTTTACTTTAGTTTGTCTGCTAATTCTTGCTCAGGCTACTTGCCTCCTACTGTTCCTCTCTCTCTCTCTCTCTCTACTACCCCCCCCCAGGCTCAGGTTACAGTTTTCCCTCCTGCATACCTAGCCCACTTACTTCTCTTATTTTCTCTCTCTTCAGCATCCCGGAGAACACACTCTGTACTTCCAGACTCCCTGCAAGTCGTTGAGGGCAGATCAGTACTCCAGGCCCTACCCGCCACCACCATCACCTTGCTTCAGGAAACACCTCAACCTCCCCAGGTACCTCAGGCAGCTGCAATCAAGGCATGTGGTGCCGTGCTTTACCCGGCACTGCTGAGCACATCCTGCTCGCCCTTCCCAACCTCTCTCCCACCAAAAGCTGGGACTCGTTAAGTAGCTGGCCCTGTGGTGTATAAACAATCAGTCCACTTTCTCATCCCTGCAGTCCTGCTGCTTGGTTTACTCCACCCTCCCCTACTTCCTCACTTGCATGGTTGCTCCCAATTGTCCTGTTCCTTAGTAGCAAAATAACTTCCTTCTGACTTAGCTGCCAAACCCGTGCTCCTGAACAAGATTTAGCCTCAGCTAAAGGAGTAACTAGTGGCTGGCTAATTACGCTACTGATTACTCTTTCTGCCTTCTCCTCTTGTACTGTGCAGTTCAAAAATCCCTCGCTGTGTTCTCTACAACTAATCCAGCCACACCTGTCTGATACCTCTCTGTGCTGGTCAACCCCTCCTCCATTGGCCACAGCCTCCCCCATTTTTGCTATTCTCTTGTGCACCTTTCTACTATCTGTGTATTTCATCTTTTCCCTTATATCTGCCCCCTATTGTCCATCCTCAAAACTACCACAGCAGAATTACCGTGATTTCTCCTAGTCAAACCTTGACTTCTTCTACTGTAACCTTCTTGCTTCTCAGACTGTCTCTTGTAATCTCACCCCACTACTCTCCTCTGGCCAGTTTCTCCAGATTGCAAAGTTTGTAACGAAGTTTTGCCACTGCTCACCTTTTAGCTTACTCTTCTCTTCCACCTCTGGTATTCTATGGTATCTTAGCCCCCTTACCTGAATCCTGGCTGGAGATATCGAACCTAACCCTGGTCCTGCTCCCCCTCTCTACAACTCGGATCCACACTGGTGTGGGGTAAAGGGCCTGCAAATTGTCCACTTAAATATACATAGCCTTCTACGCAATCTTCCTGACCTAGAGGCAGGGGCGGCCTTGTACAATCCCGATATCTTATGTGTCTCAGAAACCTGGCAAAAACCCTTCATTCCTAACTCAGCCTGCTCCTTACCTACAGTAATTACAATCTTATTCGCCAGGATCGCCTCTCCTGTAAAAGGGGTGGTGATGTATCTATACAGCATACTTTAAAATGACCCTTAACCTCTCTGTTCTCCCTACCCCTCTCCCCCTTCTCTCAATGTGATGCGCTACGCTCACTCCTCCTCTTTGGAGGCACAAAGAAATTCCACAGCATGTGTGCCTATAGCCCTCCAGTAGAAGGCACTGCTGGCCTATCAGAACTCTGCTCCTGTATGCTACCTCTGCTGCTGGCTGTAATGAAATTATTGTACTCGGTGACATTAATCTCAACTGGCTAGGTAAAGCCAATAAAACCTTTGGCACACTTGTACTGTACAAGGACACAGCCTTCACCAACTTACTGCTGATCCCACCAGGATTTCTATAAACACAGGATTGCATGCCCTAATTGACTGGATCCTAACTAATAGGACTGATAGGATTGCAGGTGCTGGCATCCTCTCAGATACCATTGCCGACCATTCTCCCATCTACACTGTTTGGCGTGTTCGAGTCCTCCCCACGCCCCCATCAAAAGTTATATCTTTTTGTGACTTTTCTAATCCAAACCCCACTATGTTCCTCAATGAACTATCTAGGATTGACTGGTCCTTACTCTTCACAACTGATAATGCTAATGAAGCGCTTGATTACTTCTAACACAATTCTGTGCTCTTCAGAATCAGCGTGCCCTTACTATGTCTCGCAGGATCCATGGGACCCCTACTAGATGGCTCAGCAAGGACCTCCTTGCCCAACTAAAATCCAGGGATAACTGGTGGTCTAAGTTCAAAACCTCTGGCCTATCGTCCAACCTGCAGGAATACTGAGGCAAGAAAAACGTTTGTAAGAGGGCTATATGCCGTGCCAAGAGCTCCTACTGTAAAAACCTGCTAATTAATGCTGCTGGTGACTCAAACAAATTCGGGGCTCACATAAAGAGTTTTATGGGGGCTAAGCATACTCAGTCCACAAATGACACGGTGCTTGATGGCTTGCACTATAACAACCCTGTCACCATTGCTAACCCCTTCAATCAACATTTCTCTGACTTATCCAGTTATACCTGTTCCCTCCCTGTCCCTTCTGCTTTCTTCATGACCCCACTAACAACTCACACAAGACATCTCCCTGCTTCCACTTTTGTGCAGTAACTAAACCGGATGTTTGTAAGCTACTCAATTCCATCTTTGACAGTTGCAGCATTGGTGCTGATGGTCTTGCACCCTGACTCCTTAAACTGGCCGCTCCTCTCCTCGCTTCCCTTCTAGCCACAATTTTCATCCTGTCACTTTGCACTGAAGTTGTTTCTAATATCTGGAAGATTGCCAGGATTGTCCCTGTTTTTAAGAAAGGTGATCCCAAGTCCATCACAAATTATCAGCCTATTGCCATCCTATCTGTTCAAAGTAAGCTCCTAGAAAAACTTGTCTCCCTTCAAACTGTTGTTTTCCCACATGACTGGAACCTTCTCTCAGCCACTCAGCATGGCTTTAGAAAAGGTCATAGCACTACCACTGCACTTCTCAAGTTCACCAACGACACAAAAGTTGCAATGAACAATGTTTTTTTTTTAACTGGTGCAGTCTTCATTGACCTAACTAAAGCTTTTGATCTTGTTGATCATGCTACACACAAGTCCAGAATGCTGTCCCTTGGTTTCTTTCCCAAAGTTGTAGCCTGGCATGACAGCTATTTAACCGACTAGCAGCAATATGTCACATAGAACTCTGCTACCTCTGAACTCTCCACAATCAACACTGGAGTACCCCAAGGCTCTATACTTGGCTCCCTTCTTTTTACCATCTTCATCAATGATATCTCTCTCAATGCCACTAATTGCTCATTTCTGCTCTCTGCTGATGACCTTGTTCTCCACTACAGCTCCAAGGATATCACTGGTCTTAACTCTACTCCTTCTTCTGATTTTCACCGCATCCAAGTCTGGCTTTCTAGCAGCAGATTAGTACTCAACTCTAGTAAAACTCACTATATACTCTTTGGGTCTACTCCTAGATTAAAGAAATTTCTGGAACAGCTATCAGTCTCTTGCTATGATTGATGGCTCCTACCTTGAAAATGTCAACTCCTTCAAATAGCTGGGCATTGCCCTTGACCCAGCACATGGCTTCAACCTCCACATCACCACCACCTGCAGGGCCGTCAACTCCAAAATTGGACTGGCCTACAAAACTAGCCACGTACTAACACCCTCCACCATAGTTGCCATTGCCCATGGCATTCTTCCTGCTCTCACATACAGCTCTGTCACATATGTTGGTGCCACCAAAGCTAGTCTCCACAAATGGGATACCACATATAATAGTATCTGTGGTTTTGCACTGGTCTCACATTGCCTTACCCATCATTGCCAGGTATATAGCAGCCTTCACTGGCTATCCCACGCTGCAAACCATCTCTATTCTCTTGGCACCCTGATTGACAGTATCTCTTGATCTGGTGTTCTCTCCACGCTAACACAGATGCTGATTCTACCAAGCCCCACTACACCCTCCGCTCAGGGGATGAAATTCTTCTACAAGTCTCTAGCAATAAAACAGCAATGAGAGCTCATGCTTTTTCCCACTTTGTATCGCTATACTGGAACTCATTACCAATGGCTACTCACCTCTCGCCTTCCCATTCTAGCTTCAAGCAGAAGCTTGGTAGTCACCTCCTACCAACTGACCCCTGCACTTGCTTCCTTCCTTCCTTCCTCCCTGAACTCTCCTCAGCCCATCTCTCGTGTTGCTAGTCCTCTTTTTTTTTTTTACTTTGTTTCCCTCTGATCACCAGAGAGGTGGCCTCTCTCAGGCCACGTCCCGGTTGTCTCCCACCCAGCCTGAAATCCCCCCACCCCTGGGTCCTCTCCAAGAGCTCCACTGATACCTTACCTCTGCCTGGTGAGAGAGACCCCCTGGCTTACCCCCCAAGGTGGGGCCACCACTCCTAGAGGCACCCTAAACATCTAATTTCATCCAGGCATTGGTGGTATGTGGAGGATCGGGACACAGGTGGGTGGGGTCCTGCAGTGGGCATGGGGCCTGCATAAAGTTGAACCAGCATAATATTCTGTGGTGATTTTGCATATACAGCCCATGATGCTTTGCATTATGGGGGTATGTGAGATTTTGTATTTCTTTTAATTGTAAACTGTGTACTTTTCCTTGTTCAAGATTTATGACTGTATTTGCCTTGAATCCTCCCGGGTCATGCCTGAAAACAGGCATTTTCTATGTCTAGCGTGCCTACCCGGTAATCAAAAAATAAATAAATGAATGAATGGGGAAATTGTCCCCAAGTGGAGGTTACAATGCTCCTTTACTTTGTTATTGCTATCCTATAGAACACCACTAGATGGTGGCATTGCTTATGACTGTTATCAGAAGGGAAAAGGGTAATTGTTTAACCAGGAAAGGCACACTAAGCCAGAGCTTCTTTCCTGGTGAGGCCTGGGAACACAAGGAAGTTAAGTGACTTGCTCTGGGTCACACATTATGCAAGTGGGGGCTGATGGGATTCAAACCCAGGTCTCCAGGTTTGCAGCTCAGCGACCTTAACCACTACGCTATACTGCCTCCTATTCAGAACTTTCACTACTAGATAGTACTTCTTTGTACAATCTGCATTTTCTCATATACAACACTATGGTCAAGGATATGCAGGACTGAACACTTAGACAATCCAAGGCCAGGGTCCCAACATAGCCACTGACTCACTGCATGACCCTGAGCAGATCCCGTGACCTTCCCTGTGCTTCAGCTCTCACAACTGTAATAACTGAGTAGAAGCAGGACCTTCAATGAAAATGAGACATTAGATGCCCCTTTTGGTGGTGACTATGTTTTTGGGACACCGAGCAGAATTCATACTTTGAGTCCTCCTGCCCAGTCTGTCCCTCTTCGCCTTATTGGTTAGATAACTACCTTGGTGAGTATCATCAAGACAATAATATGTAATTTTGTAAGTTTCTGCCGAGCCCAGTAATGCCCTTGTGCACTGTTTCAAATGGTGGCAGTGAGTTAAATCAATACATTAAAACAAAGATTTCTGTTTCCCAAACTGATGACTTGCTTCAACTCAGCTTGGCACATTCTCTCAGTATGGGTCCCAAGCAGAGGCAGCCACTGCTTCTTGTTAGCCTTGCACTTCTGGATAAATTGCAAAATAAAACAAAATATTTGCTGCAATCCCTGCCATTATGTCCATGGGCAAACTATCATCAGACATGGATATACCACTGTCACATGGAAGCAGTATAGTGTGGTGTTTAAGAGCACTGAGCTGCAAACCTGGAGACCTGGGTTAGAATCCCATCAGCCCCTACTTGATTATTGTGTGACCCTGAGCAAGTCAATTAACTTCCTTGTGCTCCCAGGTCACACCAGGAAACAAACTCTGGCTTAGTGTGCCTTTTCTGGTTAAACAATTTCCCCTTTCCCTTTCCAAATAAAGATGCACCATAATCAAAGACAGTTGTACCATGGGCAGACATGGATATGCCATGGAGAAGGTTGGCTATACCATGGTCAAAGATGGATGTCAATTTCAAATAAAGTGCGAGCTACTGATGCACGGAAGGTGCATACTAAACCGGGTCAGATTCTGCTTAAAATTGCAGTACACTGTCACACACAAAAGCTAACAGTGGCACTAAAATGGGATTACAAATACTGATGAAAGCCAGTAGTATTTACTGTTGTGTGCAATTTTTTATTTGAGCAAAGTTAAGTCTCCATAATCCATCAGTCAGGCATAAAGTGCATGTATGGATAATAGTCACAGTTCACAATTCAGCAGTAACAGAGCAAAGGACAGCAAAGAAGGTCAAAAAAGGGGACAAGCCCTTCTTCAGGTATGTGGGGAGAAGAGGAAGACAAAGAGGGGGATAGTGAGAATCAGGAGGACGGGGGGAGGGACTGTGCAGAGGAAGATCAAGAGAAAGTGGAAATACTAAACAACTACTTCAGCTCAGTCTTCAAAGTAGTGGGTGGGGGTATAGACCAGCATGCTGCAGTAAACGTGAGGGAGAGGGAAGAGCGGGCACAAGTCCAATCTCAGTGGAGAGAATCCAGAAGGGATTGGAAGCCTTAAAAGAGAATAAGGTGATGGGACCAGATGGGATTCATCCAAGGGTCCTAAAGGGACTGAGCACTGTGCTGGTCACCCCCCGGGCAGTGCTTTTTAGCACCTCAGAGGACTGGACGAGGGCTGATGTGGTCCATCTGCACAAAAGTGGCAGTAGGGAGGATGCTAGCAACTACAGGTCAGTCAGTCTCACATCAGTGGTGGGGACGTTAATGGAGATACTACTGAAGGAGAGTTTTGTGGAGCACCAGGAGGCAAAAAGGCTGCAGGACCACTGGCAGCATGGTTTCACAGGGAGTAGGTCATGTCAAACTAATTTCATAGATTTCTTTGACTGGGTTACCAGGGAGATAGGTCAAGGGAGAACAGTGGATGTGGTCTATCTGAACTTCAGTATGGCTTTCAACACTGTGACGCACAGGAGACTAGTTAAGAAACTAAGCAGCCTGGGTTTGGGGGAGAAAGTGAAAATCTGTGAATTAAACTGGTTAAGCGATAGGATAGTAAGGGTGATGGTAAACAGTAGCCACTTAGGTGATAGGAGAGCGACTAGTGAGGTGCCACAGCATTCATTGCTGGGACTGGTCCATGTCAATGTCCTCATAAGCAACATTATGGAGAAGGTTATGGGTAAGTTGTGTCTCTTTGTGGATGATACAAATATCTGCAACAGGGTTGACACTTAGGAACGGGGTGGAGAGAATGTAAAGGGAGCTGAGAAAACTAGAGGAATGCTTTATGGGGTGGTAGCTGGGTTTCAGTGTCAAAAAGTACAAGGTTATGCACCTAGGGTTGCAGAACCCAGGGGCTGTGTATAAAATGGGGAAGTGGAGTTTACAGTCATGAAGCAAGAAAAAGACCTAGGGGTCCTCATATCTGATGACCTCAAGGTAGCTGGGCAGTGTGACAAAGCAGTGAGAAAGGCTAGCAGGATGCTGGAGTGCACTGGGAGTGAGATTTCTACCAGGAGGAGGGAGGTCATGCTGCCGTTGTATTGCTCACTGGTGAAGCCCCACCTTGAGTACTGTGTTCAGTTCTAGAGGCTGCCCTTCCACAAAGACACTGAAATGGTGGAGATTGGTATAGGGAAGGGCAACCAAAATGGTGAGGGAGGTTTCACAAAAAGCCATATGAGGAAGTGAGGAAAGGCTGCAGGAACTCAACATGTACTGTACTCTCTGGAAGCGAGGAGAGCAAGAGGGGACACGATAAAAACCTACAAGTACCTTGCAGGAGTGAATAAGGTTAACAAGGGGGCATGCAATTAAGCTAAAAGAGAGAAAGTTTAGGAGAGATGTGTGGAAATACTTCACAGAAAGGGATTTGGATGACTGGAACAACCTACCAGAGGAGGTAGTGGGGGCAAAGTCTGTGGGGAGCTTCAAGCATGCGTAGGATAGGCAGAGGGCATATTAGGTAGAGGAACGGGGAGCAGGATTGACATCTATGACCAACTTGGGTCAGTGGTGATGGAATAGGCAGGGACAAGGGGAAGACTGGATGGGTCTAAAGGTCCTTTTCTGTTTTCTATTATTTCTTTATTCAGTTTTTCCTCTTTTTTTGCCCATCCCTACCCACTAGTCCTTGGCACAGATGTACACATGTAGAGGCATGCATGCACCATGCACTGCAGGACATCCCACCATACTAACTGCCCCTTCCACCCACCTACGCCACCACAAGACTTCCACCCAGTGGTCACAGGACTACAGGAAGGACAGCAGCCTCCCCAATCCTGCTCCCACCCTCCCCCCTCGGCTGGCTTCCAAATGACCCAAGGTCATTCTCAAACCCAGGTCACCGGCATGTTGCAAGGTAAGGCTAGATGCCTCAACCCTCAGCACCACTGGGCCAGCTAAAGGTTCTTTTCTACTGACAAAATCTATGTTGTTATGTTTCTGACTTACAGTACTGTGCAAAAATGCTCCAAAAAAGTGCTTCCAATCCAATGAGTGTGCAAAACTCACAATTCAGACAAAATACAGATATACTGTCCTAGTCCAAGTCCCATCAGTTGATTTCCAGCTCCATACCCCAGCATTTTGCTTTTCTCGAGACTTGTCTGGTGGACTGGATGGATGCCTCATTGACATACATGGAATAGCCACAGTGACACATGGATATGCCATGGTCAAAGATGGGTGCCCCAAGGTCAAACATAGAATAGCCTCAGTGAAACATGGTTATACCATGGTCAAAGATGGGTGCCCCAAGGTCAAACATGGAATAACTTCTGTGAAACATAGCTATACCATGGTCAAAGATGGATGCCTTATGGTCAAACCTGGAATAGCCTCAGTGAAATACGGGTACACCATGGTCAAAGATGGGTGCCCCAAGGTCAAACATGGAATAACTTCTGTGAAACATAGATATACCATGGTCAAAGATGGATGCTTCTGAATAGCCTCAGTGAAACATGGTTATACCATGGTCAAAGATGGGTGCCCCAAGGTCAAACATGGAATAACTTCTGTGAAACATAGCTATACCATGGTCAAAGATGGATGCCTCATGGTCAAACCTGGAATAGCCTCAGTGAAATATGGTTAAACCATGGTCAAAGATGGATGCCTCATGGTCAAACCTGGAATAGCCTCAGTGAAATATGGTTACACCATGGTCAAAGATGGATGGATGCCTCATGGTCAAACCTGGAATAGCCTCAGTGAAATATGGTAACACCATGGTCAAAGATGGATGCCTCATGGTCAAACCTGGAAAAGCCTCAGTGAAATATGGTTAAACCATGGCCAAAGATGGATGCCTCATGGTCAAACCTGGAATAGCCTCAGTGAAATATGGTTACACCATGGTCAAAGATGGATGCCTCATGGTCAAACCTGGAATAGCCTCAGTGAAATATGGTTACACCACAGTCAAAGATGGATGCCTCATGGTCAAACCTGGAATAGCCTCAGTGAAATATGGCTACACCATGGTCAAGGATGGATGCCTTATGGTCAAACATTGAATAGCATCAGTGAAACATAGTTATACAATGGTCAAAGACGGATGCCCCATGATCAAACATGGAGTAGTCCCAGTGAAACATGGCTATACCTTGGTCAAACATTGACACCCTCTGGTTAAACATGGAATAACCTGAGTAATAAATGGCTATATTGGGATCAGAGATGGATGCTAGAAGGTCAGAAGCTACATGGTCAAGTCTCAGTGAAATTTCAAAGATTCGAAGACTTCTCTTAAACAGTAAGTGAGCACACATACCCTTCCCCACCACAACACAGACATACATCATTTTAAAGAAGTAAAACTACAGAAATAAAGTTATAAAAATGCCCAAGATGCACCAGCAGAGTATGCTATATCTGTCATGCTTCACTGAAAAGCTGAATTGAAAGAGAGATTGGATGGTATCATCAAACAGATGGTAAAATCTCTGAAAGTTCTTTTAAAGCAACAGTAACATGTATAACATTTAAACTGTCTGGAAGTGGTATTAGGAAGCAGTATAGCGTAGTGGTTTAGGGCTCTGAGCTGCAAACCTAGAGACCTGGGTTTGAATCCCACAGCCCCCACTTGTATACTGTGTGGCCCTGACCAAGGCACTTAACTTCCTTGTGCTCCCAGGTCACACCTGGAAACAAGCATTGGTTTAGTGTGCCTTTCCTGGTTAAACAATTTCCCCTTTCCCTTAATATTCTCTGATTCATTTAGAATTAAAAAGACATTTTTAAGTGGAATTACACCTTCCATACCAGGGATTATGGTAGATAGTAACATCCCTTCTGCTGATTGAAAGCCCTCAGCCTTCAGTTTCAGACTGTCAACACTTCACTTGCAATGTTACAGTGTTATATCATAATACCCAGTCTGTCATGTGTTATTAAGTCAATGCCTCCATTATTAATCCTGTTTCCATTATATCTGAATGCTTTAGCATCATATTATCCTGCATAATATTCACAGTCCTGAAATGTGACTAATCATATTGTTTCTCATCCTGCTTCTATTTTAATTTTAGTCTCCTCCTTCTCATACTTTTCCACCTATGTCCCCCACCTGCCCCATCCTCTCTCAATCCTACAGCAACTGCTCTATCCCACATCAACTAACCCCTCTTTCATCCTCATCACTGCAATGCATTTCATATAATCACATCTTAGGTTATAAACCACTGGTTTTCCATGGTACCTCTGTGGCACTGTCTCCCTCTCCAAGAATCTCACAGTTCATCCTTCCACTGTTATCTTTGGCAAGAGAAGCACTACAACAATCCTTTTTGCAATGATCAAGATCCTCTGCATCCTCCTGATCCTCTGAGTAGGTAATATAGACACTGCAGAAACCCAAGCCCTGTAGAAAGCCCAGCCCTAGGCCCACTCTCCCCTCATTACAACTGATGTTAAAGAACAAAGCGAAAGGCCTACACACCACATGTGTCAACATGAGAAGCATCCTGCTGAGGACTGAACAGCTTTTGGACCACAGTGGGCTCAGGGAGGGTGAGGATGGTGGAACAGAAGCACACCCAGTCAGTTGTTCTACACCACAATCCATACACCATTCTGGGGGAGCATAGCTCCCCTATGGATATACCTGCAGCGGAGACTAAGGAGGCTGAGGACAACTGTCACAAGGGAAGCCCACAGGAAGGAGGCAGAGGACACCACAAGGAAAGGAAGCAGCTCCTGGTGCGGGACTCAATTATTAGGGGGATAGAACTGGGGGGAGCAGGGAAAACTGAAGTAAGGTGCCTGTCTGGTGCCATGGCTTGGACAGACAGGAAGCGCATCTTCAGGATCACGAGAACAGCTGCATGGGAGTCTGAGCTGAACGTCATTGTCCACCTAGGGACAAATGACTTGGCTCATCATGAGATTAGAGCAGTGCAGAAGGACTTTTTAGAATTGGGGAGGGGCCTAAGACAAGTAGCACACACGATATCCTTCTCTGAGGTGCTGCCTGTCAATGGCATGAGTGAGGCGAGGGTACTTTGCACCATGCAGTTTAATGAATGGTTGAAAAAATGGTGTGGAGCACAGGGGTTTGGCTTCACTGGGGACTGAGGTTCCAGCTGGAGGGACACCAGCCTATACTGGCAGGATGGTCTGCATCTGTCCAGGAAGGGAACAAGTCTTTTGAGCAATCAGTTTAAATGCTTCATTAGCAAGCTTTTAAACTAGTCAAGGGGGGGAGGCACTGATAAGCAGCAGGAAAATCCCAGCCTCTCCCTACAAAACAGGGTACTAAATGAGAAAAAGACCGAGGTAGAAAGGTCAGTAGGGAAGCTGCAAAGAAGGTAAAGCCATCAAAAATGGAGAGCAATGAGTACCAATGCCCATAGTCTGAGTAACAAGCTTCCTGAATTAGTGGCCTTGATGGAGGAGGAACATCTGGATATCGTGGCAGTCACAGAAACATGGTACACACAAAACCATGACTGGGACGTAAACATACCAGGATACACTATCCACAGGAGGGACAGGGAGGGTAAAAGAGGAGGAGGAGGAGTAGCTCTTTACATAAGGGAAGGAATCAAAGCAACAGAACAAAAGGGAAAACAGGGAGGAGAAGAAGCACTGTGGGTAAATTTGGAGACCGGCAATGGCACCACAATCCGCACAGGGGTTGTATACAGACCCTTCTCAGGGAAGGAAATGGACAAGGAAATGATAGAAAGAATACTTAGAATGGCAGAAGAAAGGGAGATATTGCTGATGGGTGATCTGAATATGCCAGATGCTAACTGGAGTGCAGTTGCAGCAGCCACTTCGAAGAGTGGGGTAATTCTAGATGCCCTACAGGGGGCATGCCTTAGACAACTAGTATTGGAGCCCACTCAAGAGGGAGCAATCTCAGACCTGGTTCTCTCAAATGGAGATGAAGAGAGGATCACAGATGTAGAAGTGGGTAGCCATCTGGGAACTAGCGACCATCGAACAGTATGGTTCACAATAAACACAGCAATAGAGTCAAGCCATACAAAGGCAAAAGTACTGGACTTTAGGAGGGCTGACTTTGCCAAAATGGGTGAGTGCTAAGGAATGCACTAGCAAATGGGCAGGAAGGAGGGGTGGAAGAACAATGGGGAATAATAAAAACTGCCATCACAGAGGTAACAAGCCTTTGTGTGAAGCAAATAAATAAAATGAAATGATGTAGAAACCACTATGGTTCTCAAAGAAGCAGTGAAGGTTCAAGAGAAAAAAAGCATTCAGGAAGTACAAGGAATCACAGAAGGAGCAGGACAGAGAATTGTATCAGTTAAAGCAAAAGAAGCTGGGAAGGCAGTCAGAACAGCAAAGGCCCAAACCGAGGAAAAGATAGCCAACTCAGTTAAGAAGGGGATAAACCTTTATAGGTACATCAGGGAGCGAAGGAAGACCAAGGAGGGATAGTGAGGCTTAATAAAGGGGAGGAGGGTGGGCAGAGGGTAACTGTGAAAATACTAAACAAATATTTTTGCTCAGTATTTACAAAGGAAGTGGGAGGTACCTAAAACAAACAGTAGAAACACTCTGGATACAGAAGTTGATACCCGTCCATTTACAGAAGAAAGGGTTCTGAAAGAACTCTTAAAACTGAAGGTGGACAAAGCAATGGGGCTTGATGGGATTCATCCCAGAATTCTAAAAGAACTAAGGGTAGAACTAGTGACACCACTGACTACCCTTTTTAACAAATCATGGGAGGATGGGGTGGTACCCGAGGACTGGAGAAGAGTAGATGTGATTCCCCTTCACAAAAGTGGGAGCAGGGCAGAAGCAGGAAACTACAAACCTGTTAGTTTAACCTCAGAGGTAGGGAAAATGATGGAATCACTTCTGAAGGAAAGAATTGTTGAGTATCTAGAGGCCAGAGAGGCACAGGACCCAAGGCAGCATGGATTCACAGCGGGAAGGTCATGCCAGACAAATCGATAGATTTCTTTGACTGGGTGACCAAAGTAGTAGATCAGGGAGGGCTGTGGACATGGCCTACCTAGACTGTAGCAAGGCATTTGACACAGTCCCACACAAAGATTAATATACAGGTTAGCGAGCCTGGGAGTGGGTCCCAAGATGACAGCCTGGGTAAAGAATTGGCTGGAGAATAGGACACAGAAGGTAATAGTAAATGGAGCCCCTCTGGAAAAGCGGGGTTACTAGTGGGGTACCGCAGGAGGTTCAGTATTAGGACGGTCCTTTTCAATGTCTTTATAAGCGACATTGCAGAGGGACTGGAAGAAAAGTATGTCTCTTTGCAGATGACACAAAGATCTGCAACAGAGTTGATGCACAAGGTGGGGTGGAAAGGATGAGAAGGATTTGGCAAGGTTAGAGGAATGGTCAAATGTATGGCAGCTTAGATTCAATGCTAAGAAGTGCAATGTAATGCACCTGGGAAACAAAACTCAGGGAAGAGTACACAATGGGGTGAGATACTAACAACAACAAAAATGGAAAGGGACCTGGGGGTAGTCATATCAGATGCCCTAAAGGTGGGCAAGCAATGTGAGAGGGCAGCAAGGAGGGCTGGAGGGATACTGGGATGCATAGGGAGAGGCATCACCAGTAGAAAACAGGAAGTTATTATCCCTCTGTACAGACAGTTGGTGAGACCCCAGCTGGAGTACTGCGTGCAGTTCTGGAGACCCAGTCTCCGCAAAGACATAGACAGGATGGAAGCTGTCCAGAGGAGGGCAACTAAAATGGTGCAGGGTCTGCCCCGGAAGACATATGAAGAGACACTTAAGGAGCTAAATATGTATAGCCTCGAGGAAAGTAGGGAGAGGAGGGACATGATAGAAGCTTTCAAGTACCTCAAGGGAATCAACAAAGTCCAAGAGGGTAGCATCTTTCAAAAAAAGAGGTGTGCAAGAACAAGGAGGCACAATTTGAAGATAGAAGGGGGGGCAGCTCAGAGGTAATGTAAGGAAGTATTTTTTCACAGAGAGGGTTGTGGATGCGTGGAAAGGCCTTCCGGAGGAGGCTGTGGAGTCAAAAACAGTAGTGGAATTCAAGCATGCATGGGACAGTCATAAGGCAATTCTAGGGGTTGGGGGTAGGAAGAAGTAGGCTGCTGGTTAACTAGGATCTGCAGCTTATCCATTAGGTAGGGAAATGGGCAGACTGGGTGGGCCAAGCGGTCCTTATCTGCCATCAAAATCTATGTTTCTATGTATGTGGACTGTACAACACTGTCCAGATACTGTTACCATATTAGTAACTTTGAGAGGGAAAGTCTCCGAAGCGTCTTGACTTGTCAAGTGGAGAGAGAGAAATCTGATACATTAATGGAACATGGCAGCTGATAAGGGCAGCAGTTTGAATAGTGGCACGAGCGAATGATAGAGTCTATCATTTACATAGCATTCTTTCTGAGCAGTTCTACTTAAAGGGCAGACTGCATAGAGTTAGGAATATAAAATACCTGGGGTGAAAACAGTAACTTAGCTCTGATCACAAATCTCCAACAGTGCTGTGCTCATTTGTTCAGCCAATTATTTGGCTCGGCCATCTTCTTGAAAAAGGGGAATAAAGGTATACATCAAGGACAACCTAAACTATGTTGCCTGCAAACCTTGTATGGCACAATAACCAGGACAACTGCCATTGATTCTACCAATGAAAACCTCACTAGGCACCATTAAGGACTTACACATCAGCTGCTACTACAGGCCTCCTACTATCCCCAATTCTTCATTCCAGTGAATTATAAGCCTGCTCCCACCATGACTCCCCAGTGCTGAGACCCTTATCTTAAGTAACTTTATTGTTAACTGGGACAACACACAGGACATGCCAATAAGAGATTAGGAAACTGAGCACCCCGTCAAGCACCCCATCTCGTGCCATGTTCAATAACAAAGTGTGGAACATGATATCATCTGGATACTGCTGAACAGGCCAGACAGAATGGGCAACTCCTGCACCTACACAAAACTCACTGACTGATCACAGTCCTATCTTCTGTACATGGAGATGCAGAAAAAGTAATAGCTCCTCGCCCTCCACCTTCCCTTATTAAAGTCACATCACTCAGGTCACTGAATGGAAATCAGCTTCATAGGAAACTCATTCAGCTAAACTGCAAAAGGTCTATAAAGCTGTACATGTTTACACAGCAAACTTGTTTCATTCCTGCTTGTGAAGTGTGGGACCAACATGCTGGACTTAGAGTCCCTTCCAATCTTAAATCATTGTGTTACTGCGTAGACCCTGAATGATAGTCTCATCAAAGAGGAACACTGGCCAAGAAAATGAACTATTTTCTCCAGACTAGGGATTGGATTTCATCCCCGACGTTTGCACCAGTGTGTGTTAGATCTCCCAAAAGGTGGTTTTTCAGTTGTGCACATCTGCCATCACTTGCAGCAAATTATGCAATGGCAAGAGAAAATCTAGAAATTTAATTCGCCAAGAGACATTGCCTGACTGCTCATTAAGTAAGCAATAAGCCACAATAGAGCGTAGGTTGTTGTGTGATAAATGCAAAACCTAGGGTGCATATTGAGGTATAGGGCACTTGCACTGCATGCCTTAAACACCTGGGGAGTGAGTTTATTAGACATATGAACCACTCTCTAGAGTCACTTACTGCACTTATAAAATGGGTTCTATAAAAATATATTTTTTTAATTATGCAAATTAAAAAAGAGAAAATAAATGGTTTTAAAAAGTAATATTTCTAGTGTTTTGATTCAAAGTAGATCTTACTGTTGCATTGTTGTGTTTTGTTTCTGCCAGAAGAGGGTTTGTGGTGCTATGCAAAAGGGCTGCTCCCTTTCCCTTTCCAGGCTCCCCCCACCTCCCATATAAGTAAGGTTGTTTGCTGAGTGCTAGGGCAACGAGTGTACTGATGAACACTGAGCAGTGGCAAGGGGTGATGAGAAAATTCAAGGACTTGATCTGCAAGCCAGTGGTTCCCACCACCAGTTATTTGCTTATTTTTATGTAATTTATATAAAAACAGTGTTGAATCAGTAGCTCTGTGAAGTCAGAGTATGGATGGCTTTAGGGAACAACTTCAGGGTTCACTGATTGGAGCGCTTGTGTCTGGTGGAAGAGAAGAGTGCAGAGTCAAAATTTGCTGTCCGTTTTAAAGCAGAAAAGCTGCCATGTGGTGTTGACACTCTGTTGCTCCTGTTAAGCCCAGTTAGCTCTGGATTTGATCTACTGTCAAACAGGGTACTTCTTCTGCATTCATTTCTTAGTTGAATATTGCTTATAATGTGAACACTGCTCTCTAATGCGCACTGTTACATCAGCGACTGGGTGATTTAGCCAGGTGTGCTTTGTTTAGACTGATTTGTATATAACTCTATTATGTATCATCTTGTTGGACAGCCTTTGTATGCTGGATAAATGTTATGTGTTTTTCAAAATCTTCAATGAAATTTTTCATGTTAAAAAAAAGGAAAAGCCACTGTCCATTGTACAGTCAGTGAAAGGTGGCAAAAGGGTTGGATTCACTCTGTTTTCAAACAGCAAATGATTTGGCGGTTCTGATTGGGCACTCACATTGTACAGCTCTGTTTGCTGCATGTAGCTATGATTCAGTTGCTTTAAATGCCATGTGCTGTATTAAAATGTATGTGTGCTGAAAGCAGGCAGCTAGGCACTTGGGAGGGGTCGTGCTACAGAGTGGGCAGATTAAGCATTATTGTCTTGCACAGACCTAGAAACTGATGCAGTGAAATTTGAGAAGTTGAGCTGCTGCTAGGTCAGTCATGCCATCTGCTATCTTGCCTGCTAATGAGGTTCTGATTTTGTTTATTTTATGAGAAAATATTGTCCAGTCCTGTGTAGGGAGCTGGGTAGGTACTGCAGCCCAGAGGTGGTAGTACAAGCAACATCTGGCCCTCTTGTTCTCTCTGGGTGGAGGCACCACGCTATTTCTTTGTTCTGGGATGACCCCACCACCAGCACCACCACAGGAGAAAAAAAAAAACAACCCCCTCAACCAGGTGGGATCTGTACAGTCACCAGGCAGTGGTGTGATCCTGGACATGGCATTCCAGAGGTCACAATAGTACCTCTGGAACGTCATCAGACAGCCTCAGGGAAAACCTTTCTGAAACATAAGTCCTTTCTTCCCATACAAGCTTCTTCTCCCCAGCCATACTCATCTTTCAAGGATATACCATTCCCTGGGATTTATCCTGTTCAGACCCATTGTCCCCCCATCCCCCCTGGATCCCTTGCAACTCCAACTACCCCCACAGCTTCCCCTATGTAGTAGAGACTTGGGGGTGGGGTCATCCTCCACCTGTGGCAGTTCACTGTGTGGAAAAGAGTCCAGCTTTGGGTCATCCTCCACCTGTGGCAGTCCACTGTGTGGACAAGGGTCCTGTGATGGCAGGCACTAGGACCCAGGGGAGACCAGGGACTCCAGCCTCATACAGAGAGTACATGGACCTTCTTGGTTTCTTCCCTTTCACCTCTGATAGGAGTGCTGCTATCCTTTTGGCCTTGTGCATGGGCAGCACGTCCTGATCCTGCAGCAGGAGTAGGCTCCTTGGCCCAGCCACAGCGGTCACTTTGGTGGTGGAAGTCACAGTCAGCCCTCCCTAGTCAAGACACACTGCCATGTGGCAGCTGGCCTAGCCTGGCCAGCCTCTTGATGCAGTGACTCAAGTCTACTCCTGAACCCAGTTCACCTCTACTCACAGCCAGCTTCAGGCACCAGCAAACCCTGCATTGGCTGGGGGGAGGGGCAGTCAGATCCAGAGTACCACTTTAATTTTATGTATTTTGTTATTTTTAATACTCATGTTGAAAGTAAAACAGCACTAAAGGGCATCACTGGGCTCTGGGGAGCCTTCTCATGTGATGTCATGAAATCACTCACTGAGGCATGCCCCAGCCAATCAGAGGCTGATGAACAGACATGGACGGTATGGGTAGTGGCCCCAAAGAGTAACATTGCTGCCCCCCCCCTTAAAAAATACAAATACATAACTGATTGTACTGAAAATAAAATGTGCATTTTGGTCAAAGTAAAAGATGAGGTCACTTTGGGTTGGGTAAGGGACCCCATGACTTATCTTGCTGGGGGTCCCCAAAACTCTAAAGCAGACCCTACCTCTACCATAGTATGATGTGCCACCATTGAGCCATCTGAGCATCTGAAGCATAAGTCCTTTGACTGGCAGTTTAAGACCTGGACTTCTCATGCCAGCTTCTATTTTGACAGGTCTTCTGGGGACCTCATTGGATTTCTTTGAGAAACAGCATGTTAAGAAATTCATGGTTCAGCTGACAACCTGCGGGGGAGCACTGAGCCTATGCATGCTGACAGTAATAAAGAATAGGGGTTGAAAATAAGCAATGAATAACAAGAATATAGCCTGTGTGTGCAGCTATGAGCTCTGGAGCGTGTCTGCTGCAGACATCACCATTAAAGCAAGTCATTATGATCCTCTCAGTGGGTGCACTGGAGCCTGAGGTGATACTTAACCCATTAAGGGAGTCAGAAATTATCTGACTTTAGGCATATGTCTCTGAGTTGTACTTGCTTAAGAATGGCAAAATAATTTCACTGAGAAATGGTGATGGCATGCATATCTCTAAACTGTCACACATTACGAGTTACGTCACTCATTTTAACCCTCAGAAATCCTTTGTCCCATATCGAGGTAGTGATATTCCACATTTCTCAAAGAGGTTTTAAAGCAGAAATTCATAATTATCTATTATCAGCAAACATTATGAACACTAGTGCACTGATAGCCATAGTGTTCTGAGCTTGCAGTGTTGTGTTTGATGATACGTCACACATTTTGCTCAGTTGTCACACATCTTGTCACACATTTTGGTGAAGAAAGTTTGAGAGGTATGACGGCATGTACGGGTGCCAAAGATACTGTATGTCCCAGAAAATATCAGGATATATCACAGGAAATTCCATTGAAATGAATTAGGATTGTCTGTGATACAGTATGTATTTATCTCTGGCTAGGACTGTGAGGCAAGGTAGCAGCCTTCTCATGAGCAATTCATTATGCAAGTATGCATTAAATGCAAAAAATACAGTTTCATTTTCTATGGCAGCCTGCATACCAGGTTCTCTAAAACTATTTCACAGTGTAATAAAAAGAACAATGAAACAAGGCTTCGAACAAAATGTGCAAAAATGTAATCCTTTCTGCTTCATTAGTGAATGTATTCTAAATTCGAATAGATAGTCATCTGTATTGTTTAATCCAGCCAAAATGTCAGTTAAGCTTTGTAAAGCAAATATTGGGAAAATCATTTACATATTATGGCTCTCAGTTATTAAGTCTTCTTCCTGCTAATGTTTATTTAGAGGCAATGATAGTGTATTCAAAAAACATCTGCTGGATTATTTCTTAGCTAAATTGTGCTCCAAATGTGCTGTATAACGTGTCTATTATCATAAGCCATGTAATGTGTCATAATTTAATGCATTGCTTATGCCATGTGTCCTTAATTTTACTCCATTTATACTCCGCTTATAATGTCATGTTTTACATGCTTTGTACCTTGACCCCAGTGTGGTTGAAAAAGGGTGCGATATTTAATCCACCACCTGGTTAACCAATAAAATAAATGTAAGAAAATAATACAAGAATCTAAATACTGAAGCCATTAAAAAATAGAGAACATGTAATATTAAAAATAATCAAAACTGTATATTTGCTAAAATACGACATGTATGTACTGAAAAAAACAGATTAAACTAAACACATTGTTACCATTACTTACCAAACTAAAGAGATTTATGCCAAGAAAAGATAAGTAAGAAAGAAAAGGAATGTTTTGTGATATGACTTAAAAAACTGACTAGCGACCATTCGACAAAGATGAAGAGGGAGCTTTGGCAGACACACATTTTACATGTTTACCGTGGCTCCATGAAGATAGTCAAACATCCTACATAATGGTGGCACCATTTCTGGACTCGCTGTATAAGTCATTAAAAACTTCAACTTTACTGAAACACTTTTTAACACTAAATGTGTGAAACCCACTATTGACATCCTTTTTTGTACAAAGCAAGAAGTTACTAAAATAAACAACTTGTGAAAACTAACATGTTTAAAACAATTCTGTTTAACTTTAATAGGTCCTAGTGTTTTATCGATTCCAGTCTGGTATTGGTCTACTAAATATTAGCAGATAAAGCAGAACTTATATAACCCCTAGGTGGCGCTATCCCAAGGGCTACCACCCCTGCCTGCTTGGCTAGTAGCAGGTTTAGGGGCCTGAGTTCTGAAATGGGTGCCTCCGGAGGTCAGGGTTGGTAGTGTTCAAGCTAACCTGGGCACAGCCCTCTGGGACACTGTAAACCCCCTCTTTCCTTACTAGTGACCGGAGCAATACACAATAATCACTTTCACAATACCCCTGATACACCACACAAGTACCCACACTGTTTGCACTTACCACCAGGGCTTTCCTCTGGCCGGCCCTGGGGACCCCCTGTAAAACAAGGTTATACACAGCAAATAACAGCAGTACAGTACTCTTGCACAAACTGGAACCACAGTCAGGGTAAATGCAAAAAAGAGTCAGATCTGATTTATTTAAGGGGCTTATACAAGGGAGGGGTGTAATCAGGTTAATTTGATTAAAGGCTCTATCAATCAAACAGTTGTGCATGCACTTCAGGGTCCATAAACAGTCACACACTCTGGGTACCCAGATGGAGAATGGTGGGCTAGCCAGGAACATTGCAGCTGGTTGGGGCCCAGAGATGGAAGAAAACAACATGCACAACACACACTATTTGTAATCCGGAACCGGAAGGCTCAGTTTGTGAAAAGAAAAACAACAAGACAATCAGGTGACACACTTTTAGATTAGCTGTTGTTGCAGGGAGCTACCCTGATGATTACTCATGATACCCAAGACTGGACACAGGCTGGATGAAAATTGAGACAGCAGGTGGTTAATCTGGAGTGCCAGGAGAAACAGGGCCCACACAATTCGCTGAGGCATCATTCCTGTTCAAGCATGGAGCAGGGGGGTGATCCCCAGGCAATTCTCTCGTCGGTGACTTTCTCTGTGCAGTGGGGTAGTCTGGCAGAGCCAACGTGGCATGGCCCAGGCCGAATGGAGATGAACATGGATTCAGTCAGATTAGGCTGGACAAAGCTTCCAGCAAGCAGAACACAGTTCACACAGTGGGGAACCAAATCACGACCCACTTTCAATACACATCACATTTTCATGTAAGGAAATTCTACTGTACCAGGCCAACCGCTCTCCGGTCATGATCGCAAAGTCTCTGCACAAACCGGCGATTCAAACACAGCTGGAAATCCTGCCAGGCTGATTGCATTCAGCAAATCTTCAGTCTTCTTCAGGTTAAAGCCTGGTCACAGTCCAGTGGCTTAAATAGTCACCACAACTCTGAATCAGTCTGAATAAACTCTAGTTTCTCTCTCAGGGACAGCAGGCAAACAGGCAGGCCAAAACTCAGCCCTTTCACAGTTCTCCCATGCAAAACTACACAGAACTGCTGCTCAAAAATCACATGAGCTGTTACTTCTTCATTTCTCAGCTCAAAACTCAAACTAGCTACAGTAGCCTGGGAAATTCCCCAAGATCCAAAAGGTTCGGTTGGCTGATCCTCCTGTCAGCCACAACAAAGTTTCTCCCTTCAGGTGTAAAAAGGCACGAAAAGCCCCAAACTACAATTCCTACAGATTTTGACTCCAGACAGCTCCTGTAGTCCGACTCCATTTTAGGTCCCACCAGACTGTTACGTCCAATTCACAGTCCAGGACCAAGATAGTAGAGATAAGGAAAACAGTCCTTGCTGCAAAGAAGGCAGGTTAGACAAACTACATTATCATTATCACTCTAAATGATTTTCAGCAAATAGTTACATCTTTCAACAGAGCTCTCTCTCAGATTACTTATGACTGCAATCCAGGTAGCTCTTAAAGAGACAGTACACAGAGGCTATAATACAGGCACTCTCTGGAAATCATATTTAAACTGTTAAAACACAGGACACCAGCCTGGCAGTGAGCATTTAGGCAAGCTCAAGGAAGACTTTTTGGGAATCCCCATTTGTAGGGGGAGTTACACTTATTTATCTCTTTCTTTCAAAAATCCTTGGATTGACTAACAGTATATGTTAGAAACTCTGGGAAGGAAAACAGAATATCTTAAAAAATGGATTTGCTAGTTAATTACATAGTGTAGACTTCAAGTTTACGTATTTATTCATTCATTCATTCACTCATTCATTTGAAAATTATTTTATCAGATAAACAAGCAGAGATAAGCTGTAACTTCTTTTCAAGACTCGCAGAGTGCCGTGTTTCTACTGTTTTCAATAAGATAGCTGTGCACTTAAATTAAAGTTATTATAGGATAGTAAGATTTGAGGTTACATATTCTGGGGAAGTACATCCCTTTTAAGTTTTCTAGAAAAAAAAATGGACAAAAATATTAATGCATTAACATGATGTGTTTGTAAGATATGTGTGTTCTCTGATTTAGGGTTGCACTTCCATGGGGCTTGCCCCAGCTAGAAATGAATTTGTAATGTGGTTTTAATTTGATGTTTAACTTCAATAAAAAAACATTTTTATACAAAATAAAAGATGCGACCTGGGGGGAGGGGAGCAAGAAGGATAAATAATGCATACAGTATTAACCACCATTTATGAAACTACACACTGTAGAACAGATCAGGCCAGAGACAGATTTTCAAAAGTGAAAAAATTGCGCACATGTGGAAAAAAGTTGCACAATGGAGGGTTTCCCAGCACAATTACAATTTTGTTTTCTATATGCACTCAAGTTTTAAACAGGTTGCCTCTTTAGAACTTTTTCCACAATTTATGGTAGCTTGATTTTTTTGTTTCGTGCAGCTGTGAAAAATGCAATGTCTGGTATTACTATTAGCCATTTTTACTGTGGCGTCTGTTATCTGGCACCAAACAAAATATGCACCTTTTGTGCAGTTCACTTTTGAGGAGTGGTGTCTTTATCAAATTATAGGAGGTGGTGAGTACCTGATTTTCTTGTTGTAGTAATAAAATTTTTCCTGCAGGAAGAAAGGAAGATGCCACACCTGTGAATAAAATGCTGAACATAGCATTTGCATGGATTCGTGAATTTTTCCCCATGCCAGGGAGTTGCATGTAGGGATTAGGTACCCAGGCCACGTAAGGCCCTTTGAAAATCAGGCCCCAGTTCTTTTAGTTAAGAGATGTGATGCATGTTCTGGCCACTTGTTTGCCACTGTAAAGGCAGTGCTGCACATGTTTGTACTTGCAGGCTGAGATTTGTAGTATGTGCAGTGGCTGAGCCCATCAGAAACTGCTGCAAATATAGGAAAGCTTGGTTGTTTGAGAAGCCACTCACAAATGAAACTTAGCCAGAATGCGAAACTACTAGCCACTTCACCCTCAAAGGAATCTTGGGGGAGCTCCTGTTTAGGCAAGTCAAGTTGGCTTATTTAGTGATAGCAGTGTCAGTGGCACAGTAGACAGCATGATAACCTCTGAGGTCAGAAGATCAGAAGGTCATGGGCTCTAATCCCAAACCAACATCTTATGCTAATGCTTAATATTGGAGCTGTAGTCCTTCACCTAGAGGGTGCTGCACTGTTGAGGTGCCATCCTTCAGATGAGACGTCAAACTGAAGTCCCTCCTGCCTGCCTCTGGTGACTGTCCAGGTGAAGTTAAAGAGCCAGCAGCACTAGAAATAGGAGGCAGAAAAATTGTAAAAGTGCAAAGTTGTTACTTTTGACTTCTGAAGTATTTTTCTTTTTCCTTTTCCTCATTACAAAGCATTCTATCTGAAAGTATTAGGTGTGCTATGGAGAGCAGTACATTACCTGGAGACAGACATACTGTCCCTTGTGATATTCCTTGTACATCAACAGCACTGTGACCCCACTCATTGTGACACCCCATGCCACCGATCTGTCAGCAGGTGACTGGCTCTTCTTGTTCAGTTGTTATGTCAGTGCTGAAGATGTGCGATGAGAAAAAGAACTACTGTAGCTATCTCAGCCTCCAGGTTGAGTGCTGTTCCAACTATCATACCAGATATTGTCAGGTAGAAAATCTTTTAATTTGCAAAGAGGAAAGGAAAAAAATACTGTATATATGAGAAAAAACAGTTTACTACTTTTGAAAGTCAATATTAACTACAGGCAGCACAGTAACTTAGCCAAGGGACCTGATGTGGTGCCTGGTTGAGATAATGACCCCAGTACACTGGGGAGTCTCAGGATGAAACACGAGCCTGTACTTTGCCATTCTCAGTGTAAGCTGAATCAGATGTACGAGCCTGTTTAAAAGGCAACTTTCTGGTGAAATCTTGTCAGCCTGATTTGCATAATGATTTGTGTACCCGTGATGCTTTGCATCAGGAATGAGGCTTGAGGGCATGTGTCTGGTTTGGAGAGATGCACAAAACACAAATAATTTAGATATTTCTTTTCTCCTAGCATTCTATTGAGAATCCCATGTACTGCTTTCTCTGCACATTGCCAGTCTAAGATACTCAATCCGAGAGTTCTAAACTGACACAAACTTTATAATGACCTCATGGAAAACAGTGTAAGAGATGGGAATGTCCATGTAACCCTCCTGCCAGGATGGATCTGGAGATGAGCTGTCACATCTCATGTGTTCCCTTTCTGATCAGAATTTACAAATAAATGAAACAGAAGAGACTTCATAGGTTCTGGTTATGGAATGTGTTACCAAAGGGAGCTGTAAGAGCAGGCAATGCTCAGTGTTTCAAGACTACTATAGCCTGGATGGATACTTGAAGGGAAAAGGCATTTATAATGGGAACACAGACTTTTATGTAGCATGGTCTCACTTACTCTCATGATAGTTCCAGCATACAGTATATATCTACAATATGTAACCTACCACATGTTGGGGGGGGCACAATAAAAAGGCTAAATGGGCTGCCCACTGGTCCAACAGGTAGTTCATTGCACTCCTGTGCAGGCAACTCAAGTTTAGGAAGGTGCTCTGGAAACCAGTTGGGTGGTCTGGGGCTGGTTGATGGCACTGACGTACTGTGATGCTTCCAGAATGTTCCCTGCCATGGTGCACCATGCATCCAAGGTTGGACTCAGGACTACATGCTGTATCAGCGGAGGAGGGCTTTCAAGAGAAACAGGAGAATTGGCACTGGTAGGATGAGTCCATGTATCGCTGCAGGCTCTGCACCACTGACAGAGCACTGGGACCACTTCTGGATGTGAGTCACCATGTGGGGTATAGCCCTCCTCGCTCTGCCACAGGGGGAGATCCATGGGGAAATACAGGTCCAAGGTAAGTCCCTGAGAAGGTAGGTGATGGGGCTAGGGCTTGAAAGGGGCCAGATGCTGGGAAGAGCAAAAAAATGTGAATAGCAAGAAAAAGGCTAAATGTACATTACTGTGGAGAGACTGAAACAGTGGCCCCTACATAATTAACAGCTCTTTTGTATTCTCAAGCTAGTGTTTTTATGCCTCCAATCCCTGGCCCTGTGGGCACCCCCAGCCCTGTCAGGGACCTTCTCATGGACTTACCAGTTATCAACCCCTTACCCAGGATCATACATGGTGAATGGTGGCCTGCCACATCAGTTTTGCTTGGGATGCAGGGGTTGTCGAATTCCACCCAGCCTGTTTTCTACTCAGGGTGCCACCGTACAATGATGTACGTGCATGTACACATGCCGACGGACTGGCTTGAAAAGCTCTTTAAAGAAAAGTATTGGACTTACCTGTGACTGCAGGCTGGAGATCTTCAAGTTAAACAGCTAAAAGTATTGATACATGTAACACTTCAACTGTCCCTAACCTTTTGAAAACCTGGGTGCCAAATTCAGAAGTCTAAAATCAATGGCAGATGCCTTCAGTCAGTATTTCAGAGGAGCAGGGTTGATTAGTGATCCTCGGGATCGTGCAAGGCACTGTGTGTGTCAGATGAAATGATAATTGACGGGGTTTCCAGTTTCCCCTATAACTTCCTTCATTACTGTTATGGTCCATGATGCCCTTTTGAAACTGTACCCTACTAAATCACAGAGGTTGATGGAATCCATCCTAAATTCCCTCGCTATGCAGCTCCGGTGATTTGCCATCCACCGACATATTTTTAACATGTCCATCTCTGCAGAATTTCGAGAAGTTTGGAAACTGGCAAGCGTCATGCCCATTTTTAAGTCTGGAAATGTGTATCTAATTATCTGCCAATTTCCTTGCTCTCTGTCATGTCAAAGTTCTTGAAAGGTTAGTGGGGACACAAACAAATTATTTGAAACAGGGACTTTTTCCTTAACAAATTTCAGTCAGGATGTAGATCAAACCACAGCACCAGGTTGGCCCTGGTGAGGGTTAGCAGTGAATTGCTCAGGGCAGTTGGTAATGGCATTGCCACTCAGGCAGTGAGCATTGACACATTAGAACACGAACTTTTGATTGGCAAACTAAGCAAATCTGGATTTGACAAAATGCTCTGCAACTGGATTCTGCAGCTTCCTGACCGACGGACACCAGCTGGTGTCTGTGGGTGGGGCTGAATCTAATGCAGTTGTAGCCTTCTGTGGTACAACAAGATTCCAGCTGATCAGAAATCCTCAAGGCAGTTGATGTTTTTCACAGCACTGCAGCAAGCACAGCAGTCAGTTCAAGTTCTAACCTGAAACCACATGCCTGTTGCAGGAGAGCTGTGAGAAAACCTTTTTTTTTATGTTTTTTTGAAATAAAAACTTAACAAAACTATACACTATAAAAAAATACTGATTGGGCAAGCACATGCCCAATCAGCCAGAGCTGCGACCTCAGGTTTGTAATTACATCAGACCTCTCAGGCATCACTCTGAAGGTCTGATGTAATCAGAACCCCTCTGTGGCAACACAAACTGGTTGTGCATGGCTGAACCAGTGTTCTCTATATCTCATGCATTCCTAACATGTGGGTCAGTTAGCTTTTTCCTACATAGGTCCAAGAAGTTGGAATGATTTACCTTGCCACGTACGTAACAGCTGAGAGCACTGGGACAATGAAAAGTTTAAAAAATGATTCAAAAGTAATGCACAGACTGGCTGTATTAACTGTGTGAAGGCTTTATCGGTACTGTATGTCTCCTTATTTGAAGTGTCTAATGTTTATTTTTATTTTACTGTATCATATTACTGTAATTTATGGACTTATGTGTATAACTTGTTTGTCTAAATTGATTGACCACAGGCTACTATTGTAAATAATCCTCCATTCAACTGTTTTTCAACCATCAACATACAAATCTTGAATAAATCTTGAAAGTCTGCCCTCTACTGATTCAACAACACTCACCAACTCAGCTGCACTACCAGCGGAGGAGAGGAACAGTCAGCACTCATTAGGATTCGCTGACAAAGATTTACTGCATTTCAGGAGACAACAATTCAAACTTGCAGTGAAGAAAATACAACAAAAGGCACCTTACATAAATATAATGCTGAAAGTGCTACAATCACCCGGATTAGAGCAATTACTCCAGTGCTTCACCTTAGAGGTAGTGACGTGAACCTGTAAGGCTAAGTACTGGGAATTGCTCTAATCTGAGTGACTGTAGCAGGTTCAACATTATGTAGTATGTATGTATGTATGTACATTGCCTTTTGCTGGACTTTACTGCAAGGAAGGCATAACAAGCACAAGACAGGAATCAGAAGATGTGAGGGCAGAAGCGATGTGAGTCCAGCTACAGACCAGTAGGCTGAGGAGGGTGAGGTTGGGGGTGGTTTACAGACCAGCCAATCAGGATGAAGAAATGGATAAAGACCTGTGTTCACAGATTTTCAAAGCCACAGAGTAGGGGAGGTAGTGATAGTGGGGGACTTCAACCTGCCCAGGGTGGCCTGGAGTATACCGACAATGACATTTGCCAGGAGCTAGAAAATACTAGATGCTATCCAGCATGGGTTCCTGACTCAGAGTCATTAAACTCACCCAAGAGGGAAAAATACTGGACCTGGTGCTCACGAACGGAGGGCACGTACAAGATATAATGGTCAGGGAACCACCTGGTGGAAGTGATCATCTCTCAGTGTGGTTCAGGCTGGACATGGGCAGGGAAAATGTCACCACTAAGACCATAATCCTGGACTTTAGGAGAGCAGACTTTGGAAAAATGGGCGAGGTACTAAAAAGTCATCTGGAGAAAATCACTGCAGCTATGAAGGTGGACCAAAAATGGGCTATTATCAAGGAAGGAATAGGGGCTGCGACAGAACAGTGTGCTAGGTACAAAAGGAAGAACTCAAAAATCAAAGCGCCAAGCTGGTTCAGCTCTGAGGTAGCCCAGGCAGTGAGAAACAAGAGACTGGCATGCAAGGAATTCATGAAGACCAAGAAGGAGGAGGACAGAGAAATATACCTAGGACAGGTGACAGAGGCTAGAAGGACAGTTCAGAGAGCTAAGACTCAGAAAGAATTGCAATTAGCACAATGTATTATGAGGCAGGAGAAGGCTTTCTTCCACTACATAAGCAAGAAGAGGGACAAGAAAGACAATAACAAGGTGACATGTGGGTGGAGGAGAATAGGGAAAAGTGGATCTAATGAACAAATACTTCTGCTCTATCTTCATGCAGGAGAAACATGAACTGGTGCCAATGGGGGAGAAAAGGGGGCCAGAAGAAGGGAGGAGGACAGATGGTGCAATAAAAGTGGAAAGAGTGTAAAAAGGACTGCTAGCTTTGAGGACAAACAAGTCACCAGGCCTGGATGGAGTACACCCTAAGGTGCTGAAGGAACTGGCAGGGAAGCTTGCGGAGCCACTGGCGGACCCGTTCAGATGTTCACTGGAGTCAGGGTGGGGAGTGGGGTGCCGCAGGATGGAGAACAGCACATGTGGTGCTCTTCAACAGAAGCGGTCCCAAGGACGACCCGGGGAACTACAGACTGGTCACTCATTCTGATAGTATGCAAGCTTATGAAAACCATACTGAAGGAAAGACTGATAGAGCATATAGGGAATATGGCCTTCAGGATGCAAATCAGCATGGTTTTATGGGATGGAAGGCTTGTCAACTAAATCTGATCAACTTCTTTGACTGGGTAACCAAAATGGTCAGAGGCCAGGCAGTGGACAACCTCTACTTGGATTCCAGCAAGGCCTTTGAACCTGTACAAGAGGATGATCAGGAAGTTGGCAGACCTCGGAGTAAGAGAGAAATTGGTTAAATGGGTGGAAAACTGGTTAGGGAACAGGTCCCAAAAGGTGATAATTGAAGGGGAGTTGTCCAGTGCCAGGGTGGTCACAAGTGACACCCCACAGGGCTTGATGCTGAGGCCGATGCTGTTCAACATTTTCATTAATGATATTGGGAACAGCATTAAGGGCAAAATGTGTTTGTTTGCAGATGACATGAAGCTCTGTGGGAGGATGGACTCAACAGGGGGGATAAAGGACCTTAAGGAGGACCTAAGAACACTTGAAAGGTGGTCAGGGATCTAGCAACTGGGCTTCAATGTCAAGAAGTACAAGGTCATGCAGGTGGGAGCCAAAAACCCCAAGACAGAGTACTGCCTGGGAGGGGTCCGGTTTACTCCCACAGTGAAGGAAAAAGATCTGGGAATTAATGCTACCTAGTGACTTAAAGCACTTTGTGCAGTGCAAGAAGGCAGTGACAAGAGCAAATAGGATGTTGGGATGCATAGCCAGGGGGATCAGCAGTAGTTAACCGGAGGTGGTTCTGCCCTTGTGCAGGTCACTGGTAAGACCGCATCTAGAGTATGCTGTGCAGTTCTGGAGCCCTCACCTTAAAAAGATATCAGCCTGATGGAGATGGTCCAGAGGAGGGCTACAAGGATGATTGCAGGGCAGCAAGGTAGATTATACGAGGAGAGGCTGGGGGCCGTAAACATGTACTTCCTGGAGGACAGAAGGGAGCAGGGAGACATGATTGAGACCTTCAAATACTTTAAGAGGCTCAATAACGTAAACAAGGAGGGGCTATTCAGGGAAAGCTGTAACAAAACTATGAGGGGGCATAGCCTTAAGCTGGAGGGGGGATGTTTAAGAGGGAGGTTAGGAGACACTTCTTCACAGAAAGGGTGGTGACCAAATGGAATGCACTGCCAGAAGAGGTAATCTCTATGAGAACAGTGGATAGCTTTAAGAGGAGCTGGGATAGATATAGTGGGGGGACAGCAATCATGAGAGGGGGTAGAGGAAAGGGATGAAATAGGGAAGGGGAGCAGGAACATCAGTCTGAGCTGTGCCGAAGACCCCACACAGTGAGCAGACTTGATAGACCAGAAGGCCTAATTCAGCCTACTAATTTATATGTTCATATGTTCTCTTAAAACACAGTAAATCATTGGCAGTGAATCTTAATGAGTGCTGACTGTTCCTCTCTGCTGGGAGCGCAGCTGAATTGTTGAGCATTGTTGGATTGGCTAGGGTAGCCAATCCCTGCAGAAGTACCCCCCCCAAACTGAGTTTTCATCCGGGCATGGCTGTCCTTTTACAATTAACTTTACTGTTTCATGGCAGCATCCATTTCCTGGACTTTCAAGACACAAAGTGAAGTCATGGCTGGGGAACCTGTGTTGTTTGACATACAGCTTCCCAACCTCTGGCATCACTTCTAGCCTTATGATTTCATGAAATTGATGCTACCCAGATCAGAAGAGGAGGTATACTTAGTAATGGACATGTCAAGACTGCTGCCAGTTATAAGTAAGTCCAAAACCTTGTCTAACAGAGCTTTTCAGGTACTTCCACATTGTTCATAAATGTTATTTAAAGATCACATATGTTGGATGACAAACCCAGGCTGTGTGGGATTTCCATATGACCCTGTAATCAGGACACACTTCAGTTCTATACAAATTCACATCCAAACTCCTTACTCAAAGCAAATTCCACCAGCATTGTTGAACCCCATGTGTGCAATGGCAGCATGAGGGTCACTAGAAGTTGACTGGTGCGGATGTCAATCTGTCATGCATTTTGGAGAAGTAGTGCGTGTGTGTGTGTGTGTGTGTGTGTGTGTGTGTCGTATGTGTCATGGATGGACAGATGAATGCCAAAGGGTGTCTACTATGTTGCTATGTAAGCTGCTTTTTGAAAGAGCTTCTGAGGGTGCAAACTTTAAAGGGACACTGCCAACCCCCTTAGACTTCAAAATGTCCCTAGTTTAAAAATAACACATTTTATAATTGTTAACATTCTATAGAGGCAGCTTATGTAGCTGGCACTTTGATTCTGATTCTTTTTTTTTTCTTTTAAAAAGTAAAAAGAGACTCTACCATACTGGTGTTACTACACAAAAACACATTTGTTTACATTCCTTGATCAACTCTCACTACATCCTTCTTGGACCTAGGGACACCCATAACACAGTCTAGCCACTCATGATGCAGTGGGAGTAGATGAGACTGTTGCATCTTGAGTGGCTGCACTGCTTGGGAGTGTTCCTAATGGTCAGGAAGTATGCAATACGAGATGATAAAGGATGTGAAACTAAACAAGGCATGGTATAACTACACCATTAGCATTCATTCAGTTCTGCTAAGCAACGAGGCACATAAAGCAACCAGCAAAATGAATGTTGGAGAAAGTAAGCAATTATAAAATGTGGGTTTTCAACTAGAAATAATAGAATGCACAAAGGGTTGACAGTGTCCCTTTAAAGATACCAGCAGGGCATTCCACACGAGTGGAAAAGCAACTGAAAATATTTAGTTGTCTTGATCCATTCTACCTGCCCACCCCCCATGCCAGAGTTCCAGTAAAGCCCCTGTTGCCCATTTCCTTACCATCTATAGTGATCACTAAAAAAAAAATCTGAGAGGGACTCGGTTTTCCCAGAGGGTTGTGTCTTGATGGAATTAATTGCCAACATCTGTTATATCCAGTAGCAGCATTGACCAATTTAAAGCAGCACTAGATAACTACCTCATTGCTCACTGTTATAATGTAAATATTTAAATTGGGTGCAGGTCAACATAAGGCTAACGCTATTTGACGTGTTTGATATCTTAGAAACATAGAAACATAGACTTTGATTGCAGATAAGGACCACTTGGCCCACCTAGTCTGCCCATTTCCCTATCTATTGGATAAGCTGCAGATTCTAGTTAACCAACAGCCTACTTCCTGCAACCCCCACTATAATTGCCTTATGTCTGTCCCATGCATGTTTGAATTCCCCCACTGTTTTAGACCCCACAACCTCTCCAGGAAGGCAGTTCCATGCATCCACCACTCTCTCAGTGAAAAATAATTTCCTCACATTACCGCTGAGCCGTCCCCGCTCTAACTTTAAATTGTGCCCCTTTGTTCTTACACATCTCTTTTTCTGAAAGATGCTACCATCCTGGACTTTGTTGATTCCCTTGAGGTGCTTAATCTGTTATTGGACTGGACACAATTTCTCTGTCCTTTGCCAGCGCTTTGTCACACTTTGGGGCAGGCTATCTTGGCATTCATTCACTGAGACTCTTGAGTAGCTAACATGGGTATAATCTTTATGGACATCAGTAGCTGTCCCTATCCCAAAACTTGCAGAAGATAGGCACAGTTAAAGTGTGACTAATCAACTGAATGTCTGGACATGAAAAATGCTAGGACTGACTTGCTTGGTAGAAAAAAAGTGGCATTCTTTTAACCTTACCAAAATCTGACCTCAGTTGGTCTCACAGATATCTAAATGTGTGCCCACCCCTATCATTTAATATACCATAAAAAGACTGAAGTTACACCTAAGCCCTGGGTCTCGGTGCCGCCCCCCTAACTGAGCACTAACAATGGGACTCTACCAAGGGTGTCGATGCTTAGGGAACTCAGTCAAATGAGATGTAGGGACAACGAGACTGACAATTAAGCGCTGGCTTCTCACTTTCCCGTGTGGTTTGACAGAGCTGTATGTCCGTTGCTAACAAAGATGTATATACCTAGTTGTAACTGTTGTATTATATTTTATATTGTCGATGTCTTTTCCTATACACTATGTACTTTTTGCTGTATTGTAAATATCAAAGCACTGTTTTTTTTTTTCCCTAGGTACATGTAACTAACCCCGGGTCACCCCTGAAAAAGGGACCGTCAAGGACCCAGTGGGCCTACCCGGTTACCAAAATTTAAATAAATAAATAAACACAATGTTTACTCAGGGCACTATGGATCACCTTAACGTAACTTACAGTATTTAGAACTAGTTCCTGAGAGAGCATTCCTGACAGTCAATACTGCATCACTTTGTTACAGTAAGTGAGCAACGCACATGCAAGAGTGAGGCTGGGTCTTTTCTTGCCTGACATTTCATGGTCAGGGTATGAGGCTGCTGACAGCAGTGCTTCCTGGCCATCAGAGAGCGCTGAAGTTCAGCTGTCCCTGTAGCAGCCTATGTGGAAGGCCAAGGAGAGCTTGGCAGGCTGTATACATCTCTGCTGCATCTACAGGGTGGTCTCTGAGGCTGCACGCACATCCCTTCCTCCTCCAAGGGATAGACTAAAAGGCGTCAAAGGAGTTTTTTTATATCCCCTGTATCACTGCCTCATCCACAAGATAGGATTCTAGACCAAGGAGGGCTTGGAGCACATACATTCTGACCTCGTCCATAGGATAGACTTTGACTCCTACGGGAAGAAGGAGGGAGCTGGAGGTAAAGAAAAAAGCCTTCCATGGCTGTCAGAATAATGCCCGCTGGTACTCAGTAAATGAAGCTGTGCTATAGTTGTCTAAGGCAGAAGTGCTTTTGTAGGAGCACAGTGAGACAGATAGCCATGGGAGATAAACACCTTTATATAGAAAATGAATAAAACCAGCTTCTGCTACACTGGCTAGGATAATCCATGACAACAGGTACTTTAGAAATGGGTCACTTGACCTGGATCAGATTGCCTAGCTCAGATGATCAGGAATCCAGATCATTATCCAATCTGTTATCTAGGTTATTAGAGAAAAGGAAAGAGTCTGAGCACTTCCACATCTGAAGGTGCTCTTCACTGTTGTGCTTCCATACTTGCAGCAAATTAAAAAAATGGAGCACACACCATAAGCCCCCTTGATGAAGCCCCATAAGCAGGCAATCTGTCCTGTACAGCAATAAATTAATAATAGCAACCTAATCTTACAGTGTTTGCTCCACTTTTTTGTGTTAAATTAGTTATCTAGGTTAACTAGGCTTAGCCAGGTAAATTATCTGCTGTACAGATACTAATTTAGGATTTATCTATGCACATTAATAGTCCAGATAGGACAGTGTACTCTCTGCACGCTGGAAATGGGCCAAATCAGAACCCTACTGAAAATGAGATGCTGCATCTCAGGCATGCTATTTGGGTTAAATAAGCTGTAAAAATAAAACTGTAGTGAGTGGAGACCCACTCAACCAATTACAGTGCATATCTAGGGTGACTTTATCAGGCTCCAAAGGCACATTATGCATCTTAATTAGCTGAAAAAACACTTATGCTATGCTAATGAGTTCTATCCTAACATTCACTGTGTGGACATAGTTTCAGAAGCTCACATTAAACACAGAAAAAAATCCTACTAACTCCCAGTCTGTCAAAGTTTTTTTCCTGTTTGCATTTTTCCAATCGCTGTAAGAGTGATAATCTGATGCTGTGGATGTAGTACAAGGGAATATTAGCACTTTGCGTAGAAGATGAAAACCTCAGCCTTTGGTCTTTATCTGCTGTCTGCAGTGCCATAATTTCCTTGGAACATCCACAGTATCACTTTATCACTATACTGCAATACCTGGTTCCTGCCTGAATGCTGGTTACAGACACGAGAGGATCAGGTACAAGGCATTAAGGAAAGCAATACAATTCATCATGATTCTGACTACTTTTCATAATATTGTGATCACTGAGCACTTAGTATTAAAACCTGCACTTAATAAACGTGATACTAATTGCACTGCATACTGTCCTTAAAGTGGTGTTATAGATTCCTGCAAAAAATACTGTTGGCAGCTGAAGGACTCAAATATTTTAGTCTTTCAAAAGATTGCAATTTTAGGTCATTGGATTAAATAAAATAATGAAGTTATTTGCATGAAAAGACATTCATTATCGCTCAGACATCATCTGTTCCTGCTGCTTGTTCCAGCCCTGAAGCCACCACCCTTTGCTTGCAACTTATGCATTGCCATGGCAACAGGTTATCGTATCACATGAGATGGCTCCACAGCAGATATATGTACTGTGAAGAGTCGAAAAGACCTTTTCAATTTTTTTTTACATTAAATTTTTTATTGGAAACTACATATGCAACAAAACAAACAAACAACAAACTATAACAGCGGCCTTCTCACTGTCAAATCCCCAGATGGCTTTTCCGTTGACACTGTTCGCACCTCAAGTATCTGGGGGTAATAAGGGACCCGCCCCAAACCCACACTGACCACATTGCCTCACTGATCTGGCGCATCAACCAGGAGATAGGGTTCTGCTATCACCTGATCAACCACCTCTCGCCAGAAACCCGCCTTGCTATTGCCCGTGGCAACCTCCTCCCCCTCCTTGACTATGGCTGCCCAGTGTACTCCCACACCTCCATTACCAACCTGAACCACCTGGACGCTACCTACAATTGTATATGTCACCTTGCACTCTGCACCCCTCTCCTCACTTACCACTGCTCTCTTTACCATTCCCTTAGCTGGCTCCCTCCACAAGCGCAGCGCTCCTACCTGCTGGCCTGGACCATTGCTGATACCTTGCACAATCCCTCCTACTCTCCATTATCTCTTCTTATCCAATCCAGAACCTACTGCCACAGTCTATGTCAGTCTTCCCACCTCCTACTAGAATGTCCTAACATAACTACGAGGATGGGCCTAAAAGCCTTCTCCACAGCTGACCCTCACTATGGAATGACCTGCCCTCCTCCCTACATTCCCCTGACCTCCCCTCTAAATCTAAGTTCCCTATTAAGAATGCATTTTCTGTCCTCCACGACCTGCATCTGCCCACAAGCCCCTAGCACAGTTGCACCTCCCTTGCAGCCCACCCTTACCTCCTCCACCTCCTCCCAACTAGTGCTCCACTCTCCTCTCCTGCCCTGAATACTGTTGTTATTCCTGTTGTTGAATGATGGAGCAATCTTACCCCATTTACCTAAATGTTATATACCTTGGTATGCTCAATTGTTGATGTATCTGGTACTGTTTACCTTATACTTTCTCTGTTAACTTGACCTACACTGGATTCCCTGTTATGTTATCTGTATGATCCGTGCTGTTCTCTCATTGTACTTTATGCTGTTTGTGCCAGTTTCTGGCCTGGGCCATGCCTGAGAAAGGTCTTTGGATCAGTGCACCAACCCACTTACCAAATTAGTAAATGAATAAACTCATAACAGTGGAGAAATACAGCAACCTCAACATGATATACCGTAACACTTATGTTACAAACATATATGATACTCAGTAGTTAAAACATTTGTATTACCTGTTTACTCCAGCCCACTAGTGTCCCTCTCCTTCAGATGCACACATCTGCCCTGAATACTCACCAAACTTACTCCTCGCTGCCATCAGAGATCATCTAGACCTCCATTTGGTCTGTTGCCTCCTCTGGGCCAGCTTATCCCTGCTAGGGGCCTCCCCTGGCCCTGTGGAGGGGCTTCTCCTGCTCCAAATTGGTCCTCCTATGCCAGCTTGTCTTCTCAGGGGGCCTCCTCAAACCTAGCAGAGAAGCATCCGATTTCTAGAGAGCAACATGTAAAGCGGTCCTTGATGGTGCACAGGAGGGCCTGTTGGCATAGCATAGTGAAAGTGACCACCTTCCAGAGTGCCAGTTCTGCATTTTCACCTTTTTTCTCCCACTGCTCCTCCACAAGCTGGTGGCTTGCCTGAGGGGGGTGCCAGATGGCACGTGTTCACCCACACCATCAATGGAAACCACTGCCATACTATCACCAGGAGCCATGCCCAGAGCAATACGTGAATTACCCTGCCCCTCGGCTGATGCTCTGAATCCTACCTGCTAGCCTCCATGCCTGAGATCCTGGACTCAAAGCATGAACCCAGGTGGCCAGCGCACAAGAGCACTCTAAAATCGTTCAACATCATGGAGACGACTAAAGATTCTGTTTTAATGAAAATGTCTTCAACTTGGTATGCAACACCAGTTTTCTCCATGCCAACCGGCCTGGTGGCTGCTCCCTGCTCCTCCCCAACAGGTCATGAACTAGAGTAAGCTGTGATTCAATCCATCAGGAAGAGCTGGGCTGGAGTCAAAGTGAAGTGCGTTTATGCCAGCAGGTAGGACGGCTGTTGCTCCCTAAAGAGAGGCTAGAAAATGAAGGACTGTTGGTGAGTAGGGGATAAAAACAGAATTAAATTAAAGTACCAAAGGAACTAGAAGGCACCAAACTCAGTTTGGTAAATTGTTAGTTGATGGTATGAAGGGGAGCGGTTCTATATAATGGATCTGTATACTGGAGCTAGTTAGTCATATTGCACTCTCCCCCACTCCACATTTACAGCCCCCCACCTCAGCACTATCCTCACCTCCTCCACAGCACTTCATCCCCATTTCTAAAATGGAGAGAAACAAATGCTTAAAGATGATAGGTGGAGAGTCACTTTCAGCCATGATGTTATCTCAGTACAGCGACAGAGGTGAAACTAGTGCTCACAAAACAGCCTATTTATGACCGTAAATACATAAATGGATCCAATTCAAAATCGCAATAAGGCACTTCAGGGTAAGTGTCACTCAGACAATGTCTCTTTCTGCCTCACAGCTCACCCAAAGCATGACATTTTCCCAGAATGACACACACCCTGGTGTACCTTATTGTTTTAATTTTGAAACATTTTTGGGAAGAAAAGAATAGTCCATCCCAAGTCTCTACCAACACCACCAAAGAAAGTGGGCTCAGGGAGGGTGAGGGTGGTGGAACAGAGGTACATTCCTCCAGTTGTACCTCTCCACAACTTCTATGCCATTCTGGAAAAAGTGTGGTTCCTCTGTGGAGGCACCCACAGTGGAGACCAAGGAGGATGCTGGGAACCTCCAGAAAGAAGACCCACAGGAGGGTGGCATGGGACCCCATAGGGGAAGGAAACAACTCCTAGTGGGGGACTCCACTGTTAGGAAGGTAGAACTGGGGGAGGAAGGTAAGGTACCTGCCTGGCACAATGGCTTAGAGGGACAGGGAGCAAATCCTCAGGATCACCGGAGCAGTTGCACAGGGGACGGAGCTGGATGTCATTGTCCACCTAGGGACAAATGACCACCAGCTAGAAAAGGGATCAGAGAACCATGCCAAAGTGTTTGTGGAGATGGGGGAGGGCCTTAACAAAATAGCACACACGGTAACTTTCTTGGAGGTGCTGCCCGTCTATGGCATGGGTTAGGCTAGGGTGCTCCACACCATGGGATTCAATCAGTGGTTGAAAAACTGGTGCAGAGCTCAGGGATTTGGCTTCATTGGGGACTGGAGGTCCACCTGGAGGGATGCAGGCCTATACTGGCGTGATGGTCGGCATCTGTCCAGGAGGGGAACCAGAATCCTAGGTGATAGGTTTAAATGCTTCATTGGCAAGCATTTAAACTAGCCAAGGGGGGAGGCACTGGAGAGGAGCAGGGAAATCCTAGCCCCCCCCAAAAAAAATCAGGGTACTACGTGAGGTAGACACCAACATAGAGATGTCGACAGGGAGAAGCGAAGGGGTAAATGGAGAAAGTGACAAATGCAAGAAGGACAGGGATGGGGCAAAAGGGGTAAGGCCATCAAGAAATGGAGGGTAATGAGTACCAACACCCATAGTCTGGGCAACAAGCCCCTGAACTGGTGGCCTTGATGGAAGAGGGATGCCTGATATTGTAGCAGTCACAGAAACATGGTACACAAGAGAACCATGACCAGGATGTTAACATACCAGGGTACACAACCTCGGGAGACAGAGAGAGGGAGAAAGAAGTGAGTAGCTCTCTTATGAAAGGGATAAAAGCAACTGAACAAAAGAGGGAGGAGAGGAGGCACTGTGGGTCACCTTAGAGACTGGAAATGGCACCACAATCTGCACAGGGGTTGTATACAGACCCTATGTCAGGGGGAGGGAATGGACAAGGATATGATAGAAGGCATACTTAGGATGGCAGAGAAAAGGGATATACTGTTGATGGGGGACCTTAATATGCCAGATGTTAACTGAAGCACCTTTGCTGCTGCCACATCCAAAAGCAGGGCATTCTCGATGCCCTTCAGGTGGCATGCCTCAGACAGCTAGTTTTGAAACCTACTTGTGAGGGAGCAATCTTAGACCTCATAGTCTCAAATGGGGACAGTGAGAAGATCTCAGATCTAGAAGTGGGTAGCCATTTGGAAACAAGTGACCACCAAACAGTGTGGTTCACGATAAACTCAGCTACAGAGTCAAGCCATACAAAAGTGAGGGTTCTGGACTTCAGGAGGGCTGACTTCGGCAAGATAGGAGAATGCCTTAGAAAAGCACTAGCAAACAGGCTAGAAGAAGGGGTGGAGCAACAATGGGAAATATCAAAATGCCATCACAGAAGCAACAAGCCTTTGTGTGAAGCAAATAAACAAATCAAAACAAAAGAAAAAGCCACTATGGTTCTCAAAAGAGGTGGCGGTGACGTTTAGGGAGAAAAAGATAGCATTTAGGAAGTATAAGAAAACACAGAAGGAGTAGGACAGAGAACTGTACCAGTTAAGGCAGAAGGAAGCAGGGAGAGTAGTCAGAATAGCAAAGGCCCAGACTGAGAAAAAGATAGCCAACTTGGTTAAGAAGGGGGAATAAAACCATTTATAGGTATATAATCAGGGAGCATAGAAAGACAAAGGGAGGAATAGTGAGGCTAAATAGAATGAACAGTGGGTGGGCAGAGAGGGACAGTGAAAAAGCAGGGATACTGAATGAATACTTCTGTTCAGTATTCACAAAACAGGAGGTGGGGGAGGTGTCTAATCCAATTAACAGAAGCACTCTGGAGAGGGGGGTCGATCCCAGTTCTTTCACAGAAGAAAGGGTTCTGAAAGAACTCCTAAAACTGAAGGTGGACAAAGCAATGGGGCTAGATGGAATTCACCCCAGAATTCTAAAAGAAATAAGCAGAGAACTAGTAACACCACTGACTCTTCTTTAACAAATCATGGAAGGATGGTGTGGTACCTGAGGACTGGAGGAAGGCAGATGTAATTCCCCTTCACAAAAGTGGGACCAAGACAGAGGCAGAAAACTACAGACCTGTCAGTTTGACCTCTGTGGTAGGGAAAGTAATATAATCACTTCTGAAGGAAAGCATTGTTGAGTACCTAGAGGCCAGTGGGGCACAGGACCCAAGGCAGCATGGGTTCACAGTGGGAAGGTCATGTCAGACGAATCTAATTGACTTCTTTGACTGGGTGACCAAAGTAGTAGACCAGGAAGGGGCTATGGACATGGCCTACCTAGACTTTAGCAAGGCATTTGACACAGTCCCACACAAAAGATGAATAGTCAAATTAACCAGCCTTGGAGTGGGTCCCAGGGTGGTAGCCTGGGTAAAACATTGGCTGGACAACAGGACACAGAAGGTAATTGTAAATGGAGTCCACTCTGAAGAAAGAGTGGTTACTAGTGGAATACCGCATGGTTCAGTACTGGGTCCAGTCCTTTTTAATGTCTTTATAAGTGACATTGCAGAGGGACTGGAAAGAAAAGTATGCCTCTTTGCAGATGACACAAAGATCTGCAACAAGGTTGATACATAAGGAGCCGTGGAAAGGATGAGAAGAGACTTGGCAAGGTTGGAGGAATGGTCAGAAGTATGGCAGCTTGGATTCAATATAATGCACCTGGGAAACAAAAACCCAGGGGAAGATTACACAATGGGAGGGGGAGGTAGTAACAACAACAAAAATGGAGAGGGACCTGGGGGTAATCATATCAGATGACCTTAAGGTTGACAAGCAATGTGAGAAGGCAGTAGGGAGGGCTGGGGGGATACTGGGATGTATAGGAACAGGCATCACCAGCAGAAAACAGGAAGTTGTTATCCTCCTGTACAGACAGTTGGTGAGACCCCATCTGGAGTATTGCTTCCAGTTCTGGAGACCCCATCTCCTCAAGGATGGAGACAGTTCAGAGGAGGGCAACTAAAATGGTGCAGGGTCTGCAAGAGAAGCCATACGAGGAGAGACTAAAGGATCTTAATATGTATACCCTTGAGGAAAGGAGGGGAAAGAGGGGACATGATAGAAACGTTTAAGTACCTCAGTGGAATCAACAAAGTCCAAGAGGGTAGTATCTTTCAGAAAAAGAGATGTGCAAGAACAAGGGGACACAATTTGAAGATAGAGGGGGGACAGCTCAGGAGCAATGTGAGGAAGTATTTTTTCACAGAGAGGGTGGTGGACACATGGAACAGCCTTCCTGAGGAGGTTGTGGGGTCTAAAACTGTGGGAGAATTCAAGAATGCAAGGGACAGACATAAGGCAATTTTTGTGGGGGGGAAGGAAGAAATAGGCTGTTGGTTAAATAGTATCTGCAGCTTATCCTCTAGGTAGGGAAATGGGCAGACTAGGTGGGCCAAGCGGTCCTTATCTGCCGTCAAAGTCTACATTTCTATGTTTCTGTGGTATCATTGAGGCAGTGCAGCATAATGGTTAGAGTGCAAAACTGTAAACCTTAAGACCTGGGTTTGAATCCCACAATCACTACTAATTTACTGTGTTGCCCTCAGCAAATCTCTTATACTGTATATGTTTATATGTACAGTTACTTACTGTGTCTGTTATGGTTATATGAGTGCATTCTTGAGTTCTTTGGTCCCCCCACCCTTTCTTTGGAATAAAACTTTCTCACTTCCCTCTTGAATCTCACCCCCCATCAGTTTCCACTCATGGCCCGTGTTCTTGATCCACTACTTAAGCTAAATAGTTCCTCGCAGTTTAACTTGTTTATTGCTTTCAGGAACTTGGAGGCCTCACTCATATCTCCCCTCTCTCATCTGGCCTCCAGCGAGTACTGTATATGTTCAGTGCCTTGAGCTGATCCTCATAAGATCGGCCCAGCTGAAATGGAATCATTTTGGTCACCCTTTGTTGCACTGTTTCCAGCCTGTCCTTATCTTTCCTTAGGTGAGGACTCCAGAACTGGGCACAGTACTCCAGCTGGGGCCTAACCAGAAATCTATAGCTAGGTAGGGACCTCCTTCCTTCTGTTGTCAATGTCCTTTCATACACACCCCAGCATCCTGTTTGCCTTACCGTAGGCCTTGTTACATTGGTTTGATTGCTTTAGGTAGTCACTGCTTATGACCCTTCAACTCACAAGTGTGAGGAGTTTGTTCATTTCTTCTCAGACAGAGTGTCCTCCATTAGGGCTGCAATTTCTCCAAGTGGAATACCATCCTCCAACAGTAACATAGAAACATAGACTTTGACGGCAGATAAGGACCGCTAGGCCCATCTAGTCTGCCCATTTCCCTACCTACAGGATAGGCCGCAGATCCTAGTTAACCAACAGCCTATATCTTCCTGCCCCCCACAAGAATTGCCTTATGTCTGTCCCATGCATTCTTTAATTCTCCCACAGTTTTAGACCCCACAACTTCCTCAGGAAGGCTGTTCCATGCATCCACTACCCTCTCTGTGAAATAATACTTCCTCACATTGCCCTGAACCGCCCTCCTTCTATCTTTAAATTGTGTCCCCTTGTTCTTGCAAGTCTCTTTTTCTGAAAGATGCTACCCTCTTGGACTTTGTTGATTCCCTTGAGTGCTTGAAAGTTTCTATCATGTCCCCCTCTCCTTCTTTCCTCAAGGTATACATATTAAGCTCCTTTAGTCTCTCTCATACAGCTTCTCTTGCAGACCCTGCACCATTTTAGTTGCCCTCCTCTGGACTGCCTCTATCCTGTCTATGTCCTTGCGGAGATGGGGTCTCCAGAACTGGACGCAGTACTCCAGATGGGGTCTCACCAACTGTCTGTACAGAGGGATAACAACTTCCTGTTTTCTGCTGGTGATGCCTCTCCCTATACATCCCAGTATACCCCCGCTCTCCCTACTGCCTTCTCACATTGCTTGCTAACCTTAAGGTCATCTGATATGATTACCCCAGGTCCCTTTCCATTTTTGTTGTTGTTACTACCTCCCCACCCATTGTGTATTCTTCCCCTGGGTTCTTGTTTCCCAGGTGCATTATTTTGCACTTCTTTGCATTGAATCCTAGCTGCCATACGTCTGACCATTCCTCCAACCTTGCCAAGTCCCTTTTCATCCTTTCCACGCCTCCTTGTGTATCAACCCTGTTGCAGATCTTTGTGTCATCTGCAAAAAGGCATACTTTTCCTTCCAGTCCCTCTGCAATGTCACTGATAAAGACATTAAAAAGGACTGGACCCAATACTGAACCCTGTGGTACCCCACTAGTAACCGCCCTTTCTTCAGAGTGGACTCCATTTACAATTGCCTTCTGTGTCCTGTTGTCCAGCCAATGTTTTACCCAGGCTACCACCCAGGGACCCACTCCCAGGCTGGTTAATTTGACCAATAATCTTTTGTGTGGGACTGTGTCAAATGCCTTGCTAAAGTCTAGGTAGGCCATGTCCACAGCCCCTCCCTGGTCTACTACTTTGGTCACCCAGTCAAAGAAATCTATTAGATTCGTCTGACATGACCTTCCCACTGTGAACCCATGCTACCTTGGATCCTGTGCTCCACTGACCTCTAGGTACTCAACTATTCTTTCCTTCAGAAGTGACTCCATCACTTTCCCTACCACAGAGGTCAGACTGACAGGTCTGTAGTTTCCTGCCTCTGTCTTGGTCCCACTTTTGTGAAGGGGAATCACATCCGCCTTCCTCCAGTCCTCGGGTACCACACCATCCTCCCATGATTTATTAAAAAGAGTAGCCAGTGGTTTCACTAGTTCCTTCCTTAATTCTTTTAGAATTCTGGGGTGAATTCCATCAGGATCCATTGCTTTGTCCACCTTCAGTTTTAGGAGTTCTTGCAGAACCCTTTCTTCTGTGAAAGGACTGGGATCGACCCCCCTATCAAGAGTGCTTCTGTTAATTGGATTAGGCACTTCCCCCTCCTCTTTTGTGAATACTGAGCAGAAATATTCGTTCAGTATTCCTGCTTTCACTGTCCCCCTCTGCCCGCCCACCGTTCATTCTATTCAGCCTCACTATCCCTCCCTTTGTCTTTCTACGCTCGCTGATGTACCTATAAAAGGTTTTATCCCCCTTCTTAACTGAGTTGGCTATCTTTTCCTCAGTTTGGGCCTTTGCTATTCTGACTTCCCTCCCTGCTTCTTTCTGCCTTAACTGGTACAGCTCTCTGTCCTGCTCAGTGGTGGCCTTCAGGTGGACAGATGCATTCTGTCACAGTAGGGGGAGTCCCAGCTGGTGACAATGGTGGAGGTCTGTGGGGTGACCTCTGGGCTTAAACCAATGTTCTGCAAACTTGACCTGTGCCCTTCACAACTGCTAGTTGGATGCTTTGAAGTTTTGGATCCATTTTTTGCCGAGATTGTCGGGAGTTCCTTGTCGATAGGGGTTTTTTCTGAGTAACTTAAACAGGATCTGGCTAAGTCCCTGCTGAAAAAAACATCTTTGGACCCTGACGTCTTGGCGAACTACTGTCCGATCTGAACCTCCCCTTTCTGGGGAAGGTTCTTGAGAAGGTGGACGCGGAACAGCTCAAGGGTCACCTTAAGGACTTCCAAATTTATGAACCATTCCAGTCCAGATTTAGGGCCTTACACAGCATGGAGACTGGATTGGTTAGGGTATTGAATGACCTGCTCGGGGCGAGGGATGGAGGATAGCAAACAATTCTCATTCTCCTCGATCTCTCTTCAGTGTTTGACACTGTGGATCATGGGGTGCTATTGGACAGGCTGAGGGAGTATGTAGGACTCACCGGCAAGGTCATCAGCTGGTCTGAGTCCTTTTTTCAGGGCAGGTCTCAGAGGGTGGTACTGGGGAATTCTTTCTCAGGCCCACGGACCTGCCCTGTGGAGTCCCCCAAGGCTCCATCCTTTCCCCCATGTTATTTGCAGTGTACATGCTGCTCCTGGATGAGTTTATAAGGCGGTATGAACTGAGTTTTCATGCTATGCTGATGACACTCAGCTCTACCTGCCCTTTGCACCTGGAAGATCAGATGTGGTCAACGTGCTGAATGGGTGCTTGGACGAGATCCAGGCCTGGACAGCGTTGAACTGGCTGGTACTTAACCCAGGAAGACTGAGGTGCTGGTGGTTGAGCCGGGTTGAAGGGGTCCATGGGGGCCTCTGGGGATAGGTTGGGGCTTTTTATTGGCCCGACCGAGCTGGAGACCTCCTTAAAGGTGAAGAATTTGGGCATTGTTCTGGACAATGAGGTGACACTTGATGCCCAGGTGTCGACTGTTGTCCGGTTTGGATTTTACTATCTCCGGAACACTGCCTGAATTAAGTTCCTTATCCCCACACAACAACCTAGCCACACTGGCACATGCTTTCATCACCTCGAGGCTTGACTACTGTAACACACTCTACCTCAGGGTCACAGGAGGTGTGATGCAGCACCTGCAGCTTCGGCAGAATGCAGTGGCTCGGCTGTTTACTGGATACTTGAGGTTCAGTCACATTACACCGGTGCTGCACAAACTGCATAGGCTGCCAGTGCACTGGTGCATCACCTTTAAAGTGGATCTTCTGATCTACAAGGCCCTACACAAGTTGGGTCCGGGCTACCTGAAGGAGCTTCTGCATCCCTACACCCCATCTTGCTCCCTCAGATCAGTGAGTGAAGCCCTCCTGGAGGTCCCCAGGGCTAGGTTAAAATCTTCCAGTGACTAGATATTTGAAGATGCAGTCCCTGTCCTCTGGAATTCATGGCTGGGTACCTCCGTGAGGCACCATCTGTAGAGTTCTTCAAAAACATTTAAAGACCTTTCTGTTCTAGCAGGCCTTTGGGACATGAGGAATTTAGTCTAGGACCATCAGACAGCTTAGGAAGCAGCTTGGTTTTAGACTTGTGTTAGAGGGTTAATGAATATTTTTATATATTGTACAATTGTCTGTTTTCCATCTGCCGTATTTGCATGTTTTATCATTTGCTGTAAGGGCACACTGAGCCTTTCAGGAAGTATGCCCGAAATAAATAAACTCTACTAGTATTACTAGTACTACTACCCTTAGTTATCTTCCTCAGAGGTTGTGCACAGCTTTAGCCCACAACCATTCAGTACTCTGTTCTTGGGTTCTTGTTCCCTATGTGCATCACCTTGCACTTTTTTGGCACTGAATTTCAACTTCCAAACCTTTGACCACCTCTCTAACTTTTGTAAATCTCTGCATTTCCCTAACCTCCTCCTCGCTCTCTACCCTGCCACATAGCTTAGTGTCATCTGCAAAGAGACACATCATGCCCTGGATTCCTTCTCCCATGTTGCTAATGAATATATTGAAAGGAACTGAACCCAGGACCAGTCCTTGTGGCACCACACTGGTGACCTCCCTCTCCTCTGATTTGACTCTGTTAACCACAACCCTCTGCTGTCTCCCTTCCAGCCAGGTTCTCACCTATCTGTGTCCTTCACTGTACCCAGAGCCTCTAGCTTCTTCAGTAACCATATGTGAGGCACTGAGTCGAAAGCCTTGCTGAAATCAAAGTAGAGTAAATTCACAGCATGGCCTTTATCCACTGCCCCTTTACTCAGTCATAGAATACTATCGGGCTGGTCCGACAGGACCTTCCTGACACAGACCCATGCTGTTTACTATCCTGGAGTCCCTTCTATCCAGGTAGCTCACAGGGTCCTCTTTGACTATTGCTTCCATCAGTTTACCCACAATAGAGGTAAGACTGACAGGTCTGTATTAGTTACCTGGTTGCTCCTTGTCCCCTCCTTATGGTGCCGGACTATGTCAGCCACCCACCAATCTTTTGGAACTACCCCTGTCTGAACTGAGCTATAGTATAGCCACACCAGGGGCTCAGGTAGTTCCGTTGCCAGTTCCTTGAGCACCCTTTGATGCATACCATCTGACCCCGGGGTCTTATCTCTCTTTAGGGCTGTTAACCCTTTCCAAACCCTTTCACTGGAAAATACTTGCTGCCTGATCTCAGGGATCCCCCTTACAGCTGCCTTAATGCCAATCTCTGACAGAGGCCCTCTGTCTTCCCTTGTGAATATAGAGCAAAAGTGGTCATTAAGAGTGACTGCATTCAGTCCGTCCTCAATTACTGTAACTACCTCTGCTAGCCTTAAAATTCCCCCACCCTTCTTTCATTTTTCCCTAATATATCTAAAGAACTATTTTTCCCACCCATGACCCCCTCCTCAAAATGCAGCTCTGTGTCTGCCTTTGCTTCTCTGACCACCCTTTTGGTTTCCCTTTTTCTCATTTGGTAGTCGCCCCATTCTTCCTTCCCTTGATTTTCTTTGTGCTTGGTGAAGGCCCTATTTTTGCTTTCTCTGGTTTCCTGACCTTATCAGAAAGCCATCTTGGTCTCTTGTACCTTTTTCTTTTGATTACCATTCTCATGCGAACATATGAATGTACCAGCAGAAACAGACCACCCGGTCTATCTAAGTCTGCTCGAGTGTGCAGCCAACACCCCTATTTTGCAGCTGCCCAACCCCCTCCCCTTTGTCATCCCACTGCCACCCCCACCTCTTCCACCCTCACTCTCCCCTGTTCCCTGTCCTATGCCCTTTTGAAGCTGTTCACAGATTTACATGATACCACCCATTCTGGGAGGGCATTCCATTTTGCTACCACCCTCTCTGTGAAATAGTGTCTACTCATTTCCCTCCTAAATCTTCCCCCCCTCTGTTCTTGCCTGTGACCCCTGGTAACCCTCCTCCTCCTCCTTAACTTAAAGACCCCATCTGCCCCATCCTTATTGATTCCCCCTCAGATACTTGAATGTCTCTATCATGTTCCACCTGTCCCTTCTATCCTCCAGGGTGTACATATTCAGGCCTCCCAGCCTGCTGTCATAGTCTCTCCCCTCCATTCCACATATCATCTTTGTTGCCCTCCTCTGTACCCCCTCCAGTGGCCTGATATCACGCTTTAGGTATGGCCTCCAAATCTGCACACAATACTCTAAGTGCAGCCTTACCAGTGACCTGTAGAGGGGCAAGATCACCTCTCTTCACCTGGATGAAAAAACCCTCGCTATGCAACCCAGCATTTTGTTCACTTTTGCAGCCGCTGTCCTGCACTGGGAAGTGTTGTTCATGGTCCCGGTTATCATTATCCCTAGGTCCTTCTCCTCTCTCAGTGATCCCCAGCTTAACCCCCCCCCGGTATTCTCTCCTTGGGTTCTTCACCCCAAAGTGCATAACCTTACACTTCGCTGCATTGAACCCCAGCTGTCACCTCTCTGACCACTCCTCTAGCTTACCTAGATCCCCCGGCAGCTGCTTCCATCCACCACTGTTCCGATTTTGGTGTCATCAGTGAACAGACTTACCTTGCTCACCACCCTGTGTGCAATGTCTGATATGAAGAGCCCAAACAATACTGGCCCCAACACAGAGCCCTGTGGCACCCCACTCATCACCAGCCTTGGAGTTGAGAGCTCCCCTCTCACCACCACCCGTTGCAGCCTGCCACTCAGCCAGCTTGTAATCCAGTTCATCATATTTACCCCTACCCCTACACCAGTTAGCTTCTCCCCAAGCCATCCATGAGGCACCGAATCGAAGGCTTTGCTGAAGTCCAAGTAAAGAACATCCACCGCATCACCCTTATCTAGCTCACCTGTCACCCAGTCATAATATTGTATCAGGTTGGTTTGACAAGACTTCCCTGAAACAAACCCATGCTGCCTCACATCCTGGAGGCCATTGTCCTCCAGGTACGACACCAGTCTTTCCTTTAGTATCATTTCCATGAGTTTGCAAACTATGGAGGTGAGACTTACCGGATGATAATTACCCAGTTCATCCCTTGGCTCTCTCTTGTGTAATGGTACTACATGTGCCATGCTCCAGTCCAGTGGCACACATCCCGACTCCAGTGAGGTGCTGTACAGATTCGCTAGAGGCTCCACCCGACACCTCCTTCATCTCCCTCAGCACCCTAGGGTGGATACCATCCGGCCCTGGCACCTTGTCTACCTTCAGTACCCTCAGTCCCTCTAGGACTCTACTTGCCTCAATTCTTCCATCTGTCACCTCTCTCCCCTGTCCCCACCCTCCCATCCCATGCTGGCAGCGGTCCCCCTTTCTTCCATGAACACTGAGCAAAAGTATTCATTCAGTGCTTCTGCCTGCTCCTTCCCCTTTTCTGTCCATTCCCCATCCATTTTTATTCTCACTATTGTCTCCTTGCACTTCCTTTTCTCCCTGATATATCTGAAAAAGTCTTTCTCCCCCCATTAATTCCCTGTACTAATCTCAGCTCCCTCTGGGCCTTGGCTTCTCTCACTTTTTTAGTCACCTCCCTGGACCATCTTGCATATTTCTCCCTGTCTATTTCCTTCTCTGTCCTCCTAAACCTCTGGTGCACCACTCGTTTTGCCCTCACCACCTCCACAACCTCGCTGTTCAACCAGCACAGTTTTCTTGCTCTGATCCTCTTACTCTGTGCCTTGGTGCAGGCTTCCCCATTTAATAATATCCCATTTCTGCTCCACGTCCATCTCCTGCCTTATGCCCTCCAGTTTCCCTTTCAGTATTTCCTGCATCCTCCCAAAGTCCACCCCCTGAAGTTTATCACCCAAGTAACTGATTTCTCTGGCTCCCCACACATCGTGATATTAAACCACACCGTTTGGCGATCGCTGTCGGCTAGTGGGTCCTCCACCTTTATTTCCCTTACTGCCTCCCCATTCGACAATATCAGATCTAAAGTGTTCTTTAGCCTAGTAGGTACATTAACCAACTGTGTCAGGAGATCCTCCTGGATCACATCCAGGAGCACTTGCTCCCTAGCACTGGAGGTGACCGGAATGCTCCAGTCAACCCCCGGCAAGTTGAAATCCCCCACGATGACCACCTTCCCTTTTCTACATACCTTTTTGATTTGTCCCACTAACTTCCAGTCAAGCTCCTCAGACTGGGAGGGTGGCCTGTATACCACTCCAAACCTCACTTTCCTGCCCCTTTGAGTCTAGGAGCTGCAGCCAGATTGCCTCCGTTCTCCTTTCTTCTCCCTCATCCCTTGTGCATTTGATCCAGTCCCTTACACAGACTGCCACCCCCCTCCCCTCCTTACGGTCCTTCCTGTATACTTTGTATCCTGGGATTGTCAGATCCCAGTCCTGGTGCTCAGTTGCCCATGTTTCTGTGACAGCTGCAATATCCAGCCTCCACACTGCTAAGAGTGCCTGTAGCTCAGCAGATTTGTTTCCTAGGCGTCTTGCATTCAATGAGACCACCCTCCATAATGCCCCCTTCCCTTCACTAGCCTCCATCTCCTCCCTTCTACTTCTTCCTTTTCTTGGCCACCCCGAGTCCTTCCCTGCTAGCCTGGGGGGTAGGCTTTGACTCCACTCTATCAGATACCCTCCTACCTGCCGTCCACTTGCCACCCCTATCTAGTTTAAATCCACCCTTGTCACAATATACCTCCCCATTCCTTGCTTTAATACCTCCTTCCAGTCCCCACTCAGGTGCAGTCTATCCTTTGCAAACAGGTTGTTATTATCCCAGGTACTGCCCCAGCCGCCCACAACCCCATACCCCTTAGTTCGACACCATTCTACCAACCATGTGTTTAACTCTCTAATCCTCTCCTTTCTCACTGTGCTTGCACAGGGTACTGGGAGCACTTCAGAGAAGGCCACAGACTCCCCAGTCTCCTCACACAACCTTCCCACATCCTATGTCCTCTCCCTTGTTACCGCCACGATTTCCCCCACTAGGTCATTTGTCCCCACATGTACCGCAATATGTGGCTTCCTCCTACCCCTCTTTACGCACCTTAGGATTGCCTGTCCTGCCATGTCTACCTTTAATCCTGGTATGGACTCCACCCATATCCAACTGTGCCTCTCCTCCTTGCTGCCCAATCTGATCCCCTTGAGTATGGAGTCCCCCAACACCAGTACACCCCCTCCTCTTTCCTTGTGCCCATCGCCCTCCCCCACCCAGGTTCTTATTTTTGGAGCCACTCAAGACTGTGTTTTTACCATTTGCCCCAATGTCTTCCCCCTGTCCCTCCCAATTAAGACCCCTCCCCCTTTACTGTTTGACTGCCAACCTCCCTCTCCCTCCTCACCTCTCTGAGTACTATCCCTCCACCTGCCACGCCATGCTCAATCTCTCCACTAGTAATGCCCCTCACTCCCTCCTCTTTGTGAGTGCTATCCCTTGTGCAATCACCTCCTGCATCCTCCTTCCCATGTGTTGCTAGTAAAGAAAACATGGTCCCTATCCTCTTTGCCTTACTATGTGCTTTCTCCTCCCTCCTACCTATTGCTGCTCCTCTTTTTCTAGGTCCTGCTAGAGTCCACCCTTCATCAGCTGGCCTCCTGTCTAGTTTTCCCCCTCCCTTGACCAACTGTTCCTTCTCTGTGGTTCCCCTACAATACTCTCAGATGTCAGCCCTCCTACCGACGCAATCCTCCCCTCATCCTTCAGCCTCCCCAGTTCCCTGCCAAGCCATTGAACCTCTTCCTTGAGCCTCCTTAGCCTGTGGAATATTGGGCACCTTCCCAGCCTCCACAGTATATTCATCCGCATTGCTGCCCCACAACCATTGCACCTAACAGTCCTACCCATGGTCCACACTATCTATACAGCCTCTCCACACTAACCATCCCTATAGCAAGTAGAATTAAGTAATCCTAGCCCAGCTTCTAACAGATATTTTACCTGATATATTCCAGTTGAAGGTCCTCACAATATCCACCTATCACACTAATCAGCAATTCATTGTGGATGCTGTATTCCTATTTGAGACCTACCTATGCTTTTTCCCTGCCCCGTGGCTGCATTATTGAGTTGCATACATGAGCTGCACCTGAAGCCCCTTCCTCCAATTGCAGGGCAGATGTTCCCTTTAAATGAGCTATACTGGGGAGGAGGTGGGAGAGGTGGGATTAGGGCCCACCCTACACTCATGAGACTGTATCATCCCTGTGTTGGCTTCTCACTGCACCTCCAAGCACTGCAACCTCCTCTGTGGGAAGGTCTCCACACACACAAACTTTGTATTAAACAAGTCAGCACTTCTGCTCTCCCACCACCACCACCTCTCCCTTTGCCCCCCCTTTCTACTTCTACCCCTAACTCCTTATCCCTTTCTTCTCCATGTCCTGGAGGGCTTTAGATCACCCTCATTCATAGCTTCATGCCTGAGGATGCTGTAAGTTGAACCAACAAAGATTCTGTTTCTCCATTAGCCCCCTCCGCCCCTGGTGTTTCCATTCTCTATTGCCTATATTCCCTCTTTGACATATAGAGCTATGCCTTCTCCTTTACCTTTTCCTCTGCCCTGTCTAAACATGGTGTAGCCTGGGACCATCAGGTCCCAATTGTTTTCTTTGTTCCCCAAGTTTCTGTGATGGGCACTAGATCCATCTCAGTGTCTACCACCATTGCCTAGAGCGTACTCATTTTATTTCTCAGACTCCTGGCATTAAGACAGGCCCCTTCCCATCTTTCTCCTGATTCCCTATTGCTTTTTCCTATCCCTTCTCCATTATTCTTCTGTAGTCTTCTTTTTTTTGTGCTGTATGTTGGCTTTGTCATCCTCTCATTAACCTCTTCCCGTAACCAAAGTTGAACTTTAACCTTATTGTTACCCATCTTGCTGATACTAGTGCCTTCTTCAGGGGGAGCACTAGCTAGGTTCTCAACCTTCTCTCCCTTTTCAGTGGTTCACCTTGCCTCCATTTTCCCCACAATCAGTTTAATTGTCCAGTGTAAATGTAAAATGTCTGCCCCAGAGCACAATCTCTCTCTCTCTTGTCAGGTAAAGGCCATCACCCTAGAAGAGCCTCCTGTCTCAGAACCCCCCCAGTCCCCCACAAACTGGTACCCATCCACCTGACACTAACCCTTCAACCACCCATTAAGCTACTCAGGCTCTTTTTTCTTACTCTATCCTACCCATTCCCCTTATTCCACAAAGAGAGTACCTCAGAAAAGGCCAAGGAAGCCAAGTGTGCCTTCGGTCTCTCCCCAGCCTCTTAAAGACTTCAATCATTTAAATAATTTAAAGGCTTAATCCTCGAGGTGAGAGACCACACTGCTCAAAGTTACAAGATGAAGGCTTGGGTCACCCAGGACTGTGATGAGAGATAGTCCTGCATTTTGCTGCTGGTGAATAAATTAAGCTGCCTAAGGTATCAGGGTCATCTGGATCAAGCCCCGCAGAATGCATTCTGTGTAAAGGGACATTCTGGACTCTTGCGAGTATGTGACCTTACAAGTCCAGTGTGATATGTTCTTCTCTTCTTGATTTATGATTTACTGCTTCATGGAGCTGCAGCATGTTAGATTAAATGGGATCACACTGTTTTACCGCAATTGAAGAGTTGCTTCAGGTTTTTTTGAAAGATTATTGATGCTACTAACTAATAGTGTTCCCCTTAGTCCAGCACCAGGAATTCAGGTGCACCCCTAAGGACCTAGAAAACGTAAGGTATCTGTGCACTGTCTGCTGTGGCTGCCCCTCCTCATGGACAGTGATCATCAGCATACTCCTAGACACCGGGGAAGGGGTAGGTTACAGCTATAAATTCAGTGCAGCCTTGTTTCTGCTCCAGAAAAATTATATTTTAGAACTGCAGTAGCAACCAAATTGCAGATGCAAGATGTGAATATCCGGCATCTTGCGCTTTACTATACTGTATGGCGTGCAAAGTGCTAAAGCCAAATTATATAATGGCAAGAAAGAATCCTGGGCTCTAATTGGTCAGTGTGTGACTGGCACTGTGATAGTATCCCAGTATAACTTCACAGGTCTAGTCTCAGCACTGAGAACCTCCTGACTGATTGCATTGGACGATGATGCTCTCTTAAGAAACAAAAATATTTTTCCACACTAACAAAAACATCTTTAAAATTATTTTTTTATTCTGTATAACAACAAGCCATTGTATAATAGCAATAATGCCCTCCAGGGTGTGTGTCATGGGGATAACATCACTTCTCAGATGTTGGATGCACTTGGCCCGTGGCCTCATGCCCAACCATCTGAGGCGTGATGTTATCCCAGCATGACACACACCCTGTTGGGCATTATTGCTTAACTGATTCATCTTCTTCCACAAAATCATTTTTCTTAGTTTGTCTAAATGTACATGTTGCTATTTAATTTTTGAGATTTAGTGGCTGGTTGTATAATGAAACAATAATATAAGAAACTATGAAACTACATTCTGATCTGCTGCTGGGGAATCATCACAGATGACATCATTGTCACTGCACATGGGAATAGCTATTGGGCTGTGTCGTTGTCACCATAGAATTCTTAGGACTAGAATGGAGATGCCTGTCTATGACATGATGACATCAGGCCACATGACAGTGATTTTCTCATAGAGAAACACTTTGCACAGGGGTCATTTCCATTCTACTCCTAAGAGTTCTATGGTTCTCACTGAAGTCACGTAAATCATAGATTCTAGGACGTTTCCAATTTTTACGAAAACTCCATGATTTTTTTTATACTCCAACAGCATAACTGTAAGTGCCTCTTGTGGTCACGCATACTCTTTTTTGCATTTAGGAAAGTTCAAAGGTACATTCAGTGTGAGTGATTTGGCTGCATAATGTCACTGATCATGTCAGTGATAGGACTTTAAGGTCCTGGCATAGGGATTCAGACCTACACATGCCAGGTTCCTATTCCCAGTGTGGAACAATTTTTTTTTTCTCATTACAAGTTATGTAGATGTCATTGATGATTATAGGGATATCATGTACTTTCAGCAGATTTAAAGTACTATATTGTTTATAACTTAAATTCTTCCAGCTCAGACTCTAACACTACATTAGATAGACAGACTGTTAATTATGAAAATTCACTGCAGCTGTATGGGGGGGGGTTACCTGCACTCACTGTATGCATTTCCTGTATAGGATGCTTAGTACAGCAGTAGAGCTACAGACTACCAGGCAGTAGTGGGCAGGGGGCCTGGCTTTGATCCCCAGACTGAAAGATTTGTTTTTCTTTCTTAGTACAATTTATGAAGTATGAGAGATATTGTTAGATGTCATTGCTGATGTTAGTGACAGACTTTCAGCAAGGTTTGACATTCTATATTGCTGATAACTTGAAAGGTTCCCACTCAAACTCTGATATTTAAATGCAACTTGGGAAACATTACTTCAAATAGATTGACTGTTCATTATGAAGTGGGTTTACTCTTAGCACTGGATGTTCCAGCTCAGACTTTGACATTACTTCAAATAGACAGATTGTTAATTATGAAAATCCACTGCAGGTGTGTGTGTGTGTGTGGGTGGGGGTACCTGCATTCACTGCTTGATGTCAGCAGATTTAAAGTTCTATATTTTTTATAACTTAAATTGTTTCAGCTCAGACTCTGACACTATGTCAGATAGACAGATTGTTAATTATGAAAATTCACTGCAGCTATATGGGGGGGGTGTACCTGCGCTCATTGCTTGATGACATTTGCCACAGCATGCATCTCCTGTATAGGGTGCTTAGTACAGAAGTAAAGCTACATGCTACCAGGCAATAGAAAGCATTGGGTCTGGGTTTGATCCCCAGAGGAGAACTTTTTTTTCTTTCTTACTACAATTTGTGTAGTATGAGAGACACTAGTAGATGTCATTGCTGCTGTTAGTGATTTTTTCAGCAAGGTTTGACATTCTATACTGCTGATAACATGAAAGGTTCCAGCTCAGAACTTTGTGGTTTACATGCAACTTTGGGGAAATATCACTTCAAATAGACAGAAACAGACAGACTGTTCATTATGAAAATTCACTGCAGCTGTGGGGAGGGACCTGCATTCAGTGCTGGATGTCCTTTGCCACAGCATGCAACTCCTGTTGAGGAAGCTTAGCACATCATTAGAGCTACAGGCTACCATGCAGAAGAGAATAAGGGGTGTGGGTTTAATCCCCAAAGAGCAACATTTTTTTCTTTCTTGCCACAATTCATAGATGCTGTGTGTCAGATCACGTCCCACAAGCCACTTCTCGTTTCATTGTCAGAGGAAGCCTGCCAGACTTCTTTCTGGCAACATAATTATTCATAGAAACCTTCTTTTGCATCTTTAGTACTATTGGTACTTTGATTACATTTCCCATGGCAGACCCATAGTTTTGGAGATTTTCTATGACAGCACCATGACTGTTAGCATTTTTCATGAAAACACCTTCATTTTGGATAATTGCAAATGACAGACTCAAAATGTGTATGCCTCATTACCACAGTGCACTTGTTCCCCTGTCAATCCCAGTGTGGGATTTTGGTGCTTGCACACAATTCTTGGTCTCCGAGATACTAGTGCAATGTGTTGATTCCTGCTACTGGACCATCTTAACAATAATTGTTTTTAAATATTTCAATTTTTGTTGATGCATGTGTATGAAATATGTCGAAATAGTGATAATTTATTAGGCGCACACTGGGTCCATGTCTTTTCATAATGTTTACTAGGATTTCCTTGATTTCTGTCATTTTGACCATTTGACCATGACAATAGCCATGGTTTTCTCCAAAATGTTCCAGGACAAAAGTACAGCCCTAGCTATATGTCTGGTGACAGTGATGTTATAAGAGGGCTCTTACCAGTGAAATTAGAGTGCACTTCCACAGTGTTTTATACAGTGGTGCTCGCCAGGATGAAACCTAATTCTGTAGCATTCTGCAGTACACTGCAGCAGAGCTACTGCAGTAAACAATGTAATTTCAATGAATTAGTCCCTTTGTCATGCAGGAAACCGTGACACTGCCAGGATAAAGCATAATGTCAGTTTCCTGCATGACAAAAGGGACTAATTCCCAATTACATTGCTTACTGCAGTAACTCAGCTGCAGCATGCTGCAGAATTGAATTTCATCCTGACGGGCACCTCTGTAGCTGTCCTGTCATTCAATAAAATACATAATTCAGAAAACAGAGATGAAAGGATGAAATAAAGGAAAGGTTCATCTGGAAATAATTGAAAATCTATTTTAATTGCCTTTGCCTATCGCCTCTAAAAATCATTCCAGCACCCTCAAAGAGTTAATGCTGCTGTACCCCATCTCTTATCATGCCACATTGCCATGAGTCTGCTCTGTGATAAAATGGGACTTAGCTCAGTAAGTGCCAGCCATGCTGAATGTTATGTATACTGTATTTCACCATCTTACATGTATAACTGCATGACTGCTTCAGGCATGTATATCATCAGGTACTACACTGTGGTGTACTTTCTGACTTACCCCTGCATACCTACCTCTTAAATGTTATCTGCTGAGGACTCAAACAATTAAGAAGAAACGTCTTTCCCAAATGCCATGCTTGTTAACTCCCTCAAAGGGTGAGGTCTGTGACATCCAATAGACAATGTTACAGAGGGATTATTGCCACCATCAGTTTCAAAGGGTTATCGGATAAATCTCATGGAAGTTCTACAGGGGGTTTTCATGCTTTTTTTCAATTTATGTTATGCCCCCTGTTTCTGGCACTGGCTTGCCCTGGAACTCTCTGGCCCCCTCTCCCTGGACACCATCTAAATTTGCTTGCCATCCTCATAGAAGCCCTGATTTATCCCCCAGGTGAGGTATGGGGTGGAGGGGATGTACCAGAGAATGTGCATTATGTCAAAAGGCACAGCAAGGAGGCAGAGGTTAGCCCAGATGTTTGGGGGGGTCCCCAAGACATTGTCTCCAGGGCTGCTGCTTTTTCCTTTTTCTCCCTGATCCTCTGGAAGATGCTGGCACGCAGGGTGGACCAATGCACATGCACATACTATGTATACTCAGCACCGGTCCCCCACCAGTGCCCTTCCCTCCCTCTTGGCACCTAGCTGTACTCCCACCTGTGGTCTCCCAGGCAGCAATACTGCAGCGAGGACAGTGTCTTTCCCTAAACAGAGGAGGAGCACATCCAATGGAACACTCAGTCCTCCTCCTCTCCTCTGCAGGACCCTGATGATCCAAGCTCATTCCTGAACATGGGTCACCAGCATTGTGAGCAGTAACCCTACCTCTGTAGAGATGGACCAGTTTCATATCTTATTTTTTCACTTACACAGTATGGTCAGCCTGAGACACAGCATCCCATTTACTGTGGATTCCTGCTCCTTCCTAGTTTTTTTTTTTTCAGCTGGGATAGACTAAACAGAGAGGTCAAGTAGCCTGCTCAGGGCCACCCTGTGAGCCAGTGACTCTGGGGTAATCTTAAGCTGTGATCGCCCTGTTTAAAAAGCCTATTCTCTCACTATGGGGTTGCACTGGGAGCAGTCTGCAGGCACAGTTGCTTGTGATGCTAGGGACGCAGGTTTTGAAATGAGTGTGTGAAGCCAGAGGGCCAATTCCCCATCATCAATTTTTTCAACCCCCCCAAAATTTTTATGTTTGCACTTGCACAAAATGAACACGTGACAGTGATAGTGGATTTCAGAGGTGTGTCACTGTTAGTCCAGTGCAGGGTAGTCAGCAAGGGGCTCGACAGTGTCAGACCAATCATCAGCAAAGCTGATCATGACACTCCTCAGAGCTTGCTAAGTGGAGACTTCATGACATTCAAAGAAAAGAGCTGCTTGAAACATAAGGCAGCTCTTTCCTTTGATCTGCATAATGCCACCCAGCAAGCACAGCTTATCTGCGTCATGATCAGCCTTCTATTGCCCCTTCCCCCAATGGTAAGATCAATCCCTCCCACCCTCTGCAAGTATCCCATCTACCACTCATTGCTTCCCTTGTCCCATCTGAATTTTCCAACACCAGGGTGTCCAATCCCTGGTGCCGGCTAATACCCCTATGGAAACAAAAACAGCTTTAAGATGTATTTTTTTTTTGCTTGTTTATGTATTTTAAACTTTGGAGTCAGCCTTTGAGCACAATTTCTCATTTGCAAAAGTTCCATGTAAAATAAAAAGTCACAAAAACATTACAAGTACAATAAACAGTTTCAAAGGAAATGCAGCTGAGTCAAGTTCCAATTTGAACAAATCAGTACAGATCATTGTATAAATAGTCACAAGTTATGTACAGTGAGAAACCAAATAAATAGAGAATAATGCATTGGGTGTTGTGCTTTACAAGAATTTAAAACACACCCGAGGTGTGTGATGCAACATAAATGCCAAGAGCAAAGTTCAAGGGGTTTAGAACTGCATCAATACACCGAGGGTGTGTATTAAATTTGAGTATAGCACACCACCCCAAGAGTTATTTTTCATAATTGCTTGGCATCATTTTTTCCCTACTTGTATCAGTGATTTTGTTTCAATTTTGTTAAAAGTGACCATGAACAAGCCTTTTTTTACCAACACATCCCCTTGTTGAAAAAAAAAAAAGTGGGAGAAAACACTGAAGTGTGCTGAAATAATATTTATTGTAAAAAAAAATACTTTTATTAATGGATTAATGGAAACAAAATGGAAATAGGAAGTAGAGTGTTAAATGAATTTAACAACTTTTTTATTAGTATGGGAACTGATGCATTAAAAACTGGGCAGAATAATATGAAAAATGTATCTCAGATAAAAATGAAGGGGGATCAATTAGGTAATGAAAACATTCAACAGGAAGAACAATTGGAATTTAAATTTGCCCCAATAACGAGTAAGGAGGTAAGAGAATTATTATTTAAAATTAACACAAATAAAGCTGAAGGTATGGATGGAATACCAAATGTTTTATTAAAGTTAGCGGCTCCAATCATAGCTCAGCCTATGGCTAATCTATTTAATATGTCTCTTCATATGCGGAAATACCTTCTATTTGGAAAACAGCAAGAGTAGTACCGGTTTTTAAATCAGGATCCAGAATGTTCATAGAAAATTATAGGCTGATTTCTTTATTACCAACAGTATCAAACATTTTGGAAAAGATTGTGCTAAAACAAATACAGGCTTTTCTTAATGGATATAATGTCCTTAATAAGTATCAATTGGGCTTTAGACCAGAGCGTGGAACTACCATGGCCCTATTGAAAGTCACAGGAGATATTGTGGAAGGAATGGACAGGAGGATGCCAGTGGGAGTTTTTTTTATAGATCTTTCAAAAGCATTTGACACCTTGGACCATGGCATCCTCCTGCCCAGACTGAGAACCTGTGCTATATCTGAGATGGTGGTTAGATGGTTCAGAAATTATTTAGAATCTAGACAACAACAATTAACCATTAAGGAATGGTCCTCTGTCCTGAAGGAAACCACCTTGGGTATACCATAGGGATCCATACTTGGACTCATCTTGTATAATTTATATATGAATGAACTAAAATTTTCTCAGCAGGGGGTGCAGTATCACCACTATGCTGATGACACAATTATTTACGTAGCTGGATCATCAGTAGCATCCATTCAGTCAACATTACAACAAGCTTTTGATTACCTGCAAGATTTTCTGATAAGCTGTAAACTAGTTCTAAATGAAAACAAATCGCAGGTTATGGTTTTTCAAAGGGGCAAAGAGGTTTAAATTGAACACAATAAAATTACAAATTGTGATTCCCACAGAGGCCATATTGGACCAAGTAGAAATTATAGATATTTGGGGGTTTATCTAGATAGATACCTGAAATGGGACAGTCATATTGAGAATACCTTAAAAAAAAGTAGGGAAATGCCTAGGATCTCTGTATAGAATTAGAAATAGAATGTCTTTAGAGGTTAGATGACGTATAGTAAATATTATGGTATTACCCATGTTGGAATATGGAAATTTGATTTATATTGGTGCAACAAAATGGCAGTTAAATAAACTGGATGTGATGTACAACAAACTGGCAAGATATATATTAGGTGTACCAAAAATGACACATAGATTAGAGATGTATAGGGAATTGGATTGGCTTTCTCTGTCTCAAAGGAGAGTACTAAGCACAATTATATTTATGACAAAATGTATCTCAGGAAAAGTACCAGATTATGTTGTTGAGAGTATTTGTTTTAAAACACGTATAAGGGGATTGCGTTCTGTGAAAAGTTTGGAATGTGTGGTCCCAACAAGAAAAATAGTACTGGGTAATAATCATTTTATATGTATTGGGCCTGTATTGTGTAATAAATTACCTGGAAATCTAAAACCTTTGAACAGAGAAATCCAGGTAAATGCAATAAAAGGGTGGTATATCAAACATAAATATTGATGGGGAATTAGAATAGTTGATAAGCAAAACATATAAGATATCAACTATACTAAGAGAAGGAGTTTGTCTAACTATAAGATACTGTATATAAACAATTTAGAATGTTGTACTTTATTTGTATTATGTAAGTGTTATTTGTGTTGTTATATTTGTGTGAAGTTACCCTGGAAATGTTAATGCAGGTGTTATTTATCTTATAAGTCTTTTTATGATGTATTGTGATTAATGTTAAGAGTAACTGGAATCGGCTTTTTGGACTTCACTGTAAATGAGCTTCGGCTCAGTGAAGCCATCCATATTTATTCTTATGAATAAAAATGTTACTTACCTACCTACCTACTCTTGTTTGGCTTCAATTCATGCAGTGAGTTGAGGGAATAGATTGCAGGTAGTGCTCAGCGAGCTGATGATCAGAAGGCTGACACCGCACACACACACTACAATGAGTTAAATCAAGGTTTTGCAGGATCAGAAACTGGATATTGGGGTGTCTAGTAGGTACTAACAGTATTATTTTGCACAATGTTTGTTTCCAGGAAGGTTTTGGTAGGTACAGAGTCTGTGGTAATGACAGTGTCAGCAGCTGGTAAAAATCATGGAAAGAGCCATTCGACTGTGTCTCGCACTGACTGTAAATAGTAAACGTGCACATGAATTATGTAATAATTGGCCAGTTATTACAGTAAATAATAACTGGCCATCACCATTGAAACAAACTCTAGCAAGAGCCAATAGGGCTGCAAAATATTGGTATTGTGGGCAGTGAGAAATGTGTAAACTAGCATTTTTTGCACTAACCACTGAGCCACCTAACTGCACTTTTCAATTGTGATATATATACACACACACACTGACTAATACATATACACATACTGTATATGCATATATATTCCAGTGTAACATAGCAGTGCACTGCCTACACACATTTTTACAGGGATTAAAAAAAAGACATTGAGGGACCATTTTCTTCTTTTCAGGCTCCAAGGAACACTGAAGGGAGGGGGGCCACCACTAAACAACTCATTTAAATCAACAATGACATGCACAAGGCTGAAACTGATCTAGAGAGTGGGGGAATACAGACTAGCAATTTCTGAACTAACCACTGCACCACCTTACTGCACTTTGTAATTGTTGTGATACACATACACTGACTAATACATATACACATATATGTGTGTGTATATATATATATATATATATTATGGTAGCACGGTAGTGCTACCATAGTTAGGGTTGAGGAGCCATTTCTATGTTAAGCCCCAAAACTTTGCACCTTAATAACTTTGCAACCGTTTGATGGATTTGCCTGAAATTCGGAATTTATGATCAAGAACCATAGGCCTTGGGATCTGCCAAGTTTCATACTGGTCAGATATACAGCTGTGGAGTTATTAAGTGTGATCTGTGCGCACATTTACGCTTTTCTGGAATTCTGTGAGTACGGCGCCTGCGGTCATACTGTTTGTGTGACGGCCGAAATCTTCGGGAACATGTGGCGGGGTTCCTGATGTGCCTTTGAAGATTTCATGAAAAAATATTAAGCAGTTCAAAAGTTATTCAAAAACAGTTTCCTATTATAAGTCAATGGGAAAAGTTAACAAAAGTTCAACACTTCGCAAATGCATTTTTACTTTCATAAATGGGCCTGTTACTTTTGCCGATCGGCCATTTGTTTTCAGTTGGTGATCAGAAAAATGGTTGGCATTTAAAATTTGGGACCCTCTAGCAACCTAATTTTTTTGTATTCACCTAGTCGGGCCCTGAGGATGCTTGCCATGTCTTTATTTTGTGGTAAAACACCCCAGAAATATGTTTTTCAAATTTCTGGAAAAAGTACTTTCGCAAATTACTTTCGTGCTCATGAAAGTGTCGCAAATTTTGCAAGCTTTCTCAAATTGCGACAGTAATTTTCTAGTCTGTGGGAAAATGACAGCAATTCTTTGGCACTGCACTGCAAAATAACCGTTGGGAGTTTTGGGCTGAAATTTGGAGGGAACGCAGCCGACATCTCACAGATGTGCCTTTCAGTGTTGTATTGAAAAAATATTACAGCGGCAAAGTTATGGCACTCCAAAGTTGACAGTTTTCCCATAGGATAACATCACGGCGCCCAAGCATTACAGGAATCCTTTGGCACCCTGCTGCAAAATAACGGTTTGGTCTTTTTTCCTGAAATTTGGAGGGAAGACAGCCAACAGTACACAGATGTGCCTTTCAGTAGTTTGGTGAAAAAATATCACATGGCGGCAAAGTTACGGCACTCCAAAATTGACAGTTTTTCCCATAGGATAACATTACGGCGCCCGACACTTAACAGAAATCATTTGGAGCCCTGCTGCAAAATAACGGTTTGGTCTTTTTCCTGAAATTTGGAGGAAGACAGCCAACAGCCCACAGATGTGCCTTTCAGTAGTTTGGTGAAAAACATTGCAGGAGGCAAAGTTATGGCGCTCGAACTTTTCTTTTTTCCCATAGGATAACATTACGGGCGTTACTTGGCGCCTTTCCAGGCCGGTATCTCGGAAGCAGTGCGAGATCACGGACTTTTCAATGAAAATTTCTTAGGCCCATAATGGGGCTAAGATACAAATTAGCCAGAACAGTTGTAAATAATATGACTTTTAAATTTTTTTTCTACGTCGTACGGTTCCTGAGATATAATGTATTTAGTATTCCAAGATCTCATTTTCTGCGTCGATACTCATTATTTTGCATACATTATTTGTACTCACTGTCTTTCTCAATGCAGGTTTTGGGAAAACCAGCCTGTGCACTACATTACTTTCGCTCGAATCCATTCCGTTCACTTACCATTGGCGTCTGCGCCACCATGTACGTTATCCTTTACGTTTTCATTTGCACTTGCGTTTCTGTTATTTTTGCCATTTCTGTCTACAGTACTGTTTATCTTACTGTTTCACTTTACATCACCATGCCCATTGACATTTCTGTTTGCAGGCACCATGTTACTATGTGACAACACATCCGTGGCAGACCATTCCGTCTACGCCACCATATGCGTTACCCTTTCTGTTCATTCATTGCTTGTGTTACCATATGCCACTGTTAGAATTTCTCTTTGCGTTGCTGTCCTGTTAGTATGCCAACACATCATGTGGCGGGCCCAGCGTCCTCCGCTGCGTACATTCACTATTTCTCGTTATCATTCTCAAAGAAGGAAATTAGAGCAAAAAACTCCATTTAATGCATTAGTTAGGGTTGTTCCACAGCAACAAAAGTGAGGAAATTAAGCTGTTAATTGAAAACCCCTTGGACCCCGCCCACCCCAACCGGCATTGGGGTGTGCATTGGGATCATGGGTCCTAACTCTCACCATTCTCTATACTTCTGCTGCTTTACACATGTCATGGGGTGAGAGTTGGGGCTGGCGATCTGTCTCCTGTGCCATGTGAAAATGGCCGAGGAATCGGGGGATTTTCAACCTAACAGTAATTTCCTCACTTGTGGAACAATAACAATCATTAAATGATTTTACCTCATATATATATATATATATATATATATATATATATATATATATTCAGTATAACACAGCAGTGCACTGTCTACACACACAGAGCATTGCCACACACACACTAACACACATACACTGCCTAATATGGCATTTACTTACTTATACATCTAACCCTAACTTTTACTGTATTTAGAATAATCACTATGTTTTGCACTAACACATTGTACCAATCTACGGCATGAGTGGGTAACTAAGGCAGTGGACCAGGGAGGTGCAGAGGATGTGGCATATCTGGATTTCAGAAAGGCCTTCAACACTGACCCCCATAGAAGGTTGAGTAACAAACTGTGCAGCATAGGGATGGATCCTAAAATTGTTCTGTGGGTGGAGAACTAGCTGAATGGCAGGAGTCATAGGGCTGTGGTAAACGGGGAGTACTCTGGAGCGGGAGAGGTGACAAGCAGTGTGCCACAGGGGTCAGTGTTGGGGCCAGTCCTCCTCAATGTCTTTACTGGGGTAATTGCAGAGGGACTAGATTGGGAAGGTATGCCTCTTTGCAGATGATACAAAGGTATGCAGTAGGGTGGACGCTCCAGGGGGTGTTGAAAGAATAAGGGAAGACCTCAGAAAACTGGAGAAATGGTATGAAGAATGGCAGCTGGGATTCAATGCAAAGAAGCACAGGATCATGCACATAGGGCAGAAGAACCCAGGCGTAAAGTGCAACTAGGTGGGGAGGTACTGAACAGTCATGAAGCAGGAAAGGGACCTGGGAATTGTCATCTCAGAGGACCTAACAGAAATGAGGCAGTGTGATAAGGTGGCTGGAAAGGCTAGCCAGATGCTTGGGTGCATAGGGAGGGGTATCATGAGTAGAAAGAGGGCGGTCATCCTGCCCCTGTAAAAGATACTCATGAGACTGCACCTGGAATGCTGCATCCAGTTCTGGAGGCTCCATCTGAGAAAGAACATGGACAGGGTGGAGGTGGTGCAGGGGAGGGCAAGCTAAATGATGCAGGGCCTGCAGGATAAGACCTATGAGGAAAGACTAAAGGAGGCAAATATGTATTTCCTGGAGGAAAGGGGGGGCATGATTGAGGCATACAAATACATCACCAGCATAAACAGAGTACAGGAAGGAAGCATCTTTCAAAGTAAGAGACGCTCCAAGTCAAGCTGGCACAAAATAAAGTTAGAGAGGGGAAGGCTCAGGGGAAACGTGAGAAAATATTTTTTTCATAGAGAGGGTGGTGGATGCCTGGAATAGCCTATAAGAGGGGGTGGTAGGGGCTAAAATGGTGACAGAATTTAAGAAAGAGTGGGATAGACAGAAGGGTATCCTAGAGGCAAGGGGGGGCTCCAGAGTTCAGTTTGGGCATGGGGCCTCACACTAGATAGGGATTAATAGAGCAGACTGGGTGATGATGTGACTCCAACCCACCCAGCCAGCCCTCCCATTGAGCACCCACCACCCCGCATCCCCAGATTTCCCCACACACCCTCACTCACCTGAAACAAGTCCCAGTGTGAAGATCCACTCTCCCATCGAAGACACATCTTGCTGCTGGAACTGGGGATGAAGATCCACTCTCCCACTTAAGACACATCTTGCTACTGGAACTGGGGACTGCTATATGAGAAATTAGGTAAGTGCGGTTCAATGTATTTCAATGGGTTTTCAACTGCACTTACTGTACCTTATTTCTCATATAGCAATCGCAAGTTCCAGCAGCAAGACATGTCTTCCATGGGACAGTGGATCTTCACACTGGGATCTGTTCTGGTGAGTGAGGGTGTGTGGGATCTATTCTGGTGAGTGAGGGTGTTTTGGGAGGTCTGGGGATTGTGGGGTCGCGGGTGCTCAGTGGGAGGTTGGGCTGGGGGTGTGGGGCTGCATCAGTGATGGCCCTTTTTTACAGATTAAAAAAAGACATTGAGGGACAGTGTTCTTCTTTTCAGGCTCAGAGGTACATTAGAGGGTGGGGGATTGCCACAAGACACCTCATTTAAATCAGCAATAACATGCATAAGGCTGAAACTGATCTAGAAAGAGGGGGATGTAGACTAGAAATTGTTGCACTTACCACTGAGCCACCTAGCTGCACTTTCTAATTGTGATATACACACACACTGACTAATACATATACACATATATAGATATATATACAGTATTCCAGTATAACATAGCAGTGCACTGTCTACACACATTTTACAGAATAAAAAAGACATTGGTGACTGTTTTCTTCTTTTCAGGCTCTGAGGGACATCGGAGGGTGGGGGAAGGGGGTTGCCACTAGACAGCTAATTTAAATCAGCAATGACATGCATAAGGCTGAAAATGATCTAGATTGTGGGGAATGTAGAATAGCAATTTTTGCACTAACCACTGAGCCATCTAACTGCACTTTCTAATTGTTGTGATACACACACACACACTGACTAGTACATATACACATATATGCAGATATATTCCAGTACAACATACAGTACAAGTCACAGAAAACTGTCATTTCAACTGACTGGTTTAGCATTTTTTAGTGAGTTGCATAATGTGTGCACTGCTCACTGCAATGAATTAATAAAAGTTTCCTAATGGTTTGTTTCTAGCTGCTATTCAGTTTCAGCTTACTGTACTTTTCAGCTCTCTGGAAGCTATTTATCAATGCAGTGCATGAGCAGTGCACACATTAAAGTTAATCTATCAGCTTTTAGCAGCTATACTGAACTTGTGTGACCAGTGTGTCTGTAGTAACATCTACGGCAAAATAAACTATTCATGTGCCCAAGTATGAGTAACAGTAAGATCTGTCACCTAAATTTAAAAAATATATACTTTAGCTCAGACCAAGTACATTACTTTAGTGCTTGACCGATCTTCCACTGCCAGATGCCTCTTCTCAATGTGAACATGCATTGTGACTGTGCAAATTTCCTGAACAAGTGTAAGTGATAGTTGGGGCTAAAAGTACATGCTCTTCTGTGCATGGGGATCTTTATAAGAATAATACAGAACATTGCAAGCCTTACTTTTACCACTTTGAAAAACTGAACCGTGATCTTGAGCATGCATGTCACGTCCATGGCAACATCATGAGTATTCTCATGATCACGGTCTTGATTTTCTAAGTGGTAAAAGTAAGATTGACAATGCTCTTTTTTATTCTTACAAAGATTTTTGTCTATTCCAAAACAATATCTAGCAGCATGTGGCTAGTGGGACTGGTATCAGTTTCGACCCCTGTCCATGAACGTCCACATGTGGTCACACAGGTGACAGTAAAGGAACAGACAGTCAGGCCCACCTTCACAGTGTACACACACACACACACACACACACACACACACACACCAGAATAGGTAACATATACAGTTAGAAAAAATGAAGAAACATACTTCTACTGCAACACAAGATGAAACCATACCCAAGCACAGCCCCTAATAAGCTAATATATAACACCATCAACTTATGATAACAATGGGTGCACATGGGCACTTCTGCAAAGCCCCCACACACACACTAGACAGTATGGCTTGATATAGGTTAGAACTGCTGCATACAAAGGCATATTAAAAATGATAGATATATGATTTGTGACACAGCATAGGTCACTGAGTTGCTATACAATATGATGGGGGGCTATCTCAGAAGATATGAAGGACTGGAATACCTTTGTGTTGCTAAACAAAACAGACAATGACCCCCTAGATTACAGATAAAGCAACGATTAGGTATTAATAATTAAAAATACTAGCCAATCCAAGTAAGTCTCTGATTTCTGTCATCTGAATCAGAACTGTCAGTCTCTTTGTCAGAATCAGATGCAGCTTTCCCCACTTACACTGATTACCACTGGATACTATGGGCTCAGATTGGTAAGGTTGGATACCAATATCAAAGTTTAAATGTATGTCCTCAACATCTTTATATTCCTCTAACTCAAACATGATGAATAGTGAGTACAGGCACAGTAAAGACTGAAATCCAAATGTAAAAAAAACACACTTCCTGTAAAACAGATAGCTTAACGGATCTAAGTTTTCAGGAACAAGGCACATAACTAGCACAGACTAGCAAACTCATTTTCAGTACTTTAGCAACAGAATTGCAACAGCATGGTAAGTTTCAAGATGAAAAAGTGCACATGAACAGTCCATTTCAAATCTCCACTGTAAACAACTGTAAGTTAAATGAAGTGTGTTTAGGGGTCCTTTAATATACAGTATCTTAAGTGAGAGTTATAACAGCAGATGATTCATTACATAAACATTCCATTCTGTGACATTTGAATTACTCACTGCTATAGTCCAAGGATTGTCTGCTTATCTCCCTTTATAGCTGGGAAAGACTGACTGAGCTGACATGTTTATGAGCTATGAAACTTTCTTGAAAGACAGTTTTACCCAGATTGAAGCTTAGCACAAAAAATAGTGCTCTGAAACATTGCTAAGCTAAATGAAAGCAGAATAATACCACAAAAGCTCCAATTTTATCTAGCCCATTAGGAATCAGGAGAGCTCCCTTTTTCTACTGTGATAGCAAAACGTCTGCAGGGCTCTGCCCACTGCAGCCATAAAAATTGATGGCCATTTATTACAACTGTTTAATTATTACAATTACATTGGACTGGAAAGGCAGATCACAAAGATTTCTTAAACTGATTAAACTTGGGGAGATTCAGCAGTGTATCAGGCAATTCATTTAACCAATTAGCGGCCCTGACAGTAAATGACCACTTTTGCAGCTAAGTATGCTGGAAAGGAGGCTTACGGGCATTCCTGGCCATGTTTCTGGTGTTGTATTGTTTGGAAACAGTGTGGAAGCAGCGGGTGTTAGGCCCAACAGCACCTTTTTAGCTAACAAACAGGTCTGAAGCTTTATTCTGCTAGGTAAAGGTAGCCAGTTAGTGAGTGTGTAAAGGGTACAACTATGATTGTGGTTATCTGCATGAAGTACAAAGTGCCATGCCTTACTACACATCAGCTTTACTCTGTTTAGCACCATGTCACAGGCAGTAGTGTTAATCTATAAGTGACAGAATGGAGCTAGCCACAATAAGGCATCTAGCATCCCCAGTGAGATTGTTTCTGTTACAATATAAGGCACCCAGTCTTCTGTTAACTATGGCCACCAGACTGTCAGCATGGGGGAAAAGAAAAGGTGTCATCCAGAGTCACTCCAAGGTATTTGATGGTCTCCACCTGTTCAAGATTTTGACCTTGGTCACTCTAGATGACAAAGGGTGGGGCGTACTTCTCCTGTGTGATGCTAGAGAAGAGCATGGTCTTTGTTTTTTGTTTTTTGTAATTAAGGACCAGTTTGTTGTTGAAGAACCAGCTTTCCAGTGACCTAAAGTTACTTTTGAAAGTGGCGGTAAAGCTGTCAAGGTCAGGCATAGTAATGTAAAGTGTAGTAAATGTCTCCTGTCATCTGTGCTCAGCTTGTGCACTGCTGCTTTGTTTTTCTGTGTGCTTCTGGTTTCCAATGGCTGCACTACCATCATGGAGTGAGTGCTTTCCTCCTGCTTCTTCTTCTCTAGTACCCCCACCCCACCCATTTCCACTGTATGACACCTGGAGTGCGCAGCTCGGTGCCACCAAATATGACACCAGCATTGTGGTGCCCCATCCCCAGTGTCAGTACCTGAAATAAAGAAAACCATCCCCCATAGTCTTTTTAATTTTTTCAAACCCTGTAAAAACCAAAAAGTCCATTGATGTCTGTTGCTTCCGCTAATGGTCAGGCAATGGCAGTTCCAGGATGCGCATCAGACCCACTGACATTAAACAACAACAACAAAAAAAGAACATGTTCCTGTGGGGAGCTGGTGTGTCTAGGGTGAGCACCAGACCTGCTGACTATAAATAAATAGAAAAAATTGATATGCCAGTCAGGAGATGGCAGGTAAGCACCAGTTCCCCAGACTTTAAACAAAAAAAACAGATGTGCCAGTCAGAAGACTCAGGTACCTAGTTAGCAATGGACCTGCAGACATTAAAACCAAAAAGGGGATATGCCAGTTAGGAGATGGTGGGATCGGGGTCAAGCACTGGACCCAGCAACTTTTAAGAAATTAAACTGTTAAGAAATCAATGTTCCCCAGTAACCAGTCAGACCAGGAACTGTCATGCTTGCTCTAGTGGCTAAATTAAGAGGTCCCCACCTGGGAGGGGGACCAGGACCCATCATGCACTCCAACAGCAAAATAAAGGGGTCCCATACCATGGTAGACTGGAAAGAAAACCTCCACCCTGTCCACAGTTTGAAAAAGCCCCCCTCTGATGAGAAGACCAGGAGCCATTACACGCTCCAGAGATCACTCCACCAATGCAAGTCAATGGCTAAAGCCTGGGCAAATTACAGGGCTGATTCTCTGCTGGGGTGTCAGTGGGGAATAGTACCCTCCTACGCACCCATTGCAGAAAATCTGACAAACAGAACTAGTCACATTGACAGCAATAGGCTTCAAAATTCGTTTGGTGCCTCAACATTATTTCTGTAATTGTTTCTGCAATCAAAAATGGAAAGGCCTAAAATTCAAATTGGGTGGGGGAAGGGAACTGTTCAGCAATTCTACTAGTACCAACTGCAAAGTCTGGGTTGAGATTGGAAACAGTCTCTGTCAGAAATACAGTACATAAGTAGATCTAAAGTAATGATGCAGGTTTGTTCTTTGTAGGGATTTGTAATTTATTTACCCTGCTGACATCACGTAACATCTTGTTTAGAGTGGGGGTCTACAGGAAATGTAACACGTATTGCAAATGGGAGGAACTGAAGCAGCAATGTGGTTTTGGGGTTGAAGTATAGGCTTAGGAAATGGAAGACCACAGATTCAAACTAAGGATGATCAGATTCTGATTTTCACATTCAGATATATCTGGATCCGATCCAAAAGTTAGGATTTAGGATTTTCAGATTAAGTGGCTGAAATCCTTTTCAGTCTGATTCCAATCGGATTCTAAAATCTGATTCCAAAGTTTGAAGTTCTCAAAGATGGTATTCTGTGCTCAGATCAGAATCAGATTTCGACTTGGATACTCTGAAATCCCAAAAAGGACAGATGGATTGGATTCAGGGATATCTGATCACCCCTAGCTCAAACCCTACCTGAGCTAAATACTTACTGTGTGACCTTGGGAAAGTCACTTAACATCCCATGCTCAACTGCATCTAGATCTGAAGATGTTAGAACTCCTTGCTCCACACTGAAATTGGAATGTTGCACCTCAGCTGGGCTAACCTGAGTAAATATTCTGGCAAATGTGCTGGGAGCTCAACTGACTTGCTCAAGGTCACCCAGCGAGCCAGCGATTACAGTGTGATTCAGACCTGGGATTTATTATATATGTTCCCAGTGTATTGCTCTGCCACTGGTTCCCACCAGCTGTATCGTAAGATGCTGCAAGGCATCTCAAGGCAAGTCCCTGTTAACTGCACTGTGACTCCATTCTACTCTGAGGAGTTTCTGAAGTGTTCCTGCAGGATGACAGACTGCACCTTAGAACAGTAAAATGAAACAGACAGCGGAATGCAACACAGTACCTTGCAGTAAATGACTTCACAAGATATTGTATGTCAAAAGGGTTTACTTGCCATTATAAAATAAGTCTCAGAAATGCTGCAGTCTGATTGGTTGTCAGTATTCCAAGAGCTTTTTCACTGTCATGCGCAAACCGATCACCATGGCACATTAATTCTTCCTGTCAGCATTCCATTCTCTAGCACTTCTGGATGTCTAAAATGATGCATTCTGATTCTGAGCCAGCATTCTTAAACATATGGTGGATTAGTTATTTTATTACAAATCTTCCTCTCAATGAGGAAAAAATTCAAAAGGTACACTTCTAACTCTTTTCTTTTGGAATAAGTTTTCTTATAATAATGATACGGCACTCCTAGGAGTTAGATTAACAGTCCGTTATTCAAGCAACAGTGCAATGAAAAAAGTAAATTCAAAAAGCAAATTTTCTGCTATGGTTATGACAAATATTGGCAGAACTGTTGATCTGAGTTTTCTGCATGCTTCCTTTGCTGTGCTCTGTACATCAGCATTTCCCTCCTTGGGTCTTTAATATTATGTCTGTGCAAAAATGAGGCTGCCATCTTTTTTTCTTGAGAAATAATTACTTTATAACTTTCATAAAATCCTTAAATGATAACGGAAACAGAAAATTTCACCACCAAAATAAACTGGAAGATATCTGGCATCGATTAGGAAGAAAAAAGGTGGGATCAAATTTTAGCCCATTTTCATTGCACTGCTGCTTTCACTCCCTAGGGGCAATATGGCACCTGTTGGCATCTCATGCCGAATTACGCCCCTAGGGTTGATTAATAGGCCATTAATCTAACCCCTGGTATTCATGCCTTATTGCTTAGTTGAATTGCACTGTTCCCTGCAGCATACTGCAGCACTTTGCAGTAATAATGCAAAGGTATTAGATTGCACCCTGGCCAGCTATACTGCACCTCATGTCACCATCACGAATGTTGTTTTATGATAACTGCAGGAACATGCTGTAAGAATGCATCTTTCTCATGAACTGAACTTTCCTTGCAGATATCGATGAACAGCACACGGGGAGCCCGCAGCTTGGCGACATCACCATGGTCAATGGGACACTGAACGGAACCCTAGTGGAGGATGACATCCAGAACAGCTACATAGCGCTCCTCTTCGGCATTCCTCTCATCCTGCTGATTGTTCTCGGCAATATTCTGGTGTGCCTGAGTGTGCTGACTGAGCGCTCCCTGAAGACTGCCACCAACTACTTCATCGTCAGTCTGGCCGTGGCTGACCTGCTCCTGGCCGTCCTGGTCCTCCCTCTCTATGTCTACTCTGAGGTAAGTGTCTGCTCCTGCTTCAATCTGTCAATCTCTGTTTTTGAAAAAGTTGTGGTGAGATTTAAACTGGGTGGATAGGAGACATGTTGAAGGTCACACAGTACATAAATGGATCAGGTGGGATCTTACCCCATGTCTGTTCATGTTGTACATCTCATGTTGAGAAAAACCAGACTCTACAAAGCAGCGCCATCTAGATGTAAGAAGCTGTCAATGACAGAGTCCCCCAATGATGAAAATTATGAACTAGATAAAAAGAATGCCAGATTTTGATTGGCTGAGACGTTATTATCACAAGGCTATTATCCCAACATGACAGCCTGGCTGAAAGTAGCGCCACAGAAATAGACTCACCACTTAAAAAGACAGCCATCTGTTTCTCTTTCCAGGAAAAATGTCTGCAGAAAACATGACTTGACATGGTCTCTTTCCTCACACAGGACCACAATGGATCTGCTTTCCTGTACTCCTACCTGTAGTCTCATGCCTGCAAACTGTCACTATTCCTGACTGTCTTATCTGCAAATCATCCATATTTTGTTTAAATTGTCTTTCTCTGACCGCCAGCATCATGTCTCCAACTGCAGCTAAAATGACTCTCACTCACCACAGTTAAATGACTCCCGCTTAGAATGCAACTGAAATGGCTGCAGACTGTGGCTTTTTTTAGAAGAAAAAAACAATGATAAATTGAACTGCTGCTCCATGTAACCAGACCCCATGCCATCAAGAAGAACATCCCTGTAGCTGCAGCCGATCATGCCAGCCTAACCCCAAGAGCCCCCTGTAACTGCTATGTTCTCCACTGAAGCGGCAGCCCGCCATCATTCTTGCCCTTACTCACCTCCAAAAAAAACAACTGCTGCTTAAATGCAGCATTTTCTCCACCAACTGGCCAAATGGCCACATTACATAGCACAAATTGCACTAGTTTTTCATTGTAACTTTTTGGCTACCTATTTATTATTTTTTAATAGTTTAACAGATAATTTTTTTTAACAAAAATTATTTAACAATGTGAATGTACCCATTTTATAAACACAATAAGGCACACCAGGGTGTGCATTATGGTGGGATGACAGCTCTTCTCAAGTGGTGCAAACACTTGACTTTGCCTCGTGCTTTAACCCACCCAAGGCGGGCAGTTATCCAACCGCAGCACAGCCCCTGGAGTGCTTTATTGCTTAGTTATGAAATGGGCATAAAACAAATTCAGAAACCTGATTGGCTGAGGAGCTCGAAACCCAGTGCTGATATCACAGCACAACAGCATTGGGGAAGTTCCATGACCTCACTAATCTGTTTACATAAAGCAGGCACAGCTGTTATCAATACACCTCATCAATTCGCGTGCTTGTATTTAAAAAGAAGTGCAGCATCTGTCATCTACTGGCCAAACAGAAATGTTACAATGGCTCATAATGACTATTTATCTTTTCCCCCTTTTTTCTAATGTTTACTTAAATTTTTTTAAAGTATTTTTGTACTTATCATAATGGACCTGTGTCATAATTACACTAGGGCACACTAGGATGTGCTTTGTGCTGGGATAATAGCACATCTAGTGCAGTTGCAGCATTTGGCCTTTGGCCTCGCGCTTCAACCCATTCGAGATGTGCAATTATCCTAGCAAAAATCACACCCTGTCATGCTTTATGTACAGTAAGTGGTAACACACGATAGGATATTGGTTGTGCTTCCACAACCACATAACCAGGGGTGCAGTAAGGCATGAGACCACAGGCTGAGTGTCTTCAGCCCCTGAAAGTGTGGCTGCGACAGTACAACCAACACCCCATTGTGTCTAAGTGTGCTTATAAAATGGGTTTTGTGTTAGGAATGGGAGAAAATTAAAATTAAAAAAGGAAAATGTTTGAGAATCAGTAGTTTTGTGTGCAATAGACCCTTTGCAGATGGGCTGTTGTTACAAGGTACTAGACTGAGTTTCATTGTGCAGGCCACTGTGGTGTGTGCTTTTTGTGTGAATTTACTTTTGAAGTCACCACCCACCCTCCCACCTCCGGTTTTGTTTCACATTTTTCTTTAAGTTAAAAAAAACTGAATATTGTTTCACTTTGTGGATTTTAGTTGTGAAGAGCTGGTATTAGGTGTTTTAGTTCAGTGACTGAGTGGACCAGCAAGGTAGTAGTATGAATAAATGTGAGACCGTGATTAGAGATTACAGCATCAAGGAGCTGCACACTGATATTTGTAGTACTTCAGCAACATTGGTACCATGACTTTTCATACCCATTGGTTGTGCTGTCTCAGTCTAATGGCTAGGCACAAGTTTCAGCCAATTGGGATGCAGGGTTCCTAGTACCCATTTTCTAATGCTGCAATAATAACAGCAGAGAGACCTTTGGAGATGATAGTTGAGCGTGCAATATATGGTGTTCCGAAGGCAGCAGCTCTAACCCATTCAGCTAAAGGGACATTTCTGGTTAGCTAATTAGTAGTTAGTTAGGAAGTAAGTTAGTTAGTAGAAACTAGTGACCAGGAAAGGCACACTGAGCCAAGACGTTGTTTCCAGGTGTGACCCATGAGGAAGTGATGCAACAAGGATGGGTGGGCAAAACAACATTACACAAAAATTATAGAGGAATAAAAATATAGCAATTACACAGTAAGACATGGCAGGATGTGAATTGTTATGTGATAGTGGCATACCCAGTCACATTGCGCTGAGTGCCTTCAACACCTGGAAGTGTGAGTACTAGGAATCGTACTAGGAAATTTTAGAACAGAAGAAGGTTGTTAGCCCATGAACTGCCCCACACTACTTAATGGTAATAATCTGTAATTTGGGCCCCATCCATGTAACAGTCCAATACAGGCTTAATTGCATTCAGGTTGGTGCAACCAATTACATCCTATAGTAAGGCATTCCATATGTTAATCACTCTTTGCATTAAATACAATTTTCTCCTTATTGTTCTGAAGTTTTTAGATTGCAGTTGTCTATTATATACCCTTATATAAAGGGTTGATTTCTTGATTTCCAGCCAAAATGACTAAAGCTTTTCAGAGTCATCCATTATTTTATACAGCATTAATAACCCCCCTTTATTTTTATTCTTCTTATTTGAAGACTGTGAAGTCCTTGTCTAGAAGTCTTTCTTTGTATTCTTTACCCTCATGTTCTCCTTATCATTCTGGTAGCCCTAGGATAGAATCCTTTTGTTACCATCTGTATTTCTGACATTGGTAGGTCCCCAAATCTGTGCACAGTAATTAACATGTGGCCTTACAGAGGTTTTGTATGGGGATACTATAACCTTAGGGGATCAATTTGAGAACATTATCTTGAAGCCCCCTAATGAAGCTGTAACAAGTGAAGTGCAGTGGTACCTTTGGTGGTTTTAGGATACATGTGTAATGTACCTGCACTGAGTGACACACTCAATAAATTCAGCCTAAACTGAAATTTATTGTGGCTGTGTCCTGCTCTCCTAAGTGTGTGCCACGTCTTACCTTGGTTATACTGTGCGTGGGGGCGGCCACCCCCAGTGGCAGCACTTTTTCACCAGCACTGTGAACACCAGCCATTCTCTGAATTTGCCTCTCATAAGTCCACACTTACCTGACTGAGCCCCCTTTTCACTCCTTCTGCCGTTTCACTTTGGACTGTCCTCATCGTACTCAGCACTGTTCATTCTACTCCTCCCTTTCTCTTCTCTCCCTCGATGCCAGGTGCCTCTCTCACTGTGCCTCTTTTATCTTCAAATTCTGGTTTGGCCCCTCCCACCTTACCTTAACTCTCTTCTCTCTAGTCCCTCTGTCCTTGTGTACTCCCTCCACCACTCTGACTCTCGATATCTCTTTCTTTCTTGTAAAATAATTTGCAGGTCCAGCTATTTTTCTGTTCAGATGCCATAAGCTTTGGTCTTCTCTGTACTCTGTTATTTGCTCCTCCTCCTCTTTCTTCTAGTCTCTCAGATCCCTCCTTCATGACTTCTGTACTCCCAGCTGCATAATGTCCCTGAACCCCCCCAGGCCCCGTTATGCAAAGACTGCAGCTGTAAAGCCCCATCCTGTTACTGCTCCCTAGACTGAAACTTAGCTACTGTGTATTACTGTGTACTAGTGTGTGTTCTGTGGAACTGTACTTGTCTTCATGTTGTAGCCCTGACACTGTGTACCAGCGGGCTACTCCCCTGCCTGATGACAATACAGGTTAATGGGCCTAGGTTCCATTCTGGTGACATCGGGAGTTCTTTCCTAAAGATATAAATAAATAGCACGGTGCCTCCACCCAGAGTAAAATTACAGTGGGCCAAATATTTGCGTAGTACAACCCCCTGGGATGTACCTAACCACCTCCCCTTCCAGTCACCCCACACACAGAATACCACTTTAAACTGTAACTTTGTAAAACACATGCAATTAATGACTGTTGCTAATAATATGCTCACAGGCAATTTTAACAGCAACAAATGTAACACTTTATTGTAGGGAAAGGGGAATGGGACAGCAGTGAAAAAGCAACAGTGAAGCTGAATAAACTGGCAAACTCAAAGAACACTAACAATAATTGTGCCCACCTCCAATCAGCAGCAACATTTAAATTCCCCACCTCCCCACTGGTACGAGTGTCTCTAAGTCTACCTAGGTACCCAATTTAAGGTGCAGGCCTGATAGTTGCTGTGGGCTGGCTGGCGTTGGGGCCCCTGGAACAAACTTTAGCTAAGCTGGAACTTGATGCAATTTAAACTGGATTCCCCAGGTCAGGGCAGGCCCTGTTTTACTCACAGTACTGGAGTCCCAACTCTCAGGATTGGAAGCCTTTAGCACTGCCATGGAGGTATGAGCAGGCACGATGGATGAAGTAATACTGTCTGGCATCTGGTCACCTTTTGGTGGACTCGCAGGAGTCTGGCAGCTTGTCACCTTCTGCCTTGCTTGTAGAGTCTGTCAGCTTGTCACTTTCTCCTTTGCTGGAGTGCAGGAGCAATGCACAAGGTTTCCTGATCCACAAAGAGCCCAGACCCAAGGAGTGACCCCACTGTCCAACTCCCCCAGGAGGGACAAGAGTGTCCTATCACTCAATCCACCCCACTTGATCAGGGCTGGCAGGTCCCTTTACCTGGCTCCAGTGTAGCTTGTGCAGAATACAGTCACAGTCTCCACCTGGAATGGGTTCAGCAGCATCACAATGCAGAAGCAGCCCCTTCATTTCACCTCCAGTGGGGCAACTGGAGCTGGCAGCAAAACAGTCTTTAGGGTGGCAGCCCAGCTTCAGCAGCAGGTTTCCAGCAGCAAAGACAAGCTCCTAGATGTAGGAACTCTGCAGGCTTCTTTTCCACACTGGGCTTCCAAATTCAGACCAAACTTGGCAAACTTCAAACTCTGGTACAAACAGGTCAAACCTTCCTCACAGGATAAGGATTCCGCGGGATGCTGCAACTTTAGCTGCCAATACAGGCTCTCTAAGCAGGAGAAAACCTCTCTGAAGTTCTCAGGCATTTGGCTGCAGAAACCACTAGACTGGCTTCCGAATTTTTCCTCCACACCCAGTGAGTCCTCTTGACTCACTGAGAGCCCAAACAAGACTGCCCCAAGCTATAACTGTCCCTGGGGTTTCACTCTGAAAATAGCAGCTTCTGATTGGATGAAAGTAGTTGTCCATCAGTAACATTATTAAACATTAACTCTTTTTTTTTTTAACCAGGAGAGAGACACCAAGCTGAAGCTTGTTTCCAGGTATGACCTGGGAGCACAAGGAAGTTAAGTGACTTGCTCAGGGTCACACAGTATGCAAGTGTGGGCTTTGGGATTCAAACCCAGGTCTCCAGGTTTGCAGCTCAGAGTCTTAAATCACTGTGCTGTACTGCCTCCTTTTGTTTGATTATTGATTGGGTATTGATTTGGGTGCCTAGAATAGGATTCACAGCTTCTCCTAGCAGTCATTTCTTTGAGTTTGGGCACCTAAGATGCTGATTGGCTGGCTATGGTGTCAAAGACAAATAGTATGGCTGCCACAGTAAACAGTTTATGGATGTTTATATGCTGTCCTATCTTTAGAGTTTTTGTGCAGCCAAACAAAACAGTCTTTACAATGTATTGCTACTTTTTCTATAGTCACTGTTACAGTATATGCTTTATTTTAAATGCATCTTGTTGTATTTTCTGTTTTGAACTGTACTCCCCCCCTCCCCCCAGGACACGTAGGAAAGAGCTGTTAACAGCTCAGTATATCTTCTTTCTTGATGGTGTTGAAATGAATAAGAAAGAAAAGGAAGGAAGGAAGGAAGAAGGAAGGAAGGAGCAAGCACTTACTGTATATTGACTGAATTTCATCCTGCAGTCATTTGACAACTCCTCAGTTTTATACAAATTAGCTTGCAGTCTCATGTGAGCCTCCACTAAATCCATCTGTCTCCAACCAGCTTGTTGTTGTCAGTGGTTTATTGTACTCTTGTGTAAACTAGATACAGTATTGAATACTGAATAGCATACGTCCCAGTATGAAACACTGGTGGACCCCACTGGTGACCCTGCCCATGTCTGAGTAATAGCCATTTAGCAGTAACTGGTGAGTTCTGTAGCCCACACAATTTACTGCCCAAGTAGTAATGTTCATGTGAATGCCAGTACTGCCCAATTTAGAAATCATTTTGTTATGAGGGACCATTAAAACTTCTGATGGAATCAAAAATAAAGTCACACCAACAGGCTCCCCCATGTCTGCCCCAGCTGATGTTTAACAAAGCAGCACGCATTATTGAAGACAACTTTTATGGAGCATTTTAGCTGCTCACACCGGTATGCGGTGAACATCTATATCAGGAATGAGAGCCAGTTCACTGCTGAGGTGGTAGGCAGGAGGACCCAGCGCTTCATAACAGAGTCCCTTAGTCAGGAGTGAAAGCCAATTCATTGCTGAGGTGATGATCAGGATGGCCTCACGCTTTATGACAAAATCACTTTGTCAAGAGTGAGAGCCAGTTCATTGCTGAGGTGGTAGACAGGATGACCTGACATTTTCTGACATAGAATCACTTTGTCAGGAGTGACAGCCAATTCAGTGCTGAGGCAGTAGACAGAATGACCTGGCGCTTTGTAACAAAATCACTTCATCAGTAGTGCCTTGGTTTCCACAGTGTTCTGAGTTTGAATCTCCATGTTAGAGGATGATCCCCTCATTAGTAGGGTTAGCATTGTCCCTCATTTATTTATTTAGTTAGTTGTTTATTTAACATTTTGGTAACCTCCTCTTCCCCCCCACTTGCCCAATCCCCCCTTCCCCCCACTCTTACTTCCTACCCTCCCCCCACTGCCCCATCCTTGATCCCATGTGTCCTCACCAGTGGCTTTAGCTACGGCTATAAATGCTGGCATATATCCACCAACCTCCGTACTTACCCCCTCTGCACTTCTAGCCTTGTCTCTCTTCTAACGTGTTACCCGTAGATAGTGGCTGTCACCACTGTATTGTGTAAACATAATCCAGATCATAACCTGATTCCATGTTCTTCCAAGGCTGACAACTTAGTATTGTTTAAATCTAACCCATGTTGTATCACTTTTTGATGTAGCCTCCCCCCTTGCATGTAAGGTTGTTGTAAATCCCTGTACAATGTTACTCTTACTCCTTGTACCAATGTGTAACTCAAATTCCAAGTGGCAATGTACGCAATGTTACTCTTATTTCTTCATGTTCCAATGTGTAACTCAATTCCATGTATCATGTACTCATCTGCTCTCCTCTGTAACCCCCCTCCCCCCAGGTCACACCGTGAGATGAGCATCTTGTTGCTCAGTGTGCCTTTCCTGGTGAAACATTTCAATCAATCAATCAATCAATCAATCAATCAATCAATCAATAAATAAATAAATAAATAAATAAATAAATAAATAGGCACACAGAGCAGAACTCATTTCCAGGTGCAACACGGGGACAAAGGGTACAAATACAACAAAGGGATGATACATACAGAATATAAAACAAGGCAATGTACACTGCAAGTTAATATAAACATTTGAAATCGGTGATAACAATAGGAAATTATTTAAGTATAACTACAGTATACATATAATAAGGTGCTCAGGTAGAAGTTTTTAGGTGAGAGGGACAGCAAAGGATGAAAATGAGGGCACAAAGCTATGCAGGGGTGGAAAGAGAGTGGGGAAGAGAGGAGAAGAGATGTGAAAGAGAAAAAAAGGAAGAATTGGCAGGGAGCAGTCACGGGATATGAAAGGGGGGCCTAAGAAGGTGTTTTAGTGACGGAAAGGAGGGGGTGAGACGGGTGTGAGAGGGGAGGTTGTTCCAAAGAGAAGGAAGTCTGTAAGGGAAGGCATGGTTCTCCATAGGTGTACGCACTCTGGGGAGGGTGAAGGAGCGGGTGCAATTTGTATGCGAATTGTAGGAGGAGGGAGTGGCTGGATTAAGGAGAGATAAGAGGGAAGAGTCCCAAACCAGTAAGTAGAGATGAGGGAGGAGCAGTGGAACAAGCATCTTTGTGAGAGGGACTGGAGGGATAGGGCAGAGTAGAGGTCACAACTGTGTTAGATGTGGGAGATTTGAGGCAAAATGACAGAAAGCGTTGAAAAGGATGTCAAGTTTGGAGAGGGAGGAGACTGGGGCTGCACTGAAGACAACATTGGCATAATCGAAGGTAAAGAGTATCCATTTTATCAGCAGGTCACGTCTGAAAGGGAGGGAGAAACAAGCCTTGTGATGGTAAAGTAGCCCCAGTTTAGGGTGTAGGTTGGAGTGAATTGCAGAGATATGGGAAGTGAAGTCAAGTGATGGATCAAGCCATACTCCAAGGTATTTGTAGGTCAGGACATTATCAAGAGGAGTGCAGGATGAGTTTGAAAAAACAGGAAAGGAGGGGAGCCTAGCCAGTTTCTGTTTGGAGCCAAAGATCATGGCTACTGTTTTTTTGGTGTTCAGTTTAAAGCAGTTGTTTTTGAACCAGTTGGTTACAGCAGTGAAATCTTGTTGAAGTGGGGTTTGGACAGTTTGGTTGGATGGACCTGACAGGAAAAGGATGGTGTTGTCTGCGTACATATGGATCTTAGTGTGGGAACAGATGGAAGGGAGGTCATTAATAAACAAGGAGAAAAGAACAGGACCAAGGATCAATCCCTGAGGGACACCTGCAAGGATAGGGAGGGAGGGAGATAAGACGTTACTTATTTTTACTGACTGGGACCAACCGGATAGGTAGGAACCAAACCAGGAGACGGTGGCAGGGGAAAGGCCCATGTCGTTAAGTTTATTTAGTAGCTAAGGATGCGACACTGATTCCAAGGCCTTGGCCAGAGCAATAAAAATAGCTGATGTGATCTGTCCTTGATCCATCGCAGTGTATACAGAGTCAGTTTTTTAAGTGTCTGTGTCATGTCGAGTGTGTGAGTCCATTTTGGTGACAAAAGGCTGAGCAGTATGGACCAAAGTTGTACTTTCATGTTATCCAGATTAGTCAAGTATCAGTTCACAGTTGGCTGAAGCCCAATACTGCCCATAGTTTTCATCAGGATCGTGCTGGAGGAAAACTCTTGGTCCATTAATCTCCAATGGCCCAACTTTGTTAACGTTAATACTTTTGAGGATTTACATATCAACAGAAAGCTTTGTAATCCATTTTATCTTGTGTTAGGTTTATCTCATTCCTACATTTGGCCATTATTGTTGAGTTACTGCAAGTTCTGACCAGTTTCCTTTACCTGAGTGCATCGTTTTGTGTTTCATCTGCTCAGATACACTTATGTGTTGTACTTATGTAATGTACTGGAGCACTGTAATGTACCGAAGCATTATAATGTACTGGAGCACTGTAATGCACCAGAGCATTTTAATGTACTGGAGCACTGTAATATACTGGAGCACTGTAATGTACCAGAGCATTGTAATGTACTGGAGCACTGTAATGTACTGAAGCACTGTAATATACTGGAGCACTGTAATGCACTAGAGCATTTTAATGTACTGGAGCACTGTAATGTACTGGAGCACTGTAAAGTACCGGAGCACTGTAATGTACCGGAGCACTGTAGCATACTGGAGCACTGTAATGTACTGGAGCATTGTAATATAGTGGAGCATTGCAATGTACCGGAGCATTGTAAGGTACCAGAGCATTGTAAGGTACTGGAGCACTATAATGTACTGGAGCATTGTAATGTACTGGAGTATTAACTTTTTTGTTTAATGGGTGTAGCAATTCTCCTACAGAACCATGGAGTAGTTTACCCTTTTTGTTATACAATCTTCACAGAGGAATATATTTGTTTTGTATGTAACCCAGGCGCCGTGTAACAAGGGGCTTCATACCCCTGCCTTGCAGGTCTGACGAGGTTGAGGGGCCTGGGCTCTTGTTCAGGTGGAAATAGGGGTTCTGTCCCAAGATAGAATAAAATAGTGCAGTGCCTTCAGCCAGAATTAAAATATAGTGGGCCAGTTGATAATGGGTACAACCCCCTGGGATGCTGTACCTACCCACCTGCCCTTACAGTCACCCCACACATGGATGACCATAAACCAAATCCATATTTCAATTTACTAGCAATTAAAGACTATAGCTAATAATATGCTCGGGAGACAATTTTAAATAGATGACCAACAATTTATTTACATGGGGAAGGGCTAGGAAAAGGAAAGAAAGGATATAGAGGCTAAGCAACTGTTACCATTTGCATTTTATACACACCAACAATCACTTTGTCTGCAAACCAAACCCTCACAGTGCCCGCCTCCCTCCAGCATATACTTGTACTGTACATCAAACAGATATTAGACCACTTGTTCATTAATTACTACCCCCCAACTGGTACCAGTTTAACCCCTAAGAGTCCTATCTGGGTAACCAGGGTCTAGTTGCAGGCCTGTATGGTGCAGCTGGTTGGCTGGCATGAGTGCACTTTACTAGAAAATCAAACTCAGACCCTTTTGGAATGTGGTAACAGCTGATTATTGAAACTTTACAACAACTGGTGGCAACTACGTACAGTTCCCCAGACGCAGGGCAAGCCCTTAATTACTCACGGTTTGCAAACCAGTCTCTTGGCTTGTGCAACTAATGATGTTCAGACTGTGGATCTGGGATGGTTGGAATTACTTGGACACTTGACAAGCTGAGATGAGCAGCAGGCACATTGTAGCCTAAACCTTCCATCTGCATGTCTTACAGCTTGGACAGGCTGGATACCTCTCAGCTTTTCTTGCAGCTTGTAATTTTCTTTTCTGCATCATCACAAACTGGAACAAGCCAGTACTGGGGACCAGGGCCAACATGCCTCAACTCCCACATCCAGACATAAACCCTCAGAGGAGACAATCAGTAGCGCCTAATGGTGACACCACCTGGCCGAGTCCCAAGACTGTCCTCAGATGGCAGTCACTCTCTTTCTGGTGTTCAGGACACTTAGTTGGTAAATGGCTTCAGCCACACTGCCCGCAAGCAGCTGTGGCCCTCTCTCAGTTGGACCATAGCCTTTGGGTCTACCACTAGAAGTCAGCGGGAAACAGTCTCTCAACTTCAGACATCATAGCTGCAGGCTTAAGGCAGAAGATGGGGACATATCCTCTCATCTCAAAGTCCAAACTTGGACAGAAGAATGAATCTTCTCACCTTATAGGTGCAGACTTAAACAGAAGAGCATCAAACAGCTTCTCTTCACTAACATGGCTCCATGAGCCCCCAAGCAGGCTATCAGGCAGGCTTTCCTTGGCTAACATGGTTCCATGAGCCCCCAAGCAGGCCCTCCATACTTCTCTCAGACATCATGTGCAAGTTTCCTTTCCTTTCCTTGTGGAAACTCCCAGACAGGCAATTTCCTTGACTCTGGCTGGAAAATGACACTTTCATTCTGTCGACACACTCCATCCAGCCATTGGAAGGCAACACAGGGCAATGTAGAGCACCTCCGGGGCCAGTGGATGCACAGGCATATCTTCTTCTTCACTCAATGATCACAGAATGGCTTCATCTCCCTTGGAAACCTCACCGACAGCTTTCTTGCCTCTGGACGGCAATTCAACACTCTGATTCTGAAGCAACACCTTCCAGGCATTGGAAAGCAACATGCAGCACCCCACCCCAGGCTGGTGGCTGTACAAGCCCCCAGGCAAACCTTCTTCATCTCTCTTGGAGCAACATCATGGAGGCCCCCCTCCCTCAGATGAGGGAGGGCGCTTCACTGAACTGAACTCAGCTGAATCTGTCCTTCCACTTTCAGGAGATTCAATGTTTCTATTGATATGAGGCTGAAGGGTAGAAGGCTCAGGGGTAATGTTAGGAAGTACTTTTTCACTGAAAGGGTGGTGCAGCCATGGAACAGCCTTCCAGCAGAAGTGGTTGGGGTGAAAACAATACGGAGGTTCAAGAGTGCATGGGATAGACATAAGGGTATTCTGGAGATATGAAGAACAGGAGAGCCGCAGATCAAATTGGATCTGGGGCTGAAGCAGTGAGTAGGGAAATGGGTAGACTAGGTGAGCCATATGTTCCTTTTCTGCTGACAGATTCTGTGTTTCTAGGACAGCTCCTGATTGGCTAGTGCAGTTGTCCATTGATAAAATTAATATTTATTAGGTTCACTCGATGCCCTATTGGCTATATGGATTGGCACCAAGACATTAGAGTTGATTTAAGTTTTGAGAGGGGTTTTAAAGTAGTGTGATGCTATCTGCCCTAAGCCCTGTGCCCGAGCTGTAAGTCTATTTGTCTAGTCTAGCTGTAAGATTATTACCCTTATACAAGGGTGTGCAAGCAATAATCTTTATTGAATGGTATGTGTATTCACCAAAGAATTAAAAATGTAACAATATCATATTAAAAAAAAATGCTGATCAGTGACATAAAATAAATGTATTTACAGATGTGTAACAAAGAATAAACCCCGTGAACAAGCTCCAAGTCGAGCGAAACGTAGGGGGAAGAGAAATAAAAAGAAAGATTGAAGAACAATAACTTGAACGAAGAGTGTTTACTTCAAAGGGCCCCCCAACATTTCCTATATTTTTTCTTGAATTTGAAAGCCTAGACTGGGGCCGAAGAACCTAGAAGAGAACCATTACCCACTAAACAATATTTACACTCCAAGTCGCACAGTCTAAAATCCTTCTGTGACGAAGTCGGCTTAGCCCAGTTAGTCAGTGAACCACTAGAACCAATACATCCAATCTTGACAACAGTTCTCTCCTTGATGTCATAATTTCCATGCATCCCCACAAAATTCTTCACTCTGCCGTCTTCCACAATGACATGAGTGATCATGGGGTGGTTGTTTGTACAAGATCGCAAATTATAGCCCAACAGCAACTAACACTCATAACTAAGTGGTCCTTTCGCAAGTTTAATGCATTGGACTACTTATCCAACTTGAGCAAAATTGGATGGCAAGACCTCTACCTTGCCAAAACGATCGATGAGATGGTCACTGTCCTTAATGACAACCTGACACTGCTGGCCAACAAGCATGCCCCTTTGATCAAAGTCAGGGTGCGTAAAACATCCAACCCATGGTTTACATCAGATCTGAAGCCTACACTCCTATGCCGTGATAAACTATGGGCTAAGACTAGAAACTCCAAAAGCCCAGCTGACTGGCAAGCATTCAGAGCAGCTAGAAACACCTGTGTTAAACAAATCTGTGCAAGCAAAGCCAACTATTATGTCTCCACCCTTGAACAGGCAAAAGGGAATTCCCAAAAATTCTGGAAGACACTAAAGTCCATCGAAGGTCGGCCTGAAGCTCCCTCCGTCCCTCTCAAGATCCTCAGCAATGGTAGAGCTGTGGAAAACAGCTGCCTAATTCTCGAGGAAATGAACAATCACTTTGTAACTGCTGGCCTAGTTTTAGGTCCCATCCTCTTCTCCCTGTATGTCAATAACCTTGACGCACATGTATCCCAGTCCCATCTGCATTTCTTTGCTGATGATACTCTACTGTATACATCAGGCCCTATACTGGCTGAAGTGAGGGATGTACTCCAAGCCAACTTTGCACAACTAGAAATCAACCTAATCAATGACAAACTACTCTTCAATGCCAAGAAAACTAAGGCCATGATATTTTCCCCAAACACCACCTCCACTTCCCTTGCAAACATGCACAAAGAATTCTTCACTACCTCTCTAGGTGAACCCCTTGAAATCACCTCCAAATTCAAATATCTTGGCATGTGGCTAGACAACAAGCTTTCTTTTCATGACCATCTCGACAATCCGGCAAAGAGGCTAAAAATTAGGCTACGTTTCTTCTTCCGTAACAAGTCCCTCTTTCCATTGGATACCAGAACTAGGCTGGTCCAGGCTACTTTCTTGCCGCTACACGACTATGGAGATCTAATCTATTCCTCCGCAGTGGCCTAAGGACTCAGCAAACTAGACATCCTCTACCACTGCACCATACAGTTCATGACAAACCTACCCTACCGAACCCATCATTGCGATTTGTACCTAGCCACTGGCTGGACATCACTCTCAACTAGATGCATGCTTCATGCTGATATCTGGACTCTTAAGCTACTCCTGAACAAGCTCCCAAACTGTCTCACAACCCTTTTCCATATTTCCCATAGTGCTTACTCTCTTAGGAAAAATGACCTCCTCCTCCTCGATGTACTGAGAACTCGCACCTCACTCGGCAAGCGGGCCATACTGAGCGTACTCCCAACTATCTGGAACCAGCTCCAAGGCGTACTGAAGCTTTCCGGTACTGTCCCTGGCATCCTATTTAAAAGGTTGGCTGCAGCAAAAATAAAAGCTACATGCAGCTGCTTCTAAATCCTAGTTCACTGCTCTAACCCTAGCCCACTGTTTCCTCTTACTTACCTAGAAATTAGCTGCCTTGATACTCTGAAACAAGCACTTTGTACCTTTTTTTCTGTACTTGTATTTTTCTATGTCATTGTCATTTTTATGCAACATGTTAATGCTTGCCCATAATTCTGTACTTGAATTTGTACTGTTTTTTCGATTGTGCAATCTGTAACTACCTGTCTACCAAGGTTTGGACAACTAGGGGCAGGCAGAAGCTTTCAGGGGCCCCACACAGGACCTGGACTGGTGGGACTAAGCAGTCGGGGGCCAGAGCAACACCAGAGGCTATTTATTTATTTATTTGCTTTTGTTAACCAGGTATGCAGACTAGATAGCACCCCCATGGGTAGCGACAGTAAGTCGTCACCCATGGGGGAAAAGATTGCATGTATACTACGAATTTTATTCTAAATTGTATGAGAGGTATCTATTCTAAGTACAAAACACAGGAAAACTGTCATTTAATACCCACAAACTACTACAGCCACATTTCAGACACACCCACAGTAGGTTATCCATTTAGACAACAGAAAAAAGGGGGGGAAAAGGTATGTACCACAGAACTTTTTAAATTCTGGGTTTAGGGGGTTAGTCATATAATAGTAATTACATTCAATTACCCAGAGTATACTCGGATCCCGGGACTCAAAATATCTAGCTTCTGTGCTTGATTAACTGCCATTTAATCACTCATATCAGCCATTATTCCTTCGTATACTCTGGCCAACCGAATGTTATCACTTAATTATATCCCAGCAATCATTAGCACTCCTATCCTTCAATTCAGTTTGCCAATCCAAATTCAGCATTTTATATCTCATATTATTATAATTAGCTGTGTTTTATCGCAGTGTCATTCCCTTGGTTTCGTTACATTGTACTTTTGGCAGAATTCAGTTGTGTAGTGATCACTAGTTGACAGAGGTTCCCTGATTAAAAAAAGACTACTAGAACTCTCATCCATATTGGGCAATATCAGGTCATGTGTTCCTGTACTTTTGGCAAGATCATGGACAGGTTGTTTTAGACTGCATTCTGCAATCACATCTAGGAATATGTTGCCTACCTTGGACAATGCCTCCATACTAATCCAGTTTACGTCTGGTAGATTAAAATCACCAGTGATTATACATTTGGACCTGGTTGTATGATAACTAATTTCCTCTGATAGGGCCTTAGTGGACTCATTATCATTGTCTTGTGGGCGATAACACGACCCGGTACTTAAAGGGCCAGAGTGGGTAGTTCGAGCAGCTTCATCAGTTACATTAACCATATCATTCTGAGGTTCTTTGTTAAAAGGGAGTCAAATCTATTTGGTGTATAACATTATCTTGCTTCTGGAAAATATTTGTGATTTTGGTCTTCCTACCTCTTTTAACTGTATTATTGTAACTAACTGTGGTCCATTCTGACCCAGGGTCTTTTTCTGTCTCTTCTTAGATACATGTATGCAGTTTGGAATTTCCTCCCCTGTGGTATTGCCTGAATTGTTTACAGCTTGTAATATATGTAAGCAATAAGACACGCAAGGGTGTGGGTTACTATTCCTGAAATGCACGACCAAGTGCATTGTGAGGCATGAAGTGCTTGCACCAAGTGCCTTCAACTACTTGGAAGTGCAGTTCAGGAATAGTAATCCACACCCTGAAGTGTCTTATTGAGCTTATAAAATGGGTCTACTGTAAAAAAAAAAAGAAAAAATTTAAGCTAAGTTTAGCACTGCGGTTACTAGTTCTGAACCACACTGCTTTGGAACCTTCTCTGCCAATCAGGAAGCAGAATTTACCTACCCATTTTATATTTTTGCTTATGTTGCCTGGAGGAATTGTTAGGGGTGTAAAAACAGCACAGGAATGGGGGCTCACCTTTTTAAAAAAGACGTTTCCTTTGTTCACATACCTGGGTGTGTTAACGGTAGCACAGTACAGGTGTTCCACTACGCAGAACGAAGGTCAGCACCAAAATAATCAACAGACAGAAATATGTCTTGCATACAAGAACTTTTATTTGTGTATCAAGAAGTAATGAAAAAGCATGGCCTGCTCACCCACATATACGGCAAAAAAGGCTACAGTCTATAGCCACCATTCTAATCATCCACGAAGACTTCAAGTACCCTAATTTTATGTAACCCTCTTGTTACCCGGGGTTACTAGATCCCAGTTAGACCTAGTGGTAGGCAGGGAAGGCAGCTTGTGAAACTCCAGTTAAATGGATTTCACACTGTCTCACTCTGTTCTCAGTCTCAGCTGAGACTGAGGGATGACATCACCATAGAACTATTGCAGCTGCATGAGCCACAATGGAATCTGCAGCAGGGAGTTGGAGTATAATGTTGGGAGGTTTGAATAGTAGTCTGTAGTCAATTGGTTTTTGGAGCTTGTTGTGAGAGGAGCACAGCAGCTCTGTGTTAGGCTCTTGGAGCCTCAGCCCTGACATAGGGCTACATTCAGGGAAAAGGTGTGTGTTTCCACCTAAAGAGAGACACAATGAGCTATTTTTAAAGTGATGGAGACTGCTGATTCGGGTCTCTGTGCCCCATCCCTCAGGGGATGGGGTAGGAAGGTTTTGCCTGCATTTCCAGGGGCAATCCCCCTGGCTACTGCTAGTGGAGAAGCTGCCTTATTTTGTCCAAGAGTCTGGGAAACAAGAAGATTTCGTGATTCACCTGTGGGGCACCTGCAACCAAAGGGTGAGTTCTGCTCTTTCTAAAGGGCCCATGTTTCACCCTGGACTTGTGTTATAGTGGGAATTGGACTACTGAAGTAGTAGGAGGCCTAGAGTAATAGGCTTAGCCAAAAGTAAAAGTATGTTCAAGTCCAGCACATGGGGAAGTCAAGACATGTAAAGGAGATGTGACATACGTCTACCCAGTAATCTACATTGCCAAGCTTTCAAAAGAGTTGTTTAGTTTCCAGAGAAATGGCCGGGTATGGATTGTGGGAGCTGGAGGTGGGAGACCCCCCCATCTTTAGTAACCAGGTCCACCTCTACAGATTTGCTCTGTGGATTTCTACTTTTCCTCATGCACTTGGCCAGTGATGAGGGAAGTACCCAGACGTGGGATTGGAAGGAAAATTCCCTCTAGGAGTCGAAGGCTCTAAGGTGGTTTGGGGAGCCACCAACAGGAAAACTGGTTCATTCCCATAATGGACCATGGATCAAGTGGCCAGTGGGGGAGCCGGGCCAGTGGGGAAAACCCAAGCAGTGTACAAGTCAGGCTATGTACCCAAAGCTGTGTGCAAGTCCAGGCTGTGTGCCTGGAGGGTTCAGAGCGTGAGGGCTGGAAATGTGAAGAAGTGTTCTGTTGTCTCTAATCTGCATTACCAGGAATGTAGCCCCGTGGGAGTCTGTCTATGCTTTGTTTGTTCAGTTTGGATGTGAATAAAAGCCACACTGTAGAATCCCATTCCAGGTTTTGGACATTACAGTTATTGCTTCCTGTGTTCGGATTTACTTGGGTGCCCATGTGCAGAGTACCCAAACCTAGGCCCCCTGTGCCGAGTAACCTAGTCCTCCCCGAACCCAGTCCCCACCAGATACTGCTGTCAGCTTCGACAGCATGCCACCTGTCGTTTTGCAAAAAGGCAGGGTCCAGGGGTTACATTATATATGTTATTATACTTAGCAGTAATCTCCATGACCTGTAACTCCAAATCCTTAATTTTAAAGAAGCTGGTGCAGTCATCTAAACTAGCACTGTTGCTATTGGGATCTGAGAGACAAGCATTGTATAAAGAACTACCAGTATACTGTACATCAGTTCTGTCATCAGGGAATAATAATTCCTGATTATCCATATTGTTTATCCATCAGTGGTAGGTAAAATGATGGAATCACTTCTGAAGGAAAGAATTGTTGAGTACCTAGAGGCCAGTGGGGCACAGGACTCAAGGCAGCATGGATTCATGATGGGAAGGTCGTGTCAGACAAATCTAATAAATTTCTTTGACTGGGTGACCAAAGTAGTAGACCAGGGAGGGGCTGTGGACATGGCCTACCTAGATTTTAGCAAGGCATTTGATACAGTCCCACACAAAAGATTAATACACAAGTTAGCCAGCCTTGGAGTGGGTCCCAAGGTGGTAGCCTGGATAAAAAATTGGCTAGACAACAGGACGCAAAGGGTAGTAGTAAACGGAGTACACAGTGAAGAAAGGAGGGTTACTAGTGGGGTACCACAGGGTTCAGTACTGGGACTGGTCCTTTTTAATGTCTTTATTAGTGGAATTGCAGAGGAACTGGAAGGAAAAGTATGTATCTTTGCAGATGACACAAAGATCTACCACAGGGTTGATACACAAGATGGAGTGGAAAGGATGAGAAGGGACTTGGCAAGGTTGGAGGAATGGTCAAATGTATGGCAGCTCAGATTCAATGCAAAGAAGTGCAAGGTAATGTACCTGGGAAACAAAAACCCAGGGGAAGAGTACACAATGGGGGGTGAGATACTGACAACAGTAAAAATGGAAAGGGACCTGGGGTAATTATATCAGATGACCTAAAGGTGGGCAAGCAGTGTGAGAAGGCAGTAAGGAAGGCTGGAGGGGATACTGGGATGCATAGGGAGGGGCATCAATAGTAGAAAACAGGAAGTTGTTAGCCCTCTGTACAGACAGTTGGTGAGACCCCATCTGGAGTACTGTGTGCAGTTCTGGAGAACCCATCTCCGCAAAGACATAGACAGAGTGGAGGCTGTCCAGAGGAGGGCAACCAAAATGGTGCAGGGTCTGTACCAGAAGACATACGAAGAAAGACTAAAAGAGCTTAATATGTTTACCCTTGAGGAAAGAAGGAAGAGAGGGGACATGATAGAAACTTTCAAGTACCTCAAAGGAATCAACAAAGTCCAAGAGAGTAGCATCTTTCAGAAAAAGAGATGTGCAAGAACAAGGGGGCACAATTTGAAGATAGAGGGGGGACGGCTCAGAGGCAATGTGAGGAAGTATTTTTTCATGGAAAGGGTTGTGGATGCATGGAACAGTCTCCCTGAGGAGGTCATGGAGTCAAGAACAGTGGGGGAATTCAAGAATGCATGGGATAGACATAAGGCAGTCCTAGTGGGGGGTAGGAGGAAGTAAGCTGTTGGTTAACTAGGATCTGCAGCTTATCTGTTAGGTAAGAAAATGGGCAGGCTAGGTGGGCCAAGCGGTCCTTATCTGCCATCAAATTCTATGTTTCTGGCCAGCCCAGTGGCTCTGAGGGTTGAGACGCTAGATGCCACACCTTGCGCTGCACCAGCAACCCGGGTTCAGGAACGGACTCGGGTCAGCAGGGGTCGGTGGGGGGGGAGGATCGAGCATCCCAGCGGATGCTCTCCTCCCTTTGGGGAAGGTTACCACGGGGTGCCTTGTGCACCCACTTCCCGAGGAAAAGCCGGTGGAAACACGGGCTTTCCTGGGGTCTGATGACTCTGTTCGCTGGAGTCGGGGAGGAGGGACACTGTCGGGCTCTTGAGAGAAGGCATGCATCTGCACGTCACCTCTCTGGACGTATGTCCTTGCACCGGCGTCCCAGGGGAGGACTGGGGGGAACACAGAAAACGGAAAAAAAAATGCCCCAGTGAGCCTAGATAACGGCCGCTCCCAACAGCCATCCTGATCCAGAACCCATGGGCAGATCTCCGCTGTGCAGGTGCTCCGCGAGAAGGTGGAGGAGGTAAGGAGTTACCGGGCACTCTAGGGACAGTTACCATGGTGGTGGACCTAGGAGGGGACTTGACCAGACCTGAAGGAGTGGAGCACTGAGGGAAGGAGGGGGTATAAATGGGGCAGAAATGTCCCAAAGTAATAAAAAAAAAAAATTTATGTTTCTATGGTTGCTATCATAGTAAGAAAAGCAACAGACAGAAGCAAGTAAGCAATAAGGCATGGCAGGGGTGTGCATTATTGTGATATAATAACTGGTGAACCCCCTATAATGGCCAGAAAAGCATTCCTAATAAAACACCATAATAACCCACAGAATTCCATAACTTGATAGTGGGTTATTACGGCATTTTCCTCCTCACACTCTCATGTCACTGTATTTGTGCAGGTGCGGCAGATGCTCAGAGACACGCTCACTCGCACAGCTACAGCTTAATTTTTCACTCTTTTGAAACTTTGCACCAGTTATTATAAGAAATAAGACCTGTGTAATGTTTGTTTTATGAGGATTTTTTTTTACACATTCTCCGTGTGTGATAATCTCTTAAACCCTGAGAGCGAATCCTCATAACACACACCTGCACACAGGTATTATTCTCTGTATAATGGCATACCTCAGGTGCACTGTTAGGCAGGAGTTGTAGCCAAGTGCCATTACATGCAGCTGAGAAGTATGAGTCTATCACCATAGTGGCACACCCTGGAGAGTCTTATTGTACTTATAAAATGGCATTTAAATATTTGACTTAAAATGAATACAAATAAGAAGAAATTATTTTGAAAATATAAAAAATAAGACCTTTCATTAAAATATGCTTCCTTTTAACGTTAGACAAAAAAATAGCCCATAGTCTGGTAACTAGAGGGTTAGCTAAAAACAATAAAAGACAATGAAAACCATGTGTGGCACGTATTTTTATAAAAAAAAAAGTTACCTTATTTGCATTTCGAATCAATACAGGTACATGTTTTAATGGAAATGTGTTCAAAAGTTTGAACCTACCAGGTTGTTGTTTTTTTTTTGGGGGGGGAGGGTAGATTTTACCTGAAAACACCCATATATGATTCAAATGTATATGCTTTTATGAACTTGAATGTATTTAAACAGTGTGGGTCTGCCTCTGGTTATGTAACTGTGCTTTCCCACTTTTTCTCTTTGTTTATATAGTATTATTAAAATTGGATAGGTACATTTCTGGAACCTGTTATCTCAGCACAACAGCCCAGCAGAATGTAACTCCAGCTAAAACAGGGGACATAGCCAAAGCACAGTGCCCATCTGCAAACTGTACAACCCCTAAACTGCCCACCACAAACATGGCTACCATGGCATCACCTTGCCAAATTCAAACCTATTTTTTTTCACCTTGAAAGAAAGAAAGTTGACACCAACAATGACTATAGTGCCAGGCATGGCTCCAAAAAAGACACCGAGGCAGCTTCCAGTAAAATTAGGTGCAACTGAGCACACGAAGTTACTGCACATCGCAGCCCACCTAAAAAAAACTCTGACAGGCATTCGCAGTGTACTGGCTGCAGCTGAATGTGGCTTCTGTTTAAATCTGTTTGACAGAATTAGGCATTAATGGGGCTCACACGAACTTGCTCCCCCACCATCACAGCTCATCTTAAAAAGATGTGATGAAGCATACTGTTGTGCAGAGCATACCACCAATCGCAGCTCCAGGAACTGCCCCAAACACTGCTCTTGTCTAAAGGTGTCAGCGCAGGGCTAAAATGACTGTGAACTATAACGCCATAAACTGCCCCAGAATAACAATTACTTAAAAATAAAACTTTGGTTATACAGACTGCTATGCCCCACACTACAAACTGCTGCTGTACTTACAAAGAGTGCCAACTGCCAGCGAACTAATTGACCAATCCCACGATGAGGCTTTGCCCTTCCCTTAACATAAATGCAGTTGTTTTGGTGCCATCTTCTGTCCAGAAAGCAACATTGCATCTAGAACTGCATCAGCTGCTTGGACTTTTTTCTTCACAGTTTTATATTTTCTTTTTTTAATTTAAATTAAAAAAAAGGCAATTATAAACCATGGACTAATGGATTTATTCAGAATCGCATACAGACTGCAGTGGGTGCATGCTGGCTAACAGTTCTCAGGTGGTGGAAGCACCAGCTTTGCCCTGTGTTGCAATCCCCTGAGGCGTGGCTGTTACCCCACCATAATGCACCCTCTGTCATGCCTTATTGCTTAATTATTGCCTCTTTTCTTCATCCTGTTTCTTTTGTCTCTGTCTTTCCCCACATTCAAAAAATGGAATGTTTACCGTGCAACACAGGGATTCAAAATTCTGCTCAATTCCACTGGCAGAGTGTTCCTCTCCCAACACACTGTACATACACACACACACACACACACACACACAACACATCATAGAATTCTCTACATGCCCATTAATCTTATTAGGGCCTGAAGTAACCCTGCCATGGTAATTCTAGGAATCGTCATTTCACTGTGCTTCTTTTTGAGGTGATAGGTTAACATTTTGCTGGACCCCTCCTCATTTTCCCAGAACTATTGCCTCAGAAAGTAACACGCCCTCACTGTCTGCTGATGATGGATGGTATTTCACCTGTGTTTTAGCTGTATAATATGTATCAGATCTGTGGGTTTGAGTATAATACTTTCCCTTCTGCCTCCTTCAACTGGTTTGTAAGTTTAAGCATCTCTTGCTTCCTTTTTTTTGTTTTCCTGGGATGAATAACTAATAATGCACCCCCTTGTAAACACCTTAAATGCATCCCACAATGTGGCTTCACAGATGTCAGGAGACACGCTAATGTAAAGTAGGATTTTATCTCCTCCCACAGCCACTCATGACATTCTTATGATAGGAGGATAAAGGGGTTGACCCTCCACCATGGTGATTTAGCCACTGTCTGTGAAAACAGTGTAATAAGGGTGACCACTGCATGATCCAAGAGAATGACTATCTGCATGGTGCAATCATCCACCTCCGAAGAGCACTGATCACTGGCCAGAATGTACTCCAGCTGCAGGTTCCAAATCTGGGATACCTATACATAGAATCATTGGTGGTTGGGTGGCATAGATGTCATATCTACAAGATGATGTTCATGGGACAAGTGGAACACCCTGCCAGAGGAAGTGGTGGGGCATGAAACAATCACGGGAATTCTGGAGGTCAAGGGTAAGGGGCAACAGACTTTTAGGAAAACATAAACTGAACTTACAAGCTCAAATGGGCAGACTGGGTGGGCCATAGGCCCTTATCTGCTGACACTGTCTATGTATCTATGGGTCAAATTTGCCACCATGTTGTGGGCCTGTTTATGTGATAGTTCTCTAGCTTTCTGGGGGGACCTATCCAAGATAGGGTCCTGGGCCACCCTGAAGTCATCCCCCTACCAGTGTTACTGTCTCTGGTGTGGTAAGCTCCAAAACATGTTGTGCTAGATCCAGAAAGAAGACCACATCATCCCCATCTGGTGCATATATATTAACTACCAGGATCTGTCTTGATTGTACTGTCCCTTTTAAAATAATCCACTTCCCCTCTTTATCTGTTACTGTATGTAACCCCCTGTGGGGGCTTACTTTATTTTGCCCCGTTTGTCTCCCGATTGCCTCCCATTGCTGGTGGTGTTCCCCATTCTCCCCCGAATGTGCACTGCCATTGGCCAGAGTCCCTTGATGTGCCCCTGGGTTTCCTTGCAACCCCTGTATTTGTTTTTTGCTCATGATAGGCTCAGGGAGCAATTGCGGAGCCACCGCCTCTCTCCCCAACTACTTCATGGAGGGTGGATGGCTTGCACATGCGCAGAAGCACCCCATACTTTCTTACCATTGCAGCAGTAAAACAAGTGAGTCCTTGTCAGTTCCAATACCTAGTAGAGATAAGACGGGGACCAGAGACTTGAACAAGGTAGCCTTGAAACTTTGGGACCGCTTAGGTAAAGAGCGACAATAGCACTATTCTCAGGCTCATGAATATTAATGAGATTGCATACATATTAATGAGCTGCCTGTCTAGTGCCTGGGGACAGTAACTTTTAGTGCTAGCGACAGGCTCAGGGACTAAGATAAATGTTTAAAAATGAAAGCGCTTAAGAGGGCACAGGTGTGGCTATTGAACTGTGGGGGCATGAAATAAAGAAAGTGTTTGTACTGGCTGCAACTGGACTTTAAAATTTGGACTCCTATGGACTGCTGGGGGACTGTGTTTAACAGTAGCCATGTTTGCAGCCTGTCAGCCAATTGGGAGCCAGGATTTGTCACTAGAGACTTTTGGGACTGTGCCAAGACTTACGGGGTGAAAAAGCAGGGACAAATGTTGGCGCCAAATTAAGGAACCAATCAGGCATCGAGGGAGCCTGATGAATATTAATTTTACAGAGAAACAATTGATTCAGCCAATCAGGAGCTTCAGAGAGCTCCCAAATCCAAGAGACTTTTTCAGCCTGAGTTCAGTTTGGTGCAAGCCCCTCCACAGGGAGTGGGGCTCTGGCACCTTTGCCAAAGAGGATGTGTCTGAGTCAGTTCACCATGAGCCCGTCCATGGGGAGGGGTGCTCTGGACCCTGCTAAGAGAAATGTGGCTGCAAGAAATTGGGGTTGCAAGCCTGGGGTGTTGCCAGATATTGTCCCCCAGGGCTGGCATTAGCCTTCCCACATTTGAGAAGATGTTGTGGGAGAATTCTGAATTTAACTTCAGCAGTAAGAGAGCTGCACAAATTTCTGCCTGCAGTTGTAAAAGAGTTGCAAGAAATGCTTTTGCCTCATCAGTGAGTGTGCTGATGAATCATGTAATTTCAGTAAATAGAAAGCTGCTATGCTATTCCTGAGTGAGTAAACTTCTACTTAAAGTACAAGTAACTCATCTGTCTGCATCCTGCATTTGATCAGCGGCCAAGTATAGAGTGGACATTTGCCAGAATGACCATGGATGGTTCAGTGATTGAAAATGTTTGAGATGACTGTTTAAGTGTGTCTACAAGAATGGAAGGAGAAAAGTATCCTGACATCAGAGCTTTGCCTTAAATTGCCTGTGAGGACTCTGAATGTTTTATTTGGAGCTGCAAACTGCCATATGGCCAAAAGGAACTGTTCTTTGTGATTTGGCCTGGGAGAAGTCAGTGAATGAGCTTGTGAGAAGATAATGTGAGCTTTCTGCAATGTGAAGCATCTGACTTTGGTTGAGAGTCATGCCTTAAACTCCATCATTCATCAGGGTGGAAAGCCATGCCTTAAGCCTTATTTCTGCAGAGAATATGTCAACTACAACAGTCTGTGCAAGATTTGGGTCCTCCCTATCCCCAGGGGATGCACCCACAGTTGAGACTGTGTCATGTATGTAAAAGGACCATGTCTGCCACGCTGGCTGAACAGTTGAAATGCCTGAGATGGCTAAAGAATCTGAATGTCTGACTTTAGGCAAGATAGTGTATTTGAGACTGGCCTGGGAGTCAGCCTGGTAGTGTGCCAGCCAAGGCGCTATCACATGCATCTCCCTCAGAGGGGCATTGCCTAGATGTGGGGGTCTGAGGCTTGCCAGCTCTGGTCCCAGCCTGGTCTGTTTCAGAATGTTTCCAGAAATGTGACTTCTAGCCCAAGAGGAGGGGCACCGCCAGAGAAGCTGAGAAAGCTACAGCCTGCAAGCTGCAAGAGGCTGTCTGAAAAAGGGGTCAGCACCAGCTCCTGCCTGCACCTCAGCTGACTCTATTGTCTCCTGAATTTCGTCTACCTCATATTTGCCTGAAAGAACATCACTTATTTTTTTTATTTATTAAATTCTGGTGACCAGGTGAGCCCACTGGGCCCCAGAGGTCCCTTTTAAGGGGCGACCCGGGAATTACAAAGGAACAGAGAGAGGATTGGTAAGCGTGTTATACATGAGGTAACAGACAGGATACAGTTCAATACAGCATTGTTAGGCGGTGAGCCTGGAAAGTAACTAAGGGGCTAAAAAGTTGATACATAGTACTGGGCCAGCCAGAGTCAAGTGCAGTCCAGGAAAACCTTAACATCTGAGGAGTGATCTCAGGGGTCGAAACAGTGGCAGGTGCTGGTAGTGACCATGTGGGCCTTGAGCCTAGTGCAGAAACTTTTAATGGAGGGTGCTTCCTGCACACCAGGAGGGAGTGTGTTCCACTGGATGGGAGCCGTGTGGGTGAATGATTTTCCTCCCACAGTGGTTCTTACTTTGGAGACTTGCAGGAGTGTTCGTCCTGCAGAGCGGAGGGGCTGGGGATAGGGCTTTATGGTGATGAATCCAGAAAGACTGGGGGGAGGAGCCAGGCTGATTAACTTGTATGTTAGGCATAGCAAGGGGTACTGGAGGTGGGCATCCAGTGAAGGCCAGTTGAGTAGTGATTGGGTATAGCAATGGTGAGTCCTGGGGTTTACCAGGGAAGCAAAGTGCGCCACCTTGTTGTACGGCACTTGAAGTCTGTTCTTCTCAGTCTTCGCCATCCAATATACGACTCAGGCAGCGATGAAAAGTTGTGAGGATGACGCTATACGATGACCCTGGCTTCCAGTACCAGCTGGTCTTTTAGTCGATAGAGGGTACCTAGTTTACTATGTATAGTTTTGGTGACTTGGTCTACATGGTTCTTAAAGGAGAGACCCTGGTCCAAGGTGAGGCCAAGGTATTTAAGGGTGGGCACTACTTCTATGCAGTTGCCGGCCACGGAGGTGAGATGTAGGAGTGGTTTTCTGACCTGACCCAAGGGATCTGGGACCAAACAGCATGGCCTTGGTTTTGTTCGTGTTATGGACCATTCTGTTCTCACTGAGCCAGTTCTCGAGGGATTGTAGGTCATGTTGTAGTAAGCAGCTGAGGTCCGACAGGTTAGCTGTGGAACAATAGATGACTTTACTTGATGATGACTACAGAACCATGAGAAGGCAGTACAGCGCAGTGGTTTAAGGCTCTGAGCTGCAAAGCTGGTGACATCTAGTAGACCAAACCGGGGTTTGAATCCCACAGCTTCTACTTGCATACTGTGTGACCCTGAGCAAGTCACTAAATTTCCCTGTGCTCCCAGGTCGCTCCTGCAAAAAACCTTTCAGCTTAGTGTGCTACTTCTGATTAAACAACGAAATAAATTAAAAACCAACAAGCATTTATCAATGCCGAATGCTGTCGCGCTAGCTTTGGTGGTGCAGTGCGGAAACACATTTTTGGCAGGATGTGAAAAATGACAGCTGTCCTGTTCATAAGGAGGTGCAAATAAATGTCAGTGGTGAAAATGTGGCATGTAAGTATTGCAAATTTACAAAGTTACAAGGGTGCGTGGGAAATGCGCAACACACACTTGTAACACAGTCATTTTATGGAGTTCGGGCACCAAATTTTCAACATAGGCATTTTAGCACCTCCGCTCATGTACAGTGTCACTGTCATTTCCTCAAACTGTCCCAAAAAGTGATTTCTCACAGCGACAGCGCTATTCGGCGCCGGATGTGCGAAAACACATTTTGGGCAGGATATGTAAAATGACAGCTGTACTGTTCATCAAGAGGTGTGAAAAATGCCAATGGTGAAAATCCAGAGTGAAAATATTACATATTAATGTTATTAAAGGTAGTAAACTGCACAACTTATTAACTCGTGAATACGTCATTTTATGGAGTATCGTCACCAAATTTTCAACATAGGTATTTTAGACCCTCTGCTCATGAACAGTGTCACTGTCATTTTTGTAATCTGCCCCAAACACTGATTTCCCACAGCAACCGCGGTATTTTGCGCCGGAAGTGCAGAAACACATTTCGGCCAGGATGTGGAAAATGGCAGTTGTACTGTTCGCAAGGAAGCATAGAAAAATGACAATGTTAAAAATCTAGCATGAAAATATTTGTAAAATTCATAAGTTACGAACGTAAATGGCAACTGCATAACGCCTGCTAAGTAAAACAACCATTTTAGGAATTTTTTCCACCAAATTTGCAACATAGACTTTTTTAGAGCCCACCTCATGAACACTACCACTGTTCTTGCGTTAATCGGTCTCAAAAGGTGATTCCACACAGTGACTGTGAAATCACCTTTCGGAACACAATAACATCATAACTGTGACAGAATTCATGAGGAGGGGTCCCAAAAACTCCATGTTGAAAATTTGGTGCAAAAATTCCAAAAAATGCCTGAGATATGCATCAAAGTAGAAAAAACCCTATTTATTCCATTATACAGCTTACCGGCACTTCCTCAGTTCGCGGTTGGCTTTGAAGAGTGAAGACATGTTCCTGGTCCACCGAAGATCATCGCACCGAGCTCCGGAGGTAAATATGGGGTGAGGGGGTGTGGGGAGGCAGGGTGCACAGTGGGTGCGGGTGGCGGGTAGGAGACTATGAGGGATGGTTTTCTGCTTACAGGTACTACAAAAACACATGTCGGACGGTTTTCTTTTTTACAGGTGGTTTCTTTTTGGGGGGGTACAGTAGCCGATGGGGGAATTGGGCACCCCCGTCAGCACAGAAGAAGGGGGGGACATCATGCTGATGGGGAGTGGGTTCCCCCATTGGCACATTACACTGGGAAAGGGGAGGATGGATGCCGACAGGGATTGGGCACCCCTGTCGGCAAACAACGAAAGTGGGGGGGGTGACACATTCTGCCGACAGGGAGTGGGTTCCCCCAAAGTCGGCAGTTTAGCGGCCACTGTGCCGCCATGTTTCCAGCTGGCGAGCACGTAGGAAGGGTCTGATGCGTGTGACGAGCTTTGCTCGCATTGCAGCGGACCATTCCTTAGATGTGCTCACCCTGGGTGGTGTGGCGCCGGCATGCAGGCTGATTGGGGAATGAGGGACGCACCTACTGGTGCATGCCCTGCATTCGCCCAACAGTGACTGTGCCTCCAAATCTGCACTACCCCAAGATGTTGGCTGCGCAAGTGCGCCAACATAAAAAGGGGACTGTAAATAGTTATTGTTCTGCTTTGCAAGGTTTCAGTATTCAAGGCCCAAGCTAAATAAGTGTGGGAGTTGCATGTCTAACTTCCAGAATCAAGGTACAAAATGTGTCCCAGGAATAAAAGGATGCTAATTTGATTTTCTTTTGAGGGCCCCAACACTGGCCAACCAGCTGCAACAGTATCAAGCCTGCAACTTAATAAGTTAGTACTGGGTACCCAGAGGTTTAGAATTGTGGGATTCCATTATACACTGGGGACTGGTACCAGTGTGGGCATACAATTAAGCAATAAGGCACGACAGGGTGTGGGTTATTGGGAGATTTACCCACGCCTTGTGTGGTGTGTCACGAGGCGCAGCCAAGTGACTTAACCACACAAGAAGGGGGTAAATCCCCCAATAACCCACACCTTGGAGTGCCTTATTGTGATTATATAATGAACCCATGTGTAAAATACATTTTAAATGTGTTTAAGTATGTTTTTTATAAATGCCATTTCTCAGCCGTGGGTTAGTACAGGATATACCATGGTCATGTGATGTGTTTTGACCAATGAGGTTACAGGATTTTCATACCCCATTGTATAATATGTGTTTAACATCTATGCAGCTAGATAGTGATGTAAGTCCTGAATCCATCAGATGTTTGGTGGGTGGCCAATGCAATAGTTATTTGAATCTAAAATGCAAAATTATTGTTTTTGATGCCAAAGATGATAATGCCAGTCAATGCAACTGTTATTTAATCTCTGCTTCCAATTTACCTATTCCTAACCATCCCCCTTGTAAATAAATTGTTGGGTTAACCATTTTTTATAAATCTGGTGTGTGAGCACATTATTAGAGACAATAATTCTGAAATGTTGAATTTGGGGGGTTTGTTTATTAATCCATGTGTGGGTATTACTTGGTATGAAAGAACAGAAGAAGGCCAGAGCCCATCGGGACTGTTCCCCACACCATGTGGGACATTATCTATTATCCCTCAACCAAACATCTAATTTGTTTTTAAAAGACAGTGGCACTAGTTGCCTCTACCAATTCTTGTGGCAAGGTGTTCCATACAATGGATGCTCTTATTGGAAAAAAGTTTCCCTTTTTGCTGGTTTTATGAGTTTTTACTTCAAACTGTTTACTATGCAGATTCAGAACATGTCTCCTTTTGGAGAGTGTTAGACCACATTTTTACGTTAGATCTGGTGAATTTATTAAATTAAAAACCACAAGCATATCACCTCTTAATCCTCTAGTTTGAAGAGAGAAGAGACCAGTAGCTTTTAATCTGTTCTGATAACCCAAGTTTGTTAATCTTGGAATCATTCTAGTTACTCTCCTTTGAACCTGTTCAAGAATTGCTATGTCTTTTTTTTGGTTTAGATTCCAGAAAGGGGAGCCATAGTCTAGATACGTTGGGGTGGCAAAATGGTTTGCGGCTGCCCAGACAGGGGTAGTAACCCTCTTAGATACGGTGCCAGGGTTACATGTACATGTTTGTCTACAACCAGAGTGCATCTCTGTTTAACCAGTAAAGACACTCCCCTTGTTTGGTATTAAAATTGCTCAAAAAGTCTTTTCTTACCCAATTCCTATCTAGTTGTTTTGTTTTTGGTTATTTTTTGTTAACTGGGTAAGGCCCGCTAGGTCCAAGTGTCTGTTTTCAGGGGTGGCCCAGGAGCACTGGGGAGGTTAAATGACTTGCTGAGAGTCACACAGTATGCAAGTGGAGGTTGTGGGAATCAAAGCTGTACCAAGTGCATTCACAGCTCATTACTCTAACCTCTAGGGTATACTGCCATGCCAAATCAATGGATATCTAACAGGACATGCCTGAATGAGGACGTGGAGGAGAGATGCAGCCATGGCAGTTTGCGGTCAATGTCCGAGGAGCCCGCTGTATTTGCCATCAAGCTCAGCCAGAACCCAGCCTTACACTCGCCCTCAGGCACCTGAACTGAGCCCACTCCTTGACCTTTTCAGTGCCAGAGAAAGCAGATATACTGGGTCAAGAAGGGGACCACCAGGAATACTACGTAAGCCTCCAGGCAGTAAATGCATCCATCCCTTTGCTGCATGTCCCACCTCGTCCAATCCCATCACTCTTAGTTTCTCGGACTCCCTTCCTAGTAGGTGTTTCTTTTTTTTTTTTTTTCCAATTCAGATTTTATTAACAAATGTTTCATAATAGGAGGCAGTTAACATGAAAAATAAACAAGAATACGGCAACTTATTATGGTAAAACTGCCCTTCCCCCCCATACAGCAGTAACATGTCAGTGTGTCCCATAAGTTCAAAACCATTGTACGAAAGTATACAAGGCTATTTGCTATGGAACATTACTAAGTCTGGGCAGCTAAAATTAAAGAGTGAAGGGGATCCCATATTTGAGTATAAGCAGATAATCTGTTGTGAAGGCTGGCAATTGCTTTTTCCGTATGCAGGTTAGCAAGGATTTCATTCACCCATTCCTGCAATGTCGGAGTAGACTTGTCTTTCCAGTGACGTAAAATAAGCTTCTTGACAGACAGAGATATCACAGAAATATGAAACCTTCTCACTTTGACTCTAATAGAAGACATGTCCCCTAGGAGACAAATGTCAGGCGTGAAGTACTCCTGCAAACCCAGTATAGGATCCAGGAAAGCTTTGATAGAGTCCCACAAAAGGGAAATTTTGGGACAGGACCAAAATATGTGAAGGAGTGCTCCTTCCCCCTGGGAACATCTAGCACATATGTTTGAGTCCAGCAGACCCCATTTCTTTAACTTAACAGGAGTATAATACATGTTGTGCAAAATGTGATATTGCATAAGATGCAACCTATCTTGGGAGACAAATTTATGGCAGGACCTCCACAAAGCCTGCCAATTAGGGGAATACTGGGGAAATATGGAACTCCAGAACCTCGTTGGTCCAAAAGAGTCCCCATATCTTCTGTGAAACAAAGCTTGATATAATTTGGATACAATACCCGAAGATCCAAGTAGAGAAGAGAATTCTGGGATCAGGGCCCTAACCGTCTGATTGGGAGGGGTATTGCCTATCACCGTTGTGAGTAGATGTCTTAGCTGTACTGCTCTGAAATGTGAGAATGCCGGGATACTAAATTTCTGAATAAGATCACCTGCAGACAGCCATTGCCCCTCCTCATCCACAAAGGAAAATACTATCCCATCGCCCAATTGGGGTAACCAAGTGCGGGGAATCTGCTGCTTGCTTATAGTGAAAGATGGGGAGTTCCAAATGGATTGGGCCAGATCTAACTGGGGGGTATAGCACAAAAAGGAGCAAAGTTGCACGTATACCTTTAAAGAAGTGGCAACTGTGGGACACTTCTCGGCGGCATGCACCTGAGACATTTTTACATAGAACAGAGTTAGGGGATCCAGATTCAAAGACCGGATTGAGTCCAACTCTATTCTAAGCCATGTCAGCTGCACCTTTTCGGGACCCGGACATACCCATTTCAGACATTTTGCCAAATGGCTAGCCCAATAATATATAGCCAAGTGAGGAATCCGCAAACCCCCCTCATATTTTGGAGCAGCCAGCTTATAATAAGCCAGTCAGGGGTATTTGTCAGACCAGATAAACTTGGTGAAAATACCATGCAATTTCTTAAACCAGGATGACGGGATAAAAGTATTGAGGAGAGATGGGGGGTAGAAAATTCTTGGGAAGATATTCATCTTGATTATGTTAATCCGGCCCCATAGCGAGATAGGGAGCTTAGACCATCTGTCAAGATCCTAAGTTATAAGCTGGGAAAGGGGCTCCAGATTTTCCCTAAACCATACCGAAGGGTTGCGAGATAGTTTAATGCCCAGATATTTTAGTGTCCTAGGGGGTAATATCAGTCTTAAATGTCTTGTGGTTTAAAGGGAAAAAGAGGATTTGTTAGCATTTAGTTTATAGTTGGGATAGGGCACTAAATTTAGCAATTTCACCCAGCAGAACCGGGACGGAAGAAACCGGGTGGGATAAGTACACAAGGAGATCATCCGCGTATGCAGTGATCTTGACCTCATGATGCCCCAACCAGATGCCTTGTATTTCCGCATTATTAAGAATATTTTGAATGAGAGGTTCGAGGTACAGGTTAAATAAAAGGGGAGAAAGGGTACCCTGTCTGGTACCTGAATGTAATGAAAAGGACTTGGAAAATGCACCATTTCCAGAAATCTTTGCTGTTGGAGTTTTGTATAATGCAGCGATCCAGAATATAAAGACAGGAGGAAACTGGAAGGCCTCAAGAACTTGGAACAGAAAGTTCCAGTTCACACGATCAAATGCCTTCTCGGCATCCAGGGAGACCAGCCCAGTGGGAAACGCAGCATCCCTGGAGACCGAGAAGACATGAGAGAGGGTGCGCAGATGGTCTGAGGACGAACGTCCCTTCATGAATCCAAGCTGGGCCATACCTATTAGATCAGGGAGGACTACGGTTAACCTATCGGCTAATATCTTCAAAAGGATTTTGATATCTTGATTTAAAAGAGATATGGACCTGTAACTTTGAACTAACTCGGGATCCTTATCTGGTTTGGGGAGAACAACAATCAGGGCTTCAAACAGGTAGGGGTCCGCCTCTACCCCAGTTAAAATATACTGAAATAGGCGATAAAGTACTGGTAGTAAAAGTTCATGAAAAACTTCATAAAATAAAGAGGAGAACCCATCCAGACCTGGGACCTTGTCTGAGGGCAGCCCTCCGATAACCTTGGAGATCTCCTCCTGAGAGATGGGAGAAGTCAGAAAACCCTTGTGTTGCTCTGATAGGGAGGGCAGGTGGGAGTCCCTTAAGTACTCCTCACGAATCTCAGAACAAGGAGGGTTCTCCATGTCCCTGTACAATTTTTCATAATATAGAGCAAACTCTTGCACTATCTCAGTAGGGGATACTCTCAGGGACCCATCTGCTAGTGCCCAAATTGGTGGGATAAATCTTGCAGATTCCTGTTGTTTTAAACTCAATGCAAGCAGGCGCTCCACTTTCTCTCCCTGATCCGTATAACTGGCTCTGGTTTGGATTATAGCTAATTCTGCCTTTTCCCTTAGCAGCTCTAGATATCTGTCTTTGGCTGCCAGAAGCCTCTTCCTGTCCTCATTAGAAGTACTGACAAAGAGATTCGCTCCAAGGGACCGAATTTGGGACAATAATGATAATAGCTCTTCTTCCTGTGCCCTTTTCCTTTTGGCCGTTATACTGATAAGAACCCCCCTCATGCATGCTTTAAAGGCCCCCCATAAAATGTCCGGCTTTGCACTGTCTAATGGGTTTGATGAAAAAAAGAACTCAATTTGCTCTCTTATAAGTTTACAATACTTGGCGTCCTTAAGGAGCTGCTCATTGAGCTTCCATCTGGTCTCCCTTTTAGGTGAGTTAAGGAGTGTCAAGTTACATACCACAAGGGAGTGGTCGGAAATAGGGCCAGGTTGGATTGAGGCGGACATGACCCTGGGCAAGAGACCCTGAGAGATAAATATGTAGTCAATGCAAGACTGCGAGCCGTGGATCATTGAGTTGAAGGTAAACTCCTTGGAGTTAGGATGCAACACATGCCAAACATCACAGAGCCCACATTGATCTACCAAATCCTTACGTGCCCTCTGCCCCGGGTCAGCCCCCTCAGTCCACTACCTGACCTATCCAGGTTAGAGTCTATGACCTGATTGAAGTCACCCCCCATAATGATCCTGATGGGAAGCATTGGAAGAATAATAGTTATCAGCCTCATGAAGAACCCCGGGTCGTCAATATTGGGTCCATATATACTACAAAGTAAAAGTGGTACTGACCAGAGAGTGCCTTTGACTAAGACAAATCTGCCCCCCGGATCTTTGATAACCTGCGTGGAAATAAAGGGAATGCCTCTATTAATAATTAGCATGACCCCACACCTATTAGTGGAGCCCTGAGTGTCATAAACCTGACCCACCTGTTGTCTCCTTAATTGTAAAGTTTCAGATTCTATTAAATGGGATTCCTGCAAAAATGTTATCTGAGAACGCAGTAGACTTAAATGTTTGAGCACCTGATATTGTTTGGATTTTTTCCTGATCCCCTTAACATTCCAGGTAGCAAAAGTCACATCGTTAGCCATCTAAATAGGATTAATGAGCTTAGTATCATTAGCCATGTGCAAGAATATCGAGAAACATTCAGCCAGATTGCAAATATTACTGCTGTATAGTCCTCCCTCCCCCCTCCCCATCCACGATTATCCCTTACAGCTCCCCCCACGACGTCTCCTCTTCCACTTGACATGAAACAAACAAATCTAGTAACCCTAGGCCCCCCACCCACCCTCCTGTCACAAGCAACATTTAGCACAGTACTGCATCCTTTCCTCACCCCCAGCCTCCCGAGGTAACCCCTGTCGCAATCATAATGACAGTCCTCCCATGTAAATGAATGCCCTCAAATCCTGAGGAGAAAGAAACGAAATTAGAGTTCATTAACAACCCCCAGTGGCTTACAAGAGGTGTTGGACCATAAGCAAGAGTGTATCTCATTTGTGAGGGAGTAATAATACCGAGATAAGGCACCTAAAGAAGCTTGAACAGGTGCCCAGAGACCCCGAGAAGTGAAAAGGAAAATGGGTCTGCATTGCCCCTATAAAGAGGACTCTTGCCAAATAGCAGACCTGTCGAGAAATCGTACAGAAGGGAAAGGGAAATTGCCCTTTCAAACCAGAGTTCAGTGGCCTGCTTAACAAACTGGACCCCAACACCTTGAATCTCGTGTGTTAGACTTTGACTACGGACATCATTACGTCGGCACCGTGCCAGTCCGAATGCCCAGGAAGACAAAATAGGGGTTTTCAATGTCCCTAGCCAGAAACAGGGAACACAATCAAAAGGAGGTCATCCACATAGTATCTCTATCATTGACCTGGCATTCCTGCGCACTGAGCTCCCACTAGTGGATACTGAACCACCACACCGCACATTCGCATGAGAATTAGGGATAGCCCAGCACAGGCCCAAAACTCAACCACTTTGAATGTGGTATTGCTCCTTAACAATTCAGGGTATTCTTCCCTTCGTTAATAAAGACCTGCTCATCCAGCAAATTAGAATATGAGAAACCCCCCTTCCCCCTGACTAGTAAAATAAACATTTCCACAAAACCATAAGCAAGGTTACAGACTCGTTTTAAAAAGACTAAAGCGTGAATGTCCCAAAACAGTTGACTCCTTAAGATATAAGTATGTCCATTTAGAAACCGGCATTTCTAGAAGCAAACCATCGTTCCCGACTTCTTGAAAATTGCTAAGTGACAGTTCCCACATAACAGCATGAGACTCCCTTCACCAGGAGAGTAAATCTTGTCATGGATCCCGAAATAAATCAGGCATGGCGAGCTTTAGACCGGAGAGAGCAGATTCAGGATCTTCATAGGTAAGCCAGGAACCAGTCACAAGCACCTGCAGCCTGGCCAGATACCCCATCCTGAACTTGAACCCTGCAGCAATAACCTTGGACACAATGGGGTGAAATGCTGTACGTTTCAGCCTAACTGATCCTGGCAGATCTTGTGCAATTCTCAGCTTGGAATTCTCCCAGCAAACCTCTTGTAGAGCTCTCACTTTTAGCAGAAAGTGTTGCCTTTCTAAGAAATTCAGGAAACAGCATATAATGGGACGGGGGACAGCCCCTGGTGGTGGCTTTGGCTGCAACGATCTATGCGCTCGCTCAATGGTGTATGCAGGACCAAAGGGAGAGGGACCAGCAACCCATTCCACCAGCTTCTGCATGAAAACAACTGCATTCTGGCCCTCTTCCCCTTCTGGTAGCCCTAGGATGACCACATTATTTATGTGGCTGCGGCCCTCGAGGTCTTCTAATTTGGCCTCCACCCGGGAAAGCTTCTGCCTGATCGCTGCTAGCCCAGGGCCCACCTTGTCTAAACGATGCTCCAGGGAGACAATGTGAGCAGTGTTATCCGAGGCCATCATCGAGACCTCCTCCAACTTTTTAGGTAGTGCTTTAAGGTCAGTCGCCATCTCTTTCACTTCCTCACGCAAGGGCTAGAACTCTTCCAGGAACCTGTTGAAGGTTAAAGGTTCCTGCTCCATTGCTTGACCGAGGTGATCAGGTCTATCAGGCCCACTCGATGCCCGGGATTTCTTTGGGGCCTTCTCAGGGGTGACTCGAGGCATATGCTTTTGTGGGGCTTTCTTCATATAAGCCTCCATCAGCGCTTGAATCTTGCTCTTCGGAGGGTCTGGAGCTTTAGATAACAGGATCCTTGTAGAGCAGAGGGTTTTAAATGATTACGGTATCAGAAAAAAATGATTATAGAATCGGGAGGCTGGAGCTACGCAGAGGAGCTGCTACTCAGCACCCTGCATCACGTGGTCTCCCCTAGTAGGTGTTTCTTGTAGCAGGGCTATATCACATCTGACTGACTTCAAATAGTTCAAAATGTTTTCCTTTTTATAGGGCGATTTATCTCCTGAACATTCCAGGAGATCGACATAATTTCAGCCACGATGTGGTATATCCCTTCCCCTGTATCGCGTCCTGCACAGAGAAAGCATACCCTCCCTTATCTACTGAATCCAATCCCCTGGGAGTTCATCCTGAGATGTGTTCATCTATTTCCTACCCCAGATGGACCCCAGAAAATCTGGTAGAATGAGAGGAGACAGAGTTATAGGTGGAATCATCTATAAAATACAAAGTGAGTTGTTAGTTTCAGAAAACCACACATACTTCATACACCATCTTGTATGGACCTTAGGTATCTGCCTGTATTGGCTTATAAAACATATTCACATTCAACACTTTAAAACTTCTTAAAACACTTATGACAGATATGCAATATGTGATCCAGATACAGGGGAGTTTCTTGGTGGACAGGTGCAACATCATCCCCCTAATTCCTTCTGCCCCTGCCTGGTGCGTTATTTTCCACTATAAAATAAATCTCACAGGAAATAGTAAAAACACACACACCAGAAAAACTTCTGCTCGAAGTTCTGACCACTGAGTTGCTGCCTGTATGGAGGGTACAGAGCTTACCTGATGATATCCTTACTGAGCTTGACATATTTAACCCACTAATCTACTGGTTGCTACTGCTGTTCAGCTTTCAGCTGGTGCAGGGAGGGTTTACATAAATGGCCTCTGTGGATCATGTGTCCCATGTCAGTGTGGTGGGAGGGTCCCTTGCTTGCTGTAAGAGAATTCCTAGTGCGTCCTTACTTGATATCATGAGGGGGGTTGAGAGTTTGGAGAATAAAAGTGGGGGTGGGGTGGCGGGCACAGGACATGCCTCACTGAGGCAACTGAGGGGAGGTGCAGCTGTTGGAGTCTGCAGGTGACATCTAAGGAGTCCTTTGTTTTTTCCACCTAGCTCAGCCAGAACCTAACTTTACACTCACCCTCTGGCACCTGAACCGAGTCCGCTTCCTGACCCTTTCAGTGCCAGGGAAAGCAGATATACCGGGTAGAGTAGGGGACCATCAGGAATGGTAGGTAAGCCTCCAGGCAGTGAATACATCCGTTCCTTTGCTGCATGTCACACCTTGTCCACTCCCACCTCTCAACAACCTGACCCATCCTCCTGCCTTTGTGCCTAGGCACTGTCTTCTAGGACCATGGAGCCTTTATTAACAGTGTGTGCCCCCATCTATTCCCCTCCTACAGCTTCCGTGGAACAATTCATCCCCCTTACACCTTTATATTTGCATGGATTTGGGGGGGGATTGCAGCAGTCTCAATGTTGGACACTAATAGTGTGTGCTGGGAGCCTGTCTATTAGGTTGATGAAGTTGGTGAGACCCTCACCCAGTTATCTCCTGCAGTATGTGATCTAGCCCATCCCAAGGACTCCTTTCACCCTGCGAACATAGGCATTAGTTATGATGCCTGCATCACTATAAATATCCCTGCTTGTCGTTACTTGTGCCCCTCAGTATGGCAAAGTACTAGCAAGAGTTGGGGGCGGTCCGGTTGACATCTACGGCACTAATCTGTATAGTCTGTCGAAACTCCCTGTACTACCCTACAATCCAAGAGTGTCTCCAAGGGTCTAATAGAGCAGGGTTCCTCCATTTGTCTAATGTATTGGTCTGCTCTTTGCGTGCTGGGCTGCTGAACTGCCTGCTGCTTTCATTGAGGTATCACCTTGAGAATCTGTGGCATTCCCCTTCTGCTTCCCACCTTTTTTCCTTTGTCAGAAGGAGAAAACTGTACCTCAGTACTCACTAAAAAACTAAATTACAAATCCACTGGCAGTGTAATCACCTTACTGCCCCATCCCTGCCTGCTGAATCCAATCCCTGCAGTCAGAATTCTCCAATTTTCTCTTTATAAGATGGGGAAGGGGGAGGGGGAGAGAGAACGGTACTTTGAAAACTTGATGACACTTACTCATGGCTCTGAATGCAATATGTTTCTCTACCCAGGTGCCTTTCATCAGTACCAGACTTGCTATTGAGCCCTACCCTTGCCCCCTCATGCCCCATCCCCCTTTCAGTAGCTTCCAATACCCAGTACGGCTGAGTGAAACATACATATCCCCCCACTCCCCAACTTATTCATTGGTTAAAATAATGACAGCATTCCCCATTTCCTGATAACTTACAGTTTCTCCCATCGACAAATATAATCTGCCTTCTACCCTTCAGTTGTCAGTTAGAGAGCTTGGATTAGTACAGAAAATGATAAAAAGGCACCCACAGTATTAAGTTTTATAGCTGTCAGACAGTTCGGCCTGTTGAAGCTTTCAGCATCCAGCTGCCACCTCTAGCTTCTGAGGTGGATGTTGCAGGGATGTTTTGGGCCTTGATGGTTCCAGATTCTCCCCCTCCACAAATGAGGTCCAACTGGGCGAGAGGGAGGTTTCTTCCTCAGGTGATGTAAAGAATGCTAGGTCCCTATCCATCACTTCTGTTTCTTTCATCAACCCCAGGTCTTTCGTCTGTACATGCCTCCTCTTTCTCTGGAGCTCTCAGTAGCTTTGGTGGGTGTTCCAACTCCCAGGACAGTGTGCTGGATTCAGATGTAGATTACATTGGTCTCTGACTTTTGCTCCAACATTTGGGGGTTAATAGCATCTTCAAGGTGCGATCTCTACCTTTCTGCCACTGTCAGTTGAATTTTACAGTGTGTCATGCTTCTCCATGCCCAGGCCTTGTTCCCACAGTCCTGGTCCCTTTTTCTTTAACGTCATTGCCTCTCAGGATCTGTCCCACTACTTTAGGTCTATCACTGTCTGTTGTGTGCAGATCTTGCTGTGGTGGCAGCCCAGTACTCCTCAGTTTGTGCTTGGCCAGGAACACTGCTACCTCCCGTGGGGTGTGGAGGTTGTTCCATTCATCTGCTTATCACACTAGAAGCATAGCCAGTTATTTAAGTTGTATGGGATGTTTGCTGCAGCCAAGTCCTTATTTAAAGGGGCAAAGGCTTTCCTTCAGTCAGCAAGGTCACTGGAAAAAATCATTAAAAAAATAGATCCAGTGTCCATTCCAATAAAGGAGCCCTTCCTCCCTTGCCAACCTTAGGATCTGCTCCTTGATGCTAAGTAAATAGGCAACTATAGGGTGTGGTGGGGAGCCCCCTGCCCAACTTTGGGGCTAGTGTCCTATGTGAACTTTCCACTTCAAGGGGATAATCCCAATAGAAGTCCGTCACTTTGGTGATCAGGGTTTCAATAAACAGGTTCATGGCTTTTCCCTAAGATCCCTCCTGTACCCCCCACAGTCCGGCTATTGCTGTAACAGCCTCGGTTTTCAAGGTCGCCGACCTTCTCCCACAGCTGCTGAACCAGTCTTTCTAAAAACTTGGATCTGTCTCCTTGTAACACCTCCTTTGAATCCATGTTGTTTAAAAACTGCTCTGTATCTGCGATGGAGATCTCTGCTGCTTCAACTTTCTGCTCCACCACGGTTACAGATTGCCTTATTACCAGGATATGTTTTTGTTTCAGGGCGGTATCGGTACACTGGAATCTTGGCAGCAATGCATTAACTGGTTATGTTTTTGTTTCAGGGCGGTATTGATACACTGGAATCATGGCAGGAATGTATTCACTGGTTATGTTTTTGTTTCAGGGCAGTAGCAGGACACTGTAATCACGGCAGGAATGTATTAACTGGTTATGTTTTTGTTTCAGGGCAGTAGCGGACACTAATCATGGCAGTAATGTATGAACTGGTTATGTTTTTGTTTCAGGGTGGTATCAGGACACTGAAATCATGGCAGGAATGTATTAACTGGTTATGTTTTTGTTTCAGGGCAGTAGCAGGACACTGGAATCATGGCAGGAATGTATTAATGGGTTATGTTTTTGTTTCAGGGCAGTAGCAGTACACTGTAATCATGGCAAGAATGTATTAACTGGTTATGTTTTTGTTTCAGGGCAGTATCGGTACACTGGAATCATGGCAGAAATGGATTAACTGGTTATGTTTTTTGTTTCAGGGCAGTATCGGTACACTGGAACCATGGCAAGAATGTAATAACTTTGTTTTTTTATTGTTTATTTATTTGAATTTCAGTTTAACACCTTTGAGCCACGGGCTCTTTTACAAAGGTACCACGTCATGTATTACATGGATAGGTTAAAGGGACACTATCAACCCTTTTTGCATCATATTGTTTCTAGTTGAAAACACATGTTTTATGATTGCTTACCTTCTCTAAAATTCATTGATGTCGCTGGTTGTTTTATCTGCCTCCTTTCTTTGAAGAACTGAAATGAATGCTAATGGTATATTTATACCCATCCTTGTTTTCTTTAAAATTCTTGCTCTACTCTTATTGCATATGTTCCTAAACATTATGAACACCCCCAAACAGTGCAAGCGCCCATGATGCAATAGTCTGCTCTCCTCCAGCATTTTTTTTTTTTACACCAGGTATAGCACACTAAGCTGAAAGCTTTTTTACAGGAGCGACAAGGAGGTTAAGTGACTTGCTCAGGGTCACACAGTATGCAAGTGGAAGCTGTGGGATTCAAACCCAGGTCTGGTCTGCTGGATGTCACCAGATTTGCAGCTCAGAGCCTTAGACCACTGCGCTATACTGCCTTCTTGCATGCATGGGTGGCTAGATAGTGTTGGTGTGTTCCCAAGTCAAGGAAAGATGCAACAGGAGTTGATCAAGGAGTATAAACAAACATGTTTTTGTGTGGTAACACCAGTATGGTGAGAAGTCTGTTTTTCACTTGAGAAAAAGAGCCAGCCCAGTGGCGCTGAGGGTTGCGGTGCTGGATGCCACACCTCGCGCTATGCCGGTGACCCGGGTTCAGGAATGGACTAGGGCTGACGGGGGGGCCAGTCGGGGGAGGTAGGATTGAGAGTCCTTCAGGAGGGGCAGATTTTGGGGCAGCAATGCCCTCAAGCACTACCACCAGTGGAAGCACGGGTGGTGGGGCGTGAAACAGCTCTCTATACAGGAGCCAGGGGAGGAGATGTGGATGCTTGACAGTGACTTGCATAAGCACACCACCTGTCTGGACATCAGTCCTCTGCATCAGCGTCCTCAGGGATGGGATCGAGAGAAAACCAAAGGCAAAAATCTCCTGGTCCCACGTAGAATGACGCTGGGTCCTCACTACATTGGGACCCAGCTAAAGAGACCCAGGGAGTGGATTCCTTGGGGCAAGGAACAGGGGAAAGTAAAGAAAAAAAAAGGAAAAAGAATTAGAATCAAACTACCAGCTACATCAGCAATTTCTACAAAATAAGACCACTCATAAAATGTGTTTTTTAAACTAGAGACATTTTGAGATCTAAGGGGGTTGACAGTATCTCTTTAAGACAACTGAACATTCAGGCACGGTTACATTAGGTAGGTAAAAAGGCAACTTAAGATATGTTCAGGAAGAGACATTAGACTATGGTATCTACTAGAGCAAAACTAGAATAAATTATGATACTGGAGCCCAAACAGACACATTCAATACATTGAAAGAGTGCAGCCAAGAGGCCTTGTCCAAAAAATAGCATTGAATAGTAGCAAAGGCAAACTAGACACAGGGAGGGCTACTCCTATAAAGGGGAGGTAGAGTCAGAGTGGGGTAAAAGTTCAGTATAAGGGCGAGGAAAGGAGAGCTACCAGAAGACAGTTTGCATGGTAGGATAGGAAGAGTGTAGGAGGGGATTAGATAAAAGAGGGATGGAGTAGAGAGGTAGGAAGAAGAAGTGGGAACAGGACTGAATTAAAGTGGGGAAAGGGGACATAAGTTGTGGAGACACTGGACGGAAAAGAGGGCAGGATGAAGTGAAGGGGAAGAAGGAGGAGGTAGAGGGTAAGAGGAAAGGGGCAGGGAAGGAGAAAGAGAGGGGGATGATAAACAGATGAGGACAGAAACGAAAGGGGGTGGTGAAACGTGGGGCTCCTAATGAATGGGCCTGAAGTGGGAGCAGCCTCCACAAGACTTAAAGGGACACTGTCGACCTGATTTTCATCATATTGGTTCTAGTTGAAATCCCACATTTTATGATTACCCATCCTCTCTAAAATTCACTGATGCTGCTGTTTGTTTTGTCTGTCTCCTTGTTTAGTAGAACTGAAATGCATGGCAATGTATGTTTATAAACAATCTTGTTTTGTTTACAGTCCTGGTTCTGTTCTTACTGCATACCTCCTGAGCATTAGAAACACACCCAAACAGTGCAGTCACTCATGAAACAGTAGCCTTCTAAACTCCCATTGCATCATGAGGGGCTAAACTGTGTTGTGGGTGTTCACAAGTCCAAGAAAGATGCATTTGGAGTTGCTCAAGGAATGTAAACAAACCTGTTTTGGTGTGGTAACACCAGTATGTTGGGCAGTCTGTTATTCACTTTTTTAAAGAAAATAGGAGTCAGAATCAAGCTACCAGCTACATCAACAATTTTTACAGAATTTTGGCAATCATAAAATGTGTTTTTTAAACTAGGGACACTTTGAAACCTAAGGGGATTGACAGTGTCCCTTTAAGTGAAACAGTCACAAGTGACGTGAGTCACTGGTTATGTTTTTGTTTCAGGGCAGTATCAGTACACTGTAATCATGGCAGGAATGTATTAACTGGTTATGTTTTTGTTTCAGGGCGGTATCGGTACACTGGAATAATGGCAAGAATGTATTAACTGGTTATAATGTATGGTGAACGTTGTTATAGGTAGAAATCTACATTTTTATAATGTTTTACCATCGATGTGACATCATGATGTTGTTAACCCATCGATGGTACGTCACATTGATGGGTTAACAACCGGGAACAGTCTGGACATGCGCGCAGCTGGATCAGACGGCCTTGAAACAGCCGCGTTGGCGAGGGCAGAGCTGTGTGGACATAAAAAAAAAAAAACAGCAGTGAGGAACTTTCTTTTCTAAAAAAAAAAAAAAAAGGAAATAGTACCGTACACTATAAAAGCTAATGTATGGTACATTGATGGGTAACCGTTTTGTTAACCAATCTCAAGGTTGCCATGGTGACGTAAACCTCTTGAGCTTCGCTCTCGAAGTTTACATGGTCGCCCTGGCAACCTCTCGATGGTTAACAGACTGGTTAACCATCGATGACCATGCATTATCCTCTATATGTTTTTGTTTCAGGGTGGTATCAGTAGACTGGAATCATGGCAGGAATGTATTAACTGGTTATGTTTTTGTTTCAGGGCAGTATCAGGACACTGGAATCATGGCAGGAATGTATTAACTGGTTATGTTTTTGTTTCAGGCAGTATCAGGACACTGGAATCATGGCAGGAATGTATTAACTGGTTATGTTTTTGTTTCAGGGTGGTATCAAGACACTGTAATCATGGCAGAAATGGACTAACTGGTTAAGTTTTTGTTTCTGGGGTAACTGTACACTCAAATCATGGCTGGACTGTATTAACTGGTTGTGCGTTAGTTTCAGGCGGTGTCTGTGTAACTGGTGGGTTACTCCAGGGTTCAGGTTGATGGTATTTTTTGTGTTATTGGCACTGTGCGGTGCCTCCATATGTAACTTCCTACCTGGGACCTGGGTTCAGGGAGAAAACTGTTGCTCGGTATTTTGGCTAGGTTTGATTTCTAGTCAGGGGCACCCAAGTAACTCCGGACACAGGAAGCAATAACTGTAATGTCCAAACCAGGATTGGGATTCTAAAGTGTGGCCTTTATTCACAACCAACAGAATAACAAAGCATAGATGGACCCACACGGGGCTACACTCCTGGTAATGCAGATTTATGGAGATCAGAACACATCCTCATACACTGTAACCCTCAGGCTTTGAAACACACTGGGTACACAGCCCAAACTTGTACTCTTCTCTGGGTTTCTCTGGCTCAGCTCCTTTTGCCAGCCCTTGGACCACCTTCCTTCCATGGCACGGCTATCATGCCAGCCCTTGGACTACTTTCCATATAGCATGGATCATTTCTTGGTGGCTCCCTAAACCACCTCTGAGCACTTCTGGCTCCATAAGGGAATTATCTTCAACAATCCCACATCTGGGACTTTCCTCAGGCACTGGCCAAGTAACTGAGAGAAAGCAACAGGTGTCCCAAAGCGAACCTGTAGAGGTGACTCTGGTCGCGCCAGATGGGGGGTCTCCCACCTCTTGCTGCCATAACTCATACTCGGCCATTCCTCTGGACTTTAACACCTCATCCTTGAAAACACTTTACTGTGTAGATTCTTTTTAAATGTATGTCACATTTAATCTACTGTTTCTTCCATCCCATATGTGCTGAACTTGAAACATACTTAATGAGTGGTTGTGTCCATTTCTCTAGACCCCCACAGAGTTAAGCAGTCCAATTCCCACAACTTTTAAAACTGTACTTAGCTGTCTTTTCCTGACCCCACAGAAACAGTCACTTAACTTCGTCTTGTCTCAGGTGAAAACATATTAGCCCTTTAGCAAAGCAAACTCACCCCTTGGTTGCAGGTGCCCCACAGGCATTTTCTCTTCAAAGAAATCTCAACAAACTTCTGGTGCATCAGCATGAACCTAGATTTAGGCAGCTTCTTCTTCCTCTAGCCGGACCGGGGGATTGCCCCTGGAATTAGGCAAAATCCTTCCCCCCATTCCCCCAGGGATGGGGCCCTGAACCTCTTTATGCGATCTCTACCACTTCACTTGGCTCTTCTTGTGTTCCTCTTCAGGTGAGAACACACACCTCAATCAAAAATATAGCTCTTAGCTGAGGGCTATGAGGGCCTGCAGTTGCAGTACACCTCCTACCTCTTCAACACTCTACTATTCACTGACTTCAAAAATCCTCAACATTCTATCCTAACTTCCCTAGCTGCAACATTCCAAAGTGGCTTATGCAGCTGTGACAGTTCTAAAATGATGTCATCCCTCAGTCTCAGCTGAGACTGAGAACAGAGTGAGACAGTGTGAAATCTATTTAACTGGAATTTCACAAGCTGCCTTCCCTGTCTGCCACTAGGTATAGCTGGGATTCTTGTAACCCCGGGTAACAGGGGGATTACATCTGCACACTTGAATCATGGTGGAACTGTATTAACTGGTTGAGTTTTAGTTTCAGGGGGTATCTGACTGCACACTTGAATCATAACAGGACTGTATTAACTGGTTTTGCTTTAATTTCAGGTGGTATCTGTAGCAGTACACTTGAATTGTGGTAGGACTGTATTACCTGAGGGTATCTGTACACTTGAATCATGGTGGGACGGTATTAACTGGTTGTGCTTTAGTTTCAGGGGGTATCTGTACAGTTGAATCATGGCAGGAGTGTATTAATTGGCTGTGCTCTAGTTTCAGGGGTATCTGACAGTTGAATCATGGTGGGACTGTATGAAGTGGCTGTGCTCTAGTTTCAGGGTATGTACACTTGAATCAAGGAGAGACTATTAATTGGTTGTACCTTTAGTTTCAGGGTGATATCTGTACACTTGAATCATGGCGGGACTGTATTAACTGGTTGTGCTTCAGTTTCAGGGTGGCATCTGTACACTTGAAAGATGGTGGGACTGTATTACCTTGTTCTCGAGTTTCAGGGAAGTATCTATACACTTGAAAGATGGCAGGACTGTATTAACTGGTTGTGCTTTAGTTTCAGGAGGTATCTGTAAACTTGAATCGTGTCAGGACTGTATTAACTTGTTGTGCTCTGGTTTCAGGGGGTATCTGTACACTTGATCACGGTGGGACTGTCTTAACTGGTTATGCCTTTAGTTTCAGGGGGTATCTGTACACTTGAATCATGGCGGGATGGTATTAACTGGTTGTGCTTTAGTTTCAGGGGTATCTGTACACTTGAATCATGGTGGCACTGTATTATCTGATTGTGCTCTAGTTTTGGGTGTATCTTTATTTATTTTGTTTTTATTTATTTATTTGTATTTCGGATGACACCTTTGAGCCGAGGGCTCTTTTACAAAAGTTCCACGTCAAGGCAATAAGGACAATAAGGTTCAAAACATAACATGATCATTACAATGGAACTTACAGAAAAAAAAGGCAAATAAGGTTACAATAATAGCAGCCAAAGGCATTGTCGAGGAATTGTGTTGCGAGTTAATTATACAGTACAAGTCATAGGCAGCTCAGTGAAGCTTTGTTAGGAGTGGGTTAGTGGGAAAAGAGAAAGAAGAGTGGTGGTGAGGGGGTGGTATGGGAGACAGAGAGAGGGAGGAGGGGAGAAATGGGAAGGGCATTGCTTTGGGTATGTGGTAGATGGGAAACAGCAAGGGAGGAGGAAAGGGGGGGATGAAAAAGAAAAGGAGACAGATTCATCCTATACCCAGTAATGAGGGGTAGGAGAGGAGGAAGAGCTGAGGCAGTGAGGAGGGATGTTTGAGGGTAGTATGTCTGGAGGGGATTATAAGAAGCAATCACAGAAGGCACTAGCCATGAGGTGTTGATGCAGTTTACACTTAAAAGCACCAATCGTGGCAATGTTGGAGATTTCTGTAGGTAGCAATTTGAAACAGGTGGAGGCTCTGACAAGGTAAGAATGCTGAGCTTGAGAGGTCCGACAGCGAGGTACTGTAAAGGTTAGACTGTCCGATCTTCTAGTTAGGCGGCGGACACACTGTGGGGTCAATATTGATTGGACTCCAGAGGGCATAAGGCCCAGTGATGTCTTCTTAGCTAGGATGCAGGTCTGGTACTTTAGCCTGCCAGATAGCTGGAGCCAGTTAGCCTGCTCGTAAATGTCACATGTGTGAGAAAGATGGGCAGCTGAAATAAGGACTCTACTTTATACCTGAACCATTGCAGGATTATATTAACTGGTTGTGCTTTAGTTTCAGGGGGTAGCTGTTCAGCTGAATCATGGTGGGACTGTATTAATTGGCTGTGCTCTAGTTTCTGAGGATATGTGTGCACTTGAATCATACGACTATATTAATTAGCTGTACCTTTAGTTTCAGGGTGGTATCTGTACACTTGAAAGATGGCGGGACTATATTAACTGGTTGTGCTTTAGTTTCAGTTGGTATCTGAACACTTGAATCATGTTGAGACCCTATTATTTGGTTGTACCTTTAGTTTCAGGGTGGCATCTGTACACTTGAATCATGGTGGGACTATATTCACAGGTTGCGCTTTAGTTTCAGGGTGGTATCTGTACACTTTAAAGATGTTGGGACTGTACTAATTGTGCTTAAGTTTCAGGAGCTATCTGTACACTTGAACCATGGCAGAACTGTATTAACTGGTTGTGCTTCAGTTTCAGGTTGGTATCTGTTCACTTGAAAGATGGTGGGACTGTATTAACTGGTTTTCTTTATTTTCAGGGTGGTATCTGTACTCCTGAAAGATGGCAGGACTGCAATAACTGAATATGCTTTAGTTTCAGGGGTGTATATACACTTGAATCATGATGAGACTATTAATTGGTTGTACCTTTAGTTTCAGGGTGATATCTGTACACTTGAATCATGGCGGGACTGTATTAACTGGTTGTGCTTCAGTTTCAGGGTGGTATCTGTACACTTGAAAGATAGTGGGACTGTATTAACTTGTTCTCGAGTTTCAGGGAAGTATCTATACACTTGAAAGATGGCAGGACTGTATTAACTGGTTGTGCTTTAGTTTCAGACGGTATCTGTAAACTTGAATCATGTCAGGACTGCATTAAATTGTTGTGCTCTGGTTTCAGTGGGTATCTGTACACTTGATCATGGTGGGACTGTCTTAACTGGTTATGCCTTTAGTTTCAGGGGGTATCTGTACACTTGAATCATGGCGGGATGGTATTAACTGGTTGTGCTTTAGTTTCAGGGGTATCTGTACACTTGTATCATGGTGGCACTATATTATCTGATTGTACTCTAGTTTTGGGTGTATCTTTATTTATTTTGTTTTTATTTATTTATTTGTATTTCGGATGACACCTTTGAGCCGAGGGCTCTTTTACAAAGGTTCCACGTCAAGGCAATAAGGACAATAAGGTTCAAAACATAACATGATCATTACAATGGAACTTACAGAAAAAAAAAGACAAATAAGGTTACAATAATAGCAGCCAAAGGCACTGTCAAGGAATTGTGTTGCGAGTTAATTATACAGTACAAGTCATAGGCGTCTCAGTGAAGCTTTGTTAGGAGTGGGTTAGTGGGAAAAGAGAAAGAAGAGTGGTGGTGAGGGGGTGGTATGGGAGACAGAGAGATGGAGGAGGGGAGAAATGGGGAGGGCATTGCATTGGTTATGTGGTAGATGGGAAACAGCAAGGGAGGAGGAAAGGGGGGATGAAAAAGAAAAGGAGACAGATTCATCCTATACCCAGTAATGGGGGCTAGGAGAGGAGGAGGAGCTGAGGCAGTTAGGAGGGATGCTTGAGGGTAGTATGCCTGGAGGGGATTATAAGAAGCAATCACAGAAGGCACTAGCTACGAGGTGTTGATGCAGTTTACACTTAAAAGCACCAATCGTGGCAATGTTGGAGATTTCTGTAGGTAGGAATTTGAACCAGGTGGAGGCTCTGATAAGGTAAGAATGCTGAGCTTGAGAGGTCCGACAGCGAGGTACTGTAAAGGTTAGACTGTCCGATCTTCTAGTTAGGCGGCGGACACACTGTGGGGTCAATATTGATTGGACTCCAGAGGGCATAAGGCCCAGTGATGTCTTCTTAGCTAGGATGCAGGTCTGGTACTTTAGCCTGCCAGATAGCTGGAGCCAGTTAGCCTGCTCGTAAATGTCACATGTGTGAGAAAGGTGGGCAGCTGAAATAAGGACTCTACTTTATACCTGAACCATTGCAGGACTATATTAACTGGTTGTGCTTTAGTTTCAGGGGGTAGCTGTTCAGCTGAATCATGGTGGGACTGTATTAACTGGCTGTGCTCTAGTTTCTGAGGATATGTGTTCACTTGAATCATACGACTATATTAATTAGCTGTACCTTTAGTTTCAGGGTGGTATCTGTACACTTGAAAGATGGCGGGACTATATTAACTGGTTGTGCTTTAGTTTCAGTTGGTATCTGAACACTTGAATCATGTTGAGACCCTATTATTTGGTTGTACCTTTAGTTTCAGGGTGGTATCTGTACACTTGAATCATGGTGGGACTATATTCACAGGTTGTGCTTTAGTTTCAGGGTGGTATCTGTATACTTTAAAGATGCTGGGACTGTAGTAATTGTGCTTTAGTTTCAGGAGCTATCTGTACACTTGAATCATGGCGGGACTGTATTAACTGGTTGTACTTCAGTTTCAGGGCTATATCGGTTCACTTGAAAGATGGTGGGACTGTATTAACTGGCTGTGCTCTAGTTTCTGAGGATATGTGTGCACTTGAATCATACGACTATATTAATTAGCTGTACCTTTAGTTTCAGGGTGGTATCTGTGCACTTGAAAGATGGCGGGACTATATTAACTGGTTGTGCTTTAGTTTCAGTTGGTATCTGAACACTTGAATCATGTTGAGACCCTATTATTTGGTTGTACCTTTAGTTTCAGGGCGGTATCTGTACACTTGAATCATAGTGGGACTGTACTAATTGTGCTTAAGTTTCAGGAGCTATCTGTACACTTGAATCATGGCAGGACTGTATTAACTGGTTGTACTTCAGTTTCAGGGCTATATCGGTTCACTTGAAAGATGGTGGGACTGTATTAACTGGTTCTTTTTATTTTCAGGGTGGTATCTGTACTCTTGAAAGATGGCCGGACTTCATTAACTGAATGTGCTTTAGTTTCAGGGGTGTCTATATACTTGAATCATGGTAAGACTATTAATTGGTTGTACCTTTAGTTTCAGGGTGGTATCTGTACACATCAGTCATGGCGGGACTATATTAACTAGTTGTTCTTTAGTTTCAGGGTGGTGCAGTATCTGTACACTTGAAAGATGTTAGGACTGTACTAACTGTACTTTAGTTTCAAGGGGTATCTATACACTTGAATCATGGTGGGACTGTATTAACTGGTTGTGCTTTAGTTTCTGGGTGGTATCTGTACACTTGAAAGATGGTCAAGTTGTATTAACTGGCCTTGCTTTAGTTTCAGTGGGTATCTGTACAGTTGAATTATGTCGGAACTGTATTAACTTGCTGTGGTCTAGTTTCAGGGAGTATCTGATCACTTGAATCATGGTGAAACTTTATTAATTGATTGTGCTTCAGTTTCAGGTGGTATCTGTACACTTGAAAGATGGTGGGACTGTATTAACTGGTTGTACCTTTAGTTTCAGGGTGGTATCTATACAGTTGAATCATGGCGGGACTGTATTAACTTGGGTTTAATTCAGGGAGTATCTGTACACTTGAATCATGGTGGGACGATGTTAACTGGTTGTTCTTTAGCTTCAGGTGGTATCTGTACACTTGAATCATGGCAGGACTGTAGTATTTGACTGTGCTCTAGTTTCGGAGTTATCTTTACACTTGATGCATTGCAGGACTGCATCAACTGGTTGTGCTTTAGTTTCAGGGGGTATCTGTACAGCTGAATCATGGAAGGCCTATATTAAACTGGTTGTACCTTTAGTTTCAGTGTGGTATCTGTACACTTGAGTCATGGCAAGACTGCATTAACTGGTTGTGCTCTAGTTTCGGGAGTATCTTTGTCGTGGCGTGTGGGTGTATGGATAGACACTGGACACAGAAGAACAATGGTGGCAAGGCAATTACTAAGCCACTAGTTTATTCAGTTTCTTCAAAGGATGGTGAGAAAACAAAAGACAAAATTACAACATACTGATAAACGGCAAGATAAGAAAACACATGAAAGAAAACCCACTCCTGCTGTAAAGAGGTCTAGCCAACAATCATCACCTCTCTTTAGCAAATGGAGTCTAGGTCTATATAGGTGCAGAGCTCCATTCAGGGATCAGTAACTAGCTGATCCCAGACTGAATCTGAAGGGGTTACCACAATGAGCTCCCTTTTATACCTGGGAACCATCAGGTGACCACCTTTAGCTCCGCCCCTTAAACACCTTGCATAAGCAAAACTTTTACAACACACATTTATTTACTTTTACATACAGGGAAAGTCTACATATCTTTATTCAATTACATACATACATACCCCTGAAATGCAATAATTCCCAATATTAACACAAAAATGGTGTATTGCATGAGTTAGCCCCTCCCCTTACCTGTCTACATAGAAACATAGACTTTGACGGCAGATAAGGACCGCTTGGCCCACCTAGTCTGCCCATTTCCCTACCAACAGGATAAGCCGCAGATCCTAGTTAACCAACAGCCTACTTCTTCCTACCCCCCACAAGAACTGCCTTATGTCTGTCCCATGCATTCTTGAATTCCCCCACTGTTTTAGACCTCACAGGCTGTTCCATGCATCCACTACCCTCTCTGTGAAAAAAAAACTTCCTCACATTGCCCCTGAACTGCCCCCCCTCTATCTTTAAATTGTGTCCCCTTGTTCTTGCATGTCTCTTTCTGAAAGATGCTACCCTCTTGGACTTTGTTGATTCCACTGAGGTACTTAAACGTTTCTATCATGTCCCCCTCTCCCTCCTTTCCTCAAGGGTATACATATTAAGCTCTTTTAGTCTCTCCTCGTATGACTTCTCTTGCAGACCCTGCACCATTCTAGTTGCCCTCCTCTGGACTGCCTCTATCCTGTCTATGTCCTTGTGGAGATGGGGTCTCCAGAACTGGATGCAGTACTCCAGATGGGGTCTCACCAACTGTCTGTACAGAGGGATAACAACTTCCTGTTTTCTGCTGATGATGCCTCTCCCTATGCATCCCAGTATACCCCAGCTCTCCCTACTGCCTTCTCACATTGCTTGCTAACCTTAAGGTCATCTGATATTATTACCCCCCGGGTCCCTTCCCTTTTTGGTTTTTGTTACTACCTCCCTCCCCATTGTGTAATCTTCCCCTGGGTTTTTGTTTCCCAGGTACATTATTTTGCATTATTTTGCACATCTTTGCATTGAATCCTAGCTGCCATACTTCCGACCATTCCTCCAACCTTGCCAAGTCCCTTCTCATCCTTTCCACACCTCCTTGTGTATCAACCCTGTTGCAGATCTTTGTGTCATCTGCAAAGAGGCATACTTTTCCTTCAGTCCCTCTGCAATGTCACTTATAAAGACATTAAAAGGACTGGACCGATATAACCCTCGGTACCCACTAGTAACCCTCTTTCTTCAGAGTGGAATCCATTTACAATTACCTTCTGTGTCCTGTTGTCCAGTCAATGTTTTACCCAGGCTATCACCCTGGGACCCACTCCCAGGCTGGTAAATTTGACTATTCATCTTTTGTGTGGGACTGTGTCAAATGCCTTGCTAAAGTCTAGGTAGGCCATGTCCACAGCCCCTTCCTGGTTTATTACTTTGGTTACCTAGTCAAAGAAATCAATTAGATTTGTCTGACATGACCTTCCCGCTGTGAACCCATGCTGCCTTGGGTCCTGTGCCCCACTGGCCTCTAGGTACTCGACAATTCTTTCCTTCAGAAGTGATTCCATCACTTTCCCTACAACAGAACTCAAACTGACAGGTCTGTAATTTCCTGCCTCTGTCTTGCTCCCACTTTTGTGAAGGGGAATCACATCCGCCTTCCTCCAGTCCTTGGGTACCACACCATCCTCCCATGATTTGTTAAAAAGGGTAGTCAGTGGTTTCACTAGTTCTCCCCTTAATTCTTTTAGAATTCTATAGTATCTCTAGGGTGAACAGTGGGCCAGCTGCCTCCTAAGGACATAGCTGGAGCAGCAGGGACACTGAGCACCACAGAGAACTTTCCAGAATGGGGAACAGTTAAGGTAAACTTTAGGCCTTTACAACATTCCTGGCTTTCTACTGTAACTGAGACACAGGAATACCAAAAGGAAATGAAACACTGTATGGAACAGGTAGATATTCTTAAATTGTGTATACTTTGTCTAGCAGTTCCTCATGAGTTTTATTTCAGCATTTCCTGCTTTGCAACCTTTCTGCTCAATGCTCAGCATAGCAAACCACTGAGTAGCACAGATGTACTTGAACAAACAAGCTACTGCAATTCTTCTGTGCTACACTTAGGAACACTAGGCCTTTTTATAAACCACCTATTCACACAATTTTGCTTTAGCTTATTTCACCTAGAACTGACCCACAGTACCTCTGCTGCCACCTGTATTCCCTGTATCTCTGTTGCTTTTTGCTTTCCCTCACATAGAGCAACACATTACACACACCTTCCTGTCCTTCCACCCTGTCCCTCCTGACCAGAGTATAGCCTGCTATGGCCATGTCCCAGTCATGGTTTTCAGTACACCGCGACTAGGTAATGGCCACAATATCCAGGTCAGCCTCTGCTGTGATGGCCTGTAGTTCCAGAATCTTATTTTCTAGAACTCTAGCATTAGTACACATGGCTTCCAAAATTTAGTTATTTCTCTGTTTGTTATCACTCTTTTCCTTTTTTTTTTTAACTGTCCTTATCACCTCACCTCCGATGGCCTCTCTCCAGCGTAGACTCTCAGTGCTATGACTTTCTCCCATCTGTCTGAGGCCCCGGATGCTCTCTCCAGTGATGGATCCCCCTCCCAGACTGGCTAGCCCGACCCCTGGATCCGAGTCCCCCAGGGAGGGACCGCCTTGCTCCTCTGGCACTCTGTCTACAGTGTTGAGGACTGCCAGTCGGGAGAGGGCTGCATTAAGCGATCGTGATGCCCGGTGGTGACCTCTGGCCCCGCCATCATCTACCACTGGCGTGAGGGTTTTTCCTGCATTCCCCCCCCAACATGGGACGTGCAATGCCACCCAGCCTGTTATGTGAGTGATTCCACTCACATCCAGAAGGTGGCTGCCCATCATGTTCTCCTGCATGGTCCCTGCAACTGCAGTGCACCTTGGTTTCCACCAGGCGCTGCTAACAGCACGGGACGATCCCCCCTCCTTCCCAGGAGAGGAGAGCAGTCCTCCAGATCCTCTCCTTCTCCTGCTAACCCCCGATGGCCCGAGTCCATTCCTGAACCCGGGTCACCAGTGTGATGCGAGGTGTGGTGTCCATCTCCTCAACCCTCAGCACCACAGGGCCGCATTTTTTTTCCTTTTTGCCTTCCCTCCTCCTCCCCTCTCCTTTTAATGCTCCCATTCTCAATCCCCTACATTTCTACCCCCTACTTCCTTTTATTAATCCGCATCTTGGGGGATTCCTCTCCCCTCAGTTTCTCCCTACTTCCTACTTTTGCCTGTTGGTTCCCCTTCCGTAGGGATGCAGGCCATCACCCTTGTATAGGTCTTTATCCTTCCAGGTTGGACTCCATTAGCTTCCCCACTACTGATGAGATACTGACTGGTCTATAATTGTTGGTTTTCTCCAAGCGTCTGGTCTTGTGCAGAGAGACCACATTGGCCCCCCTCAATTCCTCTGGAATCCCAACCCCCATCTCCAATAAGGTGTTAAATAGTGTTGCCAGAGGGGCAGTTAACACCGTGCTCAGTTCCTTAAGTAGCCTTGGGAGGATCCCGTCTGGCCTCATCACCTCTTTTTCCTTTAGGGCTTTCAACCCACTGTGGCTCTCTCTTCCATAAATGGACTTGTGTCCCCCCTCCGCCAGTACCTGTTAAAGCATGTTGGCCCATCCTGCCACTTCCACTGTGAATACTGTTCAGAGGTGTATGTTTAAAATTTAAGCTTTTTCATGCTCTTTCTTTACACAGTCCCCACTAGACTGCTTTAGTTCCAAGGGGGATATGTAGACTTGAATCATGGTGGGACTGTATTAACTGATTGTGGTTTAGTTTCAAGGAGTACCTGTACACTTGAGTCATGATGTAACTGTACTAACTCGATGTGCTTTAGTTTCAGGGGGTATCTTTACACTTGAAAGATTGTGGGACTGTATTAACTGGTTGTGCTTTAGTTTCAGGGGTATATGTACACTTGCAAGATAGTAAGACTGTACTAACTGGCTGTGGTTTAGTTTCAGGGAGTATCTGTACACTTAAGTGATGACAAGACTGTATTAGCTGGCTGTGCATCAGTTTCAGAGAGCATCTGTACACATGAAAGATGGTGGGACTGTATTACCTGACTGTGCTTTACTTTCAGAGAGCACCTGTACACATGAACGATGGTCGGACTGTATTACCTGATTGTGCTTTACTTTCAGAGAGTGTCTGTACACTTGAAAGATGGTGAGACTGTATTAACTGGTCGTGGTTTAGTTTCAGGGTGGTATCTATACACTTGAGTTATGACGGGACTGTATTAACTGGTTGTGCTTCAGTTTCAGTGAGTATCTGTACACTTGAAAGATGGTGGTTCTGTATTAACTGGTTGTGGTTTAATTTCAGGAGGTATCCGTACACTTGAAAGATAGTGGGACTGTATTATCTGGTTGTGCTTCAGTTTCAGGGGATATTTGTACAGTTGAATCATGGTGGGACTGTATTAACTGGTTAAGTTTTAGTTTCAGGGTGGTATCTGTACATTTGAGTCATGATGAGGCAGTATTATCTTCTTGTGCTTCAGTTTCAGGGTGGTATCTGTACACTTGAAAGATGGTGGGACTGTATTAACTGGCTGTACTTTAGTCTCAGGGGGTATCTGTACACTTGAAAGATGGTGAGACAGTATTACTTGGTTATGCTTTAGTTTCAGGGTGGTATCTGTACACTTGAGTCATGATGAGACTGTATTAGTTGGTTGTGCTTCAGCTTCAGGGCGGTATCTGTACACTTGAATCATGGTGGGACTGTACTAACTGGCTGTAGAAACAACAGTTAGGAATGTCGGCACTCGCCTCACCTCCTGTTCATTAACACTTTGCCACAGTTAGTAGATGTTGAAAAGAGGAAAGTATACCTGAGCTCCAAAAAAGTGCTTAATTTTATTATTAACGTGCACCAAGAACAAAGCAAAACTTTGACCACAGTTAGCTGCAGGCTTGCTCACATCCTCAATCCCCTCTCTTCAAGATCAGATGGTCCACGTTGTACTTTAGTTTCAGAGGGTATCTATACACTTGAAAGATTGTGGGACTGTATTACCTGATTGTGGTTTAGATTCGGGGAGTATCTATACAGTTGAATCATGATGGGACTGTACTAACTGGTTGTGTTTTAGTTTCAGGGGATATCTGTACACTTGAAAGATGGTAGGACTGTATTAACTGGCTGTGCTTCAGTTTCAGGGGGTATCTGTACAATTGAATCATGGTGGGACTATACTAACTGCTTGTGCTTTATTTCCAGGGGGTATCTGTACACTTGAAAGCTTGTGGGACTGTATTAACTGGTTGTGCTTTAGTTTCAGGTGGTATCTGTAAACTTGAGTCATGATGAGACTGTATTAACTGGCTGTGCATCAGTTTCAGGGAGCATCCGTGCACTTGAAAGATGGTGGGACTGAATTAATTGGTTGTGGTTTAGTTTCAGAGTATCTGTACAGTTAAATCATGGTGGGACTCTATTACCTGATTGTGCTTTCATTTCAGGGTGATATCTGTACACGTGAATCATGGTGAGACTGTAATAACTGGTTGTGGTTTAGTTTCAGGGGGTATCTGTACACTTGATTCATGACGGGACAGTGTTAACTGGTTGTGTTTCAGTCTCAGGGAATATCTGTACACTTGAAAGACAATGATTCTGTATTAACTGATTGTGGTTTAATTTCAGGGGGTGGCTGTACACTTGAATCATGGAAGGACTGTATTACCTGGTTGTGCTTCAGTTTCAGGGGGCATCCGTACACTTGAAAGATGGTGGGACTGTATTAATTGGTTGTGCTTCAGTTTCAGGGGGTATCTGTGCAGTTGAATCATGGTGGGACTGTATTAACTGGTTATGCCTTAGTTTCAGGGTTGTATCTGTACGCTTGAGTCAGACAAGACTATATTATCTTGTTGTGCTTCAGTTTCAAGGTGGTATCTGTACACTTGGAAGATGGTGGGACTGTATTAACTGGTTGTGCTTTAGTTTTGTGGAGTATCTACAGTATACACTTGAAAGATGGTGGGACTGTATTAACTGTTTGTGCTTCAGTTTCAGGGGCTATCTGTACCCTTGAATCATGGTTGGACTGTATTAACTGGCTGTACTTTAGTTTCGGTGGTATCTGTACACTTGAAAGATGGTGAGACAGTATTACTTGGTTATGCTTCAGTTTCAGGGAGTATCTGTACAGTTGAATCATGACAGAATTATATTAACTGGTTGTGCTTTAATTTCACGGGGTATCTGTAGACTTTACAGAAAAAAGTACCAACGGGGAATGGCAATATAAAAGGTATAAAGGTCCAAAACCTGTGCAAAAGGGAGGGGATGGAGGAAAGGTGCCAATTGGAGGGCTTCAGGCAGTGGCCATTGAGCTAAAAACAGATTTGTACCACTTCAGCCACAAGACGATGGTGCAATTCAGGAAATTGATTCAGTGGGTGCAGGAGAGGTAAACATGAAGAAAGACTCAGTAAATAGGGAAAGGGGGACATCTGTTCACATGAGGAAAGGGGCACCCTTCACAAGACAAAGCAGAAGATAGCAAGAGTCAGGAAACAGGAGCAGTGATAAAAGCACACCACAAAGGGCAACATAGCAAGAGAGAGAGGAGACAGCAAGTGCAGGTGCAGGGGAGCTTAAAAAAGAAGTAAGTGGGGTAACGACCCAGACACTGGAAACTTCAGTCAAGGGAAGGGAAAGGGGAAGGCACAGGGATGTGCTGAAACTCACAAAAATGGGTAAGAGGATGGCGGGTGCATGGAAAGTGCCTGTGAGGGGCTGGGTGCAAGTGGGGGGTCGAAAATCTGGAAAATACATGGGGAAAGGAAACAAGTGAGATTGGGAAAAACAATGCAAAACAAGGGGATGAGAGGATGCCAGTAGGAAAATACAGGCAGAAGGGGCACAAGAGAGTGGTCATACTGGTCGGGGAAACAATATTTAAAGGTATGCAGTGGGGAGGCGAGAAGGACAAAAGAAGTACAGTATGAGCTGAGCGCCTGCCAGTTATGATGGCCGCGGAGGTCATACACTATATCCCCTTCTGGGGGAGACAGCAGAATAGGGAAACACTCTTGATACATAGATACCTAGATGTTGTCAGCAGATAAGGCTTTTGTGGCTTTTTCAGAAGTGTTGCCCGTACCAAAGGCAAACACATAAAGGAGAAGTAGGATAGAGGAGTTTAGTAAATGGCTGATGGGGTAGTGTGAACAGATGGGGTATGGAATAGAAGGGAATTAGGGAACAACATAGGGGGATGAGACTTTATTTGCAACGGAAAGGCTGCAACTGACTAGGGAGGCTGCAGCAGTACTAAAGTGCAAGTTAGGAGAATTCAAGCAACAAAACTATGAATATGATTTAAACTAAATTGGGGGCAAAAGAGGTGAGAACAGACACTCCACACAGTATAGGTGAAATGAGGGCTACCAGCCTCCCCCAGGATGTAAAAAAACAGAGAAGAGGAGGGGGAAAACTTGCATAAGGGGACAGAACAAGGGTTCGGCAAATGGAGAGCCATGTGCACCAACGCCAGGAGCCTTGGAAACGAGCTCCTGGATTTGGCAGTGGTAATGGCTGGAGAGGACCTGGACATTGTGGGAATCACTGAGACGTGGGGTCAGGATGACCAGAATTGGGACATGGTAATACTGGGGTACAAACTATTTAGAAAAAATAGAGTGGGAAAATGGGGTGGGGGTGGCACTGTACGTAAAGGAGCACATTAAGGCCACAAAATTGCAAGGTGTATGGGGGGACAGAGGCCTTATGGGTATCACTGGATTCAGGAAAGGGGTGGTATACAGGCTGCCAGTGCAGAAGGATGAGGTGGATAGGGAAATGACAGAGGAGAACTACAGATTAGCAAACAGAGGGGAGGTGCTGCTGGTGGGGGACTTCAACTTGCCAGATGTGGAATGGGACACCCCATCAGCAGCGTCCACCAGTAGCAGGGAAACAGTGGACTCCCAACAGGGAGCTTTTATAAGGGAGCCAACCAGGAAGGGGGTGATCCTAGATTTGCTTCTTACAAATGGGGAACAGGTGGGAGAGGTATCTATTGGGGAGAATATTGGCAAAAGTGACCACAGCACTGTTTGGTTCATGATAAAAATGACAATTAATGTTAATCGGACAAAGGAGAGGGTACTAGATTTCAGACATGCAGATTTTAAGAAAATGGGAGAAAGGGTTCATCAGGCATTACCAGGAGTGGGGGAAATAAGGGGGTGGAGGAAATGTGGGATGCCATAAAAGGGGCCATTGTGGAGGCCACTAGCATCTGCGTCAGGAGGGTAGACAAAAAGGAAAAAAATGGCCTGCTGTGGTTCAATATAGAAGTGGCAGAGAAGGTCAGGGCAAAGAGAAAGGTGTTTAGGAGGTATAAAGTGACACAGAGGGAGGAAGACAAGACTATATACCAGGAGAAACAAAAGGAAGCAGGTTTGGGGGTCAGGCGGGCGAAGGCAAGAACAGAAGAGAGGATAGCCAACTCAGTCAAGGAAAGGAATATCACTTTCTTCTGGTATGTGAGTGAGAGGATAAAGACAAAGGAAGGGATAGTCAGGCTAAAAAACATGGAAGGGGTGGTAGAGAAAGAAAGGGGGAAGTCGGAAATACTAAACGACTATTTTTGCTCAGTGTTCACAATAGAGAAGGAGGGGGAGGTTAGAAAAATCAGAGGGAATGAGGTGGTGGTGGTGGTGGGGGAAGTTGACGCCAGTCCATTCCAGGTGGAGGAAGTCCTGAAGGAGCTTGAAGGGTTGAAGGTGGACAAGGCAATGGGGCCGGATGGGGTGCACCCCAGGGTACTGAGAGAGCTTAGGAAGGTACTAGCAGTACCGCTGACCAGCCTCTTCAATAAACCCTTAGAAACGGGGGAGGTCCCTGTTGACTGGAGAAGGGCAGACGTGGTTCCCCTTCATAAGGGGGGCAGGAAGGATGCTGGGAACTATAGACCAGTTAACTTGACATCGGTGGTGGGTAAGCTCATGGAAAAACTGCTAAAGGAGAGAATAACTAGATACATAGAAGCCAATGGCCTACAGGACCAAAGACAACATAGGTTTTCAGAGGGATGGTCATGTCAAATGAACTTAATAGAGTTCTTTGGCGGGGTACCAGGGTGGTGGATCGGGGGGTCTGTGGACATTGCGTACCTCGATTTCAAGAAGGCATTCGACTCCGTGCCGCACAGGAGACTACTGCATAAGATGAGATGCCTTGGGCTGGGACCAGTAGTAGTGAGGTGGGTGCAGAACTGGTTGTGGGGCAGAAAGCAGAGGGCAATTGTAAACAGGGTACCCTCAACAGAGGGAATGGTCACCAGTGAAGTACCACAGGGGTCGGTGCTTAGGCCACTCCTATTTAACATAGTTATAAGGGACATAGCAGAAGGACTAGAGGGGAGAGTGCCTCTCTTCATGGACAACATGAAGGTATGCAATAGAGTAGATATACCAGAGAGGATGGAGAGTATGCGCAGGGATCTGGAGAACCTGGAAGAATGGTCCAAGGATTGGCAATTGTCCTTCAATTCAAAAAAGTGCAAAATCATGCACCCAGGCAGGAAGAACCAGGGAGCAGAATACAGGATGGGGGGGTATGCACTGAAGGTAACAGAGCTGAAAAGGGATCTTGGTATAATCACCTCACAGGACCTGAAGGTAACTATGCAATATGAGAAGGCTGTGGCAGGAACCAGCAGGATATTGGGTTGTATAGACAGGGGAATCACTAGCAGGAGGAGGGAGGTCATAATGCCCTTGTACAAACTACTGGTCAGCTGCATCTTGAGTATGGAGTCCACTTCTGGAGGCCATACCTCAAGAAGGATGTGCATAGAGTGGAGCGCGTCCAAAGGAGGGTGACAAAAATGGTGAGGGGTCTCAGTCACTTGTCATATGAGGAATGACTGAAAGACTTAAACATGTACTCCCTGGACCAAAGAAGGGATAGGGGAGCTATGACTGAGACCTTCAAATATATCAAGGGTATCAAAAGGGTGCCAGTGAAGGACATCTTCCAGCTAAAGGGGCAATCAAAAACAAGAGGGCACGAAATGCAGATAGTTGGGGGGGGAAGTTCAGAGGAAACATTAGAAAATTCTACTTCACAGAGAGGGTGGTGGAAACCTGGAACAGACTGCCAGAGGGGGTGGTAGGAAAGAAGACTGTGGGGGGATTCAAGAGAGTGTGGGATAGACACAAAGGACTGGTGGATCCAGGGGGGGAGGTGGTAGGAAATTACAAAATCCTAATATTTAGGTAGGTACACTGGGAGACTGGGTGGGCCTGGTGGGACTTTTCTACCGACACGTTCTATGATTTAACCATGGTGGGACTGTATTAACTGGTTGTGGTTTAGATTCAGGGGGTATCTGTACACTTGTATCATGACAGGACTGTAGTAACTGGTTGTGCTTTAGTTTCAGGTGGTATCTATCTATACACATGTATCATGGCAGGACTGTATTAACTGGTTGTGCTTTAGTTTCAAGCAATGTCTGTATACTTGTCATTGCAGGACTGTATTGCTCACTGTTCATTTACTTTCAGGGGATATTGGTACACTCCGGGGGTACACTTGAATCATGGCATGACTGTATTATCTTGTTGTGCTTGAGTTTCAATAGGTGTCTGAGGTAGTGTGGGGGAATCTAGCTCAGAGGATTAATACTGGGGCTGAATAGACTGTATTACCTGGTTGTACTTTAGTTTCAGGAGGTATCTGTACACTTGAAAGATGGTGGAACTGAATTAATTGGTTGCAGTTTAGTTTCATGGAGTATCTGTACAGTTGAATCATGATGGGACTGTATTAACTGATTGTGCTTTACTTTCAGTGTGATATCTGTACACTTGAAAGATAATGGTTCTGTATTAATTGGTTGTGGTTTAATTTCAGGGGATATCTGTACACTTGAATCATGGTGGGGCTGTATTAACTGGTTGTGCTTCAGTTTCAGGGGGTATCTGTACAGATGAATCTTGGTGAGACTGTATTAATTGGTTATGTTTTAGTTTCAGGGTGGTATCTGTATACTTGACTCATGATGAGACTGTATTAGCCGGTTGTGCTTCAGTTTCAGGATGGTATCTGTACACATAAAAGATGGTGGGCCTGTATTAATTGGTTGTGCTTCAGTTTCAGGGGATATCTGTACGCTTGAATCATGACAGGACTATATTAATTGGTTGTGCTTTAGTTTTGGGGGTATCTGTACACTTGTATCATGGTAGGACTGTATTAAACTGATTGTGCTTTAGTTTCAGGGATATTGGTACACTTGTACATTGGCAGAACTGTATTGCTCACTGTGCATTTAGTTTGAGGGGGTCTTTTTGGTATACTTGAATCATGGCGTGACTGTATTACTCACTGTGCATTTAGTTTCAGGGGGGTATTGGTACACTTGTATCATGGCAGGACTGTATTACTCGTACATTTAGTTTCAGGTGGTATTCATACACTTGTATCATGGCAGGACTGTATTACTCATTGTGCATTTAGTTTCAGGTGGTATTGGTACACTTGTGTCATGACAGGACTGTATTACTCATTGTGTATTTAATTTCAGGGGATATGGTACACTTGTATCATGACAGGACTGTATTACTCATTTAGTGCATTTAGTTTCAGGGGGTATTGGTGCACTTGTATCATGGCAGGACTGTATTACTCATTGTGCATTTAGTTTCAGGGGGTATTGGTACACTTGTATCATGACAGGACTGTATTACTCATTGTGCATTTAGTTTCAGTGGTTATTGGTACACTTGTATCATGGCAGGACTGTATTACTCATTGTGCATTTAGTTTCAGGGGGTATTGGTACACTTGTATCATGACAGGACTGCATTACTCATTGTGCATTTAGTTTGAGGGGTTATTAGTACACTTGTATCATGACAGGACTGTATTACTCATTGTGCATTTAGTTTCAGGGGTTATTGGTACACTTGTATCATGGCAGGACTGTATTACTCATTGTGCATTTAGTTTCAGGGGGTATTGGTACACTTGTATCATGGCAGGACTGTATTACTCATTGTGCATTTAGTTTCAGGGGTTATTAGTACACTTGTATCATGACAGGACTGTATTACTCATTGTGTATTTAGTTTCGGGGTTATTGGTATACTTCTATCTCCAGCCCTCCCCCGAGCCTCGTGGATCGCCGAAAAAAATTCAGCTCCAGAGGTCGTGAGGGCAAGCAGGTTCTCCAGCCCTCCCCCAAGCCCTGTGGATTGCCAAAAAAAATTCAGCTCCAGAGGTCATGAGGGCAAGCAGGTTCTCCAGCCCTTCCCCGAGCCCCACGGATCGCCGAAAAAAATTCATGTAGTGATCCCACGCCCAAGGCAGAGTTCCAGCTGGCTGTGTGAGAGAAATTTGAAATTGGCACCTTTTCTGAACAAAGACGCTTGCATTTTACAGTCGGCAAAGCATTGTAGATAGTTTTTCCCTACCTGTTCCACCGCTCCACCTTGCTGTATTTTGACTCCAGGCAAAAGGGAACTTTAAGGAAACATGTTTCTACTATACACTTTTATTCTAGTCTGAGGGGGACTTTAAAGAGATCACTCATTACAGCAATTAGGCTTTAATACACTGGAGCTAAAACAGGCTACTGTGCATGGGTTGTTAGCTACATTCTGCCAATTTATCTGCTTAAATTTAAGTACAAGTAACTGCCAATTCATCTGCTTAAATTTAAGTACAAGTAACTAAATAGTAATCCCAATCAGCTGTAATTTGAATTTCTTAAACACCTACATTTAAATGTTAATCCTAGGCAATGTATATCAGGGAACCTCCTACTGCAAGCAACGTCTTTGTGCCTGTAATTTCAGCTCCTCCTCCCCCTACCTGATTTATTTGAATGTGACTGACTGAACCAATCAGCCCTCTTTTCCCTTTGCTCCTTATACTCTTCTAACACTAGTGGCCACCCTTGAGCAGTGGCTACCCAAACTCACCTCAAAATGTTCCCTCTCTCCCTAGCTATGGTTGCTCTGCTCATAACCATATCATCCCTCCAACCCTCTTCCTACCCTAATCAACAATTCTCACTGCCTCTCATCACTGAGACTGTGAAGCAACCTCCCTACTCTTCCTCTACCCTAGTGCACCACCTTCTACACTGCTGGCAAAACTGGGTACTGGGAGCTGCCATCCTCCCTCCCTTCTTTTATGTTGGGTTGTCTGCATTAAATGTCTCCTACACTTTCAACCCTATGTCTACCTCGTGTACACTGCACCACCTCCCTATCCGCTGCAAGTCACAAAAGGACATGCGCCTATTAAAACAACTCCTGTCACTCCTGCTCCTTATAGCCGGTGATGTAGAACGAAACCCTGGTCCAAACCCCCCAAAAAAACGGACGCCTCTCCCGCCACCCAAGCAAACCACCTCCCAAGAGGTTTCAAAATAGTACACCTAAATATATGCAGCATTCTGAACAAAATAACGGCCCTACAAAAAAGCGTCCTACCGCTGTACTCTGATATCTTAATCATTACAGAATCCTGGCTGAAGCCTCACAACCTCAATGCTGAGTTCTCAATACCTGGCTACTCCCTCATTCGGCAGGACCATCAGGGTAAAGAGAAGGGTGGTGGCACTGCCATGTACATCTCCTCCAAACTCCAGTACACCACAATCAGGCCTACCTCACCCACGTTGTCAATAGACTCCCTACTAATCAAAATCTCTCTCCCTCACTCAATCCCTATATACATAGCAGGGTCATACTGCTCTCCAGATTCACCGCTGCCTATCAACCTAGACCACCTAGGCACCCTGAGGTCTTTCGCGGCTGGAGGCGAGCTACATATCCTTGGGGATTTCAACCTGAACTGGCTAGCCAGTACAGGCTCTAAAGCACGATGTCAAGTAAATGCGCTAAACCTGTCCCAACTAATAACTGAACCCACTCGCCTAAACCACAAATCCAAGAAACATACTCTATTTGGATTGGGCCCCTAACCACCCACCCCCATCGTATAATTGACACTGGCCTACTACCGGACTCTCTCAGCGATCACCATATGATTTACGTGGTGCGGAAAATATTCAGACCCAAGGCCCCTCCCCCCCGTACACTGTACAATAGATCTTACAAATCCCTGGACCTGACCACGGTCCTAAATGACCTGACCAACATCAATTGGTCCTACATCCCTAGGGCTCCCTCCATGGACGAGGCCCTCATTTTCCTCACGGCCAGATTCCTTGCTATCTGGGACTCCCATGTGCCACTGAGAAGATCCAGAGTAAGGGGAGCCCACCTACCCTGGGTAACCGCCAATCTCTTGGCACAACTACTAGTCAGGGACCGAGCCTGGAAAACCTATAAGGGAACAGGTACTCAAATGGCTCTGCAACACTACCGCTCGCTAAGGAATGCCTGCAAAAGAATCATCCGGCAGGCCAAATCAAATTATTTCAAGTCTGCTTTCCACAATAACTTTGCACACCCAGCACAATTCTGGAAGTCAATTAAATCCCTCCTCTCCCCCCCAGCCCAAACCCCTACATCAACCCTTAATATAGCAGGAAGTACTATCACTGCACCGAGCGCTGTAGCCACAGAGCTTAACTCCTATTTCACAAACTGTACATTCTCTCTACTCTCCTGTCACCCCAGGCTCCCTCCCCCTGCTCCCCCAGTTTTCTCCTCACCTTCTGACTTCTCCTTTCATCTTGTTACACCCACTGAGATATTAAAAATACTTTGGTCACTAAAATCCCTCCAAAGGAAAATGCTTCTCGGGCCTTGACTCCAAAATGCTCCATCTTTCTGCCCCAGCCATAACCAGCCCTCTGGCCGCTCTTTATAACCAGTCATTCAGACTTGGTACTATCCCTACAAAATGGAAACATGCCACAGTCATACCCCTCACCAAAGGAGGCGACCCTTCCTCCCCGAGCAACTACCGACCAATCTCGCTGCTCCCCATCCTAGCCAAAATCCAGGAGAGCCTTGTACTATCCCAGCTCTCCCACTTCCTCGACTCCATCTCCTTCTTCACTCCTTACCAGTCTGGGTTTAGGAAAAATCACTCCACCATCACCTCTCTCCTCCATCTCACTGACACCATCTTCACAGGCATGGATAAAGGGGAGATAACCGTGGCAATCTTTGTCGACCTGGCTAAGGCTTTCGACATGGTTTCACATGCTGTTATTGTCCAAACTCGCCCAAGCTGGACTGATTGAGCCTGCCACCTATTGGTTCCAGTCGTACTTGGCAGGCAGGTCCCAGTCAGTCCGTATTGGCTCTGCTATCTCCACCTCACTCCCTGTTACCACCAGGGTTCCCCCAAGGCTCTGTCCTAGGCCATTTGTTGTTTTCTATCTTCCTCAGTGATCTCCCTGTGACCTGCTCTCATACATCTATCCACATGTATGCAGACGACACGGTGCTGTATGCCTCTGGGTCATCCCCCTCCACGGTGGCAGCCTGTCTACAGCAGGATTTTGTCACTGTCCAATGTTGGTTCCATTTAAATCAACTATTTCTAAACCCTATAAAAACTGTCTCCCTAACATTCGGCACTAGGGCTAAACTTTCCCATCTCCCCGCCACCCCAGCTTTCCACACACTAGATGGCTCCCCCTTGGAGGTTTGCACTTCCTTTAGGTACTTCGGGGTCTGGTTAGACTAGCATCTTGACTTCACTGCGCATATTGATGCTATACATAAGAAGCTACACCCCATGTTAGGTGCTTTATACCATAATAAAAGTTGCATCCCCCTGCCCACGTGCCTGGCAATTGTTCAAAAGATGATCCTCCCAATAATGGACTACAGGGATGTAGTCTACTGTGTAGCCCCTAAATCCTCCCTATCCAGACTAGAGCCTTCCTTCCACTTGTTCTGCCGTTTCTCCCTGGACTGCCCTCCCATTACCCATCATTGTGACCTCTACCATTCTTTAGACCTCCCTTCTCTCCACAATCGGAGATTGATACACTGCTAGAACCGCTGCAAAATTCTGGTCACAGTCCCTCCCCTCCTACATTGCAACCGCCCTTACTGTTCTTCCCCCGCCAGCTTACTCCCTCAGGAACATTGATTCTCAGCTACTTCACATCCCCCACCTGTCCACCAGGTCTGGACAGGCTGCTTTCAGCTTCCGGATGCCTAAGTTATGGAATTCCTTGCCAGTTGATACTAGACATTCCACCAGCACTCCTCACCTCAATGCTCTACTCAAGACACACTTCTCCACTACTTGCTCTCGCAATCTGCTCCGTTTGAAGTCCTTGCAGTCATGATGGCCGCTGTTTATTTCGTTTGTTTATTTTTACTCCTGCTGTTGTCTACCCTGCTTATTGGTATGATGTTGTTGCTTTGTAAAAATGAGTGTAAAGCGGGCCTCGCCTGTTTTTGATTACCTCTGCTATGGCTACCCTGTCTGTATATTTGTGTATATACAGTATATTTATATATATATACTGTATATATATTGCTGTTGACTACTCTGTTATGACTATATTGAATTATGTACATTTCATTTTGTACTTCCACTGTATTCTCCCTCTCCCCCAAACGCCCAGGGCGCATCTGGAATCGAGTGGCACCCTGCTGAGTATGCCTTCCTGGTAGAACTCTTAAATAAATTAATAAATAAATAAATGACAGGACTGTATTACTCATATTACTCATTGTGCATTTAGTTTCAGGGAGTATTGGTATAAACTTGTATCATGACAGGACTGTATTACTCATTGTGCATTTAGTTTCAGGGGGTATTGGTACACTTGTATCATGACAGGACTGTATTACTCATTGTGCATTTAGTTTCAGGGGGTATTGGTACACTTGTATCATGACAGGACTGTATTACTCATTGTGCATTTAGTTTCAGGGGGTATTGGTACACTCGTATCATGGCAGGACTGTAGTACTCATTGTGCATTTAGTTTCTGGGGGTATTGGTACACTTGTATCATGGCAGGACTGTATTACTCATAGTGCATTTAGTTTCCGAGGGTATTGGTACACTTGTATCATGACAGGACTGTATTACTCATTTAGTGCATTTAGTTTCCGGGGGTATTGGTACACTTGTATCATGACAGGACTGTATTACTCATTGTGCATTTAGTTTCAGGGGGTATTGGTACACTTGTATCATGACAGGACTGTATTACTCATTGTGCATTTTAGTTTCAGGGGGTATTGGTACACTTGTATCATGACAGGACTGTATTACTCATTGTGCATTTAGTTTCAAGGAGTATTTGTACACTTGTATCATGGCAGGACTGTATTACTCATTGTGCATTTAGTTTCAGGGGTATTGGTACACTTGTATCATGACAGGACTGTATTACTCATTGTGCATTTAGTTTCAGGGGGTATTGGTACACTTGTATCACGCCAGGACTGTATTAACTTGTGCTTGAGATTCAGTAGGTGTCTGAGGTAGTATGGGGGAGTCTAGCTCAGGGGATTAATATTTGAGCTGAGTAGATATAGAAGGCCCTGTGAATCAGGTGTGTAATTGGGGGGCTGACAGAGACTCAGTGCCTTCTAACAAGTGCACTATAAAAGAATCCCTTGTCAAGCATGTCCTAGCACTCTCATGTCCCAGTGAGTGAGTGGAACAGCAACAAAGTGGAACAGGTTCTGGCATCTTAGGCATTGGCAGGTGTCCACAGGAGAAAGAAGGGAGCAGTTGACTAAGGTAATGCACCTGGTCACTTCAGTTGTTACACTCACTGCAAGGAAAGGGTAGAAGAGAGATGACTAGCGGGAATAGGAGGGACACCCTATCTAAGGTAACATGAAATAAGGTTTCTAGTGGTGCACTAAGCAGAAAGATCCAAAAGTTGTAAAGAGGCAGAGGTAGCAGCAAGGAATTAAAAAAGGCAGTAAACAGGAACGTAGTGGTAAAAGGGAAAGTCAGGAGACACCATAGCTGGGGTAGGGTGACATACTGTAAGAAAGACTACTTGGAGGTTCAAGAGGGTAGAACCAAACTAGGAGAAAACAGTGTGCAGTATGGAGCAGGATGGAGAATGTATTGCCAGAAATGGGAGTGGTACACTGCAGTGGGTGCGATGCAGCAGTCTTCAGGGAGACATTCTACAGACTGAGGTGCTGCCCCATATATACGCACCTCTCTGGGTTGAGGGAGGAAGTGACTAGACTCCAGTGTGAACTGACTAGGATCCAGATGGCCTCCTCCTTCACTCAGGTGTCACCAAGTCCACTGCTGCTGCCCCAGAGGATGCCTAGGGAAAGAAGGGCTGGCTGGACAGTGGTGGGCTCAGGAAGGGTGGGGGTAGCAGGGCAGGGGAACATTCCTCCACCAGTACCATGATGCAACACCTTCACCATTGTGGACTGTTGGGAGGTGACACCCGTATTAGTGGCAGGGAAGATATGAGGGTTTTCCAAAGGGGGGATCCCAAGGTGGGTGGCATAGGACCCCAGCAGAAGAAGCAGCAGCTTCTGGTGGGGGATTCGATCATTAGGAGAACAGATCTGGGAAAAGGGAGGGGGGTGAAGAGGGAGGTGAGGTCCCTAACTGGGGCCACAGCTCAGAGGGATGGTCAGCAGATCCTCAGAATTGCTAGGGCAGCAGGGCAGGGGATAACTAGCTGTCATTGTCCACCTGAGGAACCAGTAACCTAGCTTGGGATGCAGTTGGGATTGTGCAGGGGGAGTTCAAGGATCTGGGCAGGGGACTAAAACAGGTAGCGCATGGTAGCCTTCACCAAGGTACTACCTGTATATGGACAAGGGGAGGACAGGGAACTCTGCATCAGGTGTTTAAACTTGTGGTTGCCGCAATGGTGCAGAGAGGAGTTCAGCTGCACTGGGGACTGGGGACCATCCTGGAAGGATCTGGGCTTGTACAAAGGTGATAGCCTGAATCCATTTCGGAAAGGAACTGCAGTCTTCAATAGATGGCTTAAATTTTACTTTTACAAACATTTAAACCAGCTTGGGGGTGGAAGCATAGAGGAGGCATATACTACCCCCCCCCACACACACACTCAAAATGAAGCAGGAAGGAAGGAGAACCTGAGGGGAGAAAACTCCCCAAAAGAACAGATTCAAGGCAGAAGAAGGGAAACTAGAGACAAAAGGACAAGGACCAAACATAGAAATATGAGAGGGGAAAATGTGAAGCATGGCCAAAGAAAGGTGGGGTAAGGGGGTTGCAAGCAGGTTGGGAGAAAGATGTAGAAAGCTATGTGTGCAACTGCAAGAAGCCTTAGAAATAACATTCTAGGTATTTTTTCCATCATTTGATTATCTTCTCAGCTGCTCCCGTCCTACTGACCCCCAACCTCCAAGTCCCATCACCTATTTTTTCTTGGACTTACCTTCTTACCAGCATCCTCTGCCATAGGACTGTGGGAATGGCAGTCTTTGGTGTGGGGCCTACGAGGGGTCGGTTGTCATCCTGCAGCCACAGGTGGTTTTTTCCACCACGTTTTTCCCGAGCCCCACAGGACCTGCAATGGGTGTAATGTGCCAGCTCTGCCTCCATGGAGGCACCCCGGCACCCTGAACGTGAGTTCCCTTCCCTTCTGGTGACATGTAGTCAGACAGCAAGCCACAGGAACTTCACCACCCCCCATTGAGGGAGGACATCAGTCTTATGGACACCCAATCCTCCTTTATCTGGCCAGCCCCCGATTGACTCGCATCCATTTCCAAACCTAGGTGACCAGCGTGGTAGGAGGTAAGGCACAGTGCACCTCAACCCTCCACTTCACTGGGCCATCCTTAAAATTCTGGATCTTGAGGCTAACATGGTGGAGGCAGACCTGGACATAGTGGCCATTACAGAGTTATGGTGCATAGGAAACCCCGACTGGGACATGGCTATAACAGGATATATGCAGTTCAGGAAGAATGGAGGGGCGATGGTGGGGGGTTGTGTTTTATGTCAGGGTAGATATTAAGGCAACAGAAATGCAAGGGGGTAAGGAGAAGCTGTAGATACTGTGGGTCACCCTGGAGACAGCAGCCAGAGCTTCCATTTGCACTGGGGTGATTTATAGCCCTCCAGCACAGGTGAAGGATCTAGACAAGGAAATGGGGAAGCCCTTAGCAAGTTGGCAGCTAATGGGGAGGTATTGCTGATGGGGGACTTCAATCCACCAGATATTGATTGCTGCCTCCTGGCTGCAGCCTCTGCTAGAAACAAGGTCATCCTAGACTCCCTGTAGGGGGCATTTCTGAGGCAACAAGTCAAAGAATCCATTTTTGATGGGGAATACTGGACTGTTACTTATAAACAGGGACAGTGTTGTGGACGTCAGGGTGAGATGCCACTTGGGGACCAGTGATGATTGGACAATGGTAGGTAAAAGGTAGGTAAAAGGTTTATGTTTATACAGATAGAAATGGTTTACATTATTGGGTCATAGACCCATTTTCAAGATGGACCTGTTATGTTTAGGATTACAAATTAACATCAGTTTACACAAACAATTCTGTGTTACAACATTCATTGTAAAAACATACATTAGACAAAATATTCTTTAAGTTAGACCACATATATAACAGCACATTATACATTCAGGTTTAAGACTTATGTAGTGACAGAATTTTTAAAACTTGAAAAACCCTCTACAAACAGCTCCTTCAATTTAATATATCCACCCAAAATAAATATATCATCCATTACACATGCATTTCACTTTCAATCCATTATCAATCGATCTCATAAAATGTTTGGATTTTTTAATCTGCTTCCTTTCTGTGTCAGTTGGGGCCCAAAGATTAATAACCTTCATTCCAAAGGTCATATCACCATATTTATTGTTTATTTTAGGCACACCATATTTATTTCCCCCCTTACCTCTTAGATTATAATTGTGAGTATACATTGAATATGGAATTTTATCAACAAGGTACATCGGGCTTTGATTATGTACTACCCCATGAATTTGTTTTAACCATTTTTGGTCCCATTTTTGCTCTATATGGTCCCATTTTAGTGTCATAAACATTTCACAGTGATGAGTATGGTAATCACAATTTAATATGAATCTAGCCAGGTTATTGTAAAGAACTTGGATTGCTCTTAGGTTTGACTTACTAGCCATATCATAAATACGAATTCCATATTCAATACACGGTATGATCAATTGATTTATTATATATTTTCTCATTTTCTGATTTAGACAATATTTAGATCTCTGGAAGGCCCCTAGTTTATTATTTGTTTTACAAACAATATTTTTTATGTGGGAATCGAATTTCAAATTTAGGTCCACAATAACCCCCAAATACCTGTATGACTCAACCTGATTTAGAAGTTCATTTTTAACCATTTTAATTGAGGTCTTAGGTGAATTAGTAATGTTTTTTCCTTTACTCTGGAAAACCACATAGTTGTTTTTTTACTGTTTAAAAACCAACCCTGACTGGTATAACCATGTTTCATCCTACTGAAGTCTTTCTGAAGACTTTTCTCCATTTCCTGAGTTGAATCACCATTAGCCAGTAGTACTGTATCATCTGTGTACATACTCAAAACTGAATTCTGTGCTACTTTTGGGAGTTCATTCAGATACATTAAAAACAATAAGGGGCCCAAGATAGAGCCTATGGGGAATCCTCTTCTTACAGGGACTGGCTCTGATGAAATTTCACCAATATATACTTGTTGGACTCTTCCTGTCAGGTATGACTTAAACCAAGGGAGGGTTTCTCCATCTATCCCTAAACCCATCATTCTCTCAAACAACATTCTGTGGTCTATAGTGTCGAACACCTTGGAGAGGTCCATGAACACTGCACCCCGACCTACCTCCATTTAAATGGGAGGCGATGTTATCTATTACGTCGGTGAGCGAGGTGTCCGTGGAATGTCCTTTAGGAAATCCTGACTGATGGTGAGACAGGAGGCAATTCTCTTCTAAATATCTGCTCAACTGTCCCTGGACCAGTCTCTCCAAGACCTTCGACAGACCAGACAATAATGAAAATCGGTCTGTAATTAATTGGCTCCACAGGGTAAGATCCCTTGTATATCGGGACAATTTTTGCTTGTTTCCAAAAAGTTGGAAACCTATTTTCCATCAAGCTCCAATTTAGGAGTCTAACTAATTTTGGGGCAATTACCTCAAGGGAGTCTTTTAAAAACCTGTTCTCTAACTGATCCGATCCTGGAGCTTTTTTTAATTGGAGCTTCCTCAATTCATTCTTAACCTCTCTGCAGGAAATAGCTTTGTGGTTTAACATTAGGATGGCAGTGGAGGTGAACCACACAAGGATGAGGGTCCTGGACTTTAGGAAGGGATATTTTAAAAATATGAATGAATGCCTCAGAGATACTCTGGCAGGGGGGTATTACCCAGATGGGGTGGAGGGACAATCAGCCAGATTAAGAAATGGAATAGTGAAGGCAAACCTCTGCGCAAAAAAGGTGAGCAAATGTAGGTGGAAAAAGAGACCAATATAGTTCTCATGGGAGGTGGCGACAAGTGTGAGGGCAAAAAGGGCATCATTCAGGAGATACAACAAGACACAGAGGGAAGAGGACGGAGAGAGGTGTGTCAGCAAAAACAGAGAGAAGCAGGGAAGTTGGTGAGGGGCACTAAGGCACAAATTGAGAAAAGAATAGTCAGGGCAGTAACAAAGGGTGACCAGATCGTTTTCAGGTATATAAGTGAAAAAAAAAGACAATATGGAGAATTGTGAGGCTGATGGGTGGGAGAGAGAGAGAGAGAGAGAGAGAGAGAGAGAGAGATCCTGAACAAATACTTCTGTTATGTCTGCACAGTGGGAGGGAAGGGAGATGGACCACATATAGGTTACAGAACCACTGAAGGCAGGGAAGTAGACACCAGTACATTCAAAGAGGAAAGAGTCCCCAAGGGAGAGTGGACATGGCTATTCAATTTTTCAATTTTATTAGTTCAGAAAAGATACCTTTGAGCCCAAGCTCTTTCACAAAGGTTCCACGTCATTGACAAGACAAGGTACAAAGAGGTAATCAAGAGAGGAGCATACAGAAAACTTCACCCTGTTAAACATAAGCACAGAAAACATTGCGAGATACAAGATAAAGTGGTGGGAACATGAGTACAGTTATGGAGGCAGAGAATAGTGCAGCCCCTAGGAGCCTTGTCAACAAGTATGAGGGAGGAGGAATGGTCAAGGAGGTAGGAAAGCAAAAGGTTGTTGTTAAGGGCTGTGTGGGGGGCTATGGGGCCAGATAGGGTACATCCAAGGGTGCTGAAGGAGCTCAGGGAGAAGTACTGGCTGCATCTCTGACAGCCACATTCAGTAACTCACTAGATACAGGGGTGGTCCCAGAGGACTGGAGAAGGGCAGAAGCAGTCCTGCTCCATAAGAGTGGCAGCCTGGAAGATGCTGGCAACTACAGGCCAGTCAGCCTGACATCAGTAGTGGGATAGCTAATGGAGTCACCGCTACAGGAAAGGCTGGTAGATTACCTTGCATCTGGCAGGTTACAGGACCCAAGGAAGCATGGATTCATGGGAGGAGATCATGTCAGATGAACCTAATAGATTTCTTTGACTGGGTAACCAGAAAAATAGATCGGGGGAGTAATGGACATGGCCTACTTAGACTTCAGCAAAGCCTTCAACACTGTGCCACATAGGAGGATTGTAAAAGAAGCAGGAATCTTGGGGTGGGACCAAGATGGTACACTGGCTACATAATTGACTGACAGATAGGTGACACAGGTTGGTGGTTAATGCACTCACTCGGGGGGGAAGGGTCTCAAGTGTAGGCCTGGCCAGGTTGGTGGTTAAAACACTCACTCAGAGGAAGGGTCTCAAGTGAAGGCCTGGACAGGCTGGTGTGGTTAACGCACTCACTTGGGGGGAATGGTCTCAAGTGAGGGCCTGGACAGGCTGGTGTGGTTAATGCACTCACTTGAGGGGAAGGGTCTCAAGTGAAGGCCTGGACAGGCTGGTGTGGTTAAAGTACTCACTCAGGGGGTAGGGTCTCAAGTGAGGACCTGGAATTCCTTCCTCAAGGCTCAGTACTGAGACCAGTTCTCTTTAATGTCTTTACAAGTGACACTGCAGAAGAACTAGAAGGGAAAGTGTGCCTCTTTGTAGATGACACCAAGATTTGCAATACAGTGGACACTCCGGAGGGAGTGGAGAGAATGAATAGAGACCTGAAAAAGCTTGAGGAATGATCAGGGGTATGTCATCTGGCTTCAATGCACAAAAAGTGCAAAATCATGCACATGGGGCACAGAAACCCAGAGGCAGAGTATAGAATGGGGGGAGTATTTACGGTCACTAAACAGGAAAGGAACCTGGGATAATCATAATGGATGACCTTAAGGTGGCAAGGCAATGTAACAAAGCAGTAGAGAAAGCCAGCGAGATGCTGGCATGCTTCAGGAGGGGTATCACCAGCATAAAGAGGGAGGTGATGTTGCCACTATATCGGTCATTGGTGAGACCATACCTGGAGTACTGTATCCAGTTCTGGAGACCATACCTCAGAAAGGAATAGACGGGGCAGAGGCCATCCAAAGAAGGATAACAAAAATGGTGCAGGGGCTGCACCTAATGTCCTATGAGAAGAGATTGAGGGATCTAAACAAGTACACACTGGAAGAGAGAGGGAGAGGGGGACACGATAGAGATCTTTAAATACCTCAGAGAGGAGTAAGGTACAGAAAGGGAGCATTTTTCAGAAAAGAAGGCTATATGAACTAGGGGGCATGCAATGAAGCTGGAGACGGGAAAGTGTAGGAGGAATGTGAGGAAGTATTTCTTCACTGAGAGGCTGGTGGATGCCTAGAACAATCTTTCATGAGGGGGGTGCAAAAACAGTGGTGAGCTTCAAGCATGCATGGGCTAGGTATAAAGGTAAACTGGTATCAAAGAGGGGGTGGGGAGGTGGCCAAAGATCAGATAGGCTCTGAGGCGGCAGAATAGGTAAGCAAATTTTATGTTTCTGTCTGCACACTTGAATCATGGTAGAACTGTATTAACTGGTTTTGCTTTAGTTTCAGGGTGGTATCTGGACATTGGACACATACCTCTGCGATGCCCTCATGACCATGGATGTCATGCTCTGCACAGCCTCCATACTAAACCTCTGCGCTATCAGTGTGGACAGGTCAGTCACTTTGTTTTGTATGGTACACTAATTGGAAAATTGTCTTCTGTTTTATCTAGCTGTTTTCCCTCTGTGACCACCCTCCCAGGCCTTTCCCTGGCACGCCCCACCCCAAGCCCCCATCTGCCACTATCTCTACTTGCCTCCCCAGGGGTGGTTCTGGTGAGGGAAGGTCTGAAAGTACCATTGACCACTAATCTTCAATGGGCCCATGGTGTTTACCTAATTTCTGCCCCTGACCCCCCCCCACCCCATGGCCCTGTGCCCTGCCTCCATGAGAGGACTCATGCTCAGAATGAATCTACTGTGGAGGAGAAAGCAACCCTGACATACCACAGGGGTCACTGTGGCACCTGTACTTTGCACCAGCCCTTCTCGTCTGGGTACTCTGCTGAGTGGCAATGCCACCCTAGCCCCTTTCACTGCCCAGTCAACTCTGTAGTTCACTCCTGAAGCTTGGTCGCAATGAGCAGGTCTACTATTATTATTTTCAGTGGAAGTAATAAACCATATACTGTATCTGTGCAGGTCCCCCCACCCATCTTCACTACTGGAGAGGGAGGGTGAGAGGTAGGGAGGGAGGGACAGAAAAGGGCAAGCCAGGAATTTTTCACCTTGAACCAAGCCAGAGCCACGTCAAGGATCTGTCTCGGCACTACAAGCCAGACCACAAGCCGAGCAATGACTGCTGTTGGCTGTTCTCCATGATACCGGCAGTGTCCCTCATGAGTTGTACGAGAGAAGATAAATGTTCCCTTAACCTCCCTCAACTCACTTCCCAGGCTGACAAAAATGCTTGCTTTGTCCATAGCTGCCTCAGCTTGACCTTAGCTCACAACTGCTCATAGAGGTTGAGCCAAGCCAGAACCAGGTACTAAACTATAGCCAGGCTTCAGCCTGCCTTGACTTGCCCAGCTGTACGGAAGTGGGGAGGGAGGAAGACCCCTGAAAGCCAGACTTCTCAGTAAATTTTATTTGTATACTGGAAGGTATGTGAGCAAAAACGCCCATTTTCACAAACGTCCAGTCTAGGAATGCAACATATGAACAAATGCAGAGACCATCTGAATATATAGAACATACAACTAAATAAATAGAAGATAACATGAAGTAAATATATTGTATTATAAAGTAAATACATTATAAAGTAAATACATTATATTTACCGGTGTATAAAAGTACAAGGAACTAACAGGTACAAACTATATAATATCATATTACATGGGTAAAAATGTACAAGAGTCGACCAGAAGGCAAACAGATAAACAGTAATGTTTACAGGTGGGCCGGGGTAATTAGTAGCTGGAGAGATTACTTTGAAATGACATAAAAGAAAGGAAAGAGCAGAGGAGGAGCAGAGGGCTGGCGAGTCCAGGCCTGGATGCAGGGATCCAATTCATGCAGACAATTCCGAAAATTCCAACAGACTATTGTATGGAGCAGAAAGTTTAGTGTACTAGGTGGGGAAAGAGCGAGTGGGTGATGAGGGGGAGATAGAGCCGCTGGGATTTAGCGAGAGGGCCAGGGAGGAGGCCTGTCTGGGTAGCAGCAGGTGAACAACAAGCAGAGGTGCTCCTTGAGGGAGGAGTTGAAAGAGTACATGGACCCACAGTCCTTAATTTCAGGGGGTAGTTTGTTGTAAAGCTTTGTTTCCTTGTAGGTGATAGAGTTCTGGGCCTGCTTAGTCCTGCAGAAAGGGGTGTCGAAGAGCAGACTTGAGGCACCTTTAGGCAAACGCTCAGGTGCTGTGAGCAGGAATAGGGGGATAATGCTAGGGGGAGAAATATTCTCATCAACCAAAGTACCAATCCGAGATGGGTGAACCTTTTGTGGTGCAGTTTCAAAACCATTTGAATCCAAACAAGAAAACAATTCAAAGAAGTTCTGGGTTCAAAACCTGCCTTGATATTCTCATTTGCATACAGCTTCCATTCAAATTAGGTAACTTATATTTTTGATTTGCCCAGACTGTTTTAGGCTGGCAGGTTCAAAATGTTCCAGATTTTGCATAATCACATTGTTTGGGGAGGTTGGATTGAGTTCACCTCCTTCTAGTACCAGTCTTACTGCACCAGTGGTTTTACATAACTAGACAGAGAAAGAAAAAAAAAAAAAAGACTTCAATGAAATCTCCCCCAGTCATGAGTGTAGCAATGTGTAATATGATTTCAAAGTTCTGGACTCTGTGAGTATCAGCTTTGGTTGTTCTCACTGCTGGATCCCAATTTCTTCTAATTTTGTACTACGACTGTCTTGTTTCTGCTTGAATCAAACATACAGTTAATGCTGAATTCTGCAAACTAAGTCCTGCTGTACGTTTTTTGCTCTTAATGTGCTCTTTCTGAAGTACAGCATGGGGTATGCGAAGGGGGAGGGCAACAAAAAGGCTATGTGCAATTCATACCTGCATCATGTTCTTTCCTGCTATGTGGCAGGGTCCATTGGAATCCATCACGCCATGGCACAGCCTCACTGAGAAGATATTATGTTTGGAAATTATTTGTAAACGTTTGCCCCCAAGTGCAGAACTGTGTCATGCTGCTGAATGGCAGAATAGAATAGAATATTATATTGTATGGGTCAGTAAAACTGAGGAGGAGGGCTCCAAAGAAGAGCCCAAGAGGGTTCTGGTGCACAAACTATTTTCCTAGCTATGCCACCTTCTGTGACTGGTGTGACATGATTGCATAACTGGGCAGTGAGGCACTGCAGCTTATGGCTTCAGCGTCGCAAAACAGCACTGTGCTGAAAGCTGCTATCTCCCCAATACCAGATGGTGTGGGCCTGTGGGATTTGTGTTATCCAGGTAAGCTTTTAATCCAGAGGGGTACAATGATATCTACACTAACAGGAATGGTTCCTTGCAGTCTACTTTCTCCAGAGATTATAGTGCACTATTTGTAATACCGCTCGGAGCACGTGATGGGTCTGCTGACCTTTCCGGCATCTTCCACAAGAGACTAACCAGACTTGGAGTCCAAGATTAAAAAAATATATATACAAATCCACGTTAAATTTGCTGTGAACATATATCTCAGCGACTGAAATCAGCAGCATTGCGTTGATGCTCAGCTGGCTGACTGACCCCTGCTAATACAGAGGAACAGGTATGAAGCACAACTCTTAACGCAGTAAGATCAGTGGAGGACATTACTAGAGTCTTTGTGTAAACCGGTCTGCAGCATGATCACACATAAGGGTGGCTAAACTGGGGGGCAAACCAGCCATGGGCCCCCATTGTTAAATCAGGGTAGGCCATTTTATCTTTTGCCCCCACCCCCCAGTTTATTTCACTCTGTTTTGGGCTTTCATTTTTTAACAGTGAACTGACTTTGCTGGTGCCAGTTAGTCAGAACTCACAGTAAGGGACAGCTTGTTGCCGGTCCTTTTGTTTTCCACTCCCCAGTTGCTATATTTCCCACTGGCTCAGCACTTTAGTTGCCTAGGAGTTTGCGAGCATTTCATGCCGTTTTGCACAAGATGATCCACAAGTCTCAGTATTTTACAGTGACAACAACAGATATATGCACAAGAACAATGCGATGTATGATTAATAAATTACAGAACTATACAGACGTGCGTCAAAGTGTGCAATATTCATAAGTTACAGAGATACAGTGACGTACCAAGGCAGACAGTTAAGGAGACAATAGAGCTGACAAATAGGCAAAGTGTATGCACACTATGGAAACCTAGAATACAAAACTACAAAGTACTCTGAAATTTAAGATATGCAAGATAGGCCATTGGTAATATAATATATGTAAACCAAACCATGGAAGTGCAAAGTACAAAGTACAGAGAAATCTAAAATATGAAATATTGTAGGCTAGTGGCTGGCAAATAGGGTAAGGAGAGTGAAAGAGAAGAATGCTGCAGCAGGAGTTGTAATGCTAGCATAATAAGGGAATAAAAGCTTGCTGCAGAACCATGCTTTTGACAAGTGGGCTGACAGGAGTGAGTTGAGAGAGTGCAGAGAGGGTTAGAGATTGCTAGGGAGAGGTATGTTGCTCCACAGTGGTGGAAGGCAGATAGAGAAAGCAGACTAGCTTGCTACAGATTTACAGTAAGGGATATGAAAGGAATGACATCAGATGAGAGACAGGAGTAGGAGGATGGGATGGAGGGTGAAAAGAGAGAGAGAACAGAGGATGGAGGAGGGGGCAGTGGCAAGGCAGTATTTGTGCAGGAAGCAGGATTCATGCAAGAGATGCTGGACCTCTACGGAGGGAAGAGAGATTTGCGTAGAGACTAGTAATGGGTGAGAGATGGCATACTAAGAGCAAAGTGGTAGAAGGAGTGAATCAGGACGTTCAACCTAGAAACAAAAGTCCAAGGGTCCATCGGTCTGCTTATAGAGAACCATACAAGTGTAGATCATGGGGCAGAGCTGTAGGCTTTATCTGCATAGTCAAACAGCATGGCAGGGTCACCTTGAGAATGATCTCAAGGCAGACCAAGACATAATTCAATGCAAGTGAAATATCAGTACCAAGCATGTAAACAACATGTCAGTACCACACATGTAAGCAGTATGCCAGTACCAAGCATGTGAACAGAATGCCAGTACCACACATGTAAACAGCATGTCAGTACCGAGCTTGTAAACAGTATGTCAGTGCCAAGCTAGTGAACAGAATGCTAGTATCACGCATGTAAACAGCATGTCAGTACCGAGCTTGTAAACAGTATGCCAGTGCCAAGCTTGAAAACAACATGCAACCCCCTAGCCCCAAGACAGACAAGTATTACTGCGGGCCCTCTATTCTGAAGAGGAGACTGGCTACAGTTCATAAATTTAGTTGTGTCAAGTAGAGAATACAGGGCACAACACAGATTAAGCATCAGATGTCATTGGCCATAAAATAATCTTCACTGTCCATGCAGTTACAGTATCCAGTCAAGCATCAAGGGTTTATTTAAACATACAGGCCACCAGGGAGGCATTGCTTTGTACTGCTGGAGGGCAGCTCCCTTCTAAATGGATGTTACAAGAACTTCACAGCACTTTCTCCTGCAGGTTACATTTTCCATCCTTGTTGGTAACAGTTAATTTTCTCACACAGGCTTCTCGCTTTACCAGGCTGTTGCATGCTGGCGACATTCACTTCTGCTGTTATCCAATCCAGCACAATATTTTCAAGAACTCTGTTTCTGCATTGTCTGCACTTAGGGTGCTTCTCCTTGCAAATGTACTGTCCCTGTAGGGGGATTTCCTCCACATTACACTCTCCTATATTCTGAGGTACTTTCCCCCACCTCCTTGGTGCTGTCACCACTCTATCTTTCCAATAAGCTATTTACTTCATATTGTTGTAGCCCCAGCGCCATATGCCAGTGGGCTACCCCCCTTGCCGGCTGTCACTGGTATCAGGCAAGGGGCCTGGGTTCTGCTACGGTGAAAATTGGGGGTCTGTTCCCAAAAATACTGATAATAGTGCAGTGCCTCCACCCAGAGTAAGATATTAGTGGGTCAGTTTTTCTAAGATGTATTAGGGCCACCCCAAGTGGACCCACAACACACGAGTCCTAGGCATATCATTCAGGAGGTTAGGGCAGGTCCATACCTGAATTTTCACCTCCAGTCTGAACCTCTACTTTTCTACTTCCTGTTGCAGGCCCTGCTCTGGGGTCCTTCCAAAGGAATTTTTCATTTTAGACTGGTCAGGGAAGTTTTCTTTTATATATATATATATAGAGAGAGAGAGAGAGAGAGAGAGAGAGAGAAAGAGAGAGATGTATAGATATGTATATATAGACATATATTTTTTTTTGTTTGTTTCTTTTTTCCCCCTGATTGCTAGTACTTTTCTAGCTAAGGTATCATCCATTCACCACGTTCTGGGTGGCCCTGGATGAGGCATAACAGTCCTGGCATTTTATCTGCTAATTTTTCAGTCAAGCAACCTTTCAGGCTGGTATCATTTCTTCTAGTTCCAGACCAGAAGCCCTTTCCTCCAGATGAGGGGAGTAACCTTCAAACCCAAGGGGAGGGAAACAGACTGGGGTGGAGGTTTCAGGAGGAGCAGAGGAGGATGGAAGTATAAGGAACCTGGGTGGGGTTGACAAAGGGGATCAGGGATAAGGGGTGGGGTCGGTGTTAGTAAATACCAGGAACTTGAGAACAAGTTGCCAGAGTTCCAAGCCATGCTGTTCAGGGGGTGGATGTGGCGGTCACGAGACGTGGGCAACAAAAACCATGACTGGGACCAAAACGTCCGGGGGTACACTATGCTTAGGAAGGATAGAAAGGAGGGCAGAGGGGGTGGAGTGGCTATGTTCATTAGAGATGACATAGAAATTGCTAGGGTAGAAGAGGCAGAAGGAAACGTGGAGGCCTTATGGGTCACCTTACGATCCTCATCAGGAGATAAGGTCAAGCTGGGTGTAGTATATAGGCCCCCCGGGATGGGTGATGTTCTGGAGGATGGTTTGCTGGACAACATCATTGCCCAGTGTGGACCAAAAGGGGAAGGAGTGGTGTTGATGGGGACCTTAATATGCAGGTACAAACTGGGAACCATGTCCTCTAAGGTGGCCAGGAGCAGAGGCTGCTGGACGGCTTCCAGGATGTGTTCTTAACACAGCATGTGATGGAGCCCACAAGGGAGGGCATGTCCTGGATGTGGTTCTGGCAGATGGGGATCTGGTAAGGGACCTGGTTGTAGAGGATCCCTGACTGGGAGGCGACCACAATACTGTCTGGTTTCAAATAAGCATGGGGGAGGGGTGAGATCTAGGATACTGGCAGTGGACTTCAGGGGCAGACTTTGTGGGCACGGAAATATTCTCAAGGATCACTTGAAGGGGAGTACATCAATGACAAATGTGGAAAGGAGATGGGAGGTCATAAAACGGGGACTTCATGAGGCAGTCAGGACCTGCGCTAAGGTGAAACGTAAGGGAGCAAGGTCACATAAGCCATGCTGGTGGTCCAGTGAGGTTCAGGTAGCGGTCAGAGAAAAGAAGGCGGCCTACAAAAAATATAAAACAACAAGAGGGGATAGGGATAAGGAAATTTACCATCTTGCTTCTAGAAAAGTCACCGGATGGTAAGGGGCAAAGTCCAGTAAACAACAGCGGCTGGCACAGAGGATACATGGAGGAAAAGGGTTCTTCCGGTACATGGGAGTGGAGAAAAACTAAGGCCATCTCAGCAGATTGAGATCAGAAGGAGGGTGGGTGGAAGAGGTGAGGGACCAGGCAGAGGTATTTAAGTACTTTGCCTCTGTGTTCACTAGGGAGGGATGGGATATCTACAAAGCAAGGCACAATGGGGATAGAAGCGGCAGTGAGTGGGATCAGGGAGCAACAGGAAATGGAGCAAGAGGGAGGGAGAGGTATCCCAGGGGTGTCACATCAGGATAAGGATAAAAAGGCCAGTAAGGTGGAGGGGACAGATGATGCTATCTCTGCCAAAAGGGTGTGGTTAGCCCTCAAGGCCCTAAAGAAGACAAATCTCCTGGGCTGGATGGCATTCATCTGAGAGTACTATGGGAATTGGCGGACATACTGGCTGCACCCCTAGTGGAGCTCTTCAACAGGTCACTTGAGACAGGGAGGGTACCTAGGGATTGACGAGAGGCACATGTGGTGCCAATCCATAAAGGGGGGGTCGAGGGAAGTACCAGGTAACTATAGACCCATCAGTTTGACCTCGGTGGTGGGAAAATTAATGGAGAGTATACTAAAGGAGCGATTGGGGTGTACTTGGAGGAGGTGGAGGTCTGGATAGTCGGCAACATGGGTTTGTGCAGGTAGATCATGTCAAACCAATCTTGTGGAGTTCTACGAATGGGTAACATCAGAACTGGACAGGGGAAAGCCTGTAGATGTATTATTCTTGGACTTCAGCAAGGCGTTTGACTCTGTCCCCCACAATGGTCTGGTGGAGAAACTGATGGGGTTGGGAGTAGGCCCTTTGATGGTCAGATGGATTGAAAACTGGCTAGCTGGATGCACCCAGAGAGTAGTGGTCTGTGGGGAGCTCTCGAACACTAGAGAGGTTGGTAATTAGGGTACCGCAGGGACTCGGTCCTGGGTCGATCCTATTTAATGCATACATATCGGACATCAGGAGGTATAGGTGTGAAATGAGTCTCTTCGTTGATGACTCCAAGATGGGAGCAGTAGTTGTGGGAGAAGAGGGAGGTTGGCCTGCAAGGAACCTGGACACCCTGGAGCTGGGCTCACACATGGAAATTAAATTTCAATATCACCAAGTGCAAGGTGTTACATCTTGGCTGGGGAAACCCTAAACACAGGTACACCCTGGGAGGGGAGGCTGGAGGCCTCAATAGGGGAAAAAGACCTAGGGGTCATGGTGGATGCATGTATGAATAACTCTGAGCAGTGCAGGAGAGTGGCTAGCAAGGTAAACAGGATGTTGGGATGCATCGTAAGGGGGATCACCTCTAGGAGCAAGGAAGTGATTCTGCCGCTGTACAATGGACTGGTTAGACCACACCTTGAGTACTGTGTACAGTACTGGAGACCACACTTGAAGAGGACATACAGCTCCTGGAGAGGGTACAGAGGAGGGCAACTAAGATGATACGAGTGCTAGGGGATTTGACGTATGAGGACAGACTTGAGGAGCTCTGCCTGTTTTCATTGGAGGAGAGGAGAGACAGGTGGGACATGATTGAGGTCTTCAAGTACCTCAAGGGAATAAATAGGGTAAACATGAAGGCTATCTTTAGACTAAAGCAGGGAGGTATCACCAGAGAGCATGGTTTGAAGTTGGAAGGGTGAGGGGGGAAAGAGGAGGAGGTTCTTCACTGAGAGGGTGGTGGACCCTTGGAATGCACTGCCTGGCGAGCTGGTTCAGAGATCCACAGTGGAGGGCTTCAAGAGAGGGTAGGACAGACACAGAAAGTGGATGTATCAGATGATGGCCTGTTCCACGGGGGTGGGGATGGATGATAGGGGTTTCTGGAACACAAGAGGGGGGGCCTCGGCACCCAACTAGGGATCTGAGGTTCGAGGAGACTTGATAGAGCATAAGGCCAAATCTGCTGGCAAATAGTATGTTAGTATGTAACTTCCAGTCTCTCCTCCTCAGATCCTGGTTCTTGAGAGGCTAGAATCCCAGAGTCCCTGTATCCTAACAGGGCCTGCAAAGTCTATGAACAATCAAGAAATTTAGCACTAGGAAAAACTCTGCTTCTTAGTGGAGGTGGTTCTTTTCCCTGGTACAACGTCAACAGCTTGGAGTATTTTTCAATCCTTTTTCCTCTCCTTGCTGGATTATTTAGTTCATATCTGGACAGTTCTGTCTGGTAAACAAAACTAGTATTGGCCCTAGTGTCTTGTTTCCTGTATAAACATAAAGTTTTCTTTCTTAATTATAACAGGCCTTTAGGCCTCCATCTTGGGAGTACTCCTGGCATTTACTCTTCCCTTTTTTCCATCAGGGAAGGGAAATGTGTCATTTCTTTGTCCATTGCAGAGTTCTGCAAGGGGTCAACTCATTTCCAGACCCTTTAAGGTACCAGGGCTTTTTCCCATGAAACTCAAACCTCTGCATAGCCAAGTTCAGGGAGTCCCTTTGAACCTTGGTGATGCTGACCTAAAGTAAGTAACATTGAAGGCATCCCTTCTCTATGTCAGACAGTTGTCAGAGTCTTAATTCTTTCATACAGGCCTTATCCTCTCAGTCCCCTTAAGGACAATTTAGTCTTCTCGACGGGTAGGAAATTCCTTCTCAAAGTGTTCTATTATTTCCTCCTTAAACAATCATTTTCTCTGTTTGTATGGTTCTCTATCAAGTCCTGTCTAGGTCAGCTCAAGCTGCTCGGACTGGACATAAAATAGTTTAGCCGGTCTTTTTAGAGTGGTCCTAATAGTTTAGGTACGGTCATTACTTTTTCTTCCTCTCCTACGTTTTCACAGAGAAAGAGAAACTGGTGATCAAGAGTATTCTTCCCACAGGACTGTTTTTCCTGTACTTCAGTTCTGTTACAGCAAGGCTGACAATCAGCCTCTCTCTTGCTTAGTGCCTATCTCCTTGAGAACAGCTGCCTCTTCGGCAGCGTCCATGGATATACTGCATCTTTACTAGAAGTATGCAGAGCAGTTAATTTAATTCAGTTCTCACATTCGCTAAGCATTCTTGCTTAGATGCGTAGTCCGATAGGTTGCCAAATTTGGCAGGATAGTGCTTCAGAGCCTCTTCTCAAATAGGTTTCTGTGCCCTCCTCCCAACTACACTGCTTTGAAGTCTGCATCTGTCAATACATGTTGAAGAATTCCTGGGACGAGAAGAAAAAATCACTCACTGTAGTAATATTACTTCTTCAAGGGGATTCTTCAACATTGACAGTCCCAACCATTGTCCCCTACAAACCTTTTCAGAAGGCTCTGTCTCAGGGTTTAAGCAAATTTGCTGTCAGATATTCATTCATTAGATTCAAAGTCTTTTTCACAAGTGTGATTTACATTGGATGGGATGTTTATTAATAATAGAGTTTTGCCCTGTTGGGCACAGTCTTGCTTTTTTCAGCTCGGAAATTAGTTCCGAGTCCCTCAGGCTGACTGCAATCAGCACTCTACTCTAACTGCATTATGATTGGCCAATGCCTCCCTCATTTGCATTGTCTCCTCCTCTCTGGCTCAGCTGAACCCAGCTGGCATACTGTACCTGGCAATAATGTTGAAGAATCCCCTGAAAGAAATATTACTACGGTCAGTAATTTTTTCATCTTTGCAATAGGCAAGCACAATGAATTTCACTAACACAGCAATTTCAACAAACAGACTCAGAGCTTTATTAGGGAGTTGGGACTAGGGAAGGGATACCGGAGCATAGGATGGCTGTGAAGGAAAACGAGGTTAGTGAAAACAGGCAAGAACAATGAACATGTAGGCCTGTAGGCCAAGCCCATCCCCACTGGTACCAGTGTCCCCAAACTGTCTCTAGGGGTACCCATTAGGTACAGGCCTGATCGGTGCCACGGGTTGGCCAGCTGTTGGGGCCCTGAAATATGTTAAAGCAAATGATTTTAAGAAAACCACTCCAACTCCATTTTCCCTTCCAGGAGCCAGGTCCTGAGTACTCACTGTTTGCTGACCTCTACACCTGGTGTTTGGAGTTCCTTGTTTAGTGCAGCGAGGAAGAAAAACAGACTGGCCAGGATCCCTCCGTCAGTATGGAACTTGCTCGAGGATCTTGCAGCTGGTCTCCTTGACTGTAGTTCTGGTCACTTGTCACCTTCAGCTGCTTCTGGTCCATTGTAGAGCTCTGTGGCAGGACAACACCAGCCCCAGAAGGCCTAGACCTGAGAGTAACACAACATGCACAGTACACAATATTGTAATCTGGAGTCAGAGGGCTCAGTTCGTAAAGGAAACGAAACAACAAGACAATCAGATGACACACTCAGATCAAGCTGTTGTTGCAGGAAGCTACCCTGGTATTTACTCACGCTACCCAAGACTGGACACAGGCTGGACGAAAATCGAGACTGCAGGTGGTTGATCTGGAATGCCAGGAGAAGCAGGGCCCACACGAGTCGCAGAGGCGTCGTTCCTGTTCAAGCATGGAGCAGGAGGCTGATCCCCAGGCAGGTCTCTCGTCAATGGCTTCTCTGTGCAGCGGGTAGTCTGTCTGGGCCAGTCTGGCAAGGCCCAGACTGCATGGAGACAAATTCAGATGCAGTCCATTTTTGGCTGGATACAGCTTCCTGCAAGCAGAGCACAGTTCACACAGTGGGGAACTAACTCACGACCCACTAGCAGCAAATAACACATTTACATGTAAGGGAATTCTACTGTACCAGGTAAAGCGCTCCCCGGCCACAGTTGCAAAGTCTCTGCACACACTGGGAGCTTAGGGATAGCTGGAACTCCTGACAGGCCGATCGCATTGAGCAAAATCTTCAGTCTTCTTCAGGTTGATCCTGGCCCACTTTAGTAGCTTACTTTAGTCACACAAACTTGGATTTGGCCAAAATAATTCTCTTCTCTCCCTCTCAGGAGCAGCAGGCAGGCATGCAGGCCAAAAACTCAGCCCTTTCACAGTTCTCCCATGCGAATCCACTCAGGATTGCTGCTCAGAATCACTTCAGCTCCTTCTCCAGCTTCCAGCTTAGATCTGCCCTAAACAGCAGGCAGCTTGGGGAATCCCTCAGATCCAAAATGTTTGGTTGGCCAATTTGGCTGTCAGTCAAAGCAAGAGCTCCCCCTTCAGTTGCAAAACAGGCGCAAAAAGCTCAAAACTACAATTCCTACAGATTTTGACTTCACACAGCTCCTGTAGTCTGGCTACATTTTAGGTCCCACCAGAACTGATTGGTCCAATTTGCAGTCCAGGACCAAGATAGTGGAGACAAACAAAACAGTCCTTGCTGCAAAGAAAGCTTGTTAGACAAACTACATTATCATTATCATTATCACGCTAAATGATTTCAGCAAATAGTTACATCTTTCAACAGAGCTCCCTCTCAGATTACTTCTGCTGCAATCAGGCAGCTCTTAAAGAGACAGTACACAAAAGCTATACAGGCTCTGGTAATCACATTTAAACCGCTAAAACACTTGACACCAGCCTGGCAGTGAGCATTTAGGCAAGCTCAAGGAAGACTTTTTGGAAACCCCCATTTGTAGGGAGGTTACACCAGCAAAAGAAAAACAGCGAAACCCAAACCAATAAATATAAAAATATATGTAGAAAGATTACTTTCCATATAAACACCTAAGGTTTCGGTTTGCTTTGTTATTAAAATTAACACATGGGGAGGTTAAAACAAATCAGAGGAATGGAAATATCATACAGCAACTGTGTAAGGCATTTCCAATTTCATAGTTCCCAGACATTTCAAAGTTATTACTCACTTAAAGTTCTACACTTACAGGCGATACCTAAATCATTGGTTACATAACACATCTATTTAAATAATGGCCTCGCTGTAACACATTCATGGGTACCCTACATTTAGAGGTGAGCAGTCACGCAGTTCATTAATATAAGTGTCAAACTAGATGCAGAATACAAACACACAGGAACAGAGCAAAAATGACAGAAATATTGCTGCGGCCCTCCACCAGCTCTGATTCTAGGACGTCAGAAAAGAGACAGAAATTGAAAATGCCTAGATCTGAAACAAAGTACAAAAGAGTATTTTGTTAGACATCATAAATAACTGCAGTAAGAATGCAAAGTAACACCTGTTAACTTTTTTCGATAGGCAGATTTCACAGTACAATCAATACCTTCCTACAGCACAGTAAATAAGAAGAAAGTGTCCTGAGCAGTTTATTCGCCTACCTGCAATAATAGCTGGGGGCAAAATACTTCCATAAATTATATGTTCCAAGGATATGGGATGAGGAGGGCCAGAAGCAACAAATTGTTACAGTTACCACTTACTGTTGGTCATTCTCTTGGGGGGAGGGATCATAGTCCTGATAGTAGTGTCGAACAGCTATAAAAAAACACTTAAAATCAATCACATCATTTAGCCCATTAGGTTTCAGTGTTTCTAGTTTATAAATCCACTAACTCTCCTTCTGCAGCATAATCTGCAGACTGTCTCCCCATTCCAAGGTGCTTTGACCCACTCAATGCCCAGGATGGTGGGTTCAGAGGTTCTACCACCATGCATTTCTCTGAAATGCAAACTAATTGATGTCTCTAAGTTTGGATAATTAATACTATATAGGTGTTCCCGGATCTTTCTTTTTTGAGAGGTCTGATAGTTCTGCCAATATACGCTAACCAGCAGAAACACCAAAAAGCGTAAACCTCAAAATTAGTAGTACAATTGATAAACTCTCAAATTTTCATGTGAATTCCAAACTTCAGATACACAAATCCTTGGCTTTGAATTGAGTTTTTGCAAACACTGCAGTTCCCACAGCGAAATAAACAGACTGATTTCTGGGGTGATCAGTTAGGTCTCACCTGCACTTTAGTAGCCAAATGGTTATATACCAGACATTCTCTTACACTGGTTCCTTTGGTAAATATGACCCTTGTTTTTTTTTTCCCCAAATTGACCCCCTAGGGTTTCATCACTGCACAGAATGTGCCTGTTTCTCTTTATGACCTGACCTGTTTTCTCAACCACATTATTGTATTTTGTGACACATATGATAGATTTGCCATCTTCCTTATTTCTATGCTTGGGAACCAGTAACTGCTTTCTCTAAGGCCCGGTCTACACTACGCCTCTGTAATGTTATAGAGTGCCCAAACCGTTACTGCAATGGTTTGCGTTTACACCTGTAACATTACCGAAGGCGTTTTCGTAACTGTCGCTGAAACCACAAATGAGGTGGTTTCAACAACGGTTATAAAACCGGTCCCACCTCGGTAACATTACCTGCGGTAGTGTGGATGGGCGGTAACAGTCCCCTGCAGGGCTCCTAGCATAGTGCGAGCTGCATTGTGGGATTGGGTGCCGCGGTAACGGTCACCCGGTTCCCGAGATGTGGACTGGTGGTACCGGTCTCGTACTGGTCACTGCTGCAGTGTGGACACACTGTACCGCTATGGGCTGTAAGGGTTTCTGTCCCTTACGGGGTCTGAGTGGTGTAGTGTGGATGGGGCCTTAGTCTTTCCTGCATTTTCATAGGCAAAATCAAGAAGTCTAGAATAAAAGCCCCTCTTCCCTAGTCTGTCCCTAAGCTTTATTGCCTGTGTTTCAAATTCTTTAATTTCTGAGAAATTTCTTCTCACACAAATAAACTGTCTATACGGGTATGAACCTAATTAAGGACTTAGGCTGGGAGCTTTCAGCTCTCAAAATGGAATTTGTGGCAGTTGGTTTTCTGTCACCTTCACTCTAAATGGTACCTGTTTCTGTTAGTGTAACGTCCCAAAATGTAACCCTGTGTTTATCAATGGTGCTTATAAATTTCAGATTTAAGGGATTATCGGTAAGCCATTCAACAATACTCAAAGCACACTCAAAAGTACCTTTCCGCACACACAGACAATGTTGTTAATAAAGCGGAACTGCCTGCTGACACAGTATGTGTGTGGATTAATGTCAGGGTCAAAATAAGCCCATCTTTCCTATTCTCCAGACCTGAAATTCGCATATGACAGTGCCACAGAGGCACCCTTCACATGCCTACATGCTTGCAGATAGTAATCACCCTCAAAGCAGAAATAATTATGTGTGAGAATGGATTTTAACAGCCACAAGTAAAAAGCTCTTTGGTATAGTATAATTGCTGGTGATGCTGTTTATTGACTGGTCTGACATGACTTTCTGATGCCATAATAACCGGCTTCCATCCATAATAACCAGGTTCCATCCATAATAACAATTTTCCATCCATAATAACCGTCCGGTTACTACAGCCTGGGTGTCAGCCAGACAATAAGCAGTAATGCTGTGAAAATGAGAGCAGCCAACATGCCCCCCCCACCCACACATACACAATCCATCACCACTCAGTAACTGTTTAAAAGTCATTTTAGTTAAATATCACTTCTCCAAAGTGATATTTAAAACCAGAGTTTTTTTTTTTACTGAGAAGCGGACCTGACAGCAATCAAGCACCGAGAATGACAGAATGACAGCTGTCAGACGAAAGCTGTGAATCGGTAATTACACAAAATAAACTACAGGGTGTTGTACATTTTTTTTGTTTGTTTTACACATCCTTGGTGTGTAATACCATCACAAATCACTCATGCTTCACACTTGTGGTTTATGCAGCATTACATATCTCAGGTATGTAAGAAAAAGCTCATAATGTACAACACCCCCTACATTATTCTCTATATCATCAAAACACATTCTATGCAAAACCATTTTGCAAGCCCACAGGCCATCACGATGCTGAATACTAGTATATAGAGTTTCGATTATCCAACAGAAATCATCCTTCCATGTGAGCCCCTGCAATTATTTTAAGAATATCCAATGTATCCCTAACATACGTTTATAGTTTTATAATCTCCCCTTTCAAAAAGAAATCCACAAATTTGCCCAGTCTCTCTGTTAAGGAGCGGACCCCAATACAATTGGTCTACCTGGGGGGTCTGTTAAATATATTGGTAGAGCATTCACAGTTGGAATGCTGAGATTATTATTCTGGATATACTGGAATTCATTTTGGCTAATGTCACCCCTCTGAACAATGTGAGTGGCATGTCACACTACAGTTGTGGTGAGTGGCACTCCTGTGCTGTGTGTGATATAATGTGAGTGACTGCATGTGTTATCCTGTGTGTTGTGTGATCTAGCTGGCATGCATGCTACATGGGGAGTGACCTTGGAAGTCACCTTTGCTGTTGTCCATGGTTGCGGGTGGCCTTGCCTTGTGGCTTTCCACCAGATTTATCACATATACACCTGTGTGTCACATGCACATGTTTATTGTCAGAAACGGTGTGGCCTTGCTGGACATCTGGACATGTCCTGCCACTGTCTGCCCCACTGCACCCTGCTGTGCCTGTGTGGTTTGTGCTTGTGGGGTGTGAGATGCTATGCTAGGAGTGCTAGGTGACTGTGCAGTCATGTGCTTAAGTATCTGCATGACTGTGCAGTCACGTGCTCGAGCATCTACATGACTGTGCAGTCATGTGTTCGAGCATCTATGTGACTGTGCAGTCGTAAGCTCGAGCATCTACGTGACTGTGCAGTATTGTGCTCCAGCATCTATGTGACTGTGCAGTCATGTGCTCAAACATCTGCATGACTGTGCAGTCGTGCTCGGGCATCTATGCGACTGTGCAATCATGTGCTCGAGCATCTACGTGACTGTGCAGTCATGTGCTTGAGCATCTACATGACTGTGCAGTCATGTGCTCGAGCATCTACGTGACTGTGCAGTCATGCTCGAGCATCTACATGACTGTGCACTTGTGTGCTTGAGTGTCTACATGACTGTGCATTCGTGTGCTTGAGTGTTTACATGACTGTGCATTCGTGTGCTTGAGCATCCATGTGACTGTGCAATCATGTGCTCGAGCATCCTTTCTAGGACACAGGCCACACATGTAACTTGCCCCCAGAGACCCGCCACCTCTGCCGCATTCAGCTGCTCACTGTTGTCCTTGCTAGCCCGTAGCCTTTCTCTGCACCTTTGGATAATGCAGCTGGACTATTAATGCTCCCCTTGTCCATCTGAATTGCTGTCCTAACCTGCTGTCCTTTGTGTACTGCAACCATGTCTTTGATTACTGTGTTTCCTGTTCCTGTGGCACCTGGCGCTAACGCTGAACAGTATAGTATCTGTGCAGATGGACAGCAACAGATAAATGAGAAGCATAAGGTCCTATATAACTTTAAATAAAAAGAAATCAGTTGCTTGTTACATATATATTTCCAGAGCAACAAACTGTGATATCACAAGCAGGGGATTATGACTTAGGTTACAGCCAAGCAGCAGACCCAGATACATTCTAAGGAACATGAAACCTGGCATCAGTAATAAACCTCGAGGTGGGGGATATGAAAATAACATGAAGCATGTTTTACATTTTTTTTTATTATTTATTTACCTTGGATAGCCCAGTTGAGATGCAACATCTTGTTTCCTCTGAGGTCCTGCTCTAACCCATTGCTGCAGCTGGCTGTACTGGAGCACTCCTATGACCTCTTGGTTCCCAAACTGGTGTTGCTTTGCAGTTTCCACTGAAGTGTCACTAACATTATTATCTTGCATATTTTTCCAATATATTTATTTTTTCCCATGGCCTTCATGTATTAACAATAAACAAAGCTATACCCTATTATGACATTATGAGAAGTTTGACTGTCGAACAGTGGGTCCTGCAAATTTTACATTAAAAATGTTTTTGTGGGGTGGGGCAACTAAAATGCAACCTTTTGCTTTCATTGGGGCCCTGAATGTACCGATCTATACAGCTGGGATAGCTGAAGAACAGGGTGGTTAATCCGGGGAACAGAAATCCAAGGGCAACATATCATTTGGGGGAGAGGTGGTTACAACCACAAAACAGGAAAGGGACCGGGGGGTCATCATATCTGATGACCTGAAGGTAGCAAAGCAGTGCGAAAAGGTAGTGGGAAATGCCAGTAGAATGCTCGGGTGCATAGGTAGGGGTATCACCAGCAGAAAGAGGGAGGTAGTGTTACTCCTATACAGATCGATGGTGAGGCCCCACCTGGGGTACTATGTCCAATTCTGGAGGCCCTGTCTCAGGAAGGGTATAGATAGGGTGGAGACAGTACAGAGAAGGACAAAAAAAATGGTGCATGGCCTGCATCGGAAGCCCTACAAGGAAAGACTCAAAGAATTAAATATGTACTCGCTAGAGGAAAGGAGGGAAAGGGGAGACACGATAGAAACATTCAAACACCTCAAAGGTATTAATAAGGTATAGGAGGGTGAGATTTTGCACAGAAAGAGATGCTCAAGGACAACGGGGTATAATATGAAGCTGGAAGGTGGGGGGGAATTAGGGGGGATGTGAGCAAATACTTCTTTATGGAAAGGGTGGTGGACATCTGGAACAGCCTCCAAGCAGAGGTGGTGGTTGCCAAAATGATAGCAGGATTCAGACATGCATGGGATAGACACAGAGAGACCTTAGTGACAGGACTGGGGGGTTATGACTGGAGATCAATTAGGGTCTGCAGTAGCACAGTAGGTGGGGACTTTAGGGGAGACTAAGTGGGTCATGAGGTCCTTTTCTGCTGACAGCTTCTATGTTTCTATGTAACTAATTTGCTCAAGATCACACAGTAAGCCAGTGCTGTGGTGGCATTCGAACTTGGTATCCTGTGTTTTACAGTTCTGTGCCCAGTAGACCCCTTTGCCTTACCTAAAATGGAGGAATGTGCCCACTTCCTGCTTCAGTCCTATGATATAGCTTCAGCCTGATTGTTCCCTCAACTGCAACTCCCAGGTCAAGTTTATAGTACAAACAGCTCCCAGGTCAGTTAATAGTACAAGCAGCGCTGCTCCAGTGCCATGCAGCTGCCAGGTCAGTTAATAGTACGAGCAGCGCTGCTCCAGTGTCATGCAGCTGCCAGGTCAGTTAATAGTACGAGCAGCGCTGCTCCAGTGTCATGCAGCTGCCAGGTCAGTTAATAGTACGAGCAGCACTGCTCCAGTGTCATGCAGCTGCCAGGTCAGTTAATAGTACGAGCAGCGCTGCTCCAGTGTCATGCAGCTGCCAGGTCAGTTAATAGTACGAGCAGCGCTGCTCCAGTGTCATGCAGCTGTCAGGTCAGTTAATAGTACGAGCAGCGCTGCTTCAGTGTCATGCAGCTGCCAGGTCAATTAATAGTACGAGCAGCGCTGCTCCAGTGTCATGCAGCTGCCAGGTCAGTTAATAGTACGAGCAGCGCTGCTCCAGTGTCAAGGTGCGGTGCCTCTACTTTCCTGCAAGAGCTGTTCATTGCTGCACTAAAACTCCCTTTAGTTTAGATTATTCCAATGTCATGCTGTGATGAATAGAAATATGGAAACATACAACACAACAGCAGTAAATGGCTTGTCAGACTATCCAGTCTGCCCAACCTTGCCTTTCACTCTGGTAAAATTTAAAGGGGAAAGCAACATTTTCACCTGGTGATCCATGTGGGGGGAATAAGGATTTCTACACAGATCTGCTTGTTCTTCCTCCTGTGCCCTAATTACTAGGCAATTCTACTTGCTGCTGCTCTCAGTTAAGGGGACATACTCAGACATGAGCACTGACCCCGGGTAATTGCTGTTGCTGGTCACAAACTGATCCTGGGACAGTACTGGTGCTGGTGATAAACTGACCCTGGGACAGTGCTGGTACCAGTCATAAACTGACCCTGGGTCAGTGGTGATACTGGTCATAAACTGACCCTGGGTCAGTACTGGTGCTGACCATAAACTGATCCTGGGTCAGTACTGGTACTGGTCATAACTTACCCTGGATCAGTACTGGTGCTGGTCATAAATTGATTCTGGGTCAGTGGTGGCACTGGTCATAAACTGACCATGGGACAGTGCTGGTACCAGTCATAAACTGACCCTGAGACAGTGCTGTTACCAGTCATAAACTGACCCTGGGTCAGTGGTGATACTGGTCATAAACTGACCTTGGGACAGTGCTGGTACCAGTCATCAACTGACACTGGGACAGTGGTGGTACTGGTCATAAACTGACCTTGGGACAGTGCTGGTACCAGTCATAAGCTGACCCTGGGTCAGTGGTGGTACTGGTCATAAACTGACCCTGGGACAGTGCTGGTACCAATAATAAGCTGACCCTGAGACAGTGCGGGTACCAGTCATAAACTGACCCTGGGACAGTGGTGGTACCAGTCATAAGCTGACCCTGGGACAGTGGTGGTACTGGTCATAAACTGCTCCTGGGTAAGTACTGGTGCTGGTCATAAACTGACCCTAGGACAGTGCTGGTGCTGGTCATAAACTGATACTGGGATAGTGGTGGTGGTACTGGTCATAAACTCACCCTGGGACAGTGCTGGTGCTGGTCATAAACTGATACTGGGACAGTAGTGGTACTGGTCATAAACTGACCATGAGACAGTGCTGTTTCTGGTCATTAACTGCTCCTGGGTCAGTACTGGTGCCAGTCATAAACTGACCCTGGGACAGTGCTGGTGCTGGTCATAAACTAACCCTGAGTCAGTACTGGTACTGGCCATAAATTGATCCTGGGTCCATTCTGGTGCTGGTCATTAACTGGCCATGGGACAGTGGTGGTACCAGTGTCATAAACTGATACTGGGACAGTGGTGGTACTGGTCATAAACTCATCCTGGGACAGTGCTGGTACCAGTCATAAACTGACACTGGGACAGCGCTGGTACCCGTCACCAACTGACACTGGGACAGTAGTGGTACTGGTCATAAACTGCTCCTGGGTCAGTACTGGTGCCAGTCATAAACTAATCCTGGTTCAGTGGTGGTACTGGTCATAAACTGACACCGGGACAGTGCTGGTACCAGTCATAAACTGACCCTGAGACAGTGCTGGTACCAGTCATAAACTGACCCTGGGACAGTGGTGATACTGGTCATAAACTGACCCTGAGTCAGTACTGGTACTGGCCATAAATTGATCCTGGGTCCATTCTGGTGCTGGTCATTAACTGCTCCTGGGTCAGTACTGGTGCCAGTCATAAACTAATCCTGGTTCAGTGGTGGTACTGGTCATAAACTGACACTGGGACAGCGCTGGTACCCGTCATCAACTGACACTGGGACAGTGGTGGTACTGGTCATAAACTGCTCCTGGGTCAGTACTGGTGCCGGCCATAAACTAATCCTGGTTCAGTGGTGGTACTGGTCATAAACTGACACTGGGACAGTGCTGGTACCAGTCATAAACTGACACTGGGACAGCGCTGGTACCCGTCATCAACTGACACTGGGACAGTGGTGGTACTGGTCATAAACTGCTCCTGGGTCAGTACTGGTGCCAGTCATAAACTAATCCTGGTTCAGTGGTGGTATTGGTCATAAACTGACACTGGGAGAGTGCTGGTACCAGTCATAAACTGACACTGGGACAGCGCTGGTACCCGTCATCAACTGACACTGGGACAGTAGTGGTACTGGTCATAAACTGCTCCTGGGTCAGTACTGGTGCCAGTCATAAACTAATCCTGGTTCAGTGGTGGTACTGGTCATAAACTGACACTGGGACAGTGCTGGTACCAGTCAAAAACTGACACTGGGACAGCGCTGGTACCCGTCATCAACTGACACTGGGACAGTGGTGGTACTGGTCATAAACTGCTCCTGGGTCAGTACTGGTGCCAGTCATAAACTAATCCTGGTTCAGTGGTGGTACTGGTCATAAACTGACACTGGATCAGTACTGATGCTGGTCATAAACTGATCCTGGGTCAGTACTGGTCATAAACTGATACTGGATCAGTACTGGTGCTGGTCATAAATTGATTCTGGGTCAGTGGTGGCAGTGGTCATAAAACTGACCTTGAGACAGTGCTGGTACCAGTCATAAACTGACACTGGGATAGTGCTGGTACCAGTCATAAACTGACACTGGGATAGTGCTGGTCCAAAACTGACCCTGGGTCAGTTCTGTTTCTGGTCATAAACTGACCCTGGGTCAGTACTGGTGCTGGTTATAAACTGATCCTGGTACAGTGATGGTTCTTTTCATAAAATGACCCTGGGTCAGTGCTGGTGCTGATCGTAGGCTGACCCTGGGTCAGTGCTGGTGCTGGTTATAAACTGATCCTGGCTCAGTGCTAGAGCTGGTCCTAAACTGTTCCTGGCTCAGTGCTGATGCTGATCATAGGCTGACCCTGGGTCAGTGCTGGTGCTGGTGATAAACTGACCCTGGATCAGTTCTAGAGCTGGTCATAAACCTATCTAGGGTCTTTGCAGAGCAAAATCTGGGTCAGTGGTTCTGGGAACAGTGTGTCATAAACTATGGGATTCTGGGCATCTTCCTCCCCAGAGGAAATATACTGTTATCCAGGTCATATGCCATAGGAACAGGCAGCAGGAAATAATTTTGAGCTCCCTGATCCCATTAGTCACAGCAAATACAACTGCTTCATGCCTCTTTGTTCTGCCATTCTCAATTTCCATGAGAGCAGGTTTCCAGAATGGAGGAGCTGAAGATAAACCAGGAACACCTGGCTATCTGATCAAGAGCATTACTGAGGAATGAGTATCTGACCTCTGGCCACTCGTCATTCACTTTAGTTTTTTCCATTCAATTGTAAACTGTTTCCTGCTTCAGCTTCTTAATCACAGAGCCATGACTGAAGAAATTGTGTCTGTACAGAAAAGGAATTAATGAAAACTTCTCTGCCCACTTATGCAAGGCTGTCTTGCAGTGTTAACCTAGAGCTGCAGAAAAGAAGGTTTCTTAACTCATTCTTTCCCATACTGGTAATAAATTGCCCTCAGCTAGTGTCAGCATTTTGCAGCTGGCGTAGAGAATTTAGTTGACAAAACCTTTAGGTTCAAAACTGTTGCTTCTGACCCTAAAACATTTTTGATAGCTGCTATGTAGCATAGGACTTGATTGTAATTACTATAAGCAAATGTCTGCTATGTACCTAATTTAACTTCCCAACTAAAAAAATCTTCTAGATCTCATTCTTACATATACTTAAGGGGGTATATCGATTCTATGAACAAGGCCAAATATTCGGAGATGTTTGATCTAGTGTTCTGCACCGGGACACAGAGGCATGCCCTGAAGCAAACAGGTGATAAAGACAAGGGTAACATTAAGAGGCACTCCATTACCCAGAGGGAGGTGAACCTATGGAACAGGCTAGCACTGGAGACAGTAAAAGACGGTACAGGCCTGCAATGTAAGCCTGGATTAATTTCTGTTTACCAAGGGGGTCAAATGTTGCAGTGAGTAACAGAGTAGGTAGGGAACCTCCATAACATGGTACATGTTTACGCAACAAACTTACTTCATCCCTGCTTTTGAAGCAGAGTGGGGGGGAGGGCAGATATGGATTTAGAGTCCCTTCTGACCTGAAATTTCTGTTAGTATATTAGATACTACTGGTGCTCAGATAGTATGCGTCAGATACCACGCTGCTTTTTTTTTTTTATTTCCGATGCCGCTAGTTATTGACAGCATCTGACTATTTATCCAAACACCTCTGATCCCATGTACGGATCCAGCTGAAACCATAGGATCTGATCAGATCCGATGATTGAATCTCCTTGGATTCCAACTAACTGAGGGCTGGATTCAAAATCCAACTCCAGGGCCTAGATATTCAAAACTTTGCCCAGAGGGCAAAGTGATTGCACCCTGTTTGCCTGGGGTTTGTGCCTATGCATAATATTCAAAGGGGGATTTTGCATATATTAAATAGAATAATAGATAGGTTCTGGTGTATTACAAGGCAGTAATTCCATCGAGAGGTTCTGAGGATACAAGAAACCTCGAGAGCGAAGCTCGAGAGGTTTCTTGTAGCCACAGAACCTCGGATAAGTCTCTGTGAAACATAGAACCTATTATTATTTTTGTAATATATGGATGCAAGAATTTTAATTTCTTACTTGTGCCTGCTGTCGGCTGCGGTCTGCAGAGTTAGTAAGACTCCAGTGTTGTTCCTCGCTCTCGCTCACACCCCCCACTCCTGCTCCTGCTCCCAGTCCCATTCCGCATGTTTCTCTCACAAAAAAAAAGAAACAAAACTCGGTTCACACAGTAGTCACATCGGTAATCCCAACTATACTATTACGAGGACCGGAAGTATAGTATTATTGTGCCGGAAGTATACTATTACGAGGACCGGAAGTATACTATTACGGGACTAACTACTGTATTACAAGGAATTTTTTGTATGTATTTTGGGGGTATTATTTTCACTATCCATATATTACAACAAGGTTAGTGCTTGCTAAAAAATAATAATAATGTGGTCTCCCATTGGCCATGCCCCTGACATTGACACGGCTCTCGAATACTTTACTTGCTCATTCAGCTCTGCCTGTGATATGTTTGCCCCCTCACTATGCATGTTGTAAAGGGCCCTAACACTCCCTGGATCTCACAAGTACTCCTTGACCAAATGTGCCATAGAGACGCCCTCTGGCACTTAGCCCTCGAATCTGGCAGGTTGACAGACAGGCAGAGCTATAGGGCCGCGAGGAATAAATGTACCTGGGACATACGTTAGGCAAAGGCCGACTACTACAAGGCATCTGTCACCTCCTCCTGGGGCTCAGACTATAAGTTTTAGAATAATCTGAAAGAGCTCAATGGGAAAACTGTCTGCCCCACCCTCCCAGCTCAATATCAATGGCAGTATTACCACCGACCCCTGACTCATCACTGACACCCGCAACCCTTCCTCCTCTGATCTCAGTAGTGTGCTTCCACCTAATTTCTTCGATCCCCATACCGCCCCAATTTCAGCTCAAGATCCTCCCCCCACACGAGGCAAAACCATATGTCTTAAAAGCATTAAGTAAATCTCACCGTAGAAGTGATACTCTGGACCTCTGACTCCTACACATGACCCTGAATGAAATCCTCCCCCCAACTAACATCCTTAATCATTCCCTCTGCTATAGTCAATTCCCTACCAAATGGAAAGTCGCTGTCATTACGTCCATCCACAAGTGGTGACCGTACCATACCAGGGAACTATCACCCCATCTCCATTCTTCCCCCCCTCCAAGGCTCTGGGAAAAATCATCTTGAAAGGTCAGGCGTTATGATCGGAAGTCACAGAACAAGGATCGATCTCCCCCATTAAGGCATCTATTCTGGATCCTGCTGGTGACCCTTGTGCTAGCAGGGGACATAGAACTAAACCCAGGACCATCACTCCAGTCCACACCTCCACTGGCGGACTGGTCGGCAGTAAAAGGGCTGAAGGTAGCCCATCTTAATATCAGAGGTCTGCTGCCAAACCTGATGGAACTTTGTGTCTGGTTAACTCATCATAGTCCAGACATTCTTGGCATTACAGAAACCTGGCTGAAACCTTCCACCCCAAATTCTGTATGTGCCTTCGCTGGTTATAATCTCATCCATCATGATCGTCTGGGAAGAAAGAGAGGTGGTGGTATCCTGGTCTACTACAGGAGCCATCTTAACCTAACTGCCCTACTTCATCAACAGACAGTGCAGTCCCCCTGTGAGACACTGCACACGGTGCTGTTACTAGGGATAACAAAAAAGATATACATTGTATACACCTACAATCCTCCAAAGGGAGGCATAGAGGGACTGACTGGCCTCCTTGACACAGTTGGTGCAGTAACACGGCAGAATGAGCTAATCATTCTGGGTGACCTCAACCTCAATTGGCTGGGTGGCAACACCAAAGCCTTTGAACCGTCACTTGCCGGTCTCTCACTGACACAGCTTGTCAAGGATCCTACCAGATGCTCTACAAGTGATGGTAAGGGCTCCCTCCTGGACTGGATCTTGACAAATAGACCTGATAGGATCAGCTTGTCTGGTATCCTACCTGATTCTATCTCTGATCACTCCCCGGTGTACTGTGTCTGGCGGATCCCACTTCTGAAAATACCCCATAAAATTATCCAGATCAGAGACTACTCTAGGTTTGATCTGTCCTCCTTTCAAAATGATATCAAGTACACTGACTGGTCGGCAGTATGGAATGCTCAGGACTCCACATCCACTGTCAGTCACTTCCTCATCTCGTTAAGGGCCCTGCAGGAGAAACATGCCCCCCTCATCAGACGAAGGGTGAGGGGAATGGCTACTAAATGGCTTCATGGTTGTCTCCTGGCTCTCCTCAACACCAGAGATAAGTGCTGGGCCAAGTTTAAGGCCACGGCTGACCAGGCTATCTTTCAGAGATACAGGAAACTCAGAAATGAGTGCAAAAAGAACGTAAGGATAGCCAAGAGTGAGTTCTGCAAATCTGCGTTACTGAAATCGGCTAGGGATCCAAGGAGGTTCTGGAGGAATATTAAACACATTGTGAGTGGTACACAGAGCGCTGAGTCCACTGATATGATAACTGAAGGTTCCAGCTGCAACAACTCGGAAACCATTGCCAACTCCTTCAATCATTATTTTTCTGATCTGTCCGAGTATACCTCGACATTCCCCAATGGTGGTGGTGTCAGCGGCAACCAGTCCATAGCACCATCATCACCACCCCGCCTGACCTTTCTGTTCAGGGCAGTGGTGGCTCAAGAGATGCAGAAACTGCTAGCTGGACTCTCACCCTTCTCAAGTGCTGGCCAAGATGACTTGGAACCAAAGCTCCTCAGTCTCGGTGCCCCATGGCTTGCCCCTCTGGTGGCACACATCTTCAATCTGTCCCTGTCAACTGGAGTTATCCCAGACATATGGAAGGTTGCCAGGGTAGTCCCAATCCTTAAACAGAGGAACCCTAAACTGATAGAGAACTATCACCCCATATCCATCCTATCCGCGGTTAGCAAACTTCTGGAGAAAGTTGTGGCAGGGCAACTCTCAGAGTACTTACAGGCATATGACATAATGTCTCCTGTACAGCATGGATTCAGGAAGGGGCATGGTACCCCCTCAGCCCTAGTTACTGTTTCATCATGGATTAGGGAGGCCATGGACCAAGGCAAACTCTCAGGGGCTATCTTTATAGACCTCTCGAAGGCATTTGACCTGGTCGACCATGCCATGCTATCAACACAGCTTAGATCAATTGGACTATCCACCGCCACTCTCAGCTGGTTCTCCAACTACCTACATGGTAGAACGCAGCGGGTAAATATGGCAAAAAGCTCTCGGGTCCCATCCCAGTAACAATGGGGGTCCCCCAAGGCTCCGTCCTTGGACCAATGCTCTTCATTTTCGTTAATAATCTCCCCTCAACCGCTGCTCACTGTAAACCAATCCTCTATGTAGATGATCTGGTCATCCTGTCTCACTCCCCAGAGGTGGGGGTTATTAACAACCACCTGAGTGATAACCTAAGAAACATTCAGACATGGATCTTGAACCATAAGCTAGTCCTTAATCTAAAAAAAACCCAGGTCATGCTCTTTGGGTCCCGGGCTAAGATTAAGGCCTCCCCTGTGCTGTTCTGTGTTTCCAGTAAGGGAGACATCCCGATCCCAATCACGGACAATTTCAAATACCATGGTGTAACACTGGACCCACAGCTTGACCTTGGCCACCATATCCAGAAGACATGCAAAACTGTTAACTGTAAACTGGGTCTGGCTTACAGAGCAAAAAATAACCTTAACGCCGGCTGCGCATATTGCTCTTGCTAGAGGTATGCTTCTCCCCTCACTATGTTATGGGCTCCTGTTGTTTGCCAGCACCACTAAGGCCCATCTCTCTAGGTGGCCGACTTCCTACAATGTCTGCCGCTTCACCCTAGTGGCCCCCCCCGGCTCATTCACCACTGTGATCTCTACAATAAGTTAAACTGGCTCTCGCCCTCAAAGCACATTGACTTTGTCCTTGAAGCATCACAGGAAAGGTCCTCAACACAGGCACCCCTCCAGGGGTGGCAAGTTTGCTGGCCCAAACTGTTTCCTCATCCTATCACCTTAGGTCTCAGGGATCTGCCACACTCAAGGTACCTGTGACTCGGACTCAAATGGGTGAAAGGGATTTTGCAGCATGTGCCCCCAAACTTTGGAACACCTTCCCAGCCCAGGTCCGTGTTGCCCCCTCTCAGGGCAGCCTGCATTCCTCCCTATGGAACCATCTCAAACTCGGATCGGCCTGCAGGTGCCAAAAACTCCCGTGACATATGTTAGCACTTAGCACTCATGCATTACAGCTGGCCCTTAAGATGATAGTTTTGTACTCTGCTACCAATCCTTACCCTGTACTGCTCCAAACTGGCACACACCGTAGTCTGCTGTACTAATTCTAACTAAATGTGCCTCATATGCCTTGTACTTTGTGTATTCTACATTATGTACGGATTACGCACGTGACATGTGAGTTTGTTTTTTTCTAACTTGTACCTTGTTGTCTCATAACGTGTAATCTTTTCCTAATTATGTACCATGTTGTCCCAAGTGTGTAAGTATGTAATTTCCTGTACTCTCCTGGGTCGTACCTGAAAATAGGCAAATTGTCTTGTCTAGTGTACTTACCTGGTTAACAAAACCTAAATAAATAAATAATACTGGATTGCTTGTTTTAGGAATGACTGGACACCATATGTAACTTCTAACAGCTCTGAGGATTATTCAATAAACATACATTAGATAGATCAGCAGGCCTCAGCAGAACCACTACTACAATTTGCTCGTGCACTTTTTAAAACCCAGTTTCCACCCAAGACATACCATTAGCCCAAAACTGCAGGGGGATGTGGACTAAACCATTCTACACTGTTACTAGGGTAAGTTACCATATACTACATCTCCCCTTCTAGTAAAAGAAAGCAATTACCTTGATTTCGGTTTGCATATCAATGAAAATAATTACCAATCAATATTAACATAATGGTTGAGTCTTGCTTTGTGATGAGTTAGGGTCTAAATTCACTGGTACTGAGCTCTGTCGAAATAAATCTTTACCACTGACTTAAGTCATAACAAAATCTCTGAACCTCTCAGGAACTTTAAGCAGACGCCCTCTTCTGGTCATTCGGGTAGACTGCACACTGGGTACAGGCTCAGGACTTTCTGGCAAAGTGTCATTGAAAACAACAGGTTCCATCTCAGGTTGCTCATACTCTTGACAAGTGTCCTGTTCCTCACTGTTGTCCCTGGATTCCACTGTTTGTGACAGTACGGATTCAGTTGACTCATCTGCCTGTTGCTGTTCAGCCTCCAAAGTAACTGTTCGGTCTCTCCTCAGGTGTTTCCTGTTCTTGCGGTATCGCTGACCTGCGGGTGTAATCACACTATAGGATCTTGGCTCATCACAGATTCTTTCCACTGTAGCAGGTTGCCACCCACTAGAAGTCTCTATGCATACCCTTTCCCCTTCTCTGAATGGAGTAAGTGGAGCTGCATTCCTGTCGTAATACTGTTTCTGTCTTTTCTGTAGTCTTTTCAGACATTTATGTGCATCCTTTGGTATTTCAGGTCACAGTGCCCTTGCACTTGCAGGTAATATTGTCCTCAACATTCTGCCCATTAACAATTGAGAAGGTGTACAGTTCAGTCCTGTGACTGGTGTAATTCTAAGACTGAGCAATGCGAGATGTGGATTGGTCTGACCTTGCATAGACTTCAGAGAGATTCTTTTTACTGTCTGGATCATTCTTTCAGCTAAACCATTAGATTGTGGGTATCCTGGGCTGGAATGAGTCATTCTGAATTCCCACAACTTTGCAAATTGCTTCATTTCATGACTTGCAAATGGTACATGATCCGCTACCGTTCTTTTGGAATTCCATGTCTTGCAAATACAGCTTTCAGTTTTGCAATAACTGTAGCTGCCGTCTTGTCAGGCATTCTGAGAACCTCAGGGTATTTTGAAAATTAGTCCACTATTATTAAGTAGGAGTGTCCCCTAAAGTCAAAAATGTCTGCACCAAGCTTTAACCATGGCATGTCAGGTATTTCATGTGGACACATTGGCTCTTTATGGTTGCTGGGTAAGAGTTCCTGGCAAGGTCCACATGCTTCAACCATCATTTCTACTTCTCGAATCATGCCTGGCCAATACATCACAGCTCTGGCTTGTGCCTTCGACCTTTGTATTCCTTGATGTGCTGCATGAAGTCTTCATAGCATATCTGTTCTCAGCTCTTTGGGTATGATGATTCTTTTACCCACCATTATGAGTTCATTTTCTATGTATATATTGTGTCTCAAGGGCCAATAGTGCTGCAGTTTGATGCTGACTTGTTTTTTCCTGTTAGGCCATCCTTTGAGGTGCATTTCTTTAAGCAACTGTAAACCACTGTCCCTCTGTGTGGCCTGTTTTAGCCCCTCTAACATGCTGTCAGGCAGTGTCTCTGTTGCTTGGATTGAGTATATGACCTTTTCACTGCTTAGATCAATGTCTCCCTCTGCTGGTTTTCTTGGTACTGCCCTGGACAAAGTGTCTGCAATCAGAATATCTTTTCCAGGAGTATATATCACCTGTATGTCATATTTCTGTATCTGTAACAGCATCCGCTGCAATCTTGCTGGAGCCTTTCCAATTGGTTTGCTCAGTATGGATTGTAGTGGCTTGTGATCTGATTGTACTTTCACTGACCTTCCATAAACATACTGATGAAATTTCTGTAGAGAGAACACAATCGCTAGCAACTCTTTTTCTATCTGTGCATAGTTTCTTTCAGCACTGGACAATGACCTAGATGCATAAGCTATTGGTCTATTTCTTTGTAGTAGACAAGCACCTAGTCAGTCCTTAGATGCATCTGCTTGGTTTCAATGTCCTCTTTTGGATCAAAGAATTTTAATACTGGTGCACAAGAAATAGTCTCTTTCAGCTTTGTAAGGCTTCTTCCTATGCTGGCTGCCACTGCCACATGACATCTTTTTTGAGTAGCTGCCTTAGTGGTGCAGTGAGGCTTGCTTCATTCGGAATGTACTGCGCCAAGAATCGAGTCATTTCTAACAGTCTCTGTAGTGCTTTTTTATCTTCAGGAGGGGGCATCTCGGCTATTGCTTCTACTTTGGCTTCATCAGGCCGTAGTCCATTTTTGGTTATGATATGCCCCATGTATTTCACCTCACTCACCAAATACTATATTTTGTCACTATTGAACTTTACATTGAGTTCCATTGCTCTGTCCATTACTTTTCTCAGAATATTGTCATGCTCTTCCTTGGTAGCTGCGGCTATAAGCATGTCATCAGCTATTACAAAAACACCTGGTATGTCCCCAAAGTGTTCAGCATTTCTCTGCTGGAATACTTCACTCGCAGACCGGATACCAAAAGGAAGTCTGTGAAACTTGTACCTTCCCCGTGGACTGTTGAATGTACATAGGTCTTCAGATTAGTCATCTAATTTGATCTGCCAGTACCCATCTTTTTCATCTAGAATTGTAAAAACTTTTTACCTGCAAGCTTACTCTGAATATCCTCCAATGTGGGATGGAGAGTGATGTCTTCTGATAGCTTTATTTAAGTCTCTAGGGTCCAAACACACCCTGATCTCACCATTTTTCTTTTCGGTAATTACAAGGCTATTTACCCATGTTGTAGGTTTTCTTACCTTGCTAATCACCCCAATTTGCTCCAATTGTTCCAGTGTCTGTTTTAGTCTGTCCGTGATTGCATATGGGACTTTTCTGCACCCATGTATCACAGGAGTAACATTTTGGTCAGTATGTATGTGGTAAACTCCTGGGAAATTCTCTTAGGCCTTCAAACACTGTTTTATATTGTGTAAGAAGTTCCTCTTTTGTGCTTGGTGGCTTGGTTTTAAGCACCTTTACTTTGCGAATCAGATCCAGGAGGACACATGCCTGTTGACCCAGTAGGGAAGCTTCTGATGTATTAGTGACATAAGACTGCAGATTGGCCTCTCTGTCGTGTGTCTTACACTTTAGCGTCACTTTCCCTTCAGGATTAATTTGTGCTCCTCCATATGCCATTAGGGTAGTACTACGGGTTTGATTTGCCTTGCATGGAAACTGCACAATCACTTCTTTAGTTAGTATATTGGCTTCAGCCCCAGTGTCCAACTTGAACTTAACTGGCTGTCCCATTATCTTCAAGGTAGTGTACCACCCTTCATCTGGTACTTGTGTCCACACCATTTCTTGTTTTCTTTTTACAGCACCCACAAATAATGCTTCTATCCCTTTGGTCATTTTCTCATGAGGTTTGTTGGACCTTTTGGACCTGCACATTTTTGCATAATGGTTGAGGCCACCACATTTACAACATTCTCGTCCATACGCTGGACAAGCCTTTGGCGCATGTTCCTTGCCACACCTCCCACACGTGTTTGATTTTTGTGCACATGTCTCACGTGTTGGTAGCTGGCGGTCTGGTTTTTGGCCTGTATTACCATCCTGCCTTGAACAATAATTCTTAAATGCTTCCATAACCTCAGCTGCTTTTTAAGCTTGTGGGTCAGCATACATTATATTGAGGGTATTGTACACCTCGAGGGCCTCATCCCTGATTGTTTATAGCAGGACTGCAATTTTCATTTCCTCTGACTTATCATCTAATCCCATGGCTGTGAAGTACAGACTTAATCTCTGTGCCCACCTTCTCCAGTTTTCTGCAAGATTTCCAGTCAACAATAGTGGTGGAGGGGGCTTAAATTGCTCCATACTGCCAAAAATACTTTGTTATACAGTATTTTAGTAAGCTTTAGGTACTCACAAATACCGTCTTTTTGTTTCTTTTCTTGGCAGCACAAACTTTTCTTCTTTCTTGCAACTGCACCACTGCAAGCTCACTTCTGACACCATATAATATTTCACTTTAGTTGCTTCTTACCGGATTGCTGGTTTTAGGAATGACTGGACACCTGAAGTAACTTCTAACAGCTCTGAGGTTTATTCAACAAACATACATTAGATAGATCAGCAGACCTCAGCAGAACCACTACTACAATCTGCTCGTGCACTTTCTAAAACCCAGTTTCCACCCAAAACATACCATTAGCCCAAAACTGCAGGGGGATGTGGACTAAACCATTCTACACTGTTACTAGGGTAAGTTACCATATGCTACACATATCAACTCACTGACCACCTCAGTAAATATGACCTCCTCTGTCAGAAACAACACAGATTTTGTAGAGAGCACAGCACTATCACCGCACTCCTCAAATTCACCAATGCTATCCATACTGCCCTAGACAGAGGGTGTCTGGCTGGGTCTGCCTATGTGGATCTATCAAAAGCCTTTGACACCGTAAACCATTCCTTCCTTCTATCAGCTCTCTCCCACTCAGGCCACTCCCAGGATGCCACCAGATGATTTGTTGACTGTTTAACTGGTAGGTCCCAGCAAGTCAAAATTAAAGAAATATTCTCCTTCTGCCTACTGGTCAAGTCAGGGGTTCCCCAAGGTTCCATCCTGGGGTCCCTTCTCTTTAGCTTATTCCTGAACACCATATCTAAGGCCTGCTCTGGAAAGCTACTGTTATACACCAATGATGCAGTACTTTTCCCCACCCACCCTGATCCTCTCGCTCTTCAACTGTCCCTCCAAACATGCTTCACTGAGGCTGAATCCCAGTTTGCTGACCACCAATTGGTAATCAGCTACAAAAAACCTAAGGTCATGGTGTTTGCTCACAACCAGAACAAACACAGAGGCTTCCCTCTACAAACCTTCGACTCCTGTTACCTCATGAACAGGTTAACATGTTTAAATACCTCAGGCTTACCCTTGAAACTGCTCTCACCTACCATGAGCATATCCACCTCCTTAGCACCGCTGTCAACTCCAGAACTGGTCAACTCTACTGGCACAAACAATGTCTCCCCCCTGAGGCCCCCCGTCAAGCTGTCACACCATCCATCCTGTCTCTAATTGACTATGGGATCATGATTTATAGGGCTGCTGACAACTCTGCCTTTCGCAGAATCAAAGTCTCCTTAAATAAAGCCTGCCATCTTGTCATGGGCAGTGACAGGAGGGCACATATCTGCTCACTGTATAGTCTCACCAACTGGCTCAATTTTGACATGAGACTCAGGTACCAGACATGCCTCCTTGTCAAAAAGATCACCAGTGGACTAGCCCACCCTGGTCTTGCCAGCCTTCTGCAGCCCACCCCATTGGTGATAACCACCTGTAGCTCCTCCAAATTTTCCCTCCTGAGTCCCCGCTGCTGAACAACTTTGGGACAGAGATCCTTCTTCTATAGGGCCCCCTCTGGATGAATGCACTGCCCAGTGCCATCTCATCTGAAAACAAGCTAGGTCCTTTTAAAACCAATCTCAGGGAACACATCCATTTCTCTGGCACCTGTGACTGTTACTAGTCTCCCGGCCCCCATATTCTTCCCTCTCCCACTCTCCAGCTCCCCTATGGCCTCACTTGAAACGTGAATGGACATACCCACCCCCACACCCCTCCCCGCCCCTGGGCTTGCTAACTGCCCCCTGACAATGGATTTGTATCCTCCTTAAGCTATGTAATGCTACCCAGCTTTCTTGACAAAGGATCTCCATCCTGCCTAACCTGGTTTGCTGCCCTCCCACTGCTCAATTGTATCTAGTCTGAACCCTGTATGTAAAATTATTGTAATATTATTTGTTTATGTTTCTTCACCATGTTGTGTAAGTCTCTGTAATATAGTCACTATCTGTTACCTGATGTGGAACCTTTGTAAAGGAGTCTATGACTCAAAGGATTGTAATTCTGATATGTTTCTAAATAAATGTATGCACTGGGCAAAGGGAGGGGCAGGGACAGGCATTCTGGTGCAGTGCGATGTTCAGTGCATTTGCGCTGCAAAAAGGGGTTAGCGCAGGTGACTTTGTGCAGCGCAAGTAACACCAATCAAAACCCAGACTTACTCCAGGCAACTCTAGAGGCTGCTGGAGCTACTACAGCCAAAGACCAAGTTGGTGGTTGGGGGAGCACACCCACCCCACCCCTGGTGTCTAGTGGTACCCACTTCCACCAATTGCCATCCCCAGTAAAGTAAAATGTCCCTAAAGTCCAGTGGCTCCCCCTCCATTGATCGTCAGTCCAGGTAAAGTGAAACGCCCCTGGTGCCCAATGATCCCCCCCTGCTCTCCGATCATCAGCCCCATTATAAGGAAATTACTCCCTGGTTTCTAGCTGCACCCCCCCTCCCCCCACTCTCTGATTGCCAGCCTCAGTGTCAGGTAAATCATCCCTGGTGCCTAGTGGTCCTACTGCCCTCCAATCACCAGCCCCGTCATAATGAAATAATTCCTTGTGTCCAGTGGTTCCCTCTGCCCTCCAATCACTGTCCTCAGTGTAATAGAATAACTCCCTGTGTCCAGTGGTTCCCTCCACCCTCCAATCACTGTCCTCAGTGTATTAGAATAACTCCCTGTGTCCAGTGGTTCCCTCTACCCTCCAATCACTGTCCTCACTGTAATAGAATAACTCCCTGTGTCCAGTGGTTCCCTCTACCCTCCAATCACAGTCCTCATTGTATTAGAATAACTCCCTGTGTCCAGTGGTTCCCTCTACCCTCCAGTCACTGTCCTCAGTGTAATATAATAACTTCCTGTGTCCCGTGGTTCCCTTCACCCTCCAATCACTGTCCTTGGTGTAATAGAATAACTCCCTGTGTCCAGTGGTTCCCTCCACCCTCCAATCACTGTCCTCAGTGTAATAGAATAACTCCCTGTGTCCAGTGGTTCCCTCCACCCTCCAATCACTGTCCTCGGTGTAATAGAATAAATCCCTGTGTCCAGTGGTTCCCTCCACCCTCCAATCATTGTCCTCAGTGTATTAGAATAACTCCCTGTGTCCAGTGGTTCCCTCTACCCTCCAATCACTGTCCTCACTGTAATAGAATAACTCCCTGTGTCCAGTGGTTCCCTCTACCCTCCAATCACAGTCCTCATTGTATTAGAATAACTCCCTGTGTCCAGTGGTTCCCTCTACCCTCCAGTCACTGTCCTCAGTGTAATAGAATAACTTCCTGTGTCCAGTGGTTCCCTCTACCCTCCAGTCACTGTCCTCACTGTAATAGAATAACTCCCTGTATCCAATGGTTCCCTCCACCCTCCAGTCACTGTCCTTGGTGTAATAGAATAACTCTTTGAGTCCAGTGGTTCCCTCTACCCTCCAATCACTGTCCGCAGTGTAATAGAATAACTCCCTGTGTCCAGTGGTTCCCTCTACCTTCCAATCACTGTTCTCAGTGTATTAGAATAACTTCCTGTGTCCAGTGGTTCCCTCTACCCTCCAGTCACTGTCCTCACTGTAATAGAATAACTCCACATGTTCAGTGGTTCCCCCTTTGCCCCTATCAGATTCCTTCAAGTAGTGGCTGTTTATTGGGACACGTGTACTCCACATTCCTGAGGGAGAAGATCTGCCTTGGGACATTCAGAACTTCTTTCCCTGGCCAGCCCTCCAGAGGTCTGCATCTGTTCCCGAACCTGGGCTTCCGGTGTGGTAGGCGGCATGGCAACCACTGCATCAGCCCATGATGCCAATAGGCCAGGTTAGCCAGTTCCATTTTGGCAATATTTGTCTTCCCCAAATAAAGTACAAACTTCCAAACTGAAAAGGGAGAAAGTAGTTGAATCCAAAATGGGGGAAACAAAAGAAAATGAGGGGCTTTCCCTTGACGGAAATGAAAAATCACTCATTTTTCTTAAACAAAGGGGCCTGGATTTTTAAAGGTCTGGAGGCTGCTCTTGTGTCCATTGGACTACTACCACAGCTGCACCCCTGTAAATGCACCAGAATGTTTGCGGGTGGTCTTCAAACATTCTGGTGCATTTCTGACACTTCGCTCAATTTATAGCAGAAAAATGAGGCGTGTGTCAAATATTTGATGCATGCATCATTTTCAGCATGCAACTCGTGGCACTTGTAACAAGAAGATACACCACACTTTCTGTGATCTCATGGTCTTGTGGTGAGCACTGCAAGTGCAGCCTAATTGTGCTGTGACTGGCGGAAAATTCATCCTGTATGTTTTACCAGCAGTGTTTTTAGTGAATTCTGATAACGCATCTTTCAGAATAAATATGTTTTTTCCAATGCTTGGACCTGGGAGGCATTTTGATAGCCCAATAAACTGGAATGACTTTCCAGATTTGGACTCATGGAAGTTTTGACCCCCCCCCCCCCAATTTAACAGAACTCCTGTATTTATTTGTATATATTTTTTTAAATCCCCCCCCCCACCGTACACATACACATTTCAACTTATTCAAAGAATGCAAGTGGGTTGACTACAAACTGGAGGGAAAAAGGTTCAGGAAGGAGGACAAGTGACAGTTCTTCATATGGAGGGTAGTGGTAGCCTGGATAGAGCTCCCAGAGGAATGGATGAGAGTTTCAAAAGGGGGTGGGACAGAGTCACTCAGGAAGAAGGTGAGTGCAAAGAGAGGGGGCAGAGTGCCATGTTAATGTAAGTTAATGCAAGGACACAGGCTCCGAAACGAGCAGACTGGAAAGACTGATGGTCATCTTCTGCTGGTAAATTTGTATGTTCACATGCACTTGTCTCAAGAGAAACCTTTAAATACAGACTAATGCACAGAAGTAATTGGAGGAAATGGTATTAATAAGTAACTTATAATATGGCTTTCTTTTGCAGGTACATTGCTGTCATAGTGCCCCTGAAATACAACAGAAACCAGTGCAGTGGGCGTCAGCTCATCTTGATTACAGCAACCTGGATCCTGTCTTTTGGGGTGGCCAGCCCTGTCATCTTTGGCCTAAACAATGTCCCCAGCAGGGACCCAAAGGTCTGTAAGCTGGAAGATGACAATTTTGTGGTCTACTCCTCTGTCTGTTCTTTCTTTGTGCCTTGCCCAGTCATGCTGTTCCTCTATTACTGGATGTTTCGGGGACTGAAGAAATGGGGGGCCAGCCGTAACATCACCCGGCATGAGCACAGGTTCTCCTTCAGCCTCAGGGGCATCACAAGGGAGAGGAGGGAAAAAGTCAAGTATCTAATGCCCAGTCTAAGCCCGGAATCGGCCAACAAAGCCATTCCTGAAAATGACCTGATGACCACACAGATGGACAGCACCTCAGATATCGAGGCCCCCGAGAAAACAAAAGAAGGGAGCCCCAAGCAGAATGGGGTGAAACCTGTGCGGCATCCAGCCAAAATGTCCCGAATGAAGAGGCGGAGGGTGAGCGGACGGGAGAGGAAAGCAATGAGAGTGCTGCCTGTGGTCGTAGGTAGGTGGGTTGCTGGAGCTCCTTTGGAAAAGAATTATTCATCAATTGAATATATTATTAGACAGGGTTGTACTGGGCTACATTGCCATTAACAAACCATAGTCAATACACATGAATGGCAGACAGAGAAAATAACTTCTGAATGCCTGTGAATAACAAGCTGGTAATTTCATCAAGTGAAGCTGATGACATACAGTATGTTCTCGTACTCATGAGAATAAATAACCTCTGAGTTGTTCACATGCAGCTAGTTGTCACTGATTATATAATATGGTTGTGGTTTTGCACATGCTGACATTTAAGATGCTTGCTGCTGTTCATGGATGACTGCTGTCATTCACATATCTGATGCTATATCCGCGAATAACAGATCACCCACACACAGCATAGACTTTATTTTTCAAACTTTTTAGTCATGGTGTTTACAAGTTCAAAAAAAGTCTGTAATTTACCGAAAGCTTCTTTCTAAATGACTTTCAAAGTGTAACAGACAAAAACTAATTATGGAAAAGTATTAAAAATACGTTTTTTTATACTTTAGACAGAACATGAACAAAGAAGACTCGTAAATGGGCCACAAGTGTTGTTTCCCAATGTTACATAACTAATATTAATAGTTAATACAGAACGTCTCATATTGTATACTTCCCTTACATCATATTTGTTGTTTTTACCTATGTATTGTCTCAGTTGTGCTCACGTCTGGTGCTATGGGTCTCTCTACTGTCTCCTGTGGAGGAACTCTGGCACTGAACTGATGCTTCCTCTGACACAGATACCATTGGCTTCAGCTGATCTGTACAGTACTGCGTTTACTTCCTGCCGCTACCCCAAGGCAGGATTCCCCTACTCAAGCACAGTCACAGCAAGCTGGGGGAATGACTCAGGATCGCCTCAGTTTCAACTGTCAGCTGTGAAGAAGGGAACATCCATTCCTAACATTTCTTTATTTATTTATTTACTTATTTATGTTTTTGGTAGCCGGTTGAGAAAACTGATCCAAAGGACCATTTTCAGTTGTGACCCGGGCCATACAGTGGCATAGACAATAGGTACAAGTTATGGTACAGTAAGTACATATAATACAGTGAGCAGAGTGGTATCAGAAACAGTGATACATAAACATTGTATCTTAAAAATAGGGGCTAAGGACATAAAAAACAAGTTCACGACAAATAAAGTGATGCTTCTCTGCTTGCAGAGAACTAGGACATACATTTACAGCAAATCAAGACATTATTCAGTCAGTCCAAGGTATACAATAAAGGGCATAAGGGATTACACTATAGCAATCAACATTTTCACAATGGAGTCAAAAACGTGTCAGTTGTATATGTAGTAGCCAGTGCTTGGGAAGTAAGACAAATGGTACACTGGGCCCCTAAGGAGGATTTCTGGTAAGAGTGTTTCCAAGGGAGCAGGCATAGGTGGCCTGAGACATGAACCAATCTCTTAGCTTCAATTTGAAGGACTGATGAGAGGGTAACATACAGCTAGCAGGTGGTATTCGGTTCCAGAGGTAGGGGGCAGAGACAGAGAAAGCCTTGCTCCCCATGACAGCAGATACACAGGGGACTACCGGGGGGGAACAGAAGAGACTCTGAGACACTGAGACACCGAGTTACCACCCTCTCGGTGAGAAGTGAGGAGTACAGGGACTTATGTGAGTTCCTGAGAGAGGTGTTGACTAGACACACCATCGCATATTCAAAACGGCCCTGCAGAGAGAGCCAGCCTAAGGACTGATATAGAGAGCAGTGATGAGTGGAGGAAAGGACCTGAAGGGCAGAGTGACAGATAGAGTTGTATGTGATATTTAGATGAGAAAGAAGTGAGGAGGACATGGAGGAGAACACTGGGGAGCAATAGTCAAGTAGGGGCAGTAGATTTCCCTGGACAATTACAAGACTAGCCTCTGGGGTCAGGAGGTGGTTAACATGGTAGGATGTCCCCAGCTTCTGGTGGACTCTCTTCATAGTGTTAGAAATGTGGTCATTGTAGATAAGGGAGGGATCAAGAGTCACTCCTAGGTGTTGCTGTTAGGGCATGGGCAGCTGGAGCCACCCCTTCATACTACCATTTGTCCCCCTTTTGCCTGTCCCCCCCACCATCCTGTGTGCATGTGCATACAGTGGTCCTCAGGGGCACCCATGCACCCACCCCAGGATGAGAGCATCTTAGATGCTCTGAGTCATCCCTGCTGGCCCACATTCCTAACATCCCGGGCTTGGGATATGATCCCAAGCTTGCCAATGTGCCGGAGCAATATCCCATCATTTGGCTTCATGGAGCCAGCAACGTCTATCACTGTTAACGTGATTATTCCAGATTTTTCAGTTTCCTGAAAAGAAATTACAATTGCTACCCACAAGGACTAAAATCCTATTAAAAACTGGAATCCACAATACTGAAATCCACTTACAATTTGAATCCGCAGGACTAAACTCCCACATTACAACTGGTATCCTCAGGTCTAAAATCACTCTCCCAAAAAGGTGCTGCCTATGAGCTGCAGATTTCGTACAGAGACATGCAGGGAAACAGACTTGCCGAAGCCATATTAAACACGAAAACAATTCCCAAGAAAAAGTTGTGTTTCCACACTCTAATTCCAACCATAATCTTTTGGCTGCCAGTATTAGCATTTTATCCAGATGCACAATTATATAAAAATAAATGTACAAAATGTGTCCCTGGCACATAGAAAATATTCTGTATGCTTAAATGCCAGTAAAATGTATTTTATTTCAGCTTCCACAGACTGTTCTCAGTTGACATTATACAATGTCAGATAATGGTAGCAGCTATCTAAAGTGTGCAAAAGTCAGGGTTGCGCAAGCAGTTCACTAAGTTCACTAAATAAGGTGCACCTAGATTCAACTCTATGAGCTGTTACCCATACTGGGAGCTGTTCACTGCTCACTCACCCCAGCACTTCACTATCACTAGCTTCATCAGGAGGTGTGGATCCCATGACACCTGATTATTTAAATATTTACGTCATCACCATGGCAACCAAAATTCCAGTATGGAATCTTAGAGTGATACTTAAAGGGGGACAGGAAATCTGTGCTAACTGGCTGCAGTTAGTAATGTTCCTAGTAACAGAAATTTAAGACTCGCCTCTGAATGAGCCATATTTAATGGTACCTTAATAGGTACTAATGTGAGAAACCGTGTTTTCATTTGTTTCTTTTTATGGGCAACATTCTGCACAGTTCTCTTCACGGAACCAGAAATTTGAAGTATTTACTATGTCACAGTTTGTGTACAGAATGCTAAACATGAGCTGTTGTCCTGTCAGAACCATCCTTGGAGCTCTGTGCACAAACCATGACATAGATAAAACTCCCAGATCACTGGTTCCGTGAAGAGAACTGTAACAGAATGCTGCCCATAAAAACAAAACAATGCAAAATACAGTTTTCACAGCAATTTTACTCAGCTACAGTTACATATGGATTATTTAGGCTTATGCATATAATTTCTGATTTTCTGTAAATGGGAACATTATAAACAGCTGCCAGTTAGAAAAGTTGTCAAGTGTCCATAGTGAATTTAAAGAGTGTTATAAATAATTCATTTAGAAACAGTTATCTCCACACAGTGCAAATGCAAAAGCCACCCCACAGGCTGGGTGTGCAGTCGAGACAATGGATACAGGCAAAACTGAAACTCCTGCACCACCCACCATAAAGAACACAAGGAACCAATACAGAGGTTCGAAGCAGCAGCATATCATGGGGCCCACTGCTGGTTACTTGTCCTGGAAAGAGGTCTGAGTACTTTGTTTATTAAATGTTGCTGATCTGAACTTCTATATTGGTTCTTTGTGTTTTTATAGCCTTTTTGCCTATCTCCACACAGTGTACCTAAGTAGACTGATACAGTGTAGAAAACTTATATACAGTAATATTATTTAGAAAATAATGTTAAATTTGTCAGAGGTTCTGTATTTAGCTTTAAATTGTTACTGTTAAAATGCAAACAGTCCAATTGCCAAAAAATGATGGCTACAGTATTGGATTCAAGTTACAGGCAGCATTCTGCCTGCAGAAATGAGATGTCGTATTTCCAGAGCTTCAAACCATCAGTGAGCTAAGCAATATCGATTTACCTCTTGCTGTTAGCAATCTTTCTTTACAGTTGCTTAGATCTAGATGCTGGTTCGATTCCCCGATGTAATTTCCTCAGAGATAAGAGAAATAAATGTGAGGGCACAAAACTTAATATAGCTCGATTGTTACATCACAATTCATTCTGAATTCATTATATATCTTTTGGAACTTAACATAAGCATAAAAATAATATCATCACAAAACATATCCAGAAACAACTGTAATACATGAATGTATTTGAAAGAGGTACATTTCTGTGCAGACTTACACATCTATAATTTCTTTTAACTGATCTGACAAGTACTGTGATACATTTACTGATAGGAGCTTAGTTTACCCCCAGGAAGGGAATCACAATGAGGCAGGAAAGAAAGAAAATTAATACTTAAATAGAGAGCTCCGGGAGGAGGAGGGGCAGCCAGCTCCACTGCAATACTGCCACCTAGGGGACCACAGGTGGCAGTGCGGCTAGAGCAACTCATGGGTGGGAGGACAGCAACAGGAACTGTACCCATGCACGCTTGCATGCGCACCTCTTCAGAGTGCCCTTGTGGTGATGTCCTGGAGAATGGGGAGAAACACAGAAACACCCCGAGCCGAGCAGATTGATAAAGCTGAACTTCCTGCAGGCCCCGCACCTGGCTACTTGGGCACTACCTTCCAACAAAACTGGATCCATGTTTGGCAGCGGTATGGGGAGCTCTGCCACCCTTGTCAGAGGAAGAAAAGCTCTGGAGGAATGTAGGAGGTATGATGAAACCCAGAGAACCCCAGGTGATGGAGCTGGGGCAAGGTTGAGCAGATGGGGGCTGACCGGAAGAAGGGGGCATAAAAAAAAAAGACAACTTAAGTATCACTGTAAGATTCCACCCTGGAACTTCGGTTGACATGGTGATTATGCAAATATTTAAATTACCAGGTATCATGGGAATTACAACTCGTAGTGAAGCTAGTGCTAGTGAAGTGCCAGGGTGAGTGAGGGGTGAACGACTCTCGGTATAGGTAGCAGCTCATAAAACTGAATCTGTTTCTAAGTTCAAATTATTTTATGGCGCTGTTCACACAACCCTGATTTTCATATGGTTACAGATAGCACTTGGGCACTTTCTTTTGCTAGTAAGCAGCATACTCTACATTTTGGTGAGTCCTCAACTGTGATGGGCCTGTTAACAAGTCAATGGATGTTACTCACTGTGAAAATACGATCTTCTGCTACAATTACCTGATGTTGCACAATGTCAACCAAGAACAGTCTATGGAAGTTGTTATAAAATGTATTTCTAGTATTTGTGCCATGCTAAAAGTTTTGTATCTGCCAAGGATACATTTTGTGCATTTATTTTGGATTTGGTGGGGAGACCAAATATTTCTAGGGAAGTCAGGGGCATGCTCCCCCATAAAAAATGAAAATTTAGGAGTCAAATGCTGCAGTTTAGTGCATTTTTAGACAATAACTGTTGAGTTACAATGCTTGTATCTCAACAGTTATTATCCACAAAGTGCATCAAAATTCAAGTTGTCAGTCTCATCCCTCGTGTAATACTGAATGTGTGACGGTAGAGGGCAGGAGAGAAAGGGAGATGGAAGAGGGCAGTAGAGAGGGGGAGAAAAAAATGTAAATGCCATCAGACACTTTTTTCCCCAACATTGCCAAAATCCCATTGTACGTGGATATTACAATGTAACTGTGTACAGCAGGTCTATGATGTCACACCTGTGTATTACAGTTTACAGCTGCTAAAGGCTGGTTAGTATCACATTTAACCAGGTACTATAAAGAAATAAATGGTAAGCCCCACTGAGCTGGCAAAGAGGTGATGGATCTAAAGTTTACTTTTTCCCTGAGTTTCATATGTTCTTACTGTATGTACTGTACTAGTGATTTTGCATTTTAACGGAAGTCTCAATGAATCAGGAGGATTCCTAGAAGGAAGTTACAGCAATCCGTAGATACACTGCCTGTGCATTTTTTTTTGTTTTACCTTCCACATGGGAAATAACTTTCTCCTTTTAGTATCCCATATAAAAAAAATTGCATTATCAAATGTGCCCTAAAATAAATCCATCTACTGTATACTGCAGACCCCACCATAGGCATGACTGGTACCGCAGTATGGCACGTATCATCTTACAAAGTCAATGTGCTGTGCAGGACCAAAGCCCATGTATCTGTCTCTACGTTCTACACATTGCTTCTGCCCTTTACAGTAACAGGGTTCACTGTATGTCTTTTTTCTTTCCTAAAATCAAATGACAACTGAGAAATGAACCCACAGATTGGAGGTGACACTTTACACAATTGCAGCTTTCTACCTGCTGCCTGCTGCTGCCGTGGCCCGCGAGCTAGGGTCTTGGGCCAATGAGCTGCTGGACTGTTGTAGCTCATGCTTACCGAGCTACTTCAGTTCTGGAAAATGACCACCAACCCACCAAGACTGAGCTGAGGGAGACGGAGACTGGGCCAAAATGCTTTGAATTTTTATGCCGCCATGTTGATGGTGCAAATACGTGCAAGCGAGAGAGCCAATGATGAGCTGCTCAGTTCATGGACTGTGGTGGGAAGTGACTGTGGTGCGACTCGCATGCTCTTGATCCTCCAGCACATGATGGTCCTCCAGAGATCATGTAACCGCACCAGCGATATTCCGAGGCTCCAAGACAGAGCAGGTGGGTCGAGTCATGAAAGGCTCGTGGATATGCAGTATAAGCCTCGTCTGAGCTGTCCTGCCCATGGGGGGCATGGCTTGTGCAGCATATTCATGAGCCTTTTATGAATTGCCCACCTGCTCTGTCTTGCTAGCCGAGCAATTTCCCCAACCCCGTGGCTGCAGTGACTCAGTGTCTGACATTATGGCAAAGTGTTTAAATTTAAACATTAAAGCAAGCTCGGGGAAGGGTTGTTCTGTAAACCCAGAACCCCCCCCCCAGCTACGCCCCTGCCATTACAATTGGTATTTATATGTAACCCATATGTCCATTTTTGTAACATGGATATACATATGGTATCTACGGGTTCGGGGAAGGATGAGGTTACCTGGCACAAGAGACCTAGGTTTGACTACTCTGCACAGGGGCACCCAAGTAAATCCAACTACAGGAAGCAATAACTGTAATGTCCAGAACCAGAATTGGGATTTTTCAGTGTGGCTTTATTTATTAACTCACTGAACATAAACAAAGCTCTGTATGGTCCCCCAAAGGGCTACGTAACTGTAATGCAGATTTGAGGTTAAACACAGCGGTACATTTGAGGAATGAACACAATACAACAGTTGTCTGGCTTTGGACCCGCCAGGCACTCAGCCCGGACTTTGCATGCGCATTGGATACACAGCCCGACTGGCCCGGCTCCCCTGCCAGCCACTCGACTGACGGTCCACTTGGCAAATGAACCCAAACTCTACTTGGAAAGACATCCCATCAAACAAGGAGACTCCCAAACTGTGGCTCCCCACACCACTTGAAGTCTGCGACTCCTAGAGAGATTTTGTTGTCGTCTTCCAATTCGAAACTCCCATCAAACAGGGAGACTCATCCAACAAGGAGTAATTTTCCCATCCTGTGGCTCCCCACACCACTTAGAGTCTGACTCCTAGAGATTTTCAAGTTGCAACCCACATCTGGGTACCCACCCCATCACTGGCCAAGCGCATGAGGCAAGTAGCAAAACACAGAAGAAATCAGAGAGGTGGACCTGGTTATTAAAGATGGGGAGTTTTCCCACCTCCAGCTCCCACAGCCTATACCCAGCCATTTCTCTGGACACACAGAACTTTAGACTTTAAAATGTAGATTGACGGTGGATGACCTGAAGCACCCCCTCTACAATGAACTTTAACTCCATTAACACTTTAAACAGATGACTGCTCTCTTTGTTTGTCCTAGTTGACATAGTCCTCCCAAATAGCAGTCCCCAATACTCGAAATCCAACTGAAGAAAAGAAGTTGTTTGCTCTTCCAATGGGGCCAACACTCACCCATTCGTTGCAGGTGCCCCACAGGTGAAAACTGTAACCTTTTGCTGTTATACATGAACAGACTGAACTTAAATTAAAACAGGCAGCTTTCTTCCCAGAGTGGGAGAAGGGGATTGCCCCTGGAACCCACAAATAACTTTTCCTCACCCCCCCCAGAGGGAGGGGGGTAAACAGACAACTACTGGTGTCCTTCTTGTTTGCTTAAGGACAAACTCAAGACTGCCTTTGAATTCCCAAGGTTCTAAACTTACTCTGAGCTGAAGATTCCAAATGTGGCTCATGCAGCTGCGACAGTTCTATTATGATGTCATCCCTCTAATCTCAGCTGTGACTGAGGACAGAGTGAGACAGTGTGAAACCCATTTAACTGGAGTTTCACAAGCTGCCTTCCCTGCCTACCACTAGGTCTTACTGGGATTCTAGTAACCCCGGGTAACAAAGGGGTTACACTCGCCCTTGACCAGGAAAATGGCTGTCCCCAGTCATTATGCACCCGGCCTTAGACCATCCCACCCTATGTGCTACCTGCGGAGGGGGGTGATCAGGCCCCCTCACTACCGTGTGCGAGCACAAGTAGGCAACACTAAGGGCCTAGAGGCCTATAGCTGACATTTCAGCCTCTACTCTATCCACTTACTATGGACACCTAGTGGCTCTGGTAGAGTAGTCCAGAGCATAGCCCTGATAGATCAGCACTGCAGTCCCTATGGCCACTGAGGACCACAGCCTGTCTATCCCCCCTAACCCTCTAGGGAAAACCTGTCTGCCTCTTACATAACATCCCAAACAAAAACAAAACCTGGGGGCCTCCCCAACCTTGGGCAGCCTGCAACTACAACATTAGGAACACAAACAGTACTTTAATTTCTACACAAGCACTGAATGAGGAACTCCGATGAGACTCTCCTCCTCTTCTTGTCTTCTCTTTTGTCCTCCAGGAACACCTGTAAGAAAAGACAAAACAAAACAAAAACACACCCTAATCTGCATTTACGATCTACCTAAACAACAACAGTGACAACAACAACCCTTACCATACAGGAAAAACAGAACACTAAACAATCCCAAAAAGAAAAAATATTTTTTTTTTTCAGAAAAGTAGAAAAGACAGTATATACATTAAGTACAGAAATGACATTGATAACAATACACTTCTTTGGGGGGATGGAATGCCCTAAATGTCCCACTAGTGACTACAAGGCCCGAAGGCCAGTCCATTAAAGAGTCTCTCCTGGGCCACAGCCCCGTGAACATAGTCTTTTAAACCCATAATCCTGAAGGGGAGAGTCTTTGCAGACAGTTCACACACTGTTTGAAGTCTGTAGTGTAAGGTGTGTATTGCAATGTCATAAAGATAGAATAAAAAGAATTTTGATGACTCACCAGCCTCTTGAAGTATTCGTACATCACCAACCTGGTCCCTGCCGAAGACTATCCCTGGCAGCATTTCTTCTGATACAGTTGGTCGGACATCTTCCGGGAACCCACAGGAGTGCACATCTGGAAACAGCTGGGCTGATGTCATAACTGGAGAAGGAACCTTAGAACAGGAACAAAAAAAGAAACAGCTAGTCCCGGCGTCATCCGATTACCAGGCGATGAACAGGCAAACAGCTGGGCTGGTGTCTCTCTGGATCTGAAGTCATCTGGTGGTACCAGTAGATGGTTGCTGAATAGGGCAGTACACTGTGGACTGAAGAATATGGGGCACCTGAGTTCTTGTTTATTCATATTGGCAGTTCAATAAGGTTACTTCACAGTATAGATGTGGCAGTATTGACTACCACTGCTCGGCCCTCCATTTTGTAGGCACGGGTTTAATTACTGGGAGGTCCTTGCACTGAGGCCAATAGTAGAGGGGTCAAGGGCTTGAATTATTACTCCATCTGGACGTACATAATTCACACAGTGGAGACTTCCGTCCCTCTCCATCCACTATTCTCACTCTGTCCATAAACAGTGTCCTGCTCTCTTCCACTGTGTATACTTTTCGTGGAACAGTCTATTCTTTACATGCTGGTTAGCCCCAGGATGCACATGTTTCATTGCTTCATCCCAGATCCAGGTTTCCTGCAGTTCTCAATCTCTCCCAGACTCTCCGAGGAAAGGTAGGAAAGGTCATACCAAAAATTTCATTGGCCTTTCTACAGACCAGTCTCTCCTCTTTACTTGCTTTGGTCAATCTGAGACCATGCATGACAGCTTCAGGGTGGCCAGTCCTGGTTCTGCCAGCTTCGCATCCTCAATGAAATTAAAAACGGATCCCTGACTTCTTTTCTTCTTCTGGTGAAGCCAGGGCAGTGGCATCACCACCTTCTTGAAACACATTCCTCCGAGGCAAGATCTTGAGGCTGTGTACCCGTTCCTTTCTCACAAGGCCACATAGGTTCCCCCTCATCTTCCTCTTCACTGAGGATCTGAGTCCAGGAGTGAGCAGTCGTTCTCACTCCTGAGACTATCCACTCATCACTAGGAGTGGAGGTCGACACCTCCCATTCAACGGCCTCCCGCATCTCATCTTCACCTTTGAGACTTGGGCTAGGCCCCCCCACCCAGGGAACTATTGATGCTTTATCTGAACTTGCTTTCTGAGATACAGCATCCAATGCTTCAATTTCAGATTCAGTCTCTAATTCTGCACTCTCTAACTTTGTGCCACACTCCCTTGGGGGACCTTCCTCCACAGGCTCCGCCTGATGCTGTGTGCTGCCAACTGCAGATTCTTGAAGTTGTGTCCATGTGGGAGCCAAACAAATTTGAGGCACTTTATACAAGCCATATTTTTGTAGACAACCAGCACAGTGAGGAATCATGAAGACATCCCTTCCAGCACTAAAGCACATCTGGCATACACGCACTGGATAATTAGGAATTGCCACATCAGGAGGGAGTTGCCCTCTATAGCACCAATTTTCAATGTCTCTCAATCTATTTACTGCTGCTGTTACTGCAACCCGGGCATGATCCGGGTAACGAGCTGGTCCTGAGGCCATAACTGCAGAAAACAAACAAAAGTTCACTGTAACTGAAAGTCCCACTTAAATGAACACACTCTGTAGCTTTAAAATGGCTCCTCTGCTGCTGTGTTTACTTTACTACCCACCCTGTAATGGCGGCGGCAGCACTCCTGTGCATCAACATTCAGACTCTGGGTCAAGCCACTGCGCACCCGATTTACATCAGCTACTAATAACTTTTATTTAAACTGCACAACTTGCTCTGTTCTGGCTGTTCTCACATTTACAGGATTTTCCTTGGACTTTTCACTTGCTGGCAACATTCATTTAATCACAGTCCCTTTTAAAACTTCAGGTTTCAGCACAGGATTGCCTGCTTTTACTAGTGTTGCACTTATTTTACAACCCACAGTCTCTCTCTGGCTGCAAACTTTAAACTGAGGCTACTTTCATTGCTATGCACACATTTAATGGCTTTACAGACTCGCACTTGCCAGCAGGACATTACACAATCGCTACTTGCAAAGCAACTATACAGCTGCACTCACATTTTATATGGCATTACTGAAAACCACTGATTTGAGCAGTTTTAAATCGTTTACTCACTGTTATGGTAGCAGATTGCTGCGATGGAGGAAAACGGCCTGCAGCCAGATTTTTGAAGGCCTCAGATTTCAAACAGGCGGGCAGTCTCTGCGATCGTAGTATTAATCATACAATTCACTGATCCCACGACCGATAAGCGGGTTGAGCCTGATTTTGAACTAGAAAAGTCACTTTTCACTGTTTACAGCGCTTTGAACACTTCTCGAATGCTCCTCCACTGCCAGTACACGCACTACTCTCTGTCTCCCTCTCGAATGCTGAAGCAGACTCTGAAGAGCTGGCTGAGGGGCGGGACTAATGACAAACTGACCAACCACACGACGCCATGCAACAAGCCTTTCTTTTCACGAAGGCTCCTCTCCTCACGGCGACCGCCCAGCAGGCAAATTTAAACTGAAAGATGCATCTTTTTTTTTCCAACTGACTCCACGGCGGAGCCCATTTCAACCATGTAACATTGCCATTAGCTCTGCAGTCTCTAGTATTGCACAGAAAGCATTTCCAACGTCCAGGGCATAATTTCTCTGTTGCTACCCTAGTTTTCCACACTTTCTTCACAGAACTTTATTTTAAAACTGACAAACGCTGTAAACTATGTTGATGCAGGACAAGGACACACACTTTGGCTTTACAGCTCCTTGGTAAACAGTTGGCATTTTTTAAACAGCAGCACAAGATTCACAGCACACAGCACACACTAGGGAAATTGCTTCAACTTTTTTGGGCTACCGACTGCCAGATAGCCAAAACGCTAGCCTACTTGCCCAAGCACCTTCCTTCCCAAACAAATCCAAAGCGGTGCCTCCATTTTTGTAAGGCATATGTCCATTTTTGTAACATGGATATACATATGGTATCTACGGGTTTGGGGAAGGATGAGGTTACCTGGCACAAGAGACCTAGGTTTGACTACTTTGCACAGGGGCACCCAAGTAAATCCAACTACAGGAAGCAATAACTGTAATGTCCAGAACCAGAATTGGGATTTTTCAGTGTGGCTTTATTTATTAACTCACTGAACATAAACAAAGCTCTGTCTGGTCCCCCAAAGGGCTATGTAACTGTAATGCAGATTTGAGGTTAAACACAGCGGTACATTTGAGGAATGAACACAATACAACAGTTGTCTGGCTTTGGACCCACCAGGCACTCAGCCCGGACTTTGCATGCGCATTGGATACACAGCCCGACTGGCCCGCCTCCCCTGCTGGCCACTCAACTGATGGTCCACTTGGCGAATGAACCCAAACTCTATTTGGAAAGACATCCCATCAAACAAGGAGACTCCCAAACTGTGGCTCCCCACACCACTTGAAGTCTGCGACTCCTAGAGAGATTTTGTTTTCATACTTCCAATCCGAAACTCCCATCAAACAGGGAGACTCCCATCCAACAAGGAGTAATTTTCCCATCCTGTGGCTCCCCACACCACTTAGAGTCTGCGACTCCTAGAGAGATTTTCAAGTTGCAACCCACATCTGGGTACCCACCCCATCACTGGCCAAGCGCATGAGGCAAGTAGCAAAAACACAGAAGAAATCCGTAGAGGTGGACCTGGTTACTAAAGATGGGGGGTTTTCCCACCTCCAGCTCCCACAGCCCATACCCAGCCATTTCTCTGGACACATAGAACTTTAGACTTTAAAATGTAGATTGACAGTGGATGACCTGAAGCACCCCCTCTACAATGAACTTTAACTCCATTAACACTTTAAACAGATGACTGCTCTCTTTGTTTGTCCTAGTTGACATAGTCCTCCCAAATAGCAGTCCCCAATACTTGAAATCCAACAGAAGAAAAGAAGTTGTTTGCCCCTTCCAATGGGGCCAAACACTCACCCATTCGTTGCAGGTGCCCCACAGGCGAAAAACTGTAACCTTTGCTGTTATACATGAACAGACTGAACTTAAATTAAAACAGGCAGCTTTCTTCCTAAGTGGGAGAAGGGGATTGCCCCTGGAACCCACAAAGAACTTTTCCTCACCGCCCCCCCAGAGGGAGGGGGGTAAACAGACAACTACTGGTGTCCTTCTTGTTTGCTTAAGGACAAACTCAAGACTGCCTTTGAATTCCCAAGGTTCTAAACTTACTCTGAGCTGAAGATTCCAAATGTGGCTCATGCAGCTGCGACAGTTCTATTATGATGTCATCTCTCTAGTCTCAGCTGTGACTGAGGACAGAGTGAGACAGTGTGAAACCTATTTAACTGGAGTTTCACAAGCTGCCTTCCCTGCCTACCACTAGGTCTTACTGGGATTCTAGTAACCCCGGGTAACAAAGGGGTTACATATAGAATTGTATTAAAATTGGCATCTGCAGGACTATCCACATGATTAAATATAGAATAATACATGAGGTAATGTGTATAAAGATAATTGTACACACACAAGGTGTTGGGGACTGCTTAAACCCCTATAGCAAAGCTGGAGGGGCTTATACAAGCATCCAGCACTGAGGGTGTATGCAAAACTTGAGTTTTACACACTCATATTTTTTTTTATATAATTGCTGGATAATATTTTCACACCTTGAAAACACTACCCAGCAATTATAGAAAATAGTGGCTCTGTAGTGCGGTTGGAGTGGCAAGCAGTTTAAATAACTGCTTGCTTTCTTTCCATTTTGGGTAATTGGCTGAAACTAGAGATTTAGGAACAGGACAGGGAGGCAGTATAGCGCAGTGGTTTAAGACTTTGAGCTGCAAATCTGGAGACCTGGGTTTGAATCCCATAACCCCCACTTGCATACTGTGTGACCCTGAGTGAGTCACTTAACTTCCCTGTGCTCCCAGGTTGCACCTGTAAACAAGCTTTCAGATTAGTGTGTCTCTCCTGGTTAAACAATTGAAAAAAAAAAGAACAGGAACTATATTTTTCAAGAAACTCGTGAAAACACTTACTCAGAGACAAGTCCATTTACTGTGCCCCAATTGTAGTGTGTGTGCAAGGGAGGTGTGCATTTGTATAGTGAGGGAAACCCAGTGTGTGTTCGCTGTTCTAACCAGCTGGTTATAACGGTGAATTATAACCTGGTTTCCCTGTGAAACAAAACACTCCTCAGGTAATATAATCCTAGTACAACTGATATCCACAGGACTTAATTCCAACTACAATTTTTGCTGCAGCATTAAAATGTTATTACAATTGGTATCTGCAAGATTATAATCCCATTACAGTCGGTATACATAGCACTAAAATCCTAACACAATTGGTATCCACAGGACTAAAATCCTTTTACAATTGGTTTATGCAGCACTAACATCCCTTTACAGTTGGTATCTGTATGATTAAAACCCTATTAGAACTGGAATCCGCAGGACTAAAATCCCATGACAGCTGGTATCTGCATGACTAAATCCTATTAAAATTGGCATCTGCAGGACTAAATTCCCATGACAGTTGGTATCTGCATGACTAAAATCCCATTACAATTGGTACTGCAGAACGAAAATCCCATTACAATTGGTACTGGAGAACTTAAATCCCATTACAATTGGTATTCGCAGGAGTAAAATCCTATTACAATTGGTATCCGCAGGAGTACAACCCCACTACATTTGGTATCTGCATTACAGTTGGTATCCATAGAACTAAAATATCATTACAGTTGGTATCCATGGAACTAAAATATTATTACAGTTGGTATCAACAGCTCTAAAATTATTTTGCAATTGGTATCTGCAGGACTAAAATTCCTTTACAATTGGTATCCACAGGATTAAAATTTCATTATAATTGATATTCACAGGACTAAAATCCTATTACAATTGGTATCTGTTTGACTAACATCCCATTGCAATTGGTATCTGCAGCAATCAGCACTGCTGGACTAAAATCCCATGACAGCTGGTATCTGCAGGACTAAAATCCCATGACACTAGATATCTGCAGGATTAAAGTCCCATGACAGTTGGTGTCTGCAAGGCTAAAATCCCATGATAGTTGGTATCCGCTGCACTAAAATCCCATGACAGTTGGTACCCGCAAGACTAAAATCCCATGACAGTTGGTATCTGATGGACTAAAATCCCATTACATTGTTATCTGCAGGACTAACATCCCATGACGGTTGATATGCGCAGGACTAAAATCTCATGACAGTTGGTAACGGTGGACTTAACTCCCATTACAATTGGTACTGGTAGCACTAAAATCCCATTACAATCAGTATCCACATCTCTAAAATCCCATCACAGTTGGTATCTACAGGATTAAATCCCACTAGAATTGGAATCTGCAGGACTAAAATTCCATGACAGTTGGTATCTGCAGGACTAAACTCCCATGGCAGTTGGTATCTGCAGGACTAAAATCCCATGACAGTTGGTATCTATGGGTCTAAATTCCCAAGACATTTGGTATCTGCAGGACTAAAATCCCACGACAGTTGGTATCTGCAGGACTAAAATCCCATGACAGTTGGTATCTGCAGGGCTAAAATCCCATGATAGTTGGTATCTGCAGGGTTAAAATCCCATGACAGTTGATATCTGCAGGACTAAAATCCCATGACAGTTAGTAACCGTAGGACTAAACTCCCATTACAATTGGTATCGGCAGCACTAAAATCCCATTACAGTCAGTATCCACAGCTCTAAAATCCCATCACAGTTGGTATCTACAGGACTAAATCCCATTAGAATTGAAATCTGCAGCACTAAAATCCAATTGCAATTTGTATCAGCAGGACTACAATCCCAATACAACTGGTATCCACAGGACTGAAATTCTATTACAATTTGTATCTGTAGGATTAAATTCCCATTACAACTGGTATCTGTAATGCTAAAATCCCACTGCATTCCCCAAATATCTGGAATTCAAAACATTCAATTCTATATTACTAAAGACAGTTGCACCAACTTGTTTCTTTGCTCCTTTAGACACTCTTTGTTTCTCCTGCTTTTCCAGCCCTGCAGTTTCAGGAACACAAAATCTTTTTTGTTGCATTTTTTCATGTAATTGGAAAGTTGGGCATGTGTGAAAACTGTTTAATGTCCCCTGTGTGCTATTTTTGTGTTTATTAGTTTTATTTTTCTCCTTATTTAGAACACCTTTATTAATGCTGCATTTCTCCCCCGTATGGATTTTGTAATTACTCATCAGTTCCAGAACCTAGTGACATCATTTTTTCCCAGCTTTGTTTATTCCCCCACCTGCCTCAAACCAGGCCCATATTCTACCACCGCCAAGGCTAACTCCCACCAATCAAGGCTCCATCAACCATGCCCCCCTAGGTGCCCCAGACTACTCACAGTTCACCGCTATGCTGCCCTCCCACCTTATCCTACAGGGCCAGGTATGCTATCAGCTCCTTGGCATTTCTTCCTCGCTGTTCATCTGGCCACTCATGGCAGAGGTGAAGACAAGGGTATCCCCAGAGAACAGTGACATAGCGCTGCCATTCTACAACACCTTTAGACTGGACAGGCCAACAAGGGAAGGGGGGTAATTATTGTGAATTTCAAATACATTGCCACTGAAATCCTTGAACTCTCCAGAGCGAGGGAATTGGAATGTCTTACCATAAGACACTCTCTGCCCTCATCCCAGGCACTCAGTTTCATTGGCTGTTACAGACCCCAGCAGGGGGCGTAGAACTATTACCAACCCACAGAAACATCATTCAAACCAACCCCAGTGAATCTGTTGTTCTTGGCGATCTGAATATAGACTGGTTGACACCTAGAGCAAATGCAGTAAAGGACCTGTGCGATGAGTTGGGTATCACACAGCTCATCTCTGAACCTACCAGAATTAATGCCAAAAATAAACACTAAAATCTCCATATTAGATTTAATACTTAAAAACAGACCACATAAAATTCCACATACAGCTGTCTTCCACAATGATCTAAGTGATCACAATATAGCTGTCTGTAGAGAAGCCTAGAAAAATGCCCATCCCACTCCACATTTATCACTAAGCGAAGCTTCTGTAAATTCAAACCCAAAAGTTACCTAGCCAACCTCAGGGACACAAACTGGCAAAACATTTACCTGGCCACTTCATTAGATTAGGCTGTCAACACAAACCTAACAAATAAACATGCGCCATTCATAAAATGTAGAGTGAAAAAGGCCTTTTACCTTTGGTTCATCATGACCGACCTGAAAGCAGCCCTGTCCCAAAGGGATAAAATGTGGGCCTTAGCAAGACAGTCTAAAGACCGGGCAGACTGGTTCGCGTTCAGAACTTTGAGAAATGCTTGCACCAAGCTGGACTTAGAGCAGCCAAAACAAACTACTACACGGAAACTCTTGAGGGTGCCAAGGGCAACTCAGGCAAGATCTGGCAAACTATCAAAACTGTTGAAGGTCATAGAATCCCCCCCACACACAATTCCCATCAGAATTACAACACAAGGTACCATGATTTCTGATCAAGGCATTATCCTAGAAAAACTAAGTGAGCAGTTCGCGACAGTAGGTCTAGCATTAGACTCCTCCCCAGCTGCTGGGCTCGTTGACTGTTCCTCACCCAAGGACATCCCACTGAATCCTCAGATCCAGGACTCCTTCTGTTTCTCCCCAGTTACTTTCAAACAAGTCGAGGACTTATTAAAAAAATTGGATATGAAAAAATGCACAGGCACAGATGGAATTGAGTCCTTATTCCTAAAGTTAGGGTACCACTTCCTAACCGCCCCCATACATAGGAGCCAACTTTTGTTTTTCCTGTGGGGGGGCTCAACAAATGTCCAGGGGTCTGGGGGCCACCAAGGGCCCCAGAAGCTCTAGGGAGTTTGCTGTTCTGTGGTGCATTTTGAGCCCAGGTGGTGCATTTTGAGGGTTTTACCAAAGTGATAGCACAGTATAAACAAAAAATAATTGAAATCGTAGCACAGTACCCAAATGTGCCTACATTTTGGTGGTTCAGCTTTGTGTTTTTCTTGTAACTTGTATGTAAGAATTCTGTATGCCACCCCATGTTCCCTTCCCATCCCCCCAGGTGGCAGCTAGAAATGAGCCTCTTGGGCTCTGTTTGCTTATCTGGTAAAATATGAATTTAAATAAATAAATCAATAAATACAGACACATATAAATACATCCATAACAAAACAAACAATAGGCTGCAGGTGTACTGGTTGGCCATCTCATTGCTTTGTATCCCCATTCACCAAAATGGTAACCGGTCAGGAGGCATTTATAGCCAAACAGTAACATATGTAGATTATCGAGTCTTATGCAGAAACAAGTTCATAGAACAGGTCTAGCATACACTGTAAGCCCACTGGGGTTTAAGTGAGTAACACTGACTCACGATGTGCTGTGATCCACTATGCCCTAAATGGTATGCCCCCCGACAGTGACACCAACACAGTGACCTACCAACCCATTGACAAAATCGACAAGTTGCCAACAGGTCACTGTGTTGGTGTGCCCGACACAGGGGTACACTGTGTCCCACATGCGGAGTTCGGGGGGGACGTGAAGTTCCCCAATGAAAAAACGGACTGGGAGACACATTGAAATTATGTCAACTGCAACTTGAGGTCGACATACTTCCTGCCGATGAGATGCCGATCGACAAAACTGTTGTTGAACCAGCATCGTAGAGCTCTACAGTGGCAGATGTTAGAGAGGGTCAGACTGCAGTTTGAAGCAGACATGCATGCTGCAGCTACATACACTATTTGCAGATCCTCTCTCTTTCTCTCTCTCCCCCTGTCTCTGTTTACCTGAAGAGGCACAACCCGTGATGTTATTAATACTGTTCAATTTACATTATATTCTCCCACTAGTCTCACTGACACAGTGCAATGCCATTTCCAGAGGGAGGGTGTGTCAGCATCAGAGGTGGTCAGACCACAAACCAAAAGCAGGAAGGAAGGGCAGTAGGACTCTGTGGGCCAGTGGCATCATGTAGTCATAGGGGCTTGCCTAGCTGCATCAACAGTTATAGTTTTTTTCCCTTTTGCTGATAAGTTAATGTACAGTAGTCGGGCTGCTTGGGCACTCTGTTATTTTGGGGGGGGGGTGCAGCCACAGCTAGTTCTGACTCCTGCGTAGCTCTCTCCTGCTGCTCCATAATGGCCGCTTGCCCACTCACCCACACACCATCTGCCTTCTCCCCTGTTTTCCACCTCATTGCTTTGCACCCTTACAAACGGCTGCTCTCTCAGTCCCTTTTCCCTTGAACTTTTGCTCAGCAATTTTTTTCACAGTGATGTGGTGCAGTGCAACAGTAAAACGGGAAATGACTACTCCTGTAACATTTGCCCACCAAGAGACACAATTAAATAAATAGCATGTTTAAATGCAACATACCATGAGGAAATGTGCCTCCAAACATTTGTCAAGTATGATCGATCCTATATGACTGCACCACAAAATTTCTCAATTTCCAGCACACAAAACAAACCTAGCCCTGCCACCTTCATCATATGTAGTGTTCCAGTATAAAATGTCTAGTTGTATGTAAGTCTTTCACTTTTACCAGTGTGCACCACATTTCATGACTCTTGGCTATTTTTTGCAATAAACACCAAAAGCAAGTGCCTTGCACTAGAGAAGAGTTCCAGTCCAGACAGGTCAGTCAGAGTCCTGGATTTTCATCAGCACTTTAACACAGCACACAGGATACAGGATCAGTTCCCCTTCCCTTTATAGTATAATGAGCTTTTAAAAATTAAAGACACTGTGACTGTTACTTCAGCACAAACTAGTGGTAAGACATGATACAAAGACAAATGTTCTTGAACACCAGTCCAGACAGTTTAAATTATTGTAGTTTTTACCTGAGTGACGAGTTGACTCGGTTTTTATTTATTTAAAAAATTGGTGACTGACTGGGATGGGAGAGGCATACTGACACTAATTTCCAGGTACGGGGGGTTGAAAGAGGTTTAGCGAGAGGAGAGAGAGAAGGCATTAGCCTTTCTTTATCTAGGTTTTAATTTCCACACCTTTACACTTGCTAGTGCTATACACCTTGCCTCCACTACCAACTACCACTGCACCGTATGCTGCTGCCTGCTGCCTGCTGCCCGGTAGAGTACAGGTGTACACTTGCCTTGCTTGCTTGGCCTCAGTGTGTCTGGCTAAGTCCTTACGGGGTTGGGAAAAGCCAGGAATCATATGACACACTTGCTTGCTGCTGCAGGTGACATTTCTCTGGATGATGAGTTTGGTGACTGGTCTGGTGTCCTCCAAGACCTGAGCGATGACAACGGCGATAAGTCGTGACTTAGTCCCCTCCAATCCAACTCAGTGATGGTGACAAGTAATGAGAGTTCTCCCACCACAAACCTCAGTCGGCTGACTCCAGTGGCAGATGATTGGTGCCAAAATTGTGCTGGAAAACCCATGCATTCGTGAGAACCTGGGGTGTAACCACAAACTATCCCACCAATAAGATACAAGCATACATTGTTAGTGATGTTCCGGTGAGTGAGCCAGCCCAGCCCCCACAGTCCACATCCAGCCCAGCCCAAGACAGTGAGCGAGCCAGTCGAATGGTTAACCCCTACCCCCAGCCTGCTCGCATCCATTGCCAGCACCCTCTACCTCTCTCTTTGCTCCATGGTTCCGCCTCTCTATGCTGGGAAAAAAACAGAAAAAACACAATTTCTGAGTGCTGGCTGCCAAAGGCACACATTACCACCGGGGAGCAAAGTCCTCACTTTAACTTCCCGGAGAGGGCTTCAGCCCCTCAGATCCCCACCGTAGTCAGCACCTATGCCCCCATAACACATATCTTCAACTTATCAATCACTTATGGGATAGTTCCCTCCTGCTGGAAAACAGCCTTCATACTGCCCCTGTTTAAATCAGGCGACCCCGTGACCTCAATAATTGCAGACTAGTTTCCATTCTGCTGGTCTTATCGAAGTGCCTAGAAAAGTTAGTCAATAACCAGCTGAAGGAACACCTCAAAAAATCTAACTTATTTAACCCCCTGCAATCAGCCCTCACCAAAGTGACAAATGATTTGGTTCACTGCCTGGATAATAAAGACTCTACAGGAGCCATCTTCCTAGACTTAAATAAGGCCTTCGACACGGTCTACCATAACATTGTGTTAGCCAAACTCAAAGACCATGGCCTGAATAACTGCTCACTAAACTGGTTCACTAGTTATCTTTCTGGTCGACTCCAATGCATCAAAACCAAGGGGCTTATATCCTCTCCACAAAAAATCACAAGAGGTGTACCGCAAGGATCCATCCTTGGACCCCTGTTATTCACAATCTACATCAACTCACTAAGCAACAACATTCATAATTCTAAACTTCATTTCTTCACAGACAATACTGTCCTGTACACATCAAAACCCTCATTGTCAGATGTTGATACAGAACTACAGATCGGTTTTAACCAGCTGCAGCACAACCTGCTAAGCTTTAAACTGTTATTAAATGCCAAGAAAACCAAAGTAATGTACTTTCTACCTCTGCATCCCCCAACATCTTTACATGGACAGGTCACACCGGCACCTATCACAACCCTGTTAGGAGACTCACTAGAATCAGTTGATTAATTTAAATGCTTAGGGGCATGACTAGACAGTAAACTATCCTATACAAACCACATTGAATCCCTTGCCAAAAAACTAAAAATAAGACTAGTTTTTTTGTATAGCAACAAACCCTATTCCCTCAGATATTAGGAAAAGGTTGGTTCAAGCCACCTTTCTTCCCATTCTTGACTATATAAATATCATCTATAATAGTAGCACAGCGTCCAGCCTTCATAAACTGGATATCCTATTTCATCTCGCTATTCGCTTTATTACTAACTCACCCTAGGGAACCCATCACTGTGCCCTCTACTCAGCAATAGGCTGGACATCCCTGGCAACAAGAAGGACACTCTGCATTAGCATTTGGGCTTTCAAAATACTTCAGAACAGACTCCCATCCTACATCATCTCCCTATTTCACTGTTAACACAGCTATTACTCACTTAGGAAAAATACTTACATATCACTAGATGCACCCAAATTCTGCACTCTTTATGGAAAAGCTGTGATTAGCCACACCATCCCATCCATCTGGAATAAACTACAATCTACATTAAAACTCCCCGAATTAGTCTTCATAAATGTATTTGAAACCTTGGCCAACAAAGCGCTTAAGAAATCTTGCCAACTTTGCAAAGCTCTTTCAAAGTGAAGTTTTCTCAACTTCATACATTTCTTTTTTTTTTTTGCAATTAATCTTTTTATTGATATTATTATTATTGAAGTACACATACAAATGCACTTCATTCTCCAATATACAATTGCATGAAGTAATAGTGGAAGAAAAGAAACGTCATACTGTATTATCTGAAGCATTGTGCAATGATAGTGCAGAGGGAGAACATGTGTTGAAAAGCTGTACATGGCAATACAATCTGTGTGATTAACAGAAATTAAGGCAGTTTGTGGTTCAAGGGGTAAAAGGAGTAGATTGAAATAGGAGATATGAACAGTCATTGTTGTACAATATTGTATTGTAAATTTATATCAGTATTATAAGGGAGTATAAAGGAGTGTAAAGCATAAAGGAAGTTATCTAAGAAAGTGATCGAGAATGAAGAATAGAAGGGAAAAAAGAGAGAGGAAAAAGAAGATAAGTAAAAACGGAGATTATAGAAAAAAAAGGAAGAACTAGAAGCGAAACTCCAATATGGATATATATAACCCATAGATTATTTGATGATAGGGTTAGGTGAATTTAAATGGTTAAAGTAGTCCTGTCAGAATTTTTTGTATAAAGTGAGTCGGTCAGAAGAAACGTGTGACATACGATCTAGGGTGGCGTATTGAGATAATTGTTTGAGAATCCGGGGGGAGGGTGGGAATAATATTGGATCTCCAGTGCATTACTATAAGATGCTTGGCTTGAAGGAAGAGTAGGGTTAACCATCTATTCTGAGAGTGGGATATTTTGTATGAGTGAAAGTTGAAAATACCAAGTATACAATGTTTGGGGTCTAGTGCAAAGGTAGACCAATCACTCTCATTGCAAAGAGGTGAATACGCTGCCAAAGATTATGTATGAGAGGACAGTTCCATGAGATATGCAGCAGATTGCCATCAGGGGAGTTGCAGCGCCAACAGTTATTGAGTTATTGTTGTTCATTAAGCCCATTTTTTGTAATATCGCAGCTGTTCTGTACCACAGATGTAGAATTTTAATTTGTATAAGCAAACTATGTTTATCATTGAAAGATTTGTGGCAGGAAAGCCAACACCTACGCCATTGTACATTGCTTATATTATAGTTTAAAAGGAACATTTATTTTTTGCAGTAATAGATTGATCTGGAAGTGTAACTCTGATGTCAGTAAATAGCACTATTTAAGTTAGAGTTTGTTTCAATCCATTTAGAAGTGAAGGTATCATATAAAGATTGATGGGGAATATTAGGACAGTAGAGGTTCCATGCTGTGCGTAACTGTAGGTATTTCCAGAAATCGTGATAGGAAAGATTCCCTTGTTTGCTCAAGTTAGAAAAGGATTTTAATTTAAAAGTCTGGGGTTCAAGTATATCCCCTAAGAAAATGCCGCTATTTTTCCAGTTACAACAAAAAATTGGGTGATTATCAAGAGTAATGTTACGGTTCCCCCACATGGGAGCGTATACACAAGAGGGGTTGGATTTGATTTAAGGCGTTTATGAGTCATTTTCCAATACAGTATGGATGCTGCTATTGTGGGGTGAGATTTTAAATTAGGGGGAAGAGGATTATAAATGAAGGAAGTGGTGATGTTGCCCGGACACAGAGACGTTTCCATATTAACCCATAACGGTGATTTATTGTTAGGATTATTAAACCATTTGATAGTTTGGGGGGTACAGAAGGCCCAAAAGTATGCTTGGAACCAAGGGAGTCCGAAATCACCTTTGGACCAATGGGAGCATAGTTTGTTACAGCTAAATCTAGAGATTTTACCTTCCCATATAAAATTACCAATTATACTGTCAATTTTGATAAAAAAGTTGGTAGGATGAACAAGAGGGATATTAGAGAATAGATATTGTATTTTGGGAGCTATTGACATTTTGATAGCAGGGATGTTCCCAGTAAAAGAGAGGTTAAGCAGCTTCCATCTGTTGAGAGTGGTTTTAATATTTGCTAACAAAGGGGAAAGATTGGCATCCCACATCTTGTCTAGTTTCGGAGTAATCCTGATTCTGAGGTACAAGAGACCATGAGGGGTCCAGTGAAAACCTAATATTGTATTCATGGCCGATTTACAGAAATTGTTCAGTGGCATCATTTCAGATTTGTTTAGATTCAGAGAGAACCCAGAGAGTGAAGTGAAGTCACTAAGTAGCTTAATTAGGGGTGGCCCTGAAATTTCAAGGTTTTCGAGTAGAATGAGGAGGTCGTCAGCGTAAGACAACGAAGTGTAGCGAGAGTTACCAATAGGGATGCCTTGAATCATGGAGGACTGATGAAGAGAGGCCAATAGGGGTTCCATAGCAAGAATAAATAAGGAGGGGGATAAGGGGAATCCTTGCCTAGTACCTCTTACCAAATGACAGGATGAGGATAGGGTAGAGTTAGTAAGGACCCGAGCAGAGGGTAAGGTGTATAGTAATTGAATCCATGCACAAAATTTATTAGTGACACCAAAATGGGATAGAACTCAGTATAGATAATTCCAGTTGAAAGAGTCGAATGCCTTTTCAAAATCAATGGCTATGGCTGCGGCTGGTGATTTAAGTACTTCACACATTTCTAAAGCATGGGAAGCCTTTTTCAGATGAGAGGAGGATGTGGCTAAAAACATGCACAAGAGTAGATCTTCCTGAACATAAAGTCTCCACCACTCATTCACATTAATGAGACTATGCTGGAGGCGCTAGGACTGAGTGGGAGCCAAAAATCTTCAGGAGGGCCGGCACTGAGGTAAGGCTGTGAGGAAAGCAGCACCAAGAGGCTGGCTCATGCTGTATAGGCTACCTCGGCATTGACCTTCCAACTGCCTCAGTTCCTTTTTTTCTGCCATCGAGTGCGCTTCAGTGATGATGACGATCACCCAACAGGAGTCAAATCTTCATCTATACGACAGCTTTAGCCATTAGTTTTGATTTGTACTATTAGTATTCATTATTTGTTTATTATTTTAGTTAAAAAAAAGAGTTTTTTCTTTGAAAAGAACACAGAAGTCCTCTTTAGCCTGCCTTTGACAGAGTCGACCATGAACGGGGCTAGTGATGGCAGGTAGACTTTGCATTAGAGCTGTGTTTTCAGCAGGGCTTGGTCCAGTCCGCCACCCTCTACAGAGGTGGGGGTCTGACTTCGGGCAGTCCAGTGCTTGGGAGGAAGGGTGCTCCTCCTGAAAGCACAAAAAGAAGCGGGCCCATTCTCGATCCTCATCGAGAACCCGGCTCTGCTCAGCCTCAAGCTCTTCTTCGTCCCACCAGTCAAAGAAGAAATGGTACTGCTCGAGGTCACCCTCTGGTATGTCTGCATGATGATCATCGGGAATGGGGGACAGAAGGCCGACTCTGACTCCATCAGGGTCACCTGTGGCCACTGTTCCCAGTGATCGACATCCTCAACTTCGTTGTCCCTCCCTACCTCTTGGGGGAGTCTTCCGGTGAGCAGTTTCATCACTGGGCTGCTCTTATGGAGCATTGGTTCGGCGGTTATCCTGACTTTCCAAGCCTGTGAACTCAGCCCCGGGGCCTTCATGCACAGGGGCTTTGAACTTGTGGGCAGGACAGTTGGGTCTGCCTAGTCATGCAGCACCTTCTCCAGTGCCATCGACACCGCACCTTGTGCTTTCCCCCCTTACATGGCTGCGGCACAGGGGCCAGCACAGGTACCATTTTCTCCTACTCAGTGTTTTCAGATCTTCATCCTTGGGTGCTCTGAGAGTTGGGTTGTGGTTTCTGTCTAATTTGGTGCCAGTTGTGGTGCCACCTTTGACTCTGGTCTTGGCAGTGCCATGCTCGGTGCTGCAGTTAGCACTGGTGCCGCTTGCAGGGCCAACGCTGCCACAGAATCCAGGATTCCTGACTCTGATTCAAGGAGCACTTGCTCCTGCTCTCTTTCCTTTATATACTATCCCTCCTGGGCTAGTAGGAGATGACATTGAGCCTGATCCTGATCTGCGATTAGGAGACAACTTTGATGAAGTTTCGTCTCTCGGAGTGGAAAGTAAGCCCTCCACTTCAGAGGAGCTTCTGGTTGAGAACCTGTCTTTTAAGTCTCTTCTGAAGAATATGAATTCCATCCTCTCTCCAGACTTTGGAGGTGGATCCGGGGAAGTTGTTGCACCTTCAATATCTACATTTCCCAGAGATCCCTGTGGAGTTGACTCCTCCGATACAGACCTCTTTCCAGACTCTCTCACAAATGGTGTGGGACAATCTGGTACTTATTCCTTCTATGACTAAGTCCATAGACAGGAAGTACACTCCCCCCCCAAAGATCGACCAATCTTGGCCTCCCAAGCCTTCGCCGACACCATAATGGTCCTGTCAGAAAATGACAAGGCCGTCCTCCCTCAGGAGTCTATGGATCACCCAGTAAACAAAGAATCTCATAAGACTGACACACTGGGGAAGCGAGTCTTCACCGCCACTACCCTGGGTATGCATATTGTTAGCTACCAGGGTTACTTCTCACAATATGAATATACCCTCTGGCATTCGCTAACAGGTTCTGTGGAGGCTTTCCTGGAGTCGGATGTTTCCTCAGAGCTCCTCCAAACCATCACTAGGGGTACTGAGTCCAGTAAACAGCAACTTATGGCTGCTATGAATGCCTTTGTCACTGCTTCTAGAGCAGCAGCAGCTGGGATATGCACCCATCGCCATTAATGGTTACGAACCTCGGTGTTCACAAATGATGCCCAGCAATGAGTCATGAATTTACTTTTTAATGGTGCTTATCTGTTTGGCCCACAGGTGGAGCAGGCATTCAAGGCCACTCAGAAAACTAGAACAGCTATCAAGAGTGCTAGACTGGCTCCTACTGCCCCTCAATGGGGTGGTAACCGCCAACAGTTTCATAACTGTCAGTCCTTTCATGGCAAAGGCAGAGGGGACTTTAACAAAAATCAAGCCACTCAGCCACAAAATAAAATGCAGCAGAAGGCACAGGGCCCAAAAGTGCCTAGTGCTGCCCTCTGAAAATCCAGCCCAGGTCCCTCTTCAACTGTCCGATGGGGACTCTTCCTCAGCAGTAGGGGGGCATCCGACTCAGTTTTACAATCAATGGAAGTCAGTCACTTCAGACAAATGGGTTCTCAGAATAATTTGTGAAGGTTAATTTTTCAGATGCCCCTCCAGATCAGCCACCCAAATGACAGCCCATGCTGTCATTAACTCAGTCAGACCTCCTTGCTTCTGAAATTCAAGGCCTTCTGAACAACAGAACAGTAGACATAGTTCCACAGGAGCAGCAGAACACAGGTTTCTACTTCCACTGCTTCCTGGTTCCAAAGAAAACAGGCAGCATGCACCCTATTCTAGACCAAAGGAAGCTGAACAAGTTTCTCTTCAAGGAAAAATTCAAAATGATATCACTCGGTACACTTTTACCGCTGATTCATCAAAATGATTGGCTGGCCTCCCTGGACATGCAGGACACCTACCAACATGTTCCAGTGCACCCAAGCCACCACCTGTATCTTTGATTTGTGGCCCAGGGTCAGCACTACCAATTTAGAGTACTGCCCTTTGGGCTTTCCTCGGCACCACGAGTCTTTATGAAGTACTTCACAGTTTTCATGGTGCACCTAAGGAAACTCGGAATTCATGTCTTCCCGTATCTGGATGACTGGCTCCTAGTAAGCTCCACCAGACAAGGGACACAGGAAGTGGTTGCAATGGCTTCCAGGTTCCTCACATCCATGGGGTTCTGTTGAATCTGGACAAATCACAGCTACAGCCCTCCCAGCAACTCCTCTTTATAGGAGCCCTCCTGAATACCTCCAACACAAGGACCTTCCTCCCAGAGGACAGGTGGAACGATATCCTCCAAATGGCTCACTTCATCAAAGACAATGACTCAGTCCAAGCTCTGTTGATGCAGTGGATGTTGGGTCTCATGGCGTCTTCAGTGTTCACGGTGCTCTTGGCTCATCTTCACATGAGGACCACTCAGTGGATGCTCAATACTCCTTGGTCTCCGACCACACACCCCCAGTCCCTTCACATCAGGGTGATGGAACTTCTCAAGCAGTCACTCACCTGGTGGACTCAAGAGGACAACCTTCTGGAAGGTTTTACCTTTGCTCCACTGGAGACTCAGGTCACCATCACCACAGATGCGTCTCTACTCAGATGGGGAGCTCACTGTCAAGATCTCCACATCTAAGGTCTGTGGAGTCAGGAAGAATCTCAACTCCACATAAATGTCCTGGAAATGAGAGATGTCCTGTATGCTGTCTGAGCCCTGAAGTACATTCTCTGTCGCAAAATAGTTCTTCTTCAGATGGGCAACAAAGCGGTGATGTACTACATCAACAAACAGGGTGGGGTTCACTCTTATCCCCTGTGCAGGAAAGCAATGAGAGTGTGGGAATGGTGCCTAGAGCATGAAGCCCTGATCCAGGCAGTTTACTTTCCAGGAGTCCAGAATATCTAGCAGATCATCTCAGCAGAACGGATGTGAATCTTCACGAATGGTCCCTCAACGTAAACATAGTGCAATCGCTCTTCGAAGAGTGGGGCACGCCGGACCCGGACCTTTTTGGATCCCCACGCAACACAAAACTGCCTCTATTCTGCTCCAGAAATCCAGAACCTGGCATTTTCATCAGGATGCATTCAGACTGCGGTGGACAAGATGCTTTCTATATGCATTTCCTCCTCGTCTCTTAATTCAAAAGGTGTGCTCAAGCTGAAGGCACGAAGGGGCAGGATGATCCTCATTGCCCCATTTTGGCCTCATCAGATTTGGTTTCCATTGATCAACAGATTATCAGACATTCCACCATGACAATTACCACTTTGTATGGTCATTCTGACCCAGGGCCCAGTGGTCCACCCCAACCTGAGATCCTTTCATCTCCACACTTGGCTCCTGAGGAGATAGAAGTGGGTAGATTTCATGTCTCACATATAGTCTCAGACATTCTCCTAGCGGCTCGTAAGCCAGCTACTAGAAAAATGTACATGGCAAAGTGGAAGCGATTCTCCATTGGTATACAAAGTCCTCCCTGGATCCCTTTTCTTGCCCAACAAACAAAGTCTTGAAGTATCTTCTAGACCTGTCTAAGACAAGAATTCAGTACTCAGCTGTGAAGGTCCATCTCTGTGCGATCTCAGCTTATCACATGCCTATACACACTAAGTCTATAGCTCAATTAAACCTTGGTTAAAGGATTCCTTAAAGGTATACTCCACACTAGGCCACCAGTCAGGAGACTGGTAGCCACTTGGGATATTAACCTTGTGCTAGACACGCTCACTCATAAACCTTTCAAGCCTCTAGCAACATGTGAGCTGAAGTTCCTGACCTGGAAAACTGCCTTCCTTGTAGCCATTACCTCTGCTTGCAGAATGTCTGAAATACATGCCTTGGTCACAGACCCTCCTTACAAAATATTTTACAAGGATAAGGTGATTCTCGGACTCCATCCTAAATTTCTCCCCAAAGTGGTCTGGAAATTTCATGTGAACCAGTCCTTGGTTCTTCCGACTTACTTTGCAAACCTCCAGAATGAGGGAGAACGTACCCTGCACTCTCTGGATGTTAAGAGGGTCTTGCTTTTCTACTTAGACAGAACTAAAGAGATCCACAAATCAGAGCAACTCTTTCTGTCATTCAGCATGGCCTGACTGGGTCAGCCTGTTGCCATCAGATGTATTTTGGCATAACTAGTGGCATGTCTTTACCACTGCTATTCCATGGCACATGTTAAGCTGGAGGGCACAGTATATGCCCATTCTACTACAATGGTCATGGCATCTCTGGCAGAAATATGAAACGTGTCCATTGCAGGCATCTGCAGTGCAACTACTTGGAGCTCTGTGCACACGTTTGTGAAACACTGTGCTTTGGATGTCCATGCCAGACAGCATCGATCCTTTGGCAGGACAATCCTTAATGGACTCCTCTCCTAAGTGAGCTCCTCTCTGCTGCTGCCCTTCTCAGGGGATTATTTAGCTTGGTACTTTCCCATTAGTGTGAATGCATGGTGGAGACTTTATATCCAGGAAAGTATGGAAATTACATACCTACTGTAATTCTTGATCTTCTTGGACAGAGTCTCCATCACCCATTCACATGTCCACCCTCTATACCCCGAGCTCACTTGTCTGTTGTTGGTCTTCACTTCATCAATGGCTGGGTTGTGAAGACTCTGTTGTGTTGGCCCTTCTTATGTGGGTCATTCAGACTATCTTATGTCCAATATAGGTTAGTTTTACTAGGTTAGTTACACTGCATCTCCTCGTTAAAAAAGGTACTGAGGCGATTGGAGAGTCGACACCGAGGTAGCCTATACGGCACAAGCCAGCCTCATGATGCTGCTTCCTCATGGCCCTACCTCAGTGCCAGCCCTCCTGAAGATTTTTGGCTCCCGCTCCATCCTAGTGCCTCTAGCATAGTCCCATTAGTGTGAATGAGTGGTGGAGACTCTGTCCAAGAAGATCAAGAATTACAGTAGATACGTAATTTCCATTTTCTATCCTTTGATCAGGCTGAAAATCAGTAGAAAGAATGTTATAGTGAGAGAAAAGTGTTCAAAGAGGAGAGAGAGAGAGAGAGAAGGCTGCCCTCTCCAGGATGTTGTTGAGGAAGGTAAGGTGGCGATTGTGTAGGATATCAGACCACCATCGGATCTACACTATTAGCTTAGTGTTCTAGTTACATTACTTGTCCACTGGCAAGCTCCGTGCCAGGTGGGCCTGTCAGTTATTTTTTATTAGTTTATTTGAGTTGTGGGGGCTGTGCCCCCCCACACCCCTATGTTAAAAAAAAAAAGGGGTATGTAGGGGCAGAGCCCTCCAACTCACATAAACTGACAGACACAACCTCACTTATAGCATACTCTATGCCATGTTGGACTGTCAGTTGTTTTTTATTAGTTTATATGAGTTGGGAGGGCTTCAACCCCCACACCCCTAGTGTTACAAAACCAAAGAGGGGTGTGAGGCAGAGCCCCTCAACTCAAGTAAACTGACAAAAATTAAATCAACAGCAAGTACGCAACAAAAGTAACCTCATACAACCACAGTATTGCGAAGCATGCACACGATGAAACTATGCTGTATTCTCTGTAGCTTCGCGCCATGCTAAAAGTGGTGGTCCAATATTCTACACAGTCGCCGAGAAAGTTAGAGATGGGACAATAGTTGGAAGGACAAGCAGGGTCAGGGCAGGATATTTTTGAATAGGTACTCACTTGACTCAAACAGAAATCAGCAAGTAGGCCCCTGATGAACCCTCAGTGTACAATACAGAGGTGAAGTGCTGGGGTAGTTTAGGTTGCACTCTCATTTTTTTCAGTGGAGGCAATAAACTACTTTGTTTGCACACAAGAAAGGGGCTCAGTTTTCAAAGGGTGAGGTCAGGCTTGTGTCAAGCCTTGCATCTATCCCGTTCTTTGGCACATCTGTGTCAAAGTCCTTAGATGCAGCTGCACCCAATTTTAGCACGTCTGGGGCAGCTGCAACAGTTTTCACACTTTACGACACTTTGCGCCAAATATTTGGCACAAGCCCCAAAGTGGCATTGAATGATGTATGTTCACCTGGAACTTGCAAATAAAGTTGATTTAAAAAAAAAGGTCCTCCAAATGGCACAAGTAAGACCAGGGAAATCCTGGTCTAACTTGCGGCATTTGATCCTCCGGATTGAAAATCCCAATACGTGGCTGGGAGAATCTCGCAAGCCTCGTGCACCAAATGACTGGTGCACCAGTGGCGTGCGGCATTCTTGGGACTCTGAAAATCGAGCCCCCGGTGTGTTTTTGTGCTGATTTCAGTGTACGCTGAGTGAATGCTTTTTCTGTGGTAGTTGTTTTTGGCTGCACCAGATTCTGGGGTGAGTGTTCTCCTCAATATTGTCTTCATTTTTGAGTACCTGTAGAGGGGTTGCCAAGGCATATTGGAGAACATGAGGCAACAATGTGGCCACTACTGGAGCAACACTGATATCAGATGGCCCCCTACTCCAGTGGTGTAATAATAATATTTTCATTTACACTGAAATGGAATGGATAAGCTCATGTCTCAACAGGTGTATTATAAGGCATGATGAGGCAAAGCTGAGTGCCTTCAACACTCTGAGAAGTAAGTGCGCACCACATAATATTTATTTGTTTGTTTGTTAGTTTATTTACCGGGTGAGCGCACTGATCCAATGGAACATTTTCAGGCATGACCCGGGCCATAAAGATGGCAGAAGTGTTGCAGAAACAAGGTACAGTACTATATATGTAACCCCAAGGGGGCGCTACCCTTAGGGCTACTACCCTGTCTGCCCCACCAAAAGGCAGTTGAGGGGCCCAGATTAGATTGACGGGTGCCTCCACCCAGAGGTCGGGGTTAGCACAGTTAAGACTACCACGGTTACAGCCCCCTGAGCTACTGCAACCCCCTTCGCCCCACTAGTGACTCACACTGGGTAGCAGCAATTCTGTTCACCAGTACACTTACCCCACGAAAATATAATCCAGCTCCTGGGGACCCCTGTAAAGTAAGGCACAGTTATGTTGCAATCACCAAACAGCAGTTCACCATTAACGTACACAATAGCCAGGATGTAGCTGTACAAAACAATCTGATTTATTCAAGGGGGAAAACAACAAGGACGGGGGGGATCAAGTTGATCAGCTTATCACTAAATTTATCTACCTAGGGCTCTGTGCACAGGCCTATCCCTATCAATTTCTGTCCCTGGGTATCCAAGCCCTAGTGGCTAGTCCAAACCATGGCAGCTGGTAGGGGCCCTTACACACAGAGGAAAGAAAAAGTTAGTTAAACAGTCAGCAGCACAGTAATCCCATTTGGTTCCAAGGTGGCAAATCAACAGTGAACTACCCTGAATTAGTACTCACGACCTCCAGACAAGATAGGGTCCTTAAACGTTGACAGGCCTACTCTTGAGCTCCACGAGACTCCTCACACATTTATATGGCAAACTGCACCAGGCAAAGTCCTTTAATTGCAGCAGGATTTACTTGAGCCACACAAGCCTCCACACATTTATATGGTAAACAGCAACAGGCAAAAGTCCTTTAATTGCAGCAGGATTTACTTGAGCCACACAAGCCTCCACACATTTACATGGTAAACAGCACAGAGGGGTACCACACCAGGCAACTGCTTCCAATGCTCCCACAGACTCACCATCCCTGAAATACTGCAATGGCAGCTTCCACTTGTCTTCGGACCGAACGCGATTCGGCAATTTTCTCCCGTCTTCCTTCAGGTCGAGCCTGGTGGGTAGTTGTACAAAGCACAGCCTCCTCTGACTGCCCGCCGACGGGTTTCGTCCGCTGGAGCCGACAACACAAAGACGGCCGCTTCAGGCCTTCACGTGCTTCCCGCATGAACACTCTGCAGCGCAGAAGCACACAGCTCCTCACTCCTCACTAACCACAACGCATCTGGCTCTCCACAGCTTGGGGCACTCCTCTCTATTCAGGTGCGACCCGATCCAGTTGGCTGGTTGAGCCTGCCAGTCACTTCCTCTGCCTCTCACTGGTGCGAAAAAGCGCCATAGCCCATAATGCCTTTCCCAAATACAAACAGTTCCTCTATTGGTCAGCCGACTCTGTAGGGTCCCGAGGTACTGATTGGTCCAATTCAGCAGTTCTGGACCAAAATTGGGGAGACAGTCAAAACAGTCCTGGCTGCAAAGGAAGGCAGGTTAGAACAACTACAATATCATTACTACTTTAATAGATAGCAAACAAGCACATCTTCTAACAAAGCTCCCTCTGCGCAATTAGCGATGGCAGAAATGGAGCGATTATTCTGCAGCCTGGGCGGGAGTCAAGCATAGCAACACTCAAACCCCCTCCCATTTCAACTAACTCTGACTGCAACAGGCAGCCCTTAAAGGGACAGAATACAGAGGCCCTAAAAGAGCACTCACCAGGTCCCCATTTGGCGGCTTTATACCGATTACCAACCAGGCATAAAGCACGTTAGGAACCCCATTTGCAAGGGTTACATATATATATATATATATATATATATATATATATATACACACAATACACACACACAACCACATCCCAAGTGTATTACTATTATTGGGTTCTGTTTTTACTTCAGAACCAAAAAGCACTTTATAGTATGTGGTTCTTTACCATTTATTTCTAGCTTATTTTGTAAAATGTACGTCAGAGTTGAATTACAATTATCTTGAAGGAAAGGCTACATGGACATAAGTTCCTGCCCCTGATAGTACAGTACTATGTTGTCTGCATAGTAATGAGATAATACAGCACTGAGCCTAAAAACTGTATAATTCATGTATACATTAATCAAAAGGGGCCACAGAGCAGAGCCCGGTGGTTCGATTGTTTTACATACTGGATACCTGACTTGAGATCTTGTAAGGCAATCATCTGCTGTTTACTATTAATGTAGTTCTTAAACCATCTCAGGGTGCACCCAGTTATGCCCTGATCAGCCAATTTAAAGATGCGTGGTCCAGATTGTCAAACATCTTTGAGAAGTCAACAAAAACGGCGCCAGCATGAAGCCCCTTGTTGATGGCAGTTTGTATATCATTTGACACTCTGACCAGAGCAGTACCAGTGCTCAGTGGGGAACAAAAACCAGGAATGGATTCAAAATAGATGCGTTCCGAACTGTGTAGTCATTGATATTCCCAAGATTTTAGAAGCAGCTGGCAGTAGAAGAAATGGGTCGATAGTTAATCATTTTTTAATACCGTATTTGGAAATTGTAATGACCTGGACCTGTATCCATTCAGAAGAAATATTGCCTGTATTTAGAAATTTATTACAGATAAAAATGGGGGGGGGGGCAATGATATAGTTAGTATGCTTCAGTAATTTATTTGCTATTCTACCTGCCTTATGGGATTTAAAGACAGAGGCTGGCCAACATTTTGGCCATCAATAAATCCAGATTCTGGATCCTCATACTGTATCCCCAGCAGGCCTCATGCTAAAAATGATATTTCTAAAGTACTTTGTTTAAAAGTTCACAACCTGTTCAAAAAAGCCAATTTCAGTGAAGTGTTACTGATGATATCATAATGAGAACTCATTGTAAGCTATTGCACCTTACAGGACTTATTTCCCCATGTTACATAAAACTGCAGTGCTACTAAACATTCGAGAAATGAAAGCTGACACTAGGTGGGTACAGGCATGCACTTCCATGATGTGCAGATGTAAGATACTTAAGATTATGATGGGGGGTTCAAATGCAGTGGCAAAATAGCTTTAGAATGCCAAAGTTATGTACAGTTTTTAGAATACTGCTGTGATAAGATTTCAGAATGCCACTATCTCAAAATGTAACTAGGACAAACAATTTTGGAATTTCAGAATGGATGGTATCAAATTTATAGAATCTGGCAGACATTATGAATTTCAAATGCAGGAGACACATACTGTAGTTGTGGAATGTGGCAGGGGTATGCACTTACGTAATGTGTCATGGACTCATAATTTTACCATGTGGGTGGTAATGCATAATTTCAGAATGTGGTGTGGATGCTTGGCTTCAGAATGTGTTTGTGACATGTAATTTCAGAATCTGGCATGGATATGGAATCTCGGAATGTGGCAGGGATGCACAGTTTCAGAATTTTGTGGTCTCATAAAATTTCACAATGTGGCAGGGATGCACATGTTTGGAATGTGGTGGGATGCATAATTTTGGAGCATGGCAGGGGAATGATTTTTCAGAATACCATTGGTATGCACAATTTTGGAACATGGCTGGAATGCACAGTTTCGGAGTATGAAAGGGGGTGCGCAATTTTAGAATGAGGCTTAGATGTACAATTTCAGAATGTGGCAGGGACACTCATTTTTCCAGAATGTGGTTGGGATGCATAATTTGGGGATATGATAGGAAGGCACATTTTCAGAATGTGATGAAGATGAACAACTTTGGAATGTGGCAGTGGCACACAATTTCGGAATGTAGAGGGAAGGTATAATTTTAGAATGTGGTGGAGACATTGAAACATAGACTTTGATGGCAGATAAGGACTGCTTGGCCCATCCAGTCTGCTCATTTCCCTACCTATTAGATAAGCTGCAGATCCTAGCTAACCAACAGCCTACTTCTTCCTACCACCACCCCCTAGAATTGCCTTATGACTGTCCCATGAATTCTTGAATTCCTCCACTGTTTTTTGATTCCACAACCTCCTCAGGAAGGCTGTTCCATGCATCCACAACCATATCCATAACAAAATACTTCCTCACATTACTGCTGAGCCGTTCCCTCTCTATTTTCAAATTGTGCCCCCTTGTTCTTGCACATTTCTTTTTCTGAAAGATGCTACCCTCTTGGACTTTGCTGATTCTCTTGAGGTACTTGAAAGTTTCTATCATGTCCCCCCTCTCCCTCCTTTCCTCAAGGATAAATATATTAAGATCCTTAAGTCTCTCTCAGACCCTGCACCATTTAGTTGCCTTCCTCTGGACTGCCTCTATCTTGTTTATGTCCTTGCAGAGATGGGGTTTCCAGAATTGCACACAGGACTCCAGATGGGGTCTCACTAACTGTCTGTACAGAGGGATAACAACTTCTTGTTTTCTACTGGTGATGCCTCATATGCATCCTAGTATCCCCCAGCCCTCCTTACTGCCTTCTCACATTGCTTGCCTACCTTTAGGTCATCTGATATGATTAGCCCCAGGTCCCTTTCCATTTTTGTTGTTGTTAGTACCGCCCTGCCCATTGTGTACTCTTCACCTGGGTTATTGTTTCTTAGGTGCATTACTTTGCACTTCTTTGCATTAAATCTAAGCTGCCATACTTTTGACCATTCCTCCAACCTTGCCAAGTCCCTTTCTTATCCTTTCTACCCCTCTTGTGTATCAACCCTGTTGCAGATCTTACAATTGTAAATAGATCAATTGCTGTTATTTCTTGTATTTTTTGTCTCTGTACTTGTGCACCCATACTCTGTAACTACCTTCTGTGTTGTCCTCCTGTCAAGACGTGGAACCTTAGAAAAAAGCATTTTGCTCAAAGGTTATTCTGAATAACAAAATAAATAAAAGTATTCATTCAGTATCTCTGCTTTTTCATTGTCACCCTCTGTCCACCCCCCTCCCCTTTATTAAGCCCCACTATCCCTTCCTTGGTCTTTCTTCACTACCTAATGCACCTATGAAAGGTTTTATCCCCCTTCTTAACTGAGTTGGCTATCCTTTCCTTGGTTTGGGTCTTTGCTATTCTGACTGCCTTCCACTGCTTTAACTGGTACAGTTCTCTGTTCTGCTACTTCTGTGTTTCCTTATACTTCCTGAATGCTTTCTTTTTTCTTCCTAACCTTCCCTGCCACTTCTTTTGAGAATCATAGTGGCTTTTTCCTTCATTTTGTTTATTTACTTCACACAAAGGCTTGTTGCCTCTGTGATGGCAGTTTTGATTATTCCCCATTGTTCCTCCACCCCTCCTTCTTGCCCGTTTGCTAGTGTTTTTCTGAGGCACTCTCCCATTTCACCAAAGTCAGCCCTCCTAAAGTTCATTACCTTCAGTTTTGTCTAGCTTGACTCTACGTCTGTGTTTATTGTGAACTACACTGTTTGGTGGTCACTTGTTCCCAGATGACTACCAACTTCTAAATCTGAGATACTCTCTCCGTCCCCATTTCAGAGTACCAGGTCTAAGATTGCTCCCCTCCCGAGTGGGTTCCAACACTAGCTGTCTGAGGCATGCCCCCTGTAGGGCATCGAGAATAACCCTGCTCTTGGATATAACTGTAGCAAAGGTGCTCCAGTTAACATCTGGCATATTCAGACCTCCCATCAACAATATATCCCCTTTTTTGCCATTCTAAGGATGCTTTCTATCATTTCCTTGTCCATTTTCTCCCCCCCTGAAATGGGGGGTCTGTTTACAACCCCCATGCAGACTGTGGTTCCATTTTCTGTCTCCGGGGTGACCCACAGTGCCTTCTCTCCTCCCTTCCTGATTACCCTTCAGTTCCTTTGCTTTGATCTTTTCCCTTATGTAGAGAGCTACTCCTCCTCCTCCTCCTCTTTTATGCTCCCTGTCCCTTTTGTAGATTGCGTACCCTTGTATGTTGACATCCCAGTCATGGTTATCTGTGTTCCATGTTTATATGACTGCCACGATATCCAGGCATCCCTCTTCCATCAAGACTACTAGTTCAGGGAGCTTGTTACCCAGATTATGGGCATTGATACTCATTGCCCTCCATTTTTTGATGGCCTTACCCCTTTTAGCCCCATCCCTGTCCTTACTGCCTTTGCCTTTTTCTCCATTTACCCATCCTGTTCCCTATCGACATCTCTGCCTTGGTGTTTACCTAACTAACTAACTACCCTGTTTTGTTAGGGGATGCTGGGATTTCCCTGCTCCTTTTCAGTACCTCCCCCTCCCTTACATAGAAACATAGAAACATAGAAGTTGATGGCAGATAAGGACCGCAAGGCCCATCCAGTCTGCCCATTTCTTTTTCTACCTTATAAATGTGCCATCGGCCTTTGCTCTGTCAGTGACCTATCTATTCATAGTCATTTGTATTGCTCCCTTATGCCTATCCCATGCCTGTTTGAAGTCCTGCACTGTATTCATAGCCACCACTTCTTGTGGTAAGCCATTCCATGCATCCACCACCCTTTCCGTGAAAAAGAATTCTCACATTCCCCTTAATCGGCCTCCTCTAATCTCATGCTGTGTCCTCTTGTCCTGCTACTTTTCTTATATTTAAACATGTTAGACTCTTTCACCTTGTTTATGCCCTTAAGGTGTTTGAATGCCTCGATCATATCACCTCTCTCCTCCTTTGCTCAAGGGTATACATATTGAGCTCCGTTAATCTGTCCTCATATGTCTTCTGATGCAGTCCCTGCACCATTTTGGTTGCCCTTCTCTGGACTGCCTCAATTTGGTTAATGTCCTTGTGAAGGTGTGGCCTCCAATACTGCACGCAGTACTCCAGATGGGGCCTAACCAATGTCTTGTACAGAGGGATTATTACCTCCCTCTTACGACTTGTGATACCTCCTAATACACCCTAACACCCCCTAGCCTTACTTACTGCTTTAGAGGTCTGCTTGGATGATTTTAGGTCATCAGTGATGATGATGCCCAAGTCTCTTTCTTCCTTTGTGACTGCTAGCAACTCCCCTCCCAGCCTATAAGTGGCTTCAGGGTTTCTCTTCCCTATGTGCATGATTTTGCACTTCTTTGCATTAAATCCCAGTTGCCACTCTTCTGACCATTCTGCTAGTTTATCCAGATCTCTTCTCATTTTGCCCACCCCATCTGGCTCATCTACTGTGTTGCAGATCTTGGTGTCATCTGCAAACAGACAAGCCTTACCCTCTAGTCCATCTGCAAGGTCACTAATGAAGATGTTGAATAGGACTGGCCCCAGGACTGATCCCTGAAGTACCCACTTGTGACTTGCATCTCTTCTGACTGTATACCATTTACCACCACTCTCTGTTTCTGCCAGTCAACCAGTTTGCCACCCAGTTGACCAACTTCTGACCCACCCGAGCCTACCCAGCTTATTTATCAATCTTCTATGTGGAACAGTGTCAAAGCTTTGCTGAAGTCAAGGTGGCGACATCAACTGCTCCCCTTGGTCCACCACTTTGGTTACCCAGTCAAAGAACTCTATGAGATTAGTTTGACAGGACCTTCCTTTTGTAAACCCATGCTGTCTTGGATCCTGTGCCCCTATGGATCCCAGGTGTTGCACTATCCTTTCCTTAAGGAGTGCCTCCATAATCTTGCCCACTACTGAGGTAAGACTGACCGGGTCTGTAGTTCCCTCCTCCCTCCTACCACTCTTGTGGGCGGGATCACATGAGCCCATCTCCAGTCTTCTGGGACCTCTCCTGTGCTCAGAGACTCACTAAACAATTCTGCTAATGGCTCTGCTAGTTCCTCCTTTAGCTCCTTAGTACCCTGGGATGTATGCCATCAGGTCCCATTGCCTTATCCACCCTGGGCTTAGCAAGCTCTTGTAGGACCCTTTCTTTTGTGAAGGAGTAGTGCTCACCTCCCTCCCCTGTGTCCATGATGCTGAGCTGTGGGCCCTGCCCTACCTTCTCTTCAGTAAATACTGAGCAAAGTATCTATTTAGGATAGATGCCTTTACAGGGTCCTCCTCCTCACATGCTCCCTTTCTCCATTAAGCTTAGCAATACCCCTCTGGACTTTCTCCTTTCACTAATGTATCTATAGAAAGTCTTGTCACCTTCTTTTACTGTTTGTGCTAGTGTTTGCTCAGTTTGGGACTTTGCCTGCCTTACTGCCTTACCTGCTTCCCTTAGGGCAGTTTGGTATGCCTCCCTATCTTCATCCCGCTGTGTTCCCTTATATTTCCTGAAGGCCAGCTTTTTGGCTCTGACCTTTTCTGCTACTGTATTTGAGAACCAAAGTGGTTTCCTTCTTCTTTTGCACTTCCTTTTCTGTCTAACACAATGGGATGTTGCTTCAAGTATTGCATCCTTAATGCTTGCCCACTTTGCCTGTACCCCCTCACCTGTGTTTCTTTTTGCCAGGGCTAGCTTAACTCTGTTGGCCATCTTATCAAAGTCAGCTCCTCTGAAGTCCCATATTTTTGCCTTGGAATGGGATGATTTAGATGTAGTAGCCAAATTGAACCATACCATGTGATGGTCACTGGCCCCAGGTGACCTTCTACCTGGAGATCTGTGATCCCTTCTTTGTTAGTCAGTACTAGATCTAGGATAGCCCTGTCTCTTGTGGGTTGCTGTACCAGTTGTTTGAGGCCCTCCCTGCAGGAATCCACTATGAGTCTAGTTCTGGCTGATGTTCCTGCTGGTATTGACCAATCTGTATCCGCATGTTGAAGTCTCCCATTATCAGAACCTCCCCTTTAGCTGTCATGTTTTGTATATCTTCTAACAGTAATGTGTCTATGTCCTCCCTCTGGTCTGGGGGCCTGTAGACAACCCCAGTTCTTATGGCTGTCCCATTTCCTGTTTCCAGGGTGGCCCACAGTTCTCCTTGGCTAGTTTAAATGCTTGCCAATAAAGCATTTAAACCTATCACCTAGAATCCTGGTTCCCCTCACAGACAGTTGCAGACCATCATGCCAGTACAGGCCTGTGTCCCTCCAGGTGGAACCCCAGTCCCCAATGAAGCCAAAACCTGAGAACCGGTCTCAGAGAATAAAAATTGCAGATGTCCTCTCTGATACCAGGCCTGTTCGCTCAGGTGTCCCCTAGGGATCCATTCTGGGCCCCCTACTATTCAGCTTGTTCCTGAACTCCCTTCCAAATTCTTGCTCCGAAACAATCATCCTCTATGCAGATGATGCTGTAATTCTTGTCTCCCACAAGGATCCTAAGCCTCTACAAAACAACCTTCAGCTTGGCTTCACATCTGTTGAAAACTGGTTCTCAAATCACAGTCTGGTCCTCAATAATAAGAAAACAAAGTTTATGATGCTCAGCAGCTCTCATAACAAGCATAAGCTGCACCCACTATCCATAAAAACCAGTCATGGAGTCACCCTGGAACAGGATCAAGCCTTTAAGTACCTTGGGATCACTCTGGACCCTCATCTAACTTACAGTGCCCACATTGACTCTGTAGCCAAAGGAGTAAATACTTGCCTTGGCCTTCTTTTCCGGCATAGGCAACATCTTACCCCAGAAGCCCTGACTGTCACCATTGAGAGCTCTGTTGTCTCCATCATTGACTATGGGCTCATCATCTATTGCTCTGCCCCTGCTACCTCTCTTAGGCGCATATCCACCTCCCACAATAAGGCCTGCTTACTTCTCACTGGATCTCGCCACCTCACACATATGTGCGACCTCTATGCACAAACTGGATGGCTGCAACTCACCAATTGGATAAAGTACTTAACGTGCACCATGGCAAAGAAAATAACTATAGGTCTTGTGCCCCCTGGAATGTGTGCACTCCTGCACCCTAACAATAACCCTCGCTCAACCAGGGGGTCTAAATGACAGCTCCTGCAGGTTCCACATTGTCGTACCTCACAAGGTCAAAGATCTTTTGCCTACAGGGCACCCAGCTGGCTAAATGGTCTAAATAGTTACATCTCCTCCACTCCTGCCCTTGGGGCATTTAAATCAAGGCTCCGCCTCTCTCTCACTGCCTCTCGCTCCTGTGACTGCCTCCACTAGCTGACCCCATGAATATTTCCCTAACTTTATGCAGTTCTCTCTCCTGTTAGCACTTGGTTACCTCTTAGCATGCACTTCCCCATGTTATGTCTAAGACAATGCCTCTGGCTGTGCTCCTCCTCTATAGCTCTCTTCCCCCCCTACTCTTCCTCTCTCTTGTCCTCTATCCTCTCTGCACCTCATCTGCTATCTCCTTGTAACCTAGCCTTCAAAACTTGTTTTGTTTCTCAGATGCTTTGTAACTCTGTTTAGCTTACACTTTTGTAACCTTGTCCTATATATTGAATTTGTAATCTGGCTTACATGTCTTATGTTTTGAATTGTAACCTGATGTGGAACCTTTGTAAAAGAGCCCTGGCTCAAAGGTATTGTAATCCTAGACCTAATAAATAAAAATAAATAAATAAAACCCTGAGCTCCACACCAGTTTTTCAGCCATTCATTGAATCCCATGGTGCAGAGTACCCTAGCCTCACCCATGCCATAGACAGGCAGCACCTCCAAGAAGGTTATCATGTGTGCTACTTGTCTAAGGCCCCTCCCCAACTCCACAATCTCTTCCTGCACTGCTCTGATCCCATTCCCAGCCAGGTCATTTGTTCCTAGGTGGACAATGACATCCAGATCCCTTTCCCATGCAGCTGATCCTGCGATCCTGAGGATTTGCTACCTGTACCTCCAAGCCATTGTGCTTGGCAGGCACATTACCTCCCTTCCCCAGTTCTACCCCCCCAATGACTGAGTCCCCCACCAGGAGTTGTTTCCTTCCCCTGTGGGGTACCATGCCACCCTCTTCTTGGTCTCTTTTGTGGAAGTTCCCAGCATCCTCCTTGGTCTTCACTATGGGTGCCTCCATGGAGGAACCACACTCCACCAGAACAGTGTATGAATTATGGAGAGGTACAACTGGAGGGATGTGCCTCTGTTCCACCACCCTCACCCTCCCTGAGCCCACTGTGGTCCAACTGCTCCTCTTTCTTGGCAACCTCTGAGGCAGCAGTGGTGACCCTAGTGGTCCCTGAGTGGGGGAGAAGATTTCCTGAATTCTCACCTGGTCATCCTGGAGACTGAAAACCTCTTCCCTCAGACCAGAGAGGAGCCTGTAAATAGGGAAGCATTGCAGCCTCCAGAACATCTCCTGGAAGACTGCCACCCCGCTGCCAGTGCATTGCACCACTCCTTACATGTCTCTCTCCCTTCCTGTATAAATTGTTTTATTTTTTTTTCCTTTTTTGCTAGTGTGTACGAGTGTGTGCAGGTGTTTACCCCCTACATGGCATGCTGGGTGGTTAAGGATATGACCAGTGTATATCATTTGCCCTTTTGGGGAAGTGATTCAGAACTCCTGGTATAAATTAAATTATGCACTTGGGGTGGGTAGAGTAAGGGGCAGGACAAGTGGGACCAAGCCTGTGCCCTCCAAAAACAATCAGCTACAGCTCTGACCCATCACCCCAGTGAATGTTTTCCTTCCTTTCAGCAAGACAACCTACATAACAATTTAACAGAAAATATACACTGCAAAAAACAATTTCAATCAGAGATTCTCTTACACAAACCGTGCAAGTTTGAAATGAAAAAATAAATAAATAAATAAATCATCTCTGCTGTATAGTTCTTTTCAGCTTCTCTTAACTGAACCCACAGCCAAGATCCCCTTTTAAGCTCTTCTCCTCCTGCAAGCCTGCTTCAGCCCCTCCTCCAAACACACACCTGCTTCACAGGTTGAACTGTCCTGGCCCAGCAACAAGATATTGAACAAGCATTTGTCAATGCCGAATGTTGCTTGCTTCTATGTGCTGTTTAAGTATTTGGAAGTCATTGGAGTGCAAATATTGAAAATTTGCGAACTTACAAGCGTGCGTAGGAACTGCGCAATGCTTCGTCAAAACCAGTCATTTTAGGAATTTTTCACCAAATTTTCAACATAGCCATTTTAAGACCTCTGCTCATGAACAGTGTCACTGTGATTTTGTTAATGTGTCCCATACATTGAGTTTGCATACCGACTGCGCCATTGTGCGCTACTTAGGCGGAAACATGTTTTGGGCAGGATGTGAAAAATGACAGCTGTACTGCTCATGGAGGAGGTGTGATAAAATGCCAATGTTGAAAATCTGGAGTGAAAATATTGAAAATTTGCAAACTTACGAGCGTGCGTAGGAACTGCGCAGCACACTCTCGTAAAACAGTCATTTTAGGAATTTTTCACCAAATTTTCAACATAGCCATTTTAAGACCTCTGCTCATGAACAGTGTCACTGTGATTTTCTTAATTTGTCCCGTACATTGATTTCGCTCACCGACTGCGCCATTGTGCGCTACATGGGTGGAAACACATTTTGGGTGAGATGTGAAAAATGACAGCTGTACTACTCATAAGAAGGTGTGGTAAAATGGCAATGTTGAAAATCTGGAGTGAAAATATTGAAATTCTGCGAACTTACGAGCCTGCGTAGGAACTGCGCAATGCACGCTCGTAAAACAGTCATTTTTTGGAATTTTGGCACCAAATTTTCAACATGGGTTTTTGGGACCCCTTCTCATGAATGATGTCACTGTCATGGTGGTATTCAAGCCTGAAGGATGATTTCGCAGTCACTGCGCAGTCACTGCGTGAAATCACCCTTTGGGCCCGAATAACGCCATGACAGTGACATCACTCATGAGAAGGGGTCCAAAACTCATGTTGATAAAATGTGCAAAATTCCCAAAAATACCTGAGATATGCAACAAAGCTGGAACACCCCTATCTAGCCCATTATACAGCTTACGGCATTTCCTCAGTTCGCGGTCAGCTTTGAAGAGTGCAGGCGTGTTCCGGTCCACGAAGATCGTCGCGCCGGAGTCCGGAGGTAAGTATGAGGTGAGGGGTGTGGGGAGGCTGGGTGCGCAGTGGGTGGTGCGGGTTGTGGGAGGGCTGGGAGATGCGCCCAGCAGGACCGTTTCGTTTACAGGTTTCAAAACAAAAAGACATTGTGGGGCGTTTGCCACACTGGGGTGGGCTCCCAGCATGGCACAAGGGCGTTGGGGTGGCGTTCAGCCAGCAGGATTGAGGCACCCCGTCGGCCATAGGACTGCTTGCCACGCTGAGGTGGGTCAGCGTGGCACCTACTACTGGGGGGGGGACGCAGCTCAGCCGATGGGGATTGGGCACCCCATCAGCTATACAATGCGTGCGGGGTCGCGGACGCCTGCGGGTGGGGGGGAGCTGCGCATGAGCAGCCTCTTATCGGTGCTCACTGAAACATAGCTCCCCTTTTCAACTGTATACCACTGCATTTGGGCGTGTCATGGACAGCTCCAAAATGCATTGGCTTACAGGGGCCACGCCTGCCAGCACACTGACTGAATTGGAGGACGAGGTGACACACCTCCGAAATCTTCGATAATGGCACTATGTTTCTTGCACATGCATGCAAGCAACATAAAAATGGTTTGCTTACTACAGCAGTCCCTTTTCTTGCTGCTAAGAAATACAGAATGGTAAACAAAAACTGAACACAAAATACCCTAATACAAAGCCCTTATGCTTATTCACTTACACAAACCCTGCAAGTTTGAAATAAAAAAAAAGTAAAATAAATCACCTCTGCTGTGTAGTTCTTTGCAGCTCTTCAAAAACTGGAAGAGCATGGTGAACCCATTAGTATAGTGACAGCATTATTCTTGAATATACTTGATAAGATGACAAATACATTACCTCATCTAGAATCAAACCTCTGACCCTTTGCTTGTAAAGCAAGCACACATCCAATGTGCCACCTGAGATGCTTACCCTGGTTCTGGAATATTGTTGGGAAATGCAATTTCAGAATGAGTCGGAAAGACGTAATTTTGGAATGTGTTGAGGAAGAGCATTTTTGGAATGTGAAGGTGTTACACAATTTTGGAATGTGGTGGTGACACAATTTCAGAATGTGGCAGGAATGCACAATTTCAAAAAGTGTCTGGGACACGTGATTTCAGAATGTAGCTGTGATGGTACCATTTCTAATATGGCAGGGATGCACTATTTTGGAATGTGGTGATGACACAATTTTGGAATGCGGTGATGACAACATTTTAGAATGTGGCACTGACACATAACTTCAGAATGTGATGAGAACATGCTAATTTGGAATGTGGCAGTCACACACAGTGTCAGAATGTAGAGGGGATGCACAATATGGGGATGTGGTGGGGGTGGGATGTGCAATTTTTAAATGTGGTAGGTGTGTACAACTCTGTATTGTGGCAGGGACAAGCAATTTTAGAATAAACTAGTCTGTCCTGTCCCTTTCTGATAGTGTACAGACCACCCTATTCTGAAATTGTTAGTCCCTGCCAAATGATTAGATATGTGTCCCTGTCACATTCCGAGACTGAATGTCCCCACCACATTTCAAGATTGCTAATCTCTACCACATTCCCCACCAGCATTCTGGAAACGCAAGCACTACACTCACCCCTATGTCAGCTTTTTTTCCCCACCCAGAATGATTACTACAACTACACCTTCTTAAACATTGGAAAAAAAGTCCAATAATGTTGATGGGGGAAGGCAAGGCTGTGAGTTCTGGTTATGACATAATCAGTAGATCTTCACTGAAACTTGTTTTTTGAACAGGGAGTGGCATCAAGTTAGATAATAGGTTGTAGCTTTAAATGAAATAAATTAGAGATCCAATGTTTGGTATGAGACCTACTGGGGATATGCTGATTCTAATTCAGCAGTCTAGCACTTTTTTCTGTACACCCTCTTTAAGGGCCAGAAATTACTTAAGTACCTCTGGTACTGTTACATTAACTATGAGGAAACGTACTGGAGCAACTAAGTGCTGTACTGGACTGTTACTAGGGTCTTACTGCAAAGATCCTGCTAACAACCCCATCTCAATGAATACTGAGATTTCCCAGCCACTACATGTGCATCCATAAGTTGTTTACCATTTATAGTGCAAATAAATGTGGGATACGCAATTGGCTGACTCAGAATGTCACATTCATCTTCACATGTGAGGTGGTAGGGCAATAACTCACGAGTTGCAGAGGCATGCGGGAGTTAAGTAAGTCCTGCTGCCCCCCACACACACACACACACACACACATAGTGATGATTAATGGCTTACTCTGAATCAGGTCAGTGTATGTTCAACTTATACAATGTTTGTTTTTTTGTTTTTTTTTGTTAGTACTTTTACTCCCTGGCCACCAGTCTGCTTACCTCTCTACATCCAGGCATCCCCTTTGAGGATTATGTCCGGCCACCACCCCGAGAACTCCCCGGCTCCACATTCGGGCCCGCAGCACACCTCCGTGGCTTGCCCTCCACGGTGGGAGGTGGAGAGCCCCCCTCTCAAGCTGTCACACCAGACCAGGATCCAGTTAAGCCGTGCACCCTCGGCACTGAGCTAGTCCTTCCAGGCACAGCCATCATGCCGCCGCAACTGGTGCCCATATTTTCCATGTTCTCCCTCCCCATGACATCTGCAGCATGCAATGACACCAAGGAACAGGAGTGCGCATGCTACCACACGCACTCCATCCCAGCGTCTGCTGTAACACATCCCCCAAGTCTGCCTGTGACCTGCCATCACCCCCAGCCACCGCTAGAGGCCACTAGGACACCAAGGCTTCCCACCTCCCTTCCCCTCCCCGGAGAAGGAGAGCAGTCCTATGGACGCTCGATCCTTATTCTTCCCTGCTGACCCCAGACGACCCAGGCTCGTTCCCAAACCAGGGTCGCTGGCGTGGTGCGAGGTGTGGCATCCAGCACCTCAACCCTCAGCGCCACCAGGCCGGGAACTTATATAAAGTTTTATAAACTCACACTTTTAAAATAGAGCATTTTGTGAAGATTTAAAGCAGCAGTGCAGTGAAATTAGGCAAAAAAAGTGACCCTCCCTTTTTTTCACTGTAAAAGATTTCAGGTATCTTCCAGTTTTTTTTTTGGTGGTTCAATTTTCTAATTCCATCAAAATTTGAGTACTTTTATAAATGTTTTCATTTACTTTTTTCCTCATGAAAAAAGATGGCCATCACATTGTGCATATAAATAGCATTGTAGACCTTGCAAGGGCTAGTATCAAAAAAATAAAAAAAGACTTATAGGAGGTACCTAGACAAGTAGTTTTGACAGGTAAGCTAATATTTTTCTTAACTTTAACTGTAACTAGCTTTTTTTGGAAAAAAAATATTGTTGCACAACTGCTTTAACTGTTTCTGTTTGATTTCACATAGGAGATTGATTAATAAGCTGGGTAGGCTTTGGGTGGGTCAGAAGGACAACTGGGTGAAAAACTGGTTGTTGGGCAGAAGACAAAGAGTGGTAGTAAACGGTATACAGTCAGAAGAGATGCAATTCACAAGTGGGGTACCTCAGGGATCAGTCCTGGGCCTAGTCCTCTTCAATATCTTCATCAGTGACATTGCAGATGGACTGGAGGGCAAGGTTTGTCTGTTTGCAGATGACACCAAGATCTGCAACAGAGTAGATGATCCAGATAGGGTGGGCAGAATGAGAAGAGATCTGGATAAACTAGCAAAATGGTTGGAAGAGTGGCAACTGGGGTTTAATGCAAAGAAGTGCAAGACCATGCACATAGGTGAGAGAAATCCTGTGAAGCCACTTATAAGTTGGGAGGGGAGTTGCTGGCAGTCACAAGGGAAGAAAGAGACTTGGGCATCATCATCACCAATGAACTAAAATCATCCAAGCAGACCACTAAAGCAGTAGGTAAGGCTAGGGGGATGTTGGGGTGTATTAGTAGGGGTATCACAGATCGTAAGAGGCTGGTAATAATCCCTCTTTGCAAGACACTGGTTAGGCCCCATCTGGAGTACTGCGTGCAGTACTGGAGGCCACACCTTCACAAGGACATTAACCAAACTGAGGCAGTCCAGAGAAGGGCAACCAAAATGGTGCAGGGACTACATCAGAAAACATATGAGGACAGATTAACGGAGCTCAATATGTATACCCTAGAGCAAAGGAGAGAGAGAGGTGATATGATCAAAACATTCAAACACCTTAAGGGCATTAACAAGGTGAAAGAGTCTAACATGTTTCAATATAAGAAAAATAGCAGGACAAGAGGACACAGCATGAGATTGGAGGGAGGCTAATTAAGGGGTAATGTGAGGAAGTTCTTTTTCACAGAAAGGGTGGTGGAAGCATGGAATGGCCTACCTCAGGATGTGGTGGATATGAATACAGTGCAGGGCTTCAAACAGGCATGGGATAGGCATAAGGGAGCAATACAGATGCGTATGAATAGATAGGCCATTGACAGAGCAAAGGCCGATGACACATTCATAAGGTAGAAAAAGAAATGGGCAGACTGGATGGGCCTTGTGGTCCTTTTCTGCCATCAGCTTCTGTGTTTCTATGTTTACTACTGTGCTTTGAGTGCGGCAGAAGCCATTGTGGTGTGATCAGGCATTGTTCAAGCTGCTGTCCCATTAGTTTAGATTTCCTTTGTTATCTGTCTATTGTGATAGGGCTGCTCATGTAACTTCAGCCAGCCAATCGTTCAGCTGTAGTCCAATAATTAAAAGGGACAACAAGTCTCGTTTTGCTACTGGTTCCTATCCATCCAGGCCTGGTGCAGAAGCCACTGAGCAGATGGAGAGTGAATCTCTGGGGTTTTTTTTATTCTAATTTTTAAAATGGAGTGAATGGTTTGGCTAAGTAGAAATATGGGAGGGATAAGGGGCACAAGGCACTGTGGGAAGGTGCGGGTGGATGGCAGCCATGAATGGCACCATTGTGAGAGGGCTGGTCACATGACTACGATATTAATGACCGATAGCATGGCTGTAGTCTAGTATTTAACTCCCACAGAGCCAGGTGATCCCCAGTGTGAGCGACACTCAGGTATGAGGATGATAATACTGGAGTATGACTATTTCAGGGTTGTCTACAGGGTATCCACAGGTCTCCAGGGCACTCTCCCCAAAGAAAGACCACAACACAAAGGCTAAAAGGTGGAAACAACACAGCAGAAAGCAAAAGTCCTTCTATGGGGCTATAAAGTGTAGGTTAGCCTTGTGCCATATATACGGTAATGCAGCAAGGCAGGGAAGGAAAGGGGGTTGGAAAGGTGCTCCTGTATCATAGGTATCTGGTACTGTGTACATACTGCAGTACCAGAACATAAACTATCCAGAGTAAGGCAAAAATACAACTGTTGAAGGGTATTCTGTAAGCAATGGCTTTTAGCAGTAGTAATATTAACAAGCTGTAGCCAGATCCGATACAGCTGTGTAGAGCTTTCAAAGCTCTGGAGAGCTAGTGCCACCAGCATCTCCGAGTGCCTTCTGCAAGATGGCAACAACGCAACTGCTTATGCACAGTATTTGCACATGAGTAGATGCAATTAATGGTAATATGCCATTCACAAGATGGTGGTGTCGGCAGAACTGTGCATGTGTGCAAGGCAAGCATGTGCAGTTCTTGTCCAGGAATACGGAAGTAACAGCCAAAATAGTGCGGCTGTTACTCCGTGGTGGCTGACCATGGTAGAGTGTTATAAGCTCTGTTGGACTTTTGGGAGGATACTTCCAAAAGTCCAATGGAAGGTGCCACGATTGGCCATTTTCAGTCACAGAAAGCAAAATGATTGTAGGCTCCACCCATAGCCATAAAAAGGACCATATTGGAGGTTACTGACTCATCTATGAGGAAAGTTGCATAGAGGAATAACTACACAATGCTAATATGGTTTTCCAGGGAAGTGGGGGAGCTGCTGAGGGCTAAAAGAAGGGCTTTTATGAGATATAAAGAAAGGCAGACAGAGGAGGAATGAGAGGAATGTAAGGGAAAGCTAAAGCATGAGCAGAAGCTGGTCAGGAGGGCAAAAGCCGGCATTGAACTGCATATAGCTAAGGGTGTTTAAGGAGGGAAAAGGAGTTTTTTAGGTATATTAGGGGAAAAAGAAAGACAAAAGCTGGAATTGATAGGTCATCAAAGGAGAGAGAGTAGTGGAACAGGATGGTCAGAAAGAAAAAATTACTCACCTTAGTAATGTTGTTTCTTCTAATGGAGTCTTGCTGTATTCTGACAGTAGCAGTGAGTCCCAACCTTCGAACTGCCCCGGAGATGAAAGAGTTAACTTTCCATGCCAGGCATGGAACGCTGAGCTCGAGCTCGGTTGAGACTCTGTCTGTTGCTGTTTAAACTCAAATCGTCAGATCTTTACAAGCTAAACTCACTAAGGTCCTGTGTGGAAGCTGTAAACCTACACCAGCCAACTGGCTACTAAACATAAAAACAGATTTTGGTCCCAAAACAAAGACTCAAGTCAGGAGACCCAAAAAATGAAAAACACAACACCCACTCACCCAAGAAAAGGGGTGAAAACAACAAGGTGGGGCACCTACTAAGTGCCAACACTGCCACTGCCCACCCACATCCCAAAAACAGAGGTTCTGAGAGGGGAAGGTGGGGGGAGGTCAGAATACAACAAGACTCCTTTAGAAGAAACAACATTACTAACGTGAGTAATTTTTTCTTCAAACAACATGAAGTCTTGCTGCATTCTGACAGTAGCAGACTACCAAACAGTACCTCCATTGAGGAGGGACAGAACCTACTTAGGAAATAGGCTCTGAAGCACAGCTGTGCCAAACCGAGCATCACTCCTAGCCTGGATATCTAGGGAGTAATGCTTGGTAAAAGTGTGAACTGTTTTCCAGGTAGCTGCTTGACATATCTGTAGAATAGGGATAACCCTGGCAGCAGCCAGGGAAGCAGCTGTACCTCTGGTAGAGTGAGCCCTCAGGCCTGAGGGTGGAACCTACCCAGTTTTTCATAACAAAATTGGATACAACAGACAATCCACCTGGCAATGGATCTTTTAGTGGCAGGTTTCCCTTTACCAACCTCACCAAAAGTGAGGAACAGTTGGAGGGAGTCAAACCTGTGACCCTTGGTACATTCTATGAAGTAGCTAAGGGCTCTTTTCACATCTAAACTGTGCAGCCTCCTCTCACCAGAGGAGGAATGGTCAGTGAAGTACACAGGAAGAGACATTGATTGGTTAAGGTGGAAATCTGAAACCACCTTAAGCAAAAACTTCCTGTTAGTCCTGAGGACCACCTTATCTCTATGGAAGGAGATAAAATCAGGCTCCACTGACAAGGCTTGTAACTCACTTATGCATCTGGCAGAAGTGGTGGCTACCAAACACAGTTTTCCAAGTCAAATGCCAGCTCTGCTGAAGACAAAGGCTCTCAAGGGGTTGCACAAGCTGAGCAATGCAAACATTAAGGTCCCAAGCAGGGGCAGGGTCCCTGAATGGAGGGTTGGTATGAAGCAATTCCTTAAAAAACTTGGAGAATACAGGGTGAGCTGAAAGAGAAGAGGGCTTACCTGCTGAAATGAAAGCAGAAACAGCTGCCAGATGCACATTTAGTGTAGCTGGTCTAAGCCCTAAGCTATTCAAATGGACCATATAATCAAGGACTGTGGGCAGATCAGCAGACTCTGGGGAAATATGCCTTCCAGAGCACCATATGGAAAATCTTTTCCACTTGGAATTATAAGTAGTCCTGGTGGAAGGTTTCCTAGAAGCCTTCAGAATATCCATTACACCTTGGGAGAGGTGTAAATCAGCAAACTCTAACTCTTCAAGAGCCAGGCCTTGAGATTGAGATATTTGAATTTGGGTACCAAACCTTCCCCTGAGCACAGGTTAACAGGTTGTAATTCCTGGGAAGTGACAGAGGAAGATGGACTGCTAAGGACAACAGGAGTGGATACCAGGGCTGTCTGGCCCAGTCTGGAGCAATCAGGATCACCTTGCAGGGTTGAGACCTGATTTTGACTAGCACTTTGAACAGGAGAAGGAAGGGGAAAAGCATACAGGAATTTCCCTTCCCAACTGAGAACTAAGGCATCTAGGGGGACTGAGCCCAACACTGGGGGCCTGCAGCAAAAAAGGGGAAGTTGGTGATTGTCTGGGGCTGCAAAGAGATCTGTCTGTGGGGTGCCCCATCTGGAGAATATCACCTCCAAAACCAGGGGATCCAGTGACCACTCGTGATGGCCCTGAGATATCCTGCTGAGAGCATCTGCCAGGACATTGTCCTTGCCTGGGAGGTGTACTGCTGTGAGGGAGGTGTTCAGAGAATAAGCCAGAGACCACAACTTCATTGCTTCTGTGCACAAGGCCGTAGACCGAGTGCCTCCTTGCTATTGATGTACCACATTGTGGTGGTATTGTCTGTTCTGACCTGGATAACTTTGTTCTGAACAGATTTGGAAAAAGCCTGAAGTGCTAGAAATACTGCTCTGAGTTCCAATAGATTGATGTGAAGCAGAGATTCCTGAAGGGACCACAACCCCTGGGTAGTCAGGTCACCCAAGTGAGCCCCCAACCCCAAGAGGGAGGCATCTGTAGTAAGGATTAAGGAGTGGGACTGAGTGACAAAGGGAACTCCCTGCCTTAGATTGTTCTGATCCTGCCACCACTGTAAGGCCTGGATCAGGGTTCGAGTCACTGGGATCAATTTGGTCAGTGGGTCCTTGCTTTGAGACCAAAAGGCTCTCAAATGGAACTGAATGTCCCTCATCTGAAATCTTGCTCCCTGCACCACTGCCGTGGAAGCAGCCATGTGCTCCAGGAGCTGTAGAAAATGCCTTGCTGGTTGAGACAACTGCAGGGTGAATGAGGAGGTGAGAGAGATAAGGGTCCTTGCCCTGTCCAGGGGAAGGAAAGCTCTGGCCTTTTCTGTGTCTAGCTCTGCGCCTATGAAGGTGAGGAGCTAAACAGGCTCTAGAACTGACTTTGAAAGATTCAGAAGGAAACCCAAAGAAGTGAGCAGTTGCTGAGCTATCTGTAGGTGTAACTTGACGTGGTCTGGGGACTGGTCTGCTATGAGCCAGTCGTCCAGGTATGGGAAGATGGCAATCCTTTGCCTTCTCAGAGAAGCAACTACGACTGCCAGGCATTTTGTGAATACCCTTGGAGCAGAGGTTAGACTGAAGGGCATTGCCCTGAACTGGTAATGGGCTGAGGGCAGCTCGAACCTGAGGTACTTTCGATGGGAGCTTCTGATGAGAATATGGAAGTAGGCATCCTTGAGGTCCAGGGACACTAGCCAGTCCCCTGGCCTTAGAGAGGGTAGAATAATTCCCAGAGTCACCATTTTGAATTTTGGTTTTAAAAGATGCTTGTTTAAGTAACTGAGATCCAGGATGGGCCGCCATTCTCCTGTCTTTTTTGGGGTAAGGAAGTATCTGGAGTACAACCCTTTGCCCTGGTGTAGGGGTGGAACCCTTTCCACAGCTCTGAGAGCCAGGAGGGAAGAGACCTCTGCCTCTAGGGCAAGTGCCTCTGAGGGATTTGCAGGTGGAAAGGATCTGGCTCTCAGCTTTGGAAATTTTTTGAAGCTGAGAACCAGTCCCTGGCTTACTACTTCCAGGACCCACTTGTCTGATGTTAGAGACTCCCAGTCCTGGGCAAAGTAAGCCAGCCTGCCCCCTACAGGTAGTGGAGAATCGGCCCTGGCCAACCCATCAGGGTGCCTGTTTGGCAGGGGGTTTTGGCTGAGGGGTGGAATCAGGTCTGCTTGTACCCCTTCTGCCTCTCCCTCTAAAGAACCCCCTCTGAGCATAGGCAGAAAAGGAGGCCTAGGCTTGGTAGAAAGGCCTATGAAAAGGCCTGCCCCTGCCCCTGGGGTGCTGCCTCTGAGGAGTGGCCTGCCTTTCCTTGGCCTGTGCACTCCTATAGGTGGTCCTATATTCGTCCATTTTCTTCATGTAATTCTCTGTCTGCTCCCCAAACAGAGAATTACCCACAACAGGAAAATCCATGGCTTTAGTCTGGGTATCCTCTGACAGGCTAGTACATCTGAGCCAAGCCATTCTACAAGTGCCACAGATGTAGCCATGACTCTAGATGACACATCATTGGAGTCCACTGCAGCATGGAATTGCACCTTGGATGCCTCAATACCATCAGCAGCCACTTGCTCCAGCTCCTTGGCAAGCTGGCCCAGGGACCTGTTTGCTAAAGCCATGACAGTGTCCCATCTGGATTTCTGATACCTAGCAGTATAGGCCATATAGTTGGCCTGTCTGAGTCAAGGATGCTGCCATGTACTGTTTCTTTGCCATGGCATCAGTCCTCCTGGAGCCCTTGTCTGGGGGTGTGAAGCCAAGGGAATATTTGCCTTATCACAGGCTGCAGCCTGCACTACTAACATGGCTGCATTGTTGTGTAAGGAACTCCGTATCTGAGCCTGACAATGTATACCTCTTGTCCATTCTCTTATCCACAGGAGGTATAGTATTAGGAGTCTTTAAAATCTTAAATGTCTGTTTCCCAAAAGATTTATGTAAGGGAATAGACAGCCTCCTAGACTGTGGGATATCCATCATTTCCACATAGTCAGGCTCCTCCTGGTCATCCACATCTTCTTCCATAGGAAGCTGGAGGGTTTCAGCCACTTTCTTATAAAACATGAAATGGGAGGAGGACTCAGAAAGCCTAGGAGGAGACACTCCTGAAGGTCTGTCTGGGGAGATGTCCGGGTCAATGGGCACATCCAGACTTTCAAAACCACATTCACTTTCCTCATAATCCTCTTCCTCCTCCTCCTCCGGTTCATAATATTCCTCTAAATCATAATCTTGAACCGGTGGAATCGGCCGACCCGAGCGCCTCCTTGATGGTGCCGGTTCGGTTGGACTGGGGAAAGCGACTGCACAATTTTTATCGCTTTGGCTATTTCTTCAGCGGTTGGAGAGGAAAGTTTTGGCTCCACACCAGCTGATTTTTCTTTTCTAGTTCTCTTAGCCGGAACCGACTCCTCAGAATCGGCTCTCCTTTTGCCCAAAGAAGTCTCGCCCTGGTCAGAGGGCACTCCTTCTGGTTCGGTTTGAACCGAACCGGGCTGGCCATCCGGTTCAGCGGACTTTTTGGCCTCCCTTTCCCTGAGCCTACCAACTCTCTTTTCTAGGGTAGCTGCAGGAAATTTTTACAAATCTGGCAGTCTGCATTGAGGTGGTCAAACCCCAGACAATAAACACAGGTGGTGTGGGGGTCAGCCTTAGCAAAGACTTCCCCACACACTACAGTGTTGAAGCCCAGTGGGCGGTTTTTCTTTTGGGTTTCTCAGACATTGTGCCAGTCCTAACCAAACTTACCCTTTACCGGCAATCCACCAGGCAAGACCCTCTTATCGTGGTTCCTGACCGTGTCACGGAATGTGGAAAAAAACGTAATAAACTGCGTTTTTTTTAGAACCGATAAGAACCGGTAACCACACACTAAAAGTACAAATAAAGATTTTTTAACAGCTTGATCAGTTCAAACCGAACCGATGAACCGTTTACAAGTTCCACACAGAATAAGAATTAATATAAACCTATCTAGTACTCACAAATACCACAGTCAGAGACCGAACCGACAGGTTATGGTTTAAATTCGGTCGAAAACCAAGAAAAGCGGTACTTTAACCGACAAATTGAACAGAGCAGAAGGAGAAATCTCCGGAGTGACTGTTCAGTGAGGTGGAGTAAAGAATCTGACTGTTTGAGTTTAAACAGTAACAGACAGAGTCTCAACCAAGCTCGAGCTCAGTGTTCCATGCCTGGCATGGAAAGTTAACTCTTTCATCTCCGGGGCAGTTCGAAGGTTGGGACTCACTGCTACTGTCAGAATACAGCAAGACTTCATGTTGTTTGAAACAAATGTTTTGATCAACTAGATATTTATAGTAGACAATGAGGGGCCAATACTAGAAAGTGGTGTCAAGGCTTCCATGAGGGAGTACAAGAAATGGGGAGGGTAGTGGTCACAGTCAATAGAGTAAAGAAGGGGCTTGCAGCCCTAAAGATAGATAAGGCACTGGGAATGGACGGCTTACACTCAAGGCTGCTCAAAGAATTAAGATGTGAACTGGGTGTGACCCTGACTGAACTGTTCAGATGCTCACTGGAGACTGGTGAGGTACTGGGGGATTGGAGGTCTGCAGATGTAGTTCCATTCCACAAGCGAGGGAGGGAGACAAGGGGACATGGGAAACTATAGACTGGTCAGTCTTATTTCCATTATAGGTAAGGTGATGGTGGCCCTGGTGAAGAAAAGCACAGTAGATTACTTAGGGGCTATTGGGTTGCAGGACTATGAGCAACATGGATTTGGTGCCCCCCTTTAGCTTGACCCCCCAACAGTGAAATATGAAAAAAGACCATTACAGCAACAGTCACTGTAATATGGATTCATGGTGTGATGATCATGAAGGGCCACTCAGTATTTTATAACCAGGTCACAATGGTGGTAGATAACGGGCAGGCAGTACATTTACTGTCCTTCAGTTTCAGCAAAGCCTTTGATTCAGTACTACACAGGAGGCTGCTGAAGATGTTAGAAGACCTAGGGGTGTGGAAAGAATTGATTGGTTGGGAACTGGCTAGGGGTAGAAAACAGGGTGTTAGTAAATTAAGTTAAGTCAAGTCAGAGGACAGAGGGTCACAAGTGGGGTACTGCTGAGGTCTGTCCTGGGATTGGTCCTGTTCAATATGTTAATTAGTGACATACAGAGGAGAGCATCTGGGTCAAGATGTGTCTCTTTGCAGGTGACACAAAATGATGTGGTACAGTAGACAGTGGGGGGGGGGTGAGGGAGTTAAAAACTAACCTGGAGAGGCTACAGAGAGATGTTCCAAAATCTGACAATTAAGAGTCAATGCCAAAAAGTGAAAAGTGATGCACAGTGAGAAAAAGAAGCCATGGACAGAGTACTAGATGGTAGGGATTAGTTTGCCACAGTGTGTAAAGAATGGGACTAGCTGGTCATCAGTAGCAACTCCCTCAAACAATCCAGTCAGCAAAACAACACATTCAGCAAAGCAGTGAGGATGCTGGGATGCGTTGGGAGATGGTTTCACAGTGGAAGGGAGGAAGGAAGGAAGGAAGTAAGTAAGTAAGTAAGTAAGTGATGTTGCTCCTGTACAGGTCTCTTGTGGAGCCCCACCTGGAACACTGTGCCCACTTCAGGAATTCACACCTGAGAAAGGATTGGAATAGTCTGGAGACCGTGCAGCACAGGTTTGCCCAGACGATCCAATGCTAACAGGGCAGATCCTGTCAGAAACCACTGGGGTGGGCTTAATATGTACACACTGGAGGCCAGGAGGGAGAGGGGAAACAGGATAGAGACATACAAATTCCTCAGGGGAATTAGCAAAGGGAGCAGTGAGTACCTGTTCACAAGGAACGGTAGTACAGTAATGAGAGGGCAAGAATGGAGGCTCATTGGTGGGAACTTAAGGAGAGATGTGAGGAAAAGGGTGGTGGAGCCATGGAACAAATTACCAGTGAACATGGTGGGGCATGGACTATAAAAGGCTACAAATAATGAATGGGACAGGCATTGGTGGTTGGTAATACCAAAAGGAGGAGTTAGGTAGGTGATGGAATAGGGTATGAGTTGGGGTATGCATTAAAGCTAAATGCCCCTTCTATACAGTAAGTGATGGGAAGAGGCAGGACATTTTTCAGGGCAGATTGGATGGACCCTGGATCTTTATCCACTGGCAATATCTATTTTTCTGTTTCTATAGGAGAATAAGTGGCAAAAATTAGGATAAATTGTTTATAATCACTTACAATGCTTCAGTGGATGTACTAAATAATTTATAAGATTTAAATCTCACATACATTGTATACAGTTTGTAATTCAGAGGCTACTGGAGTTTGCAAAGCCTTTGTCATTATTCAGAATACTCTTGGATTAGATGATTGATTTGAAAAGTTTAGATGAGAAGTAAGTGCAGTGGTTTAAGGCTCTGAGCTGCAACCCTGAAGACCTGGGTTTCAATCTCATAGCCCTACTTGCATACTGTGTGACCCTAAGCAAGTCACTTAACTTCCTTGTGCTCCCAGGTTGCACCTGTAAACAAGCATTCAGCTTAGTGTGTCACTCCTGGTTAAAAAAAAAAAAAGTGTCCTTAGCCTTAAATATATGATTCCTATCATCCCCTATACCTCTCCCAATCTGTAGCATGGTTAGTTTTCTTAGCATTTTTCCCCTCAAGCTTTATGTCACATCTCCTGGAATTTAAATAATGAAGTTGTATACAGTACTATGGGGAGTTAGTAGCCTTCACACTGTTGAAACAGAGTGGGACACATTTATAACGGACTGATATAGACACTTTTTTTAACACATTTTTCTCTCCTGCCCCGGTCAGCCCACATTCCTGCCGTCCCCCCAGCCCTGTCCCCGACCTTCAGGCTTACCTCCCGTCTTCTCCCACGGCTTACCCTCCATGGCAGGGTGATGGGGAGCCCCCCCTACCCACCAGGATCAGATCCAGATTGAGGAGGGGCCTTCTCAGGGGCAGCGCCTGCAGAGGATGGCCTTCACCCAGCTCGACCGGGACCAGTTTTCCATTTTCTGCAGAGAGGAGCATGCAATGCCGACAATGGCCGAACTGCAGACACTTCTGCACATAGCACGCTGGTCAGCTGCTTCACCTCCGAGCCCCACAGTACAGGACATGGTGTACCAACACCTAGCCTCCACTAGGTGTCAGGCAAGTGCCAGTCTCTTTTTCCCACCCTCCCTGGGTGAGTAGAGCTGTCCCCTGGATGCTCAATCCTCTCCCTCCCTGGCTGAACCCAATGACCTACTACTTTTCTGCATGCAGATTACGCGTCGCCGGTGTGGCAGGAGGTAAGGCAAGACAGATTGACAAAGGAAATAAGATCCACCATAGATGTGGACTTATTCCTCATTCATCTAGCATTGCACAACACTACTTGAAGAGAACAGATGTAGGCAGCCGACCCCTCAGCTTCTTGGACCGAATGGGCAAGAGGCAGCTGAAATACATAAAATTCCCTCTACTGCTATCCTCTTTCAGTTTGCTTCATCTCTTCACACAAAATATATGAAACTCAAAATTGAAATACAGTACTTTTTCAGACTTGCTTGAGCCTCCCCTGGAACAGGCTGGGGCCTCCCCAGGGAGGCTGGCCTCACCATTTGAGAATCCCTGAGTATGGGGACTAGACACATCTGGCATCTCTCAAGACCCCTTTTCACACCAGGGCATATCCTGATCTTCATAATCCTGATAGCACCCTCCCTGTCAGCCCTCCCCAAGTCACCTGCTCCACCTCTAGTCCTCCTCCCAATCACCACCTCCCTGCCCTGTCGGTACATCTCCCTAGGTGGTGAGGGGGGGTGACAAAAGGGTTGCAAATCTCAGGGCAGGAACAGGGAGTAACTAAAATTTGGGGTCAGCTGTAGGTGACACATCACAGCTCACACTAACCATACTACTTAACAACACCCTCCCAACCACAACAGACTCTCCTCCACCCAATACCAGTAAATACAATCCCTCACACTCTCTTCTGGTGACTAATCACACAACCCCAGCACATTCACCCACTATTGCACAAAACCCTACACACTCAACAGCCAGTCACACCTACCCTAACAACATACACCCCCTTGCAAAATTAACCTCTCACCAATTCCCCAACGATAATCAAGTAAAATAATTATTTAAAACAATCAGATGGCACACAATGATTTGCAGCTGTTGTTGCAGGGAACTGCTCTGATTTGTACTCACACTACCTAGACCAGGATGTAGGACAGGCGAGATAAAGACCTCTTGGTGTTGATCTGGAGGTCCAGGGGAAGCAGGGCCTACATGACTCACTTCCTGGTGGTCGCTACCTGTTTGATGGTGTCGAGCAGGGGGCCAAATCTCCAAGTGGGTCTTTCACCAAGATAGTCTCTGAAAGGGGGGCATGGCTAAGGCCGAGATGGCAAGGCCCAAGCAGGATGAATAGTTCTGAAAGAGATTGTGATCTTCTGCTGGAAAAGCCTCCAGCCAGTGTAACAGAATTCACTGTGAGGAACCAAATTGCAACCCACGAAACACATTCAGCATGCTTAAATCAGTTATTTCTCTAAGCCACAGTTTGAATACAGTCCGGTTGTTAATTACAGCTTCACTGCACAAACCTTCCTCTCCGAGGCTATTTTCTCTCATCAAGCAAGCCAGTCGCTTCTGGAGCAAGTCTTCGGTCCAAAACCCAAGTGGCCACAACAGTTCCCTTCTTTCTTCTGCTGCAGATTTAAGCCAGCAAATGGAAAGGTCTGACTTCTGCAATGGGCAGCTTAAAGGCAGGAGAACATGGCAGGCAGGCCAGCAAAGCCTTCCCGCCAATTCTCTTATGCTCCTCCTAGGAGCAGATGCTTGACAACTCAAGCTGTTCACTCTTTAAACTCCAACTCTCGACTGACTACTGCTTCAGGCATTTCTGGGGATTTCCCAGTAATCCAAAAGGTCTGGTTAGCAGAGGGAACTGTCTGTCACATAAAGAGCTCTCCTTCCAGGTCCATTTAGGCACTAAACACTTAAAACTACAAAAACTACAGAATGTCTTTCCCACAAGACCACTGGGGACAGTCTCCATTTTAGGTCCCCAGTGGTTTGATTGGTCCAGCACTGGATGTTCAGAACCAAAATGGTGGCTCCTAGTCAAATGCTCAAGCTGCAATTGAAAACAGATTAAATAAACTTCTCTATCATTATTATAACAGATAAACAGCAAATAATCACACTTCATAACAGGGCTCCCACTGCTCATATAGTGACTGCAGAATGGGGTAATATAACAGATGGTCTGGCTGGTTGCAAGCCTTAATTACTTGGACCTAGCCCAGATTGATTTCCAAACACAGAACAGGCGCTCTCTTAAAGAGACAGGCACAGAGACTTGCTAAAGGACTCTCTCGCAGACAAATAGAACTACTGCAGACAGGACACCAGCCTGACAGTGGGCATTAGGGAGCCCAGGAAGACAATATAGTAAATCCCAATTTGCAGGGGGGTTACATATAGGGCACTCCCAGAATGCACCACCCTGTAGAAAAATAGATTTCTTCCCATTATTCAAAAAAAAGAATCAATCACAAGTACAGTACACACAAACTCTATCTGAAGCCAGTCCTGTGTAACCCATCCTCCTACGATCAGGACCTTACCACAGGCCTCTGCGTGTGGCCCAACACCCCCAGCAGTCTCCTTAGAGCAGCTAGTTTGTTTGGCTTAGCCACCTGTATCTCTGCTCCCCTGGCCATCTCCTGAAAAAAACATTTGGCATCTGAAAGTGCCCACTTCACCCACTTCATCTGCATCCAGCAAAGTGCCCAAGGAGTCTATTCTCCCAGCCACCCTACCCACAAACTCTGCAAACTGGGGCTGGGGAACACATCAGCATGCTACCTCTTCTTGGCAGACAGAAAAGCCACACATTTCTTCACTCCCCCATTCCCGAACAGTGCAGCAATGATGCAGGGAGCATGCAGCCTTGCCCTGATGCCAAGTGCCACGAGCATCTTCCCTCTTCCCTGCCCCCGAGAGAAAATACAGCATGGGACAAGGAGTACAGCAAACAGCACATTCAGCTTTATTCTGGTGCTGCTAAGCACCAAAACAATATGGCTGATGAGCTACCAGTACTGTCATCCTTCCAGACCCACAGAATATTTTAGCAGGAGCTGGGAGATTCACATAAATAAATACAGTCACACACCCCTATCGCATCCAAACAACCCACAGAAACAGGGAAGATTGATCATGTACCTGGTTAAAAGTGAGGTTGGGCCACTAAAGCAGAAGGCCAAGCTTGCATGTTCAATGTGCCAACAGCACTACCTCCTGGATAAAATAGCTCCAGTAGCACCATTTAATTAACACTACCTTTTTTAAATATTTCAGACCCCTACAATTACATATTTAAAAAGAAACAAACAGTAAACAGTTTTTTAATATAATTATAATACTGTTGAGCCATTTTATAGGTGTGATAAGCCACTCCAGGTCATGCATTACAGGATTTTTATTACAGGATTTTAATGCATTTCCCCAGGGTGTAAGGGCACTTGGCCTGCAGCCTCATGTGTTAGCACCCCCTGGGGCATGCTTTAAAATGCTGCAATGCACACCCTGTTGTGGCTTACTACTTACGTATATATGTTTGTAAGAACGGTGCAAGAAAAAAATCCTGTGCTTACACTAATCAAGAACCATACAAGTATAAAATGTAATGTTTAAGGATGAAGGACACCTTGTAAGAACTGTGCAAGGAAAATTGTTCTGCTCTGTATATGTGCAGATAAGAATGCATATCTTCATAATGGTGGTATAAATCTTTAGGTACAATCTGAGCTGTAAAAAGCTGCATGCACCTCGGTAAAATCATTTTAAAAATGTACTAGTTAGGTATTATTCAACTAATATTTCATATGTCTTTCTTAAATGTCTCCTTCCTCTCATTACTGAGGAAATATGTATGAAAACAGGGTCTTAATTTCTTACATTTTATCTATCCTTGTTTCTTTTTTTCCACTTGAATTCCTATTCCTCTGTAACTACATCATAATTAGTGATGGTAATGACTGTGATGCAATAAGTAGTAGTTGTAGTTTGTTTATCGTTCGACAAACATTTTGTCATTACAATTAGAAAATACTATTAAAAGCAGTATTAAAAAAGGAGCTTCACAGTACAAAAATTCAAACTGTTCATAACATAACACATAAATATATCCATGTACATAAACAGTTAACCATTACATCCAATACATTATTTTCCTAATAACTACAACACTACCAAAAGTAGCCACATTCCCTTTAATTTACATTAGTAAAGAAGTAGTTGTAATTTCATTTTTTAACCTTTCCATAGATTTCATTTATGGCCATTTAGCAATACATAGATCCTTATCCTCTATTAAGGTGGGTGGAACCGTTGTACACATTTCTTTCTAAAATTAGCAATTTTGATCAGGAACACTTCCAGGTTATTCAGAACATCTTGACTTTCTAAGTTAAATAATAAATCCAAACTATATCTATCTGGGAAATTCATCCTGCTCAGATATTGCCCCAGATATTTATGTCTCAAATCAATATACCAAGTACTCCGAATTATGACATGTACCAGGTCTTCTTCTTTCAGAGTGCAATAACACTCTGTTCCAATTACACTTTCTTTTACGTATCTATTTACAAGTATATTACTCTCAAAGACCTCAAATCTAAACTTAATCAATATAAATCTGTGTTCTGGTTGTTGAATAACATTAAGATAATATTTCAAATTATGTTCCCTTGTGTTTTTGACTAACCACCTAGCCACCTTAAGTCTTTTATTTCTCTCAAGATCTTTTCTTTTGAATATCCATGTACATGTTTTGTAATTTTTTTACAATAGGTTAGACTCAGTTATATATTCATTTTAGTCCATGTTCACAAATAGCTTAGATCATACATATCTAGCAAGCAATACACAAAAGATAGCCATCCTTTATTGTATAGGGACAGACATTTTTCCTTTTCCCTTATAATCCTACCAATAATTAAGTCTTTATTTTCTGTGGTTAATTTAACCCAGAAATGTATCATCCTAGCATGCATTATGTGTTCAAATTTTATTTGTTCTATTTCTGTTCTTACCAATGTGTTTGGAGTACCTAGTGGAAGTCTCAATATTTGTTCATAAGTCTTGTCTAAATATATCTCTGTTTTATTTACCTTCTCAGTTCCCCAAACCTCTGCCAGATATGATGCCTTGCTAATCACTTTCCCATTAATAGCCTCGAGCATTGGAATTAATGTCAAGCTCCCATATATCTTGTTAAATCTTTTGAATGCTTTAACTGTTTGTTCTATTCTTTTTCTCGTCCATACCACATGTTTGGTCCATCTATAATTATTTGTTATTAGCATGCCTAAATATGGGAATTCTGAGACAAAATCCAGTTTATTTTGTGCCAGAATTAGTTTCCTGTATTTTTTAGTGGAGCCTATTACCATAATTTTGGTTTGATTAACATTAGGCTTCAGGTTATGTTTTTTACAAAGAATGTTTAACTTATCCAACGCTCTCTGGAGGCCAAGCCTCGAGGTAGATAAAACTGCAAAGTCATCGGCATATGCTAGAATTGGTACCCTTTTCTGTAGTATTATTGGACAGTGATGTAGAGATTATCTAATTATTGCAAAATCTCATTAATATATAGATTAAATAATCTTGGAGCCAGGACACAGCACTGTCTCACACCAATTTCAGTTTCAATGTTTTGTGTTAAGGCTCCAGTTTGTGAGTATTTCACTCTAGACCAAGTTTTTGCATAAAGTCTTCTTATTAAGACTATTAAATTGTGATCTATACCCATTCCTTCCATTTTTTCCCATAATAATGATCTTAAAATGTATCAAATGCCGAAGAAAAATTGACAAAGGCAACAAATAATCCTTGTTTCTTTATTTTACAGTATTTTTCTATTATATGGGAAAAAATGAAAACCTGATTCCTTGTACCAGTACTCTTTTTGAAACCTGCTTAAAATTCTGATATTATCTCCTGTTGATTCAATATAACTAATAGTCTATTTAACAAAGATTTTGGCATAAATGTTTGCCATCACATCCAGAAGGCTAAATTGGTCTATAATTAACAGGCTCTTTCCTAGACCCCTTTTTGTAGATAGGGGCCTGGATATTTAGACTGTGCCTGGCAGTGGCGCAAGCCTGGGCGCAGCACAACTTGGATGCTCTGGGGCCAGAGCCAGGTGATATTCAATGGTGATGTGCCATGGCACAGCACCGTTGAATATGGCATGGACTGCGTATGGTGCAGTGGGACTGCACTGGTGCAAGCCACAGCTAGGGAGCATAGAGATGCGCCAGCACAAATGCAGTTGCACTGGGTGCATCACCCACGATATTCAGCGGATTGCATTCAAATGAAGCCATAATATATGCAAGGGGCAAATGGGGCCATTTGCATGTCATTATGGCCCCATTTGCATGCCTTGCACAGGGCAGTTCGGCGACTTGTGCCTGGTGCCCTGCAAAGCACGACATGTGCATTGGGTATACCAGGGCATCCCCCACCCCATATCCGCGATCACGGTAAATGTAAAACAAAACATTCCCTGGTAGTCTAGCAGACCACCCTCCCTCCTGAGTCCCCGATCCCCTGATAAATGTAATACAGGACCTTTCCTGGTAGTCTAGTGGTCCTCCCCCCTCCTGATTCCCTGATATATGTAATAAAAGACCTTCCCTGGTAGTCTAGTGGTCCCCCCTCCCTCTCATTACCCCGATCATGGTAGATGTAGACTATGTCAGTCCCTGGTAGTCCAGTGGTGCCCCCCCACTGCCCATTGCTGTGATTGTGGTAGATGTTATAACCAGTCCCTGGTAGTCTAGTGGAACCCCCCGCCTGTTGCTGCGACCACAGTACATCTCTGTCACATAAATCCCTGGTGATCCAGTGGTACCCCCACCCTCCACCATGCAAACCCCTTGTCCACCCTGCCCCCCATCATCGGTGGGCAGCTGCAACCCGCCCGCATACTGTCCGGCTGCCCACCAAATGACAGGTACAGTATGGGCTGTAAGCCCATTAGTCCCCAGTGTGGACCAGTGGGCTTGCAGGACATACTGTACTAGACAGTGGGCTTGCAGGACATACTGTACTAGACAGTTCCAAATATGTGAATGACTTCATTCACATGTTTGGGACTGTTTAGTAGAGTATGCCCTGCAAGCCCATTGGTCCACATTGGGGACCAATGGGCTTACAGCCTAAACTGTACCTGTCATTCGGTGGGTGGCCAGGTGGTATTCGGGTGGGTTGCAGCTGCCCACCGATGATGGGGGGGAGTGGGGTAGGCAAGGGGTTCTGTGTCAGTGGGAGGGGTGGGGGGTGCCACTGGATCACCAGGGATTTATGTGACGGAAATCTACCATGATCGCCGCAACAGGCAGTGGCGGGGGGTACCACTGGACTACCAGGGACTGTGCTAGTCTACATCTACCACGATTGGGGTAATAGGAGGAAGGGGGGACCACTAGACTACCAAGGAAGGTCTTTTATTACATATATCGGGGAATCGGGAGGAAGGGGGGACCACTAAACTACCAGGGTGATGTGTGTGCTTGTGTACGGTGTTTTGGGTGGTCGGGATCTGTTCCCACTCCTCACAGGCTCAACTTTGAGCCCTCCTATGTATCACAATGCAGGGTTGTGCCAGCATATGCACCGCACATCCCAGGCTGAATATCGGGATGTGCCGCATATGCATAGGCACGCCCCCTGCATCTGCACCGCATACAATTACATTGTGCCCTGGCACATCGGGATTTGCACTGCACCTGGCAACCCTTTCAGTGTCCCACCAGGGTGCAATACAGGGTTGCACCAGCACAACTCTGTTGCACCATGCACAGCCCCTTTGAATATCTGGGCCATTCCAGGGATTATAAAGCTTCCATGGCAAGATTCAGGAACAAAGGCATGCATTGCTGCTTTATTATAAAAGTCAGCAAGTGTAGTTGACCCCCAGTCCATATTAAGTTTATAAAAATCAATTCAAATACTGTCTGGATCTGGTGCTTTGTTATTTTTAAATGATTCCATCGCTTCCTTGACCTCAGATGTTGTAAACCATCTGAAATCCTCATTTAACTCGCCTAATTATTATTCATCTTCTTTAGCTATATTTTTGTTTTGAAAAATCCCTAAAAAGTATTTTTCCCAAGTCAGTGGATCTATACATGCATCAATCTGAGTTTTATAATTATAGGTTCCTCCGGCTACAAGGGATCAGAATTTTCTATCATCCCCTTCCTCTACAGCTTTAATCATTATACCCCATAGTTCTCTTTGATGTTGTATTCTACATAAATTTACACGTTGATTATAATTTTTCCTAGCCAAATTCAGTTCTTTAATATTATATCAGGGTTGGTTTTATAAAAATTGGTGGTGATCTTACTGGTGGATTATAAATATTTGCCAAGATCAATGGTTTACTTTCTATTTGAACTTTTATCAAGATATAATTTTGATTAACTACTTGTTCTACAATACTCATTCTCACATCTGTTTTAATATAGGTCACCACTCCACCCATATATCGTCCCATTTTCTTTTGTGTTATAGCTGGTGATTGAACTGTACTGTAACCATTAATAGTACATGGTTAGGGCTTATTGTGGCTAAAAAGCGATGGCTTTCCAAAAGGTGTTGTAGGACAGTTCAAAGGTCAAGAAAAGTTGTTGTAGTATCGTTCTGATGTCACAACGATACTATAACAACTTCTCCCCCTTGGGCTGTTACCTGATTGGCTAAAGCAGCTCAGTGTTCAAAAAACAAATGGGGCAAAATGGCGGCACCGCTTAGCGAGCTGAGGAGCAAGTGTTTCACGAAGATAGTTTGGACACAAACTGCCATTGTCAGCTCCGTGTGTACAAACTATCAGTTTGAAAATGTTCTTCTTTATTTTTTAAATAATCATCGCTTTCCAATGTCAGGTGGTGAGTGGAACAGTAGCGAGGACCTGAAGCAGAACGGGACTGCAGAGACAAGGGGAAGCAAGTGGGTGTGTGAACACAAGGTATGAAACCTTGTATTTCAACTGTAGACATTTCTGGGAACCATATACTATATAAAATAGTATATAGGTGACCAGACACAACAAGGCTTTGTTTACATCTCGGGGATGTGATGATGTCAAATGAACCTCTAGAGCTTCACTCTCGAGGTCTGTATGACATCATCACATCCCCTCGATGGAAACATAGCCTTGTTGTGTATTGTCACCCATACACTATTCTATATATTGTTATCTTATCTACTTGTTCCTCATCATGCCATGTTTCTTGAAACATTATTACTGTATGTCCATCCCTTCTATAAAGTCCCTAACTTCTGGATCTATTAACTTACTCTGTAACCCAGCAATGTTCCATTACACAATTCCTAAATTAGTCTCCTTATTTCTTTCAATGAATAAGGGGGTTCTGACATTCATATAGTCAGATTTTAGCTCCCACTCATTTTTTCCTTTATACCCCTTAAGTCAGCCCTGGTCATCCTGTAACATTTGAAATCTATTAAATCTATCCACATTATATTCAGGAAGTTGTTCTCCCTGAAGTATTTCTACAGATTGTTGTACTACCTCCAATTGCTTAATTAAGGGGGTCCTAGAATCCATCATTGTTTCAAAATCTACTATTAAAATCCCCAGCATATCCAGTTTTGGGCTAACTTCTAGAATATTTCTACCTAAATTTTTATTATCCAAGGTTAAATCTATTTGATCTTCATAGGCCCAAAACCTATGGGCTCTCTGAACCTGAACAATATCATCCTCATAAAACTCTTGTCCCAATATATTTCCTATCAAGTGGGTGATCATTGTTCTTAATTTGGCTGTAGTATCAGTGCCCACAGACGAGATTCCAAAAATAGAAAGAGTTATGTCTGAAGGAACTTCTAACTCACATTGTTTATCAAACATCTGTTGCAATTTCCCCTGTTGTTCTAATTGCATCTCTAATTCCCCTTTAGTCTTAATTCCAAGGTCAATCAGGTCACTAATTAGCAAAGGTGACTCCATAAACAAATTAAATTCCTCCAATGCGTTTGAGTTCCTCCATACATACTGGGCCATTCTTGGTTGCTTAAAAAATAGTTGCAGTATATAGTTCCTTTTGCTGTTCTCCATCCCTCTAGCATCTGATATATCGTCTAACTGTACATCCAAATTTAAAATTTCAGTACAAATCAAATGTCCCCAAATTCTCAAAATTATGTTACTCTCATTTAAATCCAGTTCTAATAATTTTACAATAATCAGCGACTGTTCTTTCTCCAATGATTCTATATCTGAATCAGTAACATCCTGTGTTTTGGACTGATCAACATATCCATCCTTTCTACTACTATTACTCCATCCTACTTTACCATCTAAAATATCCTGTTCATTACCTTGATTACTATTTCCATCATTTCCTTCATACTGTACTGTTACTGGGAAAATGTCAGAGCTCCTCTGTATTATACCTACACTCTCTTTATTTCCCATACCGCGATGTCTATTTATTTGGGGTTTTTTTGCTTTGTTTTCCTTTTTGGTGCTTCTTTAATTTCTTTTTCCCTTTTTTAATTCCATCAAATCCAATATCAGTTTCAGCTTTACTACATTTAGAAATTTCTAATATACTTTCCATCTTTGCATTTCTTCATTTCTTCCTTTTTGAATATCTACTTTGTGTTTGGATCCTTTTTCAGCAGAGTTTCCTCCCCATCTCATAGATAGGGGCTTATCTCTGTTTTCACTTTTTGTTGCTTTTAAATCCTCTGTTACCAGTCTCTTTTTTTCCCCATAATAATTACTACAAATTTCTTCCAATCGTGCAGTATTAGCCACCATTAAGTGATTCATCTCACTTCTTAGAATGATTAATTACTCCATTATAGTTACACTGGCTACATGTGGATCCTGTATAGCTTCAATTAAATTTGAGTCCATAAAGGGTGTATATGTAATATGTTTCACTACCTTTTCTTCTATGCTACTTTCTTATTCTGCCAGTTCTTCCAGACCTTGTAAGGTCTCCTGCATCCCTGCAATTATTTGGGACAGATCAGAATCCTTATTCTCATTTAGTTTACTTGAATCTCTTTCCTGATTCATTTCTTCACTACTAGTTAACTCAATTGTAATCCGAGGAGTTAGTGTTTTCCCCGTCCCTGGGGGCATTACTTCATTATTTTTCCCCTCTATATTTAAAGTAGCTTCCTATCCCAATCTAGGAGAAAGTTCCAAGGAGCTCTGAGTTACAAAGTTTACTATTTGCTCAGGAGACTTTTGTAGGTTTAATAACTTTTTTTATATGTTCAGTAATCAACGTTTGTCCTACTTCAGTTATTTTATTACTTTCCACTGAATTAGTTTTGAAATCTTGTTTCATATTATCATTATTCTTTTTCTTATTCTTCCCTTTTTTTATTCTATTTAGCCAAAACAGGATCATTATCCTGTTCCTCTCCACTGCTTTTTTTTACTTCTAGTTCTCATTTTATAGTACCAAAAATAAGGATCAGAAACACTGGTCAGAGTGTCAGAGTAAAGTGGCAATCAATGAAACGCTGTGTGCATTGGTTGTATATAGAGAGAATTAAATCTGCAAATATATGTTACCTTCTGTACTGTTTATGAGAGAAAAATGATCTGAAAAAATGTAACAATGTGCAACACAATGCAGTAGAATAAAAAATTGGTCTTAAATAAGACACCGTATTTATATAAACTGACAACTGGCAGTTCACAAGAGAAGGCTTTCTATGGAGAACACAACCCAAGCAGAGTTCCATAGACGTTCACCAGCATACCATAGTCCCTTTATCTCCTTTTGCCAATCCTTTGATTTTCTAAAGCCTTCTTGCTTTGGAACCTCAGATTTAATGAGCCTGGTATATGTCTAGTAACCAATATTAGGCAGTTCTATGAGTAGACCATCTTCAGAGTGACATGAATACTTTAGGGTCCCAGCAATGCTCAATGTCCAGTCTGTCCAGGATCTATTCCACAATTGTTTTCCATAATGATTTGTCAGTACATAAGCTACGAAATAAAACAAATACAAGCAATAACCTCTATATTGAAATATTCACCCCCCCACTTACTATACCCCAAACTTTCACTATATTATTATACCACAGTACTAAAAGTGCTGTGTATTCTAGAACTGTAAACACAATTTATATAACTATACAGTTTTTGTTGTCTTCCTTAACAATAAATGCAGACCTCTACACTAAGATTTAGCAATGAATAGAAAAAATTATTACCCAAAGGGAAATTAAATGATGTTTCACCAATAGATCTTTTCAAATATTTTGTTTAATTTTACCTGCTTTGTTACAAAGAGTCAGCATCGCTTAGTCAAATTTTCTGGTCAGACGTTAGGGAAATATTCAGATTGTTCACCAAGTCATACTGAAATCTGTGTCTTCTGGGCACCAATTATTTAATATTGTGGGTAATGCCATAGATAGAGCAAAAAAAAATTAACTAGCTGTAGCCAAAACCACGCCGTGCACATTGTGTACAATATCTCAGTACACGTGGCTACATGAAGCTACACATAGCTAGCATTTTATAGTCAAGCTTACTTCTAAAGTAAGAAAAAACATATCTACTCTCGGCACCCTTTTCTTTGGTGCCACCAGCAAAGCGATGCAAACTCTTCTGGTGTTCTGGCATTCTCCTAACAGGTCTGCATCATAATCCTCTAACTATACTCCCCACACATGCTCAGTCTGATGAAAAAAATGTTACATGTAATTATTAGAGGCAGTTGAAGACTACTCAGGTCAATTAAGTAATTACCATCCCTAGTCAAGGTCCTAGCAATATTCTTATAATTCTAGCTGAGAATGTGAAGCTTTAGATTCTTCTCATCTGTCCCCAATAAATTCTGAATAAAGTGGCATGAGAATAGCCACTTAAAATGTATAACTTTTATGTAAAGGCACGCAGTAGATTGAGGGAATGTGATGAACTGAGATCAAAGACAGAAAGATCAATTTAATCTCAGTCCGCTCTATCCATGAAGCCCTAAAAGCTCTCTTTTTTTGTCTTTTTTTCCCTTTTTTGGGTTTATAAAATCTTTAAAGCAAAATTACATAAACATTCTAGTTAGACTAATCAAAGACAAAAAGCAAGTCCCATGACAAATCCCAAACACATCCCGAGGTTGTAGAAATCACAGCTTTAGTTTATTTTTCCCCCTTACTTGATAACACACTTTTGTCCTATTAAAGAGGAACAGTCTAAATGTTTCTGTTTTAGTTGTATAATTATATGTTTTTTATAATTTTTTGATTGTAAGTTTAAACAATTATGCATATACACAACTCCAATACGAGTAGCAAATACAAGGACATGAACAAACCCCAATATCTAACAGTACTACAAATGTATATAAGAGATACATGGATATACAAATAGACTTAAAAACTTTAAAAGGTTCAAGAAGTTCAAGAGCTGACCAAGTTACAGACAGCTTCCTCAGCTATCACAACTTCCACAGCCAATTCTGTTATATAAACACTAGGGGCAGGATTCTCAAAGAAAGCCAAAAATCCCACAGCTGCGGGAATGCAATTGCGCAGTATACACAAAGAAAACTAGCGCAGCTGTGGATTTCCACAAAGAGTGCCGCAGGTGTGATAATTTAGCAGCTGTGGAAATTGTGCAAGTGCTGCACAGCCGCAACTGCAGATCCACAGCTGTGGGAATGGCTGAGAAGCAAAAACAATAGTGACCCCAATTAGCTGGAGCAGCAGTCTAACACAGCATGCCATAGCATGCTAAGTAAGCACACACACAGAGACCAGCAACCAGTTCCCCAACTTGGACCACTGCAGCACCACAGGTACCAGCACTACCATGGCACCACAGTGGCTGACTGTCACTGCTGGCCGTCTCTCCCTAGGGTGTTCCTGTTGCCTGCAGGGGTAGCACTCACTGCACACTGGTTAGGCTCCACTGCCTGTGGAGCTCCGTCATGGGCTGCACTGGGTCTGGTGGTTGCTGCCTGTTGCCATATCATGGCAATGTGTGCTATTGCTGCTGTAACATCAGCCACTGCTATACCCACTGGGATGCTATTACCTGTGCCTCACCTCCACCGTAATTGATTTCAGTTGTTGGGGCACTACTGCAGTTTGATGAGGGAGACTTACACCTCACTCCAATGTGTGTAACATTTTTTCCGCAACTGCGGAAAAAAACCTGGCTGAGAATAGTCTTTGAGGGGCTGTGCCTTACTTATCTATCACCTTTTTTCCCTCAGGGACTTACGCAGCTGCACTTTTTTCCACAGTCTGTAGTATTTTTTTCAACAGCTGTGGAAGTTTTTATGAATAGTGCTCAGAGCAATCTTCCCTATTTTTCCATAGCTACAGCAGTTTTGGGGACTTAGGGGAAGGTTTTGCACTTTCAGAAAGCTTTGTGAATCCAAACCTATATTTCTAAATAAATTCCTTTGCAGTTTTTTCAATTAACAGCTAAGGTGTGTAGAACCTATAAAACCAACATTCAGGAGAGACCCCCCCCCAAAAGAGCAATTGTGATACTTTTTCCATGACCTCCGCAGGCTGTCCCTACAAATAATTTTCCGTGAGGCTTCTCCACTGCAGGACTCAAGTAAATGGATACATTTACAGCAGGCTGTCAGAGAGTCACAGCTGAATTATGTGGCACAAGAAAAACTGGAAAGAGTAGCAAACTCTTCTTTTCAGCTTATTGCATATGCCAGTCTGAGTCAAGCTTCTAAGCAACAGTGGTTTATCTGTAATAAAGAAGGTAAAAGCATTTCGATACTCCTGCTGCTGCTGTCTCTGTCCTCTGTCTTCTGAAAGCATAATGTGCAGCCACCTTCCACCACCTCGACCTCTTGATGGTGCATCAATGCAACAAGTAGAGTACAACACTATGACCTCAAGGGCAATAGTTACAAAAAGTCACAAAAGTTTGCGTTGTGTGTTGTGATTGCTCAGGTGTCAAAGGTTAGTATGCACAGTCAGATAACACACTTGTGCTATCTGACTGTGAATAGGGCCAGGATAAGTCAGTACTAACCCCATTACTGCTAACCCCACTAGCGCACCTCCCTCCCAATATGCAGCCTGGAGTATGGCTCCACAACAAATAGCGCTATTTGGAATTCATAAAAGCAGCCATGTAAATGAGCCTATTGGGCATGCAAGGCTCTATGTGGCTATTTGCATGGTCATCATGGGGTGATTTATATTGGCTGCACTGGAGTTTAGCGCTCGGACACATACTCACACAGACTCCACCGATCACCAGCCAGATTGTAAATAGAAATATTTCCTGGTGCTAGTGGTCCCCCCCTTGCTAATAGCCAGCCCGAGGATAAAGAAATATATTTCTCCCCAGTGCTAGTGACCCCCCCCACTGATTATTGTAAAACTCGAAGTTTTCCTGGTTTCTAGTGACCCTCCCATGCCACAATCGCCAGACCAATTATAAAAGTTTACCTTGGTGTCTGATGGTCTCCTCCCCGTGATCACCAAGCGCTGGCCCAAGGAGAAAAGAAGTTTCCTGGTGTCCAGTGGTCTGTCCCTGACCTCGATCAGATGCCTACATATGGACACTATCTCCCTTGCTTTCAGTGGCCCCCCACCCAATGCCCGCCTGAGTGAAAAATATATGTTTTCCCTGGCATCTAGTGGCCCCCACCAATCGCCAGCCCTATTATAAGGATATATGTATCCCTGGTGCTAGTGGCCCCTTCTCTCAGATCGCTGGCCCAAGTATAAAGAGATATATTTTTCTATGGTGCTAGTGGTCCCCCCTCACTGATCACCGGCCCGAGTATAAAGAGATACATTTCTCCCTGGTGCTACTGGTGCCCCCCACCGATTGCTGGCCAGATGTTAAAAATTACATGTTTCCCTGGTGTCCAGATATCCCACTCCCCACCTGCACCCATGCCCAAGCTTTACATAAAATACCCTGGTGTCTAGTGGTACCACCCCCACCCTATCCCATGCCAATCTTTATTCACTATACCCTGGTGTCTAGTGGTCCCCCCATCTGGATCCCCAATACAAGACATTGACACCATTCCCTGGTGTCTAGTGATCCCCCACCCTGGCAAGTAGTGCCCCACCACCCTGCTTCCCGCATCCCAATCCTGAGCTGGAGACCGGCACACTCGTCTGCTCTCCACCATGGCTGGCCACCGACTGAGCTGTCAAGTCAGTGAGTGCATACTGTATACAATATGATATGTGTTCATTGACAGCTCAGTCGGTGACTGACCACGGTGGAAAGCAGAGGGCTGTGCCAGTCGCTGGCTCGAGGTCGGGATGGGGTGGTGGTGGTGGGGTCATTACCTGCCAGGGTGGGGGGAGGTCTGCTAGACACCAGGGAATGGTATCAATGTCTTGTACTGGGGATTAGGATGGGGTTGATCACTAGACACTGGTGGTAGTTTTAGTCCAGCCTCACCATAGTTACTCCCTCTCCCCTCCCAATCTCTCAACTCTGTACTTTCTCAGGACAGCACTGCGGACCAGATCCTGAAATGACCATCCACAGATACATAGCTACCATTACTGGCAAGTGTAGGGGTCCATCACTCTTCTAAATGGACCACACCAGCCAATGCCATCCATGCAGTCCCACCCTTATCCCACCGAGCATGTCCTTTCATCCTAAAAACAAAGCTTTGGAGCGTGTATGGTACAAGGCAAAACCTTAATAGAATCTATAATTTCAAAGGTTAAAATAGGTATTCATGGAGTACATAGACCATCCTATATAGAAATAGAGGTAGTATAGTGTCATACCTGTGTACTGTTTCCCCTGGGCTGATGAAAGGACAATGTTTTATAAAATCTGTTACTGTTGAGCCAGAGCATGTTAAAATCAATACTTTTAAAAATAAAAATGTCATAACATTTTCTATTTCCCAAGCCCCTTAGGATTGTGTAGCCCCTTCCCCCCCAAAATCCAAATGTGTCCCTGGCTCACTTGGCACTGTACAAAAACTTCCAGAAGTGTTGGGCTCCAATTGATCACAGGGTGGGGGCTGAGTGTGTCTTTCTCTGCCTGACTCTGTTCATTGCCCTGTGGGTGGTGGTGACAGTGTGGTGAGGTGCATGATGATGTCGGCTATTGTGTGTGCAAAGCTAGGACTGCTTGATTGAACATTTGCTGCTGTGGTATCCTCTGGTTTGGTTGGGGGGGCAGAATGAGGAAGAGAGAGGATCATGGTCTTTTTTTTTTCTCTTGGGTAGAAAGAAGAGTGGGAGCAGGATAAATGGGTAATAGAGTATTTCTTGGCAGTTTAGCTGATAAGAAATAGCAGTATCAGTGCCAAGAACATTGCTGTACGGGCATGTTTCTGTGGTAATAACTAAGTCTGGCTTATATTGGATGGTCCATTCTGGGACAACATCCATTTTGGGTGGCAGACTACTTGTATTAAAATGCAAAAAAACTAATGTCACATAAAGGGAGGCTCCCACCGTGTCTCTCTTTATGTTGCTATAAACAGTAAGAAGCATAAGCAATACTATTTAAGCAATATACCACGACAGGGTGGGGGTTATGCTGGGATTTACCCATGCCTTGTGTGGTTGGGTCATGAGGCTGCAGGCTGAGTGAGTAAACTACACCAGAAGTGGCTAAATCCCAGCATAACCCACACCCTGGAGTGGTATATTGTGATTATACAATGCCCCCACTTTTTGTCAAAAAATAAAGAAAAGCACTTTATTTGTTAAATTGTTATTATTTTTTTACTGTATGCATTGCTCCACAAGAAAAAAATAGTGCTGGGTTGCTAGGGATGCATCCGGGGTTGTTAGGGCTGTGAGATTTGACCTACAGTGGTATTGGCGTCCCCAGCTGGTTTGAATATATTTAAAAATAATGATACTGCCTGTATTTTGATATATGTAAAATAGTAAAAATAGATTCTTAAATTATTTTTTTAACATAAAGAGCCTGCGAGTCGGTTTATTTTTTTTCAGACATAGCTTGTGAGTAAGAAGTATATCTGACACACCTGTTGTGAGTGCCACGCCGCCATTCAGCTACAGAGAAAGACCATGTGTTTATTTTTAATTTTTGAAAAAGTCCGAGCTGGGTGCAATATTTGAGTTGCTCTTCTACATATGTGAGACATCATAGTGCAAGCGTTAACAAACTGTGATGTCTCAGCATCTCCTTCCGTGTTCAGTTTTCTTGTCTGAGGTTTTTTTTTTGTTGTTTGTTTGCTGTTTTGTTTTTATTTGATGGGAATGGAAAACTTGTAGGCTTCATGAAGGCATCAGGGCATGTAAGGATCTCATGGCGTGGAGGCGAAAGTCAGCAAAGGAGTTGCAGGGAATGCAGGGACAGGGCTGAGCAATTCATAAAAAATGCTCAGACAGGTGATCTGGGTGCAAAAAATGGCTTTGGAAAGTGGGTTTGGGGTCTGTGAAGCAGGGTTTAAGTTTTTCAGTGAAAGTTTCAGCCTTTGAGGTCTTGTACCCTTTAGCCCCCCAGCTTACCGGCGGTTCAGCAGGAGTTAACATGACGTTTTTTCACTGCTGATTTTAGGGGGTTAGAGTGATTTAAAGAGGAGTGGTTGTAGATGCGGCTGACTGGCACTTTTACCTGTTGGTCATGCCAGGATTTACAATAGGTAAATCATGCCAGCCAGCCAATCAGAGGACAGGATTTTTCAGGCCATTGTATAATAGTGATTTGTAGATAAATCTGCTTTTTCTCAAAAGTGTTTTTACATACCTGTACTATTAGTGTATAGGTGCACCATTCACAAGTGGTTGTTTACATGACTCAAGGCACTTCATGCCACTGGAGGGCTGATTTTATGGTGCACCGTTGTCCCCATCTCCCTTTATATTGACTAGTGAGAAAAGAAAAACTAGCTTTGTTTATCAAAACAAAACTCTTTTAATGCTTTTGAGCAAGAATGAACCTCATGGAGTGGTCAAGAGTATGGCAGCTATGTTTCAATGTGAAAAAGTGCAAAATAATGCACTTAGGGCACAGAAACCAAGGGGCAGAGTACAAAATGGGTGGAATGGTATTCACAACAACCAAGCAGGAAAGAGGCCTGGGGATAATCATATCGGATGACCTAAAGGTGGCCAAGCAGTGTGACAATGCAGTTGGGAGGGCTGGTGAGATGCTGGGGTGCATAAGGAGAGGTATCACCAGAAAAAGGGAGATGATGTTGCCCCTGTATAGATCACTGGTAAGATCTCACCTTGAGTTCTGTGTCCATTTCTTGAGACCACATCTCTGGAAGGACATACTCTAGACAGAGTGGTGGCAGTCCAGAGGAGAGCAATTAAAATGGTACAGGTTCTGCACCAAAAGCCCTATGAGGAGAGGCTAATGGACCTCAATATGTACACCCTGGAAGAGAGGAGAAAGGGGGGGTGATATGACAGAGACCTTTAAATACTTCATGGGGCAAGTAAGGTATGAGAGGGAAGTATTTTTAGAAAGAAAAGGAGCTCAAGAACAAGGGGACATGCTATGATGCTGGAGGGAGTAGATTCAGGAGAGATGTGAGGAGGTACTTCTTCACAGAAATTGTGGAGGATTCCTGGAACGGTCTTCTAGAGAAGGTGGTGAGGACAAAGATGGGGAGGGATTCAAGAATGGATGGGATAGGCATAAGGATATCTTAGCAGAAAGGAGAGGAGAAGGGAGTAGTAGTAGTTGAAGTAAAATGTTTTTATTTATACAGGCTTAATTTAGCAATAAATACACCATTAGGGCTATAAATAAAGGTGTTCCTGTAGATGTTTTGAACATTTTACAAATTACACATTGAGACAATTACAGCAACCAAAACTAATAGAAAAACTTAGAGGGACCAAGAGACGGAGATCAATTAGGGTCTGTGGTGATACTGTAGGTAAGGAAAAATGAACAGACTGGATAGGCCAAGGAGTCCTTATCTGTTATCAAACCCTATGTTCTGTGTAACAGTTTTGAAAGATGTGTTCTTACTCAAAAATAGGAAAAGAGGTTTTCAATAATACAATTTTGCACTTTGTAGCCTCACATGGATATATAAATCACACAAATATATATTAGTTGACTGTTTCATCCTCTTTCTATAATTCAGTTTTCCAAAAAATGCACAGCAGTGCCACTGACATAACCCATCACATTGAGGCTTAAAATGGTTGTAATTTGTCAAAGGCTTACTGTATGCTAGTTATCTAATCGATATAAATAGTAGCATTTTACTTTCTCCTTCTGACGCTCGTTTTTATTAACAAAAGGTGCAAAATCACAAGTTGCAGAATAATTCTTTTTTTCAACACTTTTCAAAAGAAATTGGTGTTATAATGCTTACTGTCAAGTGCAGGAGAAATAAGGACATGATGTCAGCAGAATGTAAAAATATCTTAGTATTAGTGTATTATCAGTACAGATGCTTCATTTAAAATACACTAAAAGGGCCTAATTTTGTAATTTGCAGGACGTAATGGACTAAGAACAAAGGCTCCTTTATTAATGTAGTATTATTGAAAAATGATGGTTTTTTGAATGGGTGTATGAAAGAGGAACCACAGAAAAGAAAAGGGACTCCAAGTGATGAAAAAGATAACTTGGACATTGTACACCACTGGAAGGGGTGCATTCACATAGAGTAAAGCAAAAGAGTAAAGTAGTTGCTTTCATGAAAGGCAGTACTGACAGCTGCAGTATATATTTTTTTTATTTCAGATGGTTTATGTACTTACAACTTAATCATGATGGGTGATGGAATTATTAAAACATTATAAAAAAATGCATTAATGCCACAGATGCTAGTGTTTACCATCCCTTCCCACTCCATCTAACCCAACCTTCCCCTCCCCCACCCCACCCCACATTCAGACCCCCATGTGTATAACTATATATATTATACATTTTACTTTTGCAAACAGATGTTTTTAAAGTATCAAACCAATCCTAAGACCACCTCTCACGACAAAGCTGCAAATGGTGACATGTCATGGTCCATTGTAAATAAGTAAAATAAGTTGCCTCTTACCTGCTGTATATGTCAAGATGAAGTCAAGTTCTTTGCTCATTGTTACCTGGATTCAGTTATTCAACAATGCATTCTCCCACTAACCAGACTGTATTTGTTTCAAGACTGAGCAGGATGCCCCCATGGCACCACTGCTCTTAATATTGTTTATTAAACGCACTGTGGCTCAGCGGGGTTGGGGGCACGCATCATTGTGTGCTCTGGTAAGAGTAAGGGTTTGAAGTGTTAAACAGTGCTGCAAATGTACACCACTGTATGTACTGCTGAACCCTGAGATGATACCAAATTTGCACAGGTGCAGTGGTATATGATGCACATATGAGCTATTGGTTTAGCACTGTGCACTTAGGGCCAATGAATATGGCCTCAGTCCAGTCTGACTACGCTATTCCCAGTAAGTGCATTGCCAACATGTTTAGTGATGTGCTAACCATCTGAAAATAGGAACCATTACATTTCAGTTGGAGTATCCTGGGAAAATACATTATAAAAGTGGGTAAAAGCAGGACCCCACTGAAAATGAGATGTTTCAGCTATCCTGGGTAAATAAACTCTAAATATATATATATTTATAAAATGGGGTGGTAAAATCATAGAAATCCCACTTATACAATTGGACAGAACACGTCACATGACTGTGCATTATTTCCCAATGACCAAACACCTTCCAATACGACCGCACGCCTGAACTACTTTCCAGTTCTCAAAACCTTTTCACCAGCAGCAAGACCACTCCACACCTGGTGCAGCTAGGCACCCACACTAACACACATATGCAACTGACACCCACAGGCATAAGTAAATATACCAGTAGTAGCCCCACACTGTACAAACTGATCTCTTCATCATGCCATTAATGTTTAAATAAAATGTAATTTAAAAATCAAATCCTGCCTGCCATTTTCAGAGTCTCTCAGTGTACAACCACTTTTATTACTGTAACCACTGTGACCAATCAGTCTGATTAACACAAACCTTGCTGTATATAAAAAAGCAGGAGAACATACATTTTTTCTTTGTCTTCTCTTAATTTGTGTGAAAAAAGCTGCATTTCGAGGGAGAGTACCGCAATCATGGAAGACTTTCACTTTCACTGCCGAAATGTAGCGTGACCGAGTGGTGCGCATTTCAGAAAGTGAGAACCTGTTAAGAGACGAAAGTAAGCCCCTCTCTGTTTAAAAAATGAGAAAAGTGACTCCCTCCTGTTGGTTTGTGTTCCCTTTGGGTAATACAAGTTACATACTGTATCGAGAAAGGGCAGAGGATAGAACCCGAGTGGGTAGCTTTAGGGACGTCGGCGGGCGGAAGCAAGTGTTGCTATGGCAAAACTCTGGCTTCCTTCTACCTCCTAAAGTTACCCGACTATCGATCGCTCCCACCCACCCTTTCAACTATGTAACTCTGTAATACCAAAGAGAACCTAAACTCTCAGAAGGAATCACCCCCAGATGAGGAGTTCAAAAAGGCCATGTTGAAAATTTGGTGAAAGAATTCTAAAAATGGCCGAGTTACTAACATACTAACATACTAAAATACCAACAAAATAGGCCTAACGGTCTTTCACGTCTGCTTGTTTGGTCAGCCCCCATCCTGGGAGCTGACCTTGCAGCCCCCCTCTCCTTCTCTGGCTTCTCCCTTCCCAGTTCCGGATATTCTCGCTGCATTGGACTTTGCTTCCAGAATCCTTCCCCTGTACCTGTCCCACCCCCTCTTGAACCCCTCCACCGTCTCTGCCTCCACCAGCCCCTGGGCAGGAGCATTCCATGGCTCCACCACCCTCTCAGTGAAGTAGCACCTCCTCCTTTCTCCCTGAATCTTCCCCTCCAGCTTCCACCCATGCCTCTAGTTGCCCCTCTTCCTTCCTTTGAAGCACCCTGACTGCTCCTCCCCTATTTACCCCCTTCATGTACCTGAAGACCTCTATCATGTGCCCCCGGTCCCTTCTGTCTTCCAATGTGTACATATTTAGCTCTTCGAGCCTCTCCCCATAGGTCCTGTCCCCTAAGCCCCAAATCATTTTGGTTGCCCTCCTCTGGATCCTCTCCAGGAGTTTAATGTCCCTCTTTAAGTGTGGCCTCCAAAACTGCACGCAGTACTCTAGGTGCAACCTCACCAAGCAGTTATACAAAGGGAGTATCACTTCCCTCCTTCTGGAGGTGATCCCCCTAGAGATGCATCCCAGCATCCTGTTGGTCTTGGCTGCTGCCCTCCTACAAGTCTCCGAGTTGTTCATCTTGACATCCACTACCAACCCCAGGTCCCTCTCAGCCATTGAGACTTGTAGCATCCCCCCCCCGGGTGTACACTTGGCCCAGGTTTCTGGCCCCCAGGTGCAGTACCTTGCATTTCCTGCATTGAACCTCAGCTTCCACTTTCTAGACCATCTTTCCAGAGCCTCCAGGTCCCCTTGTAGGGCCACCCTCCCCTCTCCCCATCCACCACCGCCCCCAGTTTTGAGTCATCTGCAAAGAGACTCATCTCACTCCTGATACCTGTCCTTATGTCAGAGCGTGAGGCATTGAACAGGAGGCCCAAGGACTGATCCCTGTGGGACCCCACTAATGACCCTCCTTGGGATGAGACTATTCCACTCAACTACGACCTCTGGGTCCAGTCCTGGAGCCAATTGCCTATCCATCTGATCATCTGGTTTCCCACCCCCATTTCTCTCAGCTTATCCAACAGGCCCTCATTAGGAACAGAGTCAAATGCCTTGCTGAAGTCTAGAAAGAGGATGACCACTGATCTACCCAGGTCCAAGGCACTTGTCACCCAGTCATAGAACTCCACAAGGTTTGTCTGATATGATTTTCTCAGGACGAATCCATGCTGCTTATCGTCCAGGCACCCTGACTTTTCCAGGTCCCCCCTAGCCTCTCCTTGACAATGCTCTCCATCACCTTGCCCACCACCGATGTCAGGCTGACAGGCCTGTAGTTCCCTGCCACCTCCCTTGAACCCCCCTTGTGGATAGGCACTATATGCACCACCTTCCAGTCCTGGGACACCCACCCTGTCCTCAGAGAGATGGTGAAAGCTCTGCCAGGGGTTTCGCCAGGACATCTGCAAGTTCCTTCAGCACTCTGGGATGTAATTTATCTGGCCCCAGTGCTTTCTCCATCTTAAGGGACCTGAGGGCTTCCCTCACTCTCTCTCTGCTGTGATTTCCACTTCCGCTACCTCTTCTCCCTGCTTAGCCTTCCCCCCTCCTGCCAGTGATGCCTCCCCCTCTCCCCAGACCTGCTGATTGGTAAGGGTCCCCCCCTCCTCAGTATCACTGTCTCCTCCAATGTATGATGCAGCACCCTCATTTTCCTTGGTGAAAACTGAGGTGAAGTACTCATTTAGCACCTCAGCCTGCTCCCCAGGTCTTGTGCCCATCTCTCCCCTGTTTAAAATCCTGCTAATCTGCCCCTTCACCCTTCGTTTTTCCCCAATGTATCTAAAGAACCCCTTGTTCCCTCTTCTAATTTCCTGGCAGATTCTGCTTCTTCCTTGCCTTAGCTGCCCTCACCACCCTAGTGGCCCTTCTAGCCATCAGCTCATACTCCCCTCAATCCCTTTCACTCCTTGAGCACTTGAATTGCCTGTTGGTTGCCATCTTTCCCCGTACCACCTCCTGGACCTCCTGCTCCACCAGCAGGGTTTTTGGGCCCTACCGCATTTTCGTCTTACTCTTGCACAGGTGTTGGTAGCATCCTGCACCCCTCTCCTGATGATTTCCCACCTACTGTCAGCATCCATGTCTGACCCTATCACATCCAAATGCTCCTTAAAGATCCTTCCCATTTCCTTAAAATCCGCCCACCTGAAGTCAGTTACCTCCATCTTTGTGCAGCCTTCTGCTCCTTCTAGATCCAGGCAGAACCAGACCGTGGCATGGCCACTCCCCACCAATGGGTCCCTTACCTCCAGGCCCCCAATCTGCACTGTCTGCCAGGACCACATCCAGTACCCGCGCCTCTCTGGTTGGTTCCCCCACCTGCTGAGTTAGGAATGCATCTTGAAAGACATACAACAACCTCTGTTCCCTGGCCACCAGGGATGTCATAGTCTTCCAGTCTGTTCCTGGCATGTTTAAGTCCCCCAACACCACCACCCTTCCCCTGCCCAATCTGCAGAGTCTCCCAACATCTGCCACCCGACTCTCCTCCAGCGTCTCCGCCAGCACAGGGGGTCTATACACCACTCCTATTTTTACTCTCTTGCCCCTCCCTTGTAATCAAGGTGACCCAAATCGCCTTCACGGTTCCCTCCACCTCCTCTACTCCCCCTATGCCAATGCAATTTTTGACTATCATTGCTACCCCTCCTCCCCTTCCCTCTCCCCTGTCCTTCCTGAACATAGTGTAACCCTCCAGGTTTGGGTCCCAGTCGTGTCCTGCAGTGGCCCAGGTCTCAGTGACAGCTGCCACATCCACTGCTCCCTCAGTTAGCATCACCTGGAGCTCAGGCACTTTATTGCCCAAGCTCCTGGCATTTAGCAGGACTACCTTCCACCCTTTCCCTATACTTCCATTTCTGCTGCTCGTGTTCCCTTGGGGATTCCATTTTCCCCTAGTCTGCACTTTACCAGTCGGCCTTTTCCCACATTCCTCCAGCTCCCCAGGGGGTTGGAGACAGAGTCCCTCCTTTATCGGACCCCCCGCGACAGCTTTTTCTCCCATCCCTCCCCCCTTCACAAGTTTATACCCCACTTTTCACCAATGAACCCCTCTATTTTCAACTTAAGGATTCCCCTCCCCTCCAAATTGAGATGGAGCCTATCTCAAGCAGACAGCTCCTTATCCTCCCAGGTCTCCCCCCAATCCCCCATCAACCCATACCCTCTGGCCTCACACCACTCCCCGAGCCACTGGTTTATCGCCCTATCTTCCTTTTGTGTTCTCCACTAGCCCTTGGCACCAGCAGGATTTCCCAAGAAGAAAATTGTGCATCCTATGTCATGACAGACCCTGGCAAGCTCCCTGAACCTTGCCTGTATCTCTAGCTCGCTATTTCCCTCAATGTCATTTGTACCCAGGTGGACCAGTATGTCTGGGGAACCCCCACAATCCTTTGCCAGCTGATATACCTCGTGCTTGGCCCTGTGCACCATTAGTCCAGGGAAGCATTTTGTTCTAACTGGCCAGGCTTCTCCCTCCCTATCCCATTTGATACCCCTGATCATAGAATCCCCCCAACAGGAGCACTCTGACCACTCCTTTTCCTCCATTTCTCCCCCTTCCATGTCCCTCATCCTTTCTACTGGCCCCTCCACCCAGCCGGCTCCTTGTTCCTCCCCCTATCTGGGTGCCACATGCCGCCCCCTCCTTATTTACCCTGGCCACCCCCTCCCCTCCGATCCTATGCCTCTCCTCCTCCCGAGTATCCTTCTGTACCTCGCTAACTCCCCCCTCACTGCTCATGACTGGTCCTTCTCCCCCATCAGCTAAACTAGCCTGGCTCGTCCTCCCTTCCTTCCTGTCTCCATTTAGTCCCTCCTTGCTTGTCGTGCTCCCCTGGCCTAAACCCTCAGCTCCCTTTACTGTATCCTTCTTGTACTTCTGGTCCTTCTCCTTGCCCTTTCCTCCCTACTGGTCCTTCTCCTTGCACTTTCCTCCCTTTCCCCCCTGCCCCTCCTGCTCTGATCCACTGCTCCCCCATTTTCCTGCATTCCAGGTTCCCCCCTGTTCTTCCTGCTATCCAGCCCCTGCCTCCTGCCCCCCCACTCCCTTTCCATCTCTAACCACCCCTGTCATGGCTACATCACCCCCCTCATCCTGAAGCAGAAGAAGAGAATTGAAGTGGTTACTGAGCGTAAGGTCTGATCCACCTTCCCACCTTGCTTCCTTCTGTCCAGTCCCAGACATCTGCCTACTTCCCTGAGAATGTTGTCCCTCTGGCCCCCCTTTTGTGAGGGTCCCCATTTACCTGCCTGCTTTCTTGGTAGTGTCCTCCTTTTGGGCCCCCTCTGCCAGGGTTCTTATACGACCCCAGAGTATTCTTCTGCACTCCTTTTCCTATGCCCCTGCCCCTAGTGCTTGGTGCAACCCCGTGGGAGATCCCCTGCCCTGTTTTATTTTTATTTAGCTTTTGTTGACTGGGTAGGTACACCAGACAAGTAATATGCCAATTTTCAGGAACGACCCGGGAGATTACAACAATGGGGTACAAAGAGGTACAGAAAAAACACGGTACATCTTAACAGCACAACAACATGTGAAAGTACAATGGGAAGCATCATCAAGGAGAAACAGGTCATATACAAGTATAACAGATTACATTTTAGCACAACCAGAATAGGTAGTCGTGGACTATAATAAAAAATAAAATTCAGTCAAGTACTCAGGGTACACAATATAGTCTGGGGGACAAGCAAGGTTTGGCAGACAGTTCCTGTGACAGCAAACTAGGGGCCAGTAGACAGAAGCCATTGCACTAGGGGGGCCTGGGCCAATCACACACCCAGGCAAGTTTCAGGAAGCCCCACAAGGATTTGCGGAAGCACTGATCTGAGGGGGCCAAGCGGACATACTCAGGAAAGGAATTCCCCAATCATACCTCCCTCCTTTCCACCAGCTGTCTCCTAATCCCCGCAACCTCCTCCCTAAGCTGTACCAGCTGATAGCACACTGGGCTACCACCGAACTTCCAAGCCCAGTCCAATATCATGACTGCTCCACACCATGTGCACCCCACCACCCTCCTAAAGATGCCAGCCCTAATGACGTGTGGTCCCATCCCCCTCCAAGTAGGTTTCCTTGGGTGAGCCACCAGGTTCTCCACTAGTCCAAGATACACCCCTACTGACTAATCAGGTCACCCACTAATCCTAGATACAGTCCCACAGTAAACCGGTAACCCTGTTACTAGGTGCAGTACAACACAGTAAACTTATAAGAGAAGTGAACAACTCCCTAAGCTCCTCTCTCCCAGTCTTTAAATCCAACCCCCAGTGGCTAGAACTACATGAGCTGCACCTGCAGCCTTTTCCTCCAATTGCAGGGCAGGTGTTCCCCTATAAATAAGCAGAGCTCTGGGGAGGGAGGGGTGGGGAGGGTGGGATTAGGGCCTACACCCGACTCTCGAGAGAGTGTATCAGCCCTGTGTCTGCCCCTCCAAGCCCTGCAACCAAAGAACCAACCCAAAGCAAATCCCACCAAATAGGTTTTAAATCAGAAGAACTAGGCCTCCACCAGTGTAGCCTGTTACACAGTGAAACATCCAACAAATGAGCCCACTTACAGCCACCAAACAAGTTTTCAAACTTCCAAAAGCCCCAAAAACAATACCCTGCTAGTCCCTTAGAAGTAAGAACAAAAAGAAATAACCTTCTACCAAGTAAAATCCACAAGAAACCCTGTAGAAACAACAAGAAGCAGCTACTGTACTGGAACACAACTGATCCTGTCCCCTTCTAGTTCCTTCTGAGTTATGCGCGTTTGTTGGAATTTCTGTTGGAATATTTTTACACATGCACATAACTTTGGTAAGTTTCAATATTTTGAGTCCAAATTTTCAACATAGCCATTATTTCACACCACCTCATGAACAGTATAGCTGTAATTTTTCACATCCTGTCTGAAATGTGTTTTCACACCTGTGGTGCGAAATGGCATTTTAGCATGGATTTGAATATTTTCACCTATGGGATTTATGAAGTAGGGTCATAAGAAGACTATGTTGACATTTTGGGTCAAAATATGAAAAAATGTCAAAGTAATGAACATTTGTTGCAATTTCACTATGATAAATCATAACTTTTGAAATTTTAAATACTTTGACCCCAGATTTTCAACATAGCCTTCTTATTACCCAACCTCAAGTATATCACAGCTGTCATTTTTCAAATCCTGCCCAAACTGTGTTTTTGCACCTGTGTCACGGAATGGTGCTGCAGTTGTGCTAAATTACGTTTTGGTGGGGATTCAAAAATTTTCTGTAACAGGTACATGAGGTAGAGTAATAAGATGGCCATGCTGACAGTTTGGTCACTGTTGTCCTATAAAGGGAAGTGCAGGGCCCTGTGCTTCCACAGCTACATACATATATATATATATATATATATATATATATATATATATATATATATATATACTGGCCCAGATATTCAAAAGGGTTTAGCCATGCTAACAGAGTTCTTGCCATGTGCAAGTCCAAATGTGCCATTCTGCGATATTCAGCAGGAGGCAGTTATCGCCACTGGCACCAGGTTACGCAGAAGAGAGCAATGCAAATGAATGCATGCTCAACAGGAGGGAGGATCATGCATAACCTGCGCAACCCGATATTAAGTCGGGTTTGTGGCAGAGTTGTGCATGCGAACCTCCAAGGCTGCGCCCACAAGCTTGAGCCAAAAAAGGCTTAAGTCGAGGCCACCCACAGGTGAGCTGCTGCATTGCAGAGCAACACAGCAGCTGCCACCCTGGCTGGCCCCAACTTGCTCCCTGTGCCCCCACCAGCCCGATGCGTGGGCAGTACCGTACATGTCCCCACATCCCACAGCCCGATCGCGGGCAGAACCTTATAAAACCCCCAGTACCCGATCACGGGCAGAACCTGTATAACCCCCAGTGCCCGATCGCGGGCAGAACCTGTATAAACCCCCAGTGCCCGATGCGGGCAGAACCTGTATAAACCCCCAGTGCCCGGTCGGCGGGCAGATGTAACCCTCCCCCAGCCGAATAACTCCCTGGTGGTCCGGTGGACGTAAAGCCCGATCGGCGGGCAGAATGTCACAACACAACCCCCAAACATCTCCCTGGTGTCTGGTGTCCCCCCACCCACCCACGAAGCCCCTCCACCCGCTCCCCGCGGCGGCGGCGACAGCATCCACCGCCTCCCCGCCCGCGCCCGCCGACTGACTGTCCGGTAGGGAGATTCCCCGAGTGAAGGCAGCGGTCAGAGGCAGAGCAGTAGTCAGCAGCCATGGTGCATGCTCTGTACAGACACCCCTTTTTTTTGTTAATAATTAAAAGTAATAGTCCCTTTCCAGCAGGTCATGGGTGTGAACAGCTAAGAGAAGAAGCAAGAGTGGGGGAGGTAGCAGAATGTGCAGTTTGTGCTATAGAAGATCGGTGACTGAATTGCAGTGAGACAGCTGGCATCAGCAGCAAGAGGTGGCACCAGAACAATGTGGGGTTGCGCCTGACGGTGAGTGGCAGCTGGGCCATGGCAGTGGGAGGGGTTGGTCCTCAGCAGCAGGACCTAGACCAGTCAGCCTTAACAACCTTACCTCCCCAGCATCCTCAACACAGCAGAAACTCAGAGCTAACTAGGCACCACATAGCAGCCCACTTAGCTCCAGACAGCATTATCCTCTTCACCCAGTGGGTCGGTGTGTTGAGTCAGTGGCAGTACCATAGGGCAGGTGCTCTCCACCTAATTTATTAGTTTATTAAAGAGACTTTTGGGGCATGAGTTTAGCACCAAGAAAGGAGCAGGCAGCCAAACAGATGGCCAAGGCTGTGAGGGGGGTGGACAATCAGCCCAGGTAGCTCCACCTTAAACATGCATGATAGGCCTATGGGCCACATGGCCATTCCAGCAGGGAGGGCTAACCTTGAAAGGACAGCCCAGCAGGGCTTAGCTAAAGGTCCCTAGACTGCAGTAACATAGAAACATAGACTTTGACAGCAGATAAGGACTGCTTGGCCCACCCAGTCTGCCCAGTTCCCCTACCTATGGGATAAGCTGCAGATTCTAGTTAACCAACAGCTTACTTCCTCCTAGCCCCCCACTATAATTGCCTTATGTCTGTCCCATGCATTCTTGAATTCCCCCCACTGTTTTTGACCCCACAACCTCTTCAGGGAGGCAGTTCCATGCGTCCACCACCCTCTCTGTGAAATAATTCTTCCTCACGTTGCCCCTGAGCCGTCCCACCTCTATCTTCAAATTGTGCCACCTTGTTCTTGCACATCTCTTTTTCTGAAAGATATTACCCTCTTGGACTTTGTTGATTCCCTTGAGGTACTTGAAAGTTTCTATTATGCCTCCCCCCACCCTTTCCTCCAGGGTATACATATTAAGCTTCTTTAGTCTCTCTTTGTATGGTTTCTGGTGCAGACCCTGCACCATTTTAGTTGCCCTCTTCTGGACTGCCTCTATCCTGTCTATGTCCTTGCAGAAATGGGGTCTTCAGAACCACATGCAGTACTCCAGATGGGATATCACCAACTGTCTGTACAGAGGGATGACAACTGCCTGTTTTTTACTGGTGATGCCTCTCCCTATGCATCCCAGCATCCCCTCGGCCTTCCTTACTGCCTTCTCACATTGCCTGCCTACCTTTAGGTCATCTGATATGACTACCCCCCAGGTCCTTTTCCATTTTTGTTGTTATTAGTACCCCCAACTGTGTATGCTTCTCTGGGTTTTGTTTCCTATGTGCATTACTTGCACTTTTTGTATTGAATCAAAAGCTGCCATACATTTTGACCATTCCTCTAACCTTGCCAAGTTCCTTCTCATCCTTTCCACTCCCCCACTGTGTATCAACCCTGTTGCAGATCTTCATGTCATCTGCAAAGAGGCATACTTTTCCTTCCAGTCCCTCTGCAATATCACTTATAAAGACATTAAAGAGGACTGGCCCCAGTTCTGAACCCTGCGATACCCCGCTAGTAACCCCTCTTTTTTTCGGAGTGGACTCCATTTACTTTTACCCTCTGTGTCCTTTTGTCCAACCAATTTTTTACCCAGGCTACCATCCTGAGACCCACTTTCAGGCTGGCTAACTTGTTTATTAATCTTTTGTGTGGTACTGTATCAAATGCCTTGCTAAAGTCTAGGTAGACCATGTCCACAGCTCCTCCTTGGTCTACTACTTTGGTCACCCAGTCAAAGAAATCTGTTAGATTCGTCTGACATGACCTTCACACTGTGAATCCATGCTGTCTTGGGTCCTGTGCCCCGTTGGCCTCTAGGTACTCAACTGTTCTTTCTTTCAGAAGTGATTCCATCGTTTTCCCCTACCATTGAGGTCAAACTAATAGGTCTGTAGTTTCCTGCCTCTGCCTTGTTCCCACTTTTTGTGAAGGGGAATCACATCCCCTTCCTCCAGTCATCAGGTACTACACCATCCTCCCATGATCTGTTAAATAGGTAGTCAGTGGTGTCACTAGTTCTCCCCTAGTTCTTTTAGAATTCTGGGGTGAATCCCATCAGGCCCATTGCCCTGTCCATCTTGAATTCTTTCAGGACCCTTTCTTCTGTGAATGGACTGGTATCGACCCCCCTATCCAGAGTGCTTCTATTGTTTGTTTTAGGTATGTCCCCCTCCTCTTCTTTTGTGAATACTGAACAAAAGTATTCATTCAGTATCTCTGCCTTTTCACTGTCACCCTCTGCCCACCTCGTCCCCTTTACTAAGCCTCACTATCCCTCCCTTGGTCTTTCTTCACTCCCTGATGTACCTATAAAAGGTTTTATGCCCCTTCTTAACTGAGTTGGCTATCTTTTCCTTGGTTTGGGCCTTTGCTATTCTGACTGCCTTCCCCGCTGCCTTCTGCTTTAACTGGTACAGTTCTCTGTCCTGCTTCTTCTGTGTTTCCTTATACTTCCTGAATGCTATCTTTTTCTCCCTAACCTTCCCCGCCACCTCTTTTGAGAACCATAGTGCTTTTTTTTTCTTCATTTTGTTTTGTTTATTTGCCTCACACAAAGGCTTGTTGCCTCTGTGATGGCAGTTTTGATTTTTCCCCTTTGTTTCTCCACCCTTCCTTCCTGCTCTTTTGCTCACGCATTCCTTAGGCACTCTCCCATTCTGCCAAAGTCAGCCCTCCGAAAGTCCAGTACCCTTGCTTTTGTATGGCTTGACTCTATGGCTATGTTTATTGTGAAGCAAGCAGGAAAGGAGGTTCCAAGATGTACCATGCAAACGGCAATAGAAGTACAGAAAACATAAGCAGCTGAGCACCGTCCGCCATGTAAAATCCTTATCCAAACACCAAAAGGCAAGAGGCAAGACTAAGCAGGCAAAAGTGATTTAATGTCCAGAAGGTAAGGCAAAAATACAAAGTTGCAATAGTGCACGAGTTGTGTGACCCTACACTACGAGGCCTGACTGGTTTCGCACATGTGCAGAACCTCAGGGAAGGCCTTAACTCCCATACATGCCTGCATTAAATACAGGCAGATTTTAAAGACACAGTGAAAAAAATCAGTGCAATAAGATGATAAAAGGTTAAGGGTAAAAGTAAAACAAATGCTGAGCAAATGCGTGCTAGACAATGCTGAGGCTACCTTTATGCCACTATATTAATATCATTAGCGATATCCTTCACTCAAAAACTAAGGACTGGCAGACATTAAGGAGGGGATCTCTTTACTACCATTGAGATAAGGCCCTATTAAATTAAATCAAATGTCCTGGTTGTCATAGTAACACACCTAGTACATTGACAGAAGTGGGCCCTAAACTAAATTCATTTAGATCTATATTAATATTTACAAACAAATAAGGCAAAAAATAAATGGACAAAATATTGATTTTTGGAATGGTACAAGCTATACAATCACCATCTAGAGACCACGAAATTCATCAATAAGTTAATATTCGTTTTTCTTCTTTTAAGGAAGGGTATAATATCAAAAGAATCATTCAAGCCAGGGTGGACTAGAGAGCCAAGTTGGAAAATCCAGAAGGCTTCTCTATATAATAGTAAGTTGTCCAGATCTCCTGCTCGTACCCCAACGCTCACCTTCTTAATACCACAGAATGTAAACTCATGTACAGTACAGTACCATTCCTGATGTTCAAGACATGTTTAGCCAAAGCATTCCTTTCATCCCTACATCTGATTTCACTAGATGCTCACATATCCTAGTCTAAGGGGGGGGAGGGGGTGTAGTCTTTCCTGCATAGAATGTGTCACATTTACATGTAGCTAGATAAACTACACCCGTAGTAGAACAATTAATAAATTATGTAATATAAAAAGTGTGTGTGGCGGCAGTAGAAAAATGTTTGGTTTCAGTGATTACTGTACAGAATTTGCAATGTCCACAATTATAGCACCCAACAGGTGGTGGAGGCAACCAGTGTGAACTGGGTCTTACTGTGGGTTGGAGCGAATGTACAGGTAAGACAGAGATTTTTCCCCACTTGTATACAATCCTAGGTGTGTGGGTCACAATATTATGTGGAGCTGGAGCCAAGGAAGCATTTAAACGTATCACCTAGGATCCTGGTTTCCCTCCCGGACAGATGCAGACCATCGTGCCAGTATAGGTCTGTATCCCTCCAGGTGGACCCCCAGACCCCAATGAAGTCAAACCCCTGTGCTCTGCACCAGTTTTTCAACCATTCATTGAATCACAGGGTGCAGAGTACCCTAGCTTCACCCATGCAATAGACAGGCAGCACCTCCAAGAAGGTTACCGTGCATGCTGCTTTTGTCTAAGGCACCTCTTCGACTCCACAAACTCCTCCTGCACAGTTCTGATCCCATTCTCAGCTAGGTCATTTGTCCCTAGGTGGACAATGACATCCAGCTCCCTCTCCCATGCAGCTGCTTCCATGATCCTGAGGATTCACTTTCTGTTCCTCCATACCAATGCACCAGGCAGGCACCGTCATCCTCCCTCTCCCTCCCTCCCCAATACTACCCCCCTAATGACTGAGTCTCCAACCAGGAGTTGTTTCCTTCCCCTATAGGATCTTGTGCCATCCTTCTGTGGGTCTCCTTTGTGGAGATTCCCAGCATCCTTCTTGGTCTCCACTAAGGGTGCCTCCACAGAGGATAAAACGCTCTGCCAGAAAGGTATATGAATTATGGAGAGGTACAACTAATGGGATGTGCCTCTGTTCCACCACCCTCACCCTCCCTGAGCCCACCATAGTCCAACCACTCCTATTCTTGGCAACCTCTGAGGCAGCGGCAGCATCCCTGGTGGTCCCTGGGTGGGGAGGAGATTTTCCAATCCACTGCCAGGTCCTGGGTGGGGGAGAAGGTTTCCCTACTTTTTTCCAGGACAGCCTGGAGACGGGCAACTTCCTCTCTCAGAGCATAGAGGTATCTGCAAATAGGGCAGGATCGCAGCCTCCAGAATGTCTCCCTGAAGACTGCCACCCCACAGCCAGTGCATTGCACCCCTATATCTGTCTATAACTGTCTTCTTTGGGCCTCACACAGGTGGTTTCCACTGCTACGCATAAATCTGGACACTCTTTAGACTTAGTCTTCCTTCTAGGGATCAACGTATCCGACATGGGGGTGGAACCAGTCGCCTGGTCTGATCACCACATCGTGAAGTTCAATTTTTTCACCCACCTGAGAAGACCAGCCCCTGTGGAGATGGTCAAGTACCGACCATTACGGAATGTTACTCCACAAGGTCTAGTGGCAGTCCTTGACCTCTCATCTTTCGGTTCGGTGAGCAATAGCCCAGAAGCATTGGTGCTGGCCTATAATAAGGCGAGCACGATGGCTCTGATTCTATTGCTCTGTTTATGAGCACCCCTATCCCTTCGCCTCCCAGAGCCCCATGGTTTGATGGGACCCTGAGGAGATGCGGAGACAGGGGTAAGGTTAGAGCTGCGCTGGCGAGGGTCCGCCTCGATGCCTACCACTTAGATTGATGGAACATCATGTTAGCTATCAATCTGCAATCACCCATAAGAAGGCAGAATTCCTGTCCAGGAGATTGCAGTTGCTCAGAATCGACCGCTCAGCTGTTCCAACTGTAGACAGACTGTACAACCCAGCCTGCCTGCATGTTCAGAAAGCTTTTTCGCACAGAGTATGGCGAGCTCACTTATACTTGCAACTAAAGTGGCCGTATATCAGGATGAACCTGGGTCCGTAACCTCTATGGGTGATGCTCTTGGACAGCATGAGATGACAGTGCCTCATTTCTCCTGGACTTCTTTGACGACCTGAGTTCGTGGACATTATGAGGATCATCCATTCTATGCATCCCACAAGTTGTGGTTTGGATCCCGTCCGACTCCCCTCATTTTGGGTTGTTTTGATATCATCGGTCCGGTCCTGGCGCCAAATAGTCTGGTGCTCTGGATGTAAGTAGTTTCCTGCTCCTTGAAAGAGGCAGTAGTGACTTCTCTCTTGAAGAAAGCTTCCTTGGACCCGACTGTTTTTCTAATTATCGGTTTATCTCTAACCTCCCTTTATTGGGAAGGTTATTGAGAAGGTCGTGGCAGTTCAATTGGATGACCATTTAACCATCCATAATGTCTAGAATCCTTCCAGTCGGCTTCAAAAGACATAGCACCGAGACTGCGCTGGTTCGGTGTTAAATGATCTTCTGATGGCGAGGGATCAGAAGAGACGCTCCATTCTTGTTCTTTTGATCTCTGCAGCCTTTGACACAGTGGACCACATGGTGTTGTTAGCCTGGGGCAAATCTGTGGAATGTCTGGAACCGTTTTGCAATGGTTCATCATTCCTTACCGGAGATAGAGTGTTGTGTCGAGTTTTTCCTCTGACCCAATTCCTTTGTTGTGTGGAGTGCCCCAGGGATCCGTGCTGTCACCCATGTTGTTTGCAGTGTATATGCTGCCCTCGGAGGTATCATTAGACGATATGGGCTGAGGTTTCACTGCTATTCTGATGATACCCAGCTCTATCTGTCTTTTGCACCGACCAGGATGGAGCTCTCGTGTTTAACAACTGTCTGGGGAGATCCAAGATTGGATGGATTCTAGTTGGCTAAAGTTGAACTCTCGGAGAAAACAGAAGTGTTGGTAGTGGACCCAGGTGGTTCGGATGGTGAGGCCGGCAATTGGTGCTCCATCTGGAATTGTCCTTGGTGGAGTATCTCTGCCATCCTCAGAACGGAAGCGAGCCTGGGTTTATTCTGATGAAAGGCTGACTCTTAAAGCTCAGGTGTCAGCCGTTGTCAAGATTTCCTTTTATCATCTTAGGAATATTGCCAGGGTTAGGCATCTTGTTCCGTCCGACTCCCTGCTACTTTGGTTCACACTTTGTATCCTCACGCTTGGACTACTGCAACGCCTTTACTGGGCTTTCTGGGGTTGAAATCTGTTGCTTCATAGCTGGTGCAGAACGCTGCAGCCCGGTTTTGACTGGGAGAAGTCGGTCCTGTCATATCACCTCGTATGCGCAAACTGCACTGGCTTCCCCGATGTGATGGATCACCTTTAAAGTCATTTTACTGGCTTTTAAAGCCCTTCACAACCAGGGTCCAGCCTATCTGAAAGACCTCCTGGTTCCTTACTGCCCTGACCGATTACTCCGCTCGGCCGACATGGGGTTGTTAGAGATCCCAAGAGTGAGTTTAAAATCTTCTGGCAGCAGAGCGTTTTCGCATGCTGCACCCACTCTTTGGAACTCTCTACCATGTCGGTTACGGCAGTGCACCTCCGTGGAACTTTTCAAGAGGGATTTGAAAACTTATTTGTGGAATATGGCTTTTTTAGATAATTAAGTTATTTATAAATGCTTGAATTTTATTATTAATACTCTATTTCGTTGTATGTTGATTTTATGTACATGTTCTGTTTTTATGTAGTGTTTTGAACTGTTTTTAAAATTGTTCAGCACCTTGATACACTGAAAGGTGCTATATAAATAAAATTATTATTATTATTATTATTATATACCAGTATAGCTACAATAGGCACCACAGCCAGGGACAAGGCTTGCTTGTCTGTTAATTTAGTTAAAAGGTAGTTCCCACAGAAGGAGGAGCCTTCTACCTCACAATTCCCCTAATAACCAGAGGGGTTTGTGTATAGTAATTTATGCTAATGTAAAGCGCTGACTATTGCCTTCTAAAGGGAGCTATAGAATGACTGCATGATTTAAAGAGACAGCACTGCTTACTGAAACATCTGAATTGCCTGCTGTTCTGCCCCCTTCTAATTGTTGCTGCCCCACTGAATTTATTTGATACTGCCTAGGTCTTTTAAAGTAAAATGCACAACTGAACTGTCCATTTTAAACAACTTCAGAGATTTAAAGTGATACCCCTCACTGAACTGCCTATTTTAAACTATCTTTGGTAATCAAAGTAAAAGGTACTATTGAACTGCCTGTTTTAAAGCCTAACATATTTGCAAGTAACACCCTTTGGTAACTGCCTGGTAAAGACTGCCTGCAGCATTTAAAGCAGTTACAGCCAACCAGTATTTTAAGTGACAGTGCTTATGTTAACTGCTCCTTGTTCAAGGGTCTGTGCCTTTATTGTTTGAACGACAAATCATTAACTCAGACTGCATGATCTGCAGCTTTTGCATTTACCAGAGGCTGTACCATGTAAATGCAGTAAACCAGCCATGTTCCATGCTTCAGAGACGGAAAAGGGGTTTAGTTATCGTGGGTGACAGTGAGGCCCATTCTGCACCAGGAAACTACAGAACATTTTCTCCCTCGTTACACTATTGATCAGCTTAGGAACTGCTTTGGTTCAGTAGAAAAGACTTTCAGACATAAAGTGGGCTGAGGTTCTTCCTTCCACAGGTTCTACAGAGGTTAATCTTCCTTTGCTGGGACCCTCAGGAGCTTGGAGGTTCAACATCTCCACAGGTTCCATAGAAGTTCATCATCCTTTCCCAGAATCCTCGGTGGCTCAGAGGTTCAGCACTTCTTCAGTTCTTCAAGGGCTTCTTCATTTCCCAGGCTCCACAGCAGCTTGGAAGCTCAGTATTTCTTCACATTTGTTGGGTTTTTTTTGCCATTTCCTGGGCTGTGCAGCAGCTTGTAAATCCAAATTTTCTTTGTGTCTCTGATTCTGAGCATACCCAATGGCAGGAAATGGTAGCTTGTTTCTAGAATTTTGGATTAAGATTCAGATATTTGGGATTTTGGATTTTAATAGTATACTGGACTCAGAATTGGATGTGGAATCAAATCCAGGTATTGGCAATCATAACAGAATACATTTGGAAGATCGTAATTTGTACTCTCCCGAGTCATGCCTGAAAATAGGCAAGGTTATTGCCTAAGATACTTACCCGGTCATTAAAAGCTAATAAATAAATTCCAATAACCCCCTAATGAGACTGATTGCTGGCCAAAATGGCTTTTTACTGCTGAGGTTGTGAGCTCAATGTGAGCAGCAGACCTTAGCCCAGAGTGAGGGTCTTTTAGAAGGAGGTTGCATAAGAAAGAACGGCAGTGCCTCAGTGCATCTGTGTGCATGCAGCAGTAGTTGTAGGCATCTCTGGGCAACCAGCAATGTCGACTGTAGCTGTCTGTACATATCTTACTGAGAGGAGTCCCTTGGAATAGGCAATATAAACTGAGCCAGGTTTACACAGGAAGTCAAACTTGTGCAGCACGACTGTGGCGGAGGTTGCTCCCATAATCGAAGATGGGAATTATGACGGAGACAACTATTTCCAGCCTGATGACCATGGAGAATCAGTCAATATTTTTAAATAGAAACCTATTTTGGGGTCTGCCTTTGCTATTTATTTTGTTGAAATAGCACTCCTGTGTTCAGCCAGACAACTTGATATTTGCAAGAAAGTGCTACTGACAGCTGGGTATCATCCGGAGTGATCAGAATTAGATGATCAAGCTCATTTCTAAGGGTGGTTGGGGCACTGAAGACCGTATTTTTTTTTGCTTTTAAGCGTTAAGGACCAGACTCTTGCTGTAGGAAGTGCGAATTTGACAAAATAATTTTGTAGGCTGGTTTTAGTGTTGCACATGTGTTTAGTGCTGAAGTGCTCAAGCGGTGTCTGCATATAAATGACCTTTACTTGTGTGAAGATTGTTTATCTAGATCATTGGTATGCACTGAAAATAGCAAGGAGTCCAGAACTGAGTGCTGGGGACTCTAGTACAGACACAAGAAAGACTGGACTTAAGCCCTGATGGTAACAAATAGATGACACTCACATAAGTATTATTTTGTAAAAGAGATTTCAGCCAATTGGTCCTTGCAAAACAGGAAAAGATGGAAGGTTTGATACCTTTTATTGGACCAATAAGTGTCTTGTACAAAGATGGAATTATACACAAGGTTTGGACCTGACAGGTCCTTCTTCAGTGAATAGCAAAACTGAGCAACATAAGCAGTATTTATATCCACCGTGGAGCAATTAAAAATCAGGAAGTGAAGTAGGAAGGTGATAAAGGGGTCTAGAGATGAAAGTCTAAGATACAAAATAAAAACATGAGAAGAAATGGGGAGGGGGGCTAAGTGGGTACAGGTCAGTAGGAGATGAAAGGAAGCTAAAGGGAAGACAAAAGCATGCGGATAGGATTTGAGATCAGAGGCTGGCTGTAAGGTTAGAATAGGCAGGAGATGCCTAAGAGATACAAGGAAATCAAATAGCATCACAATATGCCAATCTTTTTATGGCCTGCTTAGAGGAGGATTTTTTTAAACACCACCCTTATAATTCATCTGTCTACCTCCGATTTATTGATGACATATTCCTGATTTGGACAGAAGGTGAAGACTCTCTCAAAATATTCCATCATGATTTTAATAACTTTCATCATTCCATAAATCTCACTATTGAATACTCCACCACCAGTGCATTTTCTTGACACCACAGTCAGTATCACTATAAATGGACATATACAAACTACTCTTTACAGAAAACCCACTGACAGACACCGCTACCTGCATAATTCCAGCTTCCACCCAAATCATACAAAAAATCTGTAATCTACAGTCAGGCAATTCAAAACCATCAAATCTGCTCTGATGATAGAACAAGACAGACAGCTCTCCACACTTCTGAATTCCCTAATTCAGCAGGGCCTACTCCAAGACAAATTGACAGAGAATTTGAACAGGCCATACAAATACCATGAGACAATCTGCTCGAATACAGGCAAAGACATCAAATTGACTCGCACATCCCTAGTGGTCACTTACAGCCCCATGCTAAAACCCCTTCAGGAAATTGTCAAAGAGCTACAACCCATGCTGAGAGAAGATGAAACACTGAAAGACATCTTCCTGAACCACCTGTCATTGCCTATAAGCAGCCCCCAGCCTCTTGGACATAATAATTCATAACAAGCTCCCAGCAGATCAAAATAAGCAGAAAACAAGAGGGACAACACCATGCAATATGGCAAGATGTAAGATCTGCACTCACATATGCACACAGGCCACCATTAAGACAAGCCAGAACAACATAATACAAATTAATGGATCCAACACATGTCAAAGCAGCAATGTGGTTTACCTAATACAATGCAAGAAGTGCACAAATGGTTGCTATATTGGAGTAACTAGCCAACCACTGAAAACCAGGATGAATCACCATCATCACACAATAGTAAACCAGATTATCAGCGCCCAGTAGGAAACCATTTTCACAAACAGATCACTCTCTTAGATTTATCTGTCTTGCTACTAAGAGGCAACTTCAGAAACACACAGGACAGAAGGACATGAGAATTGAAATATATTAAATAATTTAAATCTAACATTTCTGGACTGAATTGGGACATCGGTTTCATGACACACTATGGTAAACTGTAATTCTTTTTGTTGTGTACTAAGTCATGTAATTATTTATCACACTTTGGTTCTGTATTTCTCTTATTATTATTTTTTTCTCTGAGTTCTGCCTGATCTGCTTTTTTTTACCTGTACCTCACATCCTCCCTGCCTCTCCTACTAACTCTTTAACTCAGTCCCACCCACTCCCTCTTGTTTTCACACCTCTGTTTATACTACCTCACACTCTGTTTATCTAGGCCTTTGTTCTTTTGTTTCTCCTAATGTCTTGATTTCTTATCTTCTGTCTATTCTCCACTTACAGCCAGCCTCTGATCTCAGATCCTATCTGCATGCTTTTGTCTTCCCTTTAGCTTCCTTTCATCTCCTACTGACCTGTTCCTACTTAACCCCCCTCCCTATTTCTTCTCATATTTTTATTTTTTGCATCTTAGAATTTTCATCTCTAGTCCCTTTATCACCTTCCTACTTCACTTCCTGATTTTTAATTGCTCTTCGGTCAATATAAATACTGCTTATGTTGCTCAGTTTTGCTATTCAGCTGAAGAAGGGACCTGTGTGGCCTTTGAACGCTTGTGTATAATTCCATTTTTATACAAGACACTTGTTGGTCCAATAAAAGGTATCAAACCTTCCATCTTCTCCACATAAGTATTATCAAATCATTGCATAGTGGAGGGGGAAAACTCACAATCACCTGTGTCGTTACAGAGATGCTCTAATGCACAGTGCAAAAGCATAGGCTGTGCTCAGGTCTAAAATGATAGCCTCGAAAATAATCTCTGATCCATATCAGTTAGAATATCATTAGTAGTAGGCTAGAGCTGATAGGGTGCCATGCTTAGGCGAAGCTTGACTGACGAGGACTAAGAAGGTTCTTGTCTAAAAGGTAGTTGGTTATCTTTTTAGAGATACGTTGCTCCAGTAATGAGTGGGACCTGGATGATCTTGTGTGGTTCAATAAACATGCATCATATCTCATTTCAAATGCAATTCACCTGGTTTAAATACGTGAAATCCCAGTTGGACTATTCATCTAAGTTTTGGTCCCTATTTAAGAAAGTTGTTACAGTATCGGAAAGGTACAGAGTAGGCCTACAAACTAATGAGAAGAGTTGCAAACTAGTCTAATATATTCAGGTTAGGCGATCAAGGCCTTCATAGTCTACTGGGAAGACAGGCTAGTGGAGACCTATGATGGATGTATAAAATTATTAATAATAAGGGACTTACGAAAGATCTGGATTTGAATTTTAAAAGTAACACACATAAGGAAGCACATGTTACAAATTGAACAGAAAGCATTCCATACTACAGTGCTGCACAGGGTACTGTACTTCTTACAGTTAGTGTGGTTAGGGTATGAATAGACTCCCATCACATGTGGTAATATCACCCACTTTTAATGCTGTTAAAACTAGGGCTGTGCAAAACAAATACTATTTGGTGCAATTACACTGATTTGGCACTTTTACAAATACATATAACTCTTAAACATTTGTATTTGTGTTAGACCACATGAAGTAGTGTTAGACCTTGGTTTAAGCTGACATGAAACACCTTAGACTGCTACTGTTCAATGCATGGATGCATATTTTCTTGATGAATCTGCAAATGTTATTGAAACCTCTCAGACCCTTGGTCTTATGTTATCATTAACAATAGAAACAAGTCCAAAATGTAAAATAAAATATTTTGCAAACACCGATATGCAAACAAATGCAAATACAAGAGACACAAATACAAAGATCAAAAATCAGCCCTGTGCACAGCCCTGGTTGAAACTAGACTCAAGTTCAAGTTTATTGCAGGAATAATTCCATTGAGCAAGCTCATTCACAAAGAGGTCCTGAGGAACATAAATCAGGAACATATACAGGGAGACAACACAAGGACGCAAACAGTCATGGTACAAATAATAACATATGATGCAAGTATATACAAAAATATATGCATAAGCAATTATGTACAAGTCTGAGGAGAGATTTCACAAAGTGCCCTCCAGTATGTAGAAGGCGTGTCAAGATAATCAGGCCTAACTAAATTCATATCTTAACATAATAGGACTCAAAAAGTAGGATTGCTGGTATAATCTGAAATTTATCTTGTTTTTGAAAATACGATTTTTGGAAATTCCGATTCCAAGTCCAATTTCTATTCCAGCTCCAATTATGCCAGTGTAACGGAATCAGAATTTCTGATTCCAAATCCTAGCTCTATGGTAGTTCTATTGTCCCTCACCCCAGTCCACAAAACAACAGAGAGAGTGACAGCTTAAAAAACACCACCTTGCCTGAGTGTACCCCCTTTCATACCCTTGTGTTTCTCCTCCCTACCTTATATGATGGGATACTGATGTCATCCTCTGCTCCTCCTCAGAGTCTATGTCAGAAGTTGTCAGCTGCTGCTGCAGATTTTATAGGGTTTCTCCTCCTACCGCCGTCTGCTGGCAGACAAAACACCTCTGCACTGTCCTGTATGTGCACCCCTTCCCCCAATCTGAGTCCAACCACTCAGCGCCATGTCAAGGCTGTGCAGTCAAAAGCAGTGTGGTAAAAACTGCACCGCGTGGTGAGTACGAAACCGCATGGTCCAAAACCAGGCTCGATTATATATACTGCACTAACTCCAAAACCACATGGTGCTATTATGACTGCTTTTGACTGTGCATATTTGCTGTTGTGGATTTGACCAGACACCCAACCACTCAATTCTTACCAGGTCTTTCGGATGAGATGTTAAACCGAGATCCTGTCTGCCTGTTCTGGTGGTTATTCAGGTGGACGGTAAAGATCCCAGGCACTTCTCGATAAGAGTATGGGAATTTTTATTATAACTTCAATAACAAAATTATAAAACCATACGTGTTGAAAATCACAGGGATAAAATGATGAACAACAATCATAAAGAACAAAAAAATAAATATTTCAATCCAACAAAAAAAACAAAATTGACAACATGCAGTATTCAGATCATACTGTTAAAATGATCTAAAGAAAAAACTCTCCACAGTAAAACAAAACACATTGTATACCTTATGGTGAGGTATAGAACCGTAGGATGACTATGTCCAAAGTTTAAAAGACATAAAGTACGTTTCTGGATATAAGATAAGTGATGCCTCTGGGCTACTAAACTGTGTTATTTTAACCATACTATATTATTCCACCATCCATGAAACAGTGCCATATTACCTAAAGCAAAGTCTTTGTTCTTAAGTTCTAAAACTTGTGATCTAATAGTATAAAAGAGTTGTTCTGGGGATGTTTCAATCTGTCATAGTGTAAGGTTAACCCTACTTATCCAAATGTGATATTTAATACAAAGCAAAATTAAGTTTATAGTTTTACAGTGAAAATTTCGACACTGTTGAAGTAATAATCCTAAAACGAAAATTTCAGGAGTAAGTGAGTTTATAGGGAAATCAGCCCAATTATTGGACACTATGGGCTTGATTCCAGAAGGCATGGTGCAAGTCACCGACAACTGTGACTTGTGCCAAATGCTGATGTGCCAGGGATCCTGTGCCTGATTTAAGAGCAGCCAGGGTCCCCGGCGGCTATGTCCATGATTTGCATACCCCAAGCATTCTGCCAAAGGGAGGACCCACCTCAACAGGATGCCACAAGCCACAGTAAAGCCCACCAACAGGGCACAAGCTCCGCCCCAAGCCCCAGTCTCCAGTATGCCCCACAGGGCTGATCATGCCCCCATTCCCATGAAGTGACCCCACAGGGCTGAACATGTGTCTCCCAGAGTTGAGAGTAGTGTCTCTGGTGCTGAACATGTGTCACCCTCGTCTCCGGGGCTCTCCCATCCTGGATCAAGCACTGCCAGTTAAACATAATATAGCCTGTGCCTGAGAGCCTGGAATAGTGGCTCTTCACCGGAGAAAAGTTAGTCCACTCCCACACACCCATTCCCCTGTCAGTGACTGGCACAACCCACTTTTCACCTCCATGGCCAGTCGCTGACTGAGCTCCCACTGAGCACTTACTGTATAGTACTTGCCCAATGAATGAGCTGTCATTCATTGAACCCATACTGTATACAGTAGTACATGCTCAGAAGGAGCTCAGTCAGTGGCTGGCTGTGGAGGTGAGAGGTGGGTTGTGCCAGTCACTGACTGGGAACGTGTGTGTGTGTGGGGGGTGGTGGTGGACTGACACTGCGTGGTGGGGGCCACTAGACTACCAGGGAATATGGGCAAGTCTGTATTAATATTACTGGTGAGCTGGCAATCAGGGATTGGGGCTTGGGGACTGGGGGTGACATGTTCAACCCTGCGGGGCACCACTCGGGTATGGGGGAGAAGACACATTCAGCCCTGTGGAGCGCTACTCAGGTATGGGGAGGAAGACATGCTCAACCCTGCAGGGGAACTTCTTAGGGATCAGGGCTTGAGGAGCCAGCAGCCCACAGAGGGTAGGTATGTGTGGTCCCCAATGGGGGATAGGTGGGGAAGGCATATGTGGGTTTGTGGGGGAGTGGTCATTGGGTGCACATGGCACAGTGGTGCACCCCCGGTGGATGCAGAGAACAGTTAGACCAGCTAATAGCTGGTCTAACTGCACTTGGACCAATGTCCTCCGGGGTGTCTCCTGGAAAAGCAACTGTGCTGTTCTGGTGGCCACCCTCCCGGAATAGGGTGCAACTGCTGCTGCTGTAAACCCCCTTGCATCATGTCGCAGGAGATTTATGGTGTGTATGGGGATGTAAGGCCACTTCAGTGCAGGCAGCCTGTAACATATCACAGACTGTCTTTGGAATACCGAATGTCATAACTCATGGTGCAAAGTGCTACTTGCGCCATTTGTTTTGATACAAGACACTTTGCGCCATGCGTATCCGTTCTGGAATCGGGCCCTATGTTCCAAAAGGTGCATACAAAGGGGCACTGGAAATATAGATGCTTCATTGTCTGTAGAGTATTGTCTCAAAAAAACTCTAGGGCAGTACCTATCTTCCAAACTCTTGTGTTTAAGATTATTCTTTACATTCAGTTCCCCGTGTACTGTCAACCATAACACATCCCACATGTGTTCAGGTGTTCTTGTATCTGTTAATAATCTTCCTATATATGTTTGTTCCTGGCTACATTTATTTGCAAAATAGGGTGATTCCAAAACGTTTCTAGTATCAGCTTATAAAATTGTTTCCTGGATAGCTAAATAATTTGCTGTTTAGTGATATGCCATATTTTAAGTTTTCCCCAACATGTCTTACTCTTGTTGTGTCTGTACTGAACAAAACTAGGCCACATGATGACTTGTAAATTGTCTTAATCTATGTTATGTTGCCCTTGACTTGTAAAATGTCTAAATCTGTATTATGTTACTCCCTCATGACTTGTAAGCTGTTCTTTATCTGTACCATGTCGTCCTATGTATCTTCATTTGTAATTCCTGTACTCTCCTGGGTCATACCTGAAAATAGGCAATTGTCTAGTCTAGTGTAGTTACCTGGTTAACAAAAGCTAAATAAATAAATAAATGTTGGAAATGTAAATACAAGTTCCCAAGATGTTGTTGTTGAGGTATAATAGCAGTTTGTGACCACATTTCCAACCAGTGCTGCAGGGTATCTTTGACCCAAGGTTCCCATAGGGTATGTATTCCCAATAACAGTGGTTTAAGATTTGAAAAAAGAAAATACATTAAAAAAAGAGAATGGGATTAGTCATCACAAGGACGCCTTTGAATCTGTCTGGATATAATATCCTCTCTTTAGAGGTTCAAGCAACTCCCCATATACAGGAAAAGAAACAACTATATAACGTTACTTTCTAACTGTTTGGGGAGGAAAACTATACTGACGGTACAAAAGAGTTAATAAATATGTTTTGGCCATAATATACACCCTTTTCAATTTAGCCATATGCCATTGATTCCATAATTTGATGTTTTGCTGTGCTTCATGAAGAACAGAATCTCAGTTATGGTATGCCATATCAGCTGTGCAATAGTTAAGGCTGTAATTAATTTGATGGGATGCACGGAATTCACAGATTCCGTGAAAATAGGCTGGTGCCATGAATTTCGCCAAAGTGTGTGTAACTAAGTCCCTTTGTCTCCCAATTACCTCTAGTTCACCTCGCATTAAGAACAACTCATCTCTAATCACTTAAACTGCCAGTAATTCATTCATTTAATGTCTGCAAACTGAGAGTCCTTGCTTAATTGTTTAATTGCTTTATTCTCTGACCAGTATATGACTTGATTAATTAGTGAGTGCGTTAAGAAAGAAGACAAGCTGTATCAGATTGTAACATCAGTAAGCCAGTAAGTAAGTAAACCAGTAAGCTACGCAATTTCTCAGACGCAAAAGCCGACCTCTGCTTCTAAACTCAGTAATGTATATGCCAAACTTCAGTGCACCCAATACGATAGAGGCACCTTTCATGTTTCGGGAGATATTTTATTTTGCTCCACCTGCAATATCCCCGTCGACCATAAACGAAAAGCCTCTTGTGACCATCACCTGCAAGCATCGTCACATGTTACTAAGAAAAGGAGACTTGATGGGAGCAACAACGTTGTAGCCGAGAAGCAGGTAACTGTGCGAGAGCTGTTTAACACCAAAGCTGCACACCAGGAAAGCAGGAAAATTGCACTATTCAATCTTGTTGAAGCATTTACTTTTGCTAATATTCCTTTAAATGCATTGGATAACCAGAGCCTGCACTGTTACCTTGAGACAAATTTAAAATCAGTTGGACTGATACCAACATTACAGTAGCTGAGTTCAGAATACGTGCAAAAAGTTTATTCTTTTCACTTTGCTGAGGTAAAAAGAAAGGTGTTGGAAGCTGAAACAACTTCCATTGTATGCGATGAGACAACTGACTTACAAGATCATTACATCCTGAACATTGTGGCAGTACATTCAATTCATGCTCTCTGCTGTCAAACTAGTAATTCCTCTGTCACAAAATTAGAGCCTGTACTACTGGACTGTACCGTTCTAGAAGCTACAAATTTTAAAACAGTGTCACAGGCTGTCCTAAACTGTTTGCAGAAATATGAGGTCCCATACACCAAAGTGGCTGCATACATTACAGATAACATTACGTACATGGACAAGTGCTGTCTACAGTCTAAAGCATGTACTTTTGAATGGGGTACACGTTACCTGTTCTGCCCACCTATTAAATCTTCTTGGGGACATTTGGCGTAAAACTTTTACTGATGTCAATGCTTTTGTTGTGGCTGTCAAAAAAGCCTTCACAGCATGCCCTGCCCAAAAGGCCAGTTTTAAGCAGTTTCTAGCAAACAAAGAACTGTCAGTTGCCTTACCACCGATGCCTGTCATCACGCGATGGAACACCTGATTCAAGGGTATTTTCTACCATGCTGAACACCTCAATAAATATGGTGAATTTTTCAAAGACGAAAGCAAAGCTTGTGAGGACATAGCAGCAATGTCAGCTGATCCCATTCTTATCACAGGAATAAAAGAAATAACAGAAAACACACCCCACTCCAGTACATATTCTAGAAAAGTACGAGGTAGATGATGTGAGGGCGCACTTGGTATTCGACGAGCTGATGGATTTTGCACCATTCCTTCAGGTAAACTCAGAAATTGCGCTAAATTTGCAAACCAAAAAATATTTATCTAACTGTGCTAATAAAATAATGAACTATATGACTGAAAGTGGCAGATTTCATCAGCTGGCTGCTAATTTTTTTGCTGCTGATAGAATTTTTAATCCACCTAGGGCACACAACCCCACAATGACAGAAGAGGCAATATGTGACAGCATTCCTCTGTTTGATGAAAATATAAAGGCAAGGGCTGACCTAAGATTTTACATTCAGGAAGCACAAGGCAGCACTTTCATCTACTCCGACACAGACATTGTTAAGTTCTGGCAGGACTGTAAAGAAAGAGTCCCAAATCTGTCTAGCATAACTCTTAGCTGTTTGAGTGTACCTGTTCATAGTGCCAGTGTTGAGGGATCATTTTCTCGTTATGGTTCAATGTTGACAGATATTAGACGTAGCGTAAAACCTGAACATCTTAAAGGTTATTTCATGTTGCAGCAAAATAATTAGGGTATTTTTTTTGCACAGATGCACCTTATGCCTACTGTAATGATTTTTAATTATGTTTTCTGAACTGTCCAAGATGTTTTTAATACATTTGTTGAAGCAAAAATTATTTTTTAAATTATGTTTCATGCGAGTGTGTTATCCTTGAAAACTTTCATTTTTGCCGTGCATAAGCCGTGAAATCATGCACTTTTTGCCATGAAAAAAAATACAGCCTTAGCCATAGTATATTCCTAGAATTTTGCAAAATCCATCTTTTACTGGAATATCCATTACTGTAATAGCCCCTTGATATAAATTTCTAGCTTTCAGACATTTTCATTTATTATAGTTTATTACAGAGCCCATCTTATGGGGAAAATTTTGAATAAGTTCCTGTGCATTTAATGCTGACCTGTAATCTGCAACGAGACACAAACTGTCTACATACACTACAGTTTTTATCTGAGTCTGAACTAGAGATGTTAAGGCCTATAATATTATTTAAGAATTTATTGTTTGAATAAGGGGATCCAGAGTCAGTATGTATAATAAAGGACATAAAGGACAGCCCTGTCTAACTCCTTGGAACACTTTACGGATACACCCACCCATCCGTTAATATAAGGAGCAAACTGGCATCCAGAGGTGCATAAATGGCATCCTGATAACAAAGTTGTGACCAATTAATAACATTTGTAGAAAACATATTTGTTCCATGCATTTCCATATATAACTATGGAGACTTTATCAAAAGCCTCTGCCTGGTCGAGACTAATCAAAAACCTGCTAATTCCCTGTATTGTCTTTTTCAATGATTCTCTAGAAGTATCAAGGCATCACCTATTTTCAATCAATCAATCAATCAAACTTTATTTAACCAGGCATAAACACCATTGAGCAAGCTCATTTTCAAGGTGGTCCTGGACATCAAACAAATCACAGGCAGGAATAGGTGGACAAAACAAAACATTGTACATGTGAGAGATCAATCAAACCAATATATACAGAAATAACACAGCTACAAGCAATTAAAAAAACATACAAAACAAAACATTGTACATGTGAGAGATCAATCAGGCCTATATATTCAGAGATAACACAGTTACAAGCAATTAAAAACACAAAACAAAACATTGTACATGTGAGAGATCAATCAGGCTAATATATTCAGAGATAACACAGTTACAAGCAATTAAAAACCATACAAAACAAAACATTGTAATGAGAGATCAAGCAGGCCTATATATTCAGAAATAACACAGTTATAAGCAATTAAAAGAATACACATAACAAAACATTGTACATGTGAGAGATCAATTAGGCCAATATATTCAGAAATAACACAGTTACAAGCAATTAAAAAAACATAAAATAAAACATTGTACATGTGAGAGATCAATCAGGCCTATATATTCAGAAATAACACAGTTACTGTACAAGCAATTAAAAGAACACTAGACAAACAAGCAGAGAAGGTAAGAAACTTAGACCCTGGGCACTCACTAGCATATGAAGACCAGTACATTCACTAATATATGTAGACTAGTGGTTATTCTATTATAGGACTTGGGAGGGGGAAGGGAGGGGTAGAGAGAGGGGTAAATGTGACAGGGGGAGGTAGGGTGGAGTGGTCGGGAGGTGAGAAGAGAGGTTACAAAGTGCTGGGTTCTCCCTAGTGGGGGGATGGGGGCTGAATGTAACTAAGCGTCAGAAGATTCCTGTGGGATACCAGAGACTAAGAGAGCATAGTCACCTAAAACAGTTGCAGGTTTCCTGCAGGTACTCAGCTATTAGTGCTTTGAAGGTGAATGGACCAAGGAGGGTTGAGAGCTTTAGAGATCTTTGCATGGTATTCCATAGGAAGGAAAGGAGAAATTAATTGCAGCCAAGCCATGGAATGTTTGCATTCTGGGTATCTGAAGCAGAGTACTGAGAAGCCGCCTCAAAGCATATGACCCTTGGCATGCTCGAAGAAGCTCGAGATGTATGCAGGAAGCTTATCAGACAGTGCTCTATAGAACCAGAGGAGAGCATTTATTTTCCTCCTTGTAGGAAGTGAGGACCATCCCATCTCTCAGTAGAGCAGGCAGTGGTGGGTGCGAGAAGACAAACTGAGGATAAATCTCAAGGCCCGGTGGTAAAGAGTGTCGAGTTTACAGAGCACTGAAGAGGGACAATTGTTGTAGAGGAAGTCAGTGTAATCCAGTAGGGGCAGGAATGTGGATTGCTCTAACCTCTTTCTAGCTTCTTTGGTGAGAAGATGCTTAATGCGGTAGAATATGCCTAAACGTTGTCTTAATTTTTTCGTGACCTCATTCAGGTGGCACAGAAAGTTAAGCTTATTGTCCAGCCAGAACCCTAGGTATTTAAAGTTATCCACGGTTTTGAGGGGTTCACCCAATAAAGTTCAGATCTTGAGGTTGTATGTTGGTCCTGAGGCTGCCTTCGGTGAGAGGATCATGGCTTTGGTCTTTTTGGCGTTAAGTAGGAGCTTATGCTTAATAAGATTATATTGGAGAGAGATAAAGTCTCACTGTAAGTCCTCAGAGGCCATGTCCAAAGAAGAGTTAGAGGTGTAGAGGACAGTATCTCAGCAAATAAGTGCACATTAGCTTGCGTAGTTCTGAGTCAAAGTTATTGATATAGATTGCAAATAGGATTGAGCCCAAAATGGAGCCTTGGGTGACACCTTGCGGTAATGTTTTTAGGGGAGACAATTCTGCTAAGGCAGCTGGTGAACCATTTAATGGCAGTACTATTGAAACCGATGTTACTCAAAGCATCAAGCATAATGTTGTGATCCACAGTATCAAAAGCCTTACTAAGGTCAAGGAAGAGAGCAAACACATACTTCTTAGAGTCCAAGGCAATTTGCCAGTCAGTGGTTACTTTACAAGGGTAGAGACTGTGCTATGTTTGGCTCTAAAGCCCGACTGAGTGGCATTTAGCAGTTTCTGCAGTCAAGATGCTCCTGACTTGGGTGTTAAATTTTTTTCTAGTAGTTTTGAAAGAGTGAATAGTATGGAGATTGGCTGATAGTTGTTCATGCTGCTCGGATCCCAGACTTGAACAAAGGGATGATGTGTGCAGTTTTCCACGACACGGGTAGTACACCCTGCATCAGGGAGGTGTTGAATAAATGGGCAATGGGGGCGGTCAGGTAGTAATGGCCTAATTTTAGGAAGAAAGGTTTGATATTGTCAGCACCGGCACTCTTTTTTGTATCCAATGACAATAGGAGGTCCTCTACTTGCTTGAAGGTTACAGGATACAGGACGGAAGCTGAAGGAGGAGGAGGAATAGCTCTGGTTAGTGTTAATGTTGGAGCTAGAGTCATCAGTGTTGTCCCCGTGCGGGCTGAGCTTACTGATTGGAGAGGTGTCGAAGGCCAGCCCCCGCAGTGACAAAGTGTTCATTGAATTGTTCTAATATATCAGCTCTGTTTGTAAAGGTAGTGTCACCGGACACTATTTTGTCTGGAAGGGAGGCATCGGTGGTATGGTCTTTAACCTCTTTGAGGATGCTCCAGAACTTGGCAGTATTGTTTTTATTGTCTTCCAGGGCTTTTTGGAAACATCTAGCTTTTTCAGACCTAATTAGTTTAGTGCAGGTGTTCCTAGAGACACGAAAGCTTCTGAGTGAGATTTACTAGCTCTTTTCCACCAGAAGTCTCTATCCTTAAGAGCTTTCTTTAGGGAAGGAGAGAACCAGCCAGGTGGTTTCTTCTTAGACTTGATCAACCTTAGGGGGGCATGTTTATCTATTAGACATTTTAGAAGGTTGTGAAAGATATTAAATGCCTCATTGAGGAAGGGCTAGGTAAAGTCCTGCCATGTGACGTTGCCCAGGTCATTCAGGAAGGTGTTCTGGCAGAACCTTTTCAAGCACCTTTTCAGCTTAAATTTAGGGGCTGACTTTATTTGGGAGAGTGTCTGATGCAGGCAATGGCACAATGATCACTTAGGTCATTGAAAACACCCGTAAAAGTAAATGTTATGAGGTTTGTTAACTAACATGAGGTCCAGAAGGATGCTTGCTGGTTTTTTTTCTGTTGGGTCTGGTGGCTACAGGGTTATTTATGCTAGCCCACATGCATCACAGAGGTTCTTGAGCTTCTTGGAGCTCTCGTCATTCCAATTTTGGTTGCGGTCCCCCATTAGAATGCACTCGGTGTTGGCCGTGTCGATCAGGCTTTGGAGATGAGGTAGGAGGGCCGTGCCACCAGAAGGCGGTCGATAGCATGCAGCAATAAGGAGTGCCTTATCATTGGAAAGTGTTAGTTTTAGTGCTAGGCATTTCAAATTCTTTAGCCTTAGAGGTGCAATCGATGGCTGTGACAGAGAATTTACTCTTAACGTAGATTACTACCCCCACCCTGGATGGTCTATCACACCGGTAGGTGTTGTATCCCAGTATGTAGATAGCTTTGTCTGGGGTCAAGGGCGGAAGCTAGGATTACGATATCATAAAGAAGTCAGGAGATGCGTGTAAAATCCATGTTTGAATCAGGTCAAGCTTCTTAAGTAAACTACAGACATTCACATGAAGGAAGTTGATGCCCTTCTATTGGGGGAGGACAAGGAGCAAGGGTGTTCAGAGAAGCAGGTGGGCCTGGGTTTAGTTTGACATTTCCAGAGCAAAGTAAGAGAAGCAGTAGTAGTTTCCTGAGGTAATGTTTTAACCTACTGAGTTATCGCTTATTATTCCGCTTAGTATGGAGAGGTTTTGTGGTGGTTAAGATATGGCCACTAGGATAATTTAAGAATAACGCATATATGACTGTTTTAATCAACAGGTTCAGATGCACTCTAACGTATTCATTGGACAATGCCTGGTGAGAAGGTAAGCAGGACAGTAGGGAAGTCATTCCCAAGGTGTGGTGCTATGTGCTGTTATGAGAGAGCAGAGCTGGGTATCCATCTAATAAGGAGCACTGGCCTTGGTGCAGATGAGCAACTGGGATTCAGTATGATGCATAGGTTAACAGGATGAAGCAGATAAGCAAGAAAAATCCTCTAGTGGCATTATTTGGGGTGTTGTATCCTATTAAGAGGCAGTAATGGCAGGGATGACAGAACCAGTGTAAGGAGCTAAGATAAGGAGGCAGAGCTAGTGGGGTGAAAGTTATCAATTAGGTGAGGCTAACTGTGAGTAGACCAATGGGAGGCAAGGGTTGGCCTAGCTCTCAAGGAAAAGAGCATTTAATACAGGCCGGGTCGGGCAGGCGGTGTGGGAAAAAAATACAGTATTGATTTTAGAGTGAGCGGCAGGCCCAGAGCAAGAGGAAAGAAGAGAAAAAGCTACGGAGAGCAGAAATCTTCAAGCAGCCAGTCTCAGCAAAGCCATATGGCAGCAGCCAATCGGCAGAGTTCTCAGAGTGTCTTCAGCCAATCGGGCCCCAAAGCTATTCCCCAAAGCGTCTGTTAGCTTACCCAGCTAGGAATACCACAAGTCTGGGAAGAATGTAGTATGAAATCCAAGGTACTTGCCAGCTGGATACTCAGTATTTTGGTCAAAATTTAAAAATCGGTATTTAATAAAGCAATGGGTGGCAAATTGGATATAGTTGTTTTCCTTCCAGATTTGTACAACAAGATTACCAAACCATGATACATACTGTCTGGTAAGACATTGTTCTGTAAACAGTCATTTAAAACCATAAGAAATTCATGTCCTATCTCTGGAAATGCTTTCTGGTATAATTCATAGGCTAAACCATCATCCCCTGGTGAGGTAGCATCTTTCAGAAAAGAGATGTGCAAGAACAAGGGGACACAATTTGAAGATAGAGGGGGACGGCTCTAGGGCAATGTGAAGTATTTTTCACAGAGAGGTGGTGGACGATGGAACAGCCTTCCTGATGAGGTTGTGGGGTCTAAAACTGTGGGAGAATTCAAGAATGCATGGGACAGACATAAGGCAATTTTTTGGGGGGTTAGGAAGAAATAGGCTGTTGGTTAAATAGGATCTGCAGCTTATCCTCTAGGTAGGGAAATGGGCAGACTAGGTGGGCCAAGTGGTCCTTATCTGCCGTCAAAGTCTATGTTTCTATGTTTCTATGATGTTCCTTTCCTTAAATGTGAATGGTATTTTGCAATTCTGTAATGAAATGGGTTGAGTGAGTTCTGTTATTAAAAACTGTGATGACTGTGAAATAGAGCAAGCATTTAGCCAATCGTCCAAAAGTTGTTCTGATACGGGTGCAGCTCCGAACATGCCCTATAGGTAATTTTCAACCTCCCCCATGGTATCTGATTGAGAAGTAACCAGCTCACCTGACTGTGTTTCTAGTGTGTGGATATCTTTATTTAACCTTCTTTGTGTACAGGTTTCAAAAGGATTAACCCCTACCTGTGACCCTTGTACTCTGTATTTCTGTTCTGTTTCTATGACTTCATTCTGTTATGTTGAAGGTGGCCCATTTCAAGTTTTAATTCCACTAAAAATCTTGGTCTACTGTTTCACCCTGTTTTTGTCATGATATCAGTGAATAAAACTGCCGTCTAAGATTTTGATACAGGATGTTTTAGCCTTTCAATTCTCTATTTCCTAAAATATTTACAAATTGTTTTCTTTGTATCTTCCACCAATTTGCCAATGAATTGTGAAGAAAAGAATAGATTTCCTTGTTTCTAATGTATAACGCAACCCTTGCATAACTAAGGCATCTTCCATAAGACTATTACTGAGTTTCCAGTAACCTCTCCCCAGATGTTGTCTTAAAACCATGAAATGGTTACCTTTAGCAAGGCATGATCAGAAGAGGCCACCGTATCACTTCCAGACTAGCAACTGGTAATGTTTTGATAAAAACAGTAATCTATTCTAATTGACAGATGTCCTTAAAAAGGTATGATTATTTGGATGAGATGAAAACATCCTGTAAGCCAGCCTGATGTAATATCTGATTCAAGACATTTGCATCACAAAAATATTTTCTGTTTTAGAGCCCTATCTTTCGGAATCTACTAATGGTGAAATCCCTCCCAGTATTACGTTTTTGCCATAAATAAATATTGTTTAACTTTTGTGAGCAGCTCAATTCCTACCTACCCTTCTTTGTGGGCCATACACATTAATTATCCTAAAAGCACATTCTTCTATGAGAATATTTATTTATTTATTTATTTATTGAATTAATTCACCAGAAAGGCACACTGGAGCAAAAACAATGCTCATCTGCCGGGCGACCTGGGGAAGGGAACAAGGGAAGGATAACATGCAGGTTATCAAATAACATAATAGCAATATACATCTTCTAACATATACAACATAATGACAATACATGTTTTTAAAATTAGCAATTTTTGCAGTTGTACAGGAGGAGTATTAGGCATCTAAAGAGCGAGGCGCACAAAAAAGAACTAACCTGTACAGTTATGCAATTTAAATACATCATACTTATACAGACAAGGCATACAGTGTTTGTGCTGTTGGTATGTTTTAAGTTTGAACATCCACTAACAAAGCTCGCCATGGCCAGATGTCTACAACCCGAGTAATTTTAGCCTGGTTATTATTGATCCTGGGGGTGATGTGGAGTAAAGGGGGATGCCCTGTGTGTAACAGCCTGGAGCAGCTAAGGGCTGAAATAAGGCTGCTTAGATGGGAGCTGAGGAGGATGGTTTGGGAAGTCACAGGAGCAGAACAGCGGAGGGAAAAGCAAAGAGGTGATGCCCAGAGGAATGACAGCATCAGGCAGGGGATGGGAGTGAGGAGAAGCACTCAGTATACAGGAGTATCTCTTCCTCAGAAGAATAGGAAGCCCAGGGTGGAGGAATGGCAAGTGGTAAGGGGAAGGACTGGGAATGTGAGAGTAGTGTCAGGGGTGGGAAATTCTAAAGGGGTGCCTTTATTGAATAGATTTGCACCACTGTCTGGAAGGAGGGAGGGGGCAGTGGGAGGTGAAGTAGAAGATCAGGTTGGGCCATGGTTGAGAGTAGGAGTACAGAGAAGAGGGAAGAGGGAAGAGAACTAATCAGGGTGGGCAGGGAAGAGGAGGCAGGCAAAATGGAGTGGAAAATGGGAGGAGGGAGAAAAAAGGAAAGGAAGAGGGGAGGGAAAACTGAAAGCAGATACAGATAGTCAGAAGTGGGGGACAAATTGGGGGATGGAAAAACAGTTAAGAGGATAAATTGTGGATGTGGAGGTAAGTTTACCAGGGTGCAGAGGGAGCAGTTAGGTGGGGAAGCAGCAAGTACCAAAGGTGAGAAAGGAAGGACAGGGAGCACGGATGCAGGGGATGGAAGGGTGGCAATCATAGGGGACTCCATAATTAGGGGTATTCACTGGGGAAGGAAATGGGATCCAAATGCAAGCAGAAGGGTGGTTTGTATGCTAGGGATGACAGTGGGGAAGGTGGGCCCAAGAATAAGAGAAATAGTAAGGGAGGTTGGAGGAGAACCTAATTTAGTTATACATTTGGGAACCAACGACCTAGCTGCGGAGGAGGTTGAGGTAGTGCAAAGTAGGTTCAGAGGTTAGGGAAGATCTGCAGGGAGGAAGGAAGCTCACTGCTTCTCATAGGTGATACCAGCACCAAGGGCCAGCACAGCTAGGAAAAGAAGAACAGAGGATTTTAATGACTGGCTGAGGAAATGGTGCAGGAGGAGATGTTCATCTGTGTTGGGGACTGGGAGGAGACCTGGTCAAACAAAACACTCTTTTCACCAGACAGGCTGCACCTCAGTAGGGAGGGTTTGAGGCACTAGGACAAACTTGGGGATTATATAACCACTACACTTAATTTAAACTAGTGGGGGGCAGCAGGTGTACAGGACCACAAACTCAGAGAGAGGAGGTCAGTGAACCTCCCCACAGTGAAGGAACAGGTCTGGAGGAGGAGGTGGAAGGGCGAGAACACAGTTAGCAAAGGGTTGGGGGTGAGGAAACATAAGGGTACATGGGGAGGGCACAGAGGGATAAATGTGAATAGAACAATAGAGGAAGAGAAGAAAGGACAGATTCTAGGTGGATGGTGGTGTCTCTGAATGCACAGAGTTTTGGAAACAAGATGGGCAACCTGCAGGCATTATTAGCAGACAGGAGGGTGGACATAGCTGCAGCAACTGAGACTTGGGCAACATCACACCATGACTGGGACCTTGAAATCTCTGGATATAAACTATACAGGAGGGACAGGGTAGTCAGGAAGGGGGAGGGGTGGAAGTTTATATCAGAGAGGGAATAACTTGCATGAGGGAGGAACTGGAGGAAGGGGAAGTGGAGACATTATGGGTTCAGTTAAGGTCTAATAGAGGGAAAAAGGTGAGTTTGGGGGTGGTTTACAGACCACCCAGTCTGGATGAGGAGAGGGACAGGGAACTGAGCTCACAAATATTGGAAGCTGCAGGGAAAGGAGAGGTGGCAATTGTAGAGAACTCAATCCTGCCCAGGTGGACTGGAGCATACCATCCACAACATGTGCTAGGAGTAAGGTGATCCTGGAAGGACTGCAGAGTGGGTTCCTGACTCAGGGCATCACTGAACCAACAAGAGCTGAGGCAGTTCTTGATCTGGTGCTCACAAATAGGGAGCATGTACTGGAAATAATGGTCAGGGAGCCACTGGAGGGAAGTGACCATTGCACAGTGTGCTTCCAGTTGGATATGGGCAGGGACAACATCCTGACTAACACCAAAATCTTGGATTTCAGAAGGGCCGACTTCAGGAAAATGGGTGAAGTGCTAAGGAGCCATCTGGCAGGCACCAGAGCAGATATGGGGAAGGACCAAAGGTGGTCCATCATTAAGGAAGGAATACTGGTTGCCACTGATGAGTGCATTAGGCTCAGTGGGAAGAACACAAGGGTCAAAGCACCCAGCTGGCTCAGTTCTGGGGTTGCCCAGGCAGTAAGGGAAATGAAGTTGACCTAGCAGGAAGGGGTGGATCAGAGGGGTGTCCACACAGTGACCTCATTTACAGGGGCACTAGTAATTTAACTTGTTACAATAATTTATACAAAACAAACAAACAAAACACAAAATCAAACTTTTATTTATTTATTTTATTTATTTAGATTTTGTTAACCAGGTAAAACCCACTGAGACCAGAGGTCCCTTTTTCAGGGGTGACCTGGGGTGAGTACACAACTACTTTACATTAGGTACAGTACGCAGCTTAAAAATACATATACAGTTTGTACAGGAGGCTAGGTAACAGTAAGGCAGAGACAGAGTGCATACAGCAAGTAACAGAGTCCGAGAACATGCATTGTCAATGGGTACATTAGTTCACAGTCTAAAATACATACTCAGTTTGTACAGGAGGCAAAGGGCAGTAAGCGGTGAGCAAGTTCAGTAAAACACCAGAGCAGAGTACGTATCTAGCCAGTAGGGAATGTGAGCCTACAGAGGTAACAGTCTATAGGGGTTAGCTAGTCCAATAGGGAGCGAAGAGTTTGTCGGTAGCCAAATTATGGTAAGGAGAGGTAGGGTGTATTGTCTAGCGGTTGCAGCAGCAGAGGCTCAGTTCCAGGAGGTAGACTTTAAGACCAGCCTTAAACGAGGAGAGGGAGGGTTTTCAAGCAGGGAAGAGGGGAGCGAGTTCCAGAAATGAGGGGCAGTGAACTGGAAGGAGCGTTTTCCTAGATCGTCGGATGCGGGTATGTTTAGGAGCTGACTGGAAGTAGACCCAAGGTTACTGGAGGGAGACTTTGGGGGTAAGCAGTCACGCTAAGGTGGGTGGTGGTGAATAGAGAGGAGTTTGTAGGTAAGGCAGACAGGGGAAAAGGATAGTTTATGCCTGAGTGTTGACCAGTGAAGGTCCATGAGAGCCTCGCAGTGATGCCTCCTAGGGGAGGAGTGGGTTGCAGAGTGAGCAATGTGGTAGTAAAGGGTGGAGAGCTTGGTTAGCTCGGTCTCTCTGAGGGACTGTAGTAGAGAAGAGCCGTACAGTAATGAGGGGAGGAGGTTGCAGTTGGCAATGGCTCTACGTGCTTCTCCAGAGAGGAAGTTTCCAAGGCGGTATAGTAGGCCCAGTCTCTGGTGGATGGACTTTGTTAAGACATCTATGTGGGGTTTGAAGGTTAGCTCCTGGTCAAGGGTAACCCCAATTTTGCTTTCATTTTCTTCCCTCTAATTACTTTGACCAGGTTATAAACCCAGCAACTTATCTGGAATGGATATCATTAACTGCAGGTACTGTGGAACACTTTTCAGAAGGGCAGTTTTACAGGATTTAGAACACTGTCCTACATGCTGGGCCATTGGAGATCTAAGGGCTCAGCTCCAGGCAGCATGGGCAGAGATTGCACACCTCAAATTGCATATTCAAGAGGAAATATATTATAAGAACTGCCCACCATTTCCCCAACATCCAACAGAAGCATCTCAACCGCAGAGGGTAGTTGGTCCGGGAGGTTGGCAGGTAGTTAGGAGGGGCAAATTGGGTGCCCCATCACTCTGTGCTCTCCAACATATCACCTCCACAAACCATATAAAAACTACAAACAGGTAAGCTAGCCCTGGCAAAAAAGAACACAGGTGAGGAGGTAGGCAAAGTGGGCAAGCATTAAGGATACAATACTTAGCAACATCCCATTGTGTTAGACAGAAAAGGAAGTCAAAAAAGAAGGAAACCACTTTGGTTCTCAAATACAGTAGCAGAAAAGGTCAGAGCCAAAAGGCTGGCCTTCAGAAAATATAAGGGAACACAGCGGGATGAAGATAGGGGCATACTCAAACTGCCCTAAGGGAAGCAGGTAAGGCAGTAAGGCAGGCAAAGTCCCAAACTGAGGAAACACTAGCACAAACAGTAAAGAAGGTGACAAGACTTTCTATAGATACATTAGTGAAAGGAGAAAGTCCAGAGGGGTATTGCTAAGCTTAATGGAGAAAAGGGAGCATGTGAGGAGGAGGACCCTGTAAAGGCATCTATCCTAAATAGATACTTTTGCTCAGTATTCACTGAAGAGAAGGTAGGGCAGGGCCCACAGCTCAGCATCATGGACACAGGGGGAGGGAGGTGAGCACTCACTCCCTTCACAAAAGAAAGGGTCCTACAAGAGCTTGCTAAGCTCAGGGTGGATAAGGCAATGGGACCTGATGGCATACATCCCAGGGTACTTAAGGAGCTAAAGGAGGAACTAGCAGAGCCATTAGCAGAATTGTTTAGTGAGTCTCTGAGCACAGGAGAGGTCCCAGAAGACTGGAGAAGGGCTCATGTGATCCACTCCACAAGAGTGGTGGCAGGGAGGAGGCGGAACTACAGACGGTCAGTCTTACTCAGTAGTGGGCAAGATTATGGAAGCACTCCTTAAGGAAAGGATAGTGCAACACCTGGAATCCATAGGGCACAGGATCCAAGACAGCATGGGTTTACAAAGGAAGGTCCTGTCAAACTAATCTCATAGATTTCTTTGACTGCAGGTAACCAGAGTGGTGGACCAAGGGGGAGCAGTTGATGTCGCTACCTTGACTTCAGCAAAGCTTTTGACACTGTTCCACATAGAAGATTGATAAATAAGCTAGGTAGGCTCGGGTGGGTCAGAGTTGGTCAACTGGGTGGCAAACTGGTTGACTGGCAGAAAACAGAGAGTGGTGGTAAATGGTATACAGTCAGAAGAAGATGCAAGTCACAAGTGGGGTACCTCAGGATCAGTCCTGGGGCCAGTCCTATTCAACATCTTCATTAGTGACCTAGCAGATGGACTAGAGGGTAAGGCTTGTCTGTTTGCAGATGACACCAAGATCTGCAACAGAGTAGATGATCCAGATGGGGTGCAGAATGAGAAGAGATCTGGATAAACTAGCAGAATGGTCAGAAGAGTGGCAACTGGGATTTAATGCAAAGAAGTGCAAAATCATGCACATAGGGAAGAGAAACCCCGAAGCCACGTATAGGCTGGGAGGGGAGTTGCTAGCAGTCACAAAGGAAGAAAGAGACTTGGGCATCATCATCACTGATGACCTGAAATCATCCAAGCAGACCTCTAAAGCAGTAGGTAAGGCTAGGGGGGTGTTAGGGTGTATTAGTAGGGGTTCACAAGTCGTAAGAGGAGGTAATAATCCCTCTGTACAAGACATTGGTTAGGCCCCATCTGGAGTACTGCGGCAGTATTGAGGCCACACCTTCACAAGGACATTAACCAAATTGAGGCAGTCCAGAGAAGGGCAACCAAAATGGTGCAGACTGCATCAGAAGACATATGAGGACAGATTAACGGAGCTCAATATGTATACCCTTGAGCAAAGGAGGGAGAGAGGTGATATGATCGAGACATTTAAACACCTTAAGGGCATAAACAAGGTGAAAGAGTCTAACATGTTTAAATATAAGAAAAATAGCAGGACAAGAGGACACAGCATGAGATTAGAGGGAGGGGCCGATTAAGGGGAATGTGAGGAAATTCTTTTCACAGAAAGGGTGGTAGATGCATGGAATGGCTTACCACAAGAAGTAGTGGCTATGAATACAGTGCAGGGCTTCAAACAGGCATGGGATAGGCATAAGGGAGCAATACAAATGACTATGAATAGATAGGTCACTGACATCAAGGCCGATGGCAATTTATAAGGTAGAAAAGAAATGGGCAGACTGGATGGGCCTTGCGGTCCTTATCTGCCGTCCAACTTCTATGTTTCTATAGCTTCTATGTATCTGCCTCTGTCTCCAAAATCAAACAAAGAGGCAGAAGACACTGCAGCACAGAGAAAACTCAACCAAAACAGGAACCAAAACAAAAAGCAAAAAGAAACTAAAAACTTCTGATCATAGAAGACTCCATGATTCAGGAGTTGATACGTATCTCAAGCGAAGGGTAATGGTCAGATGTCTCTAGGTACATCAGCATGGAGAGACACTGACTGCATTGCTAAAATTGTTCAGGAAGAAGGAGACAACATTGACTTCCTGGTACACATAGGACTAACGATCTTCGCCAGCCAGTCAGTCAGTTGTGGAGACCAAGGAACACCTGACCAGGCTGGGTGACAAACTATCATCCATTTCATCCAGCATCTCCTTCTCTGAGATCCTGCCAGTCTGGGAGAGGGGGGCAGATGGACAGAAGGTCAGAGAAGGGGCGATGGGGGAGCTAAACATGTGGCTCAAGGACTGGTGCCGGGAAAAAGGACACAAATTTGTAGGGAATCGGCAACAGTTTTTGGAGCGAAAGTCCTTTAAATTTGATGGACTGCATCTGACTAAGGAGGGAGTCAGTGCATTGGGGCAGAAGTTTGATGTCTTTGCAGAATATTTAAACTAGCAAATGGGGAGAAGGGTGCAACACCCCGGACGTTGAATGGGAAGAACACCCCTCTCCCTTCAGCTAGTGGTCAAACAGGAAATCAGCATGTTTGTAGTTCATTTGCATCACCAAGTAAGGAAAAAGGTCTAGCTCCCCATATGACGCACAGGGGAAACGCCAGACCTCGCCCAACAACTAACACACCAAAATCTGGCCAATGGAAAATCATGTACACAAATGCTTACAGTCTGGGAAACAAGATCCCAGACCTGTAGGCAATAATGACAGAGGCTAGACTAGACATAGTAGCCATTAATGAGACATGGTTTAACAGTAACCACACTTGGGAGACTTCAATACCTGTCTATGTACTGTTCAGAATAGACCGAGGTGCAAAAAGGGGGTGGAGTGGATCTTATGTCAATGAAAATATCAAAGCTACAGAAATTCAGAATACACATAAGGGGCCAGAAGAACTGTGGGTCACCCTGGAAACAGGAAATGGGACAGCCTTATGAACTGGGACTGTGTACAGGCCTCCAGACCAGTGAGGGAACATAGACACGTTACTGTTAGAAGATATACAAAACATGACAACTAAAGGGGAGGTTCTGATAATGGGAGACTTCAATATGCCAGATACAGATTGGTCAATACCAGCAGGGGCATCTGCCAGAACTAGACACATGGTGGATTCCCTGCAGGGGGAGGGTCTCAAACAACTGGTACAACAATCCACAAGAGACAGGGCTATCCTAGATCTAGTACTGACTAACAGGGAAAGGATCACAGATCTCCAGGAGGAAGGTCACCTGGGGGCCAGTGACCATCACATGGTATGGTTCAATTTGGACACTACAACTAAATCATCCCATTCCAAGTCAAAAATATAGGACTTCAGAGGAGCTGACTTTGATAAGATGGCCAACACAGTTAAGCTAGCCCTGGCAAAAAGAAATACAGGTGAGGGGGTACAGGCAAAGTGGGCAAGCATTAAAGATGCAATACTTGAAGCAACATCCCATTGTGACAGTGAGAAAAGGAAGTGCAAAAAAAGAAGGAAACCACTTTGGTTCTCAAAAACAGTAGCAGAAAAGGTCAGAGCCAAAGGCTGGCCTTCAGGAAATATAAGGGAACGCAGCACGATGAAGATAGGGGAGGTGACAAACTTCCCAAAGGGAAGCAGGAAGGCTGTAAGGCAGGCAAAGGCCCAAACCGAGCAAACACTAGCACAAACAGTAAAAGAAGGTGACGAGACTTTCTATAGATACATTAGTGAAAGGAGAAAGTCCAGAGGGGTATTGCTAAGATCAAAGGGGATAAGGGGGCATGTGAGGAGGAGGACCATGTAAAAGCATCTATCCTAAATAGATACTTATACTCAGTATTTACTGAAGAGAAGGTAGGGCAGGGCCCACAGCTCAGCACCATGGACACAGGGGGGAGGGAGGTGTGCACTAGTCCCTTCACAAAAGAAAGGGTCCTACAAGAGCTTGACAAGCTCAGGGTGGACAAGGCAATGGGACCTGATGGCATACATCCCAGGGTACTAAAGGAGCTAAGGGTGGAACTAGCAGAGCCATTATCAGAACTGTTTAGTGAGTCTCTGAGCACAGGAGAGGTCCCAGAAGATTGGAGAAGGGCTCATGTAATCCCACTCCACAAGAGTGGTAGCAGGGAGGAGGCAGGGAACTACAGACCAGTCAGTCTTACCTCAGTAGTGGACAAGAATATGGAGGCACTCCTTAAGGAAAGGATAGTGCAACACCTGGAATCCATAGGAGCACAGGATCCAAAACAGCATGGGTTTTCAAAAGAAAGGTCCTGTCAAACTAATCTCATAGATTTCATTGACTGGGTAACCAGAATGGTGGACCAAGGGGGAGCAGTTGATGTCGCCTACCTTGACTTCAGCAAAGCTTTCAATACTGTTCCACAAAGAAGATTGATTAATAAGCTGGGTAGACTCGGGGTGGGTCAGACGTTGGCCAACTGGGTGGCAAACTGGTTGACAAGCAGAAGACAGAGAGTGGTGGTAACTGATATACAGTCAGAAGAGATGCAAGTCACAAGTGGGTACCTCAGGGATCAGTCCTGGAGCCAGTCCTCTAATATCTTCGCAGTGACATTGCAGATGGACTGGAGGGCAAGGTTTGTCTGTTTACAGATGACAACAAGGTCTGCAACAGAGTAGATGATCCAGATGGGGTAGGCAGGATAAGAAGAGATCTAGATAAACTAGCAAAATGGTCGGAAGAGCGGCAACTGGGGTTTAATGCAAAGAAGTGCAAGATCATGCACATGGGGAAGAGAAACCTCAAGCCACCTATAGGCTGGGAGGGGAGTTGCTGGAAGTCACAAGGGAAGAAAGAGACTTGGGCGTCATCATCACTGATGACTTGAAATCATCCAAGCAGACCACTAAAGCAGTAGGTAAGGCTAGAGGGATGTTGGGGTGTATTAGTAGGGGTATCACAAGTCAGAAGAGGGAGGTAATAATCCCTCTTTACAAGACACTGATTAGGCCCCATCTGGAGTGCTGCATGCAGTACTGGAGGCCACACCTTCACAAGAACATTAACCAAATTGAGGCAGTCCCAGAAGGTGGTGCAGGGACTGCATCAGAAAACATATGAGGACAGATTAACGTAATCTCAATATGTATACCCTAGAGCAAAGGAGGGAGAGAGGTGATATGATCGAAACATTCAAACACCTTAAGGGCATTAACAAGGTGAAAGAGTCTAACATGTTTCAATACAAGAAAAATAGCAGGACAAGAGGAAATAGTATGAGATTAGAGGGAGGCCGATTAAGGGGTAATGTGAGGAAGTTATTTTTCACAGAAAGGGTAGTGGATGCATGGAACGGTCTACCTCAGGAAGTAGTGGATATGAATACAGTGCAGGGCTTCAAACATGCATGTATAGGCGTGAGGAGCAATACAGATGAGTATGAATAGATAGGCCATTGACAGAACAAAGGCCGATGGCTCATTTATAAGGTAGAAAAGAAATGGGCAGACTGGATGGGCTCTTGGTCCCTCATCTGCCATCAGCTTCTATGTTTCTATAGAAAATTCAGGAAGACCGAGAGAGGTGGATGGGGAATATTACCTAAGGTTGGCTAGTGACGCAAGTAAGGCAGTCTGGTGAGCAAAGGCACAGAAAGAGCTGCAGATAGCTAAAGGAATTAAGAAGGAGGAGAAGGCTTTCTTTCAATATATAAATGAGAAAAGGGACAAGAAGGAAGGGATTGATAGGCTTAAGAAAAGGGTGGAGTGGGTGGAGGATAATGGGGGGGAAAGCAGAGATACTAAATGAATACTTCTGTTCCATCTTCACTAGGGAGGACGACGGGCCAGTGCCTTTGGGAGGGAAAAGAGCAGCAGGGGAGAAGGGGAACATGGATGTAATGGCAGAGAAGGATAGAGTGAGGGAGGGGCTGCTGGCATTGAAGATGGACAAATCATCAGGTCTGGACAGAGTACATCCAAGGGTACTAAAGGAACTGGCTGAGGAGCTGGTAGGGCCACTGGCAGACCTATTTAATAGTTCACTAGAGTCAGGCATGGTACCGCAGGACTGGAGGACAGCACATGTATTGCCCTTCCACAAAAGCGGTCCCAAGGATGACCCATGGAATTACAGACCAGTCTGTCTGATCTCCATTGTGGGCAAACTCATGGAGATCATACTAAAGGAAAGGTTAGTTGGATATGTAGAGGAGCATGGTCTCCAGCATGAGAGGCAGCATGGGTTTATAGGGGGAGATCATGTCAAACAAATCTGATTGACTTCTTTGCCTGTGTCACTAAGGCAGTAGACAGGGGACAAGTGGTAGACATCCTCTATCTTGATTTCAGCAAGGCCTTTGATTCTGTGCCCCACAAAAGGTTGATCAGGAAGTTGATGGATCTCGGGGTTGGGGAAAAGATGGCCAGAGGGGTAGAAAACTGGCTGAGGGACAGAACCCGGAAGGTGGTTGTGGGGGGGAGAGTTATCTGGCACCAATGGGGTCCCGCAGGGCTTGGTGCTGGGGCCAGTGTTGTTCCATGTCTTCGTCAATGACATCGAAGATGGCATTAAGAGCAAAATGTGCCTATTCATGGATGACACCAAGCTCTGTGGGAGAGTGGATACAGCTGAAGGGATACAAGACCTACAGAAAGATCTGGAAAAGCTGGGAGGTGGTCTAGGATCTGGCAGCTTGGCTTCAATACCAAGAATACAAAGTTATGCATATTGGAGCCAAGAATCCCAGGACAGAGTACTACCTGGGGGAGTCCAAGTATCTGCATCAGAGGAGGAGAAGGGCCTGGGAGTGATGATGATCACTAGTGACCTGAAGCACTCCACGCAGTGCAAGAAAGCAACAGCAAAGGCAAACAAGATGCTGGGATGCATATCTAGAGGGATCAGTACTAGGAGACAGGAGGTTATACTGCCTTGTACAGGTCCCTGGTAAGGCCTCATCTAGAGTATGGAGTTCAGTACTGTTGCCTACACTTCAAAAAGACATTAACCTGTTAGAGAAGGTCCTGAGGAGGCTACAAAGGCGATAGCCGGTCAGCAGGGTAAGGCATAGACGAGAGATTGAGGGCACTGAACACATACTCCCTGGAAGACAGGAGAGAGAGGGGACATGACTGGGACCTTCAAGTAATTAAAAGGCATAAATAAGGTTGATATGAGAGTCTCTTTTAAGCTGAGTGGCAACCATAACATGAGGGGGCACAGTCTTAAGCTGGAGATTGGGAGGTTTAGGAGGGAGGTCAGGAAGCACTTCTTCACAGAGAGGGTGGTGGACACTTGGAATACGCTGCCGGAAGAGATCATCTCATTGAAGACAGTGGGAAGCTTTAAGAGAGACTGGGATAGGCATGGGGAAGATAAGGATCATGGGTACGGAGTATGGGAGGAGTGGTGAGGGAGGGCAGAGACATTAGCTCAAGCTGTGGACCCTGCAGTATGAACAAACTTGATAGAACAAATGGCCTTCTTTTACTGGTTTCTTTGTAAGTACATATTGATGCAAATCCCAACCCCACTACAAACGTCGTCCCCCAAAGACCAATGAATATGGCCCCACCACCATACCTCACTGGTGAATTCAATATCATGTGTACTGTGGAGCCACATAGCCTGTAAGAAAACAATGTCATAATGATGTTCTGAAAATAAAAAATAAGTTACTAATCTCTTCCTCTCAGATTGCATGCTATTAGCGTTTAAAGAGGCCAGGGTTAAACCTTGTCCAGGGATAGGTAATGCACTCATTAAACAGTTTTAGTGACTTCACATGCTCGTAAACCCATTCTTCTTTTGACAGGTTTGTCAGAGTTCTCCTTTGTCTTTTTTCTTCTTTTCTTTGTTGGGATCTACTAAATTACTTTCTGAGTCAGACAATATGTCCCTTTGTGAAGAGGATACAGAAGCAGAGTCTGACTCCTCTTCCATCTCTGTCTCTCCCCACCGTAACACTATAAATTTTTTATGCAGTGGGACCTGATCTTGCAGTACTTCAGGTTGTTTTTTTTGTTTTCCCCTTCTTCTTTACTGCCTAAAAAAATCTGCATTTTCAGGTGTAGCCAGAGGGGGGAGGCATGTGGCTGTTTTCCGGAGGGACTTTAGTAAGTGCCCCTACAAATGTGTCAGAAAGGTCTGCCTGACTTTGTGAGGCATTGCTGGCAGCATCTGTTGCCAGTACTACAGGTACCATGGTAACTGGGGTTTCTAGATGGGTTGGTGCTGAACATGTAGATGCTCTAGCTGTTTTATTAAGATAGAAGTCCTGAATCCTCCATTCTTGATTCTCCATATCAGGGAGGCCCAAGGGCAATCCATAAAAGTATGCCCTCCTTCTCACAAAGATTGCATTTGTTGAAACATCTACAGAAAATCCAGGGTGTCCTGTTTCCCAAAATTAGGCACATTTGATTACCTCCCATTGATTACTGCAAGCCTTGGACAGCCACATTTGTAACATTGGTGGGGTCGTCCGGATAAAATATAAAACCTTGTCTCTGCCCAGGAAGAAGCAGCTTGGTAGGTGATTGAGGCCAGTATCAGTTTGTTGCAGCTTTTTTGATGCGCCACCTGCATTCCGGAACCTCTGAATCAAAGATAGGCCTGGGGTTTCTTGTACTGTATGACAATTTCTTTTCTAACCAATAAAGGATGTCTGTAATATTGACTAACTCATTATAAAATAGCACAGTTATAATTGTGGTTGGACTTTTGGTCAGTGGGATGGCCTGGAAGGCACCCATAAAGGGTTAGTCTTAAGTATAGCATATTTACTCCAAAATCAATCTAACAAATCTGGAGACCGAAAACTGATGTCGAAACAGCATTCACCAGGTGCATGTATAAAGGCATATACCTCACCTGGAGTGAAACTCAAAGACCACTTTATAAGTTCCCTGCCCACATAATAATGATCTAGGTGGGCATCCAAACCTCCCATATATCAGAGCCAGACAGCATTCCAACGTGTGGCCAGCTCTACTGGCTTGTGGAACAAACTGGCATAAGTGGGGTTGCCTTCAGCATCTGCCGTTTGTTTTTGCTCTGCATTTTGTTGTGTGGCAGACATAGCTTCCCCATTTTGAGAGGGGGGTCTTGAATAAGCAGTGCTGTAATTTCTGCAGCTAGCACGCCTTCGTGGGCATCATAAAACATTTCTGCTTGGCTCTCTCTTGGGGAGTGTGTAATCTCACTAGGGATATCTGACTCAGGAACAGATATATTTTCCCTTCATCATTTTCAGTCACTATAGCATCGTTGGCCTCTGTGGCCAAGGTACTTACTGTGGAGCATTACTACCCGGAATGGGTATGGAATCATTCAGTATCCAGCCACCCTCCAACATCTGCATCCATCCTGCGGCACAAAGCGCTAAGTCTGGAGACCACTCTTCTGAGAGATGAGCACCTTGTCCGGAACCATTACCAGCCCTTCCTTGGTCTCGTGGGAGTTCTCCAAAAACAAAGACCTTAGCTAGGGTGTCTTTGGATATGCCAGGCGAACCAGAATCTGGTTGCTTCGTCTTTTTTTCCTCTTCCAGCCTACGTTTCGCCTCCTGATACTCTTGCTCCACTCTGGTAAGTTTATCCTGTAGCTCTTTCTTTTTCCTTGCAGCCAACTGTTGTAATTCCTCATCTGCAGCAAGAAAAGCCGCCTGTTTCCATCGGGGTTACCGCTTCTGTTGAGACATGGAGCTCAGCTCCCGCTGCTTCTGAAATGGTCCTTCCATTGAGCATATGTGAGAAAACTTTGGTGCAGTCTGCACCATTTGTACATTGCCATGGACTCCATCTGCTCTTCTCCTTCCACTTCAGCCGTTGAACCAGGACTGAGGTCCACCATTGCGATGGGTCACAGCGACCCCTACCTCAGAGCAGGGGAATTTACCTGTTGTCCTGGCCAAATGTCCCCCATTCACTAAAAATATCACTAACGGCTTAATCTGGTTCTGTACAAATATTCCCTTTCCCCGGTCACACCTGGAAATGAGCCTCAACTCAGTGTGCCTCTCCCAGTCACCAACTTTCAAATAAATAAAAAATAAATAAATAAACGGTCTGTAACCCACCTACCCAACCCAGTCCTCACACGATTCATCCTGTCTATCACCTGACCCACTAACATACTGCAAAAAGAAACCAATCTGAAATCCTAAAAGCTCAGCTGGCCATCCTTTTCATGTTCCTCCTTTACCCTCATTGAGTGATCTAGGAAACTGATAGGTGAGGAGGTGGCCTGCCTCTACCTTACCTTGCATATTTTTCAGCCACTCAGACAAACTGGACTGATTGTACCTGGGCTGGGGTTACCCAGGGTTAGGTGCAGGTAAGCCACCTTCTCACTTCTCAGTTTCCCAGATCACCCAGTGAGGGTAATGAAGGAGAATGAGGAGGATGTCCAGCCGGGCATCAAGATTTTTTTGCACTGTGGCAGTGGATTGGTGATGGCTCAGGTCATCACTGGTCCTGATCATGTTGCATATCTAAAAATCTGGCCAGGGTCAGGAGGATGGATTCTTCGGGGGGTTGGGGTGCAGTCTCAGTATTAGAGTGGCAGCATAAGTGTTTTGTGGACAGCAAAGCCTGGGCTACTGAATTCCCTCAGACACAGACACAGTACCACGGAGGAAAGTGCATGAGGATGACCACCTCACCAGATGGCCACACCAGACTTACCAGCATCAGCTAAGGTAGGGATCAAACAGAGTCTGGGGAGACTGTGGAGGACTTGTGGAGGAGACATGAGGGAGTCTCCGGTGTTTTAATTTGGCTAGTTGCAGTTGGATCAGAACTCAGAATTGCATACTGGTTCCATCTTTGTTTTTTGATGTTCAGATTTTGGCCCTAAAATTCTGAATTCTAAAAAACAGTTTGGAACCTGATTCCAGTCAGTGGATTCTGAGCAACACTATTGATAGCTATGTAGAAAGTAGTCCCTTCTATGTTATTTTCTGTAGTCCCTTCTATGGTATTTTCTGTTGAGCCAGCAGGGGGATATTCTTGATAGGCAAATTGTGCCTCCTTAAGTCAATTATACTGTAGTATGAAGTCTTTTTAACTACAGGTCTAACTGGTAATCGAAATGCCAGTTTTATATATGGGTGATTTTCTTCAGACCCTGAAAAACTTCAGATTCATGGTTCGGATCTGCTTGGATGCAGATGCTATGCCATGGCTGGGTCTCTATTGCTGTCCATTGGGCAGTGTCACAATGGTCACTAGCTCAAGAAGTTTGCAGGAGTGATCTGTGGTTCAACAACTCCCTAGTTCTTTAATGCTTTTACCCAACATGGTGACTTTTTTTCAGGCCTTGGTGGGGACTTTTTCTCCCCGTCTGCCCACTGTAGGGACTTCAACAGTAACAAAGATGGTGGCTTAAGACAGTCACTGCCACAGGTTGGGTACCCTTTTCTTGCAAAAGCACTTCAGCTGGAACATAGTCCAGTAGGCCGAGGACCCAATATGAACCAATCTTTAAGACGTGACAAATAACTCCATGCGGTATAGGAAAGTTACTAACCTGTCTCTGTCCAGGCATGAAAAGCCTTTCTCCTTTTCAGCCATGGAATGTAGCTGCCTGCTCCTGAAAAGCAGAATATGCATAGTTATATACTTGTTGCTGCTGGTTCACGTCATGCTCTGCCTGTAGCAGCTAGAACTGATCCCAGACTTTTGTACTGCAGTAAATATAGGGGGTGAACTTAATGCCTGACTGGACAAAAGAAACCATGCATCTGTCTTGTAGAGCTAGGCTCTGCAAAACCTGAGTGCAACATTGGAGGATTTTTCTGAACTTAGTAACTGTTGAATCTTGGACCCTTCCCAACAGTCCTTGCAGGGTCAGAGCCCAGTTGAAACAATTATGAACCATTAAGAAATGTTCATGAATTATACCTGAATTCAGTTCATGAACTTTCACCAAACATGCATCAAATTGTTCATGAATTGTGACGAACATTAAATGGCGCTACTGTGTTTATGAATATTCATGAACTTAAACATGGGAGCCAAAATGGTTCACACCAACAGTTCTGAGTATCAGCTCACCTAACCTGATTCACTAATCATCGGTGGCAAGTACCCAGTCCCACCAACAATATCACCCACTCGGTCTGACCCAGCTGATTTCATTTTTTAACAGTGGAGGTTGCCCAGTACTCCCCATGGTGCCCCCCCTTCCTTCCTCCCAACTCAATTGATTTACTCTTTTTACTGGTGGTAGGTGCTCAATCCATTGCAAGTCCCCACTCCTTCCCTCTTTACTGCCATTAATTAACATTTTAGCACTGCTGATGGGCTTCTTCCCTTCTGATCAATTATTGATATTGCCCAATCCTGCCAGCTGTACCACATCCCAACCAGCTACCTAACATAGAATGTTGGTTACCAGCTGTGAGTACTCCCACACCCCCAGTCTCCCCTTCCCTCATGATTGCTGAACTTTCATTGATTTTTCACCAGTGGTGGGTGCCCAGTCTGACCACCAGAAGCCCCCTCCCACCCATGTAGATGCTTTGTGACAGAGAGTTACAAATGACCTCATGCTTTGTGCAGGGTCCACAGGTATTTCAGGTCACAGTGTGGTGCCTCATGCTTCATGCAGTGTTTTTTTTTTATTTATTACTTTTTGGTGCCTCCCACCGCCAGCACCATCTGCCGGGTCATGGACCCCTTGGCTGCAACTTCTCATACTAGCCACCCTCCCGGTACCCCCTGGCTTGCTCCCCAGGGTGGGTCACGGCACCTGAACCCCTCTAAAGGGTGCTGCGATCAATGGGATAGGGCGGGAGTCAGCCTGGGAGCTGAGTTCAGCCAGGGGTAGGCGTCATCAAGACGGTGGGTGGCAGGCTTTTCTCCCCTGTAAATGGAGGAAGGAACATACAATGACACCTGAGTCCATCCTGCCCCTCAGATTCTTGTTGGTACCTGTCGCTGTGGTGCCCCCGGCCTCCTCCAAGGGTCCCTCAAGCACCGGTCACACACACACCGCACCTTCCCCCTGGAGAAAGAGAGCAGTCCATGGGACACTCGATCCTTCTCCCCCAGCCGACCCTCCAATGATCCAGGTCCGTTCCTGAACCCGGGTCTCTGGCATCACAAGCGGAAATCCAACTGCTGCACTGACGGGCCAGCTACTTCATGCAGTGTTTGTAGAGCCATGTCAAATGCATGCAAGAAGGTAGACGGTTATCTAACAATACAGGAAATTCATTGCAAAAATTATGTTAACGCACACATTAGGGGTTTTAAAGCATCAAAAGTAAAGACATTTTATGTTAGGGTTTTTTGAACCCTAATTCCACCCACCCCCAAGCACCACCTCATCAACTTGAATGCCAAAGCACAGTCTAGGTCCCAGTCCTGAAGGGCCCTGCATGAAGAAAGTTAGGACTCAAATCCCATTGCCCTGTGTGTATCCAGTTAGGACTCAGATTCTGCAGTAAGCAAGTTAAAAGTTAAGTCCTGTTTTTTGTAGGGCCTATAGGGCCGTGTTTCATGCTGGGCCTGAAGGGCCCTGTATGAAGCAAGTAAGGGCTCTGATCTTATGTCACGCAGGGCACGAAACAAGTTAGACTCAGGTCCTACTTCACACAGGCAAGAAGCAAGTAAGGACTCAGATCCTACTTTGCGCAGGGCACAAAGCAAGTTAGGATTCTGATTCTTCTCACAGGCCACAGAGCAAGTTAGGATTCTGATACTACTTCACACAGTGCATGAAGCAAGTTAGGACTCTGGCTCTACTTCTCACAGGGCACAAAACAAGTTAGACTCAGATCCTATTTCTCACAGGTCACGAAGTAAGTTGGGATTCAGATCCTCCTTCGCACAGGGTACAAAGCAAGTTAGGACTCTGACTCTACTTTTCATAGGGCAGGAATCAGTTAGGGCTCTGATCCTACTTCATACAGGGCACAAAGCAAGTTAGGACTCTTATCCTACTTAAGGCAGGGCATGAAGCAAGTTAAGACTAAGATCCTACTTCTTGCAGGGCACGTAGCTAGTTAGAACTCAGATTCTACTTTGCACAGGGCACAAAGTAGTTAAGATTCTGATTCTACTTTCCGTGAGGGCACAAAGCAAGTTAGAACTCAGATCCTACTTCTCACAGGGCACAAAGCAAGTTAGGACTCAGATCCTACTTCTCGCAGGGCACAAAGCAAGTTAGGACTCAGATCCACTTCTCGCAGGGCACAAAGCAAGTTAGAACTTTGATCCTACTTCTCACAGGTTACAAGGCAAGTTACAACTGTGATCCCACTTTGCACAGGGCACAAAGCAAGTTAGGATTCAGATCTGCTTCATGCATGGCCCAAAGGGCGCTGCACTTCCTGCTTCACAAAGCAAGTTAAGACTTTTTCAAAAAGTAAGGAAATTCATAGCAAAAAACTACATTGTTTCATCAGGAAAGATTGTGAAAAAAACACTAGAGGGAATGGCACTTGCAACAATTATAAAATGTAAGAATAATTTATTATTTGTTAATTACGGTGCTGCAACTTGCCCTCAAGTCTGTTACTGGGTGCTGGGAGAGTAAGAGCCAGTCGGCTCTGGATTTTATTGCTAGATTACCTTGGTTATTGTGACTGTAGCCTCTCCTTTTGCCCCTTGCTAAGCTCACTCACTCCTTCAATTGGAAAGAGTGTCTAGAAGTGGGCTGGGCTTCTCACCATTATTTGAGGCCTCTTTGCAAGCAGTCCTCTGCTGTAGTCCAGAGCCAAAGGGTCAGAGCACAAGAGGCGTCATACTGTGAGGCGTCCGCGTGGGGCAACAGTCTGCAAGGCACTGCACCCACACTAAGACACTAGTATTCCACAGCTACATGTTGTCTTTGTGTTTGTTTCACTGTTTCTTTTACATTGTATTATCCCTACAGTGATCTAATGTTTCATGTTCTGCTTGCTAATTCATACTGTATGTGCATTTGATACTCAATGTAGTTTAGCTAAGTTCATGCTATGTATTACAAGCTATTGTGTTCAGTTGTGTCAAACTGCTCAATTATCGTATCTGTTCAATTGCATTAAATGGGTTGTTCCTATTCTTAACTGCTGTGGTTTACCCTTGAGCTACTTAATTTGATGTAAGGGTATTTTATGTAGGATATTTGTTTCTTCTTGAGATTAATGAGTGCATTGTGAATAGTTTCTCTGTTCTATCTTCCTTGTTGCTTCCCTATTGCCTTCCTATCCTGGCCTGATAACATCATACATCACTTCTGTTCCTGTTACTGACCTAATTCCTCTAATCTTCTAACTTTCTGTCTCTGTTTGATCTTTCGTATGCTGTTAACTTCTCTTGCTTTTCTCTTTCCCTATCTTCCTTTCTTCACCCTTTTGCTACCTGCTGTTTCTTTCTCTGTCTACTCTTTCATTTTTTGCCTTCTCCTCTTCAACTACTCTCCCCTTCTCCTTGAGTCCCTCTCTCTCCCACACCCCTGGAGACATTTTTTGTCAATTTCTTCCTGCTCTTTGGCATCACTTTGAAACTTTGACACCTTGTGTCCCTTTTCTCTTCCTATTCTTTCTTGCCTTTTTCCTCCTCCCTCCCTACTTCCAAGCAGTGTAATTGTGTGTTTATACTCATTGCAGTTTATTATTTTGTTAGTTGGTGACATTTAAATTAATCATGGCCCCATTGCACCTTCACTTTTACAACTTCCCAAAAGTTTGAAGGTGGCTCATTTAAACATCCGATGGCTCCTCCCAAAATTGACCCATTACCACCTATTATGCTTGATCTTCCGCTGGATATTCTAGTTATGAAGCCTGTCTCTCCTCCAAGGTCCCAAATTCTGCTGTAACTATACCTGGCTACACCCTAGTCAGGCAAGATTGCTCTAAAAGGGATGGTGGTGTTGCAGTTTACATATCCACTAGGATCCAATGTACAACTGTTCTTGCTGTCTCTTCCCCCTCTTCCCATGAGATGATCCTCCTTAAACTCTCCCTTCCCTTCTCTATTCCCATCTATATTGCTGGTGTTTACTGCTGCCCTGGTGTATCCTCTGCTTCAGTTACTGAGCTTCTTTTCTGTATCTATTCTAACTCCTTGAATGGTGAGCTACTTATACTTAATAACTTTAATATCAATTGGCTCTCCCATAATGCAAATAAATTTTCACAAAATGTAAAGTCAGTGCAGCTGACCTAATTGATTTCTGAACCCACTCATTTAAATCTGAAATCCCTAAACCACTCTCTGCAAGACTGGGTTCTTGTTTCTCATCCACACCATACAGTGGATGCAGGTCTCCTTCCTGATGCACTCAGTGATCATCATATGGTTTACAGTGTGTGCAAGTTACATCATCCTAACCCCCCTTCCCAAATTCATATATCTCAGGTCTTTTAAGTCACTTGATGTCTCTCCTAGGTGACTTTTGGCCAGCTGAGTAGTCCTCCATCACTGCAGTCAGTAATATAATTTGTGCCCTACATTACTTTCAGTCTAAATTCTTGGCTGTATGGGATTATCATGCACTCCAAACAGAGTGCAGGGTTCACATCTGTCCTGGATATCATCTGAGGTACTTACTTGACTCAGCTCCAGAGACCTTGCCTGGCATACTTTGGTTAACTATAGATGCTCTTCACAATGCCTCGTACCAAAGCTGTCAGACATGCAAAGCGTTAGTATTTTGGTTCCACGCTCTAAAATAACTTTAATAACCCTCCAAGTTCTGGAATGTTATTCATTCCCTTTCTCCCCCTCAGACCCAGTTTCCCTTTTCTACTCTTAAGATTGGTGACTCCTGATCTCTGACCCTTCTGCTGTTGCTAAGACTTTTAACTCCTACTTTACTACTTGTGTCCTTTCTCTTATCCCTTCCTCTCCACCCCCTCCTTCCCTCTTTCTGTCTTCTTCTCCTCTCTCTTTTTCCTTCTCTTCTGTCACTCCCCCTGTTTCTCTAAAGGCTCTGCTTGCCCTTAATCCACTGAAGGGAGGTAGTCCTGATGGCCTTGATCCTGAACTTTTATTTCTCTCAGCACCTGCCATTGCTCTGCCCATTACTCTACTTCAGAATCTTTCTTTTTTTTCTGCTATTGTTCCTTATGTTTGGAAACGGGCTATTGTCATACTTATTCACAAAGGTGGTGATCCCACTTCTCCTGGTAACTTCTATCCAATATCTCTTCTTTCTACCTTTGCTAAGTTATAGGAACACACTGTTCTATCTGAGCTCACTTCCTGTCTTGACAGATCCTCCTTGTTCACTCCTTTCCAGTCTGGTTTTAGAAATCCCACTTCACTTCTACCTCCCTCCTCGGCTCACTGATGCCATACTTATAGGTATGGCTCAAGGACTGATTACTTCTGCCATTTTTGTTGATCTTGATAAAACTTTTGACACTGTGGCACATCCCTCCTTCTGGACAAACTTAAAACTGCAGGCCTCTCTGACTCCTCAATTAGTTGGTTTCATTATTACACTGAATGTAGGTCTCAAGCTGTCCAGATAGAAAAATCCATTTCTTCTCCACGTCCCATTGGCTCCTGTGACTCTCAAAGCTCTGTCCTGTGTCCTATTCTCTTTCTATATTCTTAAATGACATACCCAATGTCTGTTCCTCTGTGTCCATTCACATGTACGCTGATGATGCAGTTATTTTGTATCTGGCTCCTCTCCTCATGACCTCACCTCCCAGCTTCAGTTGGATTTTTATAACATTCAGCATTGGTTTTAGTGTAACGAATTGTACCTCAATGCCAAAAAAACAGTCTTCTTGACTTTTGGCATCCATCAGAGGCTTGCGAAACTTACTTCTTTCACACTATTTAATACCCTTGATGATGCTAAGATTGCTGATGTTTCCACCTGTAAGTGTCTCAGGGTCCGGTTTAACTGGTATCTTGAATTCTCAATGCATATTGATGCAATACACCTTAAGCTTTACCCTAAACTTGGTGCATTGTACAGGGATAAAGCTAGTATTCTGCTTCCTGCCAGCCAAGAAACTGTATTAAAAATGATTCTTCTGATCTTTGACTATGGTGAGCTAGTCTACAGTGGTGCCCCTAAATCCTACCTTGGCAGACTGGCCCCTCATTTTTCACTCTTTTTTGTCATTTTGCTTTAGATTGCCCCCTTCATACGCACCACTGCACTCCTTACTCAGTCATTTCTCTCCCCTCTCTTGATACTAGGTGTGTTTCCCATCGTGTCTATTTTAATCCAAATTCTGGTTCAGCACCCTTCCCTCTTATCTCATATCCCTCCTATCCTCTCCTTCTTCTTCTATCTACGCTCTTTGCACCATTGTTTCTCATTCTTTCTGTATTCCTTCTAATCTAGAAAATCTACCGTTGGTCACTCTGCTTTTTCTTACCACTTTCCTAAACTTAGTTCCTCCCTTCCCCTTTCTATTTAATCTGCCTCTTTTCCTTCCTCTCTAAAGTCTCTCTCTATGACTTTTGTTCTCCTACCTGCAACTGTCTATGACGCCTCTTCTTACTCTCCTTCTCTAATTTTGCCCTGTTCATGCTGTTCCATTATTTTTCCCTCCTATACATGTAAGAATGTGTTGTATTTTCAAAATGGATTAATTTACTAATTTGCCTCTAATATTTATGATTTGTTTTCTAATACTATACCCTTTTATTTGACTTCTTGTATTTTTAGTAATTATTGTTTAACTATCTCCTCCCCTCTCTGCCAGGGCTCATCTGGAAACAATCTGCAGCTCAGTATGTATTTCCTGGCTAAACTGTTTAAATAAATAAATACAAAATACAAAAATATATTTTCATTGATAGGGGGGTAGATCCCAGTCCTTTCACAGAAGAAAGGGTTCTGCAAGAACTCCTAAAACTGAAGGTGGACAAAGCAATGGGTCCTGATGGAATTCACCCCAGAATTCTAAAAGAATTAAGGGAGGAACTAGTGAAACCACTGGCTACTCTTTTAATAAATCATGGGAGGATGGGGTGGTACCCGAGGACTGGAGGAAGGCAGATGTGATTCCCCTTCACAAAAGTGGGAGCAAGACAGAGGCAGGAAACTACAGACCTGTCAGTCTGACCTCTGTGGTAGGGAAAGTGATGGAGTCACTTCTGAAGGAAAGAATAGTTGAGTACCTAGAGGCCAGTGGAGCACAGGACCCAAGGCAGCATGGGTTCACAGCGGGAAGGTCATGTCAGACAAATCTAATAGATTTCTTTGACTGGGTGATCAAAGTAGTAGACCAGGGAGGGGCTGTGGACATGGCCTACCTAGACTTTAGCAAGGCATTTGACACAGTCCCACACAAAAGATTAATAGTCAAATTAACCAGCCTGGGAGTGGGACCCAGGGTGGTAGCCTGGGTAAAACATTGGCTGGACAACAGGACACAGAAGGTAATTGTAAATGGAGTCCACTCTGAAGAAAGGGGTTACTAGTGGGATACCACAGGGTTCAGTATTGGGTCCAGCCCTTTTAATGTCTTCATCAGTGACATTGCAGAGGGACTGGAAGGAAAAGTATGCCTTTTTGCAGATGACACAAAGATCTGCAACAGGGTTGATACACAAGGAGGTGTGGAAAGGATGAAAAGGGACTTGGCAAGGTTGGAGGAATGGTCAGAAGTATGGCAGCTAGGATTCAATGCAAAGAAGTGCAAAATAATGCACCTGAGAAACAAGAACCCAGGGGAAGAATACACAATGGGTGGGAAGGTAGTAACAACAAAAAAGGAAAGGGACCTGGGGGTAATCATATCAGATGACCTTAAGGTTAGCAAGCAATGTGAGAAGGCAGTAGGGAGGGCTGGGGGTGTACTGGGATGTATAGGGAGAGGCATCATCAGCAGAAAACAGGAAGTTGTTATCCCTCTGTACAGACAGTTGGTGAGACCCCATCTGGAGTACTGTGTCCAGTTCTGGAGACCCCATCTCCGCAAGGACATAGACAGGATAGAGGCAGTCCAGAGGAGGGCAACTAAAATGGTGCAGGGTCTGCAAGAGAAGCCGTATGAGGAGAGACTAAAGAAGCTTAATATGTATACCCTTGAGGAAAGAAGGAGAGGGGGTACATGATAGAAACTTTAGGTACCTCAGTGGAATCAACAAAGTCCAAGAGGGTAGCATCTTTCAGAAAAGAGACTTGCAAGAACAAGGGGACAATTAAAGATAGAAGGAGGCGGTTCAGGGCAATGTGAGGAAGTATTATTTCACAGAGAGGGTAGTGGATGCATGGAACAGCCTTCCTGAGGAGGTTGTGGGGTCTAAAACTGTGGGAGAATTCAAGAATGCATGGGACAGACATAAGGCAATTCTTGTGGGGGGTAGGAAGAAATAGGCTATTGGTTAACTAGGATCTGCGGCCTATCCTGTAGGTAGGCAAATGGGCAGACTAGATGGGCCTAGCAGTCATTATCTGCCGTCAAAATCTATGTTTCTATGTTTCTATGGTTCAAGGAGTTGGCAATCATGCCAAACGAGAATTCACTTCTTTATTCTTGTCTTCTGTCCACCTTCCACCCAGACTCTCTAACCGGTTCCAAGGTTTGGGAAGCTTTAATACCTGACTACTCATTAAACTGGATGCAGATCTGGAAAGACCTCTACTTATACAACACACAGGACAGACTTAGACTCACTCAATACCACATTTTAAACAATATTTATTATACACCCATCTAATTGGCCAGGATGGTCTCGCTCTCCTCTCCCATATGTACCAAGTGTGGTAAGGGAGAAGGTAATATTTTGCACATCTTTTGTATTGTGACAAAATTAGCTGATTCAATCAAGCTTGACCCATTGTTAGGCTAAACAACCTCTTCACTCCAGAAATCTGTATTTCAGGGGTCTACACAAAGATCAGTGTCAAGAAAAGAAGATACCATATGGCTCTAATATCGATGGTGGTTAAAAAACTGGTCCTCAAACATTGGATGGATCAACTAACCATCTCTTACAATGAGTAGTTAAATTAACTCTCTTTCTGTTTTCAGACAGAGTGTTTAATTGCCAGCTCTCGTAGCAGACTCAAGCTGTTTGAAAAAAATGGTGCAAATTGTATGCTTTGTATTTGCATTAATGACCTTGGTTCCTGTAACTCCCTGTGATGTTAATTTGTGTATTGGCTTGTGCATATATTATTCTCCTTTAATATTCATAGGCACACTACGAGGTGGGTAAGAGGAGGGTGGGAAGGGGTAGACAAGGGGGGGTTAGGTAGTTTTATGAGGTTCAATATTTGGTTACATGACAAGTTGTGTTTTATTGTTTTTTATATAAAATTTCAATAAAGTTGTTTAAATTTCAAAATTTTCATACAGAACAGTCTACTACATGGTCCGGTGGCACTGAGGGCTGAGGCATCTGCCTTACCTTGCCTCATACTAGTGACCCAAGTTCGGGAGCAAACTCGGGGTGCGGGGGTCAGCAGGGGAAGGAGAGGACCGAGCATCTGGAGGACTGCTCTCCTCTCCTGGGAGGGTGGGTTATGGAATCCTGATGCATGGGCAGCTCCCAGTGGAGGCTGGGAGCACTGCAAAGGGAGACACTCACACTTGGGTTGGAAGTGATGGCAGACATCCTGCAGGTGGTGCTGGGAATGTGCCTGTCGCATGCTGACATCACTGCATGTCTGCGTCTCCAGGGATACCAGGAACAAGGAAAAACCCCAGCCCCCAGGAGGATGAAGATGGGCCCTACAGTTGGCCCCCCACACCCAATGCCAGATCCTGCCCACTTCAGGCCTCTGACTCCTCCACCACTCAGCCTGCCAACTAGATTCTGAGAAAGGGCACCAAGGTAAGAAGTGGCGGTCCCACCTCGAGGTGTGTGAAAGCCAGGAGGTCAGCAAGGCTGGGGGTTGATGGAGCTCCAGAGGGGGACCCTTGCTGGATCAACTAACCATCTCTTACAATGAGTGGTTAAATGAACTCTCCTTCTGTTTTCAGACAGAGGGTTTCAGGCCAGACAGGAGAATGACTGACTAGTAGGAGGCCATGTCCCACATTTCCTGTCTAAGTGAAGCTGTTTGCAGGGCCGTAGATAAGTGACTGCTTTTTTCTGAATTTATTTCCAACTACTGCATCTATTTTAAGAACAGAGCACACCTTTATAAAAAGGACGGACTACATTTAAATGAAAAAGGACCAACATATTAGCAAGGTTAATAAAAATCACATGGAAGCTTCTTCTTAAACCAATTACCCAGGAAACATGGCATGCACCTTAGACTTACAAGAGACTGAAAAGGAAAATTAACACAGAACGTAGGAAGAGGAAGTAAAAAGTAGTAAAGATCACTTAAAATGTATGTGTGCAATGCTAGAAGTCTTAAAAACAAAATGAACAAGCTTCAGACTCTTGCTGCACTGGACCACAATGATGATACCTTTTTAATAACAGAGACATGGTGGAAACACCAAAGAATGGGGCAGTGCTTGACCTGGATTTAATTTATTCAGGTTGGATAGAATGAATAAAACAGGGGAGGGATTGCTATTTTATAAATGAACAGATATTAGCAATGGATATAACACCTTTAATTAAAAGCATGAATTAGAGACTGAAACTTTATGGATTCATCTAAATAGTAATATGACAAAAACTTATATATTGGGTTTGTGTTATAGACCACCAAACATGAAAGAAGAGATGTATTTAAGACTTCTAGAAGAAATAAACTTTGCCGCAGAAATGGGACCATTGATACTGACCGGTGATTTTAACCTGGGTGATATCAATTGGCAGAGTAACGAGGCTAGTCGTAGAGAAAGTATGATGCTGCTACAGACTTGTATCGAACATTGTTTACATCAGAATGTTATGGAACCTACACGGTGAAAAAAACATCTTGGATTTAGTCCTAACATCAGAATGTGTTATCATTACAGATTGTTTGGGGGCATCACCCTTGGGACACAGTGACCATAGTACTGTTACATTTAATATACAATGTGTACCAGACAAATTACAAGGGCAAACAGAAATCTTTCTGTATAAGACAGCCAAAAAAAAAGGATGATAAATAACGACATAAGTAAAATTGATTGGTATAAATTATGTAAGGACAAGAGTGGAGAAGAAGGTTGGTTAATAATTAAGGAAGTATTGTTAAGTACTTGCAATAGACACATAAAGAGAATTAAAAAATTTAACAAAAAGGGGTTAAAACCAAAATGGATGACTAGGACTATCATAAAACTGATTAAACAAAACAAAAATCATACATGGTTTATAAAAAAAATAAAACAGATCTTAACTGGCATAAATATAAAACAAATCAGAAATTGTGTAAGAATGCTATAAACAGGTCAAAAAAACAATGGAACTAAGACTAGCACAAATAGCAAATAAAGGAAATAGTACACAGTTTTATGGATATATAAACTCATTAAAAATGCAACAAGACACATACAAGAAAAAAAAAGCATCTGGTTCTTCTCTAAATAATAATACCTGCTGTTTAAATAATATTTCCACCTCTCCAGCTTCCCATGTGGAACGTCACATCAGTTTTTCTACTCCTCTTACCTTATCTAACAAATTCTCCCCACTCCAAGAAGATCTGCTTCAAGAAGATCTGCACTCATCTACGGAGGATCTGAGACAGACAGTATCCGATTCCTTTACTCAAGACCAGAAGAAGCTCTCAACGGGTAATGACTCTCCTGCTTCTTCCTGGGCTGATCTTGTGTCCAGCTCTCCCTTTAAATCATCTGAACCACCCAAAAAAGAAAAGGAGAAGAAAATCGAAGAGCAAGGCTACCTGAGGCTTTTCCCACTAAAAAAAAAAAAAAAAAATTGTAATAAATACTATGGTCCATAATTAGATGTGATATAGCAGTTTCTCACCAGAATCCTCTCTTACGCACCACCTCACTCGATTCCTTTGGTACATTTACACTTAAGCATGATCTCTCATCGCACCACAGGTTTGGAGCACTTAAATGCAGTAAATCACTATCGCTGCTGAGAAGCCTGTATCTGTCTGTGGAGGTGAGCCAATTGACACTGGAGGTATTTAATCCATGGAGTTACTTTCAATGTATTCAATGGGAAAAAATAAATGAGAAAGAATAAATATTACAATGTTTGTAAGATCTCTTCTAATTAATCCTTGTGTGGTGCCAGACATTAGTATATATAATTGCTATTTACACTCTAATTTTTCATAAGCTTTAACGCCACCATGTATTCAAGCATACATACATATATAGAGTTCTGTATTTCATATCAGTGTGCCCTTAACCCCTACTATTATAGCATTTTTCCACATAACCTATCATTTGGAATGTGGAGAATGATTAGACAAATACTCTAAAATCATTTACTTATTTAATATTTATTTTGCATCACTTCTGGTATGTAGTGCATCAGGTGCATTCCATTATATCTCACAGATTTTGCACAAAGTATGCTTCCAATTGTATTTCTATACATTGAGTTTTTCCGCCTTTTCATTATTCTTCATCCCATTTTCTTCCAAATCATTGGAACTTATATAAATGATTCCACAATACACTGATGCACTATGAACCTATAGTATATACTGCATTCCTAACCTAGCTTATGTGGATTAATACATCGGGCATCTCTTTATCTGGCTCACACTGTTTCAGCATTATCTGCCATCATGTTGGTATACTTTATTTAATATTGGACTTATTGCTAGGTCCAAGCTAATTCATTATGTTTGGAATTTAACACTATTACATAATTATCCTTTTTTATTTGGTAGAATGATGTTTTGTTTTTTTCCAGGGTAATGCTTTAATTACCTCAGCACACATCTCAATTACAGTTCTTTAATATACTGTTATATAAAGTTTAGTATCTTAAGATTATAGGGTAAACCGTATCTTGAGATTCACTAATTACTCTACACGCCTAGTAGTGTAGAGTGAGAGTCCTGGTATATTTACTGACTCTTATTGCTCTGCATTTCATAAAAGTTTCAAATTAATATTTTTGTTACTGAGCTTATACTAACGTTTGTTGGTTCTAATGTTTAATTACTTGTTATTCCTATCTCTATACCTCCTCCATGACAAAATGAATACAAATACTCAATCATCTCTAACCCATACAAGTTAAGGCCCTGCATACATTTGTTTATTATATATATTTACCTTTGAATCTGTGACATCCTCCAAATTAATGGTATTGAGTCCTTCATTCCTATTTGTAACTAATTACCTTATATCCTAGTACCATGAGTGATCTAATCTTACATTCATGGAATGTCAAGGACTCAACTCTCTTGTAACGTGCAAGTACTTACCTATCTTAAAAGCATAAAACACATATTGCTTTCTTACAAGAAGCTAAACTTTTATCAGAGGATGTCAACAGACTTAAAAGGGACTGGGTCGGTCAAGTATATGCATCATCTTCTTCATCCAAAAAACATGGGGTTGCTATCTTAATACATAAATCTCTTAATTGGCCCCCCATAAAAATCATTAGAGACCCGGATGGTAGATGGATTATAACCCTATTAAACACCACAGCAGGTCCACTTATGTTTGTGAATGTATATGCACCCAACTTTGATTCACCCATTTTCTACCATAATCTATCCCAACAAATTATGATTAATAATAAAATAATTCACCTATTCTTATTGGTGGTGACTTTAACTTAGCACTACAAGCATATTTAGACAGAAGTAACTCATCACATGATGCCCACCCTGTAGTATTAATGCTCTATCAATGCTTATGAAGGATTTAGGTCTCTGATATTTGGAGACTACATCATCCCAGACAACAGAGTACACCTTTATTCCTCTTTACATAAATCATATAGTAGGATTGATTATTGGTTCTCTTCTCCCTCATTACTGAAAAAATTATTGATACATCGATTCTCCCTATTGTTATATCTGATCATTCCCCTATCAGTTTCCATTTACTCTGGGTCCACCTTCTTCTAAATCCCCATCTTGGCGTTTAGACCCACTTTTACTCAGAGACCTGAATTCACTTCTTGGATTAAAACCCAGATTCAAGTTTCTTTCTATTAACGATACTCCAGATATGTCTCAAGGTACTATCTGGGAAGCATTAAAAGCCACTATTAGAGGTAATATTAGTTATGCAGGCATAGAAAGAAATTAAGAGAACAACAATTAGCTAATTTAGAAAAATCCTCAAAGAAAAGAAACCCAATACTATAAATTAAATAAACCAATCATAATTCACAGCTTATCTGGAAATTCTACAATTAAGAATTAAAATTAACGAGTTGATATCCAGGAAAGCTGAACTGCTCTTTGGGATTAAACACGGTTGTTAGAAACAAGTGATAAATGTGGGTTGTTTCCTTACCAGCTAAAACCTGTACAGATGCAGACATATATGTCTAAAGATCCACTTTGGGTGACACACAGACAACCTTTCAATCAATCGGATATGCAACTTTTACCATCAACTATACCGCAACCTCAATACTACAAATCCCAACCTAATACAACATTTTCTGGAAAATTGAATCTACCTAACCTATCCCCTCAGGACAAAGCTGTGCTTGATAAACCAGTCACTTTACAGGAAATCCAAACTGCTTTATCATCATTAAAACGGTAAAGCACCTGGCAGTGATGGGTTCCTATTGATTTTTATAAAACCTTATCTGACACTCTTTGTCCTATATTAGTCAATGTATTCCAAGAAGCAACCTTAATAAAGAAACTCCCATGCACAATGACTGAAGCCATCATAACAGTCTTACCAAAAAAAGACAAAGACCCTTTACTTCCTTCAAACTATAGACCGATCTCACTTCTTAATACTGATGGAAAAATCTTTGCCAAATTATTAACTCTCCGCTTAGAATCTTTAATGACTAAACTCATCCATACTTCTCAATCAGGATTTATCAAAATAGAAACAGTTCGATCATCTTACGCTTATTACTCAATTTAATTCACAAAGCAAAAATTCTTAAAACCCCTGCAGCTGCAATAGCCATTGACTTTGAGAAAGCATTTGACTCTCTCAATTGGGAATATCTATATCAGGTGCTATCTCATTTGGCTTTACAAATAGTTTTTGTGCTTGGATTCAATTATTGTATACCTCCCTTCAGCTCGAGTTCTAACGAACTCTATTTTGTCCCCTCCTTTACTTAGCAAGAGGCACCAGACAAGGATGCTCTTTATCGCCTTCATTGTTTATACTTGCCATGGAACCTCTTCTGCGTCCCTACATCAATCCAGTACAATTAAAGGCATTACTATTGGTAACTCTCACTATACTTCACTGTCATATGCAGATGATCTCTTATTTTACTTGAAAACCTCGAAAGTTCTGGGCAACCTTTAGTTAAACTACTGAATGACTTCACCTCCCACTCCGGACTAGCTCTAAACCTTAAATCTGAAACGCTACCACTGAATACCTTTTGCAGTCCCTCATGAACTACCATTAGGGCTGTTGTCCCCAAGGTATATCTTATCTTGGCATTCGGATCACCCGACATTGAATAAATTATGGGATGCTAATCTTTCCCTCTGTTAACCAGTATCCAAACAACACTTGATAGATGGAAGCTGCTTAAACTTTCTTTTAATGGTAAAATTTCCGCCATTAAAATGTCAATAACTCCTAAAATATTATACCTATTTTCCAATATCCCTTTGATACTTCCCTCTAGTTTTCTTACCAAAATAGACAAAATTATCGGCTGCTTCATTTGGGAAGGCAAAATACCTAGATTTAGTCATAATAAACTTAGATCCCATTGGTCAAAAGGTGGCTTTGGCCTTCCTTGGTTCCAAGTCTACTTATGGGCTTTCCGTACATCTCAAACAATTAAATGGTTTAACAAACCCAACATCCAGTCTCCTTTATTGGTCAATATGGAAACATCCTTTTGTCCTGGTAATGTGGTGACTTCTTTCCTTTATAACATCCTTAACTCTTCTTTAAAGTCTCACCCTACCATAGCTGCTTCTATATTCTATTGGAAAATCATTCACAAGCATATTAAATCTAACCCCAAACCCTTAGCTTACACCCCCATCTGGGGTAACCACCATATATCTCTTGATAATCACCCCATTTTTGTCGTACCTGGAAAAATAATGGTATTCTCTTTTGCAAGGATATACTTGAACCCAAGTCATTAAAGTTAAAATCTTACACACGACCTCTCGAGGGCATATGGAATCTTCCCCATCAGGATTTTGGAAATATCTACAGCTTCGTATCGCATGCAACTCTTACTCTACACCCTTCTCTATCAATTCTCTGTATGATAAGCACATCTCTAAATGGATAAAAACAACATCCAATTTAAATAGCACTGTTTACAAAGATATTTGTGATATCCTTCCTGACTACTCTGTCAATGCTAAAAACAGATGGAGTACTTTGCTACAATATAATATCACCAATGCACAATGGTCCAGATGTTGGCTCTCCTGTCACAAATCTTTTAATGATAAACGCAGTTCCCTCATTCAAACCAAGATCCTTCATTTGTGGTAAAGAACTCCTGTTGTATTACAAAAAATGGGTTTATTGAACAATAACAATTGCTGGTGCTGCAGTTCCCCCAATGGGGATTTATTGCATATCTTATGGCACTGTCCTCTCATACAAAAGATTTGGCACTGTACTCACAGATTTGCAATGAAAGTGGTAGGTCAACCTTTTACACTAGACCCTAAACATTGCATTCTTGGTATTTTTAATCACCGTTCTTATAAAATTTCATATTCGTAGAGCAGATGGTTAAATATACTCTTCCTTCAAGTTAAACGCACAATCCTCATGCATTGGAGAGCCAACATAATCCCTACCCTTCCCGGTATCATTAACCAACTATTGCAATATGCCTCTCTGGACCGTATGACATATATCTTGTCTGACCGACTCATGTTATATAACAATTGTTGGCAGGGCTTTTTTAATTTTTTGGAATCAACTAAATCTTCCAACACCAATGTATGGACTTAATATATATGGATTTTCCCCTTTTACTGATACATCATTGTAGTCTCACTTTTTTCCCCTTTTTTTATAGTTTCCCTCTCTCTCTTCTTAACTTTCTTATATATCTTTTCTTTCCTATACTCTATTCTCAATCGTTCTTTATTACTCCACAATCCTTTTATGATGTACTTTTTCCCTTTTGCAGCGCTATATATAATTATGTAACATTTAATACAAACTGTATCTAATCATTCTATCCGCTTTTAGTTCACTACAAATGTCAAGTATATGCTAATTACATGACCTGTAGTGTTTACTATATTTTAAACCAAAAGCTCCTGTATTATTGTAGCAATGTTCTTATTATATGCTGCCTCAATTTCTTTAAAAATCTCACATTGTACTGTACTGTAAGAGGTTTGTCTGTATATCTTATGAAAAATTAATAAAAAAGTTTAACTGCAAAAAAAAAAATGCAACAAGTGGGTTAACTGCTATCATGGATAAAATGAAATAATTAGCGAACCAGTACAAGTAGCAGAATTGTTTAACAAACATTTTTGTTCAGTATATACTGATTCAGGTAATCAAGGAGAAGTGTTTTCATGCCCAAATGAGAAAATAATTCCCACTTGTGATAGGAATATCATAGTCAGAAAGATCGAACTGAAAAAATTTGGATCACCAGGTCTTGATAATATCACACTCCAAATGCTTTTAATTGCAAAAAACACTATACGTGTACCTATGGAAATACTGTTTAATAAACTGCTGGAATCGGGTGATGTGTCGTCAGATTGGAAATTGGCAAAAAACTCCAATACATAAAAAGGACCAAAAACAACATAAAAATGATAGACTAATTAGTCTAACATCATCCAGGTAAAATATTTGAATCTATTATAAAGGACAAGATAAATGAGCATATTAAATCCCGCATTTGACAAACATCACACAACATGGATTTACAGCAGGCCAGTCGTCTTATAAACTTGATGTGTTTTGTGATCCAGTAAGTAAAACTCTGGACAAGGGCATACTAGTGGATATTATATTAATGGACTTTTCAAGAGCTTTGACACTTGCTGCAAGACTATACAATATAAATTAAAGTTATTAAAATTGACCCATACTTAACAAACTGGATAGCAAACTGGTTGGATAACAGGTGGCAGAGAGAGAGAGAGCAAAATCAGCTTTCAGCTAACAAACTGATATTGTCACTGTTCATGAGGTGGGGTCACAAAAAAACCAATGCTGAAAATTTGGAGTGAAAATAACAAAGAATGCCTGGGGCATTAGGGTTTCCAACCATAATGCCCCACCCTGTAGAGACTGACAGGCATCAGGGGTGTGACTTGAGATTGTCGCCTGCAATGCTCATGCCATTCCACCCACACCCACACCCACACCCTGCAGCCAGTGACAGGCATTGAGGTGTGCCTTGGACTCTTCAGCCCCAAAGTTCACCCCATTCTCCTATACTGCACCCATCTCACTGTATTTCATTATGGAATGGGGTGAGCGTAAGGCCCAAAGACCCCAAGGCACACCATGACACTTGTCGGTGTCTGTAGGGTAGGGTGTGGTGAAATAGCGTAGAAGCGTTATGGCCGACGAACCAAAGGCACACCCCAATGCCTGTCAGTCTCTGCAGGGTGGTGGTGGGGTTGGCTTCAGTTCAGTACTTCACTGCCATTCCTATTATGCATCTCTCTAACTCCTGCACTACCAATGCCAATACCAGCAAGCAAACATTAGGAATTGACAAATGCTTGTTTTTTGTTTGTCATTGGTAGCACTTTACATTTGTTTTCCTTTTGTTACTTTTTTGTGGCATCACACTTAGTTGCTTTTGTTACTTGTTTTATTTGCATTTCATTTGTTCATTTGTTATTTTACTCACTTGAGTTTATTTTACAGTATTTTTTTGTTTGTGTTTTGCAATTCAGGGCCACCATAGCAAGGGATTCTAGGAAGCCAAACCATAAGAAGATAAATGGGTACACATGCATATAGCTCTTGTAACAAAGAATGGAATGTACTTAAAATCTAATTTTTGTGACTGTTATGAGATTTGAGACTTGGATGCCAGCCTTCATTGTTTTGCTTGAAACTGCAAAATCTCTTTAAGGAACTGAAATAAGTTGTTTTTTTTTCAATATATAACATATGGGTTGTCACTTTTTCCCCATAGACAAGAGTGACAATAAGTAGCGGTGATGCCATTGTTTGCATGATTCTTTTTCATGACATTATTGGGGCTAGATTCACAAAATGTTGCAAAGTCTTTGCAATTGCCCAGGTGTCAAAGATTGCTATTCACAGTCAGATAATGCACCTGTGCTATCCAACTGTGAATAGGGCCAGGACAAGTCAGCACTAACCCCCTTACCACTACTGCTAATATCACTAGCTGCACCTCAACATGCAGCCAGGAGTATGGCTATGCAATGAATAGTGCAAGTGTGCTATTTGGAATTCACAAAAACAGCCATGTAAATGAGCCCACTGGGCATGCAAAACACTACGTGGCTATTTGCATGCTGATTATGGGCCCATTTACATAGGCCGCACCAGAGTTTGGTGCTCCTCCTGTGCTGATTGCCAGCCCAGTTGTAAAACGATAAGTTGTCCCTGGTGCTAGTGGTCGACCTCCCTCGATCACCGGCCCAGCTGTAAAACAGTCATTTCCCCGGTCTAGTGGTCCCCCCTCCGCTTACACTGGCCCGGTCCATGTAGCCATAACATTCCCTGTTGTCCAGTGGTCCCTCCCCACACCCAAACCCCTGCCCAATGTCACCCAATGTTATCCCTGGTGGTTTATGGTCCCTCTCCCCACCTGATCCCCTGCCCGATGTCACCCAATGTTATCCCTGGTGGTTAGCGGTCCCTGCCCCTACCCAATCCCCTGCCCAATGGCAACCACTGTTATCTCGGGTGGTTAGCAGTCCATCCCCCCTCATGATTCCCTGCCCAATATCACTCATTGTTACCTCTTGTGGCTAGCAGTCCCTCCCCCGACTGCTCATCAGCCCCATTGCCATCACCTCATGCCCTGGTGTTCAATGGTCCCCCTCCATCACCAGCCCACCAGCACAGTAGATGCTCTTGGTGGTTAGTGGTCCCACCCCACTACCGATCACCAGCCTGACCTTTGTAGGGCCTATGGCCAGTTTGCAGTAGGTGCTCCTCCACCCTGATCCCTGGCTGACCATGATATGCCCACATCCCTGGTGCCTAGTGGGCCCCCCACCCTCCCATCGGCAGCCCGACCTCCAGCCGCTTCTGTCCTTGGTAGTAGTGGTCACCCCAACAAAGAACAATAGGCAGGCAGTAGCAGACTGCCACATAAGGTGGCCTGCCTGTCATGTACCCTCACCAGTTCATGTACGGTACTGGCACCTGTGCCCCCATCCTCCAGTACAAACCTTCCCTTGTCCTATAAAGAAGCAATGTGCTCCTTGCTTATTTCAGATGGTGAATGGCCAAGGTGGTGTGTGGTGGGCTGTGCCTGTCACCATCCACTCACCATGGTACCAGTGTTTCAGGGACCTGGTGAGAGGGGTGGAATGTTTGGTGCTGCAGTGGGGAACACTAGACACCAGGGAAGTGATGTGAGTATACAAAGAGTACATAGCAGGAGCGGGGGGGTGTTCTTGTCACTGCACAGTGCTGCCTCTCATGTGTGACAGCGCATCACTCCCTGGTCCAAATGCATTTGCAGGGAACTGGTTGCAGCTGTACTAATGGCACCAGGGATCATTGGGTTGGGGGGAGGTTTGTACTGGAGGATGGGGGAATGGGGGAATGGGTGCCGGAACTGTACACAGACCAGTGGGGGGACTTACAAGGTAGACCACCTCGTGGCTGTCTGCTCCACATAAGGGGACCACACAAAAGTCCCTTCTATGGAGCAAATGCTCTGTGAATTGGACTGTGCTGATAATCAGGTCCCCTGCCCCTCATTTGCATTGCACCCCTCTCCACACTTTGCCCTGGCGCAAACCTGGTTTGAGTACGCAAACCGTGAGTCTGTGATTACCAGCTCTGTGCAAAACCCGGTTTTCTCATGCAAAACTGGGTTTGCATCTGGGTAAAGTTTTGTGAATCCTGGCCCTGATCTGATGTTTAATCAATATACGGTATTATGAAAAAGAATTTGTCTGTCACTCAAGCTAGGTTTATTGATATATAATATATGGGTTGCCACCTTTTCCTGTAGACAACGGTGAAACTGAATCGTGGTAATACCATCATTCTCATGATTCTTTTTTTTTCTGGTGCCGACCCCCTCCTTGTGGGCTCATCCCCCATGTCCCTGGACCGCCACTTAGCCCCCCCCCCAGGACTTACCTCAGGTGGAGATCCTCCCTGGTTTGTCCACTAGGGCAGGGCTGCCGAGCAGGCATGACCCCAATGGATGACTGAACCAGGTGTTGCTCCCGTTACCGAGATAGTTCCTTGGTTTGCCCCCAAGGCGATTATGAAAAATAATTTGTCTGTTACTCAAGGACAAACTCTGCTTAAACTGCAATTGCCATTCCAGACAATCACACAACATAAAACAAAGTGAGCTGAGACCAATGTCAGGGAGCAGTTTACAACTGTTCCTGCTGTTTCACTAAGTTTCAGCCCTGAGGACAGTTTCCCTTTTCCAGCATCTACAAAGTAAGGCCCTCAGTGACAAAATGACAACCTCCTATATTACATGAATGAACAAATACCCTATCAATCAGTAACAAGGGCTGCAAAAGTCTTTCTCAGGATGCTAGTGACAGCAGGAGACCTCTCAAGCTTTGCAGCTGAGGCTGGCTGTCACTAGCATCCTAAAATGGAGTTATAATCTTATTACTGATGGTTGCTCATCTATTATTCTATTTATATTAACTCTATTAACCCTGTTGCATGTCTTTCTCAAATCTGGGGCCTCCGTATTTGGTGATGTGACAACAAACCCCACCCCCAACCCCTTGTTCTGGTATGGAAATAGTAAAGGATTTGGCAATTGTACAAGCTGTCTATGTTCTTCATACGTGAAGTGCTAGATCTCACATTAAGCTAGGGCTGGTTTCTTCGAATAGCTCTAGGTGTGAAGCCCTAGGAAATGAGCTCATCTGATATACAGCATCCCAGAAATGAATTATACTTTGATATAAACCATCAGTTTGTGTTATCAAACATTTTCTATGGGTCTGGTCTGTTTATCTGTGTGTGCTTCTGCTGTAGCACTGTGACTGAGTTCAGCTATAATCCTATAATCTTCTTTGTTACTGCAGAGGCCTGGATTCCCTCCGAGGACTAGATAATATTATACACACACACACACACACACACACACACACACACACACACACACACACACCTTCAAGGGTTTAATAAACCTAGCAATAAATGTACTATAATCTCCTTTCATAAGTATCATAAGTACATAAGCCAAGCAGGCAAATGTCCATAGCTCGCCAGCTAAACCTGATAACCCTTGGATTCCATTTTTAGTGTAATAATCATCTAGTCTTTTTTTTTTTTAAATCTCCATGGTCCCACTGCCGACCACCATACATGACAGGATATTCCACAGGCGGATAACTCTCTGTCCGAACCATGATGCCCTTATCATGTTTGCTTACGTGCATGCAAGAAACATTATGTGACAGCTTAGGACAGAAGCGGGTTTTGTAGGTGTGGCGCTGTGGTGGCCAATGCCCCCACTGCATTTTGAGGCTTGGCCTCTTTCCCAATCGCAGTGGCATGTTGCTGCTGACACTACTTCCAGCAAGCATGCCACTAAGCTGAAACAAATTCACTGCTGCAATAAGGGAGCGACCCGTCATGGCAGGGCGGTGCCTTGCCTGGTGTAACATTTCAGTTAATATGGCAGCGTCTGTCACCGCAGGCTGCAGAGTCCCCATGAAAGCCGATGTCGGGGTGCCCAATCTCCATCTGCATGCCCCCCATCTCAGTTCATTAGCCGATGGGGGAGTCCTCTCCCAGTCAGCATAGTGTCCCGTACATTTAGTTTGCCGAGAGGAGTGCCCAATTCCCCTTGGCATCATGTTCCACCCACAAACACAGATCCTTTTTATGTGCTGACAGGGGTGCCCAATCCCCGACAGCTCCAGCACCCCCCAAACAAACACCCAGGCAGCACGCTGAGAGCCCACCCCAGCTAGCTCATGTGCTCCCCCTCCCCACACTGTATGGCCAATGGGGGTGCCCAGTCCCAATCAGCTCCACTCCCCCCCCAACAAACATCCAGGAGGCATGCTGGGAGCCCACCCCAGTGTGCCAAAAGTTCCACGTCATCTTTTTTTTTTTTTTTAAAAACCCTGTAAAAAAAGAAAACAGTCCCTCGTTGAGTCTCTTGCCCCATCCCCCAACCCGCAGCCACCCTCTGCGCACCCCACTTTCTCTCACCCTCCCTCACCCCATACTTACCTCTGGAGCCCAGCGCGACGATCTTCAGTGGACCGGGAATACGTCTGCACTCTTCAAAGCCGACCGCGAACTGAAGAAATGCCGGTAAGCTGTATAATGGCATAAATGTTTTTTTTTTTCAACTTATGTGGATATCTTGCCCATTTACTTGACTTTTGGTACCAAATTTTCAACACGGGGTTCTTGGGACCCCTCCTCATGATTCAGTCACTGTCATGGCATTATTCGGTCCCAAAGGTGATTTTGCAATCACTGCGTGGAATCACCTTTGAGATGATTAATGAAATGACAGTGTCACTGTTCATGAGGTGGGCTCTCAAAAGCTATGTTGCAAATTTGGTGAAAATCTAAAATGACTGTGTTACTTAGCATGCATTGCGATTTTCCATGCACACTCTGAACTCTCGCAAATTTGTAATATTTTTCATTCCAGATTTTCAACATTGGCATTTTTCATACCTCCTTATGAACTGTATAGCTGTCATTTTTACATCCTGGCTTAAATGTGTTTTTGGCTTCCGGCACAGAATAGTGCGGTCGCTGTGGGAAATCAGTGTTTGGGACAGATTAAGAAAATCACTGTGAAACTGTTCATGAGCAGAGGTCATAATATGCCTATGTTGAAAATTTGGTGACAAAAGTCCATAAAATGACTGTGTTATGAGCGTGCATTGCGCAGTTTCAAAGCACCCTCGTAACTTTGCAAATTTGTAATATTTTCACTCCAGATTTTCAACATTGGCATTTTTTCACACCTCCCTTTGAACAGTACAGCAGTCATTCTTCACACCCTGCCCGATCTGTGTTTTCGCACATCTGGCACAGAATGGCATGGTCGCTGTAGGAAATCGAAGTTTGTGACAGATTAAGAAAATCACAGTGACACTGTTCATGAGCAGAGGTCCCAAATACTTTCATAAAAAGGCCGTTTTGAAAATTTGTAGTGCAAATACCAACAAACACCTGGGGCATTAGTGTTTCTAACCATAACCTCCCACCCTGTACAGACTGACAGGCATCAGGGGTGTGCCTTTGAATTGCCAGCTGTAATGCTCATGCTGTTTCACCCCTGTCCCCCCTGAAACCAGTGCCAGGCATTGTGGTGTGCCTTAGACTCGCTGGCCCCAGACTTCACCCCATTCTCTTATACTGCATCCATTTCAGCATATGTCCTTATGAAATGTGATGACTGTGGAGCCGAACACCCCATGGCATACCTCAACACTTGTCAGTGTCAACAGGATAGGGTGAGGCGCAATGCTGTGAGCATTATGGGCGATGACCCAAAGGCACACCCCAAAGCCTGTCCATCTCCGCAGGGTGGAGGTGAGATTGGCATGAGTTCAATACTTCACTGCCATTTCTATTCTGCATCTGAGTCCTGCACGTCCTATGCTAATATCAGCAAACAAACATTCAGCATTGACAAACGCTTGCTTAGTATTAGCAGTTTCTCCTTGCAGCTGTAGTATATGTGTCCTAGTATTATACCTGTTGTCTCTCATCTTCATGTCCAAACAATCCCATAAATCCAGGTCATGTAAAGCCTTCTACACTAAACAATGATCTCTCCGTAACCGACGATACTCCAAGGTGTACAGCCCAAGTTCTCCTAATCATTCCTCAGAGCTCAAATGCTTCACTGCATCAATCATTTTAGTCACTCTGTGCTGTACCCACTCCAAAGCCATAACCTCTGACCTATTATAGGGTGACCAGTACTGGGCACAGTATTCCAAACTTGGTCTCACCAGAGACAAGTACAGGGGCAAGAGCACATTTCTGTCCCTGCTCTTTATATTCCTCCTTATATTCCCCAGTATGGAATTTGCCCTTTTGGCTAAGATGTAGCAATGATTTCCAGTCTCCTATCTATTTGTTATCTGTATTCCCAAATGTTTTTCTTCCATACTTTCTCTAAGGTCCTTACCAGCTAATGTATATCCAAAACACTTATTATTTTTTCCTAAATGCATAACTGCACATTTCTCAATACTCGGTTCCAATTTTTTTTCATTATTCCAATTTCCAATTTTTGTTAGCGCTTCCTGAAATTGAGCTGCATCTACTGCATTCTCAGCTGCCGTTCCAACTGTCATAGCATCAGCAAATTTGATAAGCCATGATCTTTCCAACATGGGCAGAGACGCTGCATATATTTTAAATTAGCATGGACCCAGGACTGATCCCTGTGGTACCCTGCTAGTAACAGCACTCCAGTTAGAAGTATACCCTCCTATGCCCACACATTGTCTCCTATCAGAGAGCCACAATTCAATCCACACTACTAAAGTACTATTTATAGCTGTATTATATAGGAACTGCACTAACTGGTCATGAGGGACCTTGTCAAAGGTCTGACTCCAGTCTGAAAAGACCAAGTCCACTGCCTTACTATCATCCAATGCCTTACTAACTTTGTTGTAAAATGTTAGCATATTAGTCTGAAAGTCACCCGGATGGTGAGGGGGACAAAGTCCAGTAAAGAGCAGCGGCTGGCACAGGGGATACATGGAGGGGAAAAGGGGTTCTTCCGGTACATTGGGGAGTGGAGAAAAACTAAGGGCCATCTTGGCAGATTGAGATCAGAAGGAGGGTGGGTGGAAGAGGCAAGGGACCAGGCAGAGGTATTAAATGAGTACTTCGCCTCTGTGTTCACTAGGGAGGGGGATGGGATATCTACAAAGCAAGGCATGATGGGGATAGAAGCGGTAGTGAGTGGGATCAGGGGAGCAACAGAAATGGAGCAAGAGGGGAGGGAGAGGTACCCCAGGGGTGTCACATCAGGATAAGGATAAAAAGGCCAGTAAGGTGGAGGGGAAGGATGATGCTATCTCCACTGAAAGGGTGTGGTTAGCCCTCAAGGCCCTAAAGAAAGATAAATCTCCTGGGTTGGATGGCATTCATCTGAGAGTACTATGGGAATTGGCGGACATACTGGCTGCACCCCTGGCAGAGCTCTTCAACAGGTCGCTTGAGACAGGGAGGGTACCTAGGGTTTGGCGAGAGGCATATGTGGTGCCAATCCATAAAGGGGGGTCAAGGGAAGTACCAGGTAACTATAGACCCATCAGTTTGACCTCGGTGGTGGGAAAATTAATGGAAAGTATACTAATGGAACGATTGAGGATGTACTTGGAGGAGGTGGGAGGTCTGGATAGTCGGCAACATGGGCTTGTGCCAGTAGATCATGTCAAACCAATCTTGTAGAGTTCTACAAATGGGTAACATCAGAACTGGACAGGGGAAAGCCTGTGGATGTATTATTCTTGGACTTCAGCAAGGCGTTTGACTCTGTCCCCCCACAATGGTCTGGTGGAGAAACTGACGGGGGTTGGGAGTAGGCCCTTTGATGGTCAGATGGATTGAAAACTGGCTAGCTGGATGCACCCAGAGAGTAGTGGTTGGTGGGGAGCTCTCGAACCCTAGAGAGGTCAGTAATGGGGTACCGCAGGGCTCAGTCCTGGATCCGATCCTGTCTAATGCATGCATATCGGACATCAGGGAGGGTATAGGGTGTGAAATGAGTCTCTTCACTGATGACTCCAAGATGGGAGCAGTAGTTGAGGGGGAAGAGGGGAGGTTGGCCCTGCAAGGGACCTGGACACCCTGGAAAGCTGGGCTCACACATGGAAATTAAATTTCAATATCACCAAGTGCAAGGTGTTACATCTTGGGAGGAAACTCTAAACACAGGTACACCCTGGGAGGGGAGGTGCTGGAGGCCTCAACAGGGGAAAAGACCTAGGGATCATGGTGGATGCATGTATGAATAACTCTGAGCAGTGCAGGAGAGTGGCTAGCAAGGCAAATAGGATGTTGGGATGCATTGTAAGGAGGATCACCTCTAGGAGCAGGGAAGTGATTCTGCTGCTGTACAATGGACTGGTTAGACCACACCTTGAGTACTGTGTGCAGTACTGAGACCACATTGAAGAGGGACATACAACTCCTGAAAGGGTACAGAGGAGGGCAACTAAGATGATAATGAGGACTAGGGGATTTGATGTATGGGGACAGACTTGAGGAGCTCTGCCTGTTTTCATTGGAGGAGAGGAGAGGAGAGATGGGGGGACATGATTGAGGTCTTCAAGTACCTCAAAGGAATAAATAGGGTAAAAATGGAGGGGATCTTTAGAGTAAAGCAGGGAGGTATCACCAGAGGGCATGGTTTGAAGTTGGAAGGTGGAAGGGTGAGGGGGGAAAAGAGGAGGAGGTTTTTCACTGAGAGGGTGGTGGACCCTTGGAATGTGCTGCCTGGCGAGCTGGTTCAGAGATCCACAGTGGAGGGCTTCAAGAGAGAGTGGGGCAGACACAGAAAGTTGATGTATCAGATGATGGCCTGGTCCAGGGGGGTGGGGATGGATGATAGGGGTTTCTGGAACACAAGGGGGGGAGGGCCTCGGCACCCAACTAGGGATCTGAGGTTCGAGCAGACTCGATAGACCGTAAGGCTTAATCTGCTGGCAATTAGTATGTTAGTCTGAGTAGATCTTCCTGCTATAAACCCATGCTGAGTTTTATCCAACCAAGTTAGAATCTATTAAAACATTTTCCATATATTCTTTGATGAGCCTCTCCAGTATTTTTCCCATCACCAATGCCAGACTCACTGGTCTGTAGTTCTTACTGTCCTTCCTAGATCCTTTCTTGTAAATGGGTGTTATAAGAGTGTCCCTCCAAGCAGATACAACTATCCCTGCGTCAATAAATTTTTGGAATATCAAAGTAACAGGCCCAGCCAGTTCATTTGCCAGTTCCTTTATAACTCTAGGGTATAATCCATTAGGACCCTGTGATTTAGTTGGTTTAATTTTTTGTAATCTATCTCTTATGTCCTTAATGTCAAATTATATAACTTGTAACTGTTTAACTTTTAACTGTTTATCCTCCCAGTGGCATGAGAAAAAATAATGGGGTTAATTTGATCAAAGTTTTGTTTGAGGAGGCCAGGGCAAGAAATGGTTAATGACAATTGTATAAATTGGGGAAGAAATTCTGAAGAAGGATGAACTTCTGTACTGCAGTTGGTGGAACTGAGTCACATGACCATGTTCCTATTACAGTGTAACACCACAAATCTATTAAAATGTCTTTTTTTTAGCTTTTGGAGGCTTTCGACCCACCATTTTGGGTTACAATATCCATAAAATCAACGTTTTTGCTTCAAGTTACTATTTTATGACACTTTTTTTTAAAGAGTAATGCTGAGTCTTATACGGAAATGAATTATTTAGTGGTAGGCCCCAGTGTGGAAACATCCTGGACTTGTCATTACTACATCCACTCTTCTGTTCCGATGGTCGTCTGCACCCCTGACCAGCATTCTGAATTGGGGGGACTCTCTGTTACAGGATGGAGTGTACCAAGATGTTTGGGTGTTGGGCTCCACCGTTGGAAGCCTGTATTTAGGGTCAAAGTGAACCTTAATGTGGGAGAAAGACATGTTGCCTGACATCCTAAATGGTTTTGGGGCTGATATCACCACCATATATCCTGCGGACACAGAATGGATAAAATGTTCAAATGACACATAAACAAGTAGTTGCTCAAAGTGAAAGCATGTCCACAACCTGGAATTCTGAGATAGCAAGATCTATTAACTTCTCAGATAACAAAGGGCACATTTCACAGAATGGCGTGATATGAGAAATAATCTGTTGCATCACGGAGCTCACAGCATGGATTTTAACTTGAGTGCAGAGGAAGGATCACTTTTTCCTCTTCCCAGTGCAGCGGAAACAGGATGGTAGCCTGAGTGGCAGTGTGCATTAGAGAAGGGCCAGTTCATAGCTGCTGTGTAATCAGATGACTTCAGATGAGAATTATCCCTGCTAATTTAGAATTTAGGTCAGTTCATTTAGTGTTTTTTTTCTATTTGTACATCTGTGTTCAAACCTTACTTTGAATTTTCTATTGTGGTAGTTGTTGCCAAGTAGTTTGCTGCATACCTTGTACATTTTTGTAAATCTGATTGTGTATTTAGTATTATACAATGGCAAGAAAGAATCTTGGACTGTGATTGGTCAGTTTGGGGCTGGACCCATGTCATTATCCCAGCCTGACGCCACAGGTCTACTGTCATCACTATGGCCCCTCTTCTTTTTTTGCATCTCCTCTTAAGAAACAAAAATAATTTTTCCACTCAAATAAAAACATTCTTTAAAATTATTTTTTTTAATATATATATATAACAACAAACCATTGTATAATAGGAATAATGCACTCCAGGGTGTGTGTTGTTTGGGATAATGCCCCACCTGGGGCATTGGATGCACCCGGTCTTCGGCCTCATGCCCAACCCCCCAGGCGTGGCGTTATCCCAGCACGACACACACCCTGTTGTGCATTATTCCTTTATTTTCTGTGACTGCAGTATTTCAATAACTACAGGTAATCTATTTCATTTCTAAAGAGCACTATCAACTTAAAAGTCAACTTTATTCTGATTTGGAGGGGTGTCTCTGGAGTAATTAACCAGGTTCCTATGTCCACAAGGCCTTGTACTGTGACAGCAGAAGCCTGTAGTGCGATGAGAAGGGAGCAGCTCCAAATAGGTTGTGACTCGATTGGTGGCAGTGAAAATGTAAGCAAGCCAGTCCACTACAACCACCAAGGGTGTCTTGGGCAGTTGTGTGACAAACCACCAGGTCATTCCTGGAAATCAGCATCTTTATACCTAGTTCACTTACCTGATGAACAAAAACATTTAAATAAACCAATAACTGCAGGTAGGATTGTGTGTCTCCTTCCCAAATAAGTGGCAAGACATTGCGCTATAAGTGTACTATGTGCAGGTAAAAGTAATCAGTTACCTCACACACAGAGAAATGGATTGTCAGTAAAAATGATCTGTTCAGCCACAGGGTAAACTATACAACAGGGATACTTAAAATACTGCTGTTTTATTTTTATGTTTGCTTGCCAAAAGCTAGCAAAACATATTGTGATCAGTCTGAGCTCTAAGAGGGCTTTTGGGGCTTGTTCTTCCTCCACCTATCATAGCTTCATATTACTCAGTCTCCACCCCAATTTGGCAGAGGAGTTGCATAATAGCCATAGCTCTTCCTGTCAGTGGCCACCATGTAATCTGTATAGCTGCACTATTGCTATATTGGTGGTGGGTGCTCCAACCTAATATTGTATCCCCCATCCCACCTGACCCATCTATTGCAAAATACTTCCACTGCAACCCCCATTCCACCCAGCTGCACAAATAAGTATATCAGCTGTGGGTACTCAACCCCACCGCAGGTATCACCCTCCCATTCAAACCAGCTTTACAAAACAAAAAAACCCCTGCCAGCCCCCTGCCCACCCACCTGCACATTACTATACTGGTGGCAGGTTCTCAATCCCACCAGTGGTATCCTTCAAACTGACCAACCCAGGCACACAGTCGTACACCGGGGTGCTAACCCCCTGTGCAGGCAAACAACTCCCCTACACACACAAACCACACCCCCGACACACTCTGACAGTAGAATGCCCAACTTCCAGTGTGGGAAAATAATTCCACCTGCATAGTGGGTTTCCAACTATTGCTGCTGGCTAACAACCCATCTGCCACAGTATATAACATAGGGGTGTCTAACCCCCAGTGCAGACAAACAACCCACTGACACTGGGGTGCCCAATCCTCAGTGTCAAATCCCTATAAAAAAAAAAAACTGTCCCTTGCTGTTTCCTTTTTTTAAACTTAAAACAATGAAAACCATCCAGGGATGTCTTCTAGCCCCCCAGCCCCCCACCTGACCACCTTCTCAACCATCACCACCCCACAATTCCTACTGCTCAGTTACATAGCTAGGATCCCATGAAGAAATCCTTTCTGTGATGGCAAAGATCCATCTGCTACCAAGCCTGACCAAGACCTGACTGAAAACAAGGTACAGTAAGTCTGGTTAATGGATTTTCAATGTGTTTTGAACTTTTACTCATAACTTTCATATTTTTAATATTTTTTTACCTAAATTTTCAACATACCGTTTTTTACCCTACCTCATGAAAAGATGGGTGTGATTTTTGAGCTCTCCTTCAAAACATATTTTTACAGCCACTCCAGAAATCACCTTTTGGACAGGATTTATTAAATTATACCTCTCTTTATCATAAGGTGGGTAATCAAAAGGCTATGCTGTAAGTCTTGGGGTTAAAATCTCAACACAACAGAAACATGGGCAACTGAGCACCAGCACTGGGATCTGGCAATCCCAGAATACAAATTATACAGGAAAGACTGTAAGGAGGGGAGTGGGGGTCGGGTGGCAGTCTATGTGAGGGACAGGATCAAATGCACAAGGGATGAAGGGGAAGAAAGGAGAACAGAGGCAATCTGTCTGCAGCTCCTAGACTCAAGGGGTAGGAAACTGAGGTTTGGGGTGGTATACAGGCCACCGTCCCAGTCTGAGGAGCTTGACATGGAATTAGCAGGACAAATCAGAAAGTATGTAGAAAAGGGAAGGTGGTCATCGTAGGGGATTTCAACTTGCCAGGGGTTGACTGGAGCATTCCGGTCACCTCCAGTGCTAGGAGAAAGTGCTCCTGGATGCAATCCAGGAGGTCTCCTGACACAGTTGGTTAGTGTACCTACTAGGTTAAAGAACACTTTAGATCTAGTATTGTTGAATGGGAAGGCAGTAAGGGAAATAAAGGTGGAGGACCCACTAGCCGACAGCGATCACCAAAAGGTGTGGTTTAATATCATGATGTGGGGGGAAGCAGGGAAATCAGTTACTTGGGTGGTAAACTTCAGGGAGGCGGCCTTTGGAAGGATGCAAGAAGTACTAAAAGAGGAAAATGGAGTGCATAAGGCAGGAGATGGACGTGGAGCAGAAATGGGATATTATTAAACGGGGGATTACAGAGGCAACAGAAACCTGCACCAAGACACAGAGTAGGAGAAGCAGAGCAAGAAAACCATGCTGGTTGAACAGCGAGGTAGTGGAGGTGGTGAGAGCAAAAGAGGCGCACCAGAGGTATAGGAGGATGGGAAGGAAGTGGACAGGGAGGAGAGTAAGATGGTCCAGGGAGGTGACCAGAAAAGTGAGAGATGCCAAGACCCAGAGGGAGCTGAGATTAGTGCAGGGAATTAATGGGGGGACTTTTCAGATACATCAGGGAGAAAGGAAGTGTAAGGAGACAATAGTGAGGATAAAAAGGGGTGGGAGTGGACAGAAAGGGGAGGAGCAGGCAGAAGCACTAAATGAATACTTTTGCTCAGTGTTCACGGAAGAAAAGGGGGACCGCTACCACCATGGGCTGGGAGGGTGGGGACAGGGGAGAGGAGGCGACAGATGAAAGAATTGAGGAAAGTAGAGTCCCAGAGGGACTGAGGGCACAGAAGGTAGTCAAGGCACCAGTGCCAGATGGTAACCACCCAGGGTGCTGAGGGAGATGGCGGAGTGTTGTTGAGCCATTGGCAGATCTGTACAGCACCTCAATGGAGTCGGGATGTGTGCCACTGGACTGAAGGATGGCACATGTAGTACCATTACACAAGAGCAGGCCAAGGGATGAACTGGGTAATTATCATCCGGTAAGTCTCACCTCCATAGTGTGCAAACTCATTGAAACAATACTAAAGGAAAGACTGGTGTCGTACCTGGAGGACAATGGCCTCCAGGATGTCAGGCAGCATGGGTTCATTTTAGGGAAGTCTTGTCAAACCAACTTGATACAATATTATGACTGGGTGACAGGTGAGCTGGATAAGGGTCATGCGGTGGATGTTCTTTACTTGGACCTCAGCAAGGCCTTTGATTCAGGGCCTCATGGGCGGCTTGGGGGGCTAACTGGTGTAGGGTAGGGGCAAAATGATGAACTGGATTACAAGCTGGCTGAGTGGGAGGCTGCAACGGGTGGTGGTGAGAAGGGAGCTCACCTCAAGGCTGGTAGGATGAGTGGGTGCCACAGGGCTTTGTGCTGGCCAGTATTATCTGGGCCCTTCACATCAGACATTGCACATGGGGTAGAGCAAGGTAAATCTATTCACTGATGACACCAAAATCGGAGCAGTGGTGGATGGAGAGGAAGGATGAAGCAGCTGCAGGGGACCTAAGCAAGCTAGAAGAGTGGTCAGAGGTGGCAGCTGGAGTTCAATGCAAAGAAGTAGGTTATGCACTTTGGGCTAAGAACCCAAAGAGAGAATACTGGCTGGGGGTTAAGCTTAGGGATCACTGAGGAGTAGAAGGACCTAGGGGTAATGATAACAGGAACTATGAACAACACTGCCCAGTGTAGGAGAGTGGCTGCAAAGCAAGCAAAATGTTGGGGTGCATAGCTAGGGGTTTTCATCCAGATGAAGAAGAGATCTGCCCTCTCAGGTCGCTAGCAAGGTCACACTTAGAGTATTGTGTGCAGTTTTGGAGGCCGCACTCTAAAGCGTGATATCAGGCTACTGGAGGGAGTGCAGAGGATGGCAACAAAGACGATATGGAGTGGAGGGAGAGACTATGAAAGCAGACTGGGAGACCTGAATATGTTCACCCTGGAGGATAGAAGGGACAGGGGACATGATAGAGACATTCAAGCATCTGAGGGAATTAATAAGGATGAGGCAGATGGGGTCTTTAAGCTAAGGAGAGGAGGGACACCAGGGGCATGGGCTAAGAATGAGGGGAAGATTTAGGAGGAAATGAGGAGACACTATTTCACAGAGAGGGTGGTAGCAAAATAGAATGCACTGTCAAAATGGGTGGTATCATGTAAATCTGTGAACAGCTTCAGAAGAGCATGAGACAGGAACAGGGGAGAGTGAGGGTGGGAAGGTGGGGGTGGCAGTGGGATGACAAAGGGAGGGGTGGGACATCTGCAAACTAGGGGTGCTAGCTGCATACTCAAGCAGACTTAGATAGATTGGATGGTCTGTTTCTGCTGATACATTCATATGTTCGTAAGTTATTAGGAAACATGGACATTTATCAATGTTTACTCATAACTTTGCTATTTTTAGAGATTATCAATCAATCAATCAAATCTTTATTTATCCAGGCGAGCATCGTTGGGCAAGCTCATTTACAAGATGGACCTGGTTAAGTCCATATTACATTACAAACAAGCAGCAAAATTTACAGTGGGAATAAAACATCATAGAAGTGCAAATCAGGATACACAAACGTACATAGCATAACAGTTGGTTCTAGAGCATCAACAAGACCAATGAACAGTGGGAACAGGCAAGTCCACAGAGATACAGAGATGAATATTGTTACAGACAGACAGAAATAAGTGATAACAGCTTTTTTCTTGACCGGTTCACAAAGGAGTAAAACAGGTATAGCTATGTCTGATGGAAGCAGGCAGCCTGCCAGGCACTAACACGGCATCTCCAGGAGCACTTACATTGGGGTTGGGGGCGGCGAAAATGCGGGCGCATTGGATGAAGGTGTGAGGAGGTACTGAGGCATGGGTGGAACGGCTCCTACCACATATATTATCCAAGACTATGTGCTATCACTAGCTGTCCAGGTACAACGGACCGTCGGGCCCGCAGGGAAGGTCACAAGGCAGGGAAGGTATGAATATGCTAAGGCACCTGGGGCCAGTCTCGGTCAACAATTCAAAAGGGAGCTTAATCACCATACTTCCGATAATAACACTTTAGCCATATGGAAGGATTGCATCGGTCAGGGAATGAAGCGGTTGTGGCTATTTTTGCAGAGTATAGACCATTCATTTTTGCTAGCATTGAGGGATCGCCGAACAGAACTGCAGGAGCCAATCAGGAGTAGGGCCAGAAGATGCTTGCGATCCGATTGGTTGGCTTACTTTAGTGGTGCTTTGTTGGAGAAGAGTCCGGCGAATGGTCTCAGATGGCGGCTTTGTGAAGGTGCAACCACCCAGGAGGTAGAGATTTTCGCTTGGGTTCAGACTCCATGTTTTCAAGATAGCAATTTTTTACCCATGTCATTTTTCAAATCTTGCCCAAAATGTGTTTTTTGGGGTTGTGCCACACAATGATGCTTTGTGCAGGATTTTATAAATAACACCTGTCATCTTCATAAGTGGGGTAATAAAAGGGCTATGTTGAAAATTTAGGGTTAAGATCTCAAAACAACAAAGTTATGGAAAGTATTGAACATTTTTCGATTCTTACTCATTATGTTGCAATTTATGTACATTCTGGACCCACATTTTCAGCTCCACCTCATGAGCATAGCAAGTGTCATTTTTAAATCCCCCTCCCAAACCTGTTTTGTGGTCATTCCACAAAATCACATTTTGGGTGGGATTTGATAAATAATGTCTCTCATGTTCATATCTTCAAATGAGAACTACTCAACTATTTGAGATCCACGGACAAATGTTCTTGTACCTGACTCTTCTAGTGGTTACTGTTCTGTACTAATTCATGCCAAACTTGATTTTTGCTCTTAGGCTTACACCCTTGTTGCCAGAGGCCAGGATATTCAAAGGGGTTGCGCCTGGCTCAACAGAGTTGAGCTGGCACAACCCCACAATGCATCCTGGTGGGATATTCAAAAGGCTACCAGGCACAGCGCAAGTCCCAATGCGCTGGGGCACAATGGCAAAGTATGCAGCACAAATGCAGGGGGGGTACCCATGCATATTCGGCACACACTGATATTGAGCCCAGGATGTGCAGCACATATGCTGGCACAACCCTGTATTGCGCTGCATGGGGGGGGCTCAAAGTTGAGCCCATGAAAAGGAGGAACAAATCCTGGCCACCCACAGGTGGGTTGCAGTATTGCAGTGTGCAACACAGCAGCTGCCAGCCGTGGGTGGCCACCTGCCTACCCAGAAAACTGTTCACAAGCACCCATATGGGCCCTGGTAGTCTAGTGGTACCCCCTTCCCTCCCCAGAGCCACGATCACCGGTAATATAACATAAACACAATCCCTGGTATTCCAGTGGTACCCCCTCCCTCCCGTAGCCACGATCACTGGTAAAATGCAATACACACACTCCCTGGTAGTCTAGTCTCATATCTGAGGCTGTCTAGTACAGTATGCCCTGCAAGCCCATTGGTCCACATTGTGGACCAATGGGCTTATAGGCCATACTGTGAGCTGTCATTCGGCAGGTGGTCAGGCGGTATGCAGGTGGGTTACAGCCACCCGCCGATGATGGGGAGGAGCTGGGCAGGCAAGGGGTCCTGTGTGGGTTGGAGGGGTGGGCGTGTCACTGGACCACCAGGGAGTGCATTCTGTAGAGGTCACCCACGATTGGGGTTGCGGGCAGGGTGGAGGGGCCACTGGACTACCAGGGATTGCAGTGTTTTACTTTACTGGCGATTGGGGCTAGGGGCAGGGGGGACCACTGGACTACCAGGGAGTGTGCGTATTGCATTTTACTGGCAATTGTGGCTATGGGAGGGAGGGGGGCATCACTGGACTACCAGGGATTATATTCATGTCATATTACCTGAGATCGCGGCTCTGGGGAGGGAGGGGGGAACCACTAGATTACCAGGGATTGTGTGTCATATAATATTACCTGCGATTGCAGCTATGGGGCGTGGGATGCCCCCGGTACCCCCTCAGTCGACACGTCATTCTGTGCAGGGTGCTAGGAGCAATTCGCCGGGCTGCCCAGCATAATGCATGCAAACGGGGCCATAATGACATACAAATGGCCCCATTTGCATCTTGCATATATTATGGTCTCATTTGCATGCCCTCTTGTCAGCGTGGCTCAGTTGGTAGCACATCCGCCTCTGGACCAGAAGGTTGTGGGTTCTCGTCCCACGCCGGGATGGACTTGCACCTAAAAATCGCTGACATCTGAGTGCAGTATTGGGGGGGTGCTGTACTGCTGTGATGTGCCGTCCTTCGGATGAGACGTTAAACCGAGGTCCCTTCTGCCCATCCTGGTGTTGTCCAGGTGGAAGTAAAAGAACCCAGGTACTGTTCGAAAAGAGCAGGGAACATTTCCGTTGTCCTAGCCAACATTCCCCTTCCCATAAACTGGTTCATGCAATTATCCAGACTGTGTTTGGGTGATGATGTGCGATATGGCCACCACCACACATTCAGTCACTTCACTACCAGTCTAGTATTGCTTGTAAAGCGCTTTGGGATACTGTGTATGAAAAGCGCTATATAAATGCTGATTCTTCTTCTTCTTCTCTTCTGAATATTGCAGGTGCTGCACCCAGCACAACTGTGTTTGCGCTAGCACATCCCCGTGCTCTCTATCTGTGACTTGCACTGGCGCAGTGCCACTGCGCCATGCGCAGCATTACCATTGAATATCACCTGGTCCTGACCCTGGCGCATCCCAGCTGCGCTGCGTCCATGCTTGCACCACTGCCAAGTGCAGTCTGAATATCTGGGCCATTGTCTTTTGCTGTAGTGTCTTCCTGTTTGATGACTGCTGACTCCTGCCTGAAGTAATCTAATGTCCTACAGTTTTATAATTTCTTTGACTTTTGTAACTTTGTGTTTTTAGTTTATCAGAACAAGCAAGCAGCCAGAACAGAGTGAATGGATACAAAACAGGCTTTAATGGAAGATTTTGTTGTTTTTTTAAAAACTTACAAATGCAAGACTCTTGAGAAAGCTCATTAGCAAAACCAGTTGAGTCACTGCAGGTCACCACACTACACAGCACTGTCTGCACTATGGATGCCTTTATATTTGTATGTTTTTTCTAAAAAAAATCTGCCATTAAAGCCTGTTTTGTATCTGTTCACTCTATGTTGACTCCTTGCTTGTTCTGATATTTTTTCAGCCGTAGCACACGTGTTTGTGGAGTGGAGCAGCAGTTCCTGCAAGCTGTTTTTTTTTTAATTTTATGCTGTTTACTTTTGTAATCTCCTGGGCTGTGCCTGAAAATAGGTATTCTTTTGTCTAGCACTCCAACCTAGTCAACAAAAATAAATAAAATAAATATGCTGGTGTAATAAAAATACCATCTTAAAAAATCGGCATCATAATCTAAGGAAACAGCAACACTATGTGTGAACCGCTTCATTTCTCAGTTATGACAATTTCAGAATTAAAACTCAGGTTGTTATTTTTTTATTTTATTTTAACTGCTGTGCTATCTATGCCCAACAACTACACGCAAATAGAAGCATAACGTGACTGGTGCTGGTGAATCCTTGTTTTCTTAGTGAGTGTTGTATTGTGAGTAGGCACAATGTCCAGAACATATAAGTTGTTTACAGTCACACAATGGCAGGATTTGTGCCAAAGGAGAAGGCTGACCTATGAGGAGCAGATGAAGTTAGATGGCATGGAAACCTGGAGAAAAGTGAGACTGTGGTCACAGAAGATGCTGGCCAGAGTCCTGAGACCAAGCTCAGTGAAAGTGATCCAGAAACCAGAACCAGGGCAGCTGACTTGACCAACTAAGGAAGCAAGCGGATAAAAACACACCCCTTGTGCAAAAAAGTCAAAATAGCAGGCAAGCGGGAACTAAAGGCATTTTTTTATGGTTGAGGGTGGAGCCTACAGCCATTTTGCTATCTGTAGCTTGAAAATGCAGTTTTGTGGAACACATTTTTTGGACTTTTCAATGTATCCTTCCACATCTAAAAATCACTATGACAACTAAAATAAAATAATCCCTTCTTTCTGTTTAGAATGTTGGAGACATAACTCCAAGCTTCTTATCTGATGGCCATTAGGAAACTGAAACAGCTTGTTAAATATTGGTTGCCTATTAAACTGAAGATTTGTTTACCCCTTCAAAATGCAACAGCTTGCACATTTAAATGATTAGCATTTAAACATTTTTTGCTACTAACTTCAGTTGGGGATGAATATATTTCAAGAAAGATTCATACCTCATAAATGTTACCCTTTCCCAGCAAGTTTTTAACCTCTCAAGACCTATCTAATAAAATGCCAGATTTTCAGTGAACTACCCCCAGACTAAATACATAAATTTCTTTTTGACAGAAAGGGCTGCGGCCTGCTTCCTAAACATAACAGATAAGAGCTACTGAGATCTCTTACAGTAAGAGGGTGTGTATGTGTGTGTGTTTGGGGGAAGGGTGGAGAAACAGTCAAACTTTGGCAAGGAAGACCTCATCTAATGAATTAACTGCTGACACAGAAACAAATGATATGATACCTTTTATTGGACCAACATAGATGTAACAAAAGAATGCTACCATTTATAAAATTCCCAATCAAACTGCAAACAGAAGACTGTTTTTGTCATTTTATAGTATGATATACTGAGTGTGTATTTACTGAGTTGCTGGATCAGGGCCTTGATAAAATAATAACATTTACTTAACTCATTCAAGATTCCATCAGGTGGACAGAAAAAGTCTATAAGAATTTGCCTGAAAACTAACAACTATAAGATGCAAAAATAGTATTTTGTGTGTGTGTGTGTGTGTGTGTGTGTGTATGTATATATGTGTATTATGTATGTATATATATGTATATATATATATGTATATATATATATATATATATACATATATATACAGTATATATATATATATGTCTCTATTTGCAATAAATTTGTTTACAGGCATTACTAGTATCTTTTGAAAGATTGCCTGATCTGTGATTTCTAATTGTGAGTATAGTTCATGAAATAATGAGCTTAATATTTGTTATTTCATATAGTCCCCCATTATGCCTTATGCATAACATATAATTCCAAATCATTCCATGGCCATCGTGACATATAATATTAATACTGAGCAGCAAATTGGAGCTCTTTTTGTAATAAAAGGTTGCTGATATAATAAATAAAGAACAAAGTCATAAATAAGGAACCAGTGGCTTATGGAAACATTTACAGGGATTTATACAGGGATTTGATTCTGCCTTTGTGGGGAAAACACAGGGAAAATGAAGGCTTCTTACAGAGTAATGGTTATTTGGATCTGGGAGCACTGAATATTTCTTATATTTTGTACCCTGGATAGGGCAGGGGAGATGCTGCATCTCATTGTCACGGGGATGTTCATTTACACATTTTTGCACTGTATTTACTCAGGCTGTCCCAGATTAGATGCAATATCTTGTTTTCAGTGGGGTCATGATTTTACCATTTTTGTAATGTATTCAGGCTACCTAGACCAGGGCCCCCGTATTCAAAGGAGATACACAGCACATCCCAGTAGAAAAGAGATGTGTCACACAACTCCAACAGTGCACAGAAGTGATATTGAAACATGTGGGATGCTCGGCTGCAAGGAGGGGCCAGGGCACACACAACTGGTATGCCATATCAATGTTGAGGGGCAATCCCATGCATGTGCTGTGCTTCAGCATATTCAGTGGGAATGTGCCCCTCACAGTCAGAACACTGTGGCCCACAGTTAGGCCACAAATAGCTGGCCTTACCTGCGCCAGCCACCCACAGGCAGGCTGCAGATGTGCAATCTAGTCAACTCCATCCCTGAAGAACTCCATAGTGTAGGGCTCATCCCAGACCCAATCACACCAGAGGAAACCATGATCCATATCCATAGTCTAGAGAACTCCCATCCACCGCCCCGGTACACAGACACCCTCGCTCCCCCCATACCCAACCTGTTGCAAAGACTGGCACTGCCCTCCGCACCCTGCCATGGCCAGCCATTGACTGCACTGAATCCAGGCTGGGGACCTGCACTCTGGAATGACCCAACTGGCTGTACCATGCATTGGGGCACCATACCAGCTGCAGATCCACCAATGTACGCAGCCGTTGTGTACATCCCTGGCAAACTGAAGAGGAAATTTACATACCTCCAATGCATGCCTTGTCGATACTGTATCTTCCTGCTGTCATACACCCCTGTAAGTCCACACTCTCCCCTTTTCCCTGTGTAGCATGCCACCCTTTGGACTGCTGAAGTATCCCAGGTGCCATAGGGTGTGGTATCCTGTAATGCCATTTGCAGTGTATGCTTCAGGCTATAGAAGTTCATCCACAGTTCCCCAGTTGTACAAACAAATGGGAGGTCAGCTGTAACATGCCTCTTTGGGACCTGTGTCAGTGGGTACAGCATCAGCAGGGTGATTGATCCCCATGCCAGTGCCTGAGGAGTATGGCCACTGGGTGTTATCACCCATACAGCTTCAGCTTGTGCCTATGTATAACACATGCCAGCATCCTACTATGAGAGCTCCACCACTCACTGATAGAGGAGATGCGATCCCATTGCAGAGCCAGTTGTTGCAATGGGATGGGCTGGGGGCAGGAGGGGTGTATGTGCACCGTTGAGGGGAGTGGGGACCACTACACTATGAACATGGACTGTAGGTGTAGTCAGGTGCAATTAGGGATGGCATTGGAGTCCCTACAATATGGAACTGATAGAGCTGGACTCTGATATGATGGGAGCTGGTGGAAAGGGTGGGGTGGTGCCACTATATGACCAGAGACTTCAGGGCCTGTCCCATATGGGAGCGATCGGGGTCAGGGTCGGGGCTTGGGGGCAAGAGCTGCTCCGGCACATTCATCCCCATTCCAACATGCAAAAGGCCCCTTTGCACCCTGCATGCTCAGTTAATTTGCATTCCTGGGCTGAATATCACCTACGGGGGCTGTGGTACATATTGATATGTGCCATGCATTCCCCCTGGAAGGTATTCAGTCAGGGTCACCCTGGATGCACCTGAGTTGGTGGCGCCTGCACTGCGACTCCGTCCAGGGTCACATTTTCAACAGAAACAATGAAGCCCCAGGATGAAGTGCAGTGTCACAGGTTTACTGCATGACAAAAGGATTAACTCCTTTGAAATTGCATTGTTTGCTGCAGTAACTCTACTACAGAATTCTGCAGTGCTGCGCTTCATCCTGGTGGGCTTCACTATATGCACACCCTGTACCGGTGGTGCATTCTCTTTGAATGTTGTATCAGTGCCGACCGGTGCACCCTCTTTGTGCAATGTATCTTTCCGCTTATGCATTGATCCGGCACTTAATATATCCCCCCAGATGTAAAATATTGTTTTTAGTGCATTCTGATTTTACACAATGCAACATAATATTGTGTAGATGTAGAATCCCACTGAAAAAAAGATGCCATTTCTTCTGTGAACTATCCAGGCTAAATATATAGCAATCAGCAGGCATATTCTAGGAAAACACATTGTAAAAATGGGTAAAAGGAAGACCACATTGAAACTGCCTCTTCACAGATCTGCATTGTGCGATTCATTAGAAATAATAGGTAAAAGCATCCCAAAAGCTCTTCACAGCCATATCGGCTCTGACCAGAATTTGTTTTATTATGTTAAATCACTGCAGTGCAAACGAAGCATTCCAATACAGCACTGAGTGCTGCACAAAAATACCATCCTGCCAAGCAAATCCCTTGGGCCTCCTGCAAGGTGTATGGCTCCTAGGAACAAAATGACCCATCCATGCCCAAACACTCGAGCACTTCAAGGACAGGTTGCTTCTTCATCAGTGGACTGTCATACAGTTACCGTGGACTGGAACTTTCCAACAAAATAGTGTCCATTGGCAGTAAATGATTTTTATTATTATTGCTCAAATACAGTATGCTTCCAGACAAAGTTTAAAAAGGTGCTCTGATATGTATGATGTCACACATTTGTCACACAGAAAAGAGTAAAACAAGTTTTGTCATAAATTTGATGTATTTATTACCTAAGTTACACACTACTGAAGATTTAAGAATTCAATAGGGTTTACACACACATACATTGCATTGTAGACAATGAATGCAATTTTACCTTATAATTTTCTGGAGGGGGACAGAGGGTTTTCCCCATGATTTCTGGTTGGCTTACACTGAGTATGCTGCATCTCTTTGCATTTGAGAGAGAGCTGCTGGAACACTTAGGTCTGACGAGTTGCAGTCTAGATCAATCTTTGATACAAGCAAACTTGAAAATCTGTTTTTCTACTGCAGTCTGCCATAAATGACTTGGAAATCCATTTTATGGTTATTTTTTACAGTGTCTTTAGCTTATAAGGTGTATTTAGGAAGTTTTCTTTACACTTAGATTTTATTAAAGTTTTGTAAGCACACAGTAAAAAACTTTACAGCTGACCCTTATGTAAATTTGACAACACATATAATCAGGCAGTACTTGATGTATGCAGTCTAATCACTTTAAAAACCAAAAAAGAGAAGCAGACCTTGTGGTGTGGAGGGCTGAGGCATCATGCCTTACCTTCTGCCACACTGGTGACCCATGTTCACAGTGCAAGCAGCCCGCCGGGGGTCAGCTGGGGAGGGAGAGGATCAAGCGTCTGAAAGACAGCTCTCCTCTCCCAGGGAGGGGTGAGGATGGAATCCGCTGCTTGACTGACCCCAAGCAGTGGCTGAGGGCTGGCACAGCAGGCCTACACATGGGGGCAGTTGCAGGGCCCAGAAGCCCAGCATGCCATGTCTGAGAATGCATGGCTCGGCCATTGGTGTCATTACAAGCTCTGTGCACCATACTCGGGACGGGTAAAAGGAGGAGAAAATAACATCGGCTGGCAGGGTGAAGCCAGTGCCTCATAGCTCTGCACCCAGCTAGCTGGCACCTCGCTAATGTAAGAGGTAGAACCAGTGGATGCTGGGGTGACGGGCTGGGGTGGCTGACGGAAGGGCTACGGCAGGAGCATAAAGAGAGAAGGAAAAAAACAGAAAAGGCGAGAAACTAATCAGAAAATTAAAAATGTATCAACATAATTAAGAAGCTTTTTTGGGATATGTCTCATTAAAATCATAATCAATGATCGTTTGCATATAGAGCACCGCTATGGTTTAACGTGCTGCCCAGAGATATCTCTTCCTTACCAAAACTGGGACCATTTAAAGGCACTCTTCAGCAGCATCTCACAGCTAACAGTTCCTGTGACTGCTTCAACTGACATGACACTACCTCAGCAGTATTGACACATCCTTGTGTACCTACTACTACCTGCTTCTCTGCAAATGACCACTTTCACCCTAACGGCTCTGCCCTATTTCCTGCCTCCTTCTCTGATCCTTCTTTACCTCACCCTCTCACCCTCCACCTTCTTTCCACTGTTTATCTTCACTTACCTGAATTTTGTTCACCCAAATCTAACTATACCTACTTGACAAAGCACCTTGGGCTGCCTCCTTTATTAGGTTATTTCTGATTTCCTACCAGTTCATAGTTTTAATTTTAGTTGCAATATTAACATCATATTGTCATTTTAAATACTTTCTTGTCAATATTTTATGTAATACTATCCGTCACTATTCCCACTGATGTGGAACCTTTGTAAAAGAGCTGTTATGTGCTCAAAGGTATTGTAATCCAAGAATGAATAAATAAGTAAATATTCAAAGGGAAGTGCGAAATTTAAGGAGGCAGTACAGCGCAGTGGTTTAAGGCTCTGAGCTGCAAACCTGGAGACCTGGGTTTGAATCTCACAGCTTCCACTTGCATACTGTGTGACCCTGAGCAAGTCACTTAACTTCCTTGTGCTCCCAGGTCACACCTGTAAACAAGCTTTCAGCTTAGTGTGTCTCTCCTGGTTAAAAAAAAAAACAAAAATTACCTCCTCTTCCTCATCTGAGGAGATGTCTCTCTGGAGGGTTATGAAGGCATCTTATTTAATCCACCACTGGAAACAGGAGTGGTCCCAGAGGACTGGAGGAGGGCAGATGTAGTTTCACTTCACAGAAGTGGTAGCAGGGAACAGGCTGGTAATTATAGGCCAGTCAGCCTGACTTTGGTGGTGGGAAAGTTAATGAAATTACTACTAAAAAAAGGATTGTGGAATATCTTGAATCCAGCAGGTTACAAGACCCAAAGCAGCATAGAGTCACAGGGAGGAGGTCATGTCAAAAGAATCTGGTAGAGTTCTTTGTCATGGTGACCAAGAGACTAGATCAGGGTGGAGCAATGGACATAGCCTACCTAGACTTCAGTAAGGCATTCAACACTGTTCCAAATAGGACACTAGTAAGCAAGCTGGGTAGCTTAAGAGTAGGTCCAAAGGTGGTAAACTGGGTAAGAAATTGGTTAAGGTATAGGTAGCAGAGAGTGGTGGTAAATGGAGTTCACTCTGAGGAAGGGAAGGTGACCAGGAGTGTGACTCAGGGATCAGTGCTGGGACAGGTCCTCTTTAATGTTTTTATAAGGGACATTGCAGAGGAGCTGGAAGGGAAGGTCTGCCTCCTCACAGATGACACCAAACTTTGCAATAGGGAGCACACTCCGGGAGAGGGGGGTGAGCAGCAAGCTGAGAAAACAAGGAGTGGTCAAGGTATGGCAGATGAGTTTCAATGCAAAAACATACAAAATAATTCACTTGGGGCACAGAAAAGGAGGGTGGAGTATGAAGGGGGGGAGGGAGTACTGATGACCACCAAGCAGGAAAAAGGCCTGGTGTGGTGATCAGATTGGATGACCTAAAGGTGACCAGGCAGTGTGACAAGGCAATTGGGAGGGCAAGTGGAATGCTGGGGTGCATTGGGAGGGTTATCACAAGCAGAAAGAGGGAGGTGGTTTTGCCTCTGCATAGATTGCTGGTAAGACCCCACCTAGAGTACTGTATCCAGATCTGGAGACCACATCTCTGAAAGGACATAGAGTGGAAGCAATCCAGAGGAGGACAACTAAAGTGGTGCAGGGTCTGCATTAGAAGTCCTATGAGAAGAGATTAAAGGACCTAAATATGTACACCCTGGAAGCGAGGAGAGAGAAAGAGAGAGGGGAGCAATAACAGAGAGCTTTAAATACCTCACAGGGGTAAACAAGTTACAAAAGGAAAGTATTTTCAGAAAAAAAGGTGCTCAAGGACAAAGGGAAATGATAAGAAGCTGGGGGGGTAGGGTCAGGAAAGATGTGACGAAGTACTTCTTCACTTCTTCACAGAAAGAATGGTGGATTCCAGTCTTCCAATGGTTCCATGTCATAATCCAACCTGAACCCTGCACCCTGTGCCTCCCAGCCAACCACTCTCCCCACTACGCAGTGGACCAGCTCAGCAGCTACCCACCACACCCCCTCCCACATACCATCCTACCCCTGCCTCTCCCCCTCATGTATACCTGCTACTTCCCATCGTGGTGTTTCACACACCACAGTATCTGCCCCCCCGCTAGGGAGCCATGAACACAGGCACCGTAATTGAGTCACCATTTTTGTAGGTGCCCAATTTTGGTTGCCGTGTTCATTGAATACCTCTTCCAACAGTGGTGGTGAGGATGAAAACAGTGGTGGGCTTCAAGAATGCATGGGAGAGGCATAAGATAATCTTACAGAAAGGGAAGGGGGGGTTGAATGTGCCGAAGATCAAGTAGGATAAGGGGTGATACTATAGGCAGGGAAAAATGGGCAGCCTAAGGGGTCCAAGCGGTCTTTATCTGCCAGAAAATTCTATGTTACTACATTTGTGTCTTCTGGAAACAGTTGTGTGTTGTTCATCTTACTTGATAATGGCTGTCTGTAGTTGCTTGTGGTGCCAGGGAGTTAGGGTTGGAACGCATAACACCACATTTCACAACTTTTGTTGCTTTAAGCTGAACCTTATTGGCCCATTAATGCAGTTTTTTGCAGTGAATTTCCTTTCTTTTTGAGAGAACAGCAGTGTATCATCATTCACTTTATCTTGATTTCTCAGTGCATACTGATGCCATACTCCATGCTTCACCACAATCTTGGTGCATTGTACAGGAAAAAAGTGAGTATACAGCTACCTTCCCATCAAGAAATTGTTTTAGAGATGCTTCTCCCTATTTTTGACTGTGGCGACATGATCTACAGCGGAGCTTCTAAATTCTCCCTTTCCAGACTGGACCCCCTCTTTCAATCCTTTTGTCATTTTGCTATAGACTGTTCCCTTTGTACTCACCACTGCTCACTCCACTCTGCCCTTTTTCTCCCTTCTCTTGATGCCAGACGCCTTTCCCATTGTGTCTCACTTATATCCAAATTCTGGTTTAACTCCCTTCCCTCTTGTCTTAAATTTCTTCTATCCTCTCCCTCCTCTTCCTCCTCCTCCCCTCTCCTTAGCAATATTTCCCATTCTCTCCCTATTTCTTCAAGAAAATGTACTGTTGATCAATCTGATTTTTCATATTGCTTTCCTAAACTTTGGTCCTCCCTTCCCCTGTCAATTTGTTCTACCTCTGGGGGGGAGGTAGTAACAACAACAAAAAAGGAAAGGGACCTGGGGGTAATCATATCAGATGACCTTAAGGTTAGCAAGCAATGTGAGAAGGCAGTAGGGAGGGCTGCGGGTATACTGGGATGCATAGGGAGAGGCATCAGCAGCAGAAAACAGGAAGTTGTCATCCTCTGTACAGACAGTTGGTGAGACCCCATCTGAGACAGTGGCCCAGTTCTGGAGACCCCATCTCCACAAGGACATAGACAGGATAGAGGCAGTCCAGAGGGAGGGCAACTGAAATGGTGCAGGGTCTGCAGAGAAGCCGTATGAGGAGAGACTAAAGGAGCTTAATATGTATACCCTTGAGGAAAGAAGGGAGAGGGAGGACATGATAGAAACTTTTAAGTACCTCAGTGGAATCAACAAAGTCCAAGAGGGTAGCATCTTCAGAAAAAGAGATGTGCAAGAACAAGGGGACACAATTTAAAGATAGAGGGGGCGCTCAGGGCAATGTGAGGAAGTATTTTTCACAGAGAGGGTAGTGATGCATGGAACAGCCTTCCTGAGGAGGTTGTGGGGTCTAAAACTGTGGGAGAATTCAAGAATGCATGGGACAGACATAAGGCAATTCTTGTGGGGGTAGGAAGAAATAGGCTGTTGGTTAACTAGGATCTGTGGCCTATCCTGTAGGTAGGAAATGGGCAGACTAGATGGGCCAAGCAGTCCTTATCTGCGTCAGTCTATGTTTCTCTTGCCTTCTTCCCAAAGCCTCTTCTTTATTACTTTTCTTCTCCTACCTGGCACTGTCCATAACCCACTTTCTCTTGTCTTTCTTTCTCTTCACTAGTTTTGCCCTGATCATGCTGTTCCATGCATCCCCCTTCTATACCTATAAAAGAAATTGCCCCACATAATTTAACATGTGTTTTATTAACTGCTTGTATCTATTTACTAATTTGCTTTTAATATTTATATTATGCTTCCTTGGAATACTGTATTATTGTGTATGACTTCTATTTTCTGTATGTTTAATAGTCATATTGGTTATCATTCTTTATTTCCCCTCTCCCCCAGGTCGCATCTGAGAATTAACAGTTAGCAGCACAGTATGTCTTTCCTGGTGAAACTTGTGAAATAAATAAATTTATTTATTATTTCATGCAGGTCCCTTTGGGACCTGAGTCAACACATCCATCTTGCCTCTGCACTTCTGGCATCTACAGATACAGACACACAGGGCCCAGCCAAATGTAGAGTCCATCAGGCTCCAGAAGCAAAGAACACTTTGGGCCTTGTACTTCTGTGCAGCTACAGATGCAGACATACAGGGCCCTTCAGGCCATGTGCCAGTTGAGGAGTCAGTGTGTGTGCAGAAGCACAGGGCTGTCTGGGCCTTGCTCTTTTGTGTTGCTACAGATGCAGCCACGCAGGACTGCATCAGTGTACAGAAGGGGCCCTGCATATCTGTGTGGCTACAAATGTATCTTTTCAATCCATTGTCAAGTATGTTTCCACAATGGTTCATGAAGTAGGGTCATGAAAAGCATGTATTACAAATATGGCTTTACATTTTTCAAAAATAGCACAGTTCTGATCAAAAGTCTTGATTCTTTCAATATAAAGAAATTATTGTTTCATGAGCCCATAGTTCTGTTTTGTGAGCCAGTAGTCTAGTTTTGTGAACTTGCAAAACAAGATGCCTGTTCATGAGACATGATTCTGAAAAAGTAAGCCTAAAATCTTGTTTTTAAGCCCACCTTCTTGTTTCTTGAGATTTTCATGAGATCACAAAACAGGACGTCTCTTCATGAAACAAGATTCTGAAAAAAAGTCCAAATCTTGATTTGTGAGCACACCTTCTTGTTTTGTGAGTTTCTTGAGCTCACAAAACATGATATCTGCTCACAAACAAAGATTCTGAAAAAACTAAGTCTAAAATCTTGTTTCCTGAGCTGAAATTCTTATTTCATGAAACCCTATTCCTGTTTCGTGAGCCTCATGAAACAAGAAATCGTTTCACAAAACAAGCCTCACTAAGGAGTTTAGGGATGTCCCAAAAAGACATTTCAAGGTAATTTTTTGGAAAACTAAGCCTAAAATCGAGATAAATGGGTCCCTTTTAACTAGATTCATGTGACTGTGTCTCTGCTGGACATCATTTTTATGGTTTTTCAGAACACTTATTTTAAATGGAAACAAGATGGCCCCCATAAGAAACAAATAACTTTTTCTTACCAAACAGAAATTCCACCTCACAAAACAAGACTCTTCTTTCATGAGCAGGAATTCTTATTTTGTATTAAACATATATATGAAAGACCCTACCGAGCAGGCTCAGAACTGAAATTTCAAATCCTTATAACTTGGTAACTAATTTTAATATTTTTCATCAAACCAATGAAAGGCACCATTCTAGGGCAGATCCTTTTTACCCTTAAAAGTTCCAAACCATCTGGGCTGTAGGTGAAAGCAAAAAAGCACATAAGCCCAGATTTTTCCTTTTTTTTTTTTTTGCACTATCAGGATATCAGAATCTGCACATCCAAAGAGAACAAAAGTTGCCAAATGAAGAAACCCCTCCCCCCCAACTGTGCATGCCAAACTGGTCCTTTTAAGGACAGGCTATATTCACAGATCTGCCAGTTTTGCAAGTAGGAGCACTGAACAGTGAACAGACATGGAAACATCTAGTGACAAGGCAATGTCACAAGTGGGTACAATATAAGGCTCAGCTCAAGCAAGCAGTGATATCAGAGAGGGGCAACCTTGAGACCACGGAGGTCTGACAGCACCAGCTGCAGGGGTAGGCAACATCACAAGATGGTGCAATATAAAACTTGGCTCCAGTGAGTGGAGTCAAGCGCAAAGCAGAGGTAATGTGGGCAGGGGCCAGTGGTGTCTGTCGGCATCAGTTGGGGAAGCAGGGAGCAGGACCAGGTTATTTAATGGATTGAACCCTAACACTGTAACAAATACAGAATAAGAAAGTACTGTAAACACTCCTGTTTTTCTTGTCCCTTTAGCCCATGCTCTGTCCTGGTGGTACCCTATATCTCCTACTGCCCCCCACCCCCTCAGATTACTAACTCATATATATGTGCTAAATACCATGGATTATAATGTAGTAACTTTGACTACTGTGGAATTAGGAGTAAGATGCAAAGAGCATATGAAATTCAGTACAGATGAATTTACTGATTTCTCTGACTACATGTGTAAACCGTGTCAGGAATTAAAAGATTTGAAAATGAAAATTGTGGGATTAGAATAAAAGTTAAGATATAGAAAACAACATTCTGAAGGTGGTGTACAAATGGAGCAGTCCCAAAAAGAAGGAGCTAACAAAAGATTAAGGGAAAATAATGATGCTGAGGAGGGCCCAAGTAAAGACTACCCAACTTAAGTATGGGAAGGAGGACTATGGATTTTTTGATTCCCATCAACAATCGTTACTCTCCTCTAATGAATATGTTGGAGAAACTGGAGAACGAGACCCACAAGATAACGAATATCATTGCCACCCAAGAGTTAGAACAAAGGGAAATAGAAGCAGGGACTGATGTAGGCACCCAAGATTTAAAACAAAGGGAACCAAGTGAAATAGAAGCAAGGACAGATTTAGGCATAGGGAAAACCAATGAATCTTCTATGGAAAATAGAAATATTGGAAATGGGACTCAAGAATCAAGTACAGAATAAGCGGAACTAGTTAGCTCGAATGCACAATTCAATGAGTCACACATGGTAACATCTAAATGAAGTAATACTGTAACTGAAGGTACAATGTGAGGGAGCCAGCCATAAAAATTCAGGATAATAACCAGGCAGCAAGCCACACAATCTATATAATAGGTGATTCTATCATAAAATGTACAAACTCATATACTACCAAACCAAATAAAGCAGGTATAGCCTTCAATTTTTTACCAGGGGCAACACTTTCAGACATCATTGATATGGGACCAAAAATTGTGAAAAACTCAAATGAAGATCCTGTTGTTATTATACATGCTGGAACAAATGACCTGAGGGGAAAAACAAAAACTGAAGAAGAGATTTATAAATTATACACAAGACATTGTATAATAGTCTTACAGAGAAAAACTGTAAAATAATTTTATCCAAATATTACCCATACTTAGGGCAGGTTTGAGAATTAATAAAAAAAATCATCAGAATAAATAGTTGGATGAGGAGATGGTGTCTCCTTAAGGATATTACATGTATTATGACCTGGGAAGAATTCAATGATAACTTATGATTGTACAGTTGGGACAGGCTCCATCTGAATAGAAAAGGCAGTAGGAAATTAGGAATGGTGTTTCTGACCAAAGTAAACAAACATTTAAACTAACTCAGTAGGGGAGGAGGAGTCTCACTAAATCACGATAAGAATTCAAGCAAGGATAATAACATAATAAAAATCATAAAAATAATATAAAGGTGTTACTGGTTAATGCATGTAGCCTTAGAAATAAAATAGATGAATTAAAATATATCATAAACAGAAATAACATTAGTATCTGTGGTGTGATGGAAATGAGGTTCATAAAGGATGACTAGATAGAACATATACCTGTTAATGTCATATTGTCATTTTAAATACTTTTCGTACAAAATTCTAGGTAATACCATCCGCTAGGCTGTCTGTCACCCTTCCTGCTGATGTGGAACCTTTGTAAAATAGCTGTTATGTCCTCAAAGGTATTGTAATCTGAGAATGAATAAATAAATAAATTAAATAAATATACCTGGTTTTCAGCTTTTCCATAAAGAAAGAAGAGATAGAATAAGGGTTGGGGGTTGCCTTATACATCTCTTCCGAGATTAACGTACACAAATTATATTTGGGGGATCAGATGGTACATGATGTTGAATAGGTTTGGGCAAGGATAAAACTGAATACAACAAATCTGATAGTGGGTGTGACATATAAGGCACCAAATCCTAAGCAACACTGAGAATACACGGTTTCTAGATGCACTTGAAAACATAGGCATCAATGAGAATTGTTTGTTGATGGGTGATTTCAACTGCCCAAAGATTAACTGGACAAAACTGACTGGAGCAACCCCCGTTGAAAACAGGTTGATAGAAATCACCCTACTTAAGAACTTGGAACAGCTGGTTGAAACTAATACTAGACAAGAAAACATTTTAGACCTAGTACTTAGTAATGTCGATTAAAATATAAGCAAAATTGAAGTTATTCCACCCCTGGTAGATAGTGACCATCGTATGGTACAAATACTCATCAACAACACTATAATAAAGACAAGAGGACAAACTGAGGTCAGAAATTATAGCAAAGCTGACTTCCTAGCAATAAGTAGCTACTTATTATCTTGAGAGTTTGAAGGAGAACTAGCGGGCAACCTTTGGAGGACGTAGAACAGGATGAAACTTAAATTTAACCACTGCATTGAGATCATTGTCCCTCTAATTAAGAATTATGATCAAAAAATGCAGAATTCCTAAATGGTTTAATTTCAAAATAAGTAAATTAGTTAAACAAAAAAAATAGAGCATACAGGAAATACATAAAAAAACCTTCGGATGTTAGATTGGCTAAGTACAAGGAACTAGCAAAATAAATGCAAACATCTATTAAAAAATTAAAGGCTGAGGCTGAAAATAAGCTAGCAGGGTTATGTAAAACCAGTAAAAAAGGTTTTTATAACTATATTGGTAGCCTAAGAGGTGGGCAGGGTCAAGTGGGACCTCTCTTAAAAGATGGAAAAATAATAGATGGCAATGCACATATGGCAAATAAGTTTAATGAGTACTTCACTAGCGTTTTCCAAACTCAGGATACAGATTATAATATTGAGGTAGGAATGGGTTAGAAAACTTATGGTGAGAATGGCATCATGAGAGAGCAAGTATAAAATACATTAAGGAGTTAAAACTCCATAAAGCTGTTGGACCCGATGGTTTTTCGTCCAAGATGTTTAGGAAAATCTAGCCAAAGAAATTGCTGGCCTGCTGACTATACTGTTTAATTTCTCTCTCTCATGTGGACGTGTAATATCTAAGTGGAAGGAGGCAACAGTTACACCAATTTACAAAAAAAGGGGATTAATAAAAGGTTGAAAATTATAGACCGATAAGTATTACATGTATTATAGGGAAGATCATGAGAAGCTTTATCAAGGAACGTATTGATATTCATATTTCTAACATGTGTGTGTGGGTGACATCACACAGCACGGATTCACATGGGTAGGTCTTGTGTAACCAATTTGTTAACTTTCTTTGAATCTGTTAGCATTGCTTTGGAGCAATGTCTACCTGTTGACATTGTGTATTTGGATTGCCCAAGGCCTTTGACTCTGTGTCACATGATGTTTTATTAAAAACTCATACAAAACCTTGATTTCAGTTACAATATAATATCTTGGGTGGCATCCTGGTTACATAAGAAAAAACAATGGCCCAGATATTCAAAAGGGTTGCGCCATGTGCAACCCACTGATGCGCCCTGGCGCAATATTCAAACAGGGATTGTGCCTGGCACAAATCCCGATGCACTGGAGCACATCGGTAATGTGTGTGGCGCAGGTAGGGGTGCGTGCCCATGCATACTCCTCACATCCCGATATTCAGCCCGGGATGTGCTGAGTCCATGCACGCTAAATCCCCTACTTGTGCCGCACACAGGTGAGCCGAAAAGGAACAATGGCTGGCCACCACTAGGTGAGCTGCCGTATTGCAGGGCACAACAACGCAGCCGCTACCCGTGGGTGGCCAACCGAAGCTCCAGCTGCACCTCCGTGGTGCCCCCCATGCCCAATCGTGGGCATCTGTTTAAAATAATAATGTCCCATATCCCTGGTGGTCCAGTGGACCACTGTCAGCCTGATCGTAGGCTTGAGTAAAGAGAAAGCACATCCTATATCCCTGGTGGTCCAGTGGACCACTGTCAGCCCGATCAGGCTTGAGTAAAGAGAAAGCACATCCTATATCCCTGGTGGTCCAGTGGACCGCTGTCAGCCCGATCGCAGGCATTTGTAATAATAATTTAGAGCCTAATATCCCTGGTGGTCCAGTGGACCACTCGCAGCCCGATCGTGGGCATTTGTAATGATAAATGACGTCCAATATCCCTAGTGGTCTGGTGGTACACCCTCCCACCCACCCACTGAGCCCCACCCGCCCGCTCCCGGTTAGCGGCAGGCGGCAGCACCCCACCATCTGCCGCCCCTGCCTGCCGACCGACACCGTCGGTGGGTCTGCTCGATTGTCCACAGCGTGAGCCAATGGGGCAGTAGTTAGTATCAGCATTAACATTCCAGATAATGAATGATACATCTACATATCTGAACTGTGTAGTACGGTATAGGCTGCACGCCCATTGGCTCACGCCAGGACCAATGGGCGATAGCCCTATTGATGAGTCGTCGGCGGCGCGCAGGTGGTGGTGCTGCCGCCCGCCGTTGACCGTGGAGGAGCGCCGAGGGCCCTGTGGGCAGGGGAGGGGTACCACTGGGCCACCAGGGATATTGGACGATTTTTATTATTACAAATGCCTGAGATCGGCTGACAGCGGTCCACTGGACCACCAGGGATATAGGATGTGATCTATTTTTGCTTCAGCCCATGATCGGGCTGTGGGGCACATTGCCGCGCTGTGCAGGGGGCGTCGGTCCCCGACGGCTGCTGCCTGGCAGGGCGCCAGGTGCAAGTTACCGGGAATCGGTGCACCTGCATGCAAATGGGGCCATAATGACATGCAAATGGCCCCATTTGTGCCTTGCATACATTATAGCCCCATTTGCATGTGCACGCTTGAATATCGCAGTTATTGGCGCATAACGCAATGGAATTTGTGCACGCATCCCCTGCTCCACTCTGGCCACTTGCGCTGGTGCAGTGCCACTGTGCCATGCACACTGCAGGTGCCAGGAATATTCAATGATGCTGTGCCATGGTGCAGCCCTTTGAATATCGCCCAGTCAATGCCCCTGAGCAGCCAAGTTGCGCTGCATCCAGGCTTGCGCCACAGCCTGGCGAGTTTGAATATCCGGCCTATGTGTTAACATCAGAGGTTTCCAGTCAGACTGGGGAAATGTGACAAGTGAATCCTACAGGGTCGATCATGAGACCCATCCTTTTAACATCCTGGTATCAACTATGCCTACAACTAACAGCTCCTGGATTTGCAAATATGAAGACGACATGAAAACCAGAGCAATTGTTAATAACAATGAGGCAATTGAAGAGTTTCAAAATGAATTATTGGTATAGAAGACTGGGCAAGAGAGAATAAACCTAATTTCAACCAAAATAACTGCAAAGTTATGCATCTAGGGCATAACAATATTAAGACCCAATACAAAATAAACAATAAAATCATTGAATCTACGTAATCAGAAAAAGACATGGATGTATTCATCTCTGCTACATTAAACTGTGATAGTCACTCTCGGAAAGCAGTCAGGAGGGGGTAATAGAGTTCTTGGTAATATTCTAAGAAATATTAAAAGTTGAGACAGAAAAGTACTGATGCCTCTGTATACTTCCATGGTGAAGCCTATCCTAGAATATGGAATCTTTATTTCATCTACACAAAGTATTGGCAGTGGAAAATTAATTGAAAAGGTTCAATGAAAGGTAAGCAGGAAAATATCTACTTTTAAGGGCAGGAAGTACTGTATAGTGAGAGACTAGAAGATCTCAATTTAAATTCTCTGTCCAACTGTAGATTAAGGGAGATTATGTTACGTGTTCAAGACCTTACAGAATGAAATAATTTGGTGTACACCAGGGTTAACCTTAAACAGAATGGGAGAGATTTTAGATATCATAAGCTACAACTAAAAGCTGACCTTTATAGATTATCCAAAAGAGGTAAATGGTTTGCGAGAGGGTGGTGAAGACCTGGAACCTTTGCCAGAATTTGTTGTCCTTAGCGCTAACTTAGTCATTTAAGAAATCACTGGATGATTATATGGGCAAGAGAAAAATACTGTTAACCAGTGATATGTGACGAGTCTTATTATGCCTCTTTGAGCTTGACTCATAGATGCTCTATGAAACTATAGTGGTGATACCCCATCCTTATAATATCTATGTAGGTATATACAGTATGTAGAGTGATATGAGTGGGGATCAGTGTGATACCTTATTTATCATCGTTAGAACAGCTTGACCTCGGCAACTTACGAGTGGCGAAGCTACAACAGTGAGTTACACAAGGTCAAACTGCTCAAGTGTAGCTAAATAAGGTATCACACTGGTCTCCATTGCATATTTCATTTATGCAATAGGACAGGGCCTTGTTAGAGTTTTTTTTTTAAGATTATCTTCTTTTTTAAAAAATACTGTATTTAAAAAGGTTGTGTTTTTATAATTCAAACTTTATTAAAGTTTTATTGTTAAAAGACGTCCACAAACAGGCAACAATACAGATGTAGTACAAATACACAAAAAATAAACATCCACCCAATAAAATGCCCTGAACCCCCCACCCCCACCCATCACCTTACCCCACCTCCCAGATCACCAGATCCTAACATACGGGTTAAATTAGGCAGGAAAACTAGGGCCGAATTCAAAGAAAAAGGGAAAGTCACACCTCTCAGGACCAAGCTTAATCAGATAGTGGCTGAATAGACAAAAGGGTGTGTAACTGCTCCCATCTATCCCGGTAAAAGTCCAGCCGGTGGTTTAGTCTGGCAATCTGCTTCTCCACCATGACAGCCTGCAAAATGGATGGGGAGCAGTCAGCATGCCAATGCCTAAGGATGATGACTTTCGCCACTATGGAGATTAACGCTATGTGGGCTTTACGATGACCAAATAGATGAGGTGGGAAGTCCCCTACCAGGTAAATCTCAGGGGTGAAGGCATCCTCAAGCCCCAACAAAGGATCCAGTGAAGCCTTGATTTTGGACAAAACACATGGCTATTTTAGGACACTGCCATAGCATATGGTATAAATGCCTCTCCGCTTGCCTACACTGAGAACAAAGTGGGTAATCTGACCTTCCCATCCTAAACAATTTAAGACGGGTATAATAGAGATCATGCAGTATACAAAACTGTGTCCAACGATACTGGTCTCTCTTAATGAATTTATATAAGTTCCACCAAATATATTGCCAGAGACTAGGATCGAACACCAATTAAATACTTGTTGCCAGTAAAAGCAGATGCCAAACAGGGCAATAGGGTCAACAGATTGTAAAACTTATGTAAACCAAATGACCGAATGGGGTTGGATGGCAGGAAGATAACTAGAGATGATACTCTCATCAGATGAGACCAGGGCAGAGCCAAAAACAGCAGTTAAAGCAGCAACCAGTTGCCAGTACTTGAAGGTATGAAAAGGGAATAGAGAAGAGATCCTATAGCCGCTAATGGGGAAGGATCTTTCCATTATCAACAACAGAAGAGACAGAGGAAGTATTGAGAGCAGAAGGAACAGGAATCTGACACCACCAATTTTGATATTGGGGTTCACCAGAATGAGCTGGGAAAAAGAATGGGACTAATCCACATTGAGAAATTGCTCCAATTGGGATCCTACTTTAATGGACCACAATACTGGAGGGGTCTTCAGGACGGCTGGAATATCGGAGAGCTTAGCATAAAGTAAACTGGCACAGTGAACACCTGCTTTCTTAAATAAGGTGGATAAAATTTGTAGCCAGAGCGGAGAGTACCCCTAACACTTGAATTCACCCAGGCAGATCCCCTGCAGGAATTGTACAGTGTAGGGTCATATAATAGAGATAGAAATGGGAAAGGTGCAAGCCACAGTTATCCTGAGAAAAGTAAGTTTAGAGTAGGCTTGCATACCACCCTCCTCCAGAGGAAATGGTTCAGGAGCCGCTGTAATGAGGTAAACTAGGCCTTCAGGAGGTATACCTCAACATACCCATTGGGTACAATAGTCTGGGAGGACATTCATTTTAAGGATATTGAAGTGAACCCTGAAAGTCATAGGGAGGGAGGAGGGAGACCCAACTTATTAAATCAGCTTTATTTGGAGAAGAGACAGAAAATTCAAAGCTACCAAGTCCAAAAGATGGCAGGGCAAAATGACTCCTAAATACTTGAGAGCCTTGGATTCCCAGGATAGTCCCATGGCCATAATATCTTGCTTACAAACATGGGCATTAAGGGGCATAGCCTGAGTTTTGTCAAGATTAAGCCGGTAACCTGCCAGATTAGAGAATGCTTCGCTCTCTGCCAGTGCAGCTGGGATTGAAGAAAGCAGGTTTGCCACGTGAAGGAGCAAATTGTCAAAATATGCTAATAGTTTATAACTCTCACCTCTGACTGAAATACCTTGGATAGCCGGAGAAGTTTGTAGATGCGGGAGGAGGGGGTCCAAGTATAGATTAAAAAGAAGAGGGGAAAGGGGGCAGCTCTGTCTTGTGCTATATCCCAATGGGAAGGCAGCAGAGAAGAGGCCATTGCAACATATTCTTGCAGTAGGTCTAGTATACAAGACATGAAGCCAAGAACAGAAATTAGGGGGATACCAAATTTGTGCAAAACCTCAAACAGGAAAGGCCATGACACTCTATCAAAGGCTTTCTCGGAGTCCAGGGAGATCAGAGCCGGCGGGATCTTGCTGTCCCCAGACACAGAGATCATGTGAAGGAGCTTTCTCACATAGTCACTAGAGTGGCGACCCACCATAAAACCCACCTGCACTGGTGCTATGAGAACATCCCACACTGACTTAAGCCTATTAACCAATACCTTGGCCAGGATTTTCATATCGGAATTGAGGAGGGAGATTGGCCGATAACTAGATGGCAAGAGCTAATCTTTACCTGGTTTCTGGAGGAGAAGTATCCAATCCTGAGTCAAGGAGTAATCTTGCAGGCCATCAGTCAAGAGAAAATTAAATAACTGGGTAAGGAAGGGTGCCAAATCGTCCACAAAAACCTTATAAAAGTTATTGCAGAAACCATCCAGACCCGGTGCTTTATCCAGGGGAAGTTGACCGATTACAGCCTGGAATTCTGCTATTTGAATCGGGCTGCCTAAAAACTCCTGCTGGGAGATTGAGAGACAAGGAAGAGAGACCTGATCCAAATAAAATGAGATTAGCTTCTTTTCATCTACAGGAGAGGTGTGAGCTTCATAGAGGTTCTTGTAGAAAACCCCAAATACCTCCACAATGTCACGAGGCCTCTTTAATACATCAGCTTCAGGAACAAAAGCAGGACAGCCTTCAGTTCTTCCAGCTGTTTTAGCCACCAAGCCAAGAGCCTATCAGCCCTCTCCCAGATTCCAAATAATGCATCTCGGTGTGCAGAATCACTAATTTGGCCTTTTCCGCTAAGAAATCAGCGTATTTTAAGTGAGCGGATTCAAGCTGCTTCCAGACTACAGAGGGTGAAGAAGATGATAAGGCCTGCTCCAAACACATGACATCCTCCAGAAGCCTGTCCTCCTCCTGGATACGGCACTTCTGGTGCTCAGAGGCCAGCTTTGTGCACTCCCCACACAAGGCGGCTTTAAGGGCTCCCCATAACCAATCAAGCCTAGACACTGATCCCTCTTTAGCGGACAGAACAGTGCTGAAAAACTCCTTTAAGTGTTGAACAGGAGTGGGGTTTCGGAGAAGCTGAGTATTCAGATGCCAGACACTGTCTTGCTCCTCCCCCTCATTCAGTGACTGGGTTAACTCAACGGGGGAATGGCCTGAAATAACTTTTATATATTTATATATTTTATATATATAGATATATATATATTCATTGCCAAAAACTTTGTTAATGCATCAGTTAGGGTTGAAGCAACAAAAGTAGGGAAATGAGACTTTATGGTTGACACCGTAACACCACCCCACTCTCCACAGGCCGACAGGTGACGGGGTGTGCCTCGAGGTCCTCGGCCTAACTCTCACCCATTTCCTGTGTAAGAAAGCTGACATGGTACAGTATAGGAGAATGGGTGAGAGTTAGGCCCAATAATCCCCAAGGCACACCCCGTCACCTGTTGGTCTGTGGAGTGTGGGGTGGGGTGGTGGGAGTATTAGGATGTCAACCTAATGCCTCATTTTTTCTACTTTTGTCACTTCAACCCTAATTGATGCATTGATTAAGTTTTTGCAATGGATTTCCTTACTTTTGAGAAAGTGTAATCTTACCCTTATATGGTTTTGGGAGCACAGGCTCCATGGTATCAGTTTTAGGGCCCCTGCGCCCCATCTATCCAGTGCACAGACATTGCAATGAACTACCATCTCCCTAGGGCTCTTCACTCCCAGTGTTGCATAATGGATGGCCCAACAGTCCGATTACTGCATAATGGTATCATATGTGGAGATGCAGCACAACCCTAGTCACAGTCCATGAAAGCCTTGTGCTGCAAATGGTGCAATATCTCAGTAACCTTAGCAACTTTGGAAAAAGTCCGCTGCAGTTGTAATCATGGACTGGTAACTTGTACGCATGCTTAGCACTGTACTAAGCTATTCTTAGCGAAAAATCTGTATTGCGAACCGTTTTTGAGATATAGGCACCGAAAGACGCCACATTCACCACAATGTCATCCTTTGGGAAATTTCTCAACTTTGGAGTACCATAACTATGGAACCAATGCAACTTTTTACACCAAAACAGCATAAGTCACATCTCTGGGGCACCCCCTTCTACCCTACAAATTTCAAGCCAAAAGTCCAAACCGTTTCTTTGTAGTGACATGCCAAAGAAACAACAACCTTTAACAATCCCCGTTCGTGAGCTGTCAAAATCCTTGTTTGTGAGATGAATCCCTGTTCATGAGATGTCAAAATCCCTGTTCATGAGCCAGTCCCTGTTTGTGAGGTAGGGCCATCTGGTCGGCAACTCATGAACAGGGTCAGTTGACATTCATCTGTATCCCCCTCCCCCGGGTCATGCCTGAAAATAGGCAGGATTTGTCTAGTGCACTTACCCGGTCAACAAAAGCTAAATAAATAAATAAACAAGGATTTTGACAGCTCACGAACAGCAATTGTCACACGAACGGGGATTTTGACACCTCACGAACAAGGATTTTGACAGCTCAAGAATAGGGATTTTTAGGGCTATCTGGTTGTCCCCTTATGAACAGGGATTTTGACAGCTCATGAACAAGGATTTTGACAGCTCACGAACAGGGTTTCCTTTTTATAATTCCAGTTCATGAGGTGTCAAAATCCTTGTTCATGAGCCGAATCCCTGTTTCTGAGCTGTCAAAATTCGGTTCATGAGGCAATCCCTGTTTGGGAGATAGAGGCCATCTGTCATCCCATATGAACAAGTATTTTGACAGCTCATGAACAGAGATCGGCTCGTGAACAGGGATTTTGACACCTTATGGACAGGGATCAGAAGTGAGTAATGAACAAGGGTTTTCAAATGTATAAATGGCTGCTTTTTGACTAAAGTAAAAGGAATCAAAGTCATGGGTTTGTAGAGGGTGTCACTCTGAACAAAACCCATACTTCAATGTCTACAGAAGACATCCCTAGGGCAAGTTACAAGGTTTTGTTTTTGAAGAAAATTGAAAACAAGATGGCGGCTCAAACAGGGATTATTTTCAAATGAACATGGATTGAATGAATCTCTGTTTATGAGCTGTCAAAATTTTGTTTGTGAGCCCAAATCCTTGTTCAAGTTGTGAAGCTAACCAAAGACTGAACTGAGCATGCTCAGAACCCAAACTTCAAAACTGAATAACGTTGGAACGGATTAATATTTGTTTACCAAACCAATGCCGCTTTATAGCGTAGTGGGTTAAGGCTCTGAGCTGCAGATCGGGAGAGCTGGGTTTGAATCCCACTGCCACCTAAGTGCATACTGTGTGATCATGAGCAAGTCACTTAACTTCCTCGTGCTCCCAAGTCGCATCTGGAAACAAGCTTGATCAGTGTGCTACTCCTGGTTAAACAATGTTCCTTTCCTTTTTTCTTTGGGGCAAGCTCTTTCTACCCTGAAAATTTCAGATCACAATTCCAAATGGTGTGGCCACCATACAATGAGGAGAAATCAGCAAAAATGGGTGAAAAAAGGGACTTTTGCACTTTTTCACTATCACATTTCATAAATTCCACACATCCAATCAAAACAAAACTTGGCATGTCAAGAAATGACCTCACAGAACCATGCATACCACATTTCATGCAAATCCGTTGAATGGTTGCAAAGTTGTTAAAGTGCAACATTTGTTTAACATTAAACTGCCTACTCAATCCTAACTATATATATATATATATATATATATTATGGCGATGTTGCACCCCTATAGTTAGGGTTCATATGTTAAAGTCAAATGTTTGCACTTTAATAACTTCACAACCGTTCAAACGATTTGCATGAATTTTTGCATGCGCCATCAGGGACCAATGATCTCTTGATGTGGCAAGTTTTGTTTGGTTGGATGTGTGGTTGTGGAGATATGGAGTGTCATGTCAAAAAATTTGAAAATTGCCATGTTTTGTTAAATCCTTCATCTCGCTACCACACAGAAATGATTTGGAGCTGTGGTCTGACATTTTCAGGGTAAACAGGACATGGGTCACAAATGTGCTTTTTAAAGATTTGGTGACACAATATTAATTCATTCAAAAGTTATTAAATTTTAAAGCTTCCCATTATTTTCAATGGGAACAGTTAGATGTCCCATGTGAAAGCGGATCCTTTATCATAGATGGGTTATTCTTTGCCGCAAATGGGTAATCCTTTGCACTAAATGGAAATCTTGTTTTCATGCTGCTGCCATTTTCTGTTACAGTTAGTGAGGAAACAAAATGTAATTACGTTTCAAAAAATTATGTATTAATCTGAGACCGAGACATGTAGCTTGCTTATCGGGACCCCTCAGTTGTATCCTTCAGTTAACTGGTGGCAAATGGCTTTCAATTATTTTTTTTACATAATGAATCTTTTTATGTAACTTGTAATATGAAAAAAGATTCTTTTTCATACCACGAGTCACGAAAAAGGATCCTTTTTTGTGATTGCTAAATCCTTTCCTTAGTGTCTAGTGGCACCCCCCACTCTCCAATTGCTAACCGGTTTGTTCCTGGGCCCGCTTTAGTTTTCTTTTATTCCAGGTGTCTAGTGGCACTTCCCACTCTCTGATTTGTGCCCCACCTTTCCATTTCTGTTTTTCCTTGGTGTCTAGTAGCACCCCCACCCTCCAATTTATGTTTCATCTGCAGTTTTCTTTGTTTCCTGGCATCTAGTGGCACCCCACCCTCCCATTTATGCCCCCCTTTTGTAGTCTTTTTCCCTGGTGTCTAGTGATACCCCACCCTCTGATTTCTTTCCTTGCCTGTAAAAGAAATTGTCCTTGAGGTTTTTTTTTTTCCCAAAACAAAAACAATGGTCCCTTGCCGATCAGGCACCCCACCCCACCTCCCACTCAGCACCCCACCCCCAGTACACTCCCACATACCCTCACTCACCTGAACAGGTCCCAGGTTTTAGATCCACTCTCCCAATTAAAGACATGTCTTGCTACTGGAACCAACGACTGCAGTATGAGAAACTAAGGTAAAAGCTGTTCAATGTATTTCAGTGGAGGTTTCAACTTTTATGCATAACTCAGCCATTTTTGCATATTGTTATGTAACCCCCTACAAATGGGGGTTCCCAAAAGTCTTCCCAGAGCTTGTCTAATTGCTCACAGTCTGGATGGTGTTTGGCGTTAAAGCTGTTTAAATGGTGTTGCTTGTGAGTGCTTTTAAAGCCTCCGTGTACTGTCTCTTTAAGGGCTGCCTGCTTGTAGTCATAACTAGTTTGAATGTGGGGACTGTGTGTTTCTATGCCTGAGTCCGCTGAGGCTGCTGAATAATTGCTCCATTTCTGCCATTGCTAAATGTGCAGAGTGAGCCTTTGAAAGATGTAACTGATTGCTGGTAGATCGTTTAAATAGTAGTAAAAATGTAGTTTATTCTAACCTGCCTTCTTGCAGCAAGGACTGTCTCTGTTTAGCTCCACCACTTTGGTCCCAGACTGCCGAATGGGACCAATCAGTACTTGGGACTCTCAAATAGAGCCTGCTAAAATGGGGCTGTGTGGAGTGAGACTCTGGGAATTGTAGTTTCTGGACTGTTGGTGTCTTTTTGCACCTATAGAGGGAGCCCTACTGTGACTGACATCTGAACCAACCAACCAAACCTTTTGGATCTGGTGAAAGCCCTGAGCTGTCTGCTGGCAAGCCAGATTCGAGTTGTAAGCTGAGAGAGAAGGAGCTGTGAGTGTTTGAGCGGCTGCCATGTGATACGACGTGGGAGAACCGTGGAAGGCCTGATTTCTGGCCTACTAGCCTGCTTTCTGCCCTGAGAGGGAGAAGAGGACTTTTTGGACTGAATCCTAATTTGTAGTGAATGAAGCAAGCTGCTGATTTATAACCAGGCTCACCCTGTAGAAGACCAAAGATTTTGCTGAACACGATCGGCCTGTCAGGAACTTTAGCGACTGTAGTGCTCCCAGGTTTAGCAGTGATTTTGCCATCGGGACCGAGGAGTCATCTGAATGGTACAGTAAACTTTCTTTACATATGCATGTGCTATGTGCTGAAAGGGGATCACGGTCAGGTCCCCCTAGCTGTAAACTGTGTGCCAATTGCTGGAAGCTGTTCCCAGCTGCATTGGACTGAATCCGCTTGCTTTCACGTGCCACGAGGGTCTTGTCTTGCTACCCTGCTCCTTCTGGCAATCCAGAACACACATCATTCTTCCTGTGTTCAGCCTGGGTACCGTGAGTAATCATCAGGGTAGCTCCCTGCAACATTTCCTAATCAAAAGAGTCATCTGATTGTCTTGTGTTTTTCTTTTCATGAACTGAGCCATCTAGCTCCAGATTACAAATTATTTGTGTGCATGTTGTTGTTCCATCACAGGGCCCCACCCAGTTGGATGCCCGGCCTACCCCAAGGCAACTACCCTGCTAGCCATCTGCCTTTTTACCTGGGTACCCAGTGTGTGTGTGTGTGACAGTGTGGGGGAATTCTGTACTGCATGCATAACAGTGTGATTATTATAGAGAGTAAGCTAATTAACCTAATTGTCCCTATCCTTGTTAAAACCCCTTTGAATAAATCAGATCTTACTGTTTCTGCACTTAAACTGACTGTGGTTTCCATTTGTATTGGGGCTACCGTACTGTTGTCATTTGTGCTGCCTAACCTTGTTTTACAGGGGGCCCTCAGGGTCGAACTGGAGAAATCGACCCTGGTGGTAAGTGTCAATTGTGAAGGTACTCATTGTGTATTGTGTAGGCCACTAGTGGGAATTGAGGAGGGGTCACAGTGTCCCAGAGGGCTGTGCCCAAGCTAGTTTGACCACTATCAATCCTGACCTCTGGGTGGAGGCCCCATCACTGAACCTAGGCCCCTTAACCTGCTATTAGACAAGCAGGCAGGGTAGTAGCTCTTGGGATAGTGCCACCTAGGGGTTACATCTTGAGGCACCACTGGGATTAACATCCCTAGTGGCCAAACTTACGAATTGCTGTTAAAAATAAATGGCTACCCCAACAGAAGTGGCTGTACATCAGTTGGTGGGGTGGTGTACTGGGCAGGAGATTGACCCCCAAAATGCTATGCTTATTCTGGCTATTCCCCTGGGTACCAATAAGGACACTGCAGAGGGAGTACTTTCCAAGTTGGATGTTTACAAAACCCTGTGGTGGTGGGTCAACAGGCTAATCTGCTCACCCAAACTTTCATGGCCTTAGTAGAGTGTAAGGACCCAGTAGACAGTTCCAGAGCACCACAAACTACTACCCCAGGAGCCCTCACTGCCTGAAGCGTGATAACTAAAGACAGTAAAGACCCCGGGGAGGATGAGCCCCCCCCCCACTATCTAAGACTTTTGAGTAGAAATTTGCTAAATTGTTGCTGGAGAAAGGGAAAACTGAGGAGGACTTAAAGAGACTATTCCTGCCACCTGGGGGTGTTCCTCCCCTAACACCCCCTCCCTCTCCAGCACCCATTATTGCCCCTCCTTCTGTGCCTGTGCCAATGCTGTCCCCTATGTCGGTACCTGCCATTAGTCACGACTCTTACCGAAGGTTGAGAATCTTCTCGGGCACCCTTCCCACCCCCCATGGGGAGGATGATTGGGAAACCTGGATAGACTATGTTGCCCCTCTAGTACTAGAATGACAATGCTCGGAAGCAGAGAAGCGAAAGAGATTAAGTGAGAGCCTCCGAGGTCCTGCCCTGGCTACCATCCATGCCAAATGGGCCAATAACCCTGAAGCGACTGCACAGGACTATCTTGAGGCATTGGAGAATGTGTATGAGAGCCCGGATTCAGATCAGGACCTGTAGTGTAGGGTGGAAACACCCAGCAGTGCCCTGGGGAGTTGTTGTCTGTGTATGTACCTTGGCTTGAAAAATTGCTGCAAGAGTGCCTCAGAAAGGGTAGTTTGCCAGCCACTGAATTAGACTGAACCAGGCTAGACCAGATTCTTAAATCTGCTCTGTTTTCAGAATTGTTGCTTCAGTTGCACCTGGCCAACCGACTGGAATCGCCACCCTCCTATGATGAGCTCATGAGAGAAATTCGGGGGGGTGGGGTTGAGAAAAGGCAACCCCATGGGGAAGTTGCAGCAATAGCTGCTGCTATGACATGAGGGACTGAGGATGATCCTCCAAGTGAGGTTCAGGGGCAAAGATTGGCAGCTAGTGAGTACTCTGAGAAGGAAAAGGACTTCCCATCCTGGGCCAAGTTTTTGAAAGATGAACTACTGAAGGAGGTCCAAGAGTTGAAGGTAGGCACCCCTGCAAGGACTTCCCCTGTGGGACCAGATTCTAATTCTGCTCAGCCCATGACTGCCATGGGGGTTGGGGTGCACCCTCAGGCATCCTATAACCAGGATAGCCCTCAGAGTGAGATCAAAGAATTGACTGCCACCATGAAGGAACTGTTGAGACACATTGCACCCTCTCACCGTTGCAGCATATACTGGACCCCAACCCATGCCAATCCCTCAGTTCCTCAGGCAATGTTCTCTCCAAGGATGACCCAGGAGCCTATCATGTGTCACAACTGTGGAAAAGATGGCCATATGAAGAGGGAATGCCGGTCCAAGAAAGACTTAGAGAGAGTGGTGAGCTGGCTACAAGGAGAGCTTCAGAGAATGAATCAGTGGTCAAGGGGTGCACGAAATGACTGCAGAGAGGGCCGAGAAACCCTAACTCAAATTTCTTTGTGGCGAAATCATCTGTCCGGGCCGCTGTTGCTGTCCTTCTAGAGTGGTCCGAGGTGGTGGGTCCCTCCATGGAGACAAAAGTGAAAGTAAATGGAGTGTCAACTAGGGCTGTGCTGGACAGTGGTTCCCAAGTAACCATCATGTTCCAAGACTGGTACGAGAAGCACTTGCCTGATGTGCCCTTACAGCCTTTGGAATGACTACATGTTTGGGAGTTAAGTGAAAAGGTGTACCCCTACTCTGGATACATCCGAATTTGGTTGTCTTTCCCCACCTCGGTGGCTGGAGTGGCGGAGCACGTGGAGACTTTGGCCCTAGTGTGTCCCCCTACTGGACTGTACGATGGGGTTCTGTTACTAATTGGAACAAATGCTCATATGTTCAGGAGATTAGCACAACTATACTATGAGAAACAGGGGCAGCGGACTGGTAGAGCTTTCAGGATTCCTGCCTTGATCAAGAAGGCTTATGAGTCAAGGAAGAATGCCGAAGAGGTGGAACCAGATGAACCAGTTGGGGTCGAATGGAAAAAGGACCCTGAGTCCCTGATCCTGGCGCCCAATACTCAGTGTACTTTACAAGGAGAAGTCCAATTAAGAAAGGATGTTAAGAATAAGATACTCATGCTGGATGCACCAGGCAATGGAAAATTGCTGGAAGGATTGTTGGTTAAGCCCAGTATTTTACCCACTCTGGCTCATGCCTATGCTCGATGGGTGATGGTCCAGGTTCACAATGTGTCAGACGGAGAAATTCGGGTGAATAGAGGCTGCACCCTGGCTACCGTACACTGAGCAGACACTGCAGTGTTACCCAGTAACAAGTACTCGGGGGAGAATGACAGAGTGATGCCCGACTTGTTTGATTTTGGTGACTCCCCGTTGCCAGCCGAATGGAAGAGGAGAATCAGTGAGAAACTTGTCTAGAGAGACCAGGTGTTTTCACTAAAGGAATGGGATGTGGGATGTGTGCAAGGAGCTGAGCATCATATTCGGCTGCATGATGAGTGGCCATTCCGTGAGAGGTCTCGACGCCTGGCACCTGCTGATATAGATGATGTGAGATGGCATCTACAGGAGATGCTTGTGGCTGGTGTGATACAAGAATCCAGAAGCCCTTATGCTTCACCTATTTTAGTGGTGAGAAAGAAGAATGGAACAGTACGAATGTGTGTGGATTATCGGACCCTTAACAGGTGGACCATCCCTGATCAAACCACCATGCCCTGTATTCAGGATGCTTTAGACTGTCTGAATGGTAGCAAGTGGTTCTCAGTGTTGGATCTGTGCTGTGGGTACTACCAGATCCCCATGGCCCCAGAAGACCATGAGAAGACAGCCTTAATATGTCCACTTGGGTTCTATGAATTTATGAGGATGCCCCAAGGGATCTCGGGTGCCCCAGCCACTTTTCAACGGCTGATGGAGTGTGCACTGAGGAACATGAACTTAATGGAGTGTCTAGTATATCTAGATGATGTTATAGTGTTTGGGAATTCGTTGAAGGAACATGAAGGCAGACGTTTTAAAGTGTTGGACTACCTGGAAGATTTTGGCCTCAAGCTATCCATCGACAAATGTCAGTTTTTTCAGACATCAGTAAAATATGTGGGGCATATAGTGTCCACTGAGGGGACAGAGACCAACCCTAGCAAAGTTGAGGCCTTGACCACTTGGCCCCAGCCCCACAACCTAAAAGAATTACAAAGATTTCTAGGATTCTGTGGTTATTACTGGCAGTTCATTAAGGACTATTCAAGGGTGATTCGCCCACTTCTGAATCTTACCCAAAGTTACCCTCCCACAAACAAATAATACAAGAGAGTGGCCTCCACTGAAACCGAGAGAGTGTATCTCCAGCCAAATGAATCTTTTGGGTCACGTTGGACACCTGATTGTGAAGCTGCTTTCATGAAATCATATACCAACTCACTCATGCTCCTGTCCTTGCCTTATGCTGATCCTGCAAAACCCTATGTATTACATACTGATGCTAGCCTGCAAGGCTTGAGGCTGTGTTATATCAAGAGCAAGAGAATGGCCTGAGACCAGTGGCCTTTGCCAGCAGAAGTATGACCCCATCTGAGAAAAACTATCCTATGCATAAATTGGAGTTCCTGACATTGAAGTGGGCTATTGTTGACCAATTTCATGAGTACTTGTATGGAGCAAAGATACTGGTAAAGACAAATAATAATCCTTTGACCTATGTGCAGACTTCAACCAAATTGGATGCCACTGGCCATCAGTGGCTTTCTGTGTTGTCTACCTATGATTACGCTGTTGAATACAGAGCAGGCCTGAATCACGTAGATGCTGATGCTGTCTCCCGGAGGCCTGTTTCCTGAAGCTATTGGTTCAGACTGTCCAAACCTGACATTTGAGCGCTCTGCCAAAAGTTGGACAAGGAGGAACAAATGTCCCCAGATGCAGTGGACTGTCTAGTAGATTGTTTGGGGCCCTCTGACACATGTAAACCTGCTGCTTACTGCCACTTCTACACACTACATATTGGTGCACTGCCTCAGTTTGATAATGACAGCATCCAGCAGGCTCAATCCAGAGATCCTATGATCAGACCAGCACTTGAAGCCCTCTACGCAGGGAAAGATGTGTCCAAGTTGCGCTCCTCTGATTTGAGAACTGCATTATTGTATAAAGAAGGCCCTAAATTGAAACTGATTAACCGGCTGCTGTACAGAGAAACAGTAGACAGATGGGGACAAGCAGACAAGCAACAGTTGGTTCTGCCCACTGCTTTCAGAGACTTGGTACTGAGGTCCCTACACAACCACATGGGGCACCTCAGTATAGACCGCACCTCGACCTAGTGAAGTCTAGATTTTACTGGCCTAAAATGGGGTCTGATGTTGAGCATCATGCATGGACTTGTAGTCGCTGCCTGCAGAGAAAGGCCTTGCCCCAGAAGGCCACCCCCCCTTGTTAACATCACCACCAGCACCTCCATGGAGCTAGTTTGTATTGACTTTCTGAGTTTGGAGCCTGACCAGAGGAATGTTAGTAATGTGTTGGTGGTCACTGATCATTTTACCAGGTACGCCCAAGCATTCCCCACCAAGGAGCAGAAAGCATCCACTGTGGCAAGGTAATGGTAGAGAACTTCTTGTTCATTATGGAGCCCCCAGAGAATCCATTCCAATCAAGGCCAAGATTTTGAGAGCCATTTAATCAAGGAGATCTTTTGTGGGAGTGTGAGTCTAGAACCACCCTTACCACCCACAGGGGGATCCCCAGCCTGAACGTTTAACCGCAATCTGCTTGGCATGCTGGGCACTTTCCACTCAAAAGACAAGCCCAGATGGAGCCATCAAATTATCACCTTGGTACATGCTTACAACTGCACCTGAAATGATGCTACCAGGTTCTCCCCCTACCGCCTTATGTTTGGGAGAGAAGCTTAGCTGCCAGTGGATGTTTGTTTCGGAGTTTCTCCTGATGGGGTCCGAGTTGACAATTACCTACAATATGTGCAAAAGTTAAAAGCCCAATTGAACCATGCATACCAACTAGCTCAGACCATGGCTGTGAAGAGAAATTTGGCTAACAAAGAAAAATATGATAAAAAGGTGAAGGCCCAAGAACTCCAAGCAGGAGACCGTGTATTGTTGAGAAATCTGGGACTGCACGGCAAACACAAAATTGCTGACTGGTGGCAACATCTCCCTCACATCATAGTAGACAAATTAAATGGCTTACCAGTGTATAAAGTGCGGCCTGAAAACAACTCAAAAGATGTCAAGACAATGCACCATAACCATTTGTTGCCCGTTGGTCATATAATGATTGAATCTGAGCCTCCAGAAATTGCTCCCCTTGGACCGGTGACTAGGGCTGCTGCAAGACAGAGACAGAGAAGCCTGCCCCTGTAGCTTCTGACTTAAGGTTTCCTCCACCACAGACTCCAATTGAGAATGACTGTCAGTTCACTTCAGATGAAAGTGAGTGCAACTATGATTACTACCCTTCTTATGAGCTAAGTCAGTTGTTTCAAGGTAACCCCCTGGTTAATTATGGGGATGAAGCTGGGCCTTCTGGATTGCCTAACCCCCCAACTTTATCCTTGGAGCCAATGACCGCTGAGAGTGAAGTGTGAAGTGTCAAGTCTGACGATATTGAGTCACTTTGTATGGTGGAACTGTTTGAATTACCTGAGACAGAGGCAGATGCTCTGAGTCAGACTAGTGACCTGTCAGAACAGGAAGAGTATGTTGAGGTGATGACAACTCCTTTAGCGCCCGAGTGCACTCCAAGTGAGCAAAGTGTTGTAGAGCCGAATCCACAGAGCCAGGGGTTGACAGTGCCCCAGTTCAAACTGTCCTGCTCAGGAAGAGGCTCCTTGCAAGTGAGGAAAGTGCAGAGACTGAAATGAAAGGCACAGAGACTGTGACTGTTCCCCCAGGAAGACTGGTCGAGATGTCAGACCAATAATGCGCCTCAGCTATGACTCCCCTGGAAGGCCCGTGGACTTGCCTCTCAATGTGGTACATAAAGGGGTGTATGTGTCCCAGAGCTCACTGCCCAAACTAAGCATAAGTGCAAATTTCCGGTTAATTGTTCTGTCCTCCAGGTATGGTGCCCCTGTCTCATCTAGCCCCGAGGTAGTTAATAGGGAAGGGCCCCCATTATCTTTGTTCAATGTGCAGGAAATGATAACCTGAAGTTGTATAATAGTATGTGTGAGTTACCTATGTGAAATGTGTCTGATGTAACTCAGAATGAGTATAGTAACATGAAATGTAGACAATATGTATAGTACTGGTTAAGTATGTTGACTGATGTACTGTATAAAATGTGATTGATATAACATGCTGACGGTATAAATGCATAGTACAATTTGCATCTAAAACTATAATGATGGTACAGTCTTGACACGGAAGCCAAGTTTTTCCAGGCCAGGAAGGGTGTAACTCCCCTACAAATGGGGTTCCCAAAAGTCTTCCCAGAGCTTGTCTAATTGCTTACAGTCTAGATGGTGTTTGGCGTTAAAGCCATTTAAATGGTGTTGCTTGTGAGTGCTTTTAAAGCCTTCATGTACTGTCTCTTTAAGGGCTGCCTGCTTGCAGTCATAATTAGTCTGAATGGGGGGACTGTGTGTTTCTATGCCAGAGTCCTACCCGGGCTGCTGAATAATCGCTCCGTTTCTGCCATCGCTAAATGTGCAGAGTGAGCCCTTTTGAAAGATGTAACTGATTGCTGGTAGATCATTTAAACAGTAGTAAAAATGTAGTTTGTTCTAACCTGCCTTCTTGCAGCAAGGACTGTCTCTGTTTAGCTCCACCATTTTGGTCCCAGACTGCCAAATGGGACCAATCAGTACTTGGGACTCTCAAATGGAGCCTGTTGAAATGGGGCTGTGTGGAGTGAGACTCTGGGAGTTGTAGTTTCTGGACTGTTGGCACCTTTTTGCACCTATAGAGGGAGCCCTGCTGTGACTGACATCTGAACCGACCAACTGAACCTTTTGGATCTGAATGAAAGCCCTGAGCTGTCTGCTGGCAAGCCAGATTCAAGTTGAAGCCAGAGAGAAGGAGCTGTGAATGTTCGGAGCGGCCGTTGCTGTGTAGTTCATGCAGGAGAACCGTGGAAGGCCTGATTTCTGGCCTACTAGCCTGCTTTCTGCCCTAGAGGAGAAGAGGGCTTTTCAGACTGAATCCATTGTAGTGAACGACGCAAGCTGCTGATTTATAACCAGGCTCACCCTGTAGGAGACCAAAGATTTTGCTGAACACGATCGGCCTGTCAGAAACTTTAGCGACTGTAGTGCACCCGGGTTTAGCAGTGATTTTGTGATCGGGACCAAGGAGTCGTCTGCCTGGTATGGTAAACTTTCTTTACATATGAATGTACTATGTGCTGGAAGGGGATCACAGCCAGGTCCCCTTGCTGTAAACTGTGTGCCAATTGCTGGAAGCTGTTCCCAGCTGCATCGGACTGAATCCACTTGCTTTCACGCGCACGAGGTCTTGTCTTGCTACCCTGCTCCTTCTGGCAATCCGGAACATGCATCATTCCTCCTGTGTTCAGCCTGGGTACCGTGAGTAATCATCAGGATAGCTCCCTTCAACATTTCCTAATCAGAAGTGTGTCATCTGATTATCTTGTGATTTCTTTTCATGAACTGAGCCATCTAGCTCCGGATTACAAATTATTTGTGTGCATGTTGTTCTTCCATCACAGGACCCCACCCAGCTGTGACACCGGCCTACCCCGGGCAATGATCCTGGCTAGCCCATCTGCCTTTTTTACCTGGGTACCCAGTGTGTGTGTGACGGTGTGGAGGAATTCTGTACTGCATGCATAACAGTGTGATTATTATAGAGAGTAAGCTAATTAACCTGATTGCCCCTATCCTTGTTAAAACCCCTTTGAATAAATCAGATCTTACTGTTTCTGCATTTAAACTGACTGTGGTTTCCATTTGTATTGGGGGTACTGTACTATTGTCATTTGTGCTGCCTAACCTTGTTTTACAGGGGGCCCTCGGGGTTGAACTGGAGAAATCAACCCTGGTGGTAAGTGTCAATTGTGAAGGTACTCATTGTGTATTGTGTGGGCCACTAGTGGGAATTGAGGGGGTTCACAGTGTCCCAGAGGGTTGTGCCAAAGCCTGTCTGACCACTATCAACCCTGAACTCTAGGTGGAGGCACCCATCACCGATCCTAGGCCCCTTAACCTACTACTAGTCAAGCAGGCAGGGGTAGTAGCCCTTGGGATAGCACCACCTAGGGGTTACAGTTACACCAAATGTTCAACATGGCCTTTAGGGGACCCCACCTCATGAACAATATGACTGTCATTACGTAACTCCCTCCCAAAAGGTGATTTTATGATCAGTGGGTGAAATCACCTTTCCAGTGGGATTTGATAATTTGTATTGATCTTTTTTTTTCCCCAATTATTTAACCAGGTGAGACACACTAAACTGAAAGCTTATTTACAGGTGCAACCTGGGAGCACAAGGAAGTTAAGTGACTTGCTCAGGGTCACACAGTACGCGAGTGGGGGCTGTAGGATTCAAACCCAGGTCTCCAGATTTGCAGCTCAGAGGCTTAAACCACTGCACCATACTGCCTCATGAGGTGGGTCATAAGAAGGCTATGTTGAAAATTTGGGGTCAAAACTATTAAAAATTGTAAAGTTATGCCAATTTGTTGCAATTTTGCTATGCACGCTCTTAATATTGGAAATTTTAAATATTTTGACCCCAAATTTTCAACATAGACTGTTTATTACCCCACCTCATGTATGTCATAACTTTATTTTAAAATCCAGGCCAAAATGTGTTTTTGCACCTGTGGCACAGAATGCCATTGGAGTTGCTGGAATTACATTTTGGTGGGATTCAAAATGTTCTGTACCGGTACATGAAGTGGGGTAATAAAATGGCTATGCTGACAATTTGGTCATTGTTGTCCTATAAATGGAAGCACATGGCCTTCCACAACAACATATATACACCTCTATGGAGGAATGGGAGCACAGGGCCCAAAGGGCTTTGGCGCCCTCACTAAATAAGGATATGATTACTCTATAGATGAGTGGGAGGCAGGGCCTGCTCTCTCACAAGTAAATAAGGCTATGATTACACTATCTCAAAAAGTAAGGAAATTCTTGTCAAAAAACTTTGTTAATGCATCAGTTAGGGTTCCAGTGACAAAAGTATGGAATGTGCTGTTAACACCCCATCCCCACCATGCAGGCAGCAGCAGGCATGGGGGGGGTGCCTTGGGGTTATCAACCCTAACCTGGGGGCCCTGCAAGATGAAAGGAGATCATGTGACATTTTTTTGCTCATTTTAAACGAGGTGTGCATTATGTTTGACAATCCCAAGGAAGACCCCACCACTGATTTGCCAAGACTCCAGAGACCCAAAACCCTAATATTTTTTTCCTTTTGCTGCTTGGGGGTAGGGTGAGGTAGGGTTGGAAACCTTAATGCCACATTTTCCTACTTTTGTAGCATTACGTTACCCTAACTGGTGCATTAACAACGTTTTTGCAAAGAATGTCCTTTCTTTTTGAGATAGTGGAATCACATCCTCATTCATGCAGGTTCCAAAGGGACCTGTGTGATCAGATGCAGATGCCCTGTGCAGAGGAAACACTCCATTTACCTACAGAAGTGCAGCAATGGATGTGAAGAGTTCATGGGGCTGTCTGGTGAGCTGCAAAAGCACAGGGCCCTGTAATCCTTGCACTACTGTGTGCTGCAGATACAGATGCACAGGGCAAAGAGTTTCTCTGTCAGCCACTGCACAGGGCCCTCTGCCACCCATGTGTAGAGAGATGCAGGACCATATGCCAAGAGGACAGTTGTCTTCACTATATTGTGCACGGGTCCATGCGGACTGCAACTTTCATTCCCTGGCTGGGGGAGTGTCACATAACAGTGCCACCCTCCCACCTTCACCCCATCCAGCTGGGTCACTGATCTCACCACAAAAGTCAGCTCACTATCACAGGATCACAAAGCATACCCGCTAGGGTCAAAACTGGCACTACGTACAAAGTTTGTTAATTTTCTTTTTATTTTGACCCCAGATTTTCAAGATACTTATTTTATGATTCATCTTATAAACATGACATGTACCATTTATCGTATATTAGAAAAAATTTAATTTCACAGCAGAAGTGCGAAAACACATCTCATCCAGGATGTAAAAAATGACACATGTCACATTTATGAGGTGTTGTGGAAAATGGCAGTGATGAAAGTTTGGGGTCAACATATTGAAAATTAGTGGAGTTGTGAGTGAATGTTGTAATCCTGCAGTAAATGTTAAAAAAAAAAAGGCAAAGGCAGTGAGGACAGGAATGGAGCTAAAAGGGGTAAGGCCATCAAAAAGTGGAGGGTGATGAGTACCAATGCCCGTAGTCTGTGTAACAAGCTCCCTGAACTAGTGGCCTTGATGGAAGAGGGTTGCCTGGATATTGTGGCAGTCACAGAAACATGGTACACAGAGAACCATGACTGGGATGTCAACATACCAGGATACACAAGCTACAGGAGGGATAGGGAGGGTAAAAGAGGAGGAGGAGGAGGAGGAGTCGCTCTCTATGTAAAGGAAGGGATCAAAGCAATAGAACTAAAGAGTAAACAGGGAGCAGATGAGACACTCTGTGTCACCCTGGAGACAGGAAATGGCACCACAATCCGCATGGGGGTTGTATACAGACCCCCATCTCAGGGGGAGGGAATGGACAAGGAAATGATAGAAAGCTTCCTTAGAATGGCAGAAAAAGGGGAGATATTGTTGATGGGGGACCTGAATATGCCAGATGTTAACTGGAGCACCTTTGCTGCAGGCACATCCAAGAGCAGGGTCATTCTTGATGCCCTACAAGGGCATGCCTCAGACAACTAGTATTGGAACCCACTCAGGAGGGAACAATCTAGACCTAGTACTCTCAAATGGGGACGGAGAAAGAATCTCAGATTTAGAAGTGGGTAGCCATCTGGAGAACAGCCACCACCAGTGTGTTTCACTTGATAAACACAGCCATACAATCCCAAGCCACAATCAGCAAGGGTATTGGACTTTAGGAGGCTGACTTTGGCAAAATGAGAAAGTGCCTCAGAAAAGTACTAGCAAACAGGCAAGAAGAAAGGGTGGAGGAACAATGGGGAGTAATCAAAACAGGCATCACAAAGGCAACAAGCCTTTGTGTAAAGCAAATCAACAAAACACAACAAAGGAAAAAAACGCTATGTTTCTCAAAAGAGGTGGAAGGGAAGGTTAAGGAGAAAAGGATAGCATTCAGGAAATATAAGGAAACACAGAAGGAGCAGGACAGAGACCTTTATCAGTTAAAGCAGAAAGAGGCTGGGAAGGCAGTCAGAATAGCAAAGGCTCAAACTGAGGTAAGGATAGCCAACTCTGTTAAGAAGGGGGATAAGACCTTTTATAACTACATTAGGGAGCGAAGAAAGTCCAAAGGAGAGATACCGAGGCTTAATAAAAGGGAAGGAATGTGGGTAGAGGGTGACAGTGAAAAGGCAGGGATTCTGAACGAATATTTCTGCTCAGTATTCACAAAGGAAGAGGAGGGGGAGACACCTAAACCAAACAAGAGAAACACACTGAAGACGGGGGTCAATACCAGTCCATTTACAGAAGAAAGGGTTCTGAAAGAACTAATAAAATTGAAGGTGGGCAAAGCAATGGGGCTTGATAGGATTCACCCAAGAATTCTAATAAAACTAGGTAGAACTAGTGACACCCTGACTACTCTCTTTAACAAATCATGGAGGATGGGATGATACCTGATGACCTGAAAAGTGGGAGCAGGACAGAGGCAGAAAACTACAGACCAGTTAGTTTGACCTCAGTGGTAGTGAAAATGATGGAATCACTTCTGAAGGAAAGACTTGTTGAGTACCTAGAGGCCAGTGGGGCACAGAACCCAAGGCAGCATGTATTCATGATGGGAAGGTAATGTCAGACAAATCTAATAGATTTATTTGATTGGGTGACCAAAGTAGTAGACCAGGGAGGGGCTGTGGACATGGCCTACCTAGATTTTAGCAAGGCATTTGATACAGTCCCACACAAAGATTAATACACAAGTTAGCCAGCCTTGGAGTGGGTCCCAAGGTGGTAGCCTACATAAGAAAATTGGCTAGGCAACAGGATGCAAAGGGTAGTAGTAAATGGAGTCCACAGTGAAGAAAGGAGGGTTACTAGTGGGGTACCGCAGGGTTCAGTACTGGGACCGGTCCTTTTTAATGTCTTTAAGTGACATTGCAGAGGAACTGGAAGGAAAAGTATGTCTCTTTGCAGACGACACAAAGATCTGCAACAGGGTTGATACACAAGATGGAGTGGAAAGGATGAGAAGGGACTTGGCAAGGTTGGAGGAATGGTCAAATGTATGGCAGCTTGTATTCAATGCAAAGAAGTGCAAGGTAATGCACCTGGGAAACAAAACCTAGGGGTGAGATACTGACAACAGTGAAAATGGAAAGGGACCTGGGGTAATTATATCAGATGGCCTAAAGGTGGGCAAGCAATGTGAGAAGGCAGTAGAGAAGGCTGGGGGGATACTGGGATGCATAGAGAGAGGCATCAATAGTAGAAAACAGGAAGTTGTTATCCCTCTGTATAGACAGTTGGCGAGACCCCATCTGGAGTACTGTGTACAGTTCTGAAGACCCCATCTCTGCAAAGTCATAGACAGAGTGGAGGCTGTCCAGAGGAGGGCAACCAAAGTGGTGCAGGATCTGCACCAGAAGACATATGAAGAAAGACTAAAGGAGCTTAATATGTATACCCTTGAGGAAAGAAGGGAGAGAGGGGGCATGATAGAAACTTTCAAGTATCTCAAGGGAATCAACAAAGTCCAAGAGGGTAGCATCTTTTAGAAAAAGACATGTGCAAGAACAAGGGGTCACAATTTGAAGATAATGGGGACGGCTCAGAGGTAATGTGAGGAAGTATTTTTTCACAGAGAGGGTTGTGGATGCATGGAACAACCTCCCTGAGGAGGTCGTGGAGTCAAGAACAGTGGGGGAATTCAAGAATGCATGGGACAGACATAAGGCAGTCCTAGTGGGGGGTAGGAGGAAGTAAACTGCTGGTTAACTAGGATCTGGAGCTTATCTGTTAGGTAGAAAAATGGGCAGACTAGGTGGGCCAAGCGGTCCTTATCTGCCGTCAAATTCTATGTTTCCTGCAACAGTCACTCATAACCTGGACATTTTACCATATTTGTACGCCACATTTTCAGTGTAGTCTTCTTATTACTCCACCTCATGAACCTGGTAGGTGAACATTTTCAAATCCCCACCGAAACATCATTCTGCACCACCAAAATGTTATTGGTACAACAGATGCCAAAACACATTTGGCCAAGATTTGAAAAATGACAGCTGTCACATTCGTGAGGTGATGTGAAAAAAATGGCTTTGTTGAAAATTTACATGCGTAGTAATTTCAACATACACACATAATTTTACCATTTTTACATATTTTGATCCAAAATTTTCAACCTAGTCTTCATATGGCCACACCTCATAAACAAAGGTGGTGAAATGTTTCAATTCCTGCCTGAAAGGTGATTTTACCAAGTGACTGTGATGTCATCTTTTGGGCCTGATTTGCATAACTCCACCACCATTGGTCATGAGGTGAGGTACCAAAAAGGCAATATTGAAAATTTTGGGTCATAAAATGCAAAAATGACAAAGTTATGCATCAAAGTTAAAAACCCCATTGAAATACATTGAACCACACTTACCTTAGTTTCTCAAATTGCAGTTGCCGGTTCCATCAGCAAGACATGTCTTTGATTAGAGAGTAGATCTACACCAGGGACATGTTTATGTGAGTGAGGGTGTGTGGGGTGGTGAGTGCTGATGGAGGTTGGGGGGGTGGTCAGATCAGGAGAGAACATTTTTTGCAGGTAAAACAAAACAAAAAAGACATTGAGAGGTGGTTTTCTTTATTTCAGCTAAGCTAACAGCACTGGGGATGGATGACCTGGATTCATGGGGGGTCCACAGAAGTGGTAAAAGGGGTTGGTACCCCAGTCCACTTAAATAATAAAAAACCAAAACAAATAGTAAACACAAGGAAGGGAGGGCCACCTGGAGGGGAAGGGGGGAAGAAGTGATACTGTGGATGGGCATCAGTTAGATATAGAGATGGACAGAGAGATAGACAGAGAGAGAGAGAGAGAGTGATAGAGAGAGATAGATAGATAGATAGAGATAGACAGATAGATAGAGAGACAGACAGACAGACAGACAGAACAGGGGATCGGGATCACTGCAGCCTACATCATGACTTCCAGCTGTGGCTGCAGAACTCAAAAAACTCCCACTGTTCTCATACAGAGAATGTGGGTCAACTACTCCTCTCACTAAGCTAGACACCCTGGATTTTGGGGAGCCCAAAAAAGGTGTTTGCAGCAACTTAAAAAAAAAACAAAAAACAGCAGAATGTAGCTAAACATGTCCTGTTTAACTAGGTTCAGGTGTTTGTTTTTAAAAATAAATTCATTGTATGTATTTTTGATGTTTGTGAGTTTAAAAGGAGAAAATGGTGCTGTCACGATCAATATTTTTCAGCATAGCAGGTTAAATCATGAAAATAATCACTTCATGAAAGGTCTATTTTTACTGGTCGAACTTGAGCATTTTAATTTAATAAATGTGTTTATTTATACATTCAGATAACACCTTGGAGCTCGAGAGCTGCTTACAAAGGTTTCTCATCAGAGTGATATTTACAACAGTCTTACTAAACAGGGTACGGTAGGCAGCTCCAGTGGGGCTTTGCCATAGATATTTTAACTCAAAAATAGTTATAACTCTAAAATGGTGTAATATTATTTCACTAAACTATCGAAAGGCACACCCATGGCATAGGCCCCTTCAAACCTGAAAATGTCATGAAAAAATTCCACACCATCAAGGCTGTAGGTGAGAGCAAAGAATACGCTATGTTAAGTATAGGGTTTTTTGTTTATTTTATTTTGTTACGCTCTGTATCTTGAAAGCCGTACAAGATGTCATCACTAAGCTTGTTGCGTCTTGAGACTCTAACAACCTTGCCAAATTTTGGCCAATTTTGTCAAACACGCCAATGTTAAGGTGCACAAATTGGGGTCAACTCAACCCTAACTATAGGTGCACTACCACAGCCCTATAATATATGTATATTTTTGCAAAAACTGGATTAATGTACCTGTTAAGGTTCAAGTTAATATTACAAACAATAGGAAAATGTGGCTTTAGGGTTTCCAACCCTAACTCCCCACCCCCCAACCCCTGAGCAGCAAAAGGAAAAAAATATTAGGGTTTGGGGTTTCTGGAGTCTTGACGAATCAGTGGTGGGGTCTTCCTTGGGGTTGAAATGTAACTGAGAAGAGTTGCACCCAGGAACACAGTGCCATGCCCAGTGTAAATGCCTGAGCAGAAAAAGTAGCAGGTACCTGTAAACTGATAGGCAAGAAATTACTTAAATGCACAAAAGCAGGAAGGGACTCAAACACCTGAAATGTCCAGCAGAACAGTGCTTCTCTTTATTGTACTGGTTAAAAATGTGCTCCATATACAAATTTAAAACAGGCAAGTAAATCCGATTACATCCAAAGCAAACGGTATAGCTCAGATCCCTTCCTGGTTCCCACCGCCTGTAGCCTCCTGTCCAAAACACAAGGTACAGCTCTATGTCAGTGCCTCATAGCAAGACACTCTTCAAAGATAGAGAACTATGTCTTGCCACATGTTGCCAACACAATCTGTTAAAGCTTTCATCATGCAGGGCCCTGAAAATTTTGTGAAAAAATTCCACACCATCTAGGTTGTAGGTGAGAGCAAAAAATACACAATGTTAAGTTTTTTTTTTTATGCTCTGTATCTTGAAAACAATACAAGATGCCATCACTAAATGTGTCACTCCATGAGACTCTGACAGATTGACCAAACATGCCAAATTCTGGGCAATTTTGTCAAACACATAAAAATTGGGGTTTAACTTGAACAGTCAGCCAGCCCTGTGGTACTGAGGGTTGAGGTGCTGGACACCACACCTCGTGCCATGCCAGCGCCACGCCGGCGACCTGAGTTCGGGAGTGAGCTCGGATGTTGGGTGTTGGCAGGGATGGGGCGAGGATTGAGCTCCCACTGGGCTGCTCTCCTCCTCCGGGGAGGGTTGGCATATTCATGCATCAGCAGCTCCCGGTGGAGATCGGTGCTGTAGTGCATCAGCTGCACATCAGCGTGGCTGACACAGGCAGAGTTGCCATCAGCCAAGCATCAGAGTGCACCATGTGGGGGAGGGGGAGAACACCAAACAAGGAAAAGCCCGGATCCGTGGGGTAGGCCATGGCACCTGCCCCCCATGCCCACTGCCAGATCCACCTCACCTGGCCTTCCAGTTCCTCCACCCAGGCCCCAACCTGCAGCCAGATTCTAAACTGTAAGAGCACCCAAGAGGAGGGTGGCACCTGTGGAGAGGTTGTGGATAACAGATGGACCAGACACTGAACTTCAGGTTCAACACACCATCTCTGTGTGATGTTGATTCAAAATACAAGAAATAAGCTTCTGCAATGCCATATTCCTTCTTCAGTACATCAGTTTGCAGCAACAGACTATGAATGTCCTTTCTCTACATTGGCCAGCACCTACTGACACTGATCTCTGATCCAATTCACTAGTTGAGATGTAGTGACCACTTTTATGCAAGCCCCATTTGCTTGGGTGGTAGTGGGGCCCAAAAGAAAAAACAAAAAACAAACTATGGACAAAGAATCTCAATGCAGAATCACTGAAAGAAGGCCTACCCCAAAGGGCATTGGCAACAAATCAAGTTTCAAAGAAATACATCATCATACATACTTCCATAATGCAATGCATCATAGGACATATGCAAATCATCATGACATTTCTTACTTGAGTTTACAACAATATACATGCATTTTAAATAGCACGACTAGCTTAATTTCTATAATAGTTACCTAGTACTTTTTACCATTATCAAAACACCTAGTGCCATGGTATTTTCAACAATACAGGTTTCATAAACATAAGGTATGTCATGACATAGTGCTATTACATACTAAATCCAACAACGATTAACACAACCTGTTTTATATACATCTGAGGTCACCACAATAACCTCCTGTACTAGAACCTGAGAGGAAAAGGAAAATCAAAGAGGACACTATAGCATAGTCAAGAGAGGGAGAAGGGGTGCCTACAGGTGGCCAACCTTATGGACTAGAAATAGTAAAGGATAGATTAGACTTAGAAATAGAAGGACTGTTGCAACAGATCCAAGAAAAGGTCAGTCTGAAGGCGGCAGACCCCAGTCCACAGCCCCCGGTGGGGGTTAAGCTGGGGAGTGCTAGCCTGTAAGGGAGGTGGGGAGAGAGGAGACTCAGAGTCGAAGGGACCTCAGGCGGGCAGGAACAGGCAGGATGCCTGGAGAGACTCTGTGAGCCATGATTGGAGTGACAAAGAATGGAAAAAAAAAAACATTGAACAGTCAACTCATCCTTAACTATATGGGCACGGCACGGGTCATAATGTCATAAGACATTATGCTGCATGGCAAAATCATGCCCTTAATACAGTCTTGTTCTGCCATGAGGCATAAGTCTTTTTAAGCGTAACATTATGAGATTAGGTACTGGCACGACTACAGGCCCTATAATATATATAATAGGGTTACAGTCATGCCCCCATAGCTAGGGTTTGTAGCCAGTTTAATGTTAAACCTCAAATTTTGCACTTTAATAACTTTGCAACCGAGCAATGGATTTGCACAAAATTTGTTATGCATTGTCCTGTGGGTAGATCTCTAGAGTTTGCAAGTTTTCTTCCAGTTGGATGTGCGGATTTTGAGATCCAAATAGTGTAAAAAGTAAAAGTCACCACTTTTGCAGTCTTTCCTCATCACCTTGCACCCAGATGGAGTGGAATTTTGGTGTGTTTTTGTGGTAGGAAGAACTTGGATAACAGAACTGCCAGTGTTTGTCTGGTGCAAAAATATTAACCTGTTGCAAAGTTATTCATTTTTTCAGTTCTCATTATTTCCTATGGGAAGTTCATTTTTCAGCATAGAGGTAAACAATTCGACAAAGGATTTGATCTTGTGAAAAAGGATTCATTCTCATGAGATCCATTTCTTTTTCATGAGGAAAAAAATCCTTTTTTTTGAGGAAAAAATCCTTTTTCTCCAGTCGCCATCTTGTTTTCTTTTTCCACCAACTAAAAAACATGGAAAATACATAAAAATGTTATCATTTTACAAAACAAACACTAGAACCTAGCTAAATGGGCCCCATTTAGTTAGATTTTTGGTGTTTGTGTTTCACAATTAGCCCAGAAATACTTTTTCTGGACACCTGAAATCCTAGGTGCCCAGCTTAGCGAGAGGAGCATTCTCTCTGCTCTCTGTATGAGAACCATATGATTTTCCTGACTCTGCAGCTGCAGCTGGAACTTGTGCTGCTGGCTGTAGTTTCAGCCATGAGATGCCATTTTCCTGGTGTCTAGTGGCACCCCCACCCTCTGATCCTCATATTTTATTATCTTATTGGTGTTAGTGGTATCCCCCCAACCTCCTTTATGTATTCCTGGTGTCTAGTGGCACCCCCACCCTCCAATCCCCATATTTTTATATTGTTTTCATTGGTGGTTAGTGGAAAACAGTATCCCAATGTTTTTTTAAAGGCATTATCCAAGATAACAACCTGCACTAATTAGTTGCATAACTCCCCTCTACTATCCTATGTCATCGCTGCCTATAATGCTGCCAATTTTTTAAAATTTAAGGAAAATGTACATAGATACATATTTTACCACTTTTAATGCAGTGGTGTTCTTGTCTCCCTTCAGTAAGTTTGTTCAGGATGTCTCCCCTTGCCCTGCGCTTCCTGTGATGTCGGAGCAGGCAGAAGCAGTGGTTGCCATGGCTGCCTGAGACAACCTGAAATTTGTTGGAGTCAGTGTTCACCCTGCCCCCCCAAAAAAATAAATACATTTCTTGATCAGATACAACCTGACATGACCAGCTTACAGGGACAAATTGAGTATGCAGGCAAAGCAAAGCTGAATCAAACTGTCCAGTTGCTTGTCTGGGATGAGGTCCAGACAACACAGGATGGATGACCCGGTCATTTTTTATGTCGCATTGCAAGACAGAAAGAATAAAGAATCTCATGCTCTGTAGTCCATGGAATACTGACTTGTCTAGTTGTCTTTCAGGAAAATGATGCCTCTCATCCAAACTGGCTTTTCTCTGCATGGCAGTATAGCCTTCCTTGTGATGAAAACATATTTGAAACTGGATGATGTGCAGACCTCATTTCAGGTCCATGTAATGTGCTCACAAGCAGAATGGAAACATAAATACCAGTTATTTCCAAAATCAGCACAGCTTCTAATGTCTTGTAGTCTAGCTGTGGCTCAGGGTCTCAGATGCCATGTCATAAGTTTTTGATATTGCATTGTGATTACATATCTCAGAACTGTACCTGAACTGTGCTCAGTTTATCTGTCCCCTTACATTGTTTGCTCAGGACTGGCTGTCTGCTGTTGACACAATAGGTGTTGTAATTGGAGCAAGTGAAATACATGCTGAGTTCCAAACTTGTTTCTGGTCCTGAAAGTGTCTAACATGACAGTTACTCCCCAGTCTATCAAAAATGCAAGTATTTAAAAATTGTCACTTTTCTAAGGTCAAGCCAATCGTTTTCCCTCCAATGGTAAATTTGGAATTGTGTTTGACTGGTTGCTGAGGGTCAAAGACTGGTTCACTATCCAAAAAGATGATCAGTTGCCCACAGATCTGTACTGAGGTACCCGGGAGGATATTTGCTCAAGGGGAGTGCATTCTTTGTATGATTACAACTAGTCATATCCTTCACATCTATGTTATAGAGGCAAACCTCCACAGGCAGATTGCTTACGTCCTTGTGGCAGCATATGGTTCAACTCTTCTTCTTCTTAGGTGTCCATCTTTTTCCACCACAGGAATTGACAGGCATGACAGGCTCTGTAATAAATAAAAAAAAAAAAGTTTACAATCTAAACCTTCTCCCAGTTTGGCCAGAAATTACTTCCCATAGGCCTGCTTTACCAATCTGGCTGCACATTGTCTTTGTATTTAGCAACTAAGAATTGTCTGATGTTTTATTTACCCCCTACAGTGCACCAGCAACAAAGCTTCTCAATCCACAAATACTACATATCTCTCTCTTTATCTGGAGCAACCCATCATGACAGGACTTGACCCAAACTGAACCATGCCCGACTGAGTACATTACAAATTGTGTCCAATGCAACTGGAATGTGAAACATTACATCAGGACTCTGCAGGCTTTGGTCAGCTAGCAGACATCTAGGCTAAGCACCGATTACACAATAGCAGGTGCTGCCACAATATCATCCCCACCCTGAAAATCAGAGTCTCTGCGACTGCCATCTTCTTCCTTGTGTCACAGCTGAGGCCAGTGCTGTTCCTGTGTGAGCTGGTAGGGAATGCACAAATGCCAGTTTGGCAGGTATATTGCATAGTGCCAGCCATACAGAACCCCCACAACAGCCACGTACCCTCACAGATATCCACTGCATTAATATTATGAAGGTGGTCATGTGTGCCTAGTACTTTCAGATGAATACCCATTTTTTACCATGGTAACCATGAAAGCTACACCTCAGGCCACATTACCTTCTTGTGTAGTTTACATAGTAGGAGAGCAAAGGCATATTGGATGTGGAATAAAAAAAATAGTCTAAAAGCAGTCTTGTCACAGAAACCATGTACTGTAGCAGAGGAAAACCAAATGACAGCTGTGAAAGGTCAGATGTATGACTGTCAATATCATACTGCAAAGTATAGTATCCGATGGACACCCACATTCTGTCAAACGGTAAAGCTGAGCATTTTAAAAGGAGCCCAGCGATATCCCCAATTTTTGCTCAGTTAGCATCTTTCTTGTACAGAGATCATCCCTCAAAGATAATTCCTCAGGCAAGGGCACAGTCTCCCAACGATATTCTTGTGGGTTTAGATGTCCTACGATGGCATTTCATAATGAAATAACGCTGCGCCCATTCATGCTTTCTCTGACTCAAGTGCATATTACCTTAGTTGTGTTTCCTTAAATTTCACGTGCTAGAAACACCACTGGTAATTTATTTCGATAGCCTGCATAGAGCTGCAACTCTCATACTGTAAGTCATGTGTGACTTGAGGTCCAGGTGGTCTTTGTGAAGTCACAGAAGATTTTAAATATGTATGCTTTGGTCTGTTTGATGTTTGTATTGATGTAATTGGATTGTATTGACTGAAACACATGTATCTGTTATGGTCACGTAATAAACTTTTGAATTCTACTACTTATCAAATCTTGCAGCACATGTGACTTGAAAAAGTTAGATACCTGAATTTTGTTATGATTTTGTTTTCTTAGTTGTATATGTCATTAGGAATGAAGTTATTAGTGCAAGGTGTGTATTATTTAATTTTTGCTAGCCATGGGCTATAAATGTATTTCTTACTGTGTCCATGTCCAGTTGCTGTGCTATAATATCCAACATTCCATTACAAATTGTATTTTCCTCTTAAATATACAAAGTGAAATAGATCATTTCATAAAGAAGGCAAACCAATATTATCAATAGTATAAGACATTCACGTCAGACTGTAGTGTATCAGATTCTCTCAATATTCTATTTTTTCTTTTAGACAGAATTTTTGGCATCCAGTCATCTTGCATAAATTGCATTCATCACCTCTATACTACCTCACTTTGACCAAAAATAGTGCATCGAGTACAACAGTGCACAACTTGAAAATCAACTGACCCAGTCTATTGACTGTTTTACCCAGCTCATTGCTGGGATCATATCCCAACTCTCCCACCACATAACAAGCTTTGTAACGTATTTTTGCCTTCAAAACTATTATCACAGAGGTGAAAGAGCTGTTTCTGAATTTAGAGCTAAATCGATGGATACAAACTGAATCTTGCTATTGGCATGTTGAATCGGTTTAGTCCACTTATTTTTGCTGAACATTTCACCCCTGGGTATACATATTCATGAACCGTTTCCATTTCTTATGTTTCAGGGACCTTTTCTTTGTTTCAAACAGCTGAAGACAGCTACCTGTCCATTCATCTTAATCACATTTAGAGTCAACTTCAACTGAATGCATAACAAGGTAAACTTATTAAAGGCTCTTTGAAAACCTTTTGCCACTAATTATGAAACCAATGTATCATATGCATTTGTCATTACTGGGTATTTCTGTGGAGAGTTGCTGCAAGAAAAAGAAATAACAATTGAAACTGGACAAAATATTTTTAATGTATATATGTTGAATAATGTCATTAGAGATGTTGCAAAATTAAATTTCACCGGCAAAATTGCTGTGAAATCAGAATTTTCGCCATGTGAAACATTTCGCGAAATTCTGCCATTCTGCAAAATTTTGCCAGGTGCGGTTACATTAATTGCGGAACGTGGATTTCACTGTGAAAATGCACAATTGTGCCTCTAACAGTAAAACCCACTTGCAGGTGAAATTTCACCATTCCACTGTGAAAATTTTGCATTTCACAGGTGAAAGTTCACATTCCACAGGCAAAATTTCACATTTTGCAGCTGCGAAATATTTTGCGAAATGGACGAATTTCACAAAATATTTTGTGTAACGAAGTTTCAGAATTTCGCGCATCTCTAAATGTCATGCCAAAGTGCATTGTTGCTGTACCAGTGCATTACTCTGTGTGTACTTTTAACACTTATGTATGTATGAAGCATTGTCAGTAGTTCACTGCTTTTGCCCATCGCTGTTATCAAAGTTCAAAGAGTTTCTCTGGATACTGTGTCTAAAGCAGATGTGTGGTCTATAAAGAACATTTATAGTTCAAGTTGCTTAATTTAATATATGAGTTAATCAAATGAATAAGGGTCAAGCAGGGATCCAACATCTAATTATCATTCTGAAATTCTGCTTGAACTGTGTTGATTAGATTATTAGTGTTTAGCCACTCTATCAATTTGTTTTCTAAAATAGAAAATAGAATTTGAAACAAACTAATTTTTTTTTTTCAATTTCAATTCGCTTGAACATTACACACAATGCAGGCATGATCGCAATCAGACGCAGGTAAAGATTCTGTTTTCAGCTCTCAAATAGCGGACGATGGTGCCTACTGTTACACAGTTCCAAGATCATGCCACAATGCATTATGGCTAATGTTGTGTCTCCCACTGAATGAACACACACAAACCACAGTTTGGATTTATAAGTCCTTTTTTTTTAACATTTTGTGGTAAGAAACAGGAGAATGAGACATAGGAGGTTTGGTACAGTTCGACGGACACCCACGTGTTTTCCAAAGGTAAAACTGAGAATCTTAAAACCTCTCTTTAACCTGAAAAAAAAGAAAATGGTCCCTCATCGTCCCCGCTGTCACCCTCCCACTGAGCACCTACTACCCCACACACCCCCACCGGGGGTCGTAGGCAGTCATCTTCTGTGGATCGAGCACCTTCAAAGCCAACCTTGTACTGAAGAATAAAGGTACATGCTGTATAATGTATTTCAATGGTGTTTTAAACTTATGTTCAAAACTTTGACATTTTTTTGAATATTTCACCACATTTTTAGCATGGCCTTTTTGGGACCCCACCTCATGAACACTGCAACTGTCATTTCACTATTTGGGCCCGTAAGGTGATTTCACAGTCACTGTGCAAAATCATCTTTCATGACTGAATAACAAAATTTCACTGTCAGTGTTCATGAGGTGGGGTCCCAAAAAGGCCATATTGAAAATTTGGTGAAAGAATTCCTATAAATGGCTGAGTTATGCACATTCGTTGAAATTTTTCTATGCATGCACATAACTTTGGTAATTTTTAATATTTTGACTCCAAATTTTTAACAGCCATTTTTTCACACCATCTCATGAACAGTACAGCTGTCATTTTTCACATCCTGTCCAAAACATGCTTTCAGGCCTGTGGTGTGGAATGGCATTTTAGCACAGATTTGAACATTTTCACCTATGGAGTTTAAAAGGTGGGGTCATAAGAAGACTATGTTGAAAATTTTGGGTCAAAATATGAAAAAATGCAAAAGTTATGACCATTTGTTGCAATTTCACTATGCCCGCTTGTAACTTCTGAAATAAGTCCCCGAGTTCTTAGAATCCAATCAGTGTCAGTGTAGGTAGGAAGACAGCTGGTGAATAACTGGTTAAATTGGTTTTTCACCTACTCACTCTCTGTTTACTTGATGTCTCGCTGAAATGAGGAGATGATGTCATTTAGAACTCTCACAGCAGCATAGCGCGACAGCTGGCTGTGAGTGGGGAGTTTTAGAATGTTGAGTTGGTTCTGGTCAGCAGTTGAAGTGTGAGGAGTGAGAGCTGCAGTATGGGCTCTGAGAGGAAAGTCTATTTTCTCACCCTAGTGCTGAGAAACATCTGCCTGCCATGAGAAGTGGTGAAACCCATCTAGAACAGGAATTACTGATTTTCATCCCTGAAGAGATGGAAAAGACTGCCAGGATGGATCTGAGGGCAATCCCCTATTTGATCCAGGACTTTGAAGCTGCCTATTTGTTTTCCAACCATGAGTAATCTGACTTTGTGCTTCACAGAAGAAAGTACCTGTTTTGTGGTGTTCTGTCTGATAAAGGGAAATATACATCAGTTCTGTTCTATGTTGAGACTGTTCTCTTGTTTTAAGGTTGACTGACAATCGTGGGGTCCCCAGAGAGAGACTTGGCACATTGTTCAGAACTTTAGTTCTACACTCAGAAGTAGTGTTTTTCTTAAGCAAGATGTGAAAGTCATTCCAAGAAGCATATTTCTAACTGTTTTACCAGATGTTTTGAGGTGTAACTCTGAAAGAATGGCTGGGTATGGACATGGAAGCAAAAGGTGAGCAGCCCCCATCTGGAGTGACCAGTTCAGCACTATAGGTTCTGTAAGGGTGCCTGGTTATTCAGGACATGATGGCCAATGCCTGAAGAGAAAGTTTACCCCCTGGTGTGGGCTGTACTAATTATGAGCACCAGTGTGCTCTGTTGTGGCCAGTTGCCACATTGCCAAAAGGTTAAAGTCCAATGCCATATGGGAAATGTGTGCTTAGTTGTGGCCAGTGCCACTAGAATAAATGTGTGTTCAGCTGAGGCCATTGCCGCAGAAGAGAGTTCAAGGTCCTGTGACATGTGGGATATGTAGAGTTTCTGTCTGATACAGATTTCTGTTGTTCTGCCATTGCCTTGTGCCTCAATGTGTAAACCTTGGGGTCCATCTTTGCTTTAGTGTACCATCTTTGGAATAAAGTCACACTCTAGAACCCAACATGGTTTGGACATTCATGTTACTGCTTCCTGTGTGGAATTACTGGGTACCCTCTAGAAGTACAGACCTAGCATAGTCAGAAAAATATTCTCTCCTTAGGACCTGGGTTTAGTTGGTCATGTGTAACCCCTACAAATGGGGGTTCCCAAAAGTCTTCCTTGAGCTTGCTTAAATGCTCACTGCCAGGCTGGTGTCCTGCATTTTAGCAGTTTAAATGTGATTACCAGAGCTTGTATAGCCTCTGTGTACTGCCTCTTTAAGAGCTGCCTAATTGCAGCATGAGTAATCTGAGAGGCCGCCTGTTGAAAGATGTAACTATTTGCTGAAAATCATTTACAGTGATAATGATGTAGTTTGTCTAACCTGCTTTCTTTGTAGCAAGGACTGTTTTGTTTGTCTCCACTATCTTGGTCCTGGACTGCAAATTGGACCAATCAATTCTGGTGGGACCTAAAATGTAGCCCGGACTGCAGGAGCTATCTGAATTCAAAATCTATAGGAACTGCAGTTTGAACTTTTTGCGCCTTTTTTGCAACTGAAGGGAGAGCTCTCACTTTGACTGACAGCCAAATCAGCCAACCAAATCTTTTGGATCTTGGGGAAGTCCCGGACTGCTTGCAGTTTTTCAGTTAGAACTAAGTTGGAAGCTGAGCAAGAAGGAGCTGAAGTGTTTCTGAGCAGCAATCGTAAGTGGATTCGCATGGGAGAACTCTGAAAAGGCTGTTTTTGGCCTGCATGCTGGTGTGCTGCTCCTGAGAGGGACAGAAGAGAATTATTTTGGACTAAATCCAAGTTTGTGTGACTAAAGTAAGCTACTGAAGTGGGCCAGGCTCAACCTGAAGAAGACCGAATATTTTTGCTGAATGCGATCGGCCTGTCAGGAGTTCCAGCTACCCCTAAACTCCAGGTGTGTGCAGAGACTTTGCGATTGTGCCCAGGGAGCACTTTGCCTAGTACAGTAGGAATTCCCGTACATGTAAATGTGCTATGAGCTGCTAGTGGGTTGTGAGTTAGTTCCCCACTGTGTGAACTGTGTTCTGCTTGCTGGAAGCTGTATCCAGCCCAAAACGGACTGATTCCGAACTTGTCTCCATGCGGTCTGGGCTTTGCCAGACTGGCCCAGCCAGACTACCCACTGCACAGAGAAGCCATCGACGAGAGACCTGCATGGGGATCATCCCCCCTGCTCCACGCTTGAACAGGAACGACACCTCTGCGACTTGTGTGGACTCTGCTTCTCCTGGCATTCCAGATCAACCACCTGCAGTCTCGATTTTCATCCAGCCTGTGTCCAGTCTTGGGTATCATGAGTAAATACCAGGGTAGCTCCCTACAACAACAGCTTAATCTGAGTGTGTTATCTGATTGTCTTGTTGTTTTGTTTCCTTTACGAACTGAGCCCTCTGGCTCCGGATTACAAATATTGTGTACTGTGCATGTTGTTTTCCATCACAGGACCCCAACCAGCAGCAACCCTGGGCAACTGTCCTGGCTAGCCCTTCTCTTCTCTACCTGGGTACCCAGAGGTGGACTGTGTGGGGGAACTCAAAGCGCATGTATAACTGCTTGATTGATATAACGTTTAAGCTAATTAACCTGATTTTGCCCCTCCCTTGTTCAAGTCCCCCTGAATAAATCAGATCTAACTTTTTCTGCATGTAATCTGACTGTGGTTTCAGTTTGTGCTCAAAGTACTGTACTGTTGCTATTTGCTGTGCTTAACCTTGTTTCACAGGGGATCCCCAGGGCCGAGCCAGAGGAACCACCACTGGTGGTAGGTGCAAACAGTGTGGGTACTTGTGTGGTTTATCAGGGGTATTGTGAAAGTGATTATTGTACAGTGTTCGGGCCACTAGAGGGGAAAGAGAGGGGTTACAGTGCCCCGGGGGGGCTGTGCCCAGGTTAGCTTGACCACTAGCAACCCTGACCTCTGGGTGGAGGCACCCGTTTCAGGACTCAGGCCCCTTAACCTGCGACTAGCCAAGCAGGCAGGGGTAGTAGCCCTTGGGATAGCGCCACCTAGGGGTTACATCTTGGAGGCTCACCACTGGGATTTTGTGTCTTCTAGTGGCCAAACTATGAACTATTGTCAAACATATATGGCTACCCCAACAGAAGTGGCTGTACACCAGTTGGTGGGGTGGTGTACTGGGCAGGAGATCGACCCCCAAAATGCTATACTTATCCTGGATATTCCCCTTGGTATCAATAAGGACACTGTAGAGGGAGTACTTTCCAAGGTTGAATGTTTACAAAACCGTGTGGTCATGGGTCAACAGGCTAATCTGCTCTCACAAAGTTTCATGGCATTAGTAGAGTGTAAGGACCCAGTAGACAGTTCCAAAGTGCCACAGACTATCACCCCCGAAGGAGCCCTCACTGCCTGGAGAGTGATAAGTAAAGACAGTAAAGACCTCGGGGAGAATGAGCCCCCACCCCACTATCTGAGACTTTTGAGGAGAAATTTGCTAAGTTGTTGCTGGAGGAAGGGAAAACTGTGGAGGACTTAAAGAAACTATTCCTGCTACCTGGGGGTGTTCCTCCCCCAACACCCCCCTCACTCCAGCACCCGTTATTGTCCCTCCTTCTGTGCCCATGCCAATGCTGGCTCCTATGTCTGTACCTGCCATTAGTTATGACTCTTACCGAAGGTTAAGAATCTTCTCCGCACTCCTCACCACTCCAAGGGAGGATGATTGGGAGACCTGAATAGATTGTGTTGCCCCTTTGGTACCTGAATGGCAGTGTGCGGAGGCTGAGAAACAGAAAAGGATCATAGAAAGTTTGAGGGGTCCCACCCTACAGGCCATTACATTTCTGAGGTCCACAAACCCTAATGCATCTGCCCAGAAGTACCTATCTGCACTCAAAGGCAATTTTGGGAGCATTGAGTCAGGGGAGAACTTGATGTGGAAATTTCAAGGTACAAAACAATGGCCAGGGGAAAGTTTGTCTGCATATGTTACTCGTCTGGAAAGAACGCTGCAGAAGGCTTACCAAAAAGATGCGGTAGCCACCAGTGACTTAAACCATGTGAGGTTGGGGCACATACTGCATTATGCAAAGCATTCTAAATTGCAGCTCCTTCAATTAAGGCTCCCAGATAGAAGGGGTAACCCACCGGACTATTGTGACTTGATAAAAGAACTCCGGGAGGTTGAAGATGAAGAGGGGGATTGTAATTCTAGGGTGAGCGCAGCCCAAGTGATCACGGCATCAGAAGGCCCTTCCGAAGTGGGGACCAATGAGGGTGTGCCACCATGGGATGAACTGCTGAGGTAGTTCAGGGAAACAAAAAACAGTCTGTTTATGAAGGCCGCTCCTGCAAGTACAGGCACCGACCCTTATCCAACTGCATCTGCTATGGGGGTTGGGGTGTCCACCCAGGCATCTCCTGCTGACAGCAGCTCGATACTCGATGTCTTGGCTATGAAAGTAAGAGAATTGAAGAGATGTCTCCAAATGCTCACCACACAGCAGACAGAGATGGCACCAAGGTTCTCGGTTGGTAGTACCACTGCCCCAGCTCCCAGTGTGATGCTCCTCGCCACCCAAATCACAGAAAACATATTTTTCCATAATTGTGGGAAGGATGGGCACATGAAGAGAGAATGCAGGTCCACAAAAGACCTAGATAAACTTGTATATAAACTTCAAGGTGAGCTTCAGAGAATGAATCACCAGCAAAGGAGTGCCCAAAATGACCACAGTGAGGGTTCAAGAAGTAGTAACTCAAATCTCTGTGTGGCTAAATCATCTGTCCAGGCACCTGCTGCTGTCCCGCCAGACTGCTCCAAAATAGTGGGCCCTTCAATGGAGACTACCGTGGCTGTGAATGGTATTCCTACTCAGGCTGTGCTGGACAGTGGGTCGCAAGTGACCATTGTATTTAAGGACTGGTATGATAAACACTTATCTGCTGTGCCCTTACAATCCCTGGAAGTCCTACATGTGTGGGGCTGTCGACAAGTCTTATCCCTACCTAGGATATGTCCACCTCGTTTGTCTTTCCTGCAGCTGTAAGTGGTGTAGAGGAGCAAGTCGAGACACTGGCCTTAGTGTCCCCTCACTAGACTGTATGATGGGGTTCCTGTTAATTGGGGACCAACGCCATATGTTTGGGAGACTGGCACAACTCTTTCACGAGGAACAAGGGCAATGGACTGGGAGAGCCCTAAGAATTCCCGCTCTGCTCAAGAGGGCCTATGATTTGCAACAGAACTCCAAGGGAGTGGACCAGGATGAACCGGTAGGGGTTGTGTGGAAGAAGGATCCCGATTCAATGGTACTGGCCCCTAATGCCCAGTGTACAGTTCAAGGGGAGGTCCACCTCTGCAAAGATGTCAAGAACAAAATACTGATGTTGGACGCGAGGTGATGGAAAATTGCCGGAAGGATTATTGGTTAAGCCCAGCATCTTGCCAGCTCATGCTCATGCTTATGCACAATGAGTGATGGCCCAGATTCATAATGTGTCAGATCGGGAGAGCGGGTGAACAGAGGATGCACCCTAGCTATGGTACACTGCGCAGACACTGCAGTGTTGCCCAGCAACAAGCACCGGGCAAGACAGATAGACTGACTCCACTTGTTTGATTTTGTGACTCCCTGCCAGCTGAATGGAAGACTAGAATTAACCAGAAACTTGCCAGAGAGATCAAGTGTTTTCATTGAAGGAATGGGACGTGGGACGTGTCCATGGTGTGGAGCATCACATACGCCTGCACGATGAATGACCATTTCGAGAGAGGTCTCGACGCCTAGCCCCTGCAGACATAGGCGATGTGAGAAGACACTTGCAGGAAATGCTTGAGGCTGGTGTGATACAAGAATCCAGGAGCCCATATGCTTCTCCCATTGTGGTTGTGCATAAGAAGAATAGATCTGTGAGAATGTGTGTTGATTATCGAACTCTGAATCGGCGGACCATCCCCAATCAATACACCATGCCCCGTATACAAGATGCTCTGGATTGTTTGAATGGGAGCAAATGGTTTTCGGTGTTGGATCTTCGCAGTGGATATTACCAGATTCCGATGGCTCTGGAAGACCGTGAGAAGACAACCTTCATCTGTCCTTTGGGGTTCTACGAATTCCTGAGAATGCCACAGGGGATATCAGGCACCCCAGCCACCTTCCAGCGACTGATGGAACGAGCGGTAGGAGACACGAATTTGCTGGAATGCCTGGTGTACTTGGACAATGTCATTGTGTTTGGGAGCTCCCTAGAGGAACATGAGTCGACTGTTCAAAGTACTAGACCGACTGGAAGATTTCGGCCTCAAGCTGTCCATCGACAAGTGCCAGTTTTCTCAAACCTCTGTGAAGTATGTGGGACACATAGTGTCTACAGAGGGGATAGAGACTGATCCTAGTAAAGTTGAAGCCTTGACTACTTGAACCCAGCCCCACAATTTGAAAGAACTACAAAGTTTCCTGGGATTCTGTGGCTACTACTGCTGGTTCATAAAGGACTATTCCAAAGTGATTCAGCCACTCTTGAATCTTACCCAGGGTTACCCTCCTACCAATCGGAAATACAAAAAAAGGGTCCATCAAAGAACCAGACAAAGCATATTTCTGCCCAGGTGAACTTTTCGGGTCCTGTTGGATGCCTAACTGAGGAAGAAGCTTTCCACAAAGTCATATACCAGCTCACCCACGCCCCCATCCTCGCTTATGCTGATCCCACCAAACCCTATGTGCTGCATACTGACGCCAGTCTGCAGGGTCTAGGAGCTGTACTGTATCAAGACCATGAGGATGGTTTGAGACCAGTGGCATTTGCCAGTAGGAGCTTGACCCTGTCAGAGCGAAACTACCCTGTGCAGAAGTTGGAGTTCCTTGCATTAAAATGGGCCATTGTCAACCAGTTTCATGATTACCTCTGTGGGGCAAAAATATTGGTGAGGACTGACAATAACCCATTGACCTATGTATAGACTTCAGCTAAGTTAGACACCACAGGGCTCTGGTGGCTTTCTGCATTGTCAACATATGATTATGCTGTCGAATACAGACCGGGGCTGAATCATATTGATGCTGATGCCCTATCCCTGAGGCCCATTTCCAAGAGCGACTGGGTCAGGCTGTCTGAATCTGACATCGAGCATTGTGCCAAAAGTTTGATAGAAATGAACAGATGTCTCACGGACACTGTAGACTGCTTAGCAGATTGCTTGGGCCCTCTGACACCTGCATACCGCTGCTATTGCCACTTTTCTGCTCTGGATATTAGTGCACAACTTCAGTTTGACAATGACAGCATTCAACTGGCTCAATCCTAAGATCCTATGATTCAGCCAGCACTTGACACCCTTCGTGCAGGAAAAGATGTGTCCAAGTTGCGTTCCTCTGATCTGAGAACTGCTTTATTGTTTAAAGAAGGCCCCAGGTTGAAGCAGCTTAATCAGTTGTTGTATAGAGAGACTGTAGATCAGGGTGGCCAAATAGACAAGCAACAATTGGTCCTGCCCACAGCCTTCAAAGATTTGGTACTGAGGTCCCTCCACAATCATATGGCCACCTCGGTATCGACCGGACCCTTAACCTAGTACGATCTCGATTCTACTGGCCCAAGATGGGGGCCAATGTTGAGCACCATGTAAGGACTTGTAGTCGCTGCCTGCAGAGAAAAGGCCTGCCTCAGAGGGCTGCCCCCCCCCTTGTCAACATTACTACCAGTACCCCCAACGGAACTAGTCTGCATAGACTTCTTGAGTTTAGAGCCTGATCAGTGAAACATTGGCAATGTGTTAGTGGTTACGGATCATTTCACACGGTATGCACAAGCTTTTCCCACCAAAGATCAAAAGCATCTACATGCCAAGGTGCTAGTGGAAAATTCTTCATCCACTATGGTGTCCCCAGCAATTCACTCTGATCAGGGCGGGACTTTGAGAGTCGGCTAATCAAAGAAATGCTCTTCTATGGGGGTGCAGGTCAAGAACCACTTATCACCCGTAGGGGATCCTCAACCTGAACGCTTTAACCCACTCTACTAGACATGCTAGGCACTCTCCACCCAAAAGATAATCATAAATGGAGCCAGCAGATTAGCACCGTGGCACACGTGTACAATTGCACAAAGAATGATGCTACCGGTTCTCTCCTACCGCCTCATGTTCAGGAGAGAGGCCGCTGCCTGTTGATGTATGTTCTGGGGTTTCTCCGATGGGATCCGAGCCAAGATTACTTGCAATATGTACAAAACTTAAAATCAATTGAACCATGCCTATCAACTGGCCCAGACAATGGCTGGCAAAAGAAATCTAGCCAACAAAGAGAGACATGATAGAAAAATAAAGGCTCAAAAGCTTAGGCCTGGAGACCGTGTGCTGTTATGAAATTTAGGATTGCATGGTAAACACAAAATTGCTGATCGATGGCACCATCTTCCCCATGTCATAGTTGGAAAGTTGGATGATTTGCCAGTGTACAAAGTGCGCCCAGAGAATAACTCCAAAGCTGTCAAGACCATGCACTGTAACCACTTGCTACCTATTGGCAAGCTATAATTGAGGCTGAACCCACAGAGAATGATTCCTCTGGACCAGTGACTCGTGCTGCTGCAAGAAAGAAACAGAGTCAGCCTGCCCCCCGTGGTTGCCGATTTAAGACTTTCCCCGCAGCAGGCCCAGAATGATAGTGACTGCCAGTCTACCTCAGATGACAGTGAGTGTGATAATGCCTATTACCCCTCATATGAACTGAGTCAGTTGTTTCGTGGAAATCCTCTGTTGAATTATGGGGATGAAGCCGGGTCTTCTGAACTGCCTAATGCCCTGGCATCATCCTTGGAGCCAATGCTCCCTGAAGGTGAAGTGCAAAGTATCGCGTCTGAGGATGCTGAGTCTGTGTATCGTGGAACTGTATGATTTGCCTGAAGGAGAGGCTGATGGTATGAGTCTTTCTGGTGACATGCCAGAACTTGAGGAACACTATGAGAGTGCTGACAACCCCCCTTCAGTACCAGAGTGTCTTCAAAATGAGCCAAGTGTTGTAGAAACAGAGACTACAGAGCAAGGGGCTGACAGTGCTCCCAGCTTGGACATTCCCCTTCATGCAGGGGCACCCCCTCACAAGTGATGAAAGCTTCAAGACCATTGCTGAAAGTACAGAGACTGTGGTTGTTTACCCCAGAAAGACTGGCCGAGCTGTCAAGCCAGTGGTGTGCTTCGGTTACGATTCCCCCGGGAGGCCAGTGGATTTGCCTCTCAATGTAGTCCCCAAAAGTGTTTGTCTCTCAGAGCTCACTGCCCAAATTGAGCTTGACGACCCATTCCAGGTTACCTGTTCTGCCCTCTCACCATGGTGCCCCTGCCCCATCCAGCCCCAAGTTAGCTGCTAGGAAGGGCCCCTCTTGCATTGCTTAGAGTACAAGCAGTTATTACATGATTCTGTATAGTAATGTTCAATTTACCTGTGTGAAATATGCATAATGTATTGTCATAATGGAAATGATATAGTGGAGTACGTTGAAATGTATAGTAAAGTGACAAGTTATGCCAAGTGATGAATCAGATAGTACTTGTAGAGCATGGTAATTTTATAAATTTAATTTAGTTGTTTAATTTAGTTGTTTAACCAGGTATAGCACACTAAGCTGAAAGCTTTTTTACAGGAGTGACCTGGGAGCACAAGGAGGTTAAGTGACTTGCTCAGGGTCATACAGTATGCAAGTGGAAGCTGTGGGATTCAAACCCCAGGTCTGGTCTGCTGGATGTCACCAGATTTGCAGCTCAGATCCTTAGACCACTGCACTATACTGCCTCCTTGTATATGTTGCATTTTCAATGTTATGATGGTACAGACTTGACGCGGACACCAAGTTTGCCCAAGCAGGGAAGGGTGTACCCCCCCCCACAAATGGGGGTTCCCAAAAAGTCTTCCTTGAGCTTGCCTAAATGCTCATTACCAGGCTGGTGTCCTGCATTTTAGCAGTTTAAATGTGATTACCAGAGCTTGTATAGCCTCTGTGTACTGCTTTAAGAGCTGCCTAATTGCAGCATGAGTAATCTGAGAGGCCGCTCTGTTGAAAGATGTAACTATTTGCTGAAAATCATTTACAGTGATAATGATAATGTAGTTTGTCTAACCTGCTTTCTTTGTAGCAAGGACTTTTGTTTGTCTCCACTATCTTGGTCCTGGACTGCAAATGGACCAATCAGTTCTGGTGGGACCTAAAATGTAACTGGACTGCAGGAGCTGTCTGAATTCAAAATCTATAGGAACTGCAGTTTGAACTTTTTGCCTTTTTGCAACTGAAGGGGAGCTCGCTTTGACTGACAGCCAAATCAGCCAACCAAATCTTTTGGATCTTGGGGAAGTCCCGGGCTGCTTGCAGTTTTTCAGTTAGAACTAAGTTGGAAGCTGAGCAAGAAGGAGCTGAAGTGTTTCTGAGCAGCAATCATGAGTGGATTTGCATGGGAGAACTCTGAAAAGGCTAAGTTTTTGACCTGCGTGCCAGTGTGCTGCTCCTGAGAGGGACAGAAGAGAATTACTTTGGACTAAATCCAAGTTTGTGTGACTAAAGTAAGCTACTGAAGTGGGCCAGGCTCAACCTGAAGAAGATCGAATATTTTTGCTGAATGTGATCGGCCTGTCAGGAGTTCCAGCTACCCCTAAGCTCCAGGTGTGTGCAGAGACTTTGCGATTGTGCCCAGGGAGCACTTTGCCTGGTACAGTAGAATTCCCGTACATGTAAATGTGCTATGAGCTGCTAGTGGGTTGTGAGTTAGTTCCCCACTGTGTGAACTGTGTTCTGCTTGCTGGAAGCTGTATCCAGCCCAAAACGGACTGCTTCCGAACTTGTCTCCATGCGGTCTGGGCTTTGCCAGACTGGCCCAGCCAGACTACCCACTGCACAGAGAAGCCATCGATGAGAGACCTGCCTGGGGATCAGCCCCCTGCTCCACGCTTGAACAGGAATGATGCCTCTGCGACTGTGTGGGCCCTGCTTCTCCTGGCATTCCAGATCAACCACCTGCAGTCTCGATTTTCATCCAGCCTGTATCCAGTCTTGGGTATCGTGAGTAAATACCAGGGTAGCTCCCTACAACAACAGTTTAACCTGAGTGTGTCATCTGATTGCCTTGTTGTTTCATTTCCTTTATGAAACTGAGCCCTCTGGCTCCGGATTACAGATATTGTGTACTGTGCATATTGTGTTTTCCATCACAGGGCCCCAACCAGCTGCAGCCCGGGCAACTGTCCTGGCTAGCCCATCTCTTCTCTACCTGGGTACCCAGAGGTGGACTGTGGGGGACTCAAAGCGCATGCATAACTGCTTGATTGATACAACATTTAAGCTAATTAACCTGATTTTGCCCCTCCCTTGTTCAAGTCCCTGAATAAATCGGATCTAACTTTTCTGCATGTAATCTGACTGTGGTTCCAGTTTGTGCTCAAAGTACTGTACTATTTCTATTTGCTGTGCTTAACCTTGTTTTACAGGGGGTTCCTAGGGTCGAGCCAGAGGAACCAGCCCTGGTGGTAAGTGCAAACAGTGTGGGTGCTTGTGTGGTATATCAGGAGTATTGTGAAAGTGATTATTGTACAGTGTTCAGGCCACTAGAGGGGAAAGAGGGGGATTACAGTGTCCCGGAGGGCTGTGCCCTGGTTAGCTTGACCACTACCAACCCTGACCTCCGGGTAGAGGCACCCGTTTCAGGACTCAGGCCCCTTAACCTGCTACTAGCCAAGCAGGCAGGGGTAGTAGCCCTTGGGATAGTGCCACCTAGGGGTTACATGTGTATTTACTTTTGTACACCCCCACCCCTTTCTTACCTCTAGAAATAATGAGCCTGGTATACATTCCCAAAGCTAGGGATGGTACCGATTGTCCGAAGTAGTTTGGGGGCCCAGTCACTGGCACCAAGGGGTAGCTTACTGTGCAAAGTAGCGGGGGCGGGTTACATATGTACATATGTATATTCTTTTCAAAAAACTGCATTAATGCAACTGTTATGGTTCAAGTTAATACTGCAAAACTAGGAAAATGTGGCGTTAGGGTTTCCAACCTTAACTCTCCATCCCCCATCCCCAGAGCAAAAAAAGGAAAAAACATTAGTGTTTTGGGTTTCTGGAGTCATGATTATTCAAACCACATGATCCTCAACTGCCAGGCCATTTTCAGATGCAGCAATGACGTGACAACCCAGATGTTGCTTTGCATAATCTTCTGGTAGCTTAAGCAAAAACGTGTGCCCATTTTGACTAGCTTTGTTAACCCCCCCCAAATTGGGGGTTTAGGGGCTCCAGTAATGCCCACTGCTAGGCAGACATCCTGCAGAGCTGGTAAATCCATAATGGTTGGTGTCCTACTATTGATCTGCATGGGAGTGCCATGATGTGTCTTTGCACCTGTCCCTTGAAGGCCTCAGTCAGTGTAAATGCTGTAAATGGCCTGGGCTGGGTCCAAGGTTCCGGAGCCCATGACCAGACAGGCATTACCCTGATCTGCCCCACTCTGCTGTCGCTAATAAAGCAAAGGGAGCTCTACATAGTACTGCAGTTATTTACTTCTAACCATAGTTGTTTTGAGATATAGATTGTTGTTTAACCTGCCTTATTGCAGTGTGCATTTTCCAATGGAAGCCACCGTGTTGTGGACCAGGATTTCGGTTTGGACCAGTTAGGACACAGGGGACCTTGAGGGTTCTTAGCTCAGGTGCCTCATGGGAAAAAGCTGCAGTTCTTGTAGTTTTTCAGGCTGGCACCTAAACTGACAAATGGGATCAGCAGAACTATGACTTGATGGCTCCCCTAGCCAACCGGAATCCAGAGAAATCAGACTAGTCCAAGAACTGATAGAAAAAAAGTTCAGTAGCTAGTAGAGTGGAGAGAGTTAGCAGCTCAAGCCATCAATCAGCAACTCTGAGTAAAGAGCTTAAGAGAATTGGCAGGGGAAAGGCCTGTCTTGCCTCCCTATTACTATTTTCAGCATCCGACTACCTAATAGTAAGAAAGACGGACAAGTCCGAGGAACATTTTAATACAGTGAGGAGTGCAGCTCGAGCTTTTGAACTGAGAGTTTTTTTGTGATGGTTCATCCTGAGACTTTGTGGGGAAAAAGAGTATTTATGCCCTGCAGGGATCCAGCCTAGGAGAGGCCTAGTTTTCTCTGGTGTGCATCGGACAGTCCCAAAAGGGGATCGGTCACCAAGAATAGCCTGACTATGGATCATGAAGCTGACATTGCGAACTGGGTAGGAAGCAAAAGAGAGTTCGAAGTGTTTGATGTTTTTAGAAATAAATGTGCTCAACACTTGGTGTGGGTTCAGGCCTACCGTCCAGGGACTCCTGATTGCCAGAGAGGAGCCCACCTTTACCAGTGACCAAATTGTCTACTGGCTGGAGGGGTAACCAGCAGATAAACCGAACTTTGCAAGACACACTCTGTTGAACTTGGACCCATGTCAATGCTTGCCCATGCCATCTGTTCTTGTGCCAGCTACAGTTTTACTGGCAAGAGACCAGCTTTGGGGCGCCAGCCTCTGTGCAATGAGTCATCACAGGTTGCGGCAACTTAGAGGGAAAGGCCGTGAAGTGGAGATGAGTCATGGTGGCCCTGTTTCCCCATGTGCAGCAACTTCCAGCAGCGGGTCTTCATTTCGCCAGGCCATCCTAAATCAACTGGTACGGTGAGTAAATCCAGAGTAGCTCCCTGCAACAGGCATCTAAATTTTCTCATGGTATCATCTAATTCTTCTCAGCTTAATTTCAAGGGTTTCCAATAGACGAGGCCAACCAGCCATGGCACTGATACAACTAATTTAATTTGCGTTGTACAGTTAATGTGATTGATTTTTTTTCTTCAAGGGCCCCAACAGCAGCTGCAACCACGGGCACTGATTCTGGCCAGCCAGCATAGATCCTGGGTACCCAGTAGCAAAGGGACTAAATTAACTGTTTAGTAACCTGGCTTTCCAGAACAGTAATCATTTGCACAGATTTGCTCCCCTTCCTTGTTCACAACCCTTTAATAAACCTGATGCACTGTGTTACTTTGAACCCAACTTGTGAGTATATTATTACCTGATTTAAAGTGATAAGCTTTTCTCTGAATGTGCTGAAAGTGCATGCTGTATTTCAAAACTGTCTTTACAGGGAGGTTCACAGGGCATATACCAGGACCAGAGACCCTGCTGGTAAATGGGATGACTGGGAGCATATTGTTAATGCCTATTGCAAACTGTCTAATGAATTCTGTTACTGGTCATTGTCAATATCTAGGTAATCGGTCACTAGGTGGGGTTGTGGGTGGTGATAGCTTCCAAGATGGCTGCACCAGTATAAGTAGATACCCATGCAAACCGTACTCTGGGTGGGGGCCAGACTAGTGTGTTTACCAAGGACAGGGACATCCTGGTACTTGGTAGTTTTGAACCCAGGCCCCTCAACCTGTTGTTAGAAAGACAGGCAGGGGTAGTAGCCCTTGAGATAGCACCACCCAGGGGTTACATTTGTGTTTCTTATTCAGGCACTAATCCTTTAGTTGGGGGGTGAGGGTGCTGTGTGTGTGTTTTTTTTTTTTTTTTTTCTGTTCTGGGAACTGATCTTGATCAGGGTACCTTTTATTTATTTATTATTTATTAGAATTTTGGTAATCGGGTAAGTCCATTGAGACCATGTAGTCCCTGTTTCAGTGATGACCTGGATGACAATGATGAACACAGTACAATAGATAAATACAATAATAATATACAGGATACATAGAGATTTAACAATGCTACAAAAATGATTACAGTGGAAAGCCAGGTAAGTAACTTAAAACAGATCAGGCATTAAGCATTTATAAATAAACAGAATAACTAATATTGTACAATATATACATAGCAGGAACACGAGAGCAGGTGGATTACAAGATACATCTATCAGAGCAACAGACTAGGGAACAGAGAGATTTTTTTTTACAGTTTGGAGTTTTCCAGTCCCAAGCTGCCAATTGAATTGTCTTTTCAATTTCTTCACAGTACCTGGTATAACCCCCCTACAAATGGGGGTTCCTAAAATGTCTTCCTGGGCTTGCCTAATGCCACTACCAGGCTGGTGTTCTGTGCTTAAACAATTTAAAAGTGCTTGCATGCGAGTGCCTTGTTAGCCCCCGTGCCTGTCTCTTTAAGAGGTGTCTATTTTGTAGGTTATAATTGGTCTGTGTGGGGGCCGAGTGGTTTCAGTCTCGAGTCCTGCCCGCCTGTGATACAGCTGCTTCATTCTGCCATCGCTAAGTGTGCAGAGGAAGTCCTAATAGGATCTGTGATTGTTTGTTGATTATCTGCTTTAGTAATAATAATATTGTAGTTTGTCTAACCTGCCTTCCTTTGCAGTATGTACTTTCTGTGAAGAGCCACCATTTTGGTTCTGGACTGCCAGTTTGATCAACTGGTACCTCTGGGACCTTAAATGGAGACTGTCCCCAGAGGTTTTGTGTGACTGAATTTCTGTATGAATTGTTGTTTTGCTGTTTGGCACCTAAATGGACCTGGAGGGTAGCCCTTTCTGTGACAGACAGATGGATCAACCAACCAGACCTTTTGGATCACTGGAAATCCCAGAGCTGCCTGCAGCAGTGTGTCAGTGTAGAGTTGGAGTTGAGAGAGTGAACAGCTCGAGTAATTCGAGCAGCTGCTCCTGCATGGTAGCACGGGGATTCAGTGGAAGGCTGTATTCTGTCCCGTCTGCTAACATCTTCTTGAGTAAAGAAGTCTGCAAGCTAATATCAGACTATATCCAAAACTGCTGTTATTGTGACCGGAATCCTGAACTGTGAGAGAGTGAATTTCGCCTGGTGTGGACCTAAGACTTGCTCCTGGAGCAATCGGCCTGTCAGGAAATTGAAGAGAATCGCAGAGCATACAGTTTGCGCTGAGACACTGCCAAATTGTAACTGGACTGTCATCTGAACTGTGGTATCTGGCTATTTTTGCTGTAATTGTGCTGAATGTGTAGTGTGGGTCGCGATTTGGTTCCCCACACCCCTGAATGTGTCACACTAGCTGGAAGCTGCATCCAGCATCTAAAACAGACTGCAATCTGAACTGTTCATCTGGTCTGGGCCTCACCATCTCAGCCTAAATTGCCGCTCATGCCGCAGAGATTCATCCGACGAAAGACCCGCCCAAGGATTCGGCTGCCTGCTCAACACCATCGAACAGGATTTGACCACCATGGTGTGTTGTGTGGGCCCTGCCTCCCCTGGCAAATCAGCAACCCATCCTGAGGTCTTCATCTCGTCAATTCTGCCTCACGGTCTGGGTAGCGTGAGTAACCATTGGGGTAGCTCCCTGCAACAAAGCTCAAATCATTGTGTGTCATCTGATTTAATTGTTTTGGTTGATCATTATGAACTGAGCCATCTGGCTCCGGAATACAAATTGTGGGTTAAAGTGCATGTTGTTTTCTTTCCTATGGGCTCCAACAACAGCTGCAATGCCAACCTACCCCAGGCAACGCTTCAGGCTAGCCTACCTCACCAACTGGGTACCCAGAGCGTATGTGACTGTGCTAGAGGTACTCTTAGTGCATGTCTGTTTAACCTGACTAAATCAGATGCCAGATTGCTGCCCCACCCTTGTTCACATCCCTGAATAAATCAGATTCTATTCTTTCTGCATTTAACCTGGCTAGTGTGTACCTTTGTGGAGGGATACTGTATTGCCATTGCACTGTTTTAATGCAAGTCTTGTTTTACAGGGGTCTCAGGGCCAGTGCAGCTGACCCAGCCCTGGTGGTAAGTGTGCCAAGTGTGGGTTCCATACTGTGTTCTGATGTTAAAGGCGAAGACTCTGTATATGTATGATTTGGATATATCTAATGTATTTATTATACATTACATCAAGTACTGCACATATGTCAATAAGAGATCAGCCATTTCTTCTGTTGCAACACATATCTAGACTTTGAGGCTCTGACACAAGGTAGTAAAATGTCAAGCAAGCCTCCATTTACATGCAAATGAGTCACTTGTAATACAGCCCCTCCCATTCCTTGATGTCACTGCAGCAACAGTGCAGAACAAAACATAAGGGCATCAATGCTGTCTATCTTGATTTTAGTTTAAGTTTGCAATGGCTTAAGGCAGTTCTGTTATGCAACTCACACAGGGAGTGGTACTTGTAGCCTTAATATTGCATGTGTAGAGCAAATAATACATCCAATAGTACTTAATTCACAGGAAACAAAAGTTGTTCCTGTGTACTGCTCATTTCTCTCTGTGAGACAGTTGTAACATGTTGTGGAAGGCAGTAGACTGAATCAGTCAATCAACCAACCAATCAATCAATCAATCGAGTAGTCAATCAGTTACTCTGTATTGAACCAGGTGAACACCCTTGAGACGATTCGTTAAAAGATGAGCCTGGGCAGTTTACCAAGGATCACACAAGACTGACTTATAACATCCCCTTTCAGCAGCTGAAAGTGGAGAGCTAGATCATTTACTTTATAAAGTGTATTGTTTTACTTTTCAAATGCTCCTTAAATCTGAGTTTCTGACTGGAAATACCAAGACATAGAATGCATATGGCATGGGAGGAATGAGCTAACAAATACAGAGCACTACAAACAGAGACTGATTAGTTTCTTTACCTACAACAGCTGAGTTGTAGCATCTGATTTGAGGGACATCCTACTTCAAATGCTGGCATTACAAAGGGGGAGCCTGCTACAGCTTATCTTTAGTACCTTAGCTCTCACATCACTGCTAATGACTTATAATGGGAATTGGGGCACTTTTAAAGTCATGGACCTGTGGGGCCATCACAGTTTCTAAGGAGATTAGGGAACTTCTTAAGGGCTAGAGGTAAGGAACTCTGGTAGGATTTGAACCAGAGTCCCCCAGTACTTGTGCCTGTGCTTTCCTGGTAACCCATTCCTTGTCATGTTGAATTCTTTATTGCCTTACTGCAGCCATCCAATCACTGACTGCCTAGTTACAAAGGGAAAGGGGCCTATTTGCAAGACTGTTTCTCACTGCTGGTGTCAATCAAAACAGAGAATGTTAACACACACACACACCATAATACAACAGCTGCATAATAGCATTTAAAACTCTTGTTGTACCCAGAGTCATTTATTGGGTAAACTGTTTTTGCTAACAGAAACAGTAACCCAACACATACAGGCACTTCCTTATATGAATACTGTATATACATCAAATCAGTGCTGCATTACATTTACATGGTCCTAGTCCCTATTAGACCTGCACTTCAGGATGTGCACAACACTTAGAGTTCCTCCATTATCAAATGTGGAACCAAACATTGTGGGTTTGGTCTACTGGTGGAACTGCATTTAGTGCAGCATCATTATCTGTTGCTCTGATGACATCATCCTCAAACAACATTGATAGTAAAATGGAGGACAAACACATTGATAACGTTTGGGGGCTGTATATTTTATTTATAATCTAGATCTGACAGCAATAGGACTGCTGGCAACTGGAGGAGGCACACAACAGTTACACATAAGGAGCTGGGAAAATATTGGTGTGGAACTATGGGAGACTTCCCCTTTAACTGTGATTGTTTATCTGTTGACCAGTGTAAGTCACTAGAGGGGTTAGAGGGGGGTATCAGTGTCCCAGAGGGCTGTACCCACAGCAGCTACGCTACCCTTAAACCAACTCTCCGGGTGGAGGCACCCGTTCACTGAGCTCAGGACCCTCAACCTGCACCTAGTCACACAGGCAGGGTTAGTATCCCTTGCGATAGCACCACCTAGGGGTTACACTTATTTCACAGGTTAAAAAGTGCACAGGCCCAAATGGCATTAAAAGAGTGCATGTCATGGTGGGAAGGTCCCTAAGGCTGACTTCCCACAATTTGTGATTTAAGCATTTGGGACCAGATCATTTTTTAAAAGACTGGCAAGGAAAAGGCAAGGACTGAAGCAGAGAGGACATACTGTTCAAGATTACAGTATGTGAAATGCAACTATACCCTCTATCATTTCTTTGGGCTGTCCAGTTTGTATTTTGGTGTGGCTAGCCTGATAACAGCCTTATGAAAATACACAAAGTCAGACCAAGACAGAATAGAAAAAATATAGAATAATGCATGGGGCAGTATGTGTAATGAGAATTTCAATTACATCTGAGGTGTGTGATACTATATTAACCCCAACATTAAAGCTAGAGGGTTATACAAGCATTGAAGACTGAGGGTGTGTTTAAAATTCAGTTGCCCCTCACCCTGTGTCTTATTTTCTATAATTGCCAGGCTGCAGTTGTTTCTTCCTCCCTCCCACACACCATTTACTGTATTTTTTCAAATTTTATAACATTCTACCACACAACCCTCACACCTCAAGAACTTTTTTCTCAATGATCTCAGTGGTCTTTTGATGAAGAAAAACAATGCTGCAGTGCAAACTGCCTGTCACATTGAGGTGCAGATCTCCCACTCCAATGTGTACAGCGCAGCAGATTCTACATCTGTTTTTTGTTTTTAAACTAAATTCTCCACAAGAGAGTTGCAGAAATATATACTTTTATTTTAAAACCTGCCTCTGGTCCAGCACAAGCAGGTTACAGTTCAGAAGATTTTCCCATTTCTGTTTTAGTCTAGAAGTCAGGAGAGCTAGCACTCTGTCTTGATACAGCTGTGCGTAGATAGATAGACATTTTATTTATAAAGTGCCCATTTCCATAGACTCTGGGCACTGTACAGACACTTCAGTAACAAAATACATATAGGCAGCAGCTCAACACAAACTTAAAATTCTATCCATCCTATTAAAACCAACATCAGTCATTAAAAGCCTGCTGGAATAGATATGTTTTTAATGCTTTCTTAAAGGCTTCTACCGAGGGGGCCTCCCTTAGATAACAAGGAAAGGAGTTCCACAGAGTGGGTGCCACCACTGAAAATGCTCTATCCCCAGGATGCCGCAACCTCACTCTGGGAACTCCAAGGAGGCCTCCCCCGGCAGACCGGGGTGCCCGAGGTGGACAGTAGGGGACAAGAAGATCTTACAGATAGACAGGTCCTCTTTTGTGTAGGGATTTATAGATCAGGAGCCCTACTATGAAGACAATCCTCCACCTGACTGATAGCCAGTGCAGTCCGCGGAGGACTGGGGTGATATTATCACTCCATCTCGCCCCAGTCAATAATCTTGCCACCGCATTCTGCACCAGCTGCAGCCTGTGGAGGTTGCCTCCAGATAACCCTAGGTACAGGGTATTATAATAGTCCAGCCTGGAAGTGACAAAAGCATGCACAAGTGTGGTCAGATCCTCCAGTGGGATCAGGGCTTGTTACTTTTTGCAACAGGCCCAGGGCCCCCATGCATCCTAAAAGATCATTTCCAAAACCCAAAAGTCCACCGTCGACCCAGGCATTAATGTCCTCCAGAATTAACCACCTGGGAGACTCCAGCACCAGACCGCAATGAGCTCCTCGACCTCAGCAACAAAATCCCCATGCACTCCAGGGGACTATTATACACAAGGACCCTGAAACCTGCCCCTACATTCCCTCAGGCAGCCACACACTTGAACGATCATGCATGACCTATAGGTAGCACCCGTGAAGTCTGCTGGTTTTAAAACAAATGGCTACCCCCGCCCTCAGTGATCCTCCCTCGGGTTGTGTATCACGGAGTACCCAGCAGGAACTGCCACCTCTAAAATAGGGACGGCATTTTCATCCAACCAGGTCTTCCATGATGCAAGCCAGGTCAACCGAGGATATCAAGTCTGCCATTATGGCAGTCTTATTCCTCATCAACCTGACATTGCATAACACAACCCGAGTAGGATAAGGTGGGGGCAGCCAAACCGCCAACTGCCCACCATCCATCTTGGAATCTTGGGTATGGGAACTAAATATGGCAGCCCCCTCTTCAGTTCCCATTTCGCCCCAAGACATCTTCTTGGCCTCACCACCCGAATCCCAGACACCCCGGCAGCCCCTCGGGTACCACCACCACCACCTGAACTCTTCCTCCTAGCTATTCCCAAGGCTCTACACCTCCTGTAGGCCACAGCTGGAAATCTAGGGAGCTCAAAGGGATGGAGGTCACAGAGGTAGCCCCCCAAGTATCTAACACCTTACAAATCCCTGTCCCAGACACATTTTATACAAATAATTAAAATAACCCCTCAAACTAAGTCAATATAAACAATTTAAACCCCAACCTCCCACCATATACAACAATCCTTAAACAAACACAATTAAAAATAAAACCCTATTTAAATCTAAATAATAAACACAACATTAAATTATAACTAGATTAAGAATATATTGCCACACTCCAGATGAAAAATATCAACTATAGGAACTCTCACTACCCAGTCCATGTCCAAAACATTCCACTAAGCTGGACACTCTCACTGCTCCAAAACTTTGTGGTCATAAAGTTCACCTTTTATGGAGAAATTATCAACTCACGGCACCCTCACTTCCAGTCCAGGCCACACCAAGGAAGAAACGCAAGCAAACTCCAATTTAGATGGTTCTCATTCGACCAGCAAATCGTCACTCTCACTACCGGTCGAATCCCAACCACAATAAAGGCAAATGAGCAGGATTACAAGTTTATTTCAGTCCCAGTTCAACCTGGAGCACTGAGAGACAGTTTTCACACAGCTATAGCTCCAGGCACAGTCAGCATTTCACCTCCGCCAACTTCACTGCTGCCAAACGGGAAGACCCTCTCAGAGCCCAGACCTCTTCCCGACCCCCACCGCTGCCCCAGCCACCCACCAGCAACCAGGCAGAGGACAGAAGTGCTGTAATGCAGCCACCCATTGGCAGCAACACTACCGCACACCATCAGGTCAAGGCCAGACACCCGGAAGGAGTTTGCTCGTCAATCCGCAGGCAACCACAGTCGAGCCTTCTCAGTACACTGCAATACTCCACAGCATTCCTCCTGTGCACAAAGATCACCAAATGCCCCCAGGTCACAGCTCGGAAGACCTCCATCCCTTCTGCCAGTCTTTACACTTACACTCTTCATGATTCCTCCTTGATCAGACGAACAGACAGGTAGACAACTAATTCAGTTTAAGAAAGTATTGCAGTTCTTAGCACCCAGGCGTAGGCGACAAGATAAAACAAATAAAACAGAAAAACAATAACGTTAGTAGTAACAATAAATTATAAACGATAAAAATACTAAACACTAAAAATTCAACTGTTCTTGCTGCTCCCGATGGTCAGCCCAGCACAGACGCCATCTTAAAAGTGACGCATTTACAACTGAGCATGTGTCTCCCTAACCAGCTGGTTATAGCAGGGCATAACAACTGGCTTTTTACAGAGAGAAAAACCGATGGTAGATTATTGTAAAATGTTTATGAATGTGCCTTTGTTGTGGAGCTGAGTTTGCTGTGTGCTATGGCACGCACACCAAGAACATACTAGACAGCCTCGGTCATGTGATACCTTATCACCACAAGGGCAGATTTAGTGAGTCAATGACTGTGGCATGATGACCCAGGGCAGATCTCATTATTGTATCTCTTCTTTAGCAGGAGACGTATTCTCTCTTCATCACATCCTGAATCGTGCCAAGGGCCCTTGGGGAGACACCACAGTATTTCAGCGCTGAAGATATGTTCAAAGCCCAGAGATTCTGCTTCTGCCTACTGGTGCTTGTGAAAACCTTTCAGAACCATATCAGGTAAATACCTGATGGGGTTAATAAGGTTCAGGAGGGATATTTGTCAGAGACAAAGGTGTTCTAGAAAGGGGCATGCTATGAAGCTGGAGGGGAGTAAATTCATGAGGGATGTAGGATCTACTTCTTCACAGAAAGGGTGGTGAATGTCTGGAATGGCATTCCAGCAGAGGTAGTGGGAACAAGAACAGTGGCTGGGTTCAAAAATGGGACAGCCACAAGGGTATCAAATGGGTAAGAAAGGAAGGGGAAGAGATGGTGCAGTAGATCAGCAGCAGATCTGCAGCAAATGAAGGTTAAGAAATGGGCAGACTGGGCTGGCCCTTATTTGCCATCACATTCTGTTTCTCTGTTTCTATGTACAGGAGTCATAAGGATAAAAAGACTGTCTAACTTTTCTGTACTCTGATGGGCCTTCCATGAGCATCCAGTTATGATGCCTTAACTAAGTCTGAACACAGAATGCATGTGAAGCAGGACAAGCACTAAGATATCATTGGCATGTCCTTTGTGAGCTCAAGAACTCAGATTCTTAGACTGTTACACACATAAGGAAGCATAGGGTCAGAATGGGAGGTAGGCCAAGAACACAAAACTTTGCTGGGACTATCAAATCATGAGGAAGCCTTTTGTATGCAAACTTCACTGCTAAAAGGAGCATAAATGTGGTCACCCGATGGCCCATCGGAAGCCCAGTGCGCTTCTGTTCTGTGACCTGAGTTCAGAAGCGAGCCATGGAAGCTGGATCAGTGGAACAGTGCACCTGGGAGTGCTGCCAGCCAGCTTGGAGAGGAAAGTGCCCGACATCTAGCACTGCAATGATGTCTTGTTGTAGCTGGGGAGCGTGCTGCTCCGGGAGAGGTGGCACATGCCCAGAAAGTGCTGTAGCATGGATAGCCAGTAGTAGGCTGTGTCTGTGCCATGGAGAGGTGGAGGATACCTGATGGGGTGTAAATAAAATGTAGTATGGCTCTTCAGTGTCTCAGGTTGTTCTTGTGTAATATACCAGATGGATGTTTGTCACATCCAAGCATAGTTAAAGTTCACTGTGAGGAAAGTTGGATCAACTCCTACAGCATGATTTCAAATATAGTGTATGGAGGCATGCTGTTGCGTATTGAGATCCACACACCTGAAAAAGTTGTTCTACTGCAGTAGTGACATAGCTACTACAGCAGGATAACTTTTCATTCTGCTGTAGTAACTACATCACAATACAAGTGTCCCCAGCAGTGCTGTTCATAGGACAGTTGGCTGTTGAAGCATCATGCACATGAGCTGGCTGGCAGGTGAATGGAGGTGAAGTGCGGGTGGCGGATGGCAGAGACTGAGTGCTGTAATAACAAAAAGTAAGTGATTGTGTTTTTTTTGACCATACACTATATAGAATAGTGTATGAGAGCTCCAATGCACAACATCGCTATTCTTAAACCTTGTGGTTTTCATAATAACAGAGGGACCTCTCTAACTTCACTCTTGACGTCCTTGTCATCATGGTAACCACTCGGTATAAGAATAGCATTGTTGTGTATGAGTTTTCATACACTATCCTATATTTTCTTTATTTATAACATCCACCTATTATAAGGTTGCTAATGTTTTGTGGCATGTGGCCACTTCCTCAGAACAATGACAGTCACTCCTTGCAAGGTTCTTGTCTATTTGCTTGTTGGCTTTCAGACAACAATACTCTCTTGATGCCAGGCTTGTTGGACTGCTCCACTTTTCTTTATTTTATCCCGGTTTGCTTTCTTAATTCTGGTAAGTTACAGTGGCTGTCCTCCATGCTATAGGAGGTGCAATAAAAAGAAAAATATTGATGAGCACTAGTCTGCCTAAATAATGGCTGCGGCACTCTAGGTCCTGCCTACATAGATCCCCATCAACCTCGAAAATGGGGGCGTGGACTGGGAGTCCACCAGGATCTGGCTAAAGGAGAAGTGCAGGCAGACTGACACAAAACTATATACAAAAAGAACATAAACAACATTCTCCATTAAAATTTCAAATTAAGACAACCTGGTGACATTTGTGGAAGCACTCTGTGTAATCATGTGTCATAACCTGTCCGCAATCAGAACACAGTTTGCAACAGGTAGCCAAGTTTCTCAACCCTCGACACCTGCAAGGATACCACAGCAGCTGCCACCACTCAGAAGTGGTTCTCTTACCTGGGGCTTTTTTGGTCTGAATCCCACCAGAGCACTGCCCACACAGTACAGTGCTCTGTTGGCTAAGGGCAAATGACCTACCCCTGTCACTCACTCCTGAGAAACACTTTACTTATAGAATATGGTAACTGTTGCATCTTCTCCTTCTTCCGAGACATATGGTGGATTTGTCAATACTAACAGTTATCTATTCCCCTCAAAAGATTCAGTCATACAGGCAAGAAGTACACAAAAATAACATTTATCATGTAACAATATTTACACATCTATAGGATATCACAATACACAAGACTATGAAAATTACAGGGTTACTACACAGTTTAAAAATAAAAGGTTTTCACACAGCAGAAGAAACAATTAGAAAACCCTTCTTATAATTAACAGAGTAGAAAGATTCGTACCATACAGGATAACTTTAGTGAGCCGTGGCAGACTCCAACTCTTAGATGGTGCAAGTATGAAGCCCCAACACAGACTGGCTTGCTAGGCCCTGGTATAGACCTCAAAAGTCTTCAGCTGCCAGCCCCTCATGCTGCATCATAAAATATGTCACTCTGGAATCATGGATTTGACACTTTCTTTGTCACCTGGGGTACCCATCTCTGAAAGCTGTCCTTAATCTTGTTTTTGTGGACTCAAGACACCTCTCATTGTTCTGAGCCATGGTTGCCTCTTCAGGGGTGGCTACATGGCCAGGACAGTTTTCTGACATGAAAGACCATGGGCTCTTTGACGCTCCATTGTTAACTGACATGGGGATCCTGTCATTACAAGACAAAGAGACTGAAATTACCTATCAGGGACAACTGGTCTGCCTCTAGTAACAATTTTAATCTTATTTCCCCAGCCTATCTCTGTCCCCTTAGCTGATTAGATTCTACTGTTATCAATGTATATAGAGTAAAACAGAAAAGTGCAAAATTAAACAGCAAGTTGTTAACCCCCAAAATGAAAACACATTCCTTTACTATAGTACCCTAAAGGATTCTGTTTTTTCCTGTGAGCCAGCTAGCTCCACTTGTTATGCCCTTGGTTCACTATCTGTGTGAATCCCCTACTGGTTTCTCACAACAGCTCTCCACCCTTTTTTTTCAAGGTCCTAGCTATTATCTGGACAATCTGTCAGCATGTCCATGCTGCAACCCACTGAGTACCTAATGTCCAGATTATAGGAGTACTACACCAGGCTCCATCTTAGCAATTTAGGGTTTTGCCCACTGGTCCTATGCAGCCATGTGAGGGGGTTGTGGTCAGTGACCAGGGTGAACTCCTCCCATACAAATAAGGTTGCAGCTTCTGCAAAACCTAGACAATACCAGGCACTCATTTTATTGAGACATGACCTTCTCTCTGGGCAGCAACTAAAGCTCAAGTAAACAACGTGTTCCTCTCCAGACTGCATGATCTGACTCAGAACTACACCTAGCACTTAATCATATGCATCTATGTGCACAATGAACCTTACAGAATAATATGGGCTGGCAAGCACAGGTGCCTGACACAGTGCCTCCTACAGCTGATAGAATGTGGTGTTGTAGGATTCCGCTCACTGAACCTTGTCTGGTATTTTACTCCTGGTGAGGTTGGACAGGGGTTCGGCCAAGCTGCTGAAATTTGGCACAAACCTACAGTAGTACCCATCCATACCTAGGAAGGCCAGTACCTTTCTCTTAGTCATGAGTGTGGCATATCCCTGTATGGCCTCAGTGTTCACTGGCTCAGGCTGGATCTACCCTCTTTCCACCCTGTGTCCAAGGCATGACATGTTTGCCATTCCTATCTGGCACTTCTCCACCTTTTTGTGAGCCCCACAGCTTGCACTCAGTGGAACACCTTGGTCATGTGCCTGACATAATCCTCCTAATATAGATGGCAATGTCATCCATGTATGCCAGCACAAAAGCTCCTGCCCCATTCAGAATGCAGTCCATGAGCCATTGAAAGGTAGTTGGGACATTATTCATCCCAAATAGCATTACTCGGAGCTCAAAGAACCCAAATAGGATGATGAAGGCCGACCTCAATCTAGCTTCAGGGGCAAGGCACCTTCCAATAGCCCTCACGTCAGATCTAGGGCTCTGGGGATTGTTAGAAAAGGAGGAGGATGGGGTTGAGCCTGGAGGGAATGGAAAGAGAGGCGGCTGGATAGTGGGGACAAGAAGATGCCCTGGGGGTGAAATGGGTCCAGGAAAGGGGTCCTCCCTGTCTGTTTCCCATACCCAAGGGTTCTGCCTGTAGTCAGCAGGTAGCACGGTCATCCTCGGATGCTCACCCTACTTGGGTGGTGTTATGCAATGCCAGGTCTATTAAAAACAAGACCGTTATTATAGTGGATTTTGTTGGAACATCTGATCTGGCGTGCATCACTGAGACCTGGCTGGATGAGAATGCTGGCCCAGTTTTGGCAGCAGCAATTCCAGCCGGGTACTCGGTGATACGCCGCCCTAGGATAGATCGTAGAGGCGGGGGTGTTGCTATCTGTTTTAGATCACAACTGGGCCTAGTGGAGGTACCAGTGGGAACTACCAACTCCTTTGAATGTATCATGGGCGAGGGTGTGGGGTGCAGAATACTTCTCATTTACCGTCCACCAAGTGACGGGAATGTTTTCCTGCGGGAAGTCGCAGACTTCATAGTCGACCTGACATTGGGTTCCCCCAGATGGTTGGTTCTGGGGGATTTCAATGCCTGGGTCGACGATGAACTCTCGTGAGTTTGGTCAAGACTTCACCAGTTAATGTTTTCCGGGTTTCACAGGTTATTTCCTTCTCGACCCATATTGGTGGTCATTCATTGGATTTGGTGTTCCTACTGGGGATGGAGATATCCGATTTGGTGGTGAAACCAGTCGGGTGGTCTGACCATCACTCCATTGGGTTCAGTTTTGAGGCCACCCCTAGTAGGCCAGCCCCTAAGGAAATGGTCCGGTACCACCCTTTGAGGGGTGTTTCCCCAGATGGCCTGATGGCGGTACTGGACCTATCGGGTTTACCGAGAGATTGCATGGATCCAGGGGACTTGGTACTTGCCTATAATAAGGCGGTAGTAGGGGCCCTGGATTCCATTGTCCCTGTTCGTGTTCGTCCCCTCACTCTTCGCCCCAGGTCTCCTTGGTTTGATGAGACTCTGAGGGAGTTGAGGAGAGTCGGACTGAGGTTAGAGAGGTGCTGGCGGAAATCGGCCTGGATTGTGACAAACTTAGTTTGATGGACCATTACGTGGTCTATCAATCCGCAATCTCTCATAAGAAGGCAGAATTCCTGTCCAGAGAGATTGCTGCTGCACAGAATAGACCAGCTCAGCTTTCCAGACTGTGGACAGATTGTGCAGTCCAATCTATCTTCAGCCCAGAAGAGCCTTTTCTCAAGAATGGTGTGGGAGTTTGCCTAATTATTTTCAGATAAGGTTGCCACAATCAGGTCTGATATCTGCTTGACCCTCCTAATGGGAGCTGTGATGGTCGGCAGGAGATGTCGGACACCCAATTTGTGTGGTCTGACTTCAGCCTTCCCACAATCAGTGACATTGTGATGGTCATCCAATCATTGTGTCCGACCAACTGTGGTTTGGAACCGGGCCCCACACGTCTCCTAGTGAGCTGTATGGATAAAATCAGTCCAGTCCTTGCTGAGATAGTCTGGAGGTCTTTGGAGAGGGGGATTTTTCCAAATCCTCTGAAGGAGGCTGTGGTTCAGACCCTTCTTAAGAAGTCCTCCTTGGACCCGGATTGTCTGGCTAACTACAGGCCTGTCTCTAACCTGCCCTTTGTGGGTAAGGTTATTGAGAAGGTGGTCTCGTTGCAGCTGGATGATCATTTGACCAGCCACAATGTCTATGATTCTCTCCAGTCCAGATTTAGGAAGAGACATAGTACCAAGACTGCTCTTGTCTGGGTACTAAATGACCTCCTAATAGCGAGAGATCGAAGGACCTGCTCCATCTTGGTCCTTCTTGATCTCTCTGCAGCATTTGACACCATGGACCACGGTGTGCTATTTGAGCACTTGCAGTTTATCTGTGGGCTGTCTGATACGGTCCCTCAGTTGGTTTCGATCTTTCCTCGAGGGTAGGACTCAGAGGGTGGTGTCTGGGATTTTTTCCTCGGCATCATTCCCCCTATCCTGTGGGGTGCTGCAGGGCTCCATTTTGGTGCCCATGTTGTTTGTGGTGTACATGCTGCCATTAGGAGCGATTATCAGGCAGTACAGTTTGAGTTTTCACTGCTATGCAGATGATACTCAACTGTGCATGTCCTTTGTGCCCGACCAAGATGCTGCCTTTTTGGTCTTTAACAACTGTCTGGCCGAAATCCAGGACTGGATGAATGTGAGTTGGCTGCGGTTGAATCCAGAGAAAACTGAGGTGTTGGTTGTGGACCTAGGTCACCGCAAGGTGGGTTTGTTGGCAGGATCACCCTCGGGTTTATGGCTTGGGGATGTTCAGCTAACTACCTCAGACTGGGTGCGGAACCTGGGTGTTGTGTTTGATGACTGTTTGACACTTAAATCTCAGGTGTCGGCAGTTGTCAAAGCCTCTTTTTATCATCTGAGGAACATCACCCAAGTGAAGCACCTGGTTCCTCCTGACAATCTTCCTACTTTGGTCCATGCTTTCGTTACCTCCCGCCTTGACTACTGGAACACCCTTTATCTTGGGCTACTGGGGTTGATATTCGCCGCTTGCAGCTAGTGCAGAATGCAGCAGCCAGGCTATTGACTAGTTCTTCTAGGTCCAGTCATATAATGCCTGTGCTCCGCGGACTGCAGTGGCTGCCAATATGCTGGCGAATCACCTTCAAGGTCGGTTTGCTGACCTATAAGGCCCTACACGATCAGGGATCTGGCTACTTGAAAGATCTCCTTTGTCCCTCCCACTCTTTCTGATCCACTGACTAGGGATTGCTAGAGATTCCCAGGGTTCATTTAAAAACCTCTGGGGCCAGATCTTTTAGTTTTATGGCCCCAACCCTGTGGAATTTCTACCTCAGGTGCGGGATTGCCTGACCGTCTAAAGCTTTAAGGGGCATTAAAACACATATTTTTAGCTTTGCATACAATGATTTTTAATGCTGCTGCCTTAGATTAATTTTAATATTGTTTTAATTATTTATTGATTTTATTATGTTATGTACAGGCGCCTTGGTTTTGGAAAGGTGCCTTTTATAAATAAAGTTTCATTTGATTTGATTTGATTATGGTGGTCAGGTACATCTTCCCCTCACCTCTCTAAGACCTCATCTATCCTGGGCATGGGGTATGCATCTGACTCCATACAGCTATTGAACTTGCAGTAGTTGATGCAGAACCAATCCTTTTTGGGGATAAGTACTGCTGGGGAGGCCCAGAAACTACTGGACTCCTGGATCACCCAGAGAGCCAGTGTCTCCTTGATCTCCCTTTCTTTGGTACATTTTACACCCTCAAGGACTCAGTTGGGTGGCTGCCTTAGGGAGGACTGGGGTCTCTTTATCCATGTGATGCACTGCCAGAATGGCATAGCCCTGCTTCCTGTGAACATCCCCTCAAATTTTCACAGTACCCTACACATTTTGGTACCTTAAGACAGTGTCAGCCTCTCAAAGAGTGTGATAGTGTCCACTGAGGATTCTCCTTTAACCTTTCCCAAGAGATCCACCAGTGTGCCCACACCTCTCCCCTCCTCTGGGTAGCTGCACACAGTCAGGACCACTTCTGTCTCAGTCATGGTAGGGTTTCAACATATCATGTGACAGATCCACTGCTTGAGTCTCATATCAGGCAGTTCCACCACATAGTTAACATTGTTCACCCTCCTGACCACTGAGTACAGACTCTCGCAAGCCACCTGCAGTTTATTTCACCAGACAGGGATAAGCACCATCAGCCATTGCCTGACTTTGTACTCCAGGCTCTGGCCTCATAGCCATACCATGTCTTCTGTCTCTGTTGTGCAGAGACTAGGTGCTCCTGGGCGAACCCCATGAGCTCCTTGAGCCGTGACCTGAAATTCAGGACATACTCCAAAACATATTCCCTTGAGGAGCAAGCTCCCTCCCATTCATCCCATACTTAGTACTGACTAACAGGAAAGGATGACAGATCTCCAGGTAGAAGGTCACCTGGTGCCAGTGACCATTTCATGGTATGGATTCAATTTCCATACTAGAACAAAATCATCCCATTCCAAGGCAAAAATATGGGACTTCAGAGGAGCTGACTTTGATAAGATGGCCAAAAGAGTTAAACTAGCCCTGGCAAAAAGAAATATGGGTGAGGGAGTACAGGCAAAATGGGCAAGCATTAAAGATGCAATACTTGAAGCAACATCCCATTGTGTTAGTGAGAAAAGGAAGTTCAAAAGAGGAAGGAAACCACTTTAGTTCTCAAACATAGTAGCAGAAAAGGTCAGAGCGAAAAGGCTGGCCTTCAGGAAATATAAGGGAACGCAGCATGATGAAGATAGGGAGGCATACCAAACTTCCCTAAGGGAAGCAGGGAAGGCAGTAAGGCAGGCAAAGGCCCAAACCGAGGAAACACTAGAACGAACAGTAAAAGAAGGTGACAAGACTTTCTATAGAAACATTAGTGAAAGGAGAAAGTCCAGAGGGGGTATTGCTAAGATCAAAGGGTATAAGGGGGCATGTGAGGAGGAGGACCACATAAAAGCATCTATCCTAAATAGATACTTCTGCTCAGTATTTACTGAAGAGAAGGTAGAGCAGGGCCCACAGCTCAGCACCATGGACACAGGGGGAAGGGAGGTGTGCACTAGTCCCATCACAAAAGAAAGGGTCCTACAAGAGCTCAATAAGCTCAGAGTGAAAAGGCAATGGGACCTGATACCATACATCCCAGGGAACTAAAGGAGCTAAGCGTGAACTAGCAGAGCCATTATCAGAACTATTTAGTGAGTCTCTGAGCACAGGAGATATCCCAGAAGACTGGAGAAGGGCTCATGTGATCCTGCTCCACAAGAGTGGTAGCAGGGAGGAGACAGGGAACTACAGACCAGTCAGTCTTACCTCAGTAGTGGGCAAGATTATGGAGACACTCCTTAAGGAAAGGATAGTGCAACACCTGGAATCCATAGGAGTACAGGATCCAAGACAGCATGGGTTTACCAAAGGAAGGTCCTGTCAAACTAATCTCATAGATTTCTTTGACTGAGTAACCAGAGTGGTGGACCAAGGGGGAGCAGTTGATGTCACCTACCTTGACTTCAGCAAAGCTTTTGATACTGTTCCACATAGAAGATTGATTAACAAGCTGGGTAGGCGCGAGGTGGGTCAGATGTTGGTCAACTGGGTGGCAAACTGGTTGACGGGCAGAAAACAGAGAGTGGTGGTAAATGGTATACAGTCAGAAGAGATGCAAGTCACAAGTGGGGTACCTCAGGGATCAGTCCTGGGGCCAGTCCTTTTCAATATCTTCATCAGTGACATTGCAGATGGACTGGAGGGTAAGGTTTGTCTGTTTGCAGATGACACCAAGATCTGCAACAGAGTAGATGATCCAGTTGGGGTGGGCAGAATGAGAAGAGATCTGGATTAAACTAGCAAAATGGTCGGAAGAGTGGCAACTGGGGTTTAACGCAAAGGAGTGCGGGATCATGCACATAGGGAAGAGAAACCCTGAAGCCACTTATAGGTTGGGAGAGGAGTTGCTGACAGTCACAAGGGAAGAAAAAGACTTGGGTGTCATCATCACCAATGACCTAAAATCATCCAAGCAGACCACTAAAGCAGTAGGTAAGGCTAGAGGGATGTTGGGGTGTATTAGTAGGGGTATCACAAGTCGGAAGAGGGAGGTAATACTCCCTCTTTACAAGACACTGGTTAGGCCCCACCTGGAGTACTGTGTGCAGTACTGGAGGCCACACCTTCACAAGGACATTAACCAAACTGAGGCAGTCCAGAAAAGGGCAACCAAAATGGTCCAGTGACTGCATCAGAAAACATATGAGGACAGATTAACTGAGCTCAATATGTATACCCCAGAGCAAAGGAAAGAGAGAGGCGATATGATTGAAACTTTCAAGCACCTTAAGGGCATTAACAATGTGAAAGAGTCTAACATGTTTCAATATAAGAAAAATAGCAGGACAAGAGGACACAGCATGAGATTAGAGGGAGGCAGATTAAGGGGTAATGTGAGGAAGTTCTTTTTCACAGAAAGGGTGGTGGATGCATTGAACAGCCTACCTCAGGAAGTGGTGGATATGAATACAGTGCAGGGCTTCAAGCAGGCATGGGATAGGCATAAGGGAGCAATACAGATGAGTATGAATAGACAGGCCATTGACAGAGCAAAGGCCAATGGCACATTCATAAGGTAGAAAAAGACATGGGCAGACTGAATGGGCCTTGAGGTCCTCATCTGTCGTCAACTTCTAGGTTTCTATGTTTCTATGTTACCAAATCAAGGAGGCCCCTTACCTTATGGCCAAATAGGAGTCTGAAGGGTGAGATCCTTGTGGACTCTTGGCAGACTTCCCTGTATGCAAATAAGAGATGGGGTAAGTACTTGTACTACTCTGTTGCATGCTGGTCAGCAAATGCTCTCAGCATGGCCTTAAGAAATTAACTTGGACGGCTGTGGGGTGATCCAGACACTGAGGTACTAAATGGTTCTCTGTGTGGCCCACATGAAGGGAGAAGAGTCACTGAAATGAGGATGAGATGTCCCAAGACATGCAGTGCCTCGGATTTATTGTAATTTAATTTATAGCTGGACATCAGGCCAAATGACTCCAGCTCCTGACAGAGGGCTGGGGCTGAGGTAGCTGGAACAATACACTTCTAATACTAAAAGTGCTGATCAGTTAGCCAGCCCAGTGTCGCAGCAATAGTACTACTGTCTGCCACACTGGCCACTGGGTGGGGGAGCAAACTCAAGTCACAGTGGGGTCAGCCAGGGGGAGATGATCGAGCCTGTGGAGGACTGCTTTCTTGTCCTGGCAAGGGTGGATTGTGCCTCTCGCAGTGTGCTGGACACCCAGTGGAGGCTGGGTGTCATGACAGTCTGAGGTCTGGAGGGGGGGGGACATTGGCAACACATCATTGCACACCAACATGGGGAGAAAATGGAAGAAAATGGTCCTCATGCAGGCCTGGCACTACCGACTGGGCACACACACACACACACACACACACACACACACACACTGACTCTTGCTTCGGGGGTACAGGGGCAAGTCCTCCCCATCCCTGCCATGAGGGGTAAGTTGTGAGAGCACAAGGGGTAAGTCCTAGAGAAGGTGGGTGACTGGTTTGAGGTGGGCTGCCAGGAAGGGGGTCAGGCAGGGTAGCAGAGAGATTAACCTCAGTGTGAAAAAGAGTGTGCAAATGCTACTTTTAACATTATAGATCGAGGGAGTGCTCTCGACCAATTGGAGTGCTCATTTCCTCTGCAAGTGAGGCACTCTTATTCTGTGAAGAGTGTCTCATGTGCAGTTGCCCTGGAAACAGGCCTGATCAGGTACTTTTTTTAAAAAAAAATTACTATATTAATGATCGAGCTCAATCAATAATATATTAATACTGTTGCTGAGACCACTCTTACAGTTGTAAGAGTGATCTCACTTACATTCTCATGGTATCAGAATGCCTCACCTTCGCTTTGCGGTTCTCATACCCTTAGAATGCATGAGACCACTCTTACAGCCATAAGAGTGGTTTTGGAGGTAGTATTAATAGCATATAAAACAAATGAACAGGTATGGATTTTCTTCAACTCTTCAGTCTGTCAAGAGGAAATACAGTGCATCACCAACCTTTAAAGTCACTCAGTTAGGCCTAATAGTCATTTTTTTTTTTAGGTATTTATACTCCCACCCCATGGCTCTTGCAATCTGGGGGAGTCCCAGCCCCGTCACCCCAACGTCCACCATCCAGCACCAACTGATACCTCCAAGGCTTGCACCCCTTGGCGGGGTTGGTGGTGGGGGCCCACCCCCACCGAGAATGGATCCAGTGTGCTGGCAATGTGACTGGTCAGAGGACAAGCCTGCGACCTCCCCCTTCATCCGCCGTGAGCAAGTTACTCTTTTTCCCATTCGGGAGCAAAGCATGCAATGGCACCAGTGACGGCAATGCACACACTCCCATATGCGCCCCATCAAGCACCTGCCCTGCTTCCCAACCCAGGTAAAGCTTCAGTCCGTCATCCCCCAGCCACCACTAAGGATCAGGCAAGCACCGAAGATGCTCAGTCTTTCTCCACCCCAGCTGACCCCTGGCAGCCTGTGCTTGTTCATGAACACAGGTCACCGGCATGGTGCGAGGTGTGGTGCCCAGCGCCTCAACCCTCAGTGCCACCAGGCTGGCCAAGCCTATTAATCTTTTGGTATAAATACAGACCTTGAAAATGAAGAAAAAAAATCATAAAGTATGCAAGGACCCAAAGATAATGAAAATTACAAAAAGGAGACCATTTTAGTTCTTTATTTAATCCTTCCTCTCCCAGACCTTGCAATCTAGAGAGGGACGCAATACCCACTCTGTGAGCAACTGCTATGGCACTTATCAGTGCTGCCTTGGCAGTGTGAGGGTACACATGTCACCAGCTGAGAGACGCACCCACAGGATGACTGTGGACTTGTGTCATATCATCACTGGGAGAGGGAAAGAGTGGGCGAAACACTGTGTGGGGCCAGGCAGATGACCCCATATAGTGGTCCTCTTGTCCTCTGGGTAGCTTTCCCAGTCCTCTATTAGTTAGAAAGGGTACCAAGTCTCCAGAAGGAAGTTATCCTGGGTGGAGCTTTCTCAAACTCATAGAACAGGCATGGGAAGAAGCAGGGTGCAATTGTTAGATCAGCTAATGCTGAGAAGGGGACAAAAGTCCTCTCAGATTCTGGTTCCAGTGCCAGTGAGCAGAGACTTGGACATAACAGTTACCTGGGGAGGTGTCAGGCAAGTGAACCTTGGGAGGAGATCCTGGTTCTTGTCTAGGTGGCAAATTGTGGTGGGGCTTAGTTTAGCTAGCAAACTCCTTCACACCACTGATGTTTTGGGTCTCAGACAGGCCGACTCAGCAACACACAAAAAGGGGCACACATTGGGGCTGGTGTTCTTTTTGGAGCCAAAGGTTAACAAGAAAAGAAAGTATTTATTCTCAGACAGGACAACCACTGGCCGACCCAGTGGCACAGAGGGTTGAGGAGCTGTAATGCACCTTACCTCTCCCACGCCAGTGACCAGAGTTTGGGAACAAGCTTGGATTGACAGGAGTCAGAGTGGGGGAGAGGGCTAGGCGAGGATAGAGTGGCTACCTGGCAGCTTTCCTCTCCCATACTGGGGTGGTGAAGCCATCCTGGCTCATGGCTGCCACCAGATGGAGGCCTGGTGGTAGTGCCAATGCTCAGGTAGCTGACAAACAGTCAGGTGGGTGGAACAGGGCTAGCAGTTCCAAAGCACATGCTTGCCTCCACGTGCATGCACCCTTCATGTTTGCCATACCTTCAGGGAGGGAGAAAACTTAGGAAGAAAATGGTGGGGAAGGGGGCTTCACCAAGCCCTGCCAGAGGTGCCACACCCCCCCCACCACCACCACTCTGCTGTGGGACATTTGGATGCGCATCTATGGAGGAGGGGAGCATAGCCATCCCTTCCCTGGCCACAGGGGAAAATCTGTGGGAGACGCAACCCCAGATGGAGAGAGGCAGTAGGCCAATTGGCGGCACCCAGAGGCAGGGCTGAACAGTTGCCTGTCAGCCCAAGGAACATAAAAACCTTTATAACAACAACAACAAAAAACTAGCATCTGTCAATGCCGAATGTTTGATTGCTGGCATTGGCATTCGTAGTGTAGGAGTTACAGAGCTGCATAATAGGAATGGCAGTGAAGTATTGTACTGAAGCCAACCCCACCACCACCCTGCAGAGACTGACAGGCATTGGGGTGTGCCTTTTGGTCATCAGGCATAACGGCCACACCATTTCACCACACCCTACCTTGCAGACACCGACAAGTGTCACGGTGTGCCTTGGAGTCTTTGGCCCTTATGCTCACCCCATTCTATCAGGAAATGTGGTGAGATGGGTGCTGTATAGGAGAATGGGATGAACTTTGGGGCCAAAGAGTCCAAGGCACACCTCAATGCTTCTCACTGGCTGCAGGGTGTGGAATGGTATGAGTATTACAGGCAAGAATCCCAAGTCACACCCCTGATGCCTTTCACTCTCTACAAGGTAGGGTGTTATGGTCGGAAACCCTAACGCCTCAGGCGTTCGTTGACATTTTCACTCTACATTTTCAACATGGGTTTTTTGTGACCCCACCTTATGAATAGTGGCAATATCAGTTCATTAGCCGAAAGCTGATTTTGCACAGCGACTACGCCATTTGGCAACACAGGTGTGAAAACACATTTTGAACAGGATGTGAAAAATGACAGCTGTACTGTTCATGGGGAGGTACAAAGAATGGCAATGTTGAAAATCTGCAGTGAAAATATTAAAAAAACTGGTGAAGTCACGAGCGTGTGTAGAAACTGCGTAACACACACCCATAATGCAATTAGTTTGGGAATTTTTTACAGCAGATTGTCAATACAGGCATTTTGGAACCTCTGCTCATGAACAGTGTCACTGTGATTTTTTTAATCTGTCCTGAACAGTGATTTCCCACAGTGACCACGCATTTCGCGCTGGAAGTGCGAAAACACATTTTGGCCATGGTGTGAAACATGACAGCTGTACTGTTTATAAGGAAGTGTGGAAAAATGCCAGTGGTGAAAATCTGGACTGAAAATATTACAAATGCATGAACTTACGAGGGTGCGTAGAAACTGCACAATGGTCGCTCGTAACACAGTCATTTTATAGACTTTTTCACCAAATTTTTAACATAGCCATTTTAACATCACTGCTCATGAACATTGTCACTGTGATTTTCTTAATCTGTCCCGAACATTGATTTCGCACACCGACTGCGCCGATGTGCGCTACATGCACGGAAACACATTTTGGGCAAGATGTGAAAAATGACAGCTGCACTGCTCATAAGGAGGTGTGGTAAAATGGCAATGTTGAAAATCTGGAGTAGAAAATATTAAAATTCACAAACTTACAATACTTAGGAACAATACTACTGTTCGTAAAGCAGTCATTTTAGAATTTTTTCACAAATTTTCAACATAGGGTTTTAGCGGCCTACCTCATGAATGTGAGATCGTCATTTTGTAAATCGGTCCTGAAAGGTGGTTCCACACAGTGACCACAAATCACCTTTAAATATTAACAAATGACAGTGCCAGAATTCATGAGGTGGGTTCCCAAAACCTCATGTTGAAAATTTAGTGAAAAATTCTCAAAATGCCTGAGATATGCATGAAATAAAAACACTATTTATTCCATTATACAGCTTACGGCATTTCCTCAGTTCACGGTCGGCTTTGAAGAGTGCAGACGTGTTCCTGGTCACGAAGATCACACCAGACTCCAGAGGTAAGTATGGGGTGAGGTGGGGTGTAGGGAGGCAGGATGCACAGAGGGTGGGCAGGGGTGGGGTCAGGACAGTCAGCGAGGACCGTTTTTTCTTGTAGGTTATTTTTTTCTCATAGATGATGCGGGACTTGTGCCACACTGGGGTGGGCTCCCACCATGGCAGCTGAAAGGCTGTTTGGAGGGCAGTGGAGCTGAAGGGGGATTGGGCACCCCGTCAGCCATACGGACTGTTGTCATGCTGGGGTGGGCTCCCAGCATGGCACGCAGTAATCTGTTGAGGGGAACAGTGGAGCGGCGAGATTGAGCACTCCCGTCGACGCCGACCATTGCTACACTGGGGTGGGCCCCAGCATGGCACCTGGAACCTGTTGGGGGGAGTGGCAGAGTCGACGGGGATTGAAGCACCCCATCGCAATACAGTGTGTGTGTGTGGGGGGTACATGAGCACGCAATATGTTATCAACACAATCTAATCGCTGCTTACTGAAGCAGGTCTCTCCATTTCAACTGTATGCCACTGCATTTTCAACTGCTGTCATAGACAGCTGCAGTATTCATTGGTGAACTGTAGCCGCTCCTGCAAACACACTGACTGAACTGGAAGACAGGGTACCACACCTACAGAAACTCGAATGATGGTACTATGTTTCTTGCACATGCGTGCAAGCAAACATAAAAAGGGCATCCACTAATGTCTTCTGACTATTTCCAAACATTTTTAATAATAGTTTATAATGCTCAAAATTATATTTTATAAACAGTTAACATTTAAACTGTTAGGCTTAGAAACTTCAAGTTTTTTTTTTAATGAAAGCTTGGAGTCCGATCAACCGGAACAGAACAGTCATAATGATACAGTTCTCATGTGTTGATACATGTCAGTATAATATGTTGTTAAAAATAACTGGATTAAAAAAAATGTCTGAATCATTTTATGAGTTTTATATCGATATATGGATTGTGGCAACATCAAATATTCATACAATATCAACTTAGCTGACTTTAAGCTTTCATTTACCAAAAATTAAAGGAGGACATTTATGACTCATGCCCATCATAGCTGCAGAGTCCATAAAAACATCTTTTAAATAAGAAATTGGACTAAAATTCCACATCATTAGCCCTTAAAGGGATTGCCCGTGAGTGCTAATTTTAAGCCCTTAAAAGGACTTTTCTCTGCGCACTACCTGATGCTCCGATGACCAATTCAGTTCTCAGCCATGACACATTCTGACAGGCTGCACAGTGTTTGTCAACAACACTTCAGGGGGAGGGATCAGTCACCAGCAGAAGTCAATCAATGCCTCCGCTCCAGACTGCCAATCTGATGCCTAGTAAGGGCCCCGACATGTGACATCAGCTGCGTAACTGAGGCAGCATGATTCTCAGTGCACATACTTTGTTGTCACATGACAACGTCTTCATTGTGCTGCTCCTTCCTGGTCCTGGCTACTCCACTTCACCTAAGGGTATATGTTCTCATGAACTTATATGCGTGATGCTGATGCTGCACTATCACAGATGGCGGAGGCACTCGGAAGGGGACAGGCTGGGGAGATAAAAAAAAAAAGAAAGTAAAAGTAGGAGGAGAGGAGAAAAAAAATAAAAGCTACAGTAGCACTAATTTTTTAACTGCCCTAGTTAGCAGGCGCTGAGGAGCTGTAAGTGCCTTTAGACCAAAGAGCCTGCTTTGGGGCACCTAATTTATAGTAATGTTTATTTATTTATTTATTGGATTTTGGTGACCAGCTAGACTAACTGAGACAAGCCATCCTTTTTTCAGCAGTGACCTAGCATTATTTAAGCAATAAGGCATGACCAAGGGTTATGTTAATGGTCTGTTAATCACCTTCTAAGGGTGTACTGTGGCACGAGGTGTAGCCAAGTGCTATATGCCCCTAGATGGTGATTAACTGATCATTAACATAATCCCTGGGAGTGCCTTATTGCTGTTATAATAAAAAATGTTTTTAAACAGTGTTAAACCTTGTTCAGATCTACCTCCATGAACTACTGACCCTCAAACATTCAAGTTGAGCTCTGCCATCCAGAGACCAGGGGCTACTCACTGTGCCTTGCTCTCAGCTAAAACTGGTGCAGGACAGTGCTTTTTCAGTGGTGCCCCTGGGTATTTTGAACTCCCTCTAACTGGTATCAGAACAATATTGTGAAAGAGCCCCTTTAAGGCAGGAATCAAGAAAAGGCTCTTATAATACTGCCTACCTTGATCCCATCACCAGATTTTTTACTACATGGTGATGGCATCTTTACTGTTCTGGGGACCTTATTGTTTGGTCGATTATTTACTCTATTTACATGCTGTTCATTTTGTTTTGTAAAGTGCTCTGGATGTTACAGAAGGGTGTTTTAATGAAAATAAACAATTTAACCAAACCTAACCTAATATTAAAAGACTATGCTAAATACCAGCTCTGTGGCACTAAGCCATGGGTGCCACTCTGGCATGCTGTTGATCTGGACTCAATCACCAAGCCCAGGGCATCAACAGAAGAGGTGCTGGAGTGCACTGATAGAAGGTCACTTGGATTCCATATCTTGGAATCACATAAATCCGATTCCATCGATTTTAGGAGCTAGGACTTTGACCTTTCCAGTGACCCATATTGGTCTCCTGTACTTCTTTCTTTTGATTACTGTTCTCGTGCAAGACGTTGTTCATGTAGGAATAGTTCCCTTGATTGCCCCATCTTTTCTCCACATCCCTGATGCTGTCCAAACCAAGTAACTTGTCCTGGACCAGCTCCCTCATCCAGTTGAAGTCTGCCCTTCTGAAATTGGGACTTCAGCCTTTGATGAGGGCTCACTGGTCCTGAGGTCTCACTGGTCCCAAGGGCCAGGTTGAACCATACAAAGGTAAGGTTGCTGGACCCTAGTGGCTCCCCAACTCTCAAAATTCCTACCACTTCTGAGTTATACCATCTCCTAACACCATACAGAGAGTGTTAAGACACACTATAATCTCCTTAACCCGACCCCCACATACCATTTTTAGGTAGCAGGCATCCCTCCTGGCCCCTGGACCACAATTGGAACCCAACAGTCCAACAGCCAGCAATCTCAGTCATCCCCTCTAACCAGCACCACAGATCACAGTCCTGTTTACAGACAGAGTGAGCAAAAGCTCTGGATGGAGGATGAGGTGGGGCTAGCAACATCACTGATGCTAAGCACATTCCATCCTCTTCCTGCCTCCTCCCTGGGCTGCACACTTACTAAGTCTGTAAATAGGACTGTGGCATTCACCATGAGTTTGGGAGTGGGGTAACTGAGTTAGCCAGTTGTTAAACTATGTGATCCCCCCAAACTGTGGATCATGAATTAAAAGAGAGGGGCACTCTATGAAAAAAGATATGAAGGAATCTGGCTAGGGAAGGGGAACCTGGGAAACTGTTTTGATTTGAAAGTTACACTTTGTCGGTTTCTCATTTTAGTTGATACCTAAACTAGCTTCTGCTCAATGAACTACTCCATCCTGGTTTTACTGCCTCGAAACTTTTGTATGCTGCACTTTGTAAGCTCATTTGTCCCTCCGGGTTGCACGTGAAACAAGCTTAGGCTCAGTGTGCCTTTCCTGGTTATCAGATTTTAGATAAATAATACATTCCATTTCAAACACCATCCCACCCTCCAAATCAATGATCAGTCAGGAGAGGAGCTGTTTTAAAACCAGGTATTTGGAGGTCTTTCAGGGCGTCAGACTAGGGAGGTGTTATTCAGCTAGCACATATATATTTATGGAGAAAAGATGACCAGTGGTCCATCAAGTTCTTCCACCTAACCAGCTCAGTGTGTATACTCTGTCACCCCTATTCTTAAAAGTACTTATAAAATGTGTTGGGGATTTCCTTTGCCCTGATTGGCTGAGAAGGTTCAGAACCCAAGTACTTGAGGGGTGACAACCATCTGTCTAGGAACCCTTTAGGCAGCCAGGACACAGCACACTGATATCCATGCCTCCCCAAAAAATTTTTAAAACACATTTCTGGCAACCATGTTTATAAGGTTTAAAACCATTATAACCCTGGCTTTTCATATGTTTAAAAAATACACTTTAATACATTTCTTAAACTCCCAGCCCCAGACAAAACCTCAAACCCACCTTACGTGTTAAAAAAATACATTTACAGACATCCATTCATTTTTTCCTTATTGTGTCACTTTGTTGCATAGTAGGCTGCCAGTCCTCAATGTCCAGATTCTTTATACTGCACAGTAACTTAATCCTTCTCAAGACCCCCCAAACTAGCATTCATAGAAGTGAGTGACGACTGCTACAAATTTCAAGACTCATGCAGCAACAGGAATTTCAAAACCATTTCTTTTACAGGCTGCCACACCATTTGAATTTATGCAGGCACTGGTAATCATCTTCAGTGCTCCCTCTCCTTGCAAGTACAGTGGTACCCAGGCATGGCAACATGTAAGCACATTGCCATTTAAATGAGCGGCTGCCCTGGGCCGGCCCACCAGCACAGTGGTAGCACTACTGTTTGTGGTGCAATGACCTGAGTTTGGAAGTGAGCTCAGGAGTTGGAAGGTTAGCTGGGGTAGGGGGAGGATCAAACATCCCAGGGTCTGCTTTCCTCCCCCAAGGAGGGGTGGCTTCAGTGCCTGGTGTCAGCCTGGCCCCTAGTGGTGGCTGGGGGTCAGCACAACAGGGAGTGCACAAAAAGAGGGGAGCAAAGGTGAGGCAGATGCTTGGCGTGCTGTGTGCAAGAGTGCGCATGGCCTAGCCATTGACATCATTGCACACCACTTCCTCCGTGCCAGGGAACAACACGAGGGAAAACAGGGCCAACTGACAGGATGACACCGATCTATCCCAGGCCCCACACCCAGCTAACGGGGCATGTCTGAGCCATCTGAATCATGTCTAAGTGGGGCTACAGGGGGGACCCTGTCAACCTAACCAGGTAGGGCAAGCCTTTGGGGAAAAAGCCAGACAGGTAAGTCCCAGACAATGCTGGGGTGATGAGGCTGGGAAGATCGGGAGCTGAAGTTGGCTGAAGGCAGAAAACTAGATTAACAAAAAAAAAAATGAGCAACCGCTCACTGACTACAACAGAGACACTTTTCCAGTAATCGGACTGCTAAGCATTATTTTAAAAAGTGCTGCACTTGCAGGGCAGCACTTTTTTTTTCAATTTAAACATTTTGGTAACTGGGAAAGACACACTGATCTGAGGCTTGTTTCCAGGTGTGTCCTGGGGGAGACAAGAAGGGGAGTATAGAAAGAACAATTACAACAAACACCAGAGTGTGGTTACATAGACAACTTACAGATACAAGGGCAAAATAATGATCAAGCAGGTAAACAACACTCTGACTCATAGCAACGGTTTGTTGACAAGTGTGCAGGTATTAAAATAAAGTGATCAGTGCTTCTTTGAGAAGGAGTGACAAGATCCTGTTGCAGATATTTAATTATCTGAAAATTGTTAACTCATAGAGGCACACTGAGCCAAGGCTTGTTTCCAGCTGTGACCCGGGGAAGGGAATAATGGAAGAACAGCAGCACAATATGTAGTAGCAAATCACTTGAGCAACGATAAAAAAAAATTAGTACAAAATAAGAATAAATACAAAAAGGTGTATGTGCAGAGAATATAGTGCAGCACAGCTCAGTAAGAATGCCTGGCAAGTGCATATTCAGATGTTCAAGTTCAAGTTTATTGCAGGAAGTCTCCATTGAGCAAGCTCATTCACAAGGAGGTCCTGAAGCTTGTACACAGACAAAGAAACATTACATAGTAAGGTAACCTTGGTTACCAGTATTTAAAGTGCACACAAAGTTTGAGAAAGGTATTACGTAGTGAGACACATCATTATAAAGCTGTGTACAGTTAAGGAACATTTGGTATAAAGTTTACAGGCAATGCAAGGTAAGATTTATATACTTAACACTGTTAGATGTAATAGATACGCTTGATGTATTGAACAAATAATAGGGCGGATAGGATAGGTGGGGTGAACAAGGTTGAGGAGGAGGGATCATTTAGCAAGGGGTAAAATATAGATAGGAGGCCTAAGGTAGGAAAGGGTATGGGAGCAGGTAGGAAAAATCCTATAGTTTATTTAGTCATGGAATACATTTTGCAAGCTAGAAGGTTTCAGGTCTAAGTAAGGCTAGTGCCAGTGGAGACAATAGTCAAGGACCAAACATAGTGGTAGAGGAGGGGCTTAGTAGCAGTTACAAATATCTTTTATTTTAGATGCAATTAGTACTTTATAGAAGTTAGCTGAGACGATGCTAGTTAGTTTTGTACAGATTGGAGTTGGTTCCATATAGTGGGAAGGGCATGCGAGATAGCTCATTTGCCAAAGGAGGTACGAGCCCTAGGTACATTGAGCATGATAAAGTCTGTTTTCCTGAGCGAATATGCCCCGTGGGAAAAGAAGATTAAAGATGTTAGGTAACATGGTAGTTTATGCAGGAGCAACTTAAGGGTCCAAAGACCAGTGTGGAGCAGGTGTCTGGTGGTAAGAGATGTCCAGCCAACAGCTGCATACAGATCACAATGGTGAGTGCGGTAGGGGGAATTGGTAATGAATTGTAACGCGTGGTGATAGAGGACGTCCAGCTTGCTTAGACTTGAGATTGTAGCGGAAGTATAAATTAAATCACCGTAGTCAAGTAGGGGAAGGGATGTGGCCTGGATGAGCCTGGTACGGGTCTCAAGGAGGAAAAGACATATTTCTAAAAAAGAATCCTAGTCTGGCTTTGAGCCTTCTGGATAAGTCCTTGATGTGGTCATTAAAAGAGAGCTTATTATCTATCCACATACCCAAATATTTGAATTTAGGAACAACTTCCAAGGGTTCACTTAACGAGGTAACAATGAAGTCTCTTGGTAGGACAGGGGAGGTACCAGAGGAGGTACTATGAGAGAAAACCATTGCTTTAGTTTTCTTAGCGTTAAGGAAAAGCTTGGCTTTTAGCAGATTATTTTTGAGCTGAGCAAAGTCAGCTTGTAACACATCCCTGACTTCTGATAAAGTTGAACCAGAGGTATACAGAACCGTATCATCCGCAAAGAAGTGCATGTTTGAGCTAGTTATGTGAGAATCAAGGCCACTGATGTACAGAGAGAACAGGATCAGGCCTAGAATGGATCCTTGGGGGACTCCTCTGACAACCGGCAGAGAATAGGCCATCCGCTTTGACATTCTGTGTTCTCCCTGATAGGTAACTAGTGAACCACTGAGTGGTGGATGGAGTGGCACCTAAGTTAGACAGGCAAGTCACTAAGAGGTTGTGATAAACACTGTCAAATGCTTTACTAAGGTCCAAGAAGACTGCGCCAGTAATCATCTTAGCATCCATGACAAAGATCCAGTCATTAGTTACTTTAGCCAGTGCTTTGATTTGCCCCAAAACCGGATTGGGCTGGGTCAAGGAGTGAGAAGGTTTTGATATGAAGTTTTAATTGGTTATAGATCAATTTTTCGAAGACTTTAGAAAGGATGGGCAAGATGGAGATAGGCCTATAGTTGTTCAGATCACATGGATCTCTGATAGGGGGAAGATGTGGGCTGATTTTTAATAGGTCAGAACTATAACAGAAGTGATGGAGAGGTTGAAGATATGAAGAATGGGGGCAGTGAAATGGGCATAGCCTAGTCTTAGAAAGAAAGGTTCAAGACCGTCATCCCCTGCACTCTTTCTGATATCAAGTTTAAGAAGTGAATCTTCAACTTCTTTATAGTTAAGTGTATGTGGTTGAAAGGGACAGGATGAGTTGCAGGCTGTTGGGGAGAAGCAGCAATACTAGGTGAATAAAAACAATATTGACAACAGACGAATGACTTGGAGAAGTTACTGCCTGACCTTGTAATGAAAGGAGAAAACTGTAGTGGTGTAGAAGTTAACCCAACGCAGAAGCAGGAACCCAGCTGGATGCTTATTAGAAGAGTCAAGGCTTGGCCATGGAGGTATCAAGTAGAAGGTTAACAGGAGCAGGTTGAGAAGGGTTGAAGTTTCCACTGGTGCCTGAGGGTGCCAGGGGATGGTGAGAGGTGGAGAGAGGAGGGGAGTTGATTCCAGAGTGGGGAAAGTCAATAAGAGAAGGCAAATTGCTCAGCAGAGGAGCGGGGGTGAGGAGTAGCAAAAGTGCAATGGCCCCTGGAATGGAGGGAACAGGAAGCAGGGGGGAATTGGGACAGGAGAAAGGAGAGGTAAGCAGGAATAAAGCCAAACCAGTATTTGAATACGAAGGCAATACAGTGATCCTTGGCAATGTGAGGGCAGAGGGAGGATGAATACAGTGAACACAGTCTAGATATGTGAATGAATTCATTCACATATCTGGACTGAGTGAGAATGGCAGCACACCATTGGCTCACGCTGTGAACCACCGATGCAGGCAGTTCACCCAGCTGTCAGTCGACGGGCGGCGGGCGGCAGGTGGTGGTGCTGCCTCCCGCCGCTGACGGGGGAGCGGGCGGGGGCTCAGTGGGCGGGTGGAGAGGGGGGCACACTAGACCACCAGGGTAGTAGGAGTATGTTATGAGTTACAGATGCCCACGATCGGGCAGCAATCGTCCACTGGACCACCAGGGATATTGGATGTGGGGGTTAAGATTACTGATGCCCGCGATCGGGCACATAGAAGTCCACTGGACCACCAGGGATATTGGACGGGGGTTATATTACTGATGCCTGCGATCGGGCACATAGAAGTCCACTGGACCACCAGGGATATTGGACGTGGGGTTATATTACTGATGCCCGCAATTGGGCACATAGAGGTCCACTGGACCACCAGGGATATAGGACGGGGTATTCACTACACGGATGCCCGCTGGGCCATGGGGGTGCCACTAGGTGCGGCAGGAACTGGTGGCCACCGCAGGGTGGCAGCTGCCATGTTGCGCCTGCAATGCTGCAGCTCACCTGTGGGTGGCCATCACTTGTTCCTTTTTGGCTTAATCAGCAGGCGCAGGTAGTGGTTGTGCATGCATGACTCTGCACATTCGGCTGAATATCAGGCTGTGCAGGTTATGCATGGGCACGCCCCCCCCCCACCTGTGCCTGCATACATTACTGATGCGCTCCAGTGCATCGAGATTTGTGCGGCACACTTTCCCCTTTTGAATATTGTGCCGTGGCACATCAGTGGGTTGTGCATGGTGCAACACTGTTGCGCCATGCGCAATCCTTTTGAATATCTGGGCCAGGGATTTTTATTCCTAATGACATTAAATATCTTGTATAAAAATAAACATTTTATCTATCTACAGTATGTATCTATCTATTGATACATAAATAACTCGGGTCCATTTACAGATTATCCTGTAGAGGGAGAGAAACAGTAACCCTCTGTACTTTGTATGTGTGTGTGGTGGCATTGGGGTGTCTCATTCACAATTACTGTGAAGATGAAAAACATATGGGGACTATTTATTTCTGTTAAGTCACAGTTTAAATAAATTAATTGTTCTTTGAATTAAAAAGAATGTGTGACTTCCTTCTATCTAATGTTACCTATAACATATAGGATAACGTATGGTCAGCGGTGTGTAACAACACTAGGTTTGCCTTCGGGTGGTTCCCTTGGTGACTCTGTTAAACCTCGAGAGCGACTCGAGAGGTTTGACAGCAGCAAGGGAACCACAAGAGGCAAGCTGAGCGCTGTTATACCAATCGCTGACCATACGTTGTCTTTTATAGTGTATGGTCAAATGTATGGTCTGCAGAGAAAACGTAAAAGATAACAATATTTGAGATAATTTTATTACCTTGTGGTGAAGGATCACACATTCGTTCATGTTTTCAAAGCCAGGACATGTTTACTGCTTGCGCTACTTTGGCAAATTTTTCCTTCAGTTTATTTTTGTGTTTAAACATGTTCTAGGTTGGCGTCATGAGTGTCATAGCAACAACAAAGCTTTGTGTTCCATGTTGTGACACTACCGATGTGACGTAGCGACGACACTGTAATGAGCGTGACGTCACATCGATAGTGTAACAATGCTGTAAAATGATGATATTTGGCACATTACAGCATTCTACCATATATTATAATGCATTTTATAAGCACAATAAGACATTCCAGGTTGGTGGTTGTCATGGATAAACACCTTCCTAGGTGCTACAGTCCCTTGGCACAAGCACCTTGGACCTCACAACACACCTGCCTGCTGTCTGCCTCATGACAACCACCTCCCCATCATGTTTTATTGCTTACTGGAAGTTCATTCTATGTGCTTACTGGGAAAGTAAGAGTAATGAATATTAATTAAACACCTAGAATAATGGGGTATTCTGTACTCAGGACTGAACACTGAGTCACTTTTATTACTAAGGGTATTCGGCATCTGGAAGAAAAAAATCAAAACTTTAAAGAATAATACAACTCTAGCACTCCCCAGGATGCCAAGTCCAGATTTTCTAAGCTCCATGTCCACCTTTTTGCCCAGTTGTGTTTCCCAAAGGGGTTTCGCCAGCTCCAGTGCACTTAGGCACAATTTACAAAAGGCAGATATGGGCCAAACCAGCCAGTTCCTCTGCTGTCCATTGTTGCACTGAGTGACATGTGTCTACTAGGAGATGTGCTGAGGAAGATAATGTCTTGCACTCCTTCTCCCACCAAGGCATTCACCTTGGTAACATTCCTCATGTCCATGGGTCACATGCTGCTGCTGGGGCCCCTGTTGTCAGGTGTTGTTCTGGTGTGTGTGTGTGTGTGTGTGTGTGTGTGTGTAGCTGGTGTTGTTGTGGTTGGGGGGTATTCTGGGGCCCATCAAGGGCTGTGATCAGCCACTGTACTTGTTCCCTCTCCTGCCAGTGCTAATTCCGTCAACAGTAAGTCATCTTAAACACATTCCCTGGGGTTTCAGCAACTCTGTTTCAATTTCATAAGTTTTTTGTCCAGTACATGATGGTCACCTAGACATTTAAAATCCTCAACAAAAACATAGGTTGCCATGGTTGTTTTTAAGTTATGTGGTGAGACTTAATAATACTTCTTAATGGAAAAATCCACAAGGGGTCCTATTGTACTGTATACTATGGGTGGGATATTCAAAGGGGTTGCGCCTGGCACAACAGGGTTGCACCATGCACAACTCACTGATGCACCCCGGCGCGATATTCAAAGGAGCTGGTTGTGCTGCGCAACCCCCAATGCACCAGGAAGCACCAGTAATGTATGTGGCGCAAGTGCGGGAGGCATGCCCATGCATATGCGGCACATCCCAATATTCAACCCGGTATGTGCGGTGCATGTGCAGGCACAAACCTGCCTTGCGTCAAACAGGGGGGCACAAAGTTGAGCTGCTCAAAATCTGGAACAAGTTGGGGACACCCACAGGTGGGCTGCCATATTGCTGAGCGCAACATGGCAGCCATCTGCTGTGAGTGGCCACCCGACTGCCCAGGACACAGTCCACAAGCCCCCTGCCCAGGGGGTGTCATGCCCCCCCTTGCCAATTCACAGGCATGTACAAATGAAGCCTTGGTGGTCCAATGGACCCAACCCCTTAGCCCGATCACGGGTCTGTATTAATATAAACCCTGGTGGTCCAGTGGACCCTACCCCTTCGCTCAATCATGGGCTTGTAGTAATATAATCCCTGGTGGTCCGGTGGACCACAATCCCCTGCCCAATTGCTGGCATGTAGCAAAATAAACTTTGGTGGTCCAGTGGACCGCTATCCTCTGCCCGATCGCAGGCATGTAGTAAAGGTAACCCTGGTGGTCCAGTGGACCGATCTCTGTCACCCGCTCATGGGCGTTAGTGAAACTCCCTGGTGGTCCAGTGGTACCCCCCTCCCCCCACCTACATAGTTCCCCACCACCCTGCAACCCCCCTGGTCAGTGGCGGGCAGCAGCTCCCCTCCCACAAACCACCTGGCTGCCCACCGACTGACAGCGTACAGTAGGGCTGTACCCCTATTGGCCCACTGTGTGGGCCAATGGGCATGCAGTCCATACCGTACTACATAGTCCCAATTTGTGAATGAGCATTCATTCATAAATCAGGACTGTGTAGTACAGTATGGACTGCACGCCCATCGGCCCACGCAATGGACCAATAGGCGTACAGCCCTACTGTATGCTGCCAGACAGCGGGCGACTTGTGGGCGGGGAGCTGCCACCCACTGCTGACTGGGGGGGTGCAGGGTGGTGGCAGACTACATGGGCAGGTGGGAAAGGGGGGTATCACTGGACCACCAGAGTGTTTGACTAACACCCATGAGCAGGTGACAGAGATCAGTCCACTGGACCACCAGGGTTACCTTTACTACATGCCCATGATTGGGCAGAGGATAGCAGTCCACTGGACCACCAGGGTTAGTAATACTACATGCCCATGATCGGGCAGGGGATAGCAGTCCACTGGACCACCAGGGATATATTTATTACATGCCCATGATCAGGCAGGGGAAAGTGGTCCACTGGACCACCAGGGTTTTTTCTTCTCATGCCCATAATCAGGCGAACGGGTGCAGCGCCCACCAAGGGGTAGCGGGGCATCGGTCCCCGACGGCTGCAGCCTGGCAGGGCGCCAGGTGCAAGCCACCGGGGATCAGTGAACCACATGCAAATGGGGCCATAATGAGATGCAAATTGCCCCATTTGTGCCTTGCATGCATTATGGCCTGATTTGCATGCCCACGGCTGAATATCACTCTTGCTGCACCTAGCGCAACCGCATTTGTGCTGGCACAGCCCCCTACTCCCCTGCTGCCACATGCGCTGGTGCAGTGCCACTGTGCCATGCGCAGTGCGTGCGCCCTCAGTGCCATATTCAATGGTGCTGAACCATGGTGCAGCACCATTGAATATTGCCTGGACTATGCCCTGGCTCAACTCATTTGCGCTGCGCCCAGGCTTGTACCCCTGCCTAGTGCAGTCTGAATATCTAGCCCAATATGTATAACATCATTGTTTTAGGTGTCAATATGAGTATGAAAGAAAAAGTGAAACAAGGACACACAATTTGTTATGATGTTTGCATCATTATTTATGACAAATGATGTCTCCTTGTTTCACTTTTTCTTTCACATTCACGTTGACTCTTAAAACAATGATGCAAAAAAAAAAAAAAAGTCAATTACCAATACTATGGCACCCCCTTTATATAATACCCCACCAAAATGTGGAAAATATTATACATAAACCATTTAAATCCCATATTATTTTCATTAGTATTAGATAGATCGATAACATTTTTATTTTTATACAGGATATCGAAAGATTTAATTCCATTAGGGATACAATCCCTGTTCACGAGACAGTCCTGTAAGATGTCACATAAAAAACTTGCAAAATTACACAAACCAGATATTTGTACGTAGAAATACATGTTGCACAAACAGATACTTTTACCTAAACATGCAATAATTAATTTAAGACCCCAAGTACATGACCGACACTCATACAATCATACAGATATATTTGAAATATATATATATATATATATATATATATATACACATACACATACACACACATCAAATACTAGGAGGCAGGTACTAAACCAAAGTCCAATTTAACAGTTACACACTACTTGAAACATCATTTTTAATCCTATGCTAAATTGTTAAGAAATGTCATTACTCTCATTGAATGTGGAAGCATATTACAAAACTTTGCTGCTTGGTGTTTTAAAGTTTTTTCACCAAATCTTGTTTTATTGTGATTTGTCCTTATCTTATTTTCATATACAGATCTAATTAATATCCGAGTTGGTTCTACCTTTTTTGTCAATGCAGTGACCAAAATATAATGTACAGGTTATTTTGTGAAAAAATGATGTAGTAATTTTAACCATAACACCCCATTTCTGTGTTCTAAGGTTGTCCACTCCAACTTATTTAATAATGTACAATGATGTGTTCTAAAATGACATCCCAGTACAAATCTTGGAAGTTTATACTGCATTTTATTCAATTTATTCCACATTAATTTTGGTGCAACCCTATATATGTTGCTTTCATAATCAATGGAGGGCAAAATCATCTGCTCCACAATTGCTTTCCTAGCTCTTTGATCCAGATATCTAGATGTTCGTCTAAGTGCTCCTAGTTTTTTATTAGCTTTGTTTAACACCTCTCTAATGTGATCTTTAAAATTTAGCTCTGCATCAAATATTAAACTTAGATATTGATATTCTCTAACTTGTTCTATCAAAGTATTTGTTAAAGATGTTATGTCTAAACTTGGATTGTTACCGTTCCCAAAATAAAGAACCGTTGTCTTCCTTGTGTTCATCATTAGCCTCGACCTGGTGAACCACTCCCCAATGCTACTGAAGTCCTTCTGTAATCTATTTTTCAAATCCAATGTATTAATCCCAGTTGCAATCAATGCCGTATCATCAGCATACAGCCGGATATTAGAAGCTTTCGCCATCTGGGGAAGATCATTACAAAACACTAAAAATAACAAAGGCCCCATTATGGATCCCTGAGGGACACCTCTGTCATCTTGTTTCATACTTGACAGAGTCTGGGACATCCATATCGTGTCTGATCTTCCAGTTAGGTAAGATTTAATTCAGTCCCATGGTCCCTCAGTGATACCTATAGACCAGAGTTTCCCCAGCAACAGGGAGTGGTCCACCAGGTCAAAGGTCTTGGATAAATCCACAAACAAAACGGCAGTCTCCAAACCCGCATCCAAAGAAGTTGCCACTAAATCATTAAATTCAATCAATGCTGAACTAGTAGGCAGCGAGGGGCTTGCGCCTCAGACTGGCTTAGTTTGAATATCTGGGCCACTGTATATATATATAAATATATATATATATATATATATATATATATATATATATATATATATATATATATGGGATACATGATGGGCAGGAGTGGAATATGGAAAATATTCTCACTCCTGCAGAGTGAGGCATGGATATCTCACGAGTGCCGAAGGCACGAGTGGGACATCTATGCCTCATGAGGCAGAAGTGAGAATATTTTCCATATTCCATGATCTGCACATCATGTGTGCGATTTATACAATAGGGATTGTGTGTTTAGTTGGTTAATGAAATGGTTTTGTCATTTCATAATGTGTGTGTTAGGTGTTATTTTTATTTCTAGTATAAATCCACAGGTTGTTTGGTACTAGTAAGTTTGTTTGACTCAAGTGTGACTGTTTTGGTTGTGAATGGAATGGTTGTAATGTTTGATTGGTTGTGTTTATGAATGGCTGTTTTGTGATTGGTTGATGCAGTGTGTTGGTCAAGCTGCCTGATTTATCATTGGTTTATCTCTGTTTGTGTGCAGGATTTTAGTAGGTAACTGGTAAAGGAGATTGTTTTAAAAGTTTTTATTTTTATGGAATTAGGTGTGCTTTCTCATTGTTTTTTCTCATTTTCTACATATATAGTTGGAGAATGTGGCCATGCAGATGTTTTTTACACTGTTTGTGGTTAACGTCCTTATTCGTTTTTGTTTTACCGCGGGTCGGGTCGAGTAATGTAATTTTGTTGGCTGACTGCTTGATTTGCACCGTACGGGTGGATTTTTATTACCTTTTGCTCTTTTGAGGAGAAGCAGCACCGGTATTCTAAAGGTACAGTACTTTACATGCTGTTGAAAGACAGTTTTTATGTGTGGGACTTTGTTTCTTTTATGCGCTTGGGAGATTTCCATTTACTTTATTTGCTGAGTGCTTTCCGTTCTCTTTTCGCTACTACACTGCTTTAATGTGAGTTCAGCAGTTCTTTATGTTGATCATTTTATGTTCATTGTCCTGTTTGTTCAGCAGGTGTAAAAATTGTATTTTGAGTACAATTTTCTTTATTTGATGAGTACTTTGAGTTCTACTTTATTCGCTACTACAGTGCTTCAATGTGCAGTTCAGCACTTCTTGTTGTGGATCGCTTTATGTTCACTGCGCTATGCATGTTTGTGGGGTGTCAAATATTTCCATTTCAGCTAGTTGTATAGGTTTGTTTATCATTTCATTTGGATTATAAGTAGTCCGGGCAGGGAGGTGTTTCTGCAGACGTCACCACAGTGAGGATATCATCTGCTGATGTAGACACTGTGTGTGTAAATGTAAATATCTCCACAGTGCCTACATCACCAGTCATTTATCTCACTGGGGTGCAAATACATGTTTTTATTTGCAACGTTTATCAGCCACCCCTATTATATAAATAAATATATATATACATATATATATATATATATATATATATATATATATATATACACACGCTATCAGGAGGGATGGGGTGCAGGGCCCATAGGACCCTGCTCTCCCCACTGTAAAATAAGGATACTATTATGCTCTCTCAAAAGGTAAGGAAATAAGTTGAAAAAAACTTTGTTAATGCTACAGTTAGGGTCGAAGTGACAACCATCAGGAAATAAGGCATTAAGGTTTCCCTAACACCCCACCCTCCCAAACCAGGCAGGAGAGCAGGTGTGGGTGTGCCTAGGATTCTCAAGCCTAATGCTCACCCCATTCCATCTGTAAATAAGGTCAGAAGTGTAGACTTTATGAGAATGGGGTGAGCATTAGGCTTCAGAAGCCCAAGGCACACCCCATACCTGCTCTCCTGCCTGGTTTGGGAGGGTAGGGTGTTAGGGAAACCCCAATGCCTCATTTCTCAACATTTGTCACTTTGACCTTAACTGTAACACTAACAAAGTTTTTTGCAACATATTATGGAGGCGTGGTAGCACCCATGTTATGCTGAGTAGCACGTTTAATGTTAAATCCCAACGTTTGCACATTAATAACTTTGCAACTGATCAATGGATTTGCTCAAATGTTGGCATGAGCTGTCCAGTGGGGTAGATCTCTTGATGTGGCAAATTTCATACCAGTTGGATGTGCAGATTCTGAGATCCGGACAGTGCAAAAAGTAAAAGAGTTGCCACTTGTTACAGTTTTTTCCTCATCAGCCTGTGTCTAGACGATGTGGAGTTTTGGTGTGATTTTCGTTTGGTAGAACCAGCTTGGGTAACAGAACAGGCAAACTAAGTTTTGTGAAAAAATATTATTCTGTTGCAAAGTTATTATGGTTTTCATTTCTCATTGTTTTCAATGGGCTGATCACTTTTCAGGATCATGGGAGAAAAATCGATAAAGGATTTGTTCTTGTAAAAAAGTATTCATTCTTGTGAGAACCATTCCTTTTTCATGAGAATGCAATCCTTTTTCATGACAGAAAAATCCTTTTTCATGAGCTGCCATCTTGTTTCAGTTTTTTCTTAATTTTTTTTTTTCAAAAGCCACAAAAATGACATCCTGGAGAGAGACCACCACACATAGCTGGCTCATCTGGACCCCATTAGGTACCATCTGCACTTCAAAGTTAGAAACATGCCCCTGAAATATGGTTTTTAATATAATAAATCCTTTTTCATGACCACGTGATACAACAAAAATAATCTTTTTTTGCACCACATGTCACAAAAAAGGATCCTTTTTCCTCACTCGAGAATCCTTGCTTGTCCCTTCCACTGCCCTCCCCAGTATTTAATGTTTTTCCCTGGTGTCTAGTGGCCCCCACCCTCCTATACCACTGCCCCTACATTTCCCTGTGTCTAGTGGCACCCCCCCACCCTCTGATCGTTGTCCCTGTAATAGTAGCAATTTCCCTGATGTCTAGTGGCACCCTCCCACCCTGCAATCACGCTGCCCCTCATGAAATAAATTTTTCTGGTGTCTAGTGGCAACTCCACTCTCTGATCACTGTCTCTGATGTTTCCCTAGTGGCACCCCACACCCTCTGATCGCTGTCATCTTCTTTATGTGTATCCCAGTGTCAGATGACTCCCCCCTGCCGCAGCCCATTGTTGTATTTCTTCACTGACATTGGGGTGCCCAATCCCTGTGTCTGCATTAAGAGCCTCTCCCCCTAGCACTGTGGGACACTGGGGAGCCCACCCCCAGTGTCCCAATATTCTTTAATTAATTTCCTGAAAAGAAAAAACATCCCCAATTTCTTTTTTTTTTGCAAATCTGAGAAAAAAACCAAATGGTCCGTCATCGTCCCCCACCGCCCCTTCCCCATCCCTACCCTACCATTCAGCACCCACAACCCCACCCCCCTTACCCTATACTTATCTCTGGAGGTCATCCGCTGTCATCTTCTGTGGACTGGGACATGTCTGTAGTCTTCAAAGTCGAACCGCAAATTGAAGAATAAAAGTAAGTGCCATATAATATATTTTAATGGCATTTTGAACTTATGTTAATAACTTTCCCATTTTTTAGAATTTTTTTCACCAAATATTCAGCATGGGGTTTTTGGAACCCCACTGTCATTTTGTTAATCGGGCCCAGAAGGTGATTTTGCAGTCGCTGCATGAAATCCCCTTTTGGGACTGATTAACTACTTGACAGTGCCAGTGTTCATGAAATGGGGTCCCAAAAAGCCCATGTTGAAAATTTGGTGAAAGAAGTCCTAAAAATGGCCTAGTTACATGTGTTCATTGAAGTTTTTCTACGCACACACATAACTTTGGTAATTTTTAATATTTTGACTCCAAATTTTCAACATTGCCAAGGAAATAAGTTGCAAAAAACTTCCTTAATGCTCCAGTTAGGGTCAAAGTAAGGACAGGAAGCGCATCCTCGGGATCACGAGAACAGCTGCACGGGAGTCTGAGCTGGATGTCATTGTCCACCTAGGGACCAATGACTTGGCTCAACATGAGCTTAGAGCAGTGCAGAAGGACTTTGTAGAACTGGGGAGCGGCCTAAGACAAGTAGCACACACAGTATCCTTCTCAGAGGTGCTGCCTGTAAATGGCATGAGTGAGGCAAGGGTACTTTGCACCATGCAGTTTAATGAGTGGTTGAAAAAATGGTGTGGAGCACAGGGGTTTGGCTTCATGGGGGACTGGGGTTCCACCTGGAGGGACACCAGCCTATACTGGCAGGATGGTCTGCATCTGTCCAGGAAGGGAACAAGTCTTTTGAGCAATCGGTTTAAATGCTTCATTGGCAAGCTTTTAAACTAGTCAAGGGGGGAGGCACTGATAAGCAGCAGAAAAATCCCAGCCTCTCCCTACAAAACAGGGTACTAAATGGGAAAAAGACCGAGGTAGAAAGGTCAGTGGGGGATGCTGCAACAGAAAGTAAAGCCATCAAAAAATGGAAAGCAATGAGTACCAATGCACGTAGTCTGAGTAACAAGCTTCCTGAATTAGTGGCCTTGATGGAGGAGGAACATCTGGATATCGTGGCAGTCACAGAAACATGGTTCACACAAAACCATGACTGGGACGTAAACATACCAGGATACACTATCTACAGGAGAGACAGAGAGGGTAAAAGAGGAGGAGGAGTAGCTCTTTACATAAGGGAAGGAATCAAAGTAACAGAACAAAAGAGAAAACAGGGAGGAGAAGAAGCACTGTGGGTAAATTTGGAGACCGGCAATGGCACCACAATCCGCACAGGGGTTGTATACAGACCCCCTTCTCAGGGGGAGGAAATGGACAAGGAAATGATAGAAAGCATACTTAGTATGGCAAAAAAAGGGGAGATATTGCTGATGGGTGATCTGAATATGCCAGATGTTAACTGGAGTGCAGTTGCCGCAACCACTTCGAAGAGTGGGGTTATTCTAGATGTCCTACAGGGGGCATGCCTTAGACAACTAGTATTAGAGCCCACTCAAGAGGGAGCAATCTTAGATCTGGTTCTCTCAAATGGAGATGAAGAGAGGATCACAGATGTAGAAGTGGGTAGCCATCTGGGAACTAGCGACCATCGATCAGTATGGTTCATAATAAACACAGCAATAGAGTCAAGCCATACCAAGGCAAAGGTACTGGATTTTAGGAGGGCTGACTTTGCCAAAATGGGTAAGTGCCTAAGGATTGCACTAGCAAATGGGCAGGAAGGAGGGGTGGAAGAACAATGGGGAATGATAAAAACTGCCATCACAGAGGCAACAAGCCTTTTTGTGAAGCAAATAAACAAAACTAAATGATGTAAGAAACCACTATGGTTCTCAAAGGAAGTGGCAGTGAAGGTTCAAGAGAAAAAGAGTGCTTTCAGGAAGTACAAGGAATCACAGAAGGAGCAGGACAGAGAACTGTATCAGTTAAAGCAAAAGGAAGCTGGGAAGGCAGTCAGAACAGCAAAGGCCCAAACCGAGGAAAGATAGCCAACTCAGTTAAGAAGGGGATAAAACCTTTATAGGTACATCAGGGAGCGAAGGAAGACCAAGGAGGGATAGTGAGGCTTAATAAAGGGGAGGGTGGGCAGAGGGAGACTGTGAAAAGGTAGAGATACTAAACAAATATTTTTGCTCAGTATTTACAAAGGAAGGGGGTACCTAGAACAAACAGTAGAAACACACTGGATACAGAAGCTGATACCAGCCCATTTACAGAAGAAAGGGTTCTGAAAGAACTCTTAAAACTGAAGGTGGACAAAGCAATGGGGCCTGATGGAATTCATCCCAGAATTCTAAAGAACTAAGGGTAGAATTAGTGACACCACTGACTACCCTGTTTAACAAATCATGGGAGGATGGGGTGGTACCCGAGGACTGGAGGAGGGCAGATGTGATTCCCTTCACAAAAGTGGGAGCAAGGCAGAAGCAGGAAACTACAGACCTGTTAGTTTAACCTCAGTGGTAGGGAAAATGATGGAATCACTTCTGAAGGAAAGAATTGTCAGTATCTAGAGGCCAGAGGGGCACAGGACCCAAGGCAGCATGGATTCACAGCAGGAAGGTCATGCCAGGCAAATCTGATAGATTTCTTTGACTGGGTGACCAAAGTAGTAGATCAGGGAGGGCTGTGGACATGGCCTACCTAGACTTTAGCAGGCATTTGACACAGTCCCACAAAAAGATTAATGTACAAGTTAGCTAGCCTGGGAGTGGGTCCCAAGATGACAGCCTGGGTAAAAATTGGCTGGAAAATAGAACACAGAGAAGTAATAGTAAATGGAGTCCATCTGATGAAAGGGGTTACTAATTGGGGTACCGCGGGTTCAGTATTAGGACGGTCCTCTTCAATGTCTTTATAAGCGACATTGCAGAGGGACTGGAGGAAAAGTATGTCTCTTTGCAGATGACACAAAGATCTGCAACAGAGTTGATGCACAGGGTGGGGTGGAAAGGATGAAAGGAACTTGGCAAGGTTAGAGGAATGGTCAAATGTATGGCAGCTTAGATTCAATGCTAAGAAGTGCAAGGTAATGCATCTGGGAAACAAAACCCAGGGAAGAGTACACAATGGGGTGAGATACTAACAACAACAAAATGGAAAGGGACCTGGGGTAGTCATATCAGATGACCTAAAGGTGGGCAAGCAATGTGAGAGGGCAGCAAGGAGGGCTGGGGGATATTGGAATGCATAGGGAGAGGCATCACCAGTAGAAAACAGGAAGTTATTATCCTCTGTACAGACAGCTGGTCAGACCCCATCTGAAGTACTGCGTGCAGTTCTGGAGACCCAGTCTTCGCAAAGACATAGACAGGATGGAAGCTGTCCGGAGGGCAACTAAAATGGTGCAGGTTCTGCACCGGAAGACACATGAAGAGAGACTAAAGGAGCTTAATATGTATAGCCTCAAGGAAAGGAGGGAGAGGGGGAACAAGATAGAAACTTTCAAGTACCTCAAGGGAATCAACAAAGTCCAAGAGGGTAGCATCTTTCAAAAAAAGAGGTGTGCAAGAACAAGGGGGCACAATTTGAAGATAGAGGGGGGGCGGCTCAGAGGTAATTTAAGGAAGTATTTTTTCACAGAGAGGGTTGTGGATGCATGGAATGACCTTCCGGAGGAGGTCGTGGAGTCAAAAACAGTGGTGGAATTCAAGCATGCATAGGACAGTGATAAGACAATTCTAGGGGATGGGGGTAGGAAGAAGTAGGCTGCTGGTTAACTAGGATCTGCAGCTTATCCAGTAGGCAGGGAAATGGGCAGACTGGGTGGGCCAAGTGGTCCTTATCTGCCATCAAATTCTATGTTTCTATGTTTCTATAAAGTGACAAACATTGGAAAATGAGACATTAGGGTTTTCAACCCTAACACCCCACCCTCCCAAACCAGGCAGGAGAGCAAGTGTGGGATGTGCCTTGGACTTCTCAAGCCTAACACTCACCCCATTCTCATGAAGTCTACACATCTGACATTATTTACAGATGGAATTGGGTGAGTGTTACGCTTGAGATTGTGAACCCTAATGCTCACTCCCTTCCAAAAGTAAGTAAGCTAAGATGGGTACAGAATAACAGAATGGGTGAGCATTAGGGTTCCCAACCCCAAAGCACACCCCTCACACTTGTTGCTGCATGCAGGGTGGGGGTGGGGTCTTAGTGTTAGAAGCGGAGGGTGGGGGTGGGGTCTTAGGGTTGGGAACCCTAAGATCTCACTTCCCAACTTTTGTCACTAGAACCCTAATGGTGCATTAATGCAGTTTTTTGCTAAGAATTTCCCTACTTTTTGAAAAAGTATAATCACAAGGAACCCTAATGGTGCATTAACAAAGTTTTTTGCAGAGAATTTCCTTACTTTTTGTGGAAGTATCACCATAGCTGTAGTTGTTTATGGGGGCTCAGGGTACTCCAGGCCCTATGCTCCCATCTATCCATAAGTGTAGAGAGATTGCAATTAACCCTCATCTCCCTATGGGAGTGCAGAGCCCTATGGGCCCTGTGCTGCCATTAATGCATAGTGCTATCCATCCCTCATTTACATGCGGGAGCATAGGGCCCTCCTGGCCCTGTGCTCCCATCAGTCTATAATGGTATCCATATGTGCATATCGGAGCATAGGGCCCTCCAGGGGCTCATGCTCCCATGCAAGCATATTGTAATTGTCCCTCTGGGCCTTGCGCATAAGTGCAGAGACATTGTAATTAACCTTTATCTCCCTATGTGTGGGACATTTTAAACATTAATAACTTTTAAATGGATTCATATTTTTTCACCAAATCTTAAAAACGTATGTCTGTGACACAAGCCTGACATACCTTAAAAGTTACAGACCAAACCCTTAAGCTATTTCTGAGTAATGGCGTGACAAAGGATTTGCATAAAAATGGTAATTTTCACATTTTTTTACATTCTGCATCTCCACAACCCCACATCCAACTGGAATGAAACTTGCCACATCAAGAGATCTTTGGTCCCTGAGGTGCACGTAAAATATTATTCGAATCGGTCAAGTGGTTGCAAAGTTGTTAAAGTGCCAAATGTTGTATTTTGTATATAGATAGATATATAAGGGGTGTGCGAATACCTCATTTGGAATATTCCCCGAGTATTCACATTTGGGGTTCCTAATTATCCATCATTTGTGCTTCATATTTCGTTATTTGGATCAGGGTGTGAGACTTTAAGATCTCCTGAGACTTCCTGTCCTATCAGAGGCCCTATGAAAGCTCACTGAAGGCAGGTTATGTGACCTGGCACTTGCAGAATCTACAGGCAAGACAGACAGATGTCTGAGCAACTTTGAAAAAGCTATCTACTTCCATCTACTTGTTAAAATTTGACAAAAAGCAGAAGTCTTGAGAGTTCTGTTCCTTTTTTAAATCCCACGCTTGAGAGGGTAATTTTTGTCAAAGTTTTGTGTGATCATTTTCAAGGTTTCTCAGGAGAACTGCTAGGAGTCTTTTTTCCCCAAAAGTTATAAAAAAAACCTAGTACTATACTTGGCCTGTTTCTACTTTGCAATCAATCTGTCAGTCACAGCCTAGCCAATGGGTTTGTTTAGGGGAGGGTTGTTACTGATGTCATCATTTTGCTATCCCTTTCTTACTTGCAATTATTTATTGTGAAAGAGCAATCTACTTCCATCCACTTGTTAAGATTAGACAAAAAGCAGAAATCGTGACAGTTTTTGTTCTTTTTGTAATCCCAAACTAGTCAGGGTATTTGTTTCACACTTTTGTGTGATGAGTTTCAGTGTTTCTCAGGAGAACTGCTAGGAAAGCTTTGTTTCCCCTAAAACTGAAAAAAAAAACAATCATACTAGGCTAGGCCTGTTTCTGCTTTGCAAGCAAGAATCAGTCACTGCCTGGTGCAAATCTTCCTTATGTTGGCATAATGATAAAGAAAATCTCACGAGGTATAGTGACATAGAGAGAGGCCACTCAGTCATCAGTTGCAATTTGCACAAAGCCAAACAATACAGAACATTTCCAGTATCAAGTTGTTAAATGTTTTCCAAAAAACCACATACAGTAGCCACAGGCATTGCTAGCTATTTCCAGATATTTCGCAAAATTTCTAAAGAGTTTCTCTCTGCTGCCCCTACTGTGGTAATGCAGAAAGCAAGAGATTTCTCTAGAAATATCCCAGAAATTTCAGGAAATAGCTGGCAGTGCCTGTGGCTACTATTCATTAACCCCGTTGTTTTACCTCTAGGGTTTGTTTTGAGTAGTGTTTTACTGTCGTCATCATTTTTGCTATCTATTCATTGTTGCAATAATGTATTTCTCACACAAATAAAAAGACTGCCTGCTTTTATGACTCTCTTTTTACATCCTTTCATTTCATTTCATTTCATTTTCAAGGACAGCCCAAGGGCAAGGCCTTACAGAACATTTTCTCTAAAGCACCATGTTAGTCTCTTTGCAGGGATCCCAGCCCACTAGGAGACTAACATGGCGCTGTCAAAATGTCTTGGTTTTGTGGCTGCCCTGATGGGCAAGGTTCAGGAGTGGTGCTGAATGGCACTGTGCGGTGGAACGGGACTCACTGAAAACATTTCCTGTTGTCTCAATGATGGCTTATAGAGCCTGAACAAGGTGGTTTATTCCATTACTTGTCTGATTACAGGGCAGGGTTTATCACTGTCTGTTTTGAGGGTACATCCCTATCTGATTACAGGGTATATCCCTGGTGGACAACAGCATAGAGGGGACAATAATATAAGAAATATTTTGCTTTCTTAAAATTTATTTGTTTGTAAAATAATTTACAAGGTAAGCAGGGGGCAGAAATATATCAGAATATACAATACAAACATTTCCAGTAATAAAGATGCACAAAGTCAATACACAAACAAAAAAGTCACCAAGTCATCAAAATGTACAGAACAAAATATAGAAAGAGTCACCAATTAGCAGAGTTAATGGGGCTGGTAGTATAGCCTTGTGGTAGAGTAATGAGCTTTAAATGAGCTTGGTACATCCAGTAGACCTGGGTTTGATTCCCACAACTTCCACTTGCATACTGTGTGACTCTGAGCAAGTCACTTAACCTCTCCAGTTCTCCTGGATTGCCCCTAAAAACAGGCACTTGTGCCTTGTGGGCCTTACATGGTTACCAAAGAAAGAACAGTATATAAATAGAAAAGTATATACAGAACTGAATCATATTGAGGTACCACAGGTACAAGGAGGAACATAGCCCCATAATACAAAGAAGTAAATACTGTTATATAGAGTACCCATGAGGAAGGCCCATCACAGACATGTCAAAATAGGAGCAAACAGGACACCATTAAAGTTAGGGAATACCTCTAGGGCAATTTTGGCAGGACAAAGAGGCCTTGTAGTGCTCCTTAAGCTTAGCCTTCATATACTGGAGAGTGGTAATGGTAGTGAGGGAGGAGGGACGACTGTTCCATATATGGAGAAGTCTGTACCTCATAGAGGCTTGTTCCACAGTCAGTCTACACTTAGAAATGTGTATCTCTTTCCCTCCGCTGACCTTGAGGAGTATGAGGGATTGGAGGAAGAGGGGATAAGTATGTCACTGAGATACCCCAGAAGTTTCCCAGACCAGTATTTGATGCCTAACAGAGCAATATGGAATGACTGCCTCATAGGAAGGGAGGCCCAGTCAAGGCCCTTATACACTGTGGAATGATGAGTACAAGGAGGGCAGGCCAATACAAATCTACAGAGTGAGTCAAAGAGGATGGTGAGCTTAGCTATGGCAGAGGTGGAGACTCCAGAGGTAACTACATCCCCATAGTCAAGTAATGGGAAGATCGAGTGCCCCACCACAGTTTTTCTGGTTTTGAAAGGGAGACAATTTCTAACCCTACAGAGAGTCTCTCATTAGCAAAACAGTTACCCACAGTATAGTTTATATGAAGTGAATAGTCTAGCTGTTGATCTAGGATAACCTTAAGGTACTCATAGGAAATTATGGAGTTGATGGAGTCACCAGATGAGGAGCACAGCTTCAGGGTGGAGGGGATTGAACAGCAACCAATGGGCAGTACCAAATAGCCTAGTGACTTTTTTTTTTATGATTCCTAGCTAGCTGATTGGAAAGGAGCTATTTTTGCACATTAACAAAGTCAGCCAAAGAAAAAGCTCAATATCAGGGAGGGATTGACCAGAGGAGAAAAGGATGGTATCATATATATATATATATATATATATATATATATATATATGTGGGATTGCATGCTTTAAGAAAATGAAGCAAAAAAGTCAGCCTCATAGCACTACAGTACTGTCAGTACTGCTAACTACTCCAGCACAACCAGAGACTTAGGAGACTGTCCTCTGTGCATGACAAAAAAGCAGCTAACTGAAGCAGTATGATTCAGCCAACAAGTTCCACCATACCAGCTATGGTGTGGTTGCACACTTGATTGTGGAGAGACCTGAGTCTGGGTTCCTCACAGGAGATGTCTGATATTACATTTATTATAATAATTTAAATTATATGATTATGAAATATAGTCACTTACTGCAGCAATGCTGAGATGACAACTCTTATTAGCCTGACTAGTATTATCATAAAAAAACATGTTTTTTTTATTTCTTCTCGGGCACACAGCCACAAAGTTAGAAAAATGTTTTGAGTGCAAAGCAGTGCATACATTCAAAACAAAAAAGCAGCTAACTGAAGTGATGGGAGTCAGCCAACTAGTACCACCCTACCAGCTACCTCAGTTGCGCAAGAGCCATGAAGGGACCCGAGCCTGGGTTAAATTTAAATTATATTATTATGGAAATAAAGTCACTCACTCACTGCAGCAATACTGAGCTGACAAGTCTCACTCACCAGCCTGACTAGTGTTCTCAGAAAGCAGTATTTTTTTAAATTTCTTCTTGGGCATACAGCCACAAACTTAGAAAAAATGTCTTGAGTGCACAGTCATGCACACACACAGAACAAAAAAGCAACTAAATGAAGCAGTGGGAATCAGTTGACTAGTCTCACCCTACCAGCTACTGTGCACTCGCACTTGCACAAGTGGCCATGGAGGGACCCAAGCCCAGGTTCCTCACAGGAAGAATTTTTGATATTACATTTAAATTATAGTATTATGAAATAAAATCACTCAATTTACTTCAGCAATGCTGAGCTAAGAAGTCTCACTCACTATAGCCAAGCCTGACTAAATTCTCAGAAAAATATAATTTTTTTAAATTTCTTCTTAGGCATTTTTTTACCATAATAATTTTTATTGATTTATAACACAATAACCAATTACAAACAATCAGTGTAGGAAGAAAAAGTGTATAAAATAATACTGCCTGAAAACAAAGAATAGATGCACAAGAAAAGATAAAACAGTCATAATAATCTAGCATAGGGAGTTAATTATAGGCATTACAAATATAATACAAACATCATATATTCATAATGCTCGGCCTAAAATGTTTCATAAGTGAACTATAAGTTAAATTAAAAATGAACAATAACTCTATTTTACAGATTGTTCAAACAGTGATCATCAACTATACTTATTGCATAGACCAAAAGGGGGCCCAGATTTCCTGTAAGGTGTCTAGTTTATCCACCAAAGAATAACAAATTCACTCATTACTGATAAGAATACCATCTGATTATATGATTCACTGAAAGAAGGCACAATAGTACTTTTTCAATTTTGTAGGATGAGTCTTTTAAAACAAAGGGAGATCTGCGATATCCAGATTTTCTGATATTTATTAAGTATTGGGGGCTCTGAGAACTTCCCTAATAGGAAAATCAAAGGCAAGGGAGGGATGTTTTTCTCTGTGACTGTGTTACAAATAGATAAAATTAGTTTCCAAAGTACTTGAATCTTGGGACATTTCCACAACATATGTGTCAAGTTTCGTATTGTCCATTACACCTCCAACAAGCATTTGTCAATGCCGAACGTTTGCTTGCTGGCATTGGCAGTGGTAGTGTAGAAGTCACAGAGCTGCGTAATAGGAATGGCAGTGAAGTATTGAACTGAAGCCAACCCCACCACCACCCTGCAGAGAGTGACAGGCATTGGAGTGTGCCTTTGGGTCGTCAGGCATAACGGCCACGCCATTTCACCACACCCCACCCTGCAGAAACTGACAAGTGTCACGGTGTTCCTTGGGGTCTTTGGCCCTTATGCGCACCCCATTCCATTAGGAAATACTGATGAGATGGGTGCAATATAGGAGAATAGGGTGAACTTTGGGGCCGAAGAGTCCAAGGCATACCTCAATGCCTCTCACTGGCTGCAAGGTGTGGAATGGTATGAGCATTACAGGCAAGAATCCCAAGTCAGACCCCTGATGCCTGTCATTCTCTACAGGGTTGGGCGTTATGGTTGGAAACCCTAATACCTCAGGCATTCATTGGTATTTTCACTCCAAATGTTCAACATGGTTTTTTTCTGACCCCACCTCATGAACAGGGGAATATCAGTTTGTTAGCAAAGCTGCTTATGCACAGCGACTCGCATTTAGCACCACAGATGCAAAAACATTCCGAACAGGATGTAAAAAATGACAGCTGTACTGTTCATGGGGAGGTGTAAAAAATGGCAATATTACAAATCTGCAGCAAAAATATTTTAAAAAATGGTGAAATCACGAGTGTACATAGAAACTGTGCAACACACACCCGTAATATAATTAGGTTGGGGATATTTTTACAGCAGATTGTCATCTCAGGCATTTTGGTGCCTCCGATCATGAACAGTGTCACTGTGATTTTCTTTATCTGTCCCAAACAATGATTTCCTACAGCGACCACGCAATTCTGCGCTGAAAGTGTGAAAACACACTTCGGCCATGTTGTAAAAAATGACAGCCGTACTGTAAATAAGGAAGTGTGGAAAAATGCCACTGGTAAAAATCTGGACTTAAAATATTACAAAGCCATGAACTTATGAGGGTGCGTGGAAACTGCGCAATGCTCACTCATAACACAGTCATTTTATGGACTTTTGTCACCAAATTTTCAACATAGCCATTTTAAGACCTCTGCTCATGAACAGTGTAACTGTGATTTTCTTAATCTATCTGAAACATTGCTTAGCACCAACAGCACCATTGTATGTACTGAAAACACATTTGGCAGCATATGAAAAATGGCAGCTGTACTGTTCATAAGGAAGTGTAATAAAATGGCAATCCTGAAAATCTAGAGTGAAAATATTAAATTCGCAAACTTATGAGCATGCATAGGAACTGCACAACGCAAGCTCGTAAAACAGTCATTTTTAGGAATTTTTTCACCAGATTTTCAACATAGCCATTTTAAGACCTCTGCTCATGAACAGTGTCACTGTGATTTTCTTAATTTGTCCCGTACATTGATTTCGTACACCGACTGCGCCATTGTGCGCTACATGGGTGGAAACACGTTTTGGGTGAGATGTGAAAAATGACAGCTATACTACTCATAAGAAGGTGTGGTAAAATGGCAATTTTGAAAATCTGGAGTGAAAATATTGAAAATTCGCGAACTTACGAGAGTGCGTAGGAACTGCGTAACGCATGCTCGTAAAACAGTCGTCTTTTGGAATTTTTCCACCAAATTTTCAAAATAGGCTTCTTGAGAGCCCACCTTATGCACACTAGCAGTGTTGTTTCATTAATCAGTCCCGAAAAGTGATTTCGCGCAGTGACTGCAAAATCACCCTACGTGCCCGAATAACGCCATGACAGTGACAGCATTCATGAGAAGGGGTCCCAAAAACCCCATGTTGAAAATTTGGTGCAAAAATTCCAAAAAAATGCCTGAGATATGCAACAAAGTTGAAAAAACCCTATCTATCCCATTATACAGCTTACCGGCATTTCCTCAGTTTGCGGTCGGCTTTGAAGAGTGCAGACGTGTTCCCGGTCCACCGAAGATAGTCGTGCCAAGCTCTGGAGGTAAGTATGGGGTGAGGGGGTGGGAAGGCAGGGTGCACAGTGGGTGGGTGCGGGTTGTGGGGGAGGGGGGCAGGAAAACTGCGTGGGACCATTTTTTTTCTTTACAGGTATTTAAAAAAAAAGACGATGCGGGATGCTTGTCACGCTGGGTGTGCTCCCAGCATGGCAGAAAGATGGCTGGGGGCTTGAAGCCGCCGGGGATTTGGCACCCTGTTGGCCCTGGCAGTTTGTTGCCACGCTGGGGTGGGCTCCTCAGCGTGGCACCCTGTACGGGGGAGCAGTGAAGCCGACAAGGGGATTGGGCACCCCGCCAGCTATACTATTGAGTTGCCACGCTGGGGTGGGCACCCAGCGTGGCATTTGGAATGCTTGGGATGCAGAACAGCCGACGGGAACTGGGCACCCGTCGCTATAGAGTGTGTGCGGGGCACGCAGTATGTGTGTGTGTGTTTGTGTGTGTGTGTGTGTGTCTGTGTGTGTGTGGTGTGTGGGGGGAGCTGCGCATGAGCAGGCGATATCTTATCGCTGCTCACTGAAGCATAGCTCCCCTTTTCAACTGTATGCCACTGCATTTCGGAGCTTGTCATAGACAGCTCCAGCCTGCATTGGCAGACAGGGGCCACGCCTGCCAACACACTGACTGAATTGGAAGAGGGGGTGACACACCTCCGAAAACTCGGATGATGGCACTATGTTTCTTGCACATGCGTGCAAGCAAACATAACAATTGGTGTCACTTGAGTACCCCATTGCATTCAACCTTTCCAGGCAGAGATAGTACTTGTGTAGAACCTTGAATTGAATTAACCTACCTTGTAATTCTTTATGAGATTTGATGGCCATATCCCATGTAGATTCCCATTCCTTGTCTGTAATAATATGGTGGAGCTCTCCCTCACACTTCTGTTTGGCCTTGATGGTTAGACAGGTAGAGGATAAATTGTTAGAAGTTTATATAATAGACCTGCTCCCTTTCTGAGCATTATTAATCATATCAATTGTTCCCACTCCTCACATTTGTGCAGGAGGAAGTCATGAGTTAGTACTGTATATTCTAATTTCTAAGTACCTCCCTTAATTGCAAATGGTAATAAAAAATGATAATTATAAATACCATATATACCCTTAAGTTCCTGGAAAGAAAGCATAACCCTTGACTGTGTCCACTAAATGGACAAGTCTTGCGATACCCACTTTTGACCAGTCCACATTTAGTAGGCCTTTTCTTGCCCCTACCAACCTAGAGTTATTCCAGATAGGCATCAAATCTAGGGGTATCACTTTTGGGTTTATAATGGCATTTACTTTTTTCAGTGCCAGCACTGAGCCCTTTAAGCAAGGATTCTCAAATATTTGCATGGGCTGTGGGATATACAAAAAGTCAGCTAGGACTGAGAATATCTTTTTCTATTGTCAACCATAAAGGCTGAGGCTCCCTGCATGAAGAAGGAATCTCTAGGTGCATTTAAGCACGTTTAAAGGATGAATGCTAGCTGATATCTTTCCTATCAAGGGAGAGCAAGGCCTCCTGTGGTACAAGGTGCCCTTAACTTAGTTACCCCTAATCTGGGTAATTTCCTTTGCCAAAGAAAATTCCTACTAACCCTATCAAGTTTCTTCAGTACTTTCTTCCCAACAAGTATTCATAGGGTTTGGAACAAATAAGAAAGTCTTGGGGTGATGTTCATCTTAATTGAATTTATTTTCCCCCATAAGGATAGGTTAAGCTTCTCCCACCTAGACAAATCCTGTTCAGTGTCCTTTATTAGCGGTTCATAATTAAGAGATATTATGTCTTTTAGATTAGTGAAGCTCTGAAGTCTCAATAAGTAGTATTAGGTTTAAACCATTTATTGTCGAGGATTCCTTCAAATTAACTCATATTGTATGTTGTGAGGTTGTTATGCAATGTTTGAGTTTTATCCCAATTAATTTTAAGTCCTGAAATCCATTCTAAAACCAAGAGGATTGCTTTTAAACTCTGGGAGGAGTAAATTGGATTACTAAGGTTCAACAGTAAATCATCCGCAAATGCAAAAGATTTATGTTCCCTTTTTCCAAATGTAAGACATCTGATGGATGATCATATATTGCCCATATAAGAGGCTCAAAATCTAGAATGAAAGAGAGGGATAGAGGGCACCCTTGCCTAGTGCTGCAAGCCAGCTCAATTTGTGGAGATAACATGCCATTTGTTAGAATTTGTGTCACTGGTTTATCATAAAGCATTGCCACCACTTTATAGAAATCTTCTCCACAACCAAACTCAATCAAAGCCCTTGACATGTAAGCCCAATTCACAGAATCAAAGGCTTTAAGTATGTCAAGTGATAATATCACATAGGGTTCCCTTTTTTGTTAGCTGACCAAATTAAATTAAGGAGCATTCAAATGCCATCCACTCTCGATCTATTCCTAATTAATCCTACTTGTTCTGGGCCAATTAGATTTGTAATTTCATAAGGTAGAAAAAGAAATGACCAGACTGGATGGGCCTTGTTGTCCTTATCTGCCATCAACTTCTGTGTTTCTATGCAATAATATTGTGTACTCTTCTAGCCAGTACCTTGGCTAACATTTTATAATGAGTGTTCATTAACGAAATTGGCTTGTAACTGGCACAATCTAGGCTATCTTTATCTCTCTAAGGCATCAGAGTTAGGAATGCTTATCTCATGGTAGAGGGTAAGGAATTATGATCCCATGCTTCTTGCAAAGCAGCATGGAGGTGAGGTAGCAGAGAGGGGGCAAGTTTTTTGTAGAATTCACCTGAAAAAACATCTGGTCCAGGAGTTTTACCTGTTGGCAAATCCAGTGTAGCCAATTGGATTCCTCAAGAGATATGTTTTTACCTACCTGCTCTGTCTCCCTTTGCTTGAATGCTGGTAGTTTGAGTTTTTTAAAGAAGTCATCAAGTTTGCCATTAGCCAGCATACTTTGTTTTGAATAAATATCTTGAAAAAAATTATAAAAAGTTATTTATTTCCTTATTAGTTGTAAGCATCTAACCTGAATGGCTTTTAATACTTGTTATAATATTTTGTTGTTGGACTTTCTTCAGTCTCAAGGCTAAAAGCCTACTCACTTTTCCCCCAGCTTCCCAATATCATTGTTTCATCCTAAATGTGCATATTCCACCCTTTGTGATAAGATTGAGTGAATCTCCCCTCTTAGGACTGAAATCTTATATAGGCTATCTCCATTGGGTGTCATGCATCGCTTTGATAAATTTAATAGGCCCTCAAGCTTTTTTCCTTCTCCTCTAGGACTCTCTCCCTTTCTTTTTTCCTATTTACAGAGTAACTTATTATTCTCCCCCAATGCTTCCCATAGACATACATTAGAAACTTCTTCATTATCATAAATTTCAAAATATTCCATTGTCTGCTCAGTCATCCATGTCAGAAACTCCTTTTCTTTAAGTAGACTTACATTAAACCTCCACCTGTGTGATTTCTCACCTGTGTCTCCAATTACTAAATCTAGGTTGATCAACGCATGGTCGGATATAATGACAGAGTCTATCTTGGCATCCACAATGTTTGTGATCCAAGAGTTAGGTATTAGAAGGTAGTCTATCCTGCTGTACAATAAGTGTCTATTTGAGAAGAATGAGTAGTCTTTGTCAGTCGGGTGAACTACTATCCAGGTGTCCGAGAGACCCATGTCCATCAGTAGTTTTTTGAAGGAATCCCTTGAGTTTGTGTTAAGTTGGGTTCTTTTAACAGAGGATCTGTCTAGGAATGGGTCTAGCAATTCATTTAAGTCCCCTCGCCCCCATTAATAACTTCATAGTCACTGAAGGCACTCAGAGTAACCACCAATAAGCGAAAGAATTTGTCTTAGCCAGAATTAGGGGTATATACATTACAGAGCACTATTTTTGTCCTCCCAGCACCCCCGTAAGGATCTGATATCTACTCTCTGGGTCTGAGAAATGATTGCGTTTATTGAAGTTTATCCCCTTTCTTATCAAAATAGCTATACCACTTTTTTTTAAAGAAAAACATGCACTTTCAGTTTGCCCCACCCATGCTCTTTTTAATTTAAGGGAGTCTTCATGTGTCATGTGTCTCCTGGATGAATGCTATGTCAGCTTTTTTCTTATTAAGGTGACTTAGGACTTTTTGCCTTTTGTTAGGGGAACCCAAACCATTAACATTCCAAGATATAATTCTATATTTTGACATCTCAGAAAGATTCCCCCTTGCACTAAATGCCTGGCAGATAAAACAATTTCTTTTGATTTAAGAGAAAAGACAGGAAAAAAAAACAGTATGCAATGTATAAGGTACTCCAGGACCAGGCCTAGCACTGATTATACCCTAGCAGTTCAGAGTAATATCTATCAAAACGTTCTGGTTAAAATTGGCAAAGGTGAAGCTTAAAACTTTAACAGGATAAAAGTAACACACTCAGAACATGCCATCAGTATTAATTAAAAAAAAAAAGAACTAAAGGGTAAAATTCAAAAGATGCAGTTAAAGTAAAATACTTTATATTGTAGTTCTATTGTAGTCAATATCAGAGTAGGCTTATCTACAGATTTAAGTAATGTACACAATAAATAAAATGAGATGAAACAGAGCACAAATCTAGCACTTTAGATTAGCCTACGATCGGTTGTAGTTCTAGCTTTGCTGCCTACCACGCACCAGACACAGGGTCTGAGGTACTGGGTGATTGGGGTACCAGCTACTAAGTAGGACTAAATCCCTTCAGCTTCAGCATCTTTAAGCATGCTGACTATGACACAGTCTATACATTATTGGCCAAATATTATAAATTTTCTAAACCAAATTTGGTTGTCTAGGTAATGAGAACATACAGCATTCCGAAAAAATTTTTTTTTATCAGTACAGAACATAATAGGTTTAGTCTGAGATAGAATAAAGAAAGGAAGACTGGGCTGTGTGGCAATTATTCAGTACCCCTGTATTGTTCTATCCAATATTGCTGTTAGGTGCCTTTAAGGTGTCAGCCATGAATTTAACCAGTGGCTCTAAATATTCTGAGAACCATATTTAACTGGCTAAATATTGCATTTTACCTCTTACGCACACCTTGGTACCATTATCCAACGATCTCCATCCAATCGGACCAGCGAGTATTTCTCCACTTCTAGATCTGCTGCGTACCCTTTGACTTTTGAGCTTCAGGATTGGCAGATGACTTTGCTTCAGCTGAGTCCTAGTCTTCCTTGATATGGTAGAGGTATGGTTGGGATCTTTTCTGGGTGCTTCACGAATGACGGGTGAGGGTGCACGGGGCATCTATTCCGTAGGAGTGCACTCAGAATGTTCTTTAACCGTGGCCTCATACACATGATATGCCATTGACCCACTAACCTGGGAGATCTTTCTAGCTACAATGACTCAAGAGTGCTCACTGAATAACCATATGCCAAGAACATCAGCCAGAGATAAAAGGAGGAATGATTTTGGAAAGGGAAGGGAAGGGAAAAAAAGTATAAATAAATAGATAAATAAAATGAAAAATGGCTGCTGAACACCCTTTACTCTATAGATTATTAGTATTTTGCAATGGGTAGGCATGTGTGAGTCTCCAGACTTAAATTAGCCGTATCTGCCCCCACCCTCTTCCTATAGCTTCATTTACTTACTTCTACTGTAATAAGACACTTAGTTCAAAAGTTAATAACCAAATGCTTTAATATAATCTTATCAGACAAGTGCCCCTTTATAGTACATATACTAGAGATATATGAATGGGAGGCCACAGGAATCGAACCTGTAACTGTGGACAACAGGTCAGTATTATTGCCACCAATGTGTTGAAGTAAGGTTTAAAACTGTTTATCTATATAGTATCAATACAGTAAATTAACTAGAAAACACTTGAACAGCATTACAGAACTTTGGCAAGCAATTTAAAGACCAGTAATTAGCAGACAGCAAAAGGAAGAAATCGTTCCATGCTGCCTGTATTGGATGTTTTGCAACTAAGACTCCAGTATCCTGCTTATTTTGTTGCAAATATATTTTACCTCCTAAAAGCGGAAATATAATCCAAGTCTGTAGAAAAAGAGGAAAAGGAACCATTTTAATCCAAGTTCGTGTTGATAAACAGAAAGCAGGAAGAGGTGTGGGAGGTGCCGTTATTTAATCTCCCAATTGAATGCACGTAGGCACCAGCTTCATGTCAAAGGGTTTAGGTTAAAGGGCAACTGCAGTTAGTCTCGGAGATGCATACATGTTGCTTCAGAGGTGAGGGAAAAAAGCTCTTCAGGAGGAGGTGTGGAAGGATTCGAATCGGACCAGCGAGTATTTCTCCACTTCTAGATCTGCTGCGTACTCTTTGACTTTTGAGCTTCAGGATTGGCAGATGACTTTGCTTCAGCTGAGTCCTTGTCTTCCTTGATATGGTAGAGGTATGGTTGGGATCTTTTCTGGGTGCTTCACGAATGACGGGTGAGGGTGCACGGGGCATCTATTCCGTAAGAGTGCACTCAGAATGTTCTTTATCTGTGGCACGGGTGACTGGAGCAGCGGGAGGGTTCATCTTGGTTGTTGTGACTTACATGGCTACAGGCTGGGTGTCTCGTGAGGTATGATGCTCATGCGCAGGGTGAAATGCTGAGTCCACGCTCTGCTTTTATGAATAATGGAAGTCGTTAGGCCTGTTGTCATGACCGTACGTTGCTGCCTGTTCAAAGTTGGTTACGAAGGACATTGCATCTCTAGTTTCATGAAATATGTGAACACTTCCATTTGGTTCCACTACATTAAATATCGCTGGATATTTAAAATAGTATAAAATACCCATTTTGGTTAACTTTTGTTTAACATCTGTAATGGCAGCTGAAAAGTCCTGGAAAATTAATATTTTATTACCCTCCACATCAGTTGTTTTTTTCCCCCTTGATAGGTGCAAAATTTGCTCCTTGACAGACTATCTCAAAAAATATGCTAGTATAGGTCTTGGTCACTGAACAGCTTGGGAACGGGGACCTAAGGCATGGTGCGCCCTCTCTATTTCCAGTGCATATGGCCATTGAAAGTCCAACAATGTGGGTAAAAAATGCTGTAGAATTTCAATAACATTATTCCCTTCTAAATCCTCTTGCACTCCCAATATTCTCAGATTATTCCTCCTGCACATTTTCAAGATCATCTACTTAGAAACATAGAATTTGATGGCAGATAAGGACCGCTTGGCCCACCTAGTCTGCCCATTTCCCTACCTGATGGATAAGCTGCAGATCCTAGTTAACCACCAGCCTACTTCCTCCTACCCCCACTAGAATTGCCTTCTGTCTGTCCCATGCATTCTTGAATTCCCCCACTGTTCTTGACTCAAGACCTCCTCAGAAAGGCTGTGCCATGCATCCACAACCCTCTCCATGAAAATATACTTCCTCACATTACCTCTGAGCCGTCCCCCCTCTATCTTCAAATTGTGACCCCTTGTTCTTGCACATCTCTTTTTCTGAAAGATGCTACCTTCTTGGACTTTGTTGATTCTCTTGAGTTACTTGAAAGTTTCTGTCATGTCCCCCCTCTCCCTCCTTTCCTCAAGGGTATACATATTAAACTCCTTTAGTCTCTCTTCGTATGTCTTCTGTTGCAGATCCTGCACCATTTTGGTTGCCCTCCTCTGGACAGCCTCCACTCTGTCTATGTCTTTGCGGAGATGGGGTCTCCAGAACTGCGTGCAGTACTCCAGATGGGGTCTCACCAACTGTCTGTACAGAAGGATAACAACTTCCTGTTTTCTACTGTTGATGCCTCTCCCTATGCATCCCAGTGTCCTCTCAGCCCTCCTTACTGCCTTCTCACATTACTTGCCCACCTTTAGATCATCTGATATAATTACCCACAGGTCCCTTTCCATTTTGTTGTTAGTATCTCACCCCCTCCCCCATTGTGTACTCTTCCCCTGGGTTTTTATTTCCCAGGAGCATTACATTGCACTTCATTGCATTGAATCTGAGCTGCCATACATTTAACCATTTCTCCAACCTTGCCAAGTCCCTTCTCATCCTTTCCACCCCACCTTGTTTATGAGCCCTGTTGAAGATCTTTGTGTCGTCTGCAAAGACATACTTTTCCTTCCAGTTGCTCTGCAATGTCACTTATAAAGACATTAAAGAGGACCAGTCCCAGTACTGAACCCTACGGTACCCCACTAGTAACCCTCCTTTCTTCACTATGGACTCATTACCCTTTGCATCCTGTTGTCCAGCCAATTTTCTATCCAGGCTACCACCTTGGGATCCACTTCAAGGCTGGCTAACTTGTATATTAATCTTTTGTGTGCGTCTGTGTCAAATGCCTTGCTAAAATTCAAGGTAGCCCATGTCTACAGCCCCTCCTTGGTTTACTACTTTGGTCACCCAGTCAAAGAAATCTATTAGATTCATCTGACATGATCTTCCCACTGTGAATCCATGCTGTCTTGGGTCCTGTGCCCCACTGGCCTCAAGATACTCAACAATTCTTTCCTTCAGAAGTGATTCCATCATTTTCCCTACCACTGAGGTCAAACTGACAGGTCTATAGTTTCCTACCTTTGCCCTGCTTCCACTTTTGTGAAGTGGAATCACATCCGCCCTCCTCCAGTCCTCAGGTACCACCCCATCCTCCCACGATTTGTTAAAGAGAGTAGTCAGTGGTGTCACTAGTTCTACCCTTAGTTTTTTTAGAATTCTGAGATGAATACCATCAGGCCCCATTGCTTTGTCCATCTTCAGTTTTAAGAGTTCTTTCAGAACCCTTTCTTCTGTAAATGGACTGGTATCGACCCCCCAATAAAGAGTGTTTCTCTTGTTTGGTTTAGGTACTTCCCCCTCCTCTTCCTTTGTGAATACTGAGCAGAAATATCCATTCAGTATCCCTACTTTTTCACTGTCACCCTCTACCCACATTCCCTCCCCTTTATTAAGCCTCAGTATCCCTCCCTTGGTCTTTCTTCTCTCCCTAATATACCTATAAAAGGTTTTATCCCCCTTCTTAACAGAGTTGGCTATCTTTTCCTCGGTTTGGGCCTTTGCTATACTGACTGCCTTTCCTGCCTCCTTCTGCTTTAACTGATAAAGTTTTATTTTATTTTATTTTATTTATTTAAATCTAGGATTACAAATACCTTTGAGCCGAAGCTCTTTTACAAAGGTTCCACATCAATAAACAGGACAGTACCACAGAATACAACAAAGCAAATGCAGTTTTAGACAGGATAAACAGATTAGCACTCAGTTAGAAGTAAACAAATGGATACATTTAAGATAAGATGGGCAGGGGTGCAGAGGGAATACAATTGGGTTACAAAAAAGGGTAAGACACTGGGAGGCAGGAGCATGCCTGGGCAGTTGTTGCAACACCTAGAGAAGTGCAGGTAGTGGGGCTGGGTGGGAGGGGATGAGGAGAGGAGGAGGAAGGATAAAGGGAAAATAAAGTGCAATGTGAATACCTTAGTCAGGGACTGTGGAATAGAAAGGAGGGCTGGTTAGGTGAGGCAGTCCTGCTCCTTCTGTGTTTCCTTATATTTCCTGAATGCTATCGTTTTCTCCTTAACCTTCACTGCCACCTCTTTTGAGAACTATAGTGTTTTTTTCCTTTGTTTTGTTTTGTTGATTTGCTTTACACAAAGGCTTGTTGTTTCTGTGATGACTGTTTTGATTATTCCCCATTGTTCCTCCACCCCTCTTTCTTGCCCGTTTGCTAGTGCTTTTCTGAGGCACTCTCTCATTTTCCCCAACGTCAGCCCTCCTAAAGTCCAATACTCTTGCTTTTGTATGGCTTGACTCTATGGCTGTGTTTATCGTGAACCACGCGGTTTGGTGGTTACTTGTTCCTAGATGGCTACCCACTTCTAAATCAGAGATCCTTTCTCCATCCCTGTTTGAGAGTACCAGGTCTAAGATTGCTCCCTCCTGAGTTGGTTCCAATACTAGCTGTCTGATGCATGCCTTTGTAGGGCATCAAGAATGACCCTGCTCTTGGATGTGCCTGAAGCAAAGGTGTTCCAGTTAACATCTGGCATATTCAGGTCCCCCCATCAACAATATCTCCCCTTTTTCTGCCATTCTAAGAATCCCTTCTATCATTTCCTTGTCCATTCCCTCCCCCTGTGATGGGGGTCTGTAGACGACCTCCATGCAGATTGTGGTGCCATTTTCTGTCTCCAGGGTGACCCACAGTGCCTCATCTACTCCCTGTTTACTCTTAAGTTCTGATGCTTTGATCTCTTCCCTTACATAGAGAGTCCTCCTCCAAGTAAATAATGTATCTGTTTATTTCGTGTATGCACTTGATCTTCTAGCCCAGTAATAGTGCCCTTAAATATATCCAGTTGATTTTCTGAATGGTCTAATCTTTTTATGACAGATACTGAGTCCAGTTTAAGGTCAGATACTGATTGTTGCACAGTGCTTATTTCAATTCCGATGCCCTCTAGCATTTCTTTCAGAGACTGAATATCTGTTTTATCCACCACTGGGTTATACTCCATTGTGGCATGTGAAAGAATTCTTCGACCCCTTGACATTTTGGCAGGAGCTCCGTACTCCCTGATGATGTATTGAGAGCCCATTGGCCCTCTTGACATCTCAACTGGTTGTGTAAAAGATGCAGAAAATGCTTATTAACCTACCAAATTCCCCCTGACAGTTTGATTCTGCTCAAACTTTCAAGAGGTCACGTGGACACTTTCTGAAATATCTCTATGTAACTGCTGACAAGTATCAGCCGAAATGAAGCAAGTATTTAATCAGTAATTGCCCTTACTGAGGAGCGAGTCACTTGAGGCATCCACCATTCTTGGTGCCGGCACGCACTCCACTCAGTTTCTTCTTAGGCATGAAGCCTAGCCACAAACAACAATAGAAAAACAATCATTTGTCAATGCCGAATGTTGATTGCATTGGTCTGTTGAGCTCACTCAGTGGACCTGTGTCACTCGCTCGTTCTGTTTCTCCTGGTGCTGCAGGCTGCACCTTTGTACGGAGCTCCTGGTTGCATTGGCAGGTTTTTTCTGCCCACAAAGAAATCTGCAGCTGTCCTGACAGAGCTGTGTTGAGGTGGGTCACTCGCCCTCTGTCAGTTGCTCATTCAGTTTCTGCTGGTACTGCAGGCTGCCCTTTTGTTCTGGGCTCCCACCTCTTTTGGTGGCTTTTTCTGCCCACAAAGAAATGTGCAGCAGTCCTGACACAGGTCCATTGAGCTACCTCACTCTCCCTCTCTCACTCGTTCCATTTCTGCCAGCGCTGCAGGCTGGCCTTTTGTACTGGGCTCTTGCCTGTGTTGCCTCCTTTTCCTGCCTACAAAGAAATCCACGGCAGTCACGATAGAGCTCCGTTGAGCTTGCTCACTGACCCTCTCACTCGCTCATTGTGTTTCTCCCTGCACTGCAGGCTGCCCTTTTCTACTGGGCTTCTGCCTGCATTGGCACCTTTTTCTGCCCACAAAGAAATCCGCAGCTGTCCCGACAGAGCTCTGTTGAGGTTGCTCACGCCGCCTGTCTCACTCGCTCATTCCATTTCTCCTGGCGCTGCAGGCTGCAGTTTTTTAGTGGTCTCCTGCCTCTGTTGGTGCCTTTTTCTGCCCACAAACAAATCTGCGGTAGTCCTGACAGAGCTCTGTTAAGCTAGCTCAGTCCCCCTCTCTCACTCGCTCGTGCCATTTCTGTCGGTGCTGCAGGCTGCCTTTTTCTACTGGGCTCCTGCCTGCATTGCCGCCTTCTTCTGGGCACAAAGAAATCTGCAGCAATCATGATAGAGCTCCGTTGAGCTTGCTCACTCACTCCCCCTCTCTCAGTTGTTCATTCTCTTTCTTCCACCGCTGCAGGCAGCCATTTTGTACTGGGCCCCTGTGTGCATTGCTGCTTTTTTCTGCCCACAAAGAAATCCGCAGCAGTCCCAACAGAGCTTTGTTGAGCTCACTCACTCCCCCTCCCTCACTTGCTCGTTCTGTGTCTCCCACTGCTGCAGGCTGCCCTTTTGTACTGGGTTCCTGCCTGCATTGGCGGCTTTGTCTGCCCACAAAGAGAAGTGCAGCAGTCCCAACACAGCTCCACTTAGGTCGCTCACTCGCCCTCTGTCACTCACTCGTTCTGTTTCTGTGGGGGCTGCAGGCTGGCCTTTTGTACTGGGCTCCGGCCTGAATTGCTGCCTTTTCCTGTCCACAAAGAAATCCACAGCAGTGACAACAGACCTCTGTTGAGTTTGCTTACTCCGCCCTCTGTCACTCGCTCATTCTGTTTCTGCTGGCACTGCAGGCTGCCCTTTTGTACTGGCCTCCTGGCTGCATTGGCACCTTTTCCTGCCCACAAAGAAATCTGCAACTGCCCCGACAGAGCTCCATTGAGGTCACTCACTCTCTCTCCCTGTCTCACTCGCTCATTCTGTTTCTCGTGGCACTGTAAGCTGGCCTTTTGTACTGGGCTTCTGCCTTCGTTGGCATTTTGTTCTGCCCACAAAGAAATCTGCAGCAGTTTCAACAGAGTTCCATTGGCCTCACTCACTCCCCCGTCTCACCTGCTCATTCCGTTTCTGCCCACAGTGCAAGCTGCCCTTTGGTACTGGGCTCCTCACTGCGTTGTCACCGTTTTCTGCCCACAAAGAAATCTGCAGCAGTCATGATAGAGCTCCGTTGAGCTCGTTCACTCACGCCCCCCTCTCACTTGTTTGTTATGTTTCTCCTGCCACTGGAGGTTGCCCTTTTATACTGGCCCCTGCATACACTGCTGCTTTTTTCTGCCCTCAAAGAAATCTGCAGCAGTCCCAACTGAGCTCCGTTGAGCTCACTCACTCCCCCTCTCTCAGTCGCTCATTCTGTGACTCCCACTGCTGCAGGCTGCCCTTTTGTACTGGGTTCCTGCCTGCGTTGCCGGCTTTTTCTGCCCACAAACACATCTGCAGCAGTCCCAAGAGAGCTCCGTTGAGCTCGCCCACTCCCCCTCTCTCAGTCGCTCATTCCGTCTCTGCTGCTGCTGCAGGCTGGCCTTTTGTACTGGGCTCCTGCCTGCATTGTCACCTTTACTGGCCACAAAGAAACCAGGCAGCCACACACCCACGTTGAGCTCCGCTCACCCCCTCTCTCAGTTGCTCATTCTGTTTGTCCCGGTGCTGCAGGCTGCTCTTTTGTACTGGGCTCCTGCCTGCATTGCCACCTTTTCCTGCCCACAAAGAAATCTTCAGCTGTCCCAACAGAGCTCTGTTGAGGTCACTCGCTCACTCCCCCTGTCTCACTCGCTCATTCTGTTTCTCCTGGCGCTGCAGGCTGCTCTTTTGTACTGGGCTCCTGCCTCTGTCGGCATTTTTGTCTGCACACAAAGAAATCTGCAGCAGTCCCGACACAGCTCCATTGGCCTCACTCACTCCCCGTCTCACTTGCTTGTTCCATTTCTGCTGGCGCTGCAGGCTGCCCTTCTGTACTGGGCTCCTGCCAGCATAGCCACCCTTATCTGCCCACAAAGAAATCCGCAGCAGTAACAATAGAGCTCTGTTGAGCTCACTCCATCCCTCTCACTTGCTCATTCTGTTTGTCCCACCGCTGCAGGCTGCCCTTTGTACTCAGGCCCTGCATGCATTGCTGCCTTTCCTGCCCACAAACAAATCCGCATCAGTCCCAACAGAGCTCCGTTGAGTTCACTCACTCCCCCTCCCTCACTCACTCGTTCTGTGTCTCCTGGCGCTGCAGGCTGCCCTTTTGTACTGGGCTCTTGCCTGCGTTGTCGCCTTTTACTGCCCACAAAGACATCCGCAGCAGTTCCGACAGAGCTCAGTTGAGCTCGGTCACTCTCCCCCACCCCCCCAGGTCACTTGATCCTAATCTGTCCCAAACACTGATTTCCAACAGCGACTGCGGTATTCTGCACTGGTAGTGTGGAAACACATTTCAGCCAAGATGTGAAAAATAACAGCTGTACTGTTCATAAGGAGGTGTGAACAAATGCCAGTGTTGAAAATCTGCCATGAAAATATTACTAATTTGCAAACTTACAAGGGTGCATGGCACCTGCACAACACACGCTCGTAACACAGTCATTTTATGGAGTTTCATCACAAAATCTTTAACATGGGCATTTTAGGACCTCTGCTCATGAACAGTGTCAATGTGATTTTCTTAATATGTCCTGAACACCAATTTCCCACAGCAACCGCGCAATTGTGCACCGGAAGAGTGAAAACATATTTCAGTCAGGATGTGAAAAATGATAGCTGCTCTGTTCATAAGGAGGTGTGGCAAAATGGCAATGCTGAAAATTTGGAGTGAAAATATTGCAAAGTTACGAAGGTACGAGCGTGCATGGAAACTGCACAATGCACATTCGTAACACACTCATTTTGTGGACTTTCATCACAAAATTTTCAACATAGACATTTTAGGACCTCTGCTAATGAACAGGGTCACTGTCATTTTCATAATGTGTCCCGAACACAGATTTCCCACAGCGACCACGCTATTCTGCGCTGGAACTGTGAAAACATATTTTGGCCAGGATGTGAAAAATGACAGATGTACTGTTCATAAGCAGATGCAGAAGAATGGCAATGTTGAAAATATGGAGTGAAAATATTATAAATTTGTGAACTTATGAGCGTGCGTCCACACTGCGCAACGCACACTCGTAACACAGCCATTTTATGGAGTATTGTCACCAAATTTTCAACATAGGCATTTTAGGACCTCTGCTCATGAACAGTGCCACTGTTAGTTTCTTAATCTTGCAGAACACTGATTTTCCACACAGACCGTGCTATTCTGAGCCAGAAGTGCGAAAACACATTTCGGCCAGGGTGTGAAAAATGACAGCTATACTGTTCACAAGGAGGTCAGGAAAAATGTCAATGTTGAAAATCTGGGGTGCAAATATTGCAAATTCTCAAAGTTACGAGCGTGCATAGCGACTGCACGACGCAAGCTCGTAAAACAGTCATTTTTTTTATTTTTCCCACCAAATTTGCAACATAGGCTTTTTGAGAGCCCACCTCATGAACACTGGCACTGTCGTTTGGTTAATAAGTCCCAAAAGGTGATTCCGCACAGTGACCGCGAAATCACCTTTCGGGGCCGATTAACGCCATGACAGTGACAGAATTCATGACGAGTGGTCTCAAAAACCCCATGTTGATAATATGGTGCCAAAATTCCTAAAAATGCCTGAGATATGCATCAAAGTTGAAAAAACCCTATTTATTCCATTATACAGCTTACCGGCATTTCCTCAGTTCGCAGTGAGCTTTGAAGAGTGCAGATGTGTTCCCGGTCCACCAAAGATCATTGTGCTGGACTCCGGAGGTAAGTATGGGGTGAGGGGGTGTGGGGAGGAAGGGTGCACAGTGGGTGGGCGCGGGTTGCGGGAGGGGCAGGGAGACCGCCGTGGGACCGTTTCCTTTTTTACAGGTTACAAAAAAAAAGACATTGCAGGACCATTTTTTTATTTTGCAGGGGCATGTGGCATGCTGGGGTGGGCTCCCAGCATGCCAACGGAGTCTTCCTTTTTGGGGGCAGCTTGTAACTGACGGGGATTGGACCCCATCGCACACAACAAAAGCGGGGGACATAATGCCGATGGGGAGTGGGCTTCTCGCTGGCAACATAAATATTGGGGGCACTGCAGCTGATGGGGATTGGGGCCCCCGTCAGCAACTAAACACGATCGGGGGGAGGACACATACTGCTGAGGGGGATTGGGCACCCCCTCGGCAGCGGAGGTTAATATTGTTTGTGAACATGGCGGCAAGCCACCGCCATGTTCAAAAACAAAAGATCCCACCCTGCAATGACAGATCGCTCCCTCATTGCAGCGAATGGCTGACGCTGCAATGATGAGGTGGCCCCTGGTTGCAGCGGCTGATTTTTTACAAGTTGGTGGCACGCTGGCTGAACTAGTGTCAGTAGCAGCATGCCACAGCATTGGGGGAAGTGGGACAAGCCTTTACAGGCTGTGGGGGCATTGGCCACAATGGTGCCATGCCTCCACAACCTGCTTGTGGAGAAACCTGCCGCAACATGTTTGTTGCGCATGTGCGCAATCAACATAAAAAGGCCCCAACAGCTGACTGTGCTCCAGTTATTTCCATTGTTTTTTGCTTCAGATAATAACAAAGTTACAAAAAAAACTTACATTTTTAATTAAAATAAACCAGTTATAGGCAAGGCACTTTTATTTATATGGCGCCCAATCCCTGGGGCTCTGGGTGCCTTACATAAAAACAAGTAGGGTGATACAAATAAATACAGAAGACACATACAGCATGCAATACAATATTAAAATGATAAATATAATAGCATTATATCTAAAATTAAACTAACTCTGGTCAGTCATATTTCACCAGGGAAGGCCAAGTGAAATAAATAAGCCTTTAGACCCTTTTTAAACATCTCGACCATCAGGGCCTCCCTAACAGAGACTTCAAAAGAGTTCCAAAGGGCTGGTCCAGCAACATCATAAGCATATAAAACCTTCTTTACTCCCTTAAGCTGTTTAGTGTTTAAAACATTATATTACAACCTTACATCAGGTTTGGTTTTAGTACACAGTACACACACACAAGCTGTGTGTGTGTGTGTGTGTGTCTGTGTGTGTGTGCACGTGTGTGTTTGTGCGTGTGTGCGCGTGTGCTGGGGCCCTGCCTGTCTCTCTCAGCAAACTGCCCTTTTTGACCCTCTTTAGCCTGGGATTTAGAGAGGGGAAAAAAACTCAAGATTTCAGTCTAATTTTCACAAGTAGATCACTGATTCACTAAGACTGCAAACATGAGGCAGTGAGAATCAAACCCAGGTCTGCTGGGATGCACTAAGGTCATTCACAGCTTATTACTTTAATCTCTAGGCTATACTGCCAGCCTTCCTGAGAAAAAGAAATGCTGGCTCCTCCGCTGCAGTGCACGACCCCGGGTTGTTGGGTAATGGGTTTTCCAATGCCATTTCGTAAGTAAGCATTAACACATGACAGGATGTGCATTAAATACAGGATAATGCCTGATGTACAGGTAATAACCATGGTGTAATCCTCTCGAGTGGTTGCTAGGGCATCAGTAAACCTCAAGAGCACAGCTTGAAAGGTTTACAATCGCCCTAGCAACCACGAGAGATGATCACACCATGGTTGCACTATCGGTATACCTAATGTTATTTCCCCAGACTTAACCCCATCTGGCGTTTCTGTTTGAACAGATACCTCATGTTTTTCAGAGGCTTTGTGTCTCCCACCTGAGCCCCTGTTTGTTTGTAAAGTAAATGGTGTTTTTGACTGTTTTTCTATGTGTGGAAGCACTTTATTAAATCAAATATTTTTCAACTTGCGATGTGCCTGTTGATTTGATTTTTTGGGTTATATTTATTTGTTTCTACAGAGAGTGGTGCTGGGGTTTCTTTTGGTACATGGTTGTCTTTACTCATGTTAGCACCCTCTACATCTTGGGGTGGCTTTTCAGTTTGTGATTAGGTAATAAGGGCTACCCAAACATTATATAGAGAATACTGGATGGGCAACTATGCACAACCAATGTGTTCTGCCACAGAGGGGTTCTGATTTCCGCTGACCTCGAGAGCGAAGTTCGAGAGATCCATGGGAATCAGAACCCCGAGGTGACAGAACACACAGGTTGTGCATAAAGTTGCTCATCCTGTATTTTTTATAGTGTATAGTAGTACTACGTGAAATGTGTGCGTTGCATTTTTTTTCTCTTTTTCATAATGAAACTGACTTGAAAAGTCTCTAGAGGTTCTATAATACTGTCACCACAGAATTAAATAGAGGAAAGTAACAATGTGCCAGCATTCCAAGTGGTTCTGCTGCAGTAGTGACATCACTATAGCAGCAGAACAACATAATGACATCACTACTGCAGCAGACCAACATAATGACAGCACTACTGCAGCAGAACAAGCATATTCCAGGCATAGAATTTCATGCATAACAGCATTCCACTATACACTATAGCATTTTTATGCACAACCCAGCCCATTGGGTAATGGGTTTTCTTTATAATCAAAGTTATTGTTGGTGTACTGTGATAATCTGATGCAAAATCAGCAGCTTTGTGCAAGCTGCATTGCAGAGGTGTACAGAATGTGGAATTCTGCCAGCGCGAGTCAGGCAGAACAACAGTTTCACTTCTGAATTGCTGAAGAAATTTTTTGCAAAATGCCACGGGATTCTGAAAGCCTATTAATGTAAAGCGCATATTATGTAAACCATGGATTCATGTTCCACAGTTTGTGAAAAGCCAATCCGTGGTTTACGGAAAGCAGAGAGCACTAATCCATGGTTCATGGAAACAGTGAATTACTAATTTATGGTTAAATGCCACTTTCAGAATTTCACAATTCCGCTTTTGGCAAAATCCTGCAGAATTACATAGGTGTTCCAAAATTCTGCATAATTCCATTAGAAGTTGAATGTGAACATTTTGCACAGCTCTACTGCATAAGGCAGTGTGGTGCTAGCCATGGTTCAAAAACCAACCCAAGGGAGACCCAGTGTGGATTTGAGGGTAGTCTGCAGTAGAAAAAAAAAGAAACCAACATTTCAAGACTAGCTGTCCATCAGAGAGAAAATGAAGGAGTGAGGAGAATGTCATAATAAAGACACAAGGTGGACACATGTACATAAATTTTCCCTCCCAGGGCCCAGTGATGCTGAGAATTGAGGCGCTGGAGGCCACTCCTCGCACCACGCTGGCAACCCAGGTTCAGGAATGAGCCTGGGTTGTCAGGGATCAGCAGGGGAGGGAGGGAGAGGGGCAGGATTGAGCTGCCGTGAGGTGGATGTCCTCTCCTGGGGAGGGATGAGGGGTTTCCCCAGCCCTTGGCTGCCACCCGATGGAGAACAGATGGCAGTTCAGGCAATGGGGGGCCCAGCAATAGCAAGGGATGGGGCAGAAGGGGCCGAGCAGGTACCTGGAGTGCGTGTGTGCCTCTATGTGCATGCACTGCCGTGTCTGCTGGGGTCTCTTGGGGAAAAAACCGGGGGAGACATACAAACTACTAATGAAAAAAAAAGTTATGCTCCTGGATTTTCAAAGGGCTACACAGGGTTTGTGTCAAGTCCTACGTGAAACCCAGGTCGTCCCTGAAAAAGGGACCTTCGTGGGCCCAGTGGGCCAACCCGGTCATCAAAATTCAATAAATGAATAAATAATTTTTTTTGATGTAGCTGCGCAAAACATCTTCATTGCAACTGTGCCCAATTTTAGTAGGTCAGGCACAGTTATGACGCTGTACTCAATTTACGGCAGCTTGCAACAAATATTTGGCACAAGCCCCATAAATAGGGTACCTGGTATCACCGAAAGCTAGACCAGAAAAAGTTGGTCTAACTTGCGGCTATTAACGCATGGGATAGAAAATCCCAATCGTCAGTTAGGTGAATGCCGCAAGCCCCATGTGCCACATGTTCGGCACACACGGGCTTGCGGCATTCCGGGCTGTCTGAAAATCTGGTCCCAGTCTCAGAATGTCAGTATTACTCACTTTATTATAAATCACTTCCTTGATTTCAGCCAATCAACAAACAATCAGAAACATGTATAATTCACTGCTTTGTGTCTGCACTGGCAATACTGCAAAGCCTGTCATTCTCCTGAATGTACTATTAATGTTAAGGCTTGATTTTGTTTTAAATAGAGCCATCAATGAGTTATAATATCTGTGTCTTTATTGTGTCTGGCAGGTGTGTTCCTAGCATGCTGGACTCCCTTCTTTGTGGTCCATGTGACGAATGTCCTGTGCGTGCCCTGTGAGATTGGCCCGACGCTGATCAGTATAGTCACCTGGCTGGGGTACGTGAACAGTGCCGTCAACCCCATCATCTACACAGCCTTCAATGTGGAGTTTCGCAACGTATTTCAGAAACTGCTTGGCTGCCGTACATGAGGAGCCAGAAAAGGGCAGGGGGAGGAGTAAGGCCTGCAGCTGGAATCTGTGCCAAACATTCTTAGAGGTTTCTTTAATTTTGGGACATAACAGAAGGAACTTCTTGTAAACCAGCACTCACTGTGTTAAATGAACTGGTGATATGATGTACCTTAGGCCATGCCACGTGTGGATCACTGAAATGGTTAATTGCAGCTTGATCACCCGGCTTCACTTTTATACCCAACAAATCGTGGCAGCTACAGTGGCTTGTTGAAATGACTTTGCCAGGATGATATCAATGTCGATATCATGCCTCTGCGCAGAAGTGTGAGTGTCAGTCATTCGCCTAGATCATGTGCTCTTACTGCTGGAGCCAGAAGTGGAAGTTTGCCCATCTGGGATTTCTACACAAGAAACCATAAATCTTTACTTCTACCGTCAAGCACCCCGAACGGCTAGTCGGCAGGGCCTCTCTGACATCTGAAGGAACACAGCTGTGAAATTTAGAAACCACAGTTTATTCTTCTCTGTGAATAAGGATCCCCTGACGTTTGATGACCAGGTTTATCCATGCCCTAGCTATGGTCAGTGCCACCTTCATGCCCCCAAGCACACACATACACACCAATGGACACTTGACTGTCTCACAATCCCATTACTACTTAATTCTAAGGTATAAATAAGCACTTCAGGCTCAAAGGGCTACCCTGTAAAATGATACTCCCAGGGGATAATGGAACGGCTCATGTCTGGATTACATGCTCTATTCCTTGTATGTTTATGTATTATGTCGAGGAAGAAAGATAATATTTGTTTTTTTTTCCATTATGAATAATAGTTACTGAAACAGTTTTGTTTCTGATTTTTCAGTTTGTTAGGGAAGACAACCTCATTGAATGGAGACACCCCCTGGTGCCCTGCATTTCTACAATGTAGTTCAAAAACAGTTCATACTTCAACACTTTTGTTTATGCATTTACACAATCTGTTAAAATAAAAACCCTGTTTTAACTATTCATCACTTGGTAAGAAAATGTTAGTGTAGCTGATATCACAATTTTATATTATAATTTTTCATAGTGGTATGTATAAGGTCTGGTTGATAGGGAACACTATACAAACACCATGTATTTCAAATTTTGTAATGTTTACTTTATTTCTATGTTATATGTGTGCAAGAAGTCAAGATGAGAAAAGTTACATTCAGTGGCCCCTATGCATTATAGGTATCCCAGCCCTATGCACCTTTTACGTGGTGCGTAGAGATCTGCATGCACCCACTCTGCACCCCCTGTCTGGAACTATACACAGGGATCCTATGCAAATACTCACCCCCTGTCTGGGACTATGCACTGGGATCCCAAGCAATACATGGCCAGTCCATACGGAGGACCGGGAGTGGGAATGCCCTTAGAGGGCTGGCTAAGCACAGCATGCATGATGCTATTTGTTTTGGGCATGGGTTTCTGCAAATGTCATGCAAGATGCCATCTGTGCTCTGCCAGACCAGTGTTGAGGAAGCTTACTGTTAAGCCATCCAGAGGGCTGCCGACCGGAGTTCCTACCACATCATGGCTCTCCTCAGCCATGGACCCCTTGCCCCCTCAGTGCTAAAGAGAACAGGGGGTGGCGGCAGCCTGTGGAGTGCCAACTTTGTAATTTGTATATTTCTTTAATTACCACTGGGGACATGGCAGTCCATACACTGCTGCCATGTCCGGTGATTCTAAGCCTCCGCGGAGCGCGGCATCCACTATGGGACACAAAGTTATGCATGCCAACAAAAAATGAATAAGGCTGTTTTTCAACAAAAAGTCTTTTAAATGAATTGTAACTTACAGCAGCCTACAACAATTGCCTCAGCGAGGTGGCAAGAAAAGCACTTACCACAAGCGCTTTTGCCTTATGGAAAAGGGCTTATGAGCTTTTTTCCATAAAGCAGAAGCGCTTCAAATAAAATGCTCTTTGTAATGACTAGCTGAGAGCATATGAAATTGTTGTAGGCTGCTATAAGTTGTCATAAATTTTAAAAACCTTTCATTGTAAAACAGCCTCATTCATTTTTCGTTGTCATTCATATATTTGTGGAACTGGTTGAAATATTGGGGCTAGCCACCCCTTGCTATACAACCCCCTATCCTAGCAGCACAGTATCTGTTTCAGGAGCACTATGGGAAACAGTCAGAGCTTCCAATTGGAAGCCACTGGTGCAGCCCACATCCATCCCCAGCCAGTCTCACCCCTAGCGTGGACATATGTGGCTACACTCAGGTAATCATGCCCACCTGTGGGATGTGCATACTGACCCCATGCATCCTGGGGGGCTGGCTACATAGAGTGCACTTAGGTGGCCACATACGCAACCCTACCAGCATGTACCAAGCCTATTAGTGCATAGGGCCCCAATAGAGGGCCCCCCAACAGTTAGAGGCTGCAATGAATGGGAATAGATATACTGTAGCAAAGCTACTACATTCTGGGTAATGAACAATTCCCCATTAGCTGACTGGTAGATTTCTTGCCTTTTGGGTGCAGTGTCTGCTGTTCATGTCCCATCTTGGCTCATGCTGCAAAACACTTTACATTCAGTTTACTGGCAAGTCTGCCCACAGACCAGGCTATGTTTAGCATTGGCAAGGGGTGGCACCATCTACTCATGCAATGGATAGTTCACAACAAGGCCCACTCCTGGCTGTGATTGTAACAAAGGAAAATAAAAGTATTTGTGTTCAACACTGACTCATTTTAGAGTAGGTTTACTGCATACTATTATACATCAACCCCTTGTGATATTAGAAGTTAAAATAAAAATGATGAAAATTAATACAGCACATTTCCCCCGAGCAATGTTGTGTCTGATAACTAAACCCCTTCTTTGTATATTTAGTATTTGTTTATTCTCTTACCCTAGCCCCAGGGCACTGCTGTCCTGCAGACTTCCCAGTCACAACCTCCTGATGCCCACTGGACTTACCCCAGACCTGCAACATGTCGCCTGGCTCCTCCAGTCAGTCCACGGCATTTAGTGGTATCAAAGTCTAACCCATTCCTGGCTGATCCATCCTCCACTGCCACCACTGAGAGGAAAACCAGCACCTTGTTGAAGTCATGCTAGAAGGAGACAGGTTTGAGCATGCGGGGGGGGGTGGCGATTGGCATCCTTAGGCACATTGCGGAAGCAGTCATGCAGAGTGGCCATGGGTGGGCATGTTTTGTTTTCTGATGATCTCCTTCCTCTCCGCCTTCAACAAGAAGTGTAAGCTGGCAACTGGTTGGGGGAGTGCCCAGAGATGTGTAGTTACCCATATCTCCATGTGAACAAACAACACGCAACCACTAGAGACTGCTGTGGGAGCAGTACGCTGTCTTTCCTCCCTCCCCTCCTCCCAGGAGTAGAGCATCTGAGTAGACCCTCTGAATCCTCCCTGCCGGTCTTCACTCCTCATGTCCCGGGATCATAATAGGAACTCAGGTCCCAGACATGCCACAGAGGTCCACAACCACTCAGCGGGGGCACCACAGAGCTACATATACTGTAGTATTCTATCTCCACACAACCATGGTGAAATTAAACACTGCAATAGTTTTACAAAAAGTATTGACATTCCTATCTGGATTTGAACCCCATTCTCTTGCTGCAAATTTTAAAAATGAAGATTATTGCTAGATTTGAAACCACATCTACTGCTTGCCAAAGCAAGAACACATCCAATGAGCTACATTGTTACGTGGAAGAGAATGGCAGGTGTTAAAGCCTAGTGGTGCCACACAGAGGAAGCAAGCAATGTGAATGACCTGGGTTCCAATCCCAGGGCAATGCCTTTGAGCAAAACTGTAAGATGAGCCACACAGGGACCTCAGAAGGGCATAACTGGTGATCTGTACCCTGGGTATAGAAATAGCAAATACCAGGAGATGATGTTATGGGTGTGCAAGTAGCTAAAGTGAGAAAAAAGCTGCTTATTGGTAATACTATCTAGTGGAGGAGGCTGCTGTGAATGGAAATGTATAGCAGCCAGAGCTTAACCTGCACAAAACCAATTACAGTACTTTACGCGGTTCTACCAAGAAGAGGCTTTTTGCAGTACTGGGTTTGTAAAACTGTCCAATGTCTCAGACAGTGTAACTTTCAAAACGTACCCTGCAAATCTGCAGACTCTTGAAAGTAGATACCATTTTTTTTCTTGGGTGGTGAGCGTGGGAAGGGGCAACTGACACATTCTACCGTCTGCACTTGGCAAGTAGTGGTGGGGGGTGGGGGATTAAGAGCATCTGAGTCCTGCTGAGTTGGCAAACACCAATTGATCACTGTCATTAAGGGAGATGGAAAGATCACCACAGTCTTGCTGAGTCAGCATAAGCCACTGGTTAGTGTTACAAAGAAATTATAGCAACATTATTTGAGACCTGCTAAGCTGTTCCCTCTACTGGGAACTGTTTCTAGTAGGTGAGTGGCATGACATCGTCTGACTCCTGAGTCAGCTAAGTACTGCTCAGTCAGCTCATGGCACTGTTTTAGGGGAGAGTCTGATGTCATCTAAGTCCTGCTGAGCTGTCACACACCACTGTTTGTAGGGTGGCACTGATATCACCTGAGTCCTGCTGAGTCAGCCCACACCACTGGGAACTGTTTCTAGGAGGGGGGTGACATTATCTGAGTCTTGCCGTGTTGGCCCACATCAATGGGCACTCTCTATCTACAGTCAATGAAATTAACCTCAGCTCTGGAATATTTCAATGATATTGCTAAATTAAAATGATTTTCTTTTTTATTATTCTTTTTATTGTTCAAGTCTGATTGTCTTCTTGTTCATGAGTATTTACAGTCCTTAACATAACCCTTTTCATAGACTGTTGTTGAGGAATGCAGAATAGAGTTGTAAGTTTCTGAGTTTGTTTGATGATATTCACAATCCATGAGAGGGAAGCAAGAACACACAGAACAAATGAGGAACAACTGCTTTTTTTAAATCAAGGTTTTCCTTCTGCTGGCTGCATGTCAGAGACCCTTTTCCAGTCAGGCAACTACCCTGCCCCATCTGTCACTGACCTGTCTGCTGCCATCATCCTGCAGCTTGTGCCCTATGGTGAGGTCCAGGGGCAGGTGCATTTCCTCTGGTACCAAGGATCCATGTGTGGAAAAAGGGCTTCATGGTGTCAGGCTTGAGTGTGCCACCCATCGCAGAAACAAAAGGATGACTTCTGGTGACTTCACCTGGGCGATGGCAGCCAAGTTCTTCAGTTCCATTTACACCCCCCAACTAAATCTTCAGTCAACTGCAGTGGCGGATCTAGGGGGGGAGCAAGGGGATGACTGTACCCCATTGTAACTGGCTTGCTTGGTGCTACTGTGTTTCACTTTGTTGAAGTCTGGTTAATTGTGCCTTTCCTGGTTAAACAATTTCCCTTGTCAAAAACAGTGGGGGAATTCAAGAATGCATGGGACAGACATAAGGCAGTTATAGTGCGGGGTGGGAGGAAGTAGGCTATTGGTTAACTAGGATCTGCAGCTTATCCAACAGGTAGGGAAACAGGCAGAATGGGTGGGCCAAGCAGTCCTCATCTGCCATCAAAGTCTGTGTTTCTATGTTTCAGTAAATGATCCTATAACATTTTTACGTTCACTTGCGCGCCATATGCAAAGGAACGTTTTGGGAGAGTAGCACACTTTGGAGGTGTGCCTCTCCCATCCAATGCACTGCTCCCTTGAGCAGGCGTGGCAGTCCTGCACCAATGGGTGCAGGAGCTCTGTATGACAGCGGTGTTCCTCTGCTTCAAAGCAAAACACCACTGCCATATGGAGCACCGTGTCACGCCGTCCCCCCCTTGCGTCACGCCGCCCCGCCAAGCTTTGGTGCCACGCTGGAAGCCCACCCCAGCGTGGAAAACGTTGTCCACCGATGGGGGTGCCCAATCTCCTGTCGGCTCCACGGCCCCCAAGCCATCCTGCTGCCATGCTGGGGCCCACCCCAGTGTGGCAAATGTTCGTTCTTTGCCGGCGGGGTGCCAATCCCTAAGTCAGCTCCTCGGCCCCCCTCGTAGTTTGCCAGGTGCCCAATCCCCGTCGGCTCCTCGCCCCACCACAGCCATCTTCTGCCATGCTGAGGCCCACCCAGCGTGGCAAGCGTCCCATATCATCGTTTTTTTTTAAACCTGTAAAATAAAACAGTCCGCGGCGCATCTCCCAGCCCCTCCCACAACCCGCACCCACCCACTGTGTACCCAGCCTCCCCACACCCCCTCACCCCATACTTACCTCTGGACTCTGGCTCGACGATCTTCGGTGGACCGGGAACACGTCTGCACTCTTCAAAGGCGACTGCGAACTGAGGAAATGCCGGTAAGCTGTATAATGGGCTAGATAGGGGGTTTCAACTTTATTGCATATCTCAGTCATTTTTGGAATTTTTGCACCAAATTTTCAACATGGGGTTTTTGGGACCCCTTCTCATGAATGATGTCACTGTCATGGCGTTATTCGGGCCCGAGGGTGATTTCACAGGCACTGCGCAGTCACTGCACAAAATCACCCTTCGGGCCAAGGCCATGACAATGACATCATACGAAAAAGTCCACCATAATGATCAAAGTAAAAAAACATACAGCTGTTCAGCGTGCATTGTGCAGTTCCTAAACAGCACGTAAGTTCCGCAATTTTCAATATTTACTCCAGATTTTCAACATTGCCATTTATCACCATCTCATGCAGGTTGGTACAGCTGTCATTTTCACATCTCACCCAAAACATGTTTCTGCCCGTGTAGCGCACAATGACACAGTCGGTGTGCAAAATCAATGTATGGGAGACATTAAGAAAATCACAGTAACACTGTTCATGAGCAGAGGTCTTAAAATGGCTATGTTGAAAATTTGGTGAAAAAATTCCTAAAAATGACTGTTTTACGAGCGTGCATTGCGCAGTTCCTACGCACGCTCATACGTTTGTGAATTTTCAATATTTGCACTCCAGATTTTCAACATTGCCATTTTACCACACCTCCTCATGAGCAGTACAGATGTCATTTTTTGCATCCTGCCCAAAATGTGTTTCTGCCCATGTAGCGCACAATGGCGCAGTCGGTGTGCAAACTCAATGTATGGGACACATTAAAAAATCGCAGTGACACTGATCATGAGCAGAGGTCTTAAAATGGTTGTGCTGAAAATTTGGTGAAAAAATTCCTAAAAATGACTGTTTTACGAGTCTGCGTTGCGCAGTCCTACGCACGCTCGTAAGTTTGCTAATTTTCAATATTTTCACTCCATATTTTCAACATTGCCATTTTACCACACCTCCTTATGAGCAGTGCAGCTGTCATTTTTCACATCTTGCCCAAAACGTGTTTCCGCCCATGTAGCGCACAATGGCACAGTCGGTGTGCGAACTCAGTGTATGGGAGACATTAAGAAAATCACAGTGTCACTGTTCATGAGCAGAGATCTTAAAATGGCTATGTTGAGAATTTGGTGAACAAATTCCTAAAAATAACTGTTTTACAAGCGTGCGTTGTGCAGTTCCTACGCACGCTCGTAAGTTTGCGAATTTTCAATATTTTCACTCCAGATTTTCAACATTGCCATTTTACCACACCTCCTTATGAGCAGTACAGCTGTCATTTTTCACATCTCACCCAAAACATGTTTCTGCCCGTGTAGCGCACAATGGCACAGTCGGTGTGCAAAATCAATGTATGGGAGACATTAAGAAAATCACAGTGACACTGTTCATGAGCAGAGGTCTTAAAATGGCTATGTTGAAAATTTGGTGAAAAAATTCCTAAAAATGACTGTTTTACGAGCGTGCATTGCGCAGTTCCTACGCACGCTCATACGTTTGTGAATTTTCAATATTTGCACTCCAGATTTTCAACATTGCCATTTTACCACACCTCCTCATGAGCAGTACAGATGTCATTTTTCGCATCCTGCCCAAAATGTGTTTCTGCCCATGTAGCGCACAATGGCGCAGTCGGTGTGCAAACTCAATGTATGGGACACATTAAAAAAATCACAGTGACACTGATCATGAGCAGAGGTCTTAAAATGGTTGTGCTGAAAATTTGGTGAAAAAATTCCTTAAAATGACTGTTTTACTGAGTCTCGTTGCGGTCACGCCGCCTTTCGTAAGTTGCGAATTTTCAATATTTTCACTCCAGATTTTCAACATTGCCATTTTACCACCCTCCTTAGTGAGCAGTGCAGCTGTCATTTTTCACATCCTGCCCAAAACGTGTTTCCATGTAGTAGTGACAATGGCACAGTCGATGTGCAAAATCAATGTATGTCACACAGTAAGACAATCACAGTGACACTGTTCATTAGCAAAGGTTTTAAAATGCCAGTGTTGACAATTTGGTGAAAAATCCTAACAATGACTGTTTCTGATGCATTGCACAGTTCCACACCGCGCTCCTAGGTTTGCGAATTTTCAGTATTTCCACTCCAGATTTTCAACATTGCCATTTTACCACACTTCCTTATGAGCAGTACAGCTGTCATTTTTCACATCCTGCCCAAAATGTGTTTCCGCCTATGTAGCGCACAATGGGGGTAACAAAAAGGTCATGCTGACAATTTATTGTCCAAATACCAGCAATCGCACGGGGCATTAGGGTAAAGCACCATACATGCCAAACACCACTGCAAATACCTGCAAGCGAACGTTCGGCATTGACAAATGCTTGTTTTTATAGGAATCCAAGGAAGTGGCTGTCAATAGAGTTTTCATCTGACTTCCCTGAGGTGTTGCACAGGTGTATGTAAAATGCTTAAAGTAGTAGGAAGTAAATGGAATCTTCACACAATATCCAGCAAAAAATAGATTTATTCATCAACAGTAATTCATTTGAATGATGCCCTAATGTTTTGCACCATTCACTGGTGCTTTTTTAAATGGCTTTATTGTACATTCTGTAAATTAAAAACATATTTTTTAAGCATTTTGTTTCTGTGTCATATCCATATATATATATATAGAGAGAGAGAGAGAGAGAGAGAGATTTCATATTATTTCCTAAACAAAGCTGCTATTCCATTACCAAGATGCTCTATGAATTCTTTCTAACTTTCTTGTTACTTTTCTCAGTGTTGTGCACCTTTTTCCACCGTAAATACATAATTCAATCAAAGTTTTAGTACTTTTGCATTGACAATATTACTACAGATTAATTTATTCTAAGGTTTTAACTTGGTTACCTTCTAATGAGTAAGTGCTTATTTCTCACAATTTCTTACTCGCACTTTAGGCTGCTATACCTTTAAATTCTGCAAAAACATACAAGCATTGTATTTTTTCTTAAAACCATCTTTGTTTAGCCATTCAGTTTTGTTAAATGGCTTACAATAATTACTGCTGCCCTCTAACGTCAGAAACAATTCTTGCTGAAGAGGACGTCGAGCCTCCACTGGAACATATGGAGCTACAAACAAGCGGTAACCGAGCAGCCATTGCGAAATAGCATGTCAACAATACAAAGTAAGTTTCTGATGCAGAAAAACCTGAAGATTTAAGAAATGTAAAGTTTAACAGACAGAACTGAAATAAAGGGACACCTTTAATCTTTTCTAGGTGAAAGAAAAGAATTTATCACAACCGAGACTGCACAAGTTCAGTGGAAATGCTCATGAAAAGGGTTACTCAGGCTTTCTCAGCAGTTGTTGAATTGAAGTGCATTCTCTTTTCCTTTGTTAACATGTTTAGAATTTTTTTCTGAAGTTAGAAGGCAACAATAATTATTGTAAGTCATTTAACAAAACTGAATGGATAAACAAAGATGGTTTTAAGAAAAAATACAATGCTTGTATGTTTTTACAGAATTTAAAGGTATAGCAGCCTAAAGTGCGAGTAAGAAATTGTGAGAAATAAGCACTTACTCATTAGAAGGTAACCAAGTTAAAACCTTAGAATAAATTAATCTATAGTAATATTGTCAATGCAAAAGTACTAAAACATTGATTGAATTATGTATTTACGGTGGAAAAAAATGCACAACACTGAGAAAAGTAACAAGAAAGTTAGAAAGAATTTACAGAGCATCTTGGTAATGGAATAGCAGCATAGTTTAGGAAATAACATGAAATATATATATATATATATATGTATATATAGAATATGACAGAGAAACAAAATGCTTAAAAAATATGTTTTTAAATTACAAAATGTACAAAAAAGCAATTTCAAAAAGCACCAATGAATGGCGTGACACATCAGGGCATCATTCAAATGAATTACTGTGGATGAATAAATTAATGTTTTGCTGGATATCGTGTGAAGATTCCATTTACTTCCTACTACTTTAAACATTTTACATATGTTTCTATGTTTCCCTTCCCTTTCCTTTTCCCTGGAGGCAGTATAGCATAGTGGTTAAGGGCACTGAGATACAAAGTTGAAGACCTGGGTTTGAATCCCATCAGCCCCCACTTGCATACTGTGTGACCCTGAGCAAGTCACTTAACCTCCTTCTGTTCCCAGGTTGCACCTGTAAACAAGCTCCAGCTTAGTGTGCCTTTCCTGGGTAAACAATTTCCCCTTATTAACTGTTAGGAAATATACATTCAAAACTGTAAATTACATGTGTATGTTCTGTCAAAAATATAATTACAAAAGACAGAAAGGATTAAAAATATATTTAAAAATTGCATATTAGGTATACAGCACCCCCACTCCCCCACCCCACCCTTGTAAAATCTTGGATCTGACACTGGCCATCTGCTTGAAAAACAATGGACTCCCCTGCCAAAATACGAAACTAACTGCAGCAAACTCCAAGCCACCACTGACTCCCACCTGCACAAAAGCTCAAGGACTTGATCCAGGCTGAAAAAAAAAAAGCAACCTACCCCTTTACCAGGGCCCAGACATGGGAGCTGTGGCCTTTTCTGATGAGGATCAACCAGTCGACAACATGGAGGAAGCCACAGACATTATAAAGGCCATGAAGCAAATGGCCTGCACAGTTGTCAAAATAGATAAAACACTCTCCCAACTACAGGCCAATACTGACAAGGTTGAAAGGCAGGTGGAGGAGCGGGTCACATATCTAGGAACCACCTCTGAAAGGCATGACAGACCTCTTCTATACATAATGGCCCGAGAGAAGGAACTTGGGTTAAAACTGGATGATCTGGAGGGTTGTAGCCAAAGGCGAAACCTCTTCATCTATGGTGTGCCAAAAGGTGCTCAACAGTCTGCCCCTGATGTTACTGTCTTCCAACAAACTCTTTTAAAAACTTCACTAAACCTCCCAGATCACTTAGATATTTATTTATTCGTTTATACGTCAGTTTGCAAACCTTTGAGCCAAAGGCTCCTTTACAGAGGTACCTCGTCACAAGAAATGACAAACACAGTACAACAGTATGTTACAACAATGTGGAATACAGCAAATTAGTTCAAACAGGTATGTTTCAACAACGTGGTAAACAATAAGTTATTACAATCAAGCTGTCCTCTATTATTGGGTGCAGCCACTCAGATGACTTTGTCATAGCATTTGAGCAAGTCCAACTTAGTAACAGTCACAGCTTCGTGTATTAAATAGGTGATTTCGAAGGGAGGTTTTGAAACCGGAGATCGTGGGAGCATCAGAGAAAGAGGGGGGATGCATGTTGAACCAGGATGGGACACTGTAGCAATAAGCCCTTTGACTGTGCAAGGTTCTAGTCCTGGGAATTGACAGGGTGGTTTTTCCAGAGGCTCGAGTTTGAACTAGGGATTTTGCATGGTGGATGGAGGCTGACAAACCTGGTGGGGATAGACCAAGGAGAGTTTTTTTTGTTATGATACAGGTTTGATATCTGAGCCGTTTATCTAGGTCAAGCAGCCTGGCCATTGCATATAGCTGACAAGTGTGCGTTAACCTAGGAACCCCTGAAATTAGCCTACAGGCCTTGTTTAGTGTAGTGTGAATTTTGTTGAGGGCGGTCTGATCTGCAGCACCATACACCGGCAGCCCATAATCCACAAGGGACAGTATAGAAGATGTGACCGCGAGTCATAAGGCCTCAGGGGGGTGACAGTTTTTGTACCGGTATAGGATGCCCAACCGAATATTTAAAGCTGAGGCTAGGGCAGAGATGTGGTCATGGAAGGAGAGAGCAGGGTCAAAGTAGATCCCAAGGTATTTATATGATAAGACTTGTTTGAGTGGAAACTTGGTGCTAGAGAGGATATGGAGTTTGAAATTGCTGGATTTGTTTCGTGGGTGGGCGAAGATCATGGTTTTTGTTTTTTTGAGATTTATTACCAGTCTATGCTCCTTGAACCAGCTTTCGGCATCATTATATGATCTTTGTAAGGAGTTCTGGAGGGCAGTAGGGTTTCGATCAGAGGCAAAGATGACGGCATCATCTGCATACAGCAGAATATTTCCAGTACAGGAGCCTGGTAGGGTGTTGAGGTATAGCGAGAAGAGTAAGGGTCCAAGGATGGAGCCCTGGGGAACACCAGAGCGGATGTGACAGGTGTCAGAGTGAATCCCATTAATTTTAACACATTGGGAGCGGGTTGACAGATAGCTGGCTCACCAGGAGACAGGCCCAGTGGCAAATCCAGAGAGGCTAAGGGTATCCAGTAGGAGGGGATGGAAGACAGTGTTGAAGGCTTTTGATAAGTCTACAAACACTGCGCCAGCCAGTGAGCCCAAGTCCAGTGAAGAGTGGAGAAAATTTGAGAACTCTAGGAGGGCAGTACCAGTGCTATGGCCTGCACGGAAACCGTGCTGTTCAGGGCAGAGGAGGTTATATTTGGTTAGGTAATCCGAGATTTGAGTGGCCACCACTTTTTCTAGGGCTTTGGAGAGTGGTGAGAGAATGGAGATAGGCCGGTAATTTCTGGCTAGGGACCTGTCTCCACCTTTGTGAATGGGTGTGACTGTGGCAATTTTCCAAGCCAAAGGAAATTGCCCCAGACAGAGGGATTTATTAAAGAGACTGGTGATTGGGGTGAGGACCAGATCCAATACCCAGTGAAGGATCCAGGGATCCAGGGTGTCACTGCCAGTACTGTTGCTCTTAAGGGCATTGATTAGGTGAGGTCTGAGTTCTTGGGCAGAGACCCAGTGTAGATGGAAGTAGGAACATGTGAGGACTGGGGCAGATGGGGGGGGGAAGGGTCAAAAAAATTGCTAGGGAGGGCTGGGCTAAGATCTGTGAAGGAAGTATTGAGGCAGTTCCATATAAGGGCTGGGTCAGAGGAGATAGTGCTATTGATATTGAACTGGTAGGGTGGGGGGGGAGCGTGTGCTCCCATTTAACTGTTTGATATTGTCCCAGAAGGTTCTGGCATTCCCCCAGGAGGAGGTGAGCGACGACTGATAGTGATCAGCCTTAGCCTTTCTGATGGCCCAGGTACACTTTTTTCTAGCAGTAGCATATGCCTGTCTGTCACTGGGCCGGCCAGTTTCAGTAGCCAGGTGCCATAGATTATCTCTGTGCTTGAGTTGTTGAAGCAGGTCGGGGGTCACCCAGGGAGCATTCTGCACTTTGGAGTAGAGGGCTGTCAAAGGTGCGAAGATGTCACAGGCTTTATTGAAGGTTTGGGTGAAGAAAGTTAGCGCCATATCGATGTCAGGGGCATACTGTATAGGAGACCAATCAATTTGGGACAGAAGTTCCTTGAGGTTTTTCAGACTACCAGGTCTTAGGCGACGCCATAGGGTGGACTGTGCTATGGGTTTGGATACTGGGGTAGTCCAGCGAAAAAGTATGGGGGAGTGATCGCTAAGTGAGTCAGGAAGGACTTGGATATCGCAGATCTGTTTTGGGTGATTGGAGAGGTCAACATCGAGAAGCGTACTGGTGCCCCTCTTCGGATTAGTTCTAGTGGGATGGGCAATGAGTTGAGTCATATTGATTGCTGCAAAGGAGTCACAGGTAGAAGAGGAAGAGGGGCGAAGCCAAATAATGTTTAGATCGCCCACTAGTATTTGGTCAGAGGAGTGGTGTAGTGAAGTAAGGTATTCCGTTAGCGAGACCAGTGCCAGTGTTTGATTTTTTTTGGGTATGTAGGCTGTAGTTAGATAGAGTGGGCCCCTTGAGGGGTCCGGAGTCAGTTTCTGGGTTAGAGCCTGTGCCCCAAAGTCGAGGGCAGGTGCTGGGAGGGCTAGTCCAGTGAGGGAGTCTCTGGTGTAGATAGTACAACCCCCACCCCATCTTCCAGCCCGGTCCTCCCGGTAAAGGGAATAACCTGGGACGGAGACAAAGGAGTCTGGGGTAGATTTTGAAAGCCAGGTCTCCACCAGGGTGATAACATCAGGTTTATGGAATGTGACCCAACATTGGAACGAGTCAAATTTTTTCAGGAGGCTACAGATATTCATTGAGGCAATGCAGAGCCCGGGAGAAACTGCAGCTGAGCTGTTGTGGGCCGGGCCAGGGTTGAGGTGTATGTTGCCTGACAGGAGTAGTAGAATAACTACACTCTGGACAGGGGGCTGTGAAAAGTATGTTTGCAACGGACACGAGTGGAGGAGGAGGGGAGCTTCAGAGCACATGGGGTAGGCAGTGTAGCACAGGCTGGGAAGGCTAGAATGATAAGCCTCCCGTGGGAGTCAGAAGGGGGAGCTTGGAGGAAGCTGCGGGGTGGGCAAGGTGAGCAGGAGCACACAGTGGGGGCAGGGTGTGCGAGTGCTGACTCAGATACATAGGGAGAGGGTAGTACCAGAGCGCAAGTGGGGGCATCAGTTAGACAAGTCTGCAATAGCACTGTGATAGATTGGTGGGACAGTGGCATCGGACAGAGGATGAGAGCGAGGCATGTCAATAGGCAGAGAGAATGCATTATGCTAAGGGGCTCAGAGGCAATGGTAGAAAGAAGTAGAATGTTGCCTGACCATAAGTGTTAGTGCCACTTTGGTTCAGTGGTAGCGACACCACCTCTGGTGTACAGGGTACCGGGTTCAATACTCTCCCGGGGTATTAGGAGAATGGACATGGGCAGGAGTCAGAATCCAAAGTCAAAAAGCCAGAAATAGACAGTGGTTGGTCCTGAAAATAGGGTGCTCAGTAGCGATTCCTAGTGGTCAGTAGTTGCGGGCTGGAAGGGAAAGTAGGGGGTCCGAGTAGGTGGTAGCTACAGGCTGGATGTGCAGGTGGAGAACGCAGGGTAGTTGAGTCCAGGGGGAAGGAGAGAAGAGTTGAGGTAGATAAATAGAGGGGAACCAGTGATTGGGGAAAAGAAAAGGGCTATCTGGGCAGGAAATATAAGGAGGGAACACTGGGTCCCTCTAGTGGCTGGCAGGTATAACCTGCAAATGGGAAAGTGGGGAGATAGAATTTCGGCAGCAGGAAATGATGTCACAGGGGTAGGTAAATAAATTGAGGGCTGCCAGTGGGCGGGTGGGGCAGATGATGTGAAGTGTTGTTGGGCTAGCACCCCACAACAGAAGTTCAGCAGAGGAGAGGTGCTCTTTACCTCTTAAGCTGCTTGCGAGTAAAGTTGGTGTTTCCAGCTCCTGGAAAGGAGTGCTTCTGGTTCTGTGTCTGCCATGGTCGGCAGTGTGATATCAGCATGTACTGAACACACTATGCATTGGGCACTAAACCTACCAGCCCTGGAGCCTGACCTCAATAGAGCCTCACAAAATTGACCTCATACACTAGTACAGAGGAGATTTTAACATGATCATGGCAACATAAAGATCTCAGATGAAAATCAACGTGGCAATGGCGCAAGATAAGAGACGCACCATGTGGGGTGATAAAACAACTCTGGGCAAATGTAACCCCCAGGGGGCGCTAGCCTTAGGGCTACTACCCCGGCCTACCTCCACGGAGACAGGGTAAGGGGCCCAGATCCGTTGGCGGGTGCCTCCACCCAGAGGTCGGGGTTAATGCTGTTTAGATTGCCTCGGTCACAGCCCTCTGGGCTACTGCAACCTCCCCTTCGTCCCACTAGTGACTCACACGAGGTACCAGCGTTACTTTTCCCCAGTACACTTGCCCCCAGGCCGGTATCTCTCAGCTCACCCCGGAGACCCCCTGTAAAGTAAGGTACAGTTATATTGCAGTCACTATACAGTAGTTCACCAAAAATGTACAGACTAGCCAGGGTGTAGTTGCGAAACAAACAATCTGATTTATTAGAGGGGGAAAAAACAAGGACGAGGGGAATCAAGTTGATTGGCTTATCACTATACTTATCTACCTAGGGCTCTGTGCACAGGCCTGACTCTAATATTTACTGTCCCTGGGTACCCAAGCCCTAATGGCTAGTCCACCATGGCAGCTGGTTGAGGCCCTGACACAGATAGCCTTCACAATACTGATAAAAGTCAGAATGGAAAAGAGATATGGCTAGGCAGCCAGCAGTAGAATAAAACAACTTGAGACCAGTGTTGCCTTAGCAGGGAGCTACCCTGGGCCAGTACTCACGACTTCAGCAAGCAACAGTTTCTGCACCACTAGCAGGGCTAAGCCCAAGTTTCACCAGCCTCCTCACACATTTATATGGCAGCTCCAGAGGGGTACCACACCAGGCCACAGCCTCCAGGGTTTACATGAACTCTCAGCTGGCTAAGGTGCGGCAACGGCAGTTTCAGCTTTCCCGGGGACCGAGCGTGATTCAGCAGATTCTCCAGTCCTCCAAACAGGTCAAGCCTGGTGGGTAGCTGGGCTGGCACCAGCCTCCTCTGACCGCACGCAGCGGGTTTAATCTGACTCCTTCAACAGCAGACAAACGGTCAATGCAGGCCTTCACGTGCTTCCCGCGCGAACACTCCTCTAGCACAGAAGCACAGAGCTCCTCTTCTCAACAGCCAACGTGATCTGCCCCTTCTCAACATGGGCTTCCTTTACAATTTAAGGCCACTCATTTTATTGGCGGCACACCTGTCAGTCCATCACTCTTCTGCCCCTCAGTGGTGCGAAAGAAGCGCCATAGTCCATAATGCCTTCTCCAGCCTAGAAGCAATTACTCTATTGGTTAGACAGCTCCCCCGAATCCCGAGGTACTGACTGGTCCAAATCGCCAGTCAGGGACCAAAATGGAGGGGAGCATCAGGACAGTCCTTGCTGCAAAGAAAACAGGTTAGAACAGCTACGTTATCAGTTATTACCCCCAAATTATCCCCAGCAGCTGCGACACCTTTCAACGGAGCTCCCTCTGCACAATTCAGGGAAGGCAGAAGCAGAGTGATTATCCGGCAGTCCGGGCAGGACTTGAGCATGGCCACACTCAACCCCTTTCCAGACTAATCCCGACTGCGAATTAGGCAGCCTTTAAAGACAGGCACAGAGGCTTGGATAGCACTCCCGGCAATCACGGTGCAGCTGCTGCAGTGTAGGACACCAACCTGGCAGGAGGCAGCTAAGCGGGCCCCCGGGGAAGCTTTAAGGAACCCCCATTTGCAAGGGGGTTACGCCCTCCCTGGCCTGGAAAACTTGGCGTCCGTGTCAAGTGATGACCCTAACGTTACTTAAAGGCACATATCCTAATTGACATTACATCACACTTAACATGACCTACATGAATATTTACAGTGTACTATGGGTTATACAACATTGCGCACACATAACCCTTTGTTTCTCTTTTTCCCAATGAGGTCAATATTTCCTACTCATGGCCCTGGGGCTGGGGGAGCCGCTCCATTTCTGTTATGGGTGGGTCACCTAAAGCAGGGGCTCCACACCCAGCGGGTAATGCCAACAAACTAGAGTTATTCCCCAAAGCTAGCTTGGGGACACATACACCCCTTTGTGGACCACATTCAAGGGCAAGTCCACTGGCTGACCCAGTGACTCATAACTCAACTTTATTACAGGCCGTACTTCTCGGCTGGAGCGTCTAGGTGTCTCGGGGAACCCTGAAACAGGCACCGATTCCAACTCAGCCCCACTGACATTAGGGATGGGAACCTCTACAGGGGAACAGGGCTCAGTGCTCATAGTACTATTTGTGGCCTGACCCTCCACCCCAGGACCCACTTCACTGGGCTCAGCTGAGGGCTGAGTATCTACTGGTGAGGGACCATCAGGGCATTCAAAATATTCCTCCGGTTCTGGCATATCACTGGCTTGTCCCCCCACCCCCACCTCACTCTCTTCATCCGAGAAGTCAGATAATTCAGCCAGGTCAGACAGTTCAGCCAGGCCCAAGGACCCCACCCCTGGTGCTTGTCTGCTACCCAGCTCATCTTTTGGAGGTATCAGCTTGGGGACAAAGGATAGGACTCAGACAGTCTAGACGGGCCAATGTCATCTCCAGAATTAACAGGGGGATTGCCACGAAGCAGCTGGCTCAGTTCGTATGAGGGATAGTATTCAATATCATCGTCATTGTCTTCCGACACCGGTTGTTGATCATCTCCTTCTGTAGGGTTTGGACAAGGCTCTCTTGGTTGGCTTGCTGAAGGATCCACGGGTTTAGTTCTTTGCTTGGTAGCAGATCTAGTCACAGGCCGTGAGGGGGCGGCAGTTGAGGGTTCAGCTTCAATCAGGATTTGCCCGATTGGTAGCAAATGATTTCGGTGAATAGTTTTTACATCCTTGGAATTGTTTTTAGGTCACACTTTATACACAGGCAGATCGGCCAGTTGGCCCACAACAATGTGAGGGAGGTGATGCCATCGGTCAGCAATCTTGTGTTTCCCATGCAGCCCCAGATTTTGCAGCAACACTCGGTCCCCTTCTCTTAACTCCAAAGTCTTCATTTTCTTGTCATACCTCTCCTTATTGGCCAAGTTTCTTTTAGCAGCCATGGTCTGGACCAACTGATACGCACGGTTCAACTGGGCCTTCAGCTTCTGTACGTATTGTAGATAGTTTACTGCTTGCACTCCATCAGGTTAAACTCCAAAGCACACATCCAGGGGCAACCTAGCCTCTCTCCCAAACATCAGTAGGTACGGGGAGAATCCCATGGCATCACTCTTGGTGCAGTTATAGGCGTGAACCAGGGTACTGATTTGCTGGCTCCATCTCAGTTTGTCCTTGGGTTGCAATGTGCCCAACATGTCAAGCAATGTGCAATTAAACCTTTCAGGCTGGGGATCTCCCTGAGGATGGTAAGGGGTGGTTCTTGACTTTTGCACCCCCACAAAGACAGCATCTCTTTAATCAAGCGGCTCTCAAAGTCCCTCTCCTGGTCAGAATGGATTCGCTGGGGGGGCCGTAGTGGACAAAAAGTTTTCAACAAGTATCTTAGCCACCGTGGTTGCTTTCTGATCCTTAGAAGGGAACGCTTGTGCGTACCGGGTGAAATGATCGGTAACCACCAATATATTACTGATATTTCTCAGATCGGGTTCCAGACTTAAGAAATCAATGCAGACTAATTCCATAGGGGCACTAGTAGTAATGTTGACCATAGGAGCAGCTCTTTGAGGCAAGGCCTTCCTCTGCAAACACCGACTACAGGTCTTGACATACCGCTCCACATCTGCGCTCATTTTTGGCCAGTAGAACCAGGCTCGTACCAAATCGAGAGTTCGGTCGATGCCAAGATGTCCCATCTGATTATGCAGAGACTTTAAAACCAGTTCCTTTAACTCTGAAGGCAGCACCAGCTGTCGTCTGATGATCTGGTCATCTTTATGTAGTCTCTCGGTATAGTAGTTGGTTAATCAGCCTCAATTTGGGCCCTTCTTTATATAACAGGGTGGCTCTTAAGTCGGTAGAGGGCAATTTGGACACATGTCGCCCGGTCTGCAGGGTCCCCATCACCAGCTTTATCAAAGAATCTCAGGATTGAGCCTGTTGAAGACTAGTATTGTCAAAATGAGGCAATGAACTAGTATCCAGGGTGGAAAAATGACAATAGGCAGCAGGATACAGCTCTCAGAGGGCCCCAAGCAATCCACCATACAGTTCACAGCATCCGAGGACACCTGATCTTCCTTGTCAAATTTTTGGCAAAGAGCTCTTATGTCAGGCTCAGACAGCCTGACCCAATCAGCTTGGGGCATAGGTCTCTGGGAAAGGGCATCCGCATCTATATGGTTTAAACCAGCCCTGTATTCAACAGCATAGTTGTAGGTGGCTAAGGCAGAGAGCCACCTGTGGCCAGTGGCGTCCAACTTAGCTGAGGTTTGTACATAGGTCAGAGGATTGTCATCAGTCTTTACTAATATCTTGGCACCGTACAAATAGTCATGAAACTGATCAACAATGGCCCGCTTCAGAGTCAGGAACTCTAGCTTATACACGGGATAGTTTTTCTCTGATGGAGCCAAACTTCTGCTGGCAAACGCTACAGGTCTCAGGCCATTCGAGTGCTCCTGATACAACACAGCGCCCAATCCTTGAAGACTAGCATCGGTATGGAGAACGTAGGGCTTGGCTGGGTCAGCATAAGCCAACACGGGGGCATGGGTGAGTTGATATATAATGTCATAGAAAGCATCCTCACACTCAACAGTCCAACGATCTCCAAACAGTTAATTTGGCTGGAAATATCTCTTCTCGGTCTCGGGCCGCACAACTTTCCTATACTTTTTGTGGGTAGGAGGGTACCCCTGAGTGAGGTTGAGGAGGGGACGGATCACCCGAGAATAGTCCTTGACAAATCACTGATAGTATCCGCAGAACCCCAGAAACCATTACAACTCTTTCAAGTTCCTGAGTTGGGGCCAAGTAGTCAACGCCTCCACTTTGCTGGGGTCAGTCTCTATGCCCTCAGTAGACACTATGTGGCCCACGTATTTTACGGAAGTCTGGAAAAATTGACACTTATCTATCGACAGCTTGAGGCCAAACTCCTCCAACCGATCCAAGACCTTAAATATTCACTGCTCGTGTTCCTCCAACGAGCATCCAAACACTATGACGTCATCTAAATAGACCAGACACTCGAGCAAATTCTTATCCCCCACGGCCCTCTCCATCAGGCGCTGAAAGGTGGCTGGGGTGCCTGAAATCCCTTGAGGCATCCAAATGAATTCATAGAAACCCTGGGGGCAAATGAATGCAGTCTTCTCTCGGTCCCCTGAGGCCATCGGGATCTGGTAGTACCCACTATGAAGATCCAACACAGAGAACCACTTGCTGCCATTTAAACAGTCCAACGCGTCCTGTATTCGCAGCATGGTGTACTGGTCGGGGATGGTCCGCCGATTCAAAGTGCAATAGTCTACACACATCCGAACTGTCCCATTCTTCTTCCTTACCACCATGATGGGGGAAGCATAGGGGCTTCTGGACTCTTGTATCACACCAGCAGCCAACATCTCTTGCAGATGTCGCCGTACATCATCGATGTCAGCCGGGGCCAAGCGCTGGTATCTCTCTGGGAAAGGCCTTTCGTCATGCAGCCGAATGTGATGCTCAGCCCCTTGCACACATCCCACATCCCATTCTCTCAGAGAAAATACCTGGTCCCGTTGGGCAAGCTTCTCACTGATCCTCTTTTTCCATGCAACCGGCAATGGGGAGTCACTGAAATCGAACAGATCAGGAGTAACTCGATCGTCTGCCTTGGGACCCCTGCTACTTGGCAGCACTGCGGTATCTGCACAATGGACACTTGCCAGGGTGCACCCTCTTCTTATTCGAATCTCTTTGTCGGACACATTATGCACTTGAACCATCACTCTCTTGACGTAAGCATGAGCTCTAGCCGGCAAGATACTGGGCTTTATCAATAGTCCCTCAGGCAATCTCCCCTCCCCAGGCACGTCCAACATCAACAACTTGTTCTTGACATCCATCCTTAATCGTACTTCTCCCTGCAAGACACACTGGTCATTTGGGGCTAGTATCACTGGAACCGGATCCTTTTTCCACACCACCCCCACTTGGCTCTCAGGTTCCTCTTGACCAACTCTCCGCTGGGAGGCAACTGCTTTTTGGAGCACAGCGGGTATTTTTAGAGCTCGCCCAATTTTGCATGTCTGTCTCTCTGAGCACAACTGGGCCAATCATCCAAACATATGAGCATTCATTCCAATCAACAAAGGCACCCCATCATACAGTCCAGTGGGTGGGCAAACTAAAACTAAAGTTTACACCTGCTCATCCATTCCAGTCACAGATGTCGAGAATGATAACCAAACTCGGATATACCCCAAATACGGATATGTCTTGTCGCTCAAACCCCACACATGTAGTCCATTCAAGGGTTGCAGGGGCACCTCGCGTAAATGTGCCTGGTACCAATCCTGAAACATGATGGTTACCTGAGAGCCACTGTCCAATACAGCCCAAGTGGGAATCCCATTTACTCGCACCGGGGTCTCCATAGAAGGCCCGACCACATCAGACCAGTCGGGAGCCACAGCATTGAGGGTCGACTGAGCCTGGGCCCGAGTCACAAAACTTTTCCTAGGGGGTCGAGACTGTGTCCGGCAATGCCAAGTGATCAATCTACTGTTAACTTTCCTTAAGTTCTCTGGCCTCTGACACTCAGGTTGAAAATGCCCATCTTCTCCACAATGGTAACAGAACTTGGGGTCCCGGAGAGCACTGTTAGGCAGTGGGCCCCGTGTCTGTGGGGGGCCCTGAGAGGGGTGAGGGGGCTCCCTTGAACCAGGGGTCTGGTTTCAGGTTATCTCAGGGGCCTTAGACCTAACAGGATACATAGCAGATTGTTTGAAGTCCCTCACCAGTTCCCGTAAATTCCTCACCTCGGCCCTCAACTCACTCTGTACATGGGGGTCAGAGGAAACAACTCACATTCCCACAACACCAGAAACATCTTAGGATCCCTCAGAACCTCTGTACAGGCTGACCTCCTCAGGAGTACTAGGCTCAGGGGTCCCACTAGGGTTCACCGCCCCCACACATGGCTCCCACCCATCTTCATCAGTCTCCACCTCTCTAATTTCCCTCATTAACTGACAATATTCAGGCAGGGTGGCCCATCGATCGTACAACTTAAGTTTCAGCAGTATTACACTAGAGAATCTGGCAGATTTTAAAACATGTTCCAACCTGACCTGATTTAGGACTGAGGCAGTGATTCCCCATTTTCTATAGGCCTTCTGCAAGGCCCGCTCCACCCTAGTGATGAAGGCAGACAGCTTCTCATTCCTCCACTGCTTAACAGACCTGAATTTCCATAATAAATCTTCACCAGTCTCTGTACTCCCAAACACCCCTTCCAAAGCAGAGAGATACTCTGCGGCAGTGGCTTCCAGGCTGGTGGCCCGAAAAAACCTAATGGCTTCCAAAGCGAGACCCCGCAAGCTCTCCATCAGTCTCTTCCTTTTCTCCCCCTCAGAGCATTTCCATTCCTGGACTAAGAGGGTGGCATAGTCCATCCAAGCCTCCAGGTCATCCTCCCCTGGAGGCACGGGCACCGATCCAGAAAAAAGCTTTAACTTATGGTAAGAATTGAGCTGTATAGGTGGGACCACTAGGGGCAGGGAAGCCAACACAGAACTCTTGGGGGGACAGGGGGAGGCGCTGGGGGAACCCTGAGGGGTAGCGTCGCTGGACAAATCCAATGCTTGCAGCAGCTCCTGAGTAGTTCTCCTCTCCACAGCCAGCAATTTAAGCAGTTTGTCTTTAAAACTATTTGTTTGGGGGGACACCCCGGGGTGACTGACCCACTGCGGATATGAATTAGCCTCCACCCCTGTGAGGCACCCTCTGGATAAATCACGGGAGGTACCTTCTCGGGGTCAATGACCACACTGCACAGGAGTAGCACCTGCAACGTCTGGTCGAGCAAGTCAGCCATACGCCCTTTCACCTCCACAAACATTTTACTCGCTCCGCTGCAGAAATGATATCAGCAGCTGGGTTTCCTAAAGGCACATTGAGCAGTAACACAATTTTCTGGGAGTCCAGCTCTTTGGCCTCACCACACCCCATCAGTCTGTATACCATGGTCTTAACAGGTCCCAACTTAATTTTTCCCAACATATCCCCGTCCACTTTTTCCATCTCTGGTGTACTTCCCCACTTGGCCACTAAGGGACGCTAATCCCAGCAGTGCTTCCAATTTTTAATCCCCAGGGGGCGCTACCCTTAGGGCTACAACCCTGGCCTGCCTCCACGGAGACAGGGTAAGGGGCCCAGATCCGTTGGCGGGTGCCTCCACCCAGAGGTCGGGGTTAATGCTGTTTAGATTGCCTCGGTCACAGCCTTCTGGGTTACTGCAACCCCCCCTTCATCCCACTAGTGACTCACACAAGGTATCAGCGCTACTTTTCCCCAGTACAATTGTCCCCAGGCCGGTATCTCTCAGCTCACCCCGGAGACCCCCTGTAAAGTAAGGTACAGTTATATCGCAGTCACTATACAGTAGTTCACCAAAAATGTACAGACTAGCCAGGGTGTAGTTGCAAAACAAACAATCTGATTTATTGGAAGGGGAAATAACAAGGACGAGGGGGAATCAAGTTGATTGGCTTATCACTATACTTATCAACCTAGGGCTCTGTGCACAGGCCCGACCCTAATATTTACTGCCCTGGGTACCCAAGACCTAATGGCTAGTCCACTGTGGCAGCTGGTTGGGGCTCTGACACAGATAGCCTTCACAATACTGATAAAAGTCAGAATGGAAAAGAGATATGGCTAGGCAGCCAGCAGTAGAATAAAACAACTTGAGACCAGTGTTGCCTTAGCAGGGAGCTACCCTGGGCCAGTACTCACGACTTCAGCAAGCAACAGTTTCTGCACCACTAGCGGGGCTAAGCCCGAGTTTCACCAGCCTCCTCACACATTTATATGGCAGCTCCAGAGGGGTACAAAACCAGGCCGCAGCCTCCAGGGTTTACACGAACTCTCAGCTGGCTAAGGTGCCGCAATGGCAGTTTCAGCTTTCCCGAGGACCGAGCGTGATTCAGCAGATTCTCCAATCCTCCAAACAGGTCAAGCCTGGTGGGTAGCTGGGCTGGCACCAGTCTCCTCTGAACGCATGCAGCAGGTTTAATCCGACTCCTTCAACAGCAGACAAATGGCCAATGCAGGCCTTCCCGCACTTCCCGAGCGAACACTCCTCTAGCGCAGAAGCACAGAGCTCCTCTCTTCTCAACAGCCACAACGCATCTGCCCCTTCTCAACATGGGGCTTCCTTTACAATTCGGGCGCTACCCGGTTTTATTGGCCGGCACACCTGTCAGTCCATCACTCTTCTGCCCCTCAGTGGTGCAAAAGAAGCGCCATAGTCTATAATGCCTTCTCCAACCTAGAAGCAGTTACTGTATTGGTTAGACAGCTCTCCCGAATCCCGAGGTACTGATTGGTCCAAATCGCCAGTCTGGGACCAAAATGGAAGGGAGCATCAGAACAGTCTTTGCTGCAAAGAAAACAGGTTAGAACAGCTACGTTATCAGTTATTACCCCCAAATTATCCCCAGCAGCTGCGACACCTTTCAACGGAGCTCCCTCTGCACAATTCAGTGAAGGCAGAAACAGAGCGATTATCCAGCAGTCCGGGCGGGACTTGAGCATGGCCACACTCAACCCCTTTCCAGACTAATCCCAACTGCGAATTAGGCAGCCTTTAAAGACAGGCACGGAGGCTTGGATAGCACTTCCGGCAATCACGATGAAGCTGCTGCAGTGCAGGACACCAACCTGGCAGGGGGCAGCTAAGCGGGACCCCGGGGAAGCTTTTAGGACCCCCATTTGCAAAGGGGTTACACCAAGAACTTGAAAGCCCATCTACTGTACCCAGCCAGATTGCACCTAGAGACTCTGAATGCCACTAAATTGTTTACAGACCTGCTGAATGCTGCACCTTACCTTGAGGATCTTGGGGTGCAGTTTCCAATCCCAAAGAAAGAATGTCTGAAAAGGGAGCTCCTCTGATCTGCTTTGGAGGTAGCTAGAGGGGGAACAGCAGGAACAGACCTCAGGATATGAAACAACCTCCTCTGCACTCTGCTACAGCAGGAGACAACAGGACTATGGAGACTGGAGGCATAAACACGGAGGAGAAAGGCAGAGAAATGGATATTTGAGCAGCAGACAAGCAGGCTCAGCTTCACCACTAACTATGGCAGTATATCAGATGAATGGCATTGAACAACTGACCACCTCTAAACCAATATGGACTTGTACTCGATACCATTTTAAAAAGTAATCCTGTGTGCTGAGCAATAACTGAACTGCTACAAAGGCAGGACTATGTTTTAAATGTGACATTGTTAATGAGTTGTAAGAATCCATTTAAAGCTGCAAGTTTAGTTCTCAAAAAGAATCAAACACCTCAAACATTGAGTGTTTTATTCTTTCAGACTGTGGTGAACTTTTAAAGGAGACAGGCATGGGGCAGACCAGGCAAAGCAGGTGATTGCTACAATTGGCATCCTAATGGGTAAAAGAAAAGTAGTATGCACACCATTGCTAGAAATTCTGGAAGGAAAATATATTTATTTGAAGGCAAACCTCAACACATCGATACATAGTGTGTTCTCAGGCTTCTTCAATGTCAGGCAGTCCTGCTAGTGTCTCTCCCCTCCTGTGTTCCCACCAAAACAAAATGCAGTTCCCACCAGCCCTGCTGCCCTTTCTCTTGGCTCGCAACTTGCATCAGTGCCAGTGAACTTTTACTTACCTGTTGCTTCCTGAGTCCTGGAGCTCTGCTCCACCACCAAAATGATATGTACTCATGGATTCCAATATAAATCCCAAAAAAGGTCCATGCTACATAGCTGACGCCATATCGTTGAGCTTCCTGAGGCCATCTTGCGTACACCAGGTGGCTTTCATTGCATGGGATATGCCAGTGGTAGAGTTGGTAGACCTCATTAACATGCCCCATGCAACAAAAGCCACCTGGTGTGCTCGAGATGGCCGTGGGCAGTGAACTGGCAAACTAGTGCACCAGTCTGATGAACCTTCTAGGGTTTGACAGCCAAAGTTTGCGTGGCTGAACTTTGGGAGGTTTGCACAGCTCTAAAACCAATCAAGGGAGGAGGGGACTGGAAGAAGGAAAGGACAAGGAATTTAAAATTGTGTTAAATCCCATACATATGGCTAACAAGTCAGTTTAAAACTGCTTAGTTTAATTATATTCAACATGTCGCCTTTGCACTACTGCATGTAGCATCCTGACCCAATCCAGCAATAAGCATGCCTCTGCCACAGTCTGTAGATTAGATCAGTAAATTCACTGGGGATGGCAATCGGACCAGAAATGTGAATACCAGAAAGTGTTGTGCCAGATGTGCAACACAACAGGGTAATGCCAGTATAGAATTTAAAACCTCATGTAGTGGTCAGGTGAACCAGATGGAGAATGAGGGGTGTATCGCCTCCACTGAAGGCAGTCAGTGGCAGTAAGCCATTACTTGCATACAGCCCTATTAGAGCGTCAAGCTGTGGTGACACAAAAATGATCCTCAGACTAGCCTGGCCCTACACGTACAATGGCAAACCTAATACTGTGTGCTTGTTCCCCAGAAACTCTGGTAAAACTTTAGCTAATGGCTTAGTCTGCAAACATTAATAGGACCTTAAAGGTACCTGATATCCCAGGTTGAAAGAAATAGAGGAGGATGGAGGCAACCTGAGGGACCCGCCTGTAAAGAGTAGCATATGATAAGACACCACAGTGGCTTCTTCTGGCCTTGGCCTTGGGGTACTGGCTCAAGCACATACAGATAAGCTGCGCTCCTGTCACCTCTCCCTTGGAAAACTATAAATGCCTGAGGATACTACATGGGTTGTAATGGCAGCCTAGATTCTGGGAGGTGCTCACTGGCCTGGAAGCCTGGTACTTGCATGGACCCTTCTCCTCCAAGGAGGACCAGGTGGTCAGATGGACCTCTCAGATGCAAGATGCATCAGGGACCACAGCATTTAAGATCAGTGTGATGCGTGAACTCTGTGCATCAAGCTACATTAGAAACTAATACTGACTGTGTGCATGGCACACTTCCAGCCATATGGCTAGCCACTTGGAGCAGGGGGTGACCAGATGGCAGCAACCTTCCCTTAACATAAGTGTCTCCCCACAAGTGGGCTTAGGGTTGCATGTCCCCGGTGTGGACAGCACTCAGTGTAACTGAAGTCTGCTTGGGGGGGTGAATGCCACGGCCCCATTCACACATCCAGAAAGAACAACTGAAGATGAATAAAGCCGAATAAGCAGACCTGGTACATTACCCCCCACTAGTGGGTTTTAAAGGGAACAAGTAACGAAATGAGCTGCAGGGGAGACACACAATCTCTATACCCAGATATGGGCTAGGTGCCATTAACTTAACCAGTCAAGTAGCCTGCTTGGTACTTTAACATACCGAGGGGAGAGTTTAGACTTCAGTATCTTTTATGAACATACAAATTTTCCAGCAGGTAAAGGCCTTATGGTTTATCGAGTCTGCTCGAGTGTGCAGCTAGCAACCCTTATAATGCAGCTGCCTCTCCCTCCCCTCCCCTTCCCCTCCCTCTTACCCTACCCCATCCCCTTTTAAAGCAGTCCACTGTTCTACAGGATACCGCTTCTGCAGGCAACGCTTTCCACCCAGACACCACTCTCTCCATAAAAAAGTGTCTTCTCATTTCCCTCCTGAATCTTCCCCCCCTCCAATCTGAGATCATGACCTCGAGTGTCCCTACTCCCCCTTAACTTGAATAGTCCCTCTATGCCTGTCTTGTTTATTCCCTTCATGTACTTGAAGGTTTCAATCATATCACCCCTGTCTCTCTTCTCCTCTAGTGCGTACATGTTCAACTCCCTCAGCCTTCTCAGGTAGGGTACGTTCCCTAGTCCTTGGATCATCTTTGTTGCCATGCACTGCACCCCTCCAATACCTTAATGTCCCTCTTCAGATATGGTCACCAGTACTGCATGCATCCACACATATGGTTGGGTTGCCATTTGGGACACTGGCATGGTGAAGGCTCATGCTGGGTCTGCTACTACTCCTGTTCAATCCTCCTAACACCAAGGATACCAGTGTCACACATTCAGCTCACCACAACAGGGTTAACCCCTTGTCCCAGAGGATATTACTCCCCTAACTTGACCTAGGAAGCAGTGGAGGAGGGGCAGTATGTGGTGAAGCCCTATGGTTCAAAGTTCTGTGGGAAAAATATTCTGAAAACCTGGTATTTAGAGTATGCCACAATCACGTTGAGCCAGAGTGGCCCTGCCAACAACAAACATCCCACACTAGGGATTTTTTACACGGTTTTATTGTCCTCACTTTGCCTGTTATTTCGTTGTTTCATAGTTAAGGGTATGAAGACATGAGTCAGCAGTTACCCCCCCATACCTCTCAACTGTCCCTGATTTTCAGGGATGTCCCTGATTTTTCCTCAAAATTTTCCTCTGTCCCTCGTAAAATTTGTGTTTTTGTGACAGAGGAGTGGGATTAAAATCACAAAATAATGTCAAATATTAAAGATTCAGACTTGTTCTTCTTCAGAAAATGCATCTTAACACAAATCCTCTTATTCTATCAGCATTTTGAATGAATAGTATCGATTCTTAAGATGTGTCTCTGATTTTGGATCTTTGTCTCTGATTTTTTTAAGCTTGTCCCTGATTCAGGAGGCAAGAGGCTGAGAGGTGTGCCGTAGACATCCTGTGGGAAGCTGTGCAAACAGCATTCTACAAAAGAAGAGACATATATTTTCAGTGCATAAATTGGGACTTTAATGAAAGTATTAATGTTTAATGTAAATGACATTAACAATCTGATTAAAAGAAAGAATTACTGAACCTCATAAGAGGAGAGCGGTGCGAAATCCACATTCATTCAGGAGATACCCTCAACTCCACAGGAAGCCCAAAAAGTTGAAAAATTGGGATTCTCGCGTTTTCATGCATCTCTGGGAGGGGAGGAAGAAAAGAGCGGTATTGACATCAAATACTCTCCCATCCGCAGCCTGAGAAGTGACTGCAGATCTGGGAGGCAGATATTTGTTGATCACTGGGGAAATCCAAGACATCCGGTCACCCTGGTGAATGTGTACCCCACCCCACCCCCACCCTGGGCTCTCTGTTTTTATTTTATGCTAAGTTGTTGAAACTGGTAGAAAAGACAAGGGTATCCTAACCACAGAAGAAAACGACACAACGTCCTACATCCTGGGCTTAAACAACTCAGTGCCAAAGAAAGTAGCAGCTCTGCTAAGAGAGCTGGGGATTGGGATATCTGGCGACACAAGTACCCTGCAGCCAAAGAATACACATGCTACTCACCTCCTTTTAAAATCTAAAAGAGCAGACACATATATTACACTCATGCAGAGCATCACAAGCTTTGAATCCATGTGGGTGGGCTTGCTGACCCTATCAGACCACCAGCCAGTGTTCCTGGAGGTAGACTTACAGATACCATGGAAAAGAACACACTGGAGACTGAACACCTCCCTATTTAGGGAACCCAACTTCTTGAGGGAACTCAAGGAAGAACTGAAAACAGTTGTCTGAAAAAATGACAAACCAGGGATTATGCCACAGATGCTATCGAACTCTGCCAAGACACTACTGAGGGGTAAGCTTATTTCAGTAGCAGCATACGAGAAAAGGGAGCATAAAATGAAACTGACAACACTCACTAAGACCCTACGAGGGCTCAAAACCAAACAAACAATTAAATGGGACAGGAATAAAGAGAGAGAAATAAAGCAGGCTAAAACCAAAATTCTAGTCCTACAAAAGGCTGAGATGGAAAAGGCACTACTCTACCTTAAACAAAAGTGCTACAAAGGTGGAGCCTGAGCTGCCAAATTATTAGTATTTAGACTGAGAAAATATGCTGCCAAATTGGCAGTCACCAAAATCCACCATCCTCAGGCAAACAACTTTGTCCATGAAATGGAACAAATCTTGGATGCATTTGTAAACTACTGCAAGGCACTATACAGCCCTCATGAGGAAACCGCAACCTCTGCCTAAAGGGATTTTCCCCACTCTTTAGCTTTACCTAAGTTTAGTGAGGCACAGGGCCCCCATCATGGACCTGGAAATAGACAATGCCATCTATGTTGTTTCTCTTGTGAGATTGTAATCTGTTCTTCACTGTAACTTGCCTGTCATACTGACATGGAACATATGTAAAAGAGCTGATACCTCAAAGGTGTTTAATCCGAGAGCTAAATAAATAAATAAAATTAAATTAACAAATCTTAAATCAAGTGTCTGGGCCCGGATAGCTTTAGCAGAGAGTTTTACAAAACTCTTCAAGAAGAGGTAACTGCCCTACATAAAATAATCTTTAGTGAGGTGGGGGGGGGGGAGAGGCCTTGCCACGCATCTGGAACTATGTCACCAGAGTAGTCTTGCAGAAAGAGAGGAAAATACCTCAAACATTGTAGTTCCTACTGCCCCATTTTGCTTCTCAGCATGGATTACAAATATATACAGCAATACAGGTGAAATGCCTGAACCCCCTGTCACAACTGATCTTGACCAGACTGGCTTTATCATGGGCAGACAGGCACCAGACAATGTCAGATGTACAAATAATATTACAGACATGATAGCATGCCAAAAAATACCAGCCTGCAGCACGAGTTTTGATCCTGAAAAAGCCTTCAATAAAGTAGTCTAGAGCTTTTTATTCCTGGTTCTGGAGCAATTTGGATTTATGAATTCATCACTGGGATAAAGCACTGTACTCCTCTCCACAGACATTTGTCTGAACAAATGGTGACGTCTCCCATAGATTTAATTTATACCACGGGATGTGGCAGGTCTGCCCCCTTTCACCCATATTTGCCTTGTATATAGAACCCCTAGAAAAATGGATTAGGAATAACTCCAAAAGAGAGGGTATAGAAGTGGGGGACACACCCCAAAAGATAGCACTGTATGCAAACAACGTCCTGCTGTGTGTATCACACCTGGAAACCACCATAGAAGAAATTTGGAAGTGCCTAGAGTGCCTCAGAGCACATGCAGGCTACATCCTAAATAAAACAAAGATGCATGTGATCAGATTTAACTATAACCCCTCAAGACACATCCAAGAGCAGCTCCCACTAAAGTGCCAAGTCAGACAAATGAAATACTTAGTTCAGGTCACTGAAAACCTCTCCAAACTATATAAAGCCAGTGTTGCCCCTTTAACGCAAAACATACAAGAAGTCGTGAACAGATGAACTCTAGTAAATTTTCCACTACATTCTAGAACAGAGTTCCTCACCAAGAATATTCTAGCAAGACACATGTATCTTTTTCAGAGCTTCCCCGGTCCGATACCAAAAAAAAACCTTTTCTCCTGTTTTAAAAATCTTTCTCAAAATGCCTATGGGCCAGCAGATGACCCTGGATAAAATATGAACTCCTGCAAATGGGTAAAATAGCAGGAGGGAGAGAAATACCAGATCTAGAAAACGACTAGTTTGTGGTGCATATGTGATCACTGCTTCTGTGGATGCCCCCCTAATATAAAGCCACCTGGAAAATACTAGAACAAAAGGGAGGAGAGTGCGGCTGCCTTAGGAGCAAGAGCGATGGATATAGGCTTTAGAAACAAATTCTGACATTGTCTTCACAGTAGTCTGCTCTGCACTTGCAGTGGAATACAAAGTGTGGAACATTCAATTTACACCCTCAAACTCTGGCAATTTAGGTGGGTAACATAGTATCAAACATTCCCACTGGCAGCAATAGATCCCACCTACGGAAGATGAGCTCACCAAGGGCTGTGCTCACTGGTGCAACTACAGAAGAGAAGGAACCTGATAGATTGTCAAACCCTACAGCAAACTTTCAACTAGCCACTACAGATCACTGCAGGCACTGCCAAGTCAGGGCCCACATTCAAGTGCAGAGTAGGACCTGCCAAGAACCACCACTTATCACACATGTTATGGCAACTGTGGAGGCCATGCTAAGGGGGGGATAAATAGACATAGGCCTTATTCACAAAGCTAAAAATTTGATGCAAGGTCTCTGCAACAGTCAGAATTGATGCAAGGGGCATCTTTCATCAAAAATTGCCCAGACTGCAATTCATGAACACAGGATACGGAAACCTCAGGACTCCTTGCAAACAACAGTTCAGTGCCAGCCCTGCCCCTGATTCAAGGGATGCACCATGGTGCTAGGAGGCTTTCAGCAGACAAGATGCAGTATTCTCTATGGAGGGATTCAGGAATCCCCCCCCCACAAGGTGCCCGATCTGTGACAAACCAGTCCAGAGCTGGTTCAATGGCTTATGCGCCATCCATGGAGCCATCGAAGGGTGGGAGGAAACCTGTGTTGCTGCCCACCCATGGTGTCCCGTGCCCCCACAACACCTGGAGAAGTCAGTGGTGTCTTGCCCACAGGGTCCTCTCCCCCAGTGCAGGTTTTATCAATAGGCTAAGTAGGCTGCAGCCTAGGGGTGACAACTGTTAGGGGACACCTGAGAAATAAGAGGCACTAAAAAAATTTGACTGGCTCAGTGGCTCTGGGCATCACTGCCCCACCCCTGAAACTCAGTATCAGTCTGTGCCCCCCAGGAACTCAGTGTCAGTTTGTGCCCCCCTGCAACTCTGTCTTGCCTCTCCCCCAGATTGACCAGATCAGTCCAATTAATGGCACATGTTGATTTTAAAATCCAGTGCATGTGCACTGCTCATGTGCAGCTGACACCCATGCCAAATTGATGAAGAGAGTGGCCAGAGAATGCTTGCTGGGCAGGGTGGATAAGGCGTGGTGCACCCCACATAAGTCACGGACGTCGCTGTTGACCGGTCGACAACAGTACTAGCAGTAGAGGTGCCAGCGTCTACCACATTAGAGATTCAAGAGAGAGAGAGAGTACTCACAGCTGAGTCTGGGTGGAGGACAGAGTGGGAGTACGGCGGTTGGAGCGGGTTAGGGTACAGTCCAGAGACCAGACCTGACATGACTGTCAGTCAGGTTCTTCTTGCTCCGAGTCAGCATCACGTGTGTGACAGTCCCCGGCCACCCCACATCTGATTGGCCGGTGGCTACCACAGCCAACAGGTGAGACTATACAAGTGTCTGAGAGAGCGACGCTCAGCAGTGCCGAATGCCTTCAAGGGACAAATGAATGAGAGGAGAGACCACACCAGACCAGACCTGAGACAGTGGGTGAGACAGTGACCAGGTCACACCAGCACCAGGCGACGGTGAGTGTGAGTGAGATTTGTGATGACCACCACAGTCAGTAGTCAAAAAAATTGCCTAAAGAGGAATATGGCCCAGATTGAAACCTGCGGGGTTGGCAGGACCAGGGGCCTTGTCCTGCAGGCAGCCCTGACTAAACAAAGTTTGGGGGGGAGAGAGGGGGACTTCAGTTCAGGCTTGCTTAGACTGGGCTTGGCTTGGGGGCACTGACAGTGACTTGCCTTTAATTTCCCACTTATTGTCTGCATTCACTGTCAACAAAAATGAAAATATTGTCAGTCAGCCTCCTTGTGAAAAAAGGCCAAAGTAATGAATATGTGCAAACAGTAAAACCAGGAATTATAAAAAATGAAATGATTCTAACTCTGTGTGTGTGTGTAGCAGGTAGTGGCAATTCATTTTTACACTCCCTCGTGTAATGTCAGTGTGCAGACTCATAGTCTGAATTAATTTTGCAGAGCTCAGCTCTTAAGGTTTATGGACATCAAAGATCACATACTGTAACTCTGGAGTGTAAAGACAGCTAAAATAACACATTGCCTGCTATGCATTATTCTCTATTTAATTTCTGAACACCACAAATAATGGTATATATTTATTATCTGGGACTGGACAATAGTAACCTGTGCCCTTATTTATAATGAGGAATAGTACAGACAATTTATTCTGGCTGTTCAGTGGTCCCCATCCCAAACCTGCAACACCCTGCCATCTTTCTTCAGAAGCTCACAGACAAAAACGGAGGAGGGGAAAGGTCCCAGAAACGGCTTGGTGCAGCAGATAGCTTTGACCCTGGCCAAAGACTAAACACTATAAAGAATGCACCATCCAGGTCTACATATTCTGGAGGTGGATGTATTTCATTACATACATTCAGAAAGTGCTCATCATTGCAGGAATGTACCAAATTATGCTACTTGGTGAGACAAACACACCCCAGCATTTCATCTCGCTTGAAGGCTTTGACTAAGGGCAATGTGCAGTTTATTGGAACAGCCTTTTATACTCAAAATTTTAATGGTGCAGTACATGCTTAGTATTCTTTGGACTGCAGAATTTATAGATATCCCCATCTCCTCTTGTACCTGATGCAGGATAGGAAAGTAATTTGTTTTTCCATTAATCGTCTTTACGGTGACAGCAGTATTCTGTCTGTTTTAAATGTGGATTCCTGCATGAGATTTTGTCTATTGTTATTTTTTGTTAAAATGACAATAAACAGAAAGTGCAAACAAAGTCAGTATTCTAATTATTTAATTGTTCTTCTGTGAATGTGTTGATGCCATCCCCTGCCGTGTTTGGTAGGGGCGCCTGAAGTTTCCAGCCTTGGGGCGCCATGTGAGTTAATGCGGCACTGTCCTCCCCCCATGTTGCCAGACATATGGCAGCTGCCCCCACACCCACGGACAGCACAAAAATGGCAGTGGCTGTGGAATATCCCCATCAGGGACCTGTTGCCACCCATCTGTGCCCTACCTGCCCTCCTCATCCCCCGTCCTGTCCCACACCACCCAGCCAACCTCCAGGTCGGTCTCCAGTAATAGGTGCCGATGCTGCCTGACCACCCTGCAGCTTGCAGCAAACCTCTCCCACACACCTTGACTCTGGTGTACAGCAACATATGTTGCAAATTGTAGGGGTTTGGCACCGGAACCACTCCCAATAGTGAATCAGGAGCAGGGTCCCTGGCGTATCAGGGATCAACACAAGCTGCAGTTTGCCACAACTTGTGTTGCTCTATGAGGGGCTTTCTGAATCAGGCACCATGTCTCTGCCCTTTATAGTGCACTGTGAGACTTACATATAGACCATGCATACAATGTTAAGCATAAATGGGAGTGGGGAAATGACACAGAACTAACAGACAAGGAATGGGCTATGGTCTTCCAATCATCTTTCCAAATCACCAGCTCTCTGCTATGGCAAGAGTTTTCCTGGAAGGTGAGGACCCCTTATTTCTACTCCTGCAATACAGAGTAAATGGACCTAGAACTCCTACCAGGCTTGCTGTAGAATCTATTCCAAAACCAAGGCACATCACTCGCATATATTCTGGTTATGCCTTAAGTTTACCAAATTCTGGGAACAGATTATAGACACTGTTAAGGAGCTCTTCATGCTAGATGCACCACTAAATGTTCAGCAAGATATCCTTGTCCTTCTTCCAGTTGGGGTGTGAGGAAAAGGCATGACATATCTTTGGCATGTGCTCCCGGTGGTGGCTCAAAAAGCCATAACTAGACAGAGGATCCAATCACAACCCCTCAGACATGAGCAGTGGTTGGAGATAATTGCCAAGATTTGTCATATGGAGTAGCTCTCATACCAAATAAACCAATGTGAACCAAGCTTTACCTACAGATGGCTGTGGAAACATCAGCAATGCTGGACCTGCCTTGGCTCGACTCATGATAGGGTTGAATGCGAAGCCTGTTTTTCTATGGATTCCCATACATAAGAGATCCACACATTGAAGTGGGGTTGTCTGTTCCCCTCCTTCGAGTGCAGGTGTTTCATGCAGGAAGTCATGGCATGGTCCTTGGGTCTTTCCCCTCAGTCCTTTCACAGCACTTCCCATGATGAGGAAGCATCAGGTCCTCCTCGACCTTGCTTCACTGAGGCATCCAAGACCCTGAAGAGTGGGTCTGGTAGACAGCTGGCTCTTTCAGGCCAGCCAGCTGAGCACCCCAAATCTGTCTACCCTGGGCAGCAGACGTCACCAATGGTGAGGCCGAAGCTATATACTTGGTCTACACTGGTGGACACCTCAGTGTCATGGCCTGGTGTCACCACAGCTCCTGACACCATCTGTGATATCAGTGAGCAGGGTGGTGCCAGCCAGGATGTTGAGTCCCCTCCTTTCACAGTTTGTAGTGTCTGGAGAGGAATAGGCACCAAGGCAGTGCAGTGTCCAGTTGTCAAGGTGCTGGTGTTGGTCTTTCCCAATGTAGCCATTGTGGGTCTGTGGGTGGAGTCGATGCTGGCCCTGCTGATGGGTGTGGCACAGGGCATGGAGCTGGTCCTGGGCCTGACACCAGCCAAGGTGCCAGTGATGATGTTGTCCCTACATCTTTTCCTGGTTATGGTGCTGTTCACAGCACTGAGTCAACTCCTGATGCCGCGAGCAGTGTCAGGGATAGGGATGAAAATGAGGGTGGTGTTGGACCTGACAACGGGTCCAGCAATGAGGGCAGTGCTGTCAGCACCAGAGAGAAACCAACGTCTAGGCCTGTCCTTGGCATGAGCCTGGTGCTGGTGGTGGTACTAGCTTGGGGTCGGAAGATGGCAGGAGCATACAGTTCTCTCAGGACCTGCAGGTTGAGCCTGCCACTGATGCTGACCAGAGCTGCCCCAAGGGGATTGTATGGCTCCTCTCTCCTCAACTGGGATTCTCCCCCACCATGAACACTGACCTAGGTGTTCCTCTTGTGTAGGTCGGCATTGTTTGGGTGGTCCTGCCAGACACTCCCCTTGGGTGAGGTCTTCTTAGCATCCCTGCAGCCCAGTTATAGGACCAGGAGCCTCTGGCTCTTGCTTTTCCTCTTGGGCAATACTACCTCTGCCAGAGCTCCCAGGGATCATGGGCCCTATGGGGCCAGTTACCTGGTCTCAACATGGAATTGTGTCTGGTGCCTTGTACCAGTATCATAGACATGCTGACCAGGTTTAGTTCCAACCCAGCCCCCTGGCACCATACATTTCCATGTCCAGCACCTCCTTTCTATCAACATCCTCCTCCTCTGAGCTTCTCTACACATGTCCTTGGCCTCTGAGTACTCCCTGCACCAGAGATTCTTGCTGGACATGTTGCAGGCACTGAACATTGGCAAAATTGCTAGCAGCAGTACAGTGTCCTTGTAGCTGGGTCTTCTAGGAGATTTCAGTGATTCCAACTGTATCATCCCTCCTTGGCCTACAGCCTCCAGGGAATGTTCAAGGACAGTCTGGAGACATCACTTAGCACTCCCTCCACCCCCAAGGGATGTCCCGCAGTGGTACCATGCACCCTCAGGCTCTGCAGGAGCACTGCCTCACCCTGCTTCAGGGATGGAGATATTGACCTCCTGAAGTAGACTCTGCTCAGACAGATGCTTTGAGCAGGAAGGTATTCACCTCAGCTCACACCAAAATGTGCATTGCTGTACATTAGGCACACCAGTCAACTTACAACAAACACCTGTGAGCTCAGTTAGGTCATCTCCAAGCTGCCATGCCACAAATGGAGTTAGCTGAGCAAGCCATCTGCCTTTCTACCAAGGGCCTGGAGCTGGCAAGGCGAAAGTCAAGGGCATTTTATGATCACAATGAAATGACCTCTAGGCTGGTGGGAACTGTAGTCTGCAATCGGCTCCCAATTCCAAGGGGCTCACTTCTTCTCCTGTAGACTCAGACAGAAGTTATCGGGGCACCCTCATGCTCATTTGCTTGGCCTTGACCAGTTTTGGGTCTCACCAGACCCATGAGAAGCCCCTGCCCTCAGGTGCCCCCCCATGCAGAGAGCTGCGGGTATTGTTACTCTCTGAAGGAGCCAGCTCCTCCCTCTTTTGAGAAGCTTAGTACTCTGACCCATAAGTATGACTCAATGGCAAAAATTGATTCTTGGAAGAAATGACAGTTACATACTTACTGTAACTGTTGATCTTCCGGAATATTTTCACCATTGATTCAGATGCCCAACGATCCCCTGATCAGCTAAGAGCCAGTGCCTCTGACAGTTCACCAAGTGGGAGCTGGCAGTCAATCAGTCTGCTTATGCTTCCTCTAACATGGTCCTTTGGTGGTTGTCCTTTTTGTTTTTGAAAAATGAAAAGATTGTGGAACACTTCAGCACCACCCTCACAAAACAATAAAGGGAATGGGAGTCACATGTGGCCCCCCATCAACAAAAAAAACTGCTTGTTTTTTTCCATGGAGTGAGTAGGTGGTATATTTCCCTCCGTTTTTCTGTATCCTCCTTCTCCCTGACTGAGGTATATCCCCTTTAAGGTATACCCCTATGACTGTAGTTGCTATATGCAACATGTGCCCTGGGCACTATCTAGTATACTCCACTGAGCAATGCTGTGTCTCTGAGAGGTACTATGTGCTTGTTTGTATCAATGTCCTAGCTTAACACAGGGAATATCCCTGTGGTTGCAAGGAGAAGCAGGGCATGTTCTTCTCATGTTAGATCTTTTGGTCGGTATCACTTGTCACTTCTCTCTGTGCGTTTGGGTTTTGCCCACTTTGCCTGGAGCATGCCAGAAGTGATAATCGCATCTTTACTTCCTAGTAGTGCTAGTGCTGGAACTCTTATGCTCTTTATCCCAATTTTTATCCTATGTGTCTTAGAGAAAAGAGGGTAATGGGTTGTCTCTTGCGTTTATTCAAGTTCTAGCTGGTAGCATGGAGCTGTTCTTTTTTGGCAGTCCAGATGTCCCTTTTTCCATTTTTAGCATTTTTTGCCATCTCATTTGCAAGGAGGTCCCAATTGGGACTTCACCTCTTGCTACTTCTGCTAGAGCCATTTGCTCAGCACTGCTTCCCTATCTTTTCACGTATCACTATCCACACTATGCTTGTGCCACCTTTTAGGCCCAGCCCTTAGTCTCTAAATTGGTAGTTGGTTCTAATTGGTTATTTATCTTACTTTCTATACCATATTGCTATCCCTTTTGACTAGAATGTATCTAGTTCTCTCTTATTTTCTCTCCACTTTGTTTCTCTCTTGGCAAACAGAACTCAGATGCGTAAGAGAAATGACAATGGTTATTGGCTAGAATGTGTCGCACTGTTTAGTTCACAGGCTACATCAGTAGCTAATGTCAGCTCCCCCTGTAGAAAAAAGCTCCCACCGGGTCCTAGTGCCACCAGACTTAGATGCATAAGTATGAAACAATTGTAAAGATATTCTGGAAAATCAGCAATTATTGTAAGTACATCATTTTCATTTCTTCATGTCTTTTCAGGGTTCACTTCATGTCATTGGACTATTGTAGGGCTCCTTCTACATGCTGGCCAAAGCGACAAGTCTCAGTCTAATTCTACTTGCTATGGGTAGAGGTAATATTGGCGAGTTTGTCTTTGAGAGTTTATCTCGGAGATTTTTTCTAAGTTTCGCTGGTGGTTTTTGAATTTAGCTTAATCTTTCTGTGGCTGGAGGGATTGAATGAGGGGTTTCTGTGGCTTTCTGGAGGTTTGTGAATTTAGCTTTAATCTTCCTGTGGCTAGATTGTCTGGGACTGTTGCTGGGGAGGGGTTCTTTGCCTAGTAACAGTGCAGTCAATCAAGTTAGTTAGCATTAGAAACATAGAATTTGATGGCAGATAAGGAACGCTTGGCCCACCTAGTCTGCCCATTTCCCTACCTAATGGATAAGCAGCAGATCCTAGTTAACGAAAAAAAGCCTACTTCCTCCTACCCCCCACTAGAATTGCCTTATGTCTGCCCTATGCATCCCTGAATTCTCCCACTGTTTTTGACTCTACCACCTCTTCAGGAAGGCTGTTCCATGTATCCACAACCCTTTCCATGAAAAAATACTTTTTCCTGTAACAGAGCAGCCAATCAAGTTTGTTTGCATTTCAGTTTAACCTCTCTTTAAATGCTCACTGAGGCATTCTGTCTGTTAATTCTACTTGCTGTGAGTAGAGGTAATAGTGAAGTTTGAATATGTGTCTTTGAGAGTTTATCTCTGAGATTTGTTGTAAGTTTTGCTTGTGTTATATTTTTTAATTTAGCTTAATCTTTCTGTGGCTGGAGGGATTGAATGAGGGGGTTTCTGTGGCTTTCTGGAGGTTTGTGAATTTAGCTTAAATTTTCCTGTGGCTGGATTGTCTGGAGATTGTTGCTGGGGAGGGGCTCTTTGTTCTGTAACAGAGCAGTCAATCAAGGTAGTTTGCATTTTAGTTTAACCTCTCTTTAAATGCTCACAGAGACATTCTTTCTGCTAATTCTACTTGCTGTGGGTAGAGGTAATAGTGGAGTTTGAATATGTGGTGAGTTTGTCTTTTGGGAGTTTATCTCTGTGATTTGTTGTAAGTTTTGCTGGTGGTTTTTGAGTTTAGCTTAATCTTTCTGTGGCTGGAGAGAGATTGAAAAAAAGTCACCCCCCAGCAGCTTTTCTTAAATACTGAAAAACCACTGAGGTTTGGGTCTGAAGGCTGTGAGGGAGGAGTTTGGGGAGCTGCAAATGTCCCCTATGTCTAACTCTTAAAGCTAATAGGTAGTGAAAAGTTCAGACACTCAAGCTTTTACTATTTGGATTTTAAGGTTTAAATGTTTTAAAGATGCAAGTCTGAAAATCATACTGACAGGTTTGAGTTAAGGAGGGTAACTACATATTTAAAGTTGAAAGTTTAAAGTTCATACTGACAAGGTCATGTATAAATGTGTTAACTAGAGTTACTGAGCCAGCAAGCTAGGGTCCAACGTGGTAAAGAAGGACTTGGAAGCAAGCTAGTAGGGTCAATATGGTATCCAGCTATTGCTGTACAGACTGTGTGATAAGACATTGAGGTTATGTTTAAGTTAAGTGTGAATAATGGAGGGAAGGAAAATGGGGCTTTATGGGAGAATCACACTGGGGGGATGGAGAGGCTTGAATAAGGGTGGCTGGAGACATCCGAATAGTAGACGGAATAGGGGCATCATGGAGTGAAGGTGGAAGGCACAGGGAGGATAGTGAGGTGCAATGGTTGTGGGGTGGCTGTTTGGATGTATACACTATGGAAACTGGGGGGTTGTCCAATTTGTTACAGACTGAGCAGACTGGAAGAGGAGGTACAGGGGCTCTGGAGGAACTGGACAGGGTGGGGGGGGGGGCAGGAGGGACCCCAGAGAGAGTAGCTAGGAGAAGCAGAGAAGGAACAGCAGGGCTAAATCCCATGAAGATGTAGGGAAGGGGGATGAGGTAAGGAAAACAGAGGGGCAGTAAGTGGAGGGAAGGATCAGGGCAGGGGGAAGGAGAAGATAGGCACCACTGCAGGGGTAGCAAGTAATAGGTTTTCATTGTTGGCATCGGAGGTGGTAGTGGAGGTGTCGGAGATCGTGTGGGGGAGGAGAAGGGTAGTGAAGGCCCAGAAGTCAGAAATCAGGCTGGGAAAGAAAGAAAGAAGAGAGGGAAGAGCAGGGTAGAGGAAGAGATGGAAACGGGGCTAGATTTAGGAGCCACAAAATGTGCAGATAAAGGTAATAAGGAGCAAGGCATTGTGGACTCTGGAAATGTGGACAGAGAAAACAGGAGGAGGGGCTATGGGACAAGAAGAAGAGGTGTACTAGTGCTGGGGATTCTAAACTGAAAGGGGTCAGATGGGGTGGAAGGGGAGAAAGGCACAGTTTTATCTGGGACAAGGCTATTCCAGGGTTGACTGCGGGAAGGACAGGGTGGGCATTTCTCAAGTGTGCATGGAAGGGAAGGAAGAAACCTCACATAGTGATGCATGTGGGCACAAATGACTTGGCGGGGGACATGGTAGAGGTGGTAAAGGGGAGATTCAAGGATTTGGGCAGGTAGTGTGAGGAGGTGGGGGGATTGGTGGCATTCTCTGAGGTACTCTTAGTATCATGTGTGAGTACAGTGAGGAAGAAAAGGATAGAGAAGTTCAATGAATGGCTGAGGGATTGGTTCCGTACCAGGGAGCATGGATTAATGTCAGACTGGGGCAGGACTTGGGATAATAATGACCTATACACAGGGGCAGGTTACATTTGAGCAGGGAAGGGAAGGGAGTATTAAAATGTGGAATAGAGGGGTATATATCAACAAAGGTGGATTTAAACTAGGAGGGGGGTGGTGAGGGGGCCGCTGATAGGAAAAGGATCCAGAAAGGGGAGCCTAGTGAGCTCAGCCCCTAGCTATGGGTAAAGGCAGTGGTGAAGTGGCACAGGGAGGGATAAAGAGAGGGGAGGATAGAGGTAGGGAAGGAGAGGGGAGGAGACAGGCTGGAGGGTGGTCTCACTGAATGCAAGAAGCCTAAGGAATAGAACAGTGGATTTACAGGCTCTCTTGGAGGTGGATGGGGTTGACATTGTGGCCATCACAGAAATGTGGGCCACCCAGTACCAGAAGTGGGATATCATGATCCCGAGGTTTAGGTTATTCAGAGAGGATAGGGCTAGGGGGAATGAGGGGGAGTGGCAATCTATGCAAGGGAAGGGATAAAGTGTGTAAGGGAGGACAGAAGCACTATGTATGCAGTTCCAAGATGCAAAGAATAGGACATGAGGATGGGGGTGGTGTACAGGCCACCAGCTCAGGGGAGTGACCTGGATAGGGAATTAGCTGAACAAATAAGGAGGAGCTGCAGGAAGGGGGACACAGTGATGGTGGGGGACTTCAACCTACCAGGGATGGAGTGGGGCACCCCATCCACCACGAGTTCAATGGACGGAGCCCTGTTAGAAGCATTTCAGGACAGCTTCCTGACACAGCTCGTCCAGGGGACAACTTGGTTAGAAGGGACTCTGGACCTTGTACTGGATGACATGGAAGCTGTAGGTAATTTGGAAGTGGAGGAACCACTGGCTGGGAGTGACCACTATTCGGTGTGGTTAAAGCTCAACATGGGAAGAGAAACAGGGGGCACGGGTACAAGGGTGATTGAGTTTAGGGGGTGAACTTTAAGAAGATGGGGGACATTTGGGGTAGGAACCTAGCAAGTATGCAACCATACATGGATGCAGGCCACAAATGGGACATCATAAAGAATGGACTGGCAGAGGCTATGGAGTCTTGCACTAGGATGAAAAGCAAAAAGGGGAGGGCAAAGAAACCCAGTTGGCTGACACAGGAGGTTATGGAAGGGGTGAGAACCAAGAAGCAGCATTTTGAAAGTACAGGAAATCGGGGAGGGGTGATGATAAGGATACATACATGGAGAAGTCCAGGGAGGTCACCAGACTGGTCAGGGTGGCAAAAGCATCCAGGGAGCTGAGAGTGATGCAGGAAATCAAAAGTGGAGGAAATGACTTCTTCCACTACATCAGAGTGAGAAGAAGGAGCAAGGATCAGCTGGTGAGGGTTAAGAAAGACGGAGGGTGGGTGGAGAAAGGGGTGGATCAGGCAGAGGCACTGAATGAATACTTCTGCTCTGTATTCAGACAGGAGAAGGGCGAGCAGATACCCCAGGTGAAGGTGGGATGGGTGGGAGGAGATGACAAATGTAGGGATTACAGAGTGCAGGGTACTAGATGGGTTGAGAGCATTAAGGGTGGACAAAGCACCTGGATCTGATGGCATTCACCCTAGGGTACTAAAGGAGTTGGCAGGGGTCCTGGTGGGGCCACTGGCTGACCTGTTCAATACCTCCTGGACATGGGATGTGTACCACAGGACAGAAGAATGGTCCATGTGGTGCCTATCCACAAAAGTGACCCAAAGAATGAACCAGGAAACTATAGGCCAGTAAGCCTCACATCGATCGTGGGAAAGCTCATGGAGACCATACTAAAAGAGAGGCTAGTGAGCTTCTTCGAGGAAAATGATCTCCAGGATGGTCAACAGCATGGGTCTGTAGTGGGAAAATCATGCCAGACAAACCTTGTTGAACACTACGACTGGGTGACGCAGGAACTGGACAAGGACCATGCAGTGGATGTCCTGTATTTAGACTTCAGCAAGACCTTTGATCCAGTGCCACATGACAGGTTGGAAGGGAACTGAAATATGTGGGTGCGGGACCAAAAATGGTGAAATGGAGCACAGACTGGCTAATTAAGGCAGCAAAGGGTGGTGGTGGTGAGAGACCTCTTGTCACTGACAGTGGTGACGAGTGGGGTACCACAGAGATTGGTACTGGGACCGGTGCTGTTTGGAATTTTTATCGCAGATATCTCACACAGGATCTGGAGAATTATCAGTCTGTTTGCAGACAATACCAAGATGGGAGCTGTGGTTGATGATGCAGAGGGGTGGAAGGGGTTGCAGAAGGACCTGACTAAGCTGCAGGAGTGGGAAGAAACATGGCAGTTGGGGTTCAATGCCAAGAAGTACAAGGTTCTGCACTTCAAAGCCAGGAACCAGGGGAGGGATTATCTCTTGAATGGGGTACAGTTGTGGAGCTCCACAGAGGAGAAGGACCTAGGAGCGATCATTACAAGGCACACAAACAACTCTGCTGAGTGCCGGTAGGCAGCAGCAAACGCCAACAAAATGTTGGGGTGTATTGCAAGAGGGATCTCCTCCAGAAGGGGGGAGGTTATCCTGCCCCTGTATAGGTCATTGGTCAGGCACCATCTGGAGTACTGCATGCAGTACTGGTGCCCATTCCTGAAGAAGGACATCAGATTGTTGGAGGGTGCAGTGTGCAGTGAAAAGCCATAAAGATGACCCAGGGATTAGAGAGAAAGCCCTATGAGGACAGGTTGGGAGAGTTGAATATGTATTCGCTGGAGGAGAGGAGGGATGGGGGGGTATGATCGAGACCTTTAAGTATCTAAAGGCGATAAACAAGACCAACACAAAAGGGATTTTCCAGATGAGAAAGGGGAGGGACCCAAGAGGGCATGGAAAGAGACTGGAGGGGGGGAGATTCAGGAGGGAGATGAGGAGACATTTTTTCACTGAATGTGCGGATGACAAATGGAACACCTTACCAGATGAGATAGTGTCCTGTAAGACAGTGGGCAGTTTCAAGAGGGGTTGGGACAGGGGAAGGGGAAGGGATACTAGTGTAACCCCTAGATGGCGCTATCCCAGGGGCTACTACCCCTACCTGATTTGCCACTAACAGGTTGAGGGGCCTGGATCCAATGGCAGGTGCCTCCACCCAGAGGTCAGGGTTTGCAATAGTTAAACTAACTTGGTCACAGCCCCTGGGACACTGCAACCCCTTCTTCCCACTAGTGGCCCACACAATATATCAGAATTACCTTCACAGTATACACTTACCCCAGGACTGGTTCCGCACTGGGACCTCCTGTGAAATAAGATACAGTGCAACAATCACAGTACAGTACTTTAACATAGACAAATACCTCAGGCAGTATAACTTTGCTGAAACAAGCAGCTCTGATTTATTTAGGGGATATAACAAGGACAGGGGAAATCAGGTTAATTAGCTTATCACTCTACTCATCTACTTATGGCTCTGTGCACAGGCCTATCCTATCAGTTACTGTCCCTGGGTACCCAAGCCCTAGTGGCTAGTCCAAACCGTGGCAGCTTGGTAGGGCCCTTTCACACAGAGAAAAGGAAAATTAAACAGTCAGCAGTACAGTAATTCCATTTGGATTTAATGTAGCAATTCAACAGGGAGCGACCCTGAATTAGTACTCACGACCTCCAAACAAGATAGGGTCCTTCAATGTCAGCAGGGCTACTCTTGAGCTCCAAGAGACTCCTCACACATTTATATGGTAAACAGTCACAGGCAAAAGTCACGTAATGGCAGCAGGATTCACTTGAGGTACACAAACCTCTTCACACATTTATATGGTAAAAAGAAAGCACTATACCAGGCAGGCTGCATCTGTATCCCAATCGCAATTACTGCACAATACCTGGAGAACACACAGCAGATTCAGTTCCTGACAGACCAAGTGCAATTCCGCAATTCCTCCAGTCTTCTACAGGGTGAGCCTGGTTTCTACTCTTCAGATATCCTTGATTCTCTTCACAGGATGGATTCAGTCCTAACAAGCAGTTACACAAGCTGCAGACTGGAACTCTGGACCTTACACATGTTTTTGACTAAAACTGTGCACTGAAGGACACAGGGTTCCTTTCCCTTCACTGCCAGAGCTAAACTGAAAAACTCCAACAGACAAAACGGGCACTTCCTTTGAGTTCCTCCCAGTTCTTGACTGGATTGGCTGTCACCACAGTAGACTGCTGCTGTTGGTCCAAAAAGGCCAAGTCTAAACTACATCTCCCAGAGTCACTGCCCATACAATCCTCTTGTGGCTGGCTCAGATTATGAGTCCAAGTTCTGATTCGTCCAAGGCACCATTTTAGAGCTAGCTTACTCCCACACTGATTGGTCCAGTTCAGCAGTTCAAAACCAGAATGGGGAACTAGGCAGACACAGTTCTGACTGCAAAAAGCAGGTTAGACAAACTGTAATTTCATTATTACTCTAAATGATTTCTGGCAAACAGTTACATCTTTCAGATAGGTTCCCTTTGTACTCCTAGTGACTGCAAAATGGAGTGAATTGGCAGCAGTTCGAGTGGTACTCAAACAGAGAAACACACAGTCCCCATATAAACTAATTATGTCTGCAAGCAGACAGCTCTTAAAGAGACAGTACCAGAGGCTCTAAAAACACTCACTGATAAATGGCTTAAACGCCAAACACCATTCAGGCTTGGAGCATTCAAGCAAGCTCCTGGAAGTCTTTTGGGAACCCCCATTTGCAGGGGGGTTACACTAGGAAGAGGGGGGGGAGGGGCAGCTGAGAGATGAGGTGCTAGCTGCACTCGAGCAGACTCGATAGACCATGAGGCCTGTTTCTGCTGGCAATTTTGTATGTTCATAAGACCCACTGAAAGGCACATTTATTACCTTTTGCTGAACTTCATGAGCCAATCTGCCATTGTGTGCCAAGAATGCCTTCTGATAGAGACACCAACTGTGAATATCTGCAGTGTAGCTTCAGAAGCATTAAAAGCAGCCCTGATCTGGTGGTTATTATACCCTAAACCTTAAGTAATTAAGCAGTAAGGCATGACCGGGGTTATGTTAATGGTCTGTTAATCATTCTCTAGGTGTGTAATGTGGCACAAAGCATAGCCGAGTGCCACATGCCACTAGATGGTAATTAACTGACCATTAACATAGCCCCTGGGAATGCCTTTTTGCTATTATAGTACAAATGTGCTAAACCTTCTTAAGCGTTTGACTAAGAGCTACATGTATGTTAATAAAAGATTAACATAAGGTGGTAAGAATGTTTACAGCTAGTCAGAAAGCTTCATTTCTCAGACCATCTTTATAATAACCCTTAACAGCTTCTGCTTTAAGGCACATTCAGGAAGAGTCTCTATATGCGTAGGCATGTTCCAGAAGGAGTGTTCGTACCTTGGAATATGACACTGGTACCTCTCTATCCTGAGGTCTAACATAGTTGATGCAAATACTTGTTTTCTCATAACATCAATATTACATGACTCTTTGTCAGTAGGCTATGCTTCAACTTCTTTGATGCAGTGGATTTGCCAAGTCTTTAAATCTATTTTTCTGACTAACTACCCACTTAAGGATTTGACTGATATAAGGCTTCCTACTCAGAATTTATGAGCTAATAGTGGGGTCTTACTTAAGGACACCATACAATATTCTAAAGCTGGGCTCGCTCCTTCTCGGTTGCTGTTCCCTCATTTTGGAACAGATTACTAATTGGTTTGCGCTCTTCTTCCTCTGTGCTCATGTTTAAATTGTATCTTAAGGTGTATCTGCAATCAACTGAGATATGTCGTTATGTTTAATTTATTGCATCTTGTTTATATATATTATATGTTTGTGTTGTTGTCGTTGTTTTGTGTCAGGTCGGACCTGAAAAAGGGCTTGTCCCAGTGTTCTCACCTGGTTAACAAAATAAAATGAAATGAAAATAGGATCCATCACAGGCTATTTCTAAAATATACAGCACTACCTTAGCTTGTGGTACCAAAAATGTTTTATAAGATACATGAAGAACAACTGGCCCTAAAGCAGGTTGGAAATGAGGTACCAAGGAAACAGTAAAAGTTGAAATATAGAGGCATTCCAACTAAATTTGTTTGTACTACTCCATGGCCACTTTCTCAAAATTAAGAGCTTTGACCATATTTTTAAGCAGTGCCTGGAATGAGTGGTCCTTTTAAGGAACCCACACTGATAGCTGCAGGGTAGTGTTGTCCTGAAGTTCCTCAGTGGCACCTCATCTGCTTCATGATGCCTTCTTCTCTACATGAGTATAGTTCCATCTTGTCCATATAACCTCCGTTCTGTCCATCTAAGATCTTCAATGACAACTATGTCCAGCGAGGAGGACAGTAGGGTTGGAGGGGCATCTGAGGGATTACTCGTACCTGACTGGAGCAACAAAATAAAAACCCTCTTGCAAAGCACCAATCTTCCCCATGGTTCCATGTGATAATAGTGATCACGGCGAGTGCATTATCACCAAAAAGCAATTTGGTGATATGCACTTGCAGGCGACTGAGCACACACAGTACTGTAAGTGTGTGTGCGAGGGCACATTATGATTGTTATCCCTAGGGGAGTGCATGTCAGGGAGGGGACACAGCCCAGTTTTAAAAATAAATGCAAATCCCGCAGCCACGGGAACAAGAAACATTTTCTGGGCCCCCAGCCCAGAACCCGGAACCTGCTGTGTTGGAGCCAGCCTCCTTACCCACCACACCACATGGTTGGCTCAGTGGAGCAGGCACACTAGAGGGTAATAACCCTGTTCTCTATCCCTCCTGTTCCCCTCACTATTTTCCCTTTCTGCTTGCCCTTCCCTCCCCTCGCATTCACAAACCTGGGTATACTGGCAGGTTGCTCATGATAATAGTGCCCTCATATGGGTCACCATTTTGATGATTGCCCATATGATAGTGCTGATATCACTGGATACCCTTCCCTACACATCACAAGGAACATCACATAGCCGGTCTATCCAAAAAGTACTTACTACATCAAAACCATCTCACCACATTCAATGGTGCATAGCATCTTGCAACCTGCCTCTTCTCAGACGTGCCTCACAAAGACTCTGTTGACTGGCTTGAGTAGTTCAAAGCCTGGATTGCTTTCAATCACTGGACCAATCCCACACACACATCACTAATGTTTGATGTCTTCTCAAAGGAACAGCCGTTTCTTGGTTCGGCGCACTACCAGCTCAAGTCAAAAGAGATTCCACAGCAATACTTGCAACATTTATAGATCTCATTATCGAAAGTCATTCTCCCCGGTTGCCAGAAATACAGCTGTGGGAATTTATCATGCAGCCCCTAATCCTCAGATTCCTTCATAATGGACATCAAATCATGCTATGAGTGCTTGCAGAAAGCAGACAAGGATCAAATTACAGCCTTCATCTGAGGACTGCTCCTACAGCTTCATCTCTGTGTTGTCCAACAGAAACAGACAACCTGGATGAACGTTATTCAAGCCCAACCCATCCTGGCAACTACCACCTTATCTCCCTGCCATACCTCTCAACCTCCTGCCTCATAAATCAGGGACAAGGCTTAAAAAAAACAGGGACAAAGGACCAAAATCAGGGGCACATCTTTAAAATTAAAGATATCCACCCAGAAAGCTGGCAGAATATGGGGTTTAGTGCAAAATGCATTTTCTAAAGAACAAGTCTATGACTTTAATACTTGACATTATTTTGTGCTTATAATCCCCACTGTTTAGCCACAGAAACACAAATTTTAGGAGGGACAGAGTAACATTTTGAGGCAAAATCAGGGATGTCCCTGAAAATCAGGGACAGTTGGAAGGTATGCTCCCTGCTCCCCTTTTTATTTTATTTATTCTTTGTTAACCAGATAAGGCCCACTAGGCACAAGTGCCTGTTTTCAGAAATGACCTGGGAGCTTTGGGCTGGTCAAGTGACTTGCTTAGTGTCACATAGTATGCAAGTGGAGGTTGTGGGACTCAAACCCATGTCTGCAGATACCAAGCTTATTCACAGCTTGTTACTCTAACCTCTAGGCTATACTGTCAGCTCTTGTGTGGCTCAGCTTTCCCCCTTCCTTGACTCCAACTCTTTCTTCACCCCTTTCCAGTTTGGTTTCCATAAATTCCACTCTACCACTTCCTCTCTTCCTCAGCTCACTGATTCCATTCTCTCAGGCATGGAGCACGGCCTTATCACCTCCAAAATCTTTGTCAACTTGGCCAAAGCCTTCAACACAGTAGTAGTGTTGTGCAAAATTGGAAAATTTCATCTAGTATTTTTGTGTAATTGGACATTACACAAAATATTTTGGCTGGCGAAAAGTGAAATTTCACCTTCAGCCAGCAAAATTTCACATGTCTGAGTGTACTTTCGTCACCCATCAGTGAAATTTACTAAAATAATGACTCCCTCTCAGTCCCTGGACCTTGGCTAGCGGTCCTCCCTCCCCGGCCGCTCACCAGCCCAAATTTCAAAATAAAAAATCATTCCACCTGGTGTCTAGTTTATTAACCAAACTGAGGCAGTCCAGAGAAGGGCAACCAAAATGGTGCAGGGACTGCATCAGAAAACATATGAGGACAGATTAATGGAGCTCAATATGTATACCCTAGAGCAAAGGAGGGAGAGAGGTGAACATTCAAACACCTTAAGGACATTAACAAGGTGAAAGAGTCTAACATGTTTCAATTAAATAGCAGGACAAGAGGACACAGCATGAGATTAGAGGGAGGCCGATTAATGGGTAATGTGAGGAAGTTATTTTTTACAGAAAGGGCGGTGGATGCATGGAACGGCCTACCTCAGGATGTGGTGGATATGAATACAATTCAGGGCTTCAAACAGGCATGGGATAGGCATAAGGGAGCAATACAGATGAGTATGAATAGGCAGGCCAATGACAGAGCAAAGGCCCATGGCACATTCATAAGGTAGAAAAAGAAATGGGCAGACTGGATGGGCTTTGCAGTCCTTATTTGCCATCAACTTCTATGTTCTATCTATGTTTCTAGTGGTCTGCCCCCGGCCAATTACTGGCGCAAAGTGAATAAAACAAGCACCCCCTCCCCCAGTTAACTCATTATTTTCCCTGGACCCCAAGTCCTAAAAAAAAAAAATTCAATCCCCATTCCCTGGTCTCTAGTGGACTCCCCCCCACCCTGACATCAGATGGCATCCACCCAGCTCCCCCAGTACCCCGATCGGGCCACTGGCATAGCCCTCCACTCATCTTCATGGCCGGCAGCCCTACTGAGTGCTTCAGTGAATCAGTGAGTGCTTGTATAAGCACGTGCACATTCATTGACTCACTCAGTCAGGCTGCCAGCTGTGCAGATGAGTGGAGGGCTGTGCTGGTGGCCCAATCGGGGTACTGGGGGGGAGTGGGGTTGGCGCTATCCAATGACAGGGTGAGGGGCCCACTAGACACGAGGGAGTGGGGATTGAATTTTTTGTTAGGATTGGGGTCCAGGGAAAAAAATGAGTGAACTGGGGGGCTTGATTTATTCACTTCTAATGGTGTGATCGACCGGGTAGGGGGGAACACTAGACACAAGGGAGAATGAAATGATTTTTATTTTGAAATTTTGGGCCAGTGAATGGCTGGGGAGCAGTAAACTGTATCATTTGTGGTGGCAAATTGCTGGCAAGATTTTGCCTCAATTTTGCGAAAAATTTCATGCAGTAAAATTGCCAATTTCGTCAGCAAAATTTTATTTTGCAGGATCTCTACACAGTAGTCCACCCTCTTCTTGGCAAACTTAAGACTGTGGGGCTCTCCAACTCCTCTACTAACTGGTTCCATTCCTACCTTGAGGGTAGGACTCAGTCTGTTAGAACTGGAGATTCCCTTTCCCCCCACTTCCTGTTAGAACCGGTGTCCCCCAAGGGTCTGTCCTTGGTCCATTACTCTTCTCAGTCTCTTTAAATGACCTCCCAGCTGCCTGCACCTCTGTGTCCATCCACATGCACACAGATGCTGCGGCACTATTTACCTCTGGTTCCTCCCCCTCTGAGCTGATGGCTGAGCTCCAGTTGGACTTCTGCAACATCCAGCTGTTTTTCCAGATCAATCAACTATTCCTCAATCCCATGAAAATGGTCTCCATGACTTTTGGCAATAGACAGAAGCTCGCTAAGCTTCCTGCCCTCCCCTTCTTCCACACCTTGGATGTGGCTACTCTAGATGACATTCCCTCATTCAAGTACCTAGGAGTCTGGCTTGACTGTCACTTCAACTTTTCTGCGCAGATGGATGCCCTCCACAAAAAAATACATCCTAAACTCAGTGCCCTATATAGGAACAGAGGATGCATCCCTCTTCCTGTGCACCGAGCTATTGTCCAGAAGATAGTTCTTCCTATTTTTCACTTTGCTAACATTGTATACAGTGCTGCTCCTATGACTATCCTCACCAGACTGGACCCTCTCTTCCACTCTTTCTTTTGCTTTGCTTTGGACTGACCACCGCACACCCACCATTGCTCCCTCTATTCCTCCCTCTCCTTCCCTTGAATCCAGATGTTTCGTTCATTGTGCCTCCTTCATCTTTAAATACTGTCTTGGCTCCCTCCTCATCTGCCTTACCTCTTCTCTCTCTCTCTCTCTCTCTCTCTCTCTGTCTCTCTCTCTCTCTCTACCTACCCCCAACCCTCCTCATATACCATTTGTAGTTATGGCTGTTGCTCCCTCGCTCTCCCCTCTAGAAAATCTTCTGCTGGCCAGGCTGCTTGCTCTTACCACTTCCCCAAACTTTGGAATTCCCTCCCTCTAAACATCTGCTCTGCCACTTCCCAGTGCTCACTCTGTCTCTTCTGTGCTCCATGACTTCTCTACCCTCACTTGCAGCTGTACACGATAGCTGCCCATGTTCTTCTACTCTCTACCTGCTAACCCCATCACCCCCTGATTCTAATTTTGACCTCCCTTTGTCCCATTCCCCCACTACACCGGCACCTTGATTCCTTTCCTCTTATAAACTATGGATTGCCTCTTTGCCTCTTCCCTTCTTATTGCACCTTGCACTTTATTTGTACCTATTTGCCTCCATGGAAACCTTGCACTAATTGTATAAATTTTCTTATTTCCCAGTAGTTTAATATTTGCTCTTATCAGACATGTAATTTGCTTATGATTGTTGTACACTACTCCTCTTCCTCTTTCCCCCAGGACGCATCTGGAAATGATCTGCTCTCAGCTCAGTATGTCTTTCCTGGTGAAACTTTTGAAATAAATAATTACTAATGCAGGACTCTATTCCATGTTTCAGTCCACCAACTGGCATGGAGCTTAGCCATCCCAAATGGCTGCACTCAAAGCACGCATCCAGCAGCAATAGGCAGTGCTAGAACAGCAACAGGCAGTGCTAGAACAGCAACAGGCAGTGCTAGAAAAGCAACAGGCAGTGCTAGAAAAGCAACAGGCAGTGCTAGAAAAGCAACAGACAGTGCTAGAACAGCAACATGCAGTGCTAGAAAAGCAACAGGCAGTGCTAGAGCAGCAACGGGCAGTGCTAGAACAGCAACAGGCAGTGTTAGAACAGCAACAGGCAGTGCTAGACAAGATCGTCAAGTCTATCAATGACTTCCATCTCAGCCACACCTCTTCCTCTGCTTCCTCCGTCATGGCCATGTAACCACCTAGACAGTCATCTACTCAACCACCTCCTCCTTCTGGATAGTCTGTCATCTGACAGTCATGTGGGATCAGAGGACACACTGCTGGAGTTTGCAGAAAACTGAAATATGAACATACTGTAGGATCAACAGGAACCAGAAATGTCCACCACCACACCATCAGCAGTATAAGTTCCAGTCTGAACAGGATCAGAGATATGAGTGCAACACACTACTGTAGGGGCCTTTTTTGGGCAGAACATTTCAACTGACCACCCCTTTGACTCCTAATTCATGTAAATAGCATCCTTTACCTATAAAACCAATGCTGGCACCATCTCATCTCAAGGAGTAGCTGCACCAGTAATCAGATCAGCGCTTCTAGCTAACTACATCCTGAGGAGAATTAGTGATTGATCCACATGTGTGCCAACTGACGCTGGAGGAGCCATCTCAGTTATCAATACCAGCATCCTAAACAACAGATCTATTTGCCAGTCACCTAGTGTGTCTCTCTCTCTCTAGCTGACTTGAAGTACATCATCTCAGCAAATGCCACAAATGTACATATCACAGGCAATGTCCACCTTAAGTTACATTTTGGCACACAGCAAGCTATTGTCAAGTTCTGCCAGGTGCCTGATGTACAATGAACCATGAATCTTGGCATGGACTTTCTAAAATACCACAAAACTATCCTGGACTGTGCATCACACAAACTGTCGTTTGATCCCCAGAGGCATCTTGCAGCTGCGGACTCGATCACTGTTTCTCCAAATACAGAAATAGTTTTGATTGTCAGGACTTAAAGTGAATCTCTGCCACAAGGTACTGTGGGCCTTACCATGGGATCCTCCACTTCACCTTCCTCAGGTCTGCTCCTGGGAACCACCTTGTTGGCTATGCACTATAACACAGTACTCCAGGGGTGCTGCAACTTTTCAGACGAGTCAATTGTTATCCAAAAGGGTACCAAGGCTGGACAGTTTGTCTGCCTGTTTACTGGGGATTAGCTTCATGTCATGCAAGAACCTCAGACTGCTTCCATCACCTCTGCTCCTATTATTACTGCCAACCCCACAACAGCTTCACCAACTTTATTACTTAGTAAAGGACTATCTTCTAAGTTTCCAGCACCTTCTATTGGAAAACAGCAGCTTTTGGATTTCCTGGAGGACTAGGACTATGATCCATTTTGTTTCTACTTTCAGAAGCAGTGCATTAGGGAGAGCAGAGGGATACAGCCAGCTAAAGGTAATGAGGTTTAGTGGGGAGAAAGTCAGTTGCAGGGACTATGAGGCACTCATTTCCAGGGTTATGCTCTGGAGCAGGGATCACTGCCCCTTCTGCAAGATCTTTGCAGAGCTCCATGTACAGCTGGTAGCAGGGAAGAGATAGCATTCCTGTGTCACCGGCCTAGCAGGAACCCATAGCCATCACGCCCAGAGGTCCAGGGCTGGAGAGTGGAAGGGAAGGGTAAAGGAGGTGGAATGGTGGCAGAAGCAGCCACAAGGAAGTAAACTAAACCTAGACCATCCCAATGGCAAATTGCTTTTCAACCTTGGAGGAGACAGCTACCTGACTTCACCAGGGGTGGGGACTCTGAGTCAATCAGGGGAAATGGGAGTAATGATGTGATGGCACACAGTAGCAAGAGTAAGAAGAAGGCAGCTAGGAGAGTCTTAGTGGTTGGGGATTCTATAATTAGGAGGGTAGAGAGGGTGGTGGGAAGAATTGGGAGGATAGTGGAGGAGGAGGAGTGGGGGATGCTGGTACACTTGCGTACCAACAACTTGGGGAACCAGCCTGTGCAGCAAATGAAGTAGAACTTTCAGAGACTGGGGGGAAGATTACAGGTATACTTGGCTTCCCTGGCCTTTTCTAAGGTCCTCCCTGTGTGAAGTGGGGGGAGGGGAGAGAAAGCTAGAGTAAGGAGGGATGTGATATGGGGAATTACAGTATATGGGTGGTTAAAGCGATGGTGTCAGGAAAAAGGTACCATGTTATGGGGGGCTGTGGGGGCTTCTGGGACAGTAGGCTCTTCAAAGTTGATGGCTTTCACTTGACAAGAGAGGGGATCAGCACGTCGGGGCAGAAGTTTGACATCTACATTAGACAGTTAAACTGACTGCATGGTAACTGTGGCTAGGGGGACTATGGTAAAAGGAGTGGAGGGGATCCTAGCTAGTGGTCCCCTTATCCCCTTATACTGGAGACTGTTAGCAGTAAGGTGAGTAAAAATATGGTTGAGATTCAAAAACAAGTAGCGAAAGAGGCAAAGGGGAGAAGGCTCTTAGGGTCTGCAAGTAAGAAAAATAAGATAATAAAATAAGAAGGTAAGGAGATTGGGAGAGAAAGCAAGTGAAGGAGCACAAAACAGCAAAAGAGGATCTGGAGCTAGTTGGAAGGGTTTGCCTTAATGCCAAGAATCTGGGTAATAAAATCAAGTCAGCTCCAGGTGTTGGTGGAAGACACAGAGGTGGACATTGTAGCCATCACAGTAACTTAGGCTATAGAGAATAATGACTGGGACTTGTCAGTCTCAGGTTACACATTGTTTAGGCAGGATAGAGGGAAAGGTGAAGGGGCATGGTCCTGTACGTCAGGGAAGACATAGAGGCTGTGTATGATGGACATATCAGGGAAAGCAAAGGGGGAACAGTCACTGTAGGGTCACCTCATGGCACCCTAGGGCAAGAACATATGGGTGGGGGTATTCTATAGATCTCCAGGACAAGGGGAAGAGAGATAGGGAGCTCAGAGAAGAGCTGGCAAGGGGAGTTAAGAGACGAAGTGGTGCTGGTGGGTGATCTGAACCCATTGGATAAAAACTGGAACATTCCAGCAGCCCTGTGCACCAGAAGTTGGACTGCAAGTTCAGTTCTGCCAAAGAATTGAACATCTTGAGCTTCGGGCGTTCAATTCTTTGAAATGGTAATGAATTTTTGGGTGAAACAGACCTTTGGTTCGATTGATTCGAAGTGGTCCAAATGGTGCAGACCAATCGAACCAGCTGAACTGCAAACAGCAGTTCGCACCTGAAACAGTTAACTAGGGCAGGGTGTGAGTCACAGTTTGGAGGCTGACCTAGACTCAGCCCTATGATCTGAGCCAGGGTGAAAGCTCACTCCTGCACTGGTTTTCTAGCTGTTAGGTGGCTCAGGCACAGCTGTGATTCATTTCTTGTTAGATTAGCTAAGAAATTCTTCAAAACTACTTAAAAAATCTTCAGAAGTTTGACTATTAGGCTTGCAACAACAGGGCTGCTGAAGCTGTATTTATTTAGGAGGAAAAGTAAGAAAACAATGGAAAAGCTGGCTGAGCAGAAGCCCTGTCGCAAGCTTGCAGTAGGCCTGTGGGACCAGGAGCTTGCCTGAGAGGAGAAGGGAGAAGGACTGTACTCTGGACTGATGGAGGAGGAGGAGGAATATGCTTGGGGCTGGGCAGTGGGCAGATGGTGCATAAGGTGGCAGTCTACCAGTGCCCACTTGTTGCCTAATAATAATAATAAATGTAATCTCAGCAGTGCAGCATACATTTTTCTTTCAGAACTAGCATTTTAGCAGGGCATTGCAAATTGATTTTGACTGAAGCCCCCAGGTGGGATTTTTTTTGTGGGGGGGCGGTGAGTTACTCTTATTTAGTAATTTTATTTGGTAGTAAGTGTGTATCAGCTGGAAGCAGGACAGTGCCTGGCTACAGGTAGATGGCACATTGGTGGCTTCGCATAAAAAAGTAAAAAAAAAAAGAAAGAAAATTAAAAAAATTCTCCGCATTCCTTCAAGTTACTGAAGTTCATTCCTCCTACTTGTCCTCCTCCTAAGTCCTGAAGAAGTCTTGTGTGTGTGTGTGTGTGTGTGTGTGTGTGTGTGGTCAGTGCAGTAGGCAGCAAGTGTGTGCTGGATGACAGTGTGCTGGTGCCTGGACCCTGGTAGTTAGCACCTTGGTGGCATACCATAGGTAAAAAAAACAACAATTATCCACATTCCCTGAAGTTCCTTCCTCCTCCCCGAGTCCCGAAATAGTCTCTGTGTGTGATGTCCAGAGCTGTGCTGTTGCAGTGTGATCTGAGCAGTGGGCAGCAAGTGTGTGCTCGTGGGCAGCATGCTGGTTCCTGGCTCTTGGTAGCTGGCAACTTGGTGGCATCGCACAAAGAAGTGAGAAAGAAAACATTTAATACAAAATTCTCTACATTCTCTTAACTTACTGAAGTAATCTCTTCCTCCTCATCGTCCTCCTTATTCCAGAAGCTGTGTGTGTGTGTTGTCCTGAGCTGTACTGTTGTAGTATGATCAGGGCAGTGGACAGCAAGTGTGTGCCCACTGGTAGCTGCTGGCAGCATGCCAGTGCCTGGCTCTTGGTAGTTGGCACCTAGGTGACATGCCATAAAAAAGTAAAAATAAGAAATAAAAATTCTACACATTCTATTGGTTACTGAAGTTCGTTCATCCTCCTTCTCCTCCTCTTAAGTTCTGAAGCAGCCTGTGTGTGTGTCATCCTGAGCTGTTCTGTTGCAGTGTGATATGGGCAGTGGGCAACAAATGTGTGCCAGCTGTGAGCAGCCGACAGCATGCTGGTGCCTGGCCCGTGGCAGCTGGCAACTTAGGGGTATCCCATAAAAAAAGGAAAAAATAAAATAAAAAAATGTTCCACATGCCTTCAAGAAGGTTGTTGAAGTTCCTTCCTCCTCCTCTTTCTGCTGTGTAATCTAGGCAGTGGGCAGCAAGTACATGCCAGCTGGTAGCAAGTCAGGGTCTGGCCTCTGGAAATCCACGTGGTCCACACTGGCATCCCATTGATAAAATAAAAATAAAACAAATAAATAGCATTATAAAACTAAAATAAATAGAAATATTATACCCGATAAAAATGATAGCAGCAGTTCTGTGCTAGAGGAGGAGGTGGCACAGGTGGGAGTTTGGCTTGGAGCAGGTGTACACAAGAGATAAAATAAGACCAAAAGTAGTAGTAAAAAAAGAGGCCGCAAGACAAGGGGAAATACAACAAGAATCATGTGAAATAACAGCAGATAAAGAAGACACAGGCAAAACTGGTGGCCTAGGAAACATGCAAGAGGAAAAAGAACCATTCCCTGACCCTGAAAAACTGTTGGAGGAAGAGAATGAGGGTGATAATGTGGAAGCAGCCCACAGTAGCTTGCCCATTAGACAATAGCTGACAGTGACAGTTGGAAAGACCAAACTGGTAGTGTCGGTGGTGTGGGATTTGTATCTCTTTTATGTAAAGACAGGCTGAGCTGTGATAAGGAGGGAACACAGTTGGGAACATCTACCATGAAAAGGCATTTGCTGAAGTTCCACAGATCTCAGTATGAGAAGACATGCCAAGGCACAGCATCAACAGCAGCACCACCAAGCAGTGAAGCTTCTGCTGCTGCTGATGATGATGATAATGGCCAGGGGGAGGAAAACAAAGAGACCAGGTGGTGAGGAAGAGGAAGAGGAAGAGGAAGAGGAAGAGGAAGAAAGTCCTTCAAGTAGTTGCCAATGCACATCTCCAACATCCTCCAGTCATCAGTTCTTTAGCCCTTTGACTCCCACACCTCTGAGGGGCCACAAATCCCCAGTCACTTCCAGCACCAGGGGAGGCAAAAATAGGAGCCAACTGTCATGTCCAGGAGAAAAAAGACTCAACTCTCACTGGTCGAGTCCATGGAAATGGGCCAGGGCTATAAAGCCAACAGACAGTGCTATGCAGAATGAGGAATTCTGCTAGCAGAATTAACACAGGATGACCATTCCGCCTGTGGAATTTGTGCCAGAATTTCACTAGTCCTTCTGTGGAATTCCACCTGCTGTGATATGCAGAATTACATTTCGCAGAACAGCATTTTTGCATGGAAAATCATTCCACAACCATTTCCATGGAAAATATTGAGAGCTGTGGAATAGATTTCTGTGGAAATGTAGTAGAAAATCCATTCCACATTTTTCTGCTGCAGAATGTCATCATTCTGCTTCTGCTGAAATTCAGAGGCAATTTGGTGGAATTTCAAAATTCTGTGAAATTCCATTCCACTGGAATTTGAAAAGTCCACACTCTACTACCAACAGACCAGAGGCAAATAAGTTAGCATGAGCAATTGTGGACTTGCTAGCCACTGACTTGCTGCCATTCTCCTTTGTGAGCAAAACGGAGTAGAGTCGCACATCCACAAAAGCGGTCAAACTGAAATTGAGGTTGATGCCTCCCTGGAACATCGGCATGAAGGGGCACAAATAGGATTGAGGGAATTGTGCATAACACCAAGCGAGACATGCAGATTCTCATCCATATGGGTACAAATGACCTGGCCAGACTGTCGGTTGGAGAGACTGAGTGGCATCTAACGACTCTAGGAGAAAAACTCATTGCCCTTTCATCCAAAGTTTCCTTCTTAGAAAGTTTGCCTCTGTGGGACAAGGGGGCTAACAGATAGAAGATCACAGAAAGGGACATCAACAAACTTAATACCTGGCTCAAAAACTGGTGTCAGGAAAAAGGTTATGGCTATGTAGGAAACTGGCAGAACTGCTGGAGGAGAGAGGTCTTTAGATTCGATGGTCTATACCTTACAAATAAGGGAACACGTGCTCTTGGCAACAAAAAGTTGACGCTTCATCAACCATTTAAACTAGAGGGAGGAGAGGGGGCATCAGCAACAGTTGCATCATATGAGCTTACAAATGTCCCTCCCTCATCTAAGGAAAATCAATCGGAACCAAAGCAGGGCATCACAAGCACCACGTGTGTCACAACTCCACATGTGCATTCCAAACATGATAGGGATGCTCAAAACATTAGGGACACAAACCACAAGTAGAGAAATTGTGCAGCAAGCAGAACAGACCAAGACTGAAAGGCAATGTGGATTAATGCCCATAGCCTTCCAAAAAAAAATCACAGATCTCACAGCAATGATGGCCTAGGCCAGCCTCAACTGGGTTGTGTGATTGCAAATTCTCTCACTGTAAGTATTACCTGAGCAACCACTTCCGTCGTCACGGGGCAAAAACCACACCACTGGGTTTTGTCTTAACGTTGCTTTATTTGATCAAACACACATGCATGTGGGACTTCTACAACGGAGAAGTTCTCCGATTACAATTTACAGCAGCTTTTTATAAGCTAGATTTTGCACTTCTTATCTTGAAAAATACCAACATTTCAGTATAAGCCAATCATAAGACAGCATAACAAGTTTTCAGCAATGTAACAGAAAAAGAAAAACAAGTTTATGTATGAGGTACTTTTCCACTACTTATTCCATTTCTTTCCCAACACTGCTTGATACATATGCCTGGGTCAAGCTGACCTGAGAGAGACAATGAGTTTTACTCACACCATAGCAATGTACAGCTTGCCTTCAATGCCACTATGTGCTGTTATTTTTATATTTTGCCCAGGCATGCTCTTATCTTTATATTTTGTCCAAGCCCATTATTTAGGCTGGTACAACTAGTTCTGCTCAGTTTTATCTATTTTCTGTTTTACAAATGTACCTCAAGTAACCTTAGTACAAATTCTATAACCCTTAAAAAGAAACATGAACTCAGAAATTTCTACTACATTCTTTATGACTTTGTTACAGCATGGCTTTCAAAGCAAGCATAGCTTCAAGGCATTTAATAGCAAATATAGCTTTAGGATATATAAAATTCCTCACACTTCCCCCTTTTGATACTATGTATCAACTAACCGATTCCTTTTACTTTTCTCACTTTATATTTTGGCCACAATTTGGCTCGTTTTGTAATGAAACACCTCCAGTTTAATGGGGTCCTTTGTTCGGGTTGTAGCAAGGGGGCAGGTGGGTGGCATCCCGTGATACACCATTAGTTGCACAGGGCATTGTAGGAGAAGTTTGATTAGGACAGTCAGTAGCCAGAGTGCCAATATGACCACTTACAAGTACTGTCACCCAATGGAGAAGAGTAGCACCCCAGTCACCAACTACACTTGTAAGCCATGACCATGGGTCCCATATTTATGTGTAGCAAGCTTAGAAAAAAATGCAAGGCTGGAATTTGTGCATATCTCGGCCACGGCCTCATTTTATGCTTTCAGCTATTTTTTTTTTTTTCATTGTATGGAATTTTACAATTAACCCTTTTAAAGTCTTACACGCACACATATTAAGTGACATAGTGGTATTTTCCACTTGCAGCCTTTTGCTACTAGATATACTGATTTACATGTTGGCATCATTTAGTCATTTACTAACCATTTTACCTCTTACTAGCCCTTTAGCAATTTACACTAGCCATTTTACACCTTTTATTTCCTCAGTTTTATGGTTAGCCAACTACACATTGTTGATAAAAGTTTGGTCACTGATTACTAAAACCTTGGCCACTGACCACTGTTAATAATTTCCACCCTGAAGATAGGAAGCCCCTGAGGGACTCGAACATTCACAAAAATTGAACATAAATGTAAAGATATTAGTTAATAACTGAAGGTTAAAAAAACAAAACTAAACATTTCTACTTTTAGACTGTTAGACTAGGTGAATAGGTATATGATTTAAAACTGGTTGCCAGCATACAGATAGTCAAGGCATTTATAAAAAGCATCCTGTTCTGGAGTTGGTACAGGGGTGGTTACAGACGGAACACAAATCGTGAGTTTGTAAAACATAATACAGAATTGAGGGATGTCAACACCACAATTGAAATATGTGAAAAAATGCTAACATGTGACACCACATATAACACAATATAACATAACAATTTTGTTGATGAAAAGAGTTCATGGAATTCACTTTGAGAGTGAATAAGGTAGATGCTACCTTGTGTTGAGGTGTGGCACACCCTGGGAGCTTGATTGAAGAATCTGTTGATAATGTCTCTTGACAGATAAGTCCTTATAAAACATAACAGTCCATGAAATGAACAGTTCATAAGTTCATATAAGTATCCACAGGTTGATGTAGTTACAGTACAGATGAAATGTCATTTGCAGAATGGTGGTAACCCCACAAGGCATATGAGGCAATGCAGACAGTAATTTAAAACAAAACACCAGCATAGTAGAAAAGTCAGTGTTCATTTTGCTGGCTGGCTGATTAGTAGAACACACTGGCGGGGTGCATTGAGTCCTTTTAATGGAGTAGTCACACACACACACTGGCATGGCATTTGTTTTGTCGTAGTTGATTACACCCCAGCATAAAGATTAACAGTCCATAAAAAGGTAACAATTGACAATAAACCATTAAGAACACAGTCCATAACAGAGCAATAGGGTTGTAGAAAGTACCAGCCATGTTTGGAACAAGTGGCAGTGAAGAAAATGGATGTATTGCTTGAAGGTCAATTGAAGCAGAATCTTCTCGCTGGAGTTAGGGGAGTGCCCCTTCCCCAGACTTAACTTCATAGTAAGCAGAAACAATAAGCTTGATTGCAGAGTCTGAACTGACTGGACCTTCTTCAGTTGATTTAAAGTTCTACAAATAGGTGTAATTTCACTGAAACATTACACTTGCAGAGGTTACTGCTGTTGAACATGGAGATCTTATGTGTGCCACACCGTGGAAACCTGCAAACTTGCAAAGTGTGTTAGACACTGAGTTAAAAACACATAAATAACAATCTTTTAAACCATTTACTTCTTGTTTTGTAAAGAGTGGTGTGACAGACCCTAAATTCTGGCAATTAGAAAAATAAAAAATAAAAATGGGACATTAACCGCACACCTGGGGGTGCAGGCCGAGGTTCAATTATACCATTTGACCATCTGTAAATCATGACAATGTTATGGTTACCTCCTGCTTTTAAATCACAGAAGCAGTTATGACAGTGATGAACATTATTTTCCTGTCTGTTGCAAGCAGGCCTGACTGAGACCTGAGTTATAAAATCTTGTAATGTTACAATACATAGATACATAGATACATAGACAGTGTCGGCAGATAAGGGCCTATGGCCCACCCAGTCTGCCCATTTGAGCTTGTAAGTTCAGTTTGTTTTCCTAGAAGTCTGTTTCTTACCCTGACTTCTAGGAATTCCTTTATGTCTATCCCATGCATTCCTAAATCCGTGATTGTTTCAGCCCCCACTACCTCCTCGCAGGGTGCTCCACCCATCCACCACCCGCTCCATGAGGAAATTCCTCTCACGCTTCCTCTGAATCGTCCTCCTCCAACCTCATCCCATGCCCTCTAGTCCTGGAACATCTTTTTCGCTAAAAAATAGTGTTTTTCTGCACTCTGTTTCTCCCTGTAAGATACTTGTATGTCTCTTATCATATCCCCTCTCTCCCTCCTCTCCTCCAGGGAGTACATGTTCAGTTCCTTCAACTTGTCTTCATAGGACTTGTGATGCAATCCATTTCTGCACCATTCTCACCCCTTGTACTCCCTTCAGACCCATTACCCCCCTCTTCCTCAGTAAAGACTGAGCAGAAATACCTGTTCAATATGTCAGCTTTACTGTTGTCATCCTCCACGACTCCCCATCCTCCCCTTTCAGTCTCACTATCCCTCCTTTGTCTTTTCTTTTTTTTTCACTTATGTACCTGTAAAGGTTTTGTCCCTTTAACCACTGATTTTGCAATGTGTTCTTCTGTCTGAGCTTTGGCTTCCTTACTGACTTCCCTGCCTCCTTTGTTTCTCCTGGTACTTCTCCCTATCCCTTCTGCCTGTGTCTTTTGTATTGCCTGAATGCTATCTTTTTGGCTTTCACTTTCTTTGCTACCTCTTTGGAAAACCATAATGGTCTCCTCTTCCCTTTTCCTCTTGCTAATCTGCTTAATGCAGTTACTACGCTTTAAACATATTGTTCATAACAATATGCCTTTTCAATAATGCAATTAGTGGGACAAATACATATGTTGTTGGCTATGCCAATTTAATAACAGTGCCTATTGCACCTGTGACAAGTGAAAAGATCTACCTTCTTTACCCTGTATAGTGAAATACTCCAAAGTACTGAGTGGGGTAAGGCTTGAAGCATAGGTTTGGAGTACAATCTAAATTCTGCATATTATAATTGTTAAAATTTAAAATGACAAAACCTGCATAGAGTACACTCATTCTTTCGGGGTACCTGTGAGTAATAAGACAAACAGAGCATTAATTTTACTTTTGGTTTTGCTTTGGAACATATTGTAGGGGTGGGTCAGCAATGCTGGTCCCAGTATTTAGGTTTAGTTATGAGCATTAAAAACGTTATACATGTGGAGCACTTTTCTGAATACACACATGATACAGTGTAGCAAGATGTATATCAAAACATTATAACATAAACATGAAACATAAGCATGTTTGTAATAGAACAATTTCAGTATTGAGCATAATGCATAATGCATAAAATACATTTTAAACAACACATATAGACTGTAAACTTAGCTTAGAGTCCAGAAATGTTAGAGTACTGTGAATTTACTGGTTGAAAAAATGCATTCATTAATTGCTGTAAGGCAATGACAAAAGTTGTTTTGCATTTGTTTTAACAGGATAAGAAAGCTGAAAAGACAATCAAAAGAATGAATATGTGTGGACATACATACACAACTTCACCCTCCAGCGTAACTGATTACTTGCTGAGGGCAGAAACCCTTGTACCAATAATAGGTGTGAGATTTAACTGTTTGCACTAGAAAAAACAGAAGGGCTTGAGCTGGGTTATGCTGTTAAAATACCTTGGGTCTTTTTTAAAACCTGTAAATAAGAAACAATTATTGGCAAATATACATTTTCTTTATTTACCCCTTTGGGGGAACAGTGATGTACCTTGCAACCTTTGTGGGTACTACACTGGAAGGGATAGAGGAAGGTGAGCTACCCTCCCCCAAGCTCTACTGGTGGAAGAGACAGCTCAAGTGAAAGAGACAGCTCGAATACTGTAGCAATAAAAAGGTTAGCTGTGGATGGTGACATGATCCCCACCTACTACACTTTAAATTATAACAAGATAATATTACAATTAGTTTAGTAAGTTTCATACCTTACTATAAAGATGGGGAACTTCTTTTCTCTAGAAGAAAGAGAAGAAACACAGACAAACAACAAAACAAACACACCAGTTTAAAAATAAAACAAGATTATTTCCATAGGATAAAGAAGTCAAGCGTCCCTGGGTTTCCTTATCCTAAGCATGACAAAATGTCAGCTGAGTTTATAAAAATCCAGATTGATGGTAATACCGCACGACGTATCTCTTAGAATGCATTTCAAAAGACAAAAAAATGATTACACCATGGTCACACATAAAACAAAAGCCATTGTTTTAACTGTAGATGGTAAACTCTCAAAACAGCTGTAATAGTCCTTTTTCAAAAGCGATCTATATATATATATATATATATATATATATAATAAAAATATGGGGAGATGATGAATAATTCTCCCTTCCAGCTGGAGTATTGCCTGTGTTGGCTGCAAGTCAGAAGCTGTGAGACGAGAAGAAAAGTTTGTTCCTCTTCACTTAGAATACTAGTTTTGCAATAAAGTCAAATTACATGGTTCCTCTTGGTGTGCTTTCATGAAAACATACATTTTGTGTGAAAAGTTGTGCTTTAGGTATGGAATACACATCAAGTTTGAACTGGTAGTAACATAAAATGTTGAAACACAAGAAGGTCAAATAACGTGCAAAAGGTCACAGTGTGCATGCAAGGGTCGTTCAAACCCAGTTATTTTTTTTTTTAGTGTCCTTGAACACTACTGATATTAAATATCTTTAAAGCATAGAATAAAACTGCTGGCCAAGACAGTACACACACATACACATACACAAAAAGAAATACTTAACACAAAATAAGACTGACATTGTTTCACACCAATTTGCTGAGGTAATGCCCATAGTTTCATTAGAAAACTGTATGTGTTTTAGATATATGTGCTGCCTCCCCCTGTCTTGTAACACTGACAATTTTTAAATCAACACATTTATACATATCGCCATGCCAAATCTTTCCAGAACAAAACACTTTTTTAAACACATTTTAACTCCTTTAAGCAGCACAACATATCATCTGTAAGTGAACATATCTGTATAACATGGTTACACCTTTTGTACATAGCCAAAATATGGCACCCTGCCATTTGCAAAAATTTTTGGTTATAACTAGAAGTATGATAAAGCCATTTATAGCTGTTAACACATTACATTTTCACCTAGCAGTGGCTTGGCACATTGCTTGCAAACTACAAATCTTTCTGCACATTGCAATCTATATGACGTCATAACTCTGCACCATCAACACTACCTGCTCCAATCCAACAACTACAAACAAAAGTTCTTCACTGACCCTATCTAGGCAGCACAAATGTTCCATTAAAAATAAAGCCAATTAAAACAGTCAGCTATGAGGCAAAGAAGCTTCTTTCTTTTTTTTACTGTAACATGTTGTGCACTGAAGGCAGTCAGTCCTATCTAGCAACCTTGACAACAGAACATAATTACAGAACACAGATATAAGCTAGAAAATATGCACGAGAAAGACGGACATTACCTTGTTTAGTATATGTATTACAGAAATAAAACAGACAGACATAAAACAACTTTGAATAAAAAATTCAGACTTACCGGTGCAAGGTATTTTTTTCTTCTTCTTTCCGATACACTAGTCTGAGTAAGAAAACTGACTGCAGGACCTTCATGATAATTTCCAAACACTGCAGCTATTAACCCTTTCAAAGGTTTTCTTTTGGCCATTTTAGTAACCTGCCAAACCAAGTCTTTTCCAGAGCTCTGGTTTGCAGTTTAAAAACAAAACAAAAATCTCTAACAGTACTAGGTTGAGATCCATCTGGTAGAGGTCCCAGTACTTGGGTTTGGGATCAAATGTTTTAGCCTCTATAGGAGGCAAGGAACTTGAAATTGATACAGAAAACTTGAAACTACACAGATAGGCAACATGGGGGATTTTCAAATCATCCCGTCTGTAGTCACCTACTGTCACATCATCCACAGTAGTTTATTTTTCTTTCTCTAGATGTTGCTTATCTAACTTTACTTAATCAGCGCTGTTTTTCTCCTAAAAGCAGCCTGAACTGTGAAAGCCATTATTGGCTCTAACAGTATATACTTGCAACAAGCACAAATTACACGTTACAAAGGGCAGTGCAGTTTCCTTGTAATTTGTTTGGTCAAACTTCTCAAACATACATTTTGCCGGTCCAGATAATACTAACTCTGGAACCAGCTATTTTTTTTTTCCCTTGTTTCCCATATTATTTAGGCCTGTCCTTTATAGTGCACACTCGCTCCAAGGTATTCTTGTACTTACAGTGATGATGAGTGTCGCCAGCCCCTAGGCGTCACATCCTGATGGGGTTCCACAAAAATGTCCTTCTTTTTGTCCAAGGGAAACAACCCGATCATGAGGTGACACGGACCGAAGAACTCATCCTGCCGACTACGCCAAAACTGTGATCGCAAATTCTCTCACTGTAAGTATTACCTGAGCAACCACTCCCGTCGTCACGGGGCAAAAACCACACCACTGGGTTTTGTCTTAACGTCGCTTTATTTGATCAAACACACATGCATGTGGGACTTCTACAATGGAGAAGTTCTCTGATTACAATTTACAGCAGCTTTTTATAAGCTAGATTTTGCACTTCTTATCTTGAAAAATACCAACATTTCAGTATAAGCCAATCATAAGACAGCATAACAAGTTTTCAGCAATGTAACAGAAAAAAGAAAAACAAGTTTATGTATGAGGTACTTTTCCACTACTTATTCCATTTCTTTCCCAACACTACTTGATACATATGCCTGGGTCAAGCTGACCTGAGAGAGACAATGAGTTTTACTCACACCATAGCAACGTACAGATTGCCTTCAATGCCACTACGTGCTGTTATTTTTATATTTTGCCCAGGCATGCTCTTATCTTTATATTTTGTCCAAGCCCATTATTTAGGCTGGTACAAACAGTTCTGCTCAGTTTTATCTATTTTTCTGTTTTTACAAATGTACCTCAAGTAACCTTAGTACAAATTCTATAACCCTTAAAAAAAGAAAACATGAACTCAGAAATTTCTACTACATTCATTATGACTTTGTTACAGCATGGCTTTCAAAGCAAGCATAGCTTCAAGGCATTTAATAGCAAATATAGCTTTAGGATATATAAAAATTCCCTCACACTCTCTATCACAGAGACTTGATTCACAGAGAACCATATCTGGAATGTCGCCATCCCTGGTTACTCTCTCTTCAGGAGAGACCACATAGGTAAGAAAGGGGGGGGTCACTATTTAAATCAGGGAAGGGATAAATGCTACTGAGACCCAGGGAACACAAGGCGAGACAGAGGCCCTATGGATCACTCTGGGAGCTGGAAACAGGAATCCTTTCAGGGTTGGAGTTATCTATAGGCCCCCAAACCAAGAGATCGAAAAGGACAAGGTTGTCCTGGAAGACGTAATGGGGATGGTTGACAAAGGCAAGCTATTGCTAGTTGGGGACGTCAATCTACCAGATGTAGAATGGTCCACCTTCATAGCCTCCTCAGAGAGGAGTAGAGTCTTCCTCATGGCTTTGACGGGGGCAGGACTGAATCAAATGGTGGTTTCTCCCACCAGAGAATCAGCTATCCTAGACCTGGTACTCACTTACAGTGGCAGGATATCAGACCTACAAGTAGGGATCAATCTGGGTACCAGTGACCACAAGTCAATCTGGTTCTCCATTAGCAAGACTGAGGACCCCTGCCACTCCAGAATTAGGGTGCTCAGTTTCAGTAAAGCAGATTTCCCAAAAATGAAGGAAAAGATTAAGCCCCTGCTGGCAACAGATACCACTTGGAATGTGGAGGACAAATGGACAAAGCTGAAAGATGCTATAGCGTCAATCAAAGTGATATGCACTAAACAAATCAGCAAGTCCAAAAGGGCAAGGAACCCCTCTGATTCTCCAAAGAGGTAACTATTATAGTTAGGGAAAAGAGAAAAGCTTTTCAGAAGTACAAAGAGACCAAGTCTGAAAAGGATAGAGAAGCCTACAGAGAGAAGCTCAAGGAAGCCGGGAAAGCTAATAAGATGGCAAAGGCCCAGACCACAGAAAAACTGGCTCAAGAAGTAAAAAAGGGGGACAAGACATTTTATCGACACATTTGAGAAAAAAAGGAAGACCAAAGGAGGCATAACATGACTGGCAAACAAGGAAGGACACCTGGTGGAAAACAACAAAGACAAGGCAGAAGTTCACAACAAATTCTTCTGCTGGGTTTTCACACAGGATGACATTGGTAATGGTTCAGCTCCAGCCAGGACACTTCCCCATATCAGGGGAGCTGACACATCCCCCATTACGAAAGGAAGGGTCCTTGAGGAGTTGTCTAAAATAAGGGTGGACAAGGCATTGAATGGACCCTGACAGAATACACCCAAGAGTTCTAAAAGAACTTAGGGATGAACTTGCCACTCCACTCAACTTGCTGAACTGTTTAACAGTTCACTGGAACAGGGGATAGTGCAACAGGACTGGAAAATGGCCATGGTTGTGCTATTGCACAATAGTGGTAGCAGAGAGGTAGCAGGAAACTACTGCCCAGTAAGTCTGACCTAGGTGGTGGGTAAAATAAAGGAGACATTGCTTAAGGAAAGGGTAATGAACTACCTGAAAGCAAGTGGGCAACTTGACCCAAAGCAGCATGGCTTCACATCAGGACGCTCATGTTAATCACATTTTTAATTTTTTTGTATCTTCTGTTTATCCGCCCCACTCCAATGTCGAGGCATCTCTCAGGTGGACCCACTCTACCTCACCTCCACCACCCACCTGAACCCCATCCCCAACCGAGGAATCAGGTGCTGGATCCCCCCTCTCCCACTAGCCTTTACAGGAGGAGGTGGGGACCACGGAGAGTCAAGTTGGGGTCAAAACTGGCATTGGATATGTGACCTCAGCCACTGGGTGTCCACTGTCACCTTCCCGGTGCCGGAGATTTTCCACTTTTTCATTGCCCCACCAGATGTAGGATGTGCAATGCCATCCAGCGTGTGGCATGCACACTGCCCCCATGTCTGCAGGATGGCCACCTGACATCGTCCCCTCTACAACCCCCCAACTGCAGTGCACCCAGTCTCCACAGGGCACCACTAGCATTGCAGGATGTGTGCCCCCCTCTCTCCCAGGAGGGGAGAGCAGTCCATCAGATGCTCAATACTCTCCTCCTCGATTGACCTTGGCTCCCCGGGCTTGTTCCCGAATCCGGGTCGCCGGCATGGCGTGAGGTAAAGCAGATGCCTCAGCCCTCAGTGCCACCAGGCTGACCTATGCCAAACAAATTTGACAGAATTCTTTGGCTGGGTTACAAGAGAAGTAGACCAAGGAGCAGCAGTAGAAGTGGAGTATCTGGACTTTAGTAAAGTCTTTGACACAGCCAAACACAGAAGGCTAGCCAACAAACTGGAACAAGCTGGCATTGGTCACAAAGTAGTTAAGGCTAGGCAAGGCAAGACAAATTTTATTTAAAAGATGCCTAATCCCAGAGGCTCTGGGTGCTGTACATAAAGCCAACAACAAAATAATCATCAATAAATAGCAATACTCATAAACACTGTGGGCTGGATATTCAAACTGCGCCATTCTGAGTCGCAAGCCCTTGCGCTGCGCAAAATAGTTGCACAGGGGTGTGGCCGGGGCGATATTCAAAGGAGTTGCACTATTGAGCAACTCCTTTGAATATCACCCCCCAGCCACAGCCACTGTGCATGGCGCAGTGGAACTTGCGCCACTGCAAGTTGTCAGAGTGGAGCATTCAACTTGCGGTGGCGCAAGTACCACTGCGCCATGCACAAAATCCCGATATTCAAAAGGTGACATGCAAATGGGGCCATAATTCATGCAAGGCGCAGAGGGGCCATTTGCATCTGATTATGGCCCCATTTGCATGCCATTAGCATGTAGGTGAGCCGATCCCGAGGACTTGTGCCTGGCACCCTGCCAGGCAGCAGCCGTCGGGGACCGACGCCCCCTGCAGCCCGATCGCGGGCTGCATTAGTTTAAAAACAACCTCTCCCCAATACATCCCTGGTGGTCCAGTGGACCAAGCAGCCTGATCGCTGGTTGAATCACTTTGAAATACAACTTTTTCTTCTGGAGTTCAGGAACCAGGGCCCAACCTCGTCGATGGCGTAGTTCTGTCCAGTGTCTCGATTCACTTGTTCATGTTTCACCATATTTCCGGTTGCGTGAGTCTCACCCACTCAGCCGGGCCATTCTTGGCTGGGATCGTTCGGTAGGCATGCCCATTGGCTCTGCTCTGCACCTGGCGTGCAGTTCTCACCGGCCGTCCGGGCGGGTGGCGCAGCAGGCGGTGGATGCTGCTGCCCACCGCCGCCGGGGAGCGGGTGGTGGAGCTTCATGGGTGGGTGGGGTGGGGACACTAGGCACCAGGGATGTGTTGGGGGTATTTACTGCATACATCCCACAATCAGGAGTTTCGGGTCAACTGGACCCACCAGGGCTATGTTCGGGGTTATTGCTTACATCCCGCGAACGGGAGTTTCGACCATGTTCGGAGGAGAGGGGTTGTATTTTAAAGTGATACAGCCCGCCATCAGGCTTCTTGGTCCAATGGACCACCAGGGATGTATTGGGGGTTGTTTTGAAATTAATGCAGCCCGTGGTCGGGCTGGTGGGGGGGGAAACATTTCTGCTGTTGCCCGCGATCGGGCCAGTGGGGGTGGTGGTGGGGATTTTCACTCTTTTGCCCACGATCGGGCTGCAGGGGGGCACAGGGAGTGGGTTGGGGCCAGCCACAGGTGGCAGCTGCTGTGTTGCACCCTGCAATGCAGCAGCTCACCTGTGGGTGGCCCTCGACTGAGCTTTTTTTTGGCTCAAAGCTGTGCAGGCGCAGGTTGGGGGTTGCGCCTGGACAACTCTGCACAGCCTGGCTGAATATCGGGCTGTGCAGTTTATGCATGGTTCCTCCCCCTCCAGTTCAGCATGCATTCATTTGCATTGCGCTGTTGCTCAGCATGTTTTCTGTGGCGCAACTGCCTCCTGCTGAATATCGCAGAATGGAGCAAGTTTGGACTTGAGCAGGCGCAACCCTATTGCGCATGGCGCAACCCTTCTGAATATCTGGCCCAATAATGCTAATTAAATACAATTCAATAAATAAATAAAATAAAGTTCTAAAAATTTGGGACAGGTAGTATGGTGAGTCAGAACAGGGTGAAATTTATAAAATTGTGTCAGGGAAAGCCTGTGCAAACAAGAAGGCCTTGAGATGTTCCTTGAATACTTCCACCAAGGGGACCTCCCTTATAGATGGAGGAAACAAATTCCACAGGATGGGGACGGCGACACTAAAAGCTCTGTTGCTGGCAGTTTTTAACCTCATCCTGGGAATCACAAGGAGGCCCCCTCGAGGAGGAACGGAGGGAGTGGACTGAGGTAGCAGGCATAAGAAGGTCTGCCAGGTAACCAGGACCCAGGCCGTGTAGGGCCTCAAAGCTGAATAAGCCCACCTTGAAGAGGATCCTCCACCTGACTGGCAGCCAGTGCAGTTCATGCAGCATCGGGGTGACATGGCAGTACTTAGACTGCCCCATCAATAGCCTGGCAGCTGCATTCTGCACCAGCTGTAATCGGTGGAGGGTACCTCCTGAGACCCCAAGGTAGCGCACATTACAGTAATCAAGCCTCGACGTCACAAAGGCATGCACTAAGGTAGGAAGGTCCAGGGGGCAGAACCAAGGGCCTAATCCTGGTGATAGTCCTCAAATGGTAGAAGCTGGTATGAACCACGACCAACACCTGAGCTTCAAATGTCAGACCGCTTTCCAGAATAACACCTAGGTTACGCACCCTGAAGAAGGCCTTCAAAGGCACAGAACCCAGGACAAATCCTGTCTGAGTGCCTAAGGCCAACCTATCACACCCTCTGTTCGACTCCACTACCAGTACTTCCATCGTATCGAGGTTCAGTCGCAACCAGCTGGAGACCATCCAATCACTGATTTCAGCAAGGCAGCTGTTAAGCACATCTGCTGCATTGGATGTCCCGGGTGCAAAGGAAAGATACAGCTGAGTATCATCAGCATAGCAATGAAAATCCAAGCCGCACTTCCTAACGAGCCCTCCCAGGGGCAGCATGTGCACGGTGAACAACACTGGCGACAAGCCCGAATCCTGATGTACTCCACAAGACAGGAGACTAGGAGAGGAGAAGAAATTCCCCATCACCACCCTTTGCCTCCTGTTAGTGAGAAAGGACTCAAACCAGCAGATGACAGTGCCGACGAGTCCACAAAATTCCCTCAGGCGGTCAAGTAACATACAATGGTCCACCATGTCAGAAGCTGAGAAGAGATCAAGGAGAATGAGTAGTGTCCCCTCCCTTGATCTCTCTCACCCAGAGAAGGTCATTGTGCACCCAAACCAATGCAGTGTCTGTGCTATGCCTCACCTGAAACCCAGACTGGAGAGGCTCATATAGATCAAAGGCCACGGGGTACTCCTAAAGCTGAAGTGCCACAATCTTGCCCAGAAATGGCAGATTGGAGATAGGGCAGTAAATGTAATTTGCCTTGATGCCAGGGTCCAAAGATGGTTTCTTCAGTAGGGGTCTCACCAATGCCTCTTTGAAGGCATCAGGAAAAAAACCCTCAGACAGGGAGCACAGGACAATCAAGGCAAACACCAGGCGAATGGAGTTGACACATCCCATCAAGAAACATGTCGGCACCAGGTCCAGTTCACAAAATGTGTGCCACAGCTTGGATCCAAGAAACCCAATGACCTCAGCCACCTCCACTGGTCTAAACTCACCCCAACTAGGTGGAGTGCTCTCCAGGCACACAAGGCAATCACTGTTGGCCAAAAATTGGCTCACTGGCAGAATTCTCTGCCTGATGGTGGACACTCTGTCTGAGAAGAACCGAGCAAACTCATCTCATAAAGTGTTCAAAAAAGCTGTTTTCGGCTGCAGACAAGCTGGTACTCAACATAGTGAGCACGCAGGGCCAGCTTGTCTGCCTCCAGGCCTGTCCTTTGCCAGCAGTGCTCCAACCTCTGACCCAAAATCTTTAACACCTTGAACTCCCCATCGAACCATGGAGACCTCAAGTGAGAGGATTTGGATCATACACGGACCAGTGCAAGGGAGTCGAGTGCCTTAGACATCACCTTATTATAGGCAACAACTGCAGCGCAAGTACTCCCCCGCCGCATGCAATGCCCACACTAGATAGGTCAGCTAATGCCAGAAGACCCTCAGGAGTCACACGCCTCAAAGGGTGGTAGCTAACCATCTCAGCAGAGAAAGGGCTCTCAGGGGGTTCCCCGAATGAGAACTCCACCGTGCAATGATCGGACCGTGCAACCCGATCAGTCTTGAGATTTTTTATCTCAAGCCCCAACGAGAAGACCAGGTCCAGCATGTGACCACCCTGATGGGTCACGGAGGAAACTTCCTGTGACAGACCCAGAGATGACAAAGTCTGGAGAAAGTTGTAACCAAGCCTAGATGATTTATCATTGGCCCAAACATTGAAGTCCCCCAGATTTAGACATCTGGGAGACTCCAATGTTTCGCCACTGATGAAATCGGCTACCTCCTGCAGAAATTCGGCCACATTTGGAATATGGAGAGAGGTATTGGCAACCATACCTAAAAAAAGACATTAAAATTCTGGAGGGGGTCCAGAAGAGAGCAACTAAAGTGATCAGGGGACAGCAGGACAGGTCATACGAAGAGATGCTAGGAGCCCTAAGGATGTACTCCCTGGAAGAGAGGAGGCAGAGCCAGGGGGATATGACAGAGACCTTCAAGTACCTGAAGGGAGTAAACAGAGTGGATTGTGGGGGCCTCTTCAGTAAGAGATACAACACCACCAGAGGACATAGTCTAAAGCTGGTGGGGGAGTAGATTCAAGAGGGGTGTGAGGAAGCATTTCTTTACAGAAAGGGTGGTGGTGGTGGTGGCCTGGAATGAGCTGCCAGAGGAGGTGGTAGCGATTAAAACAGTGGGCTCTTTCAAAAGATCCTGGGACAGACACAGAGGGAAACCGTGGGACCAAGGAAGGGGAAGGGGGATGGGAGAGGGGAAGAGGGCCAGTGTCACTGGTGTAAGGGTAAAGCTAGGACCCTGCATCAATTTGAGCAGACATAATAGACCATGTGGTCTCCTTCTGCTGGCTACTTTTGTGTGTTTGTATGTTCGTAAATATCAACTCAAATCAGTGGCACCTGATGGAGACCCTCTGCACAGTGTTAAAGCCCTTTGAGGATGCCACAGGGGTGGTAAGTGCTAATGCAGCTGGTGTAAGCCAGGTACTCTCCCTCACTGCCTTCATTAACCTGCACTTCTTCATATGCAAATTCAGTATAAGAAAAAGCAGGCCAAAACTGCTCTTAATTTAGTAGAACAGATAAGATTACATTTCTGGAATGACACATATTTCAAAAATGCGTACAGATGACAACTACATCCTGGCCACTCTCTTGGACCCTCAGTTCAAAGACACATTTGAGACATTCTTTGATGCACAAGAATGCAGTAAGGATCAGCAGTCCCATAAAGCCTGGCTTATCCATGTGGTCTCTTTATGTACAGTACGGCACAAAGCAAGAACAGGAACAGAGACAGAAAACAAGAACAACACTCATTGACATCTCTTGTTGGAATCACACTGACAGGCCAGGTGAAGAAGAGGAAAGAAGGAGGATCCCAATGTGTTTCCACTGCTGCAACTGCATATCACTGGAGTCACTCATTTTTGTCTCCAAGTCAACTTGCTACAATTGCTGCTGCTGCAGCCCCCAGAAAGACAGTCACTGATGACAAACCACTGTGGGAACAACTGTCTAACTACTGTATGGTTTGATGAAAAAGCATGGCAAGCCACTTTCTGAAACAGAGGTGCCTGAGATGCCAACAAACAAAATAGTGCAAGATTATCTGGATGAAATGTGCCACTAGCAGAAGGAGACAAGCCTGTATTGTACTGGTACCAAAAGAGATTTGGCCCATTTTGACCCAGGTAGCTGTTGAACACCTCAGTCTCCCCGCCCTGCAAAAATTTGCAAGGCTACGCCTGTTGTTCTATGGGCGGAGCAACAAACCACGCCCTCAATCAGGCCTTAAAAGGCTGCTCCTCCTGGTTGATCCAGGATCATTCTTTCATTGCAGCCAGAGGCTCTGTCAGCCATTCCTCCCCCTGCTCCGTTTGGTGGTTGTCTTTCATTGCCGTCTGCCTTTTGCTTTGCCCTTGCTCTGGCTGCCCGTGCCTCCCACCCCCTTCTGCTGCTTGCTCCACGGCTGCCCTCTTCTCCCATTTATCTTTGTCCTTGTCCCCCTTTTCTTGCCTGTACCTCTCTTAGCTTTTTTTGTCCTCCTTGCCCGCCTCCTGGCTCACCTATGCAGCACTGCATTTTCTCTCCTGCCCTTGCGCTCTCCCCTCGTCCCCGAGCTTCCAGGTTGCCATCCTCTCTGCCTCCTGCTACTCGACCCTCATTCTTCTCTGGCCGTATGGTCCTCCATTGCATCCCTACTCCTTTGTCTGTAGCTTCCCTTGCCTCGTCCTTATGTTTCTTTCCTCCATTGCTGTTGTTCCTTTCTTTTGGACACTTCTTGCTCCTCTTGAAGCTGCTGCTCCATCTCTGCTCCAACACTTCCGGGTTGGGTGTCCTCTGCAATGCTTTGCCTTAAAGCTCTACTCCTACCATCATACTCCTTCTTCAGTGCTCCATACCTCATATATCTGCCTTCACTGCCCCAGTTGCCTGCACTACGGCTGTGGTATGCCATAGGGCTATGCTCTTGCCTAGTGTGTATTTGGATTTGCACTGTGTAAGTCATGTCTTATTCCCTACATGGCAGTGCAAGTTGCCTCATTAACCGCTTAGCCTGCTTAGGGGACCACGTTTGTGCTTTTCGAATGATATAAATACCCACTTGGTGCTCTGGGCCTCCTCTGCTCTTGGCTCTGCCTTCTTTTGGGGGTTTTCCTGGCCTACCACTTGCCATTCACTGCTAGTATCTTCCATTATCCTCGTCCTCCATTCCGGACCCCATGCATCCAACCTCTCCTTCCTCACTAGTTCTGTACTTCACTCATGTCTGGCTGCCCAATCCACCATAAGTCAGCTGCAATTAATTATTATCTGTCTTATTTCAATTATTGTTTTGGTTTCCTGGTACCTCATTTGTTGCTTTGCTGTTTTTCCCAAGGCAGGGGACTAGGCTGCTGTGACAAGCACTTTGGCTCCAAGCACTGGGAGCATGTTCTCCATAAATTACCATACTTTGCCCTCAGCTGGCCTGCCCAGCCCTTTCTACCAGACTCATGTCTCTTGTTCTCAGACTTCTCTCATTCCCTTATGCCTGCCCAGTCATTCATACCAGCCTCATGGCATTAACTCACTCAGTCTCAATTCAATTTATTCTTGAACCTCACCTCTTCTTATATCAGTTTTGCAACCCCTTCCTACCTACCCATCAGCCACAGGCTTTGCTCAGCTGTTCCCCCTCCTACCATATCTACATTCTACCTGGCTTTACCTTGCTTACATAGTGGCTCCTCCGCCTTCACCCTCCCTTGAGCTTCGCCTTGCCTTGAGCTCCTAGTCTGCTGGTATTACCTTGCTTACTCCCCAGCTACCTCTCATTGCCTCATTTGCTCCTCATCTTCATCATTGTGCTCTCCAATTCCTTTGCTTTTCCCTCTTACCTCTTGCCCCCTATGTTTGGTCCTCTCTTCTCTTTGCTCTCCCATCGACACCAGTATGCCTCAATCCTTCTGTTTCTCCGTGTTTACTTTGGTTTTGGAGTGCTATCAGTCCATCCCTACTGTCTGCTGCCAACTTCTCCTTCTCATGGTCCTATCACCACTGTACCAGCCCAACGTCTACCCTAGTAGTTGCGTCCTCTGCTTGTCACTCTTTCTTTGCTTTTCCTGTATGCAGATTCTTCCACTATGTTTTTCTTTTGTAATGTAAAACTGTAATGTAAAATTTATTTCTATAAGGTGCCCTTCCCAAGCTCACGGCGCCTTTACAAAATTCCATAAGCAGCATTAAAACCACAATAATAAATAACATTTTATCCATAACAAACTTAACATACTTTAAATCACTGAAAAAGCTTGGTTAAAAAGGAAGGTCTTTAGGGCTTTTTTAAAACCCTCCACAGTCAGGCTATTTCATATCTGGCAAGGTAGAGAATTCCACAGGATAGAAGCCATGAAGGCAAACATTCTTCCACCTGATGTTTTTAAGGTTACCCTGGGAATCACTAGCAATCCCTCACCAGAGGATCGGAGGGAGCGGGAGGGACAGTGAGAAGTCAAGAATTCTTCCAGGTAGTGGGGTCCCTTTTGGGCTCTCCATGTTCAGCCCACTGCTCCTTTCACTGCAGCACTCTGGTTTTCTGTCCCCTCAGCTCTTGAGCATCACCTAGCATTCATTCTTGAGCCTCCTTTCTTCCCATACCGACTTCTCAACTCACTGTCGGCTGTGGGCTTTGGCCGGCCATCACCGTCTCTCCCCCTTGTACCGTTCACTCCCCTTCTGCTGTTCCATGCCAGCCTTCAAGGCTTTCCTCCATCAGCATGTCTCATCCATTCATTCTTGAACCTCCTCTCATCCATTCCAACTTTGAAACTCCTACCTCACCTCTACTGGTACTTCGTGCCTCACCTGTCGGCTGCGGGCTTTGCCCAGCCATTCTTGATTTTACCTTCATGCAGTTTGATCCACTCCTAATTTGGCTTCTCAGTGGACCCGGTTGGCATGCACTCATTGTGGTTACCAATTGCAATCTGCCTCCTCAAGACCCACATCGGGGTCTCCCTCTCTCAGCCCGACCTCTATGTAGGTCTACTGGTTCACATTGGCTATCCGAGCATACCCCTCATATGGGTCTCATGCTATCTCAACTCGACCTGCTCTTTAATTGGAGATGTGTCTTCTGTGTCCATTACTCCATGGCTCAGGACTAGCCTGTAGCTGATGGTCTCGCTCTACACCCATGAAGTCTGCATCTAGAGAATGCGAAGCTCAGAGTGGGGTCCTTCTCCCTGGCTCATAGTGAGAATGTCTGCTCTGAGTGGACCTTCAATCGTCCCTCATTCTGGTAACACCTCTGTATATAGAATTTATGACTTCAAGCTGCAAGGGGTGGGGCTCTTGCTGACAGTGCTCGTTTCACTGTCAGAACAGGTTCGGGGGCACCCTCTATGCTAGTCTCCATCTGACAGCCTCTGATTCACCTGGTCTGTTTCATAGGCTCGTGTAGGCCTGCTGAGCACCTCAGTGGTCATGTCTCTTTTCCTCCTTTGCTTTTCGGCACCTAGTTGCAGAGATGTCACTCGCAACCCTCAAATGCATTCCTGTTACAATGACAGAGCAAGAGCTTCCTCCAAATTGGAATCTTTTCCTCTTCCCTCGATCGCAACTCTAAACTGCAGTGGCTGAGCCATCACTAATCAAAACATCCTTCAACCTGGAGGGAAGGTGACCTAGGCTTTGGATTCCCAGAGGTTTCCTCCTCAAAGGTTTTTTTTCCTTTCCTCCATGCATATGGTCATAATATTTAGATAGGGTTAGTGCTTTCATAGGTTCCATAGTTAGGTTCTGCTGTTGGATGGAGTCAGATGGTGGCCCTGGCTGTTCCCTCTCTCCTTAGGAAGTACTGCCATCCTGACTCATGTCAGCTTCCACTTCACTAATTATTCCTCATTGTCTCCCATTCCTCTCCTGTCCTACCCATCTACACCTTCGACCTTCATTCCCATCCTCAATATCATTCTGACTCCTCTACTCCTTCAATGCTCAACACCCTTTTGGGTACTCTTGTTTGGGCTCTTTCCCAAGTGATCTTTAGCCAAGAGAATCATTCCCGCTGCACCTATAGGGGTGGAACCCTACTCTAGGGTTCCTTGTCGTTGAACCCCTACAGGGTAGTACATCCCATGGATAGAGAGGTGAACAGCCACAATGTATCCAAGTCACATTAGCGTACATCATACCAAGTTGCATAAGCACATTGAATTGCAAGGCTATGCCTGTGGTTCAATGGGCAGAGCAACAAACTACACCCTCAATCAGGCTTAAAAGGCCACTCCTTCTGGCTGAGCCAGGATTATTCTTCCATTGCCCCACCATCCTCCCCTCCTCCTCCAGTGGCTTATCTCTTTGTTCTGTGGGCTCCTTCCTAAGCTACCTTTAGCCAAGGGAATCATTCCCAAGGCACCTATAGGGGTGGAACCCTCCTCTAGGGTTCCTTGTCATCGTCCCCCTACAGAGTGGTATATCCCATGGATAGAGAGGTGAACAGCCACAATATATCTAAGCTGCATAAGCATACATCATACCAAGTTGCATAAGCACATTGAAATACTCAGAGAGGATTTTCAGTGCTACAGGAAAGATTGTCACCAACAGGGAAACATGCCTTTCAACCCAAAATGTAGAGATGCGCACTTCTTTAAACACACTCTGGCCAGAGCTGATAGGGCTGCAGGTGAGGAATTTAGTCCAGATTGGTTCCATTGTAGGATGGTGGTCCCTTGTGAAGCACCACAATAAGCTAGCTGCTAAAACTGAGCGATAGGAAAGAGAACAACGCCAGAGATCAAGTAGGGTATGTGGTTTCTGCAGCAGGTAGATAACATGGGCAGACTGGGTGGGCCTAGCGGTCTTTGTCTGCTGTAAATGTCTATGTTTAAAGTGTGGTTCTTGTGATATATAAAATGCAAGGATCCTGACCAAAAACTGAGATGCAATCACATGGCTAAGTCTGCTTGTGTGACTATAATTGAAAGCAAACTTAGTGCATAAAAAACCTGATTAAACAGCTTGGAAGACAAAACTTTAGACGTAAACAAATCACTTTTGGGGGGTTTATTTTATTTTTCCTTTGCAGGCTGACTGCTGTCTTTTGGAGTGGCACTGGCTGCACTGCCTCCCTGAGAAGAATGTACCTCATCAACACTTTGATCCATTTTTATTTCTAATTCTAAGTGTAAAAAAAAAAGATCCCTCTACCTAACTTCCTCTGATGACTCACACCCACAGGCTAGGGATGGATTTACAGTCGTGAGTCGTGAGTCGTGAACGTGAATGGTGATTGTAATAGTACACAGCACACCTCAGTCCTCCACCACTTCCTTCCAAGCTTAGCTGACTGACTCCTACTACAGTTACTGTTCAGTGACCTACTCAACAGTGTGCCTTAGAATTTAAATTGGTGATGCAGACATTTGGCACACGGTTGCACTCACAGTCCCACGTGGCTTGGTTAGTGTTTATATGTAACGATAAACTAAGTAGGATAAGGAGGAGGAACAGTGGTTGACATGAGTGATGATGATTCATGATGATGACACTTGTGTGTGTACTTTTATTACTTGTGTTGTAGTGTACACAGACTGGTATAGGTCACAAATTCAGATTATCCCCTGGGCCCCCCACAGTCAGCAGCACAGGTGCAGTAACTTGTTTGTTGTTTGTCAGAAAATGATTTCACTTTTATTTGTAATACATGAAATCGTGAATGAACGTTAACAAGTGATCGTGATTGGGCGGCACAAGTCAAGACTGTAAAATTGATCATGCCCCCTCCCCCCATAGTTTGTCTGTCTGTCTGTCTCTCTCTCTCCCCCCTCTCTGGATCTGGATGGCACAAGTCAAATATTTATCTTGTCAGCCTCCCCTTGCACCATCCACACTCACATGGCCACATTGAGGCTAGGAAAAGAAAAAAATATATTTTATTTGGGATTTCTGTGACTGCAAAATTTCTCATGCCCACCCCAGTAGTCTCGCTGTCTCTCTCCTCCAGATCTGAAATGGATGGCAAAAGTCAAATTGCCCTACACACACTCACACAGCCACATTTGAGGCCAGGAAAAGAAAAACAACTTTTATTTGGGATTTCTGGTACTGTAAAATTTCTCGTGGGCCCCCAGTAGTCTCTCTCTCCCCCCTCTGGATGACACAAATCAAAGATTTATTTTGTCAGCCTGCCCTTGCCCTGAAACACAGCCACACTGAGGCCAGGAAAAGAAAACAAACTTTTATTTGGGATTTCTGGGACTGTAAAATTTCTCGTGCCCCCCACTTCAGATAGTGTCTCTCTCTCTCTCTCTCTCCCTCTCTCTGTCTCCATGTCTCTCTCTCTCTTTCTCTGGATCTGGAATGGCACAAGTTAAGGATTTATTCTGCTAGCCAGTCCTTGCCCTGTACTACACACAGCCAACACTTCCCTTGACTCTTTCAGCACCCTAGAGTGTTCTCCACCTGGTCCCATTGCCTTATCGATCTTTAGTACTGTTAGTTCCCTGTAGTTTCATTCCACTGAGAATGTATTAATATCCGCCTCCCTTCCCTTAGTGTCCTTTACCTTTAGTGATGGGCCATCTCCTACTCCCTCCACAGTAAGTACTGAACAGAAATAATTGTTCAGTACTTCTACCTTGATTCCGTCATCCTCCATGCGTTCCCCTCCCTTAGTTTTCAGCCGGACAATACCCCCTCCAGTTTTCTTCATATTGCTTATATATCTAAAGAAAGTTTTGTTTCCACTTCTTATCGAATCTGCTATCTTTTCTTCCATCTGCATTTTTGCCATCGTAACTGCCTTCACTGCTTCCCTTTGTTTTACCTGGTCAATTTCTCTGTCTCTTTCTTCCTGACTCTGTTTGTACACCCTAAATGCCATCCATTGTTCCCTAACCTTTTCTGCCACTTCACTAGTGAACCATAGTGGTTTCTTTCTTCTCTTTCTTTTGGTTTGTTGCTTGATAAGGAATTGTATTGCATGCTTAATGCTTGCCTTTATTGTCTTCCACTGCTCCTCCACCGTTGACATCTCTGAGACTCCCTCTAGAGCTGCCTTCAGGAAATCTCCCATTTCACCATAGTTTACTCTTCTAAAGTTTAGGATTTTTGTACACATGGAGTTTGTTTCATGCTCTGCTAGCACCTCAAACTACACTGTCTGGTGATCAGTTTCCCAGGTGCTCCCACGCTGAGAGTTTTACCCACATTCTCCCTGTTTGGAAGCACCAGGTCCAGTATTGCCCCCTCTCTAACTGGCTCTGTGACCAGTAGTGTTAGGAATGCCTCGTTGAGGCCTTCAAGGAATTTTCTACTCCTAACTGTTGCAGTTGCGTTTAGACTCCAGTCCACATCTGGGAGTTTGAAGTCCCCTACTAACAACATCTCCCCCTTATGTGCCATTTTTTTCAATTAATGTTACTGTTTCCATGTCCCTTGATTCCTCCTGAGATGGGGGTCTGTAGACCACCCCTCTACAGATGGCTGTTCCCCTCCTCCTTTCTAGTGTGACCCATAGTATTTCTTTGTTTCCCAGATTACTCTGTTGCTCTGTGGCCTTAATGTTGTCCGTAACATACAATGCCACCCCCCCCCCTTCTTGCCTACTCTATCCTTTCTAAATAAATTTCAAGTTCAAGTTCAAGTTTCAAGTTTATTGCAGGAAAACTCCATTGAGCAAGCTCATTCACAAGGAGGTCCTGTGACATAAACACTTAAAGTACAAACACAGATAGGTAATAACAGTATATACATGAAATGCACGTTACATGATACAGGCTGGATATACATACAAGGGTACCACATAGGGTAACCGCAGGTGGTAAACATTGATATGAGACAGGGAAGCGACTTACAGGTTGCATACTGATAAATGAAACATGATGACTGGTGTGTGCAATACATATACAGTATTTTGGCAACTAGAACAAACAACAGTCTACAACTGATATGGGGAGGATGATTTGATAGAGTAGCAGTGGAGGTAAGCAAAGATAAAGCCAGGAGTAGAAGGGGAAGGGAAAGCAGTTAATATGACAAATCAATTATACCTTACCAGTGGATAAATATGGCACACATGGGGAAGGAAGAGACTTAATGACAGTTACAGGTGTCTTTTATTTTGGCTGAACTTAGCGATTTGTAGAAGTTTATTGAAACTGTGCTAGTTAGTTTTAGTACGGTTTGTAATTGGTTCCAAATGGAGGGAAGGGCATATGCAATAGCACGTTTACCAAAGGAAGTCCGCGTCCTTGGTATGTCAAGCATAATAAAGTCAGATTTTCTTAATGAGTATGCACTATGTGAGATACTAATAAGGGAAGAGAGATAGCTTGGCAATTTCTGCAGGAGCAGTTTAAGAGTCCATAGCCCAGCATGGAGCAGGCGTCTAGTAGTAAGGGATGTCCAACCAACAGCTGCATATAAGTCACAGTGGTGCAAGCGGTAAGGAGTTGGTAATGAACCGTAATGCAGTGTTAAAGGATGTCCAGTTTACTTAGATTTGCAAGAGTGGTGGAGGAATAGATTACATCGCCATAGTCAGTGAGGGAGAAAAGTGGCCTGTAAGCTTGTTTCGAGTTTCAAGGGAAAAGGGGCCTATTTTTGTAGAAGAAACCTAACCTTGCTTTTAACCTTCTAGAGACATCTTCGATGTGGTCACTGAAAGATAATTTATTGTCGATCCAGATACCTAGATATTTAAATTTGGTTACAACTTCCAGAGGCTCGTTTAGCGTGGTGACAATGGAGTCTTGGGCAAGGGTATTGGGGGGGCCTGTGACAGTACTGCGGGAGAATATCATCGCTTTAGTCTTCTTAGCATTGAGCAGAAGCTTTGCCTTTATTAGATTATGCTCAAGTTGTGCGAAGTCCATTTGAAGCACTCCCTTGACTTCAGATAACGATGAGCCAGAAGTATACAACACAGTATCATCTGCAAAAAAGTGCAAATTGGACCTAGATATGTTAGCATCTAAGTCATTAATGTACAGAGAAAACAAGATAGGGCCTAAAATGGATCCTTGGGGGACTCCTCTTGCAACTGGCAAGGCAGCAGAAAAAAAGCCTTCCGCCTTTACTTTTTGGAATCTTCCAGTTAGGTAGCTAGAGAACCACTGGGTGGTATGGTATGTGGCACCCAACTTTGCAAGGCAATTGACTAATAGTTTGTGATCAACAGTATCAAAAGCTTTGCTGAGGTCCAAAAGACTGCACCAGTTACTTTCTTAGCATCTATAGCAGAGATCCAATCATTGGTTACTTTTGCTAGTGCAGTGATTGTGCTATGATTAGCCGAAGCCGGATTGAGCTGGGTTAATGAGAGAAGGTTTCCAAGTGAGATTTTAACTGAATATGGATCAGTTTTTCGAGAACTTTAGAAAGGATAGGCAATATGGAGATAGGCCTATAGTTGTTTACATTGCATGGGTCACCAGATTTAAATAGAGGGAGGATATGTGCTGATTTCCAGCAGGACGGCACAGTAGCAGATGTAATGGAAAGATTGAAGATGTGGAGAATTGGGGCAGTGAGATGGGCGTAGCCTGACCTTAGGAAAAAGGGTTCCAAGCCATCGTCCCCTGCGCTTTTTTTGGTGTCTAAGTTAAGAAGAGAATCTTCTACTTCTTTATAAGTTATCTCGCGCAGTTGGAAGGGGCTGGGTGCAGGACTAGATGGGGAGGGGTATGCTGGCTCACCGCAGCACCAGCATAAGGTGACGAGTCAAAAGCTAATCCAGCTGTGGCAAAGTGGGAGTTAAGTTCCTCCAGGATTAGAGACTTGTTTTCCACAATCTTGCCACTTGCAACTATCTTTGTTGGGACAGAGGGGGCCATGGGCCGTCCTTCTATAGCTTTGATAGTCTTCCATATTTTATGAGGGTTACCTTTAGCTTGTTCCAGAGTAGAAATATAATAGTTAGCTTTAGCAGAGGGAAGTTTTTTCACACACTTATTCCTGGCTGTTCTAAAGGCCTGCCAATCCGAAGATTCTTTGGAATGTCTAGCTTTAGCCCAGAGCTTATCTCGAGCTATAAGGGCTGCCTTGAAATTGTATCCTGGAATGACCATGTCCCAGCTTTGGTTGTCGTTGCACCACTTTTCAGTGATGGCCAGTATGTCCATGTTTCAGTGATGGCCACTATGTCCATGTTTCAATGATGACCACTATGTCCATGTTTGCTTTTATCATAGTAGCCTCCAGCTCGCTGATTTTGTTGCTCAGGCTGTGAGCATTGGTGCACATGGCTCCCCAGTTTGTGATTTCTGCCCCTCCACACTCCCGTTTGCTCCCTCATGCTGGACTTGCTGTCTTTACCGGTCCTGTCTGAACCAGTCTGTTCCTTGTTTTTGCAACTATTTAGGTGATCTGATGTGTATTTATTGCCAGGGCCTGAATTTATATTTATTTGCTATGGGATTGGGTCCACAATGTATGTCCAAGGATTGAAGAGCACATTTGGCATCTGAAGCATGTCACTTCGGGAAGTTTGTTTTATGCTCTGCTAGCACCTCAAACCACACTGTCTGGTGATCAGTTTCCCAGGTGCTCCCCCACTCACCATAGTAATGTTATTTCTTCTTAATGGATTCATCAGTGAGCTTTACAGTATCAGTCATTCCACTGCCCCGAGTTAGAACCTGTGCTCATTTTGGAATCTTAGACATAGAACTAAGTTCAAACTCTGCACTGTGGTAACACCCCGCCCCCCCCAAAGCTAGGTAAGTGGCTACAAAAAAAAATTAATTAAAAAAAAAAATTATTTTAGAAAACATTAACCAACTTATGGTAGATGATAAGAATTTTTGTAAAAAGAAATTTTTTGTAATTGATCACCTATCAACAATTGCAAAGGAACTGCAGCAAGTAATGCTTGAGCAACTTAAAAACAGAACCAATTCTTGTATGACCCTATTTTTAGGTTCTGGATGGAAGGCAGTATAAGGGATTGTAAAGTTTACTGATGGATCCCTTAAGAAACAGCATTATGACAGTGAGCAATTATTTCATCTAACAGCAGGAATCCAACAGTACAGCTTTACAGTAACAGACTCCATAGCAGTATCCTGGGAGGCTGGGTCTAGAACCTATTTAGGAAACATTTTCTGCAAGACAGCAGTTCCAAATCTGTCATCTCTCCTGGACTGTATGTACACACAGCAATGATCTGTGAAGGTATGTGCTGCCTTCCAGGTAGCTGCCTTATAGATTTCTTGAAAGGGGATGCCCCTTGCTGCTGCCATAGTGGTAGAGGTGCTCCTTTTGGAATGTGTCCATAGGTCTCTGGGGGGGTATCCTGCCAGATTTTACATAAAATAAATGTATGCCGGAGACTGTCCAGCATGACCTAGTCCTCCTAGTTGCTGGTTTACCTTTTCCTATTTCACCATATGTGATACAAAGCGGAGTACTGTTATCAAGGCAGTGGAGTTTTTTTCACTCTGCACTGGAGTGTTCAGTGAAAAGCACCGGAAGGGCAACCGACTGGTTCAGGTGAAATTTTGATACCACTTTATGGAGGGCTCTCCTATTAGTCCTGAGGACTACCTTATCCCTATGGAAGATTATGTGGTTTGAACCTGTGCAGAGGGCTTGCAGCTCACTCACCCTCCTGGCAGATGTAATAGCAATGAGGAACAATGCTTTCCGTGTAATATACTTCAGGTCAGCAGTAGCCATAGGCTCAAAAGGTGCTTCCATCAGCTGAGCAGTGCACATGTTTAGGTCCCAGGAAAGAGCAGGGTCACTTAGAGGGGTACCAGGTCAAAACAGCGCACCAGGAAGACTGCTGCAAGAACCGCGCTGTGTAATGTGCGAAAGGATTTAGAGCAACAGGGGTATAATAGTGGTAGGGAATTACCGCTACCCCTGTTGCTCTGCACATTATCTGTAGAGGAATCCAGTTGCCATGTGCTAAGGTGGCTGGTTGAGCTGCTCCTGTGGTACAGTGGCTAGGGCACCAGCACATGGCGAAGCAGGAGACTTGAGACTGCAGTTTGATTCCCACCAGGTCTCTTCCTGCTCTAACCTTTTCCTTTTTTTAAAAAATGAGTACTTCACCCCTCCCTGAAATGCACATCCCCCGGAGCTGATTATCTTAAGTCCTAGGGGTGTGGGAGGCATAGCCAGGGAGGATGGGAGGATGTCAGGGAGGATGGAGCCCCCCCCTAAAAAATAAAGAAATCCTATTATTTGTAATGGGACTGTGCTGTGGTTTTGCAGTCGCTGTTTTGCCCGACGTTGTTTGGGACTTCGATGTTTTGTCTGCAGCATTTATTGCCAACTTTTTTTATGTGCTGTGACATGACCCTGTGGCCCTACAGGAGGGTATAAATGACTGAGGCCTTGAAAGAACCTTTTGACAACAGGTTGTGAGGCCAAGGACATAGTTTTCTCAGCTGACATATAAGCAGAAACTGCTGCCAAATGCATCGTCAGGGCTGAGGGCCTCAGGCCTAACAACTGTAGGTGCACCCGGTAATCCAAAACTGTCGATAGCTCTGTCTACATAGGGATTATCTTTTTGGGCCACACCAGAATAAAAATCTCTTCCACTTTGAGACATATGTTTTCCTTGTTACTCGTTTTCAAAACCTCCAACACTCTTATCACATCATCTGACAAAGTCAAGCTAGAAAGTTCTAGCTCTTCAAGAACCATGCCCTCAGTTGCAATGTTCTGTGATCTGGGAATATTATCCTGTCCTGGAACAGTGTCTTTTTTTTTCTTTTTCTCCCCCAGTCTAGCCTCCTTCCAAGGAGTGCTCCAGCCCCATCACCTTGACATCTGGCAGGACTTACCTGCCGGCCATCTTCACTCAGGGCTTATCCCCCTGGCAGGATCAGTGGGGTTCCCCAAGCCCCACCACAGAATGAATCCAGTTCTGGTCAGTGTTGACAGGCATGGGGACTGCGGGCACTCCTCGTCATCCTGCCGTTGGTATTTTCTTCTGGTGTTTTTGCCCTGGATAGGTCATGTACAATGACATCATGCTGGACAGCACATGCTCCCGTGTGACATGCCACGTCTCCTGACCTTCTCAGCCCAATCTGCCTTTCCCCCAGCTTCTGCTAGGGGGCCAGGCAAGCTTTGGGCTCCCCCCCCAGTGGAAGAGGAGAGCAGTTCTATGGTTGCTTGATCCTCCCTCCCCGGTCAACCCTCCGACTGCCCAGATTAGGCTCCAAACCTAAGTCATTGTCATCGCAAGCGGTAGCATTACTGCTGCACCATAGGGCTGGCCAGAGTTAGCAAGTTGTGCCTCAGTGGCAGGTTAATTAGAGGCTTCCTGGACAGGGTCAGGAGCATGGAGAACCAAGCCTTTCTGGCCACCCTGGTGCTATCAGGATCATTGCTGCTGGTGCCCTCCTGACCTTTATGATCACTCTCAGTATGAGTAGAAACAGAGGGAAAGAATACAGGAACTTCCCAGTCCAGCCCAGAACCAGAGCATCCTCTGGGAATGCCCCTATTGTCGGAGGTCTGCAACAAAATTGTGGGAGCTCATTGTTCTACCAGGAAGTAAACAGGCCTATTTCTGGTGTGCCACATCTTCTGAACACCAGTGCCAGCACTTACTGGTTCATTGTTCACTAGTGGTTTCCCTGGTTGATTCTGCTGAGTGAGTCTGCAGGGACATTGTCCTTTCCTGGTAAATGTACTGTAGATAAATTTACATCCAGGGAACAGACTAAGTTCCAAATCCCCATGGCCTCTGTCCATAGCTTTGAAGATCTTGTACCTCCCTGCTTGTTTATGTAAATACATTGTCGTGATGTTGTCTGTTTGGACCTGAACAGACTGACCTTGTATCTTTATCAAGCTTTTTACACCTCTGATGACTACGCTTCCATCCCCACCTTCCTCCATCCAGCACACTCTTCCCCTGGATGTACTTGCAGCTCATCCTCCACAGATTTTCCACTGTGTTGGGGCTGAAGGGCCATCCTCCCCCTAAAGTTCACATCCAGATTCTACTCCAGGCATCCAGGTGGTAGCAGGGCCCAGGGAGGTGCGCGGAATGGTGGTCTGCCATCGGGTCTGCCATTGGGGTTGTGTATTTGAGAAAGAGAAATGTGCTCCGGGACAGCACAGGTTCCAGTTGCCTCAGTGGCACAGCTGGTTAGTGCAGTCAGAACGGTATTCCAAGTGGCCTGGGTTCAAGTCCCAGCTGAGGCACTTACTTCTTTCTTGCCTCCATTTGTAAGAATATAGTCTAAAACATTTGAAGCTACTGGGGCCTTTCTGAAGCACAACTGTTACTGCTGTCAAACAAACTCTAGCAAGAGCCAATACGGCTCCAAAATAATGGTATTGTGGGCAGTGGGAAATGTGTAAATTAGCAGTTTTTACTCTAACCATGGAGCCATCGAACTGCACTTTCTAATTGTTGTGATACACACACACACACACACACACACACACTAACTAATACATATACGCATATACTGTATATTCCAGTGCAACAAAGCAATGCACTCTCTATATTTGATGTTTAGGGTGTCGCGACAAGACAGCACCAGATTTTGCTGTTGCTCCACAGTGGCCTCTCTGTACCCTCCCGAGGTTCACCCCCGGCTGGGATCTTTAGCAAGGGGGATTGACACAGCCTCCCATGGGGGGTGTGGTAAGGATGTGCAGCCCACTGCAAATACAGAGTGCGCTCTAAATGACGGTTGCCAAAATCTGGTGCTGTCTTGATATGGCACTCTGAATGCGGTGCCAAGATGTGGTAGATCTGTGCAGGATCATGCACACAGGGCACAAGAGCCTAGGGGCAAAGTACGAACTAGGTGGGGAGGTACCGATAGTCACAAACAGGGAAGGGATCTGGGAGTTATCATCTTGGAGGACCTAAGAGAAAGCAGGCAGTGTCATAAGGTGGCTGGAAAGGCTAGTCAGATGCTCGGATGCATAGGGAGTGGTATTACGAGTATAAAGAGGGAGTTCATTTTGCCCCTGTAGAAGGCCCTCATGAGACTGTACTTCGAATACTGCATCCAGTTCTAGAGGCCCCATCTAAGAAAGAACATAGACAGGGTGGAGGCAGTGGGGAGGGAGGGATGGGGGCCATGATTAAGACATACAAATACATCACCGTATAAACAGAGTACAGGAAGGAAGGATCTTCCAGAGTAAGAGCTGCTCAAAGTCAAGGGGGCACAAAGTGAAGTTAGAGGGAGGAATGCTCAGGGGAAATGTTAGAAACATTTTTTCATGTACAGGGTGGTGGATGCCTGGAATAGCCTACCAGAGGGGGTGATGGAGCTAAAATGGTCACAGAACTTAAGAAGTAGTGGGATAGACACAGGGGTATCCTGAAGGGGGGGGGCTCCAGAGTTCAGTTTGGGCATGAGGCCTCGCAATAGACAGGGGTTAATAGGGTAGACTGGGTGATAATGCGACTCCTACCTCCCAGCCAGACCTCCCACTGAGCACCCACCACTCTGCACCCTCAGACTCCACCAGAAAGCCTCACTTACCTGAACAGGTCTCAGTGTGAAGATACAATCTCCCATCAAAGACAAGTCTTGCTGCTGGAACTGAGGACTGCTATATAAGAAATAAGGTAAGTGCAGTTCAATGTATTTCAATGAGTTTTCAACTGCACTTACCTTATTTCTCATATAGCAGCAGCAAGATGTGTCTTCCAGGGGTCAGTGGATTTACACACTGGGATCTGTTCTTACTGTTCAGGTACTCAGTGAGAGGTTGGGTTGGAGGTGTGGGGATTGCATCAGCGATGGACCTTTTTTTACAGATTAAAAAAGACATAGAGGATCTGTGTTCTTCTTTTCAGGCTCCGAGGGACATCAGAGAGTTGGGGGTTGCCTCTAGACACCTCATTTGAATCAGCAATAACATGCATAAGGCTAAAACTAATCTGGATAGTGAGGGAATGTAGACAAGCAATTTTTGCACCAACCACTGAGCCACCTAACTGCACTTTGTAATTGTTGCAATACACACACACTGACTAATACATATACACATATAGTCATGTATATTCCTTTATAACATAGCAGTTCAATGTCTACACACATTTTTACAGATTAAAAAAAAGACATTGAGGGACCATTTTCTTTTTTTCAGGCTCTGAGGGACATCAGAGGGTAGGGGGCTGCCACTACACAACCCATGTAAATCAGCAATGACATGCATAAGGCTGAAACTGATCTAGATAGTGGGGGAATGTGGACTAGTAATTTTTGCATGAACCGCTGAGCCACTTAACTGCACTTTCTAATTGTTGTGATACACACACTGACTAATATATATATATATATATATATATATATATATATACACACACACACACACACACACATATATGCACATATATTCCAGTATAATATACAGTACAGTCATGTTAAACTGTCCCTCCAGCTCACTGGTTTAGCATTTTTCAGTGAGTTGCTTAAAGTGTGCATTGTTCACAGCAATGAATTAATAAAAAATTCTTAATGGTTTGCTTCTAGCTGCTGTTCAGTTTCAGCTTACTGTACTTTTCAGCTCTCTGGAAACTTTTATCAATGAAGTGCATGAGCAGTGCACACATTTTATTTATTTATTTATTTATTTTATTTAGCTTTTGTTAACCGGATAAGTGCACTAGCCATAAAATGACTATTTTCAGGCACGACCCGGGAGAGAACAGAAACTTAACAAGATAACAAATTATAAGTGCTTTACATGCAATGAGTTAAAGAGGATACAATATATCGGAACATACAAAGTAAAGCGCTTTACATACAATGAGTTAAAGTGGATATACAGACATACAGAGTAGACCATTCATAAGTTCATAGGTGCCTACCTATGCAATGAATAGAGAGGACCTTGGACAATAAATTTTCAGGTGACATATCATATAAACAGAACAAGGTATACAAAAACAGGTAATACAACTGGAAGAAATAACCATTGAGAGCAGGGGGTGTCATTAGGGAAAAGGTCGGTAAGTGAGGAAAAGGGGAACAAGCCATGAAATTAGATTATATGAGTATATGTATGTGTAAGGGAGATGTCTGCAGTGCAAGACTGTATATGGACAGGGAAAGGGAGCCAGGACAGGCTGAGGCAGTAAGAGGGTTATATAGAGGTAAGAAAATACTACTGTATGGCCAGAGATACGAGTCATTAGGTAGGGTGAAAGCAGGAACAGGTATCAGCAATCAGCAGATTCGAGCACAGTTTTCTCTTAAAGCATGTGTGGGAGCTAGAAAGTCTAATGTCGAGGGGAAGGGAATTCCATAGCTGTGGAGCCGCATGCTCAAATGCAACAGTTCCTTTCCTAGTACTCTATCAGCTTACAGCAGCTATACTGAACTTATGTGACCAGTGTCCCTATAATAACATTTATGGCAAAATAAACTATTCATGTGGCCCAGTATGAGTAACATTAAGATCTGTTACCTAAATTTTAAAAATGTATACTTTAGCTTGGAGCAAGTACATTACCTTATTGTTTGGCAGATCCTCCGTCACCTGATGTCTCTTCTTAATGTGAACACGCATTGACTGTGTGCAAATTTCATGAACAATTGTAACTGATATTTGTAGCTAAAAGTACATGCTCTTCTGAGAAAGAGGATATTTGTAAGTGTAAGCCCCCCAATTGGTGAGCTTACTACAAAGCCCAGGGGGCATCTGTGCCACAAATGATGCCAGGACCCATAAATATTGGGTGGGGACCCAGCATCGGTATAAAAGGGACCCCATGGTGGGAAAACAGGGTCTTCCATGAAGCTGTGCCATGGAGTCCGGGGAGAATAGCCGTTGGAGCCATGGGACTGGGCCCTGGAGTGGGGCAATAGCCACCCTGGTCCTTGAGATGGTGGGAAAGTGTTTATAAGGCAACCTGATGCCATTCTGGGAATTCTAAGAAGCTGTGCCACTGCCTTCCAGCACAGCCAAAACCGGGGGAGAATGAGGAGGCCTGTACCATGATATGGACACCAGGGTGGGCCCGGCATGTTGGCAAGATTGGTGAAGAGGCCCACAGCAATGTTCTGGTGAGTGGGTGGCTGCCATGGCTCTCCCCAAATTTCAGAAAGTGTGAGATTGACTTGTGTGGGCCGCGGCGTGTCAGGTCATGTCCTGTTAGCCTGGAGTCAATGTCTGACCACCAGATGGATTGTCCCTATAATAACCTAATTAAAATTAAAGAATGTGATTGTGCCCAGGTACCCCATGGAGCAGCAGAAAAGTGTGGCTGTCAGGCCCGGGGAGACCACCCCTTCAATAAGTTACTGGGATAATGCTGTATTGAGTCATACTGACTCTGTTAAGGGATGGGAAGTGAAGCTGTCCAAAGATGGGATGCAGGCTGTGGAGCTATGCATGTGAAGTGTCTAAGAACTCTAATAGCCCTGTATGGCTGCAAAGTTCAGGAGTAAGCATGGACTGTACATTGGGTGTCCTGCCTGAAAGATTTTGCCCTGTGGTGTTCTCCATCAGCCTGAGGTCCAGAGTGTGTTTTTGCTCTGTGGTGTGAGGAGATTTCTAGGCAGGCTTTGTGCCCAAAAAGGACTGGTGCCATGGTGCTGTGCCGTAAATTAATTAAAAGTAATTAAATGTGCCCATCTAGCCCCATGGAGGTGTTCTTTACTGCTTGAGCCTTTTAAGACTGTTTATGCAGGAGATATCAAATAACTTCAATCCTGTTTTGTTCAACACAATCTGCCTGGACAGATTTCTGTTTAACCTGCTCAGAATTTTAAAGTTCTAAATGAATTGTTGTGGTTTAACAAGCTTGCCCCCCCCCCCCAACGGATCCAGTCTGCTGTCCTCTGGTCTACTGAAGCTGCACCATGACAGAGTTCTTCTGTCAACTGCCCAAACCCCAGATTTCTATCAGATACTGTTTTCTATCATACTGTTTTAACTGGATTGGTTGGTGGACTGTGAACTTGGCTGTAGCACCCCCTCCCCATGAACATTTTATTCCCTCTCAATACACATAGACACGGGGGGGGGGCCTTACAATGTGGGGACCCATCCAGGATCTGTAAAATGGGGTGCCAACTAGCCTTACCTGAAGGGTGACAGAGAGACTGGTTGCCTGGGTGATTTCAAAGGCTGCAGAGCACTGTGAAACTCTTGGGGTGGCTACCATCTTGAACTATGCACATCGCATGCGTGACAAGATGGCACCTGGAACCTCATGGCATGCCGTGTGCATGCATGCATGCATAATTTGGTGGATAATGTAATGAATGATTGGTGGAGCCCATATGCCCAAATGCCCATAAAAGACTGGGTCCTAAGAGACTGCAAAAAAAAAAAACCCACCCTCTGGACCGAAAGCGGGAGTGCTGCCTCGTGGCTGTATGCAGGAAATTCTAACTGTGTAAGTGCTGGAGAAAGTTGGATTTAGCCAAGACTGCTATGGCGTCTGCCCTGAGTTCTGGAGGCAGAACTGTGACCATACCGGGGGTCACTACTCGGTTGGTTGTGGAGTATGGTAAAGAGCAGTAGTATGGCCAAGGGATGTGTGGACAGGATGGGACCAGAGTGATGTGCCAGCCATTGTGTTTTCCCTGCTCCTTCAGCACTGGTGGGTGGCCTACAGTGCCTGGGGCTCAGTATGCATTGCCATGGAGTGGCTGGGAGCAAGCTGTCACCCCCATGGTGAGTGAAGTGTCTGCTACTGAACCTGCTGAACATTGGGAGGAGATGAGAACCAGGTTGCCACCCATGGAGCCAAGTGTGCCTGCCGTGAAGCCCAATCTGCATGAAGGGATGCCAAGTTCACCTGCGGCAGAGCAAAGTTCACCTGTGAAGGAGCCAAGTTGTGCAGCCAAGAAGTCTCAAGAGGAGAAGCTGGTGACAGAAGGGCACAGCTGTCTGCCCTGTCTTTCCCCACTGCCAGTTGCCCCAGAACCTCTCCATGGCAGAGGGAGGGGCTGTGGGTGGGCTACCCCAAGTGAACTTCCCGAGGCCAGTGTTGGAGGTGTCCAAATGGCTCGGATGGAGTCCCCCATGACTGCAGTGACTGGCCCTCTGGCTAGGGAACCCTGGCATCAGAGACCACTTGAACCTGAGAAAGTGGTGGGTGCAGAAAGCCCAGACGTAGTAGTGGAAGTGATTGTGGAGGAGGAATAGTCTAACATCAAAAGTTTGGAGGGTGGCCCATTTACCTGGGAGCTGCAGTCAAGGGAAGGGTCACCCACATGTATGAAGACCTGGTTGTGGAGTGGATGATACCCAAGCATACATCATAACCTCCTTGGGATTGCCAGATCTCACCCCACTGCTCCCTGATCATTGTCGTAGAAAGATCACTGACATGGATTCCTTGCATTCCACAGAGATGAGCTATCTCAGCTACAAGGAGGGTAGCTGGCTGCCGAGGGGCCAAACACTGAGAATGAGCATACGCACAGTCTCAGAATGGAGCCAGGCTGACAAATGGGTCCTGAGATATGTGAAGAAGGAATACCCCTGGGAAAACTACCCGTACCTCAGTGAGAGAATGGGGGACATTGTGGAGGTGCAAAGGAGTGACTGGGTATTTTATGGAGCTATGGAAAAGGTGCATGCCTGAAACCGTGTGAGACCCACTGCACCTGCCTATGACAGAAGCAAGGTTATCAATACATCCAGGTCCATGTGCACCTTGACAGTGTGGGCAGGGGTCCCTCCATTTAAAGTGTTTGCCCTAGTGCAAGATAAGACTGGGAACCAGTTGAAGTATTATGTCATCAGCCAGGACTACCGAGGCATTGAGTGTACTAAACCTGACCCATGCTTCTACTTTGCTACAGATGGGGAAGCCAAGGACTCCAAGGCTCCAAGAAAGAAATAGACTTACAGTGTCCCACAGTGCTGTATTTTGGACTGCTACTGCCCCCTACTGGACTACAATTGGTGAGGTTATGTTTATGTTAAAATGCTGTTTGAAAGGTAAAAATTTGAAGATTTGAAAAACCAAATGAATGTGAAATCTGGAAAAAACAATTTATTGTGCGAATGCCCATTTCAGTGATTAGAAGTGTGGGGTGTTAAGTAGATAGTGATAGATAGTGAGGGCCTTATGCCCCAGGAAATGGGAGGCTTATTCAACTGTGGTTTAGAAAGTAACTGTGTAGCTCTAGTCAGCATAAGGGGTTACCCTGGAACCAAGCCGTGGTGAGCTTGTGAATGGACACTGTGATGTGGACTCCCGAAAATGAACTTACCCCCAGGGCACACGGTAAAAACCGGCACTGTGGAGCAGAGTAGTATTTGTGCTAATGTAGCAGTAAAGTGTAGTATTACCTAGTAAGTAGCTGTAATAGTTTAGGTATTAGGGAAAAATAGTAGTGAACTGTGTAGAACTATATGATGTTAGTGTAGGAATAGAGTAGGCATTAAAGTATTTGCCTGTGTTGTTTACCTAAAGGGTATAGGGAGTCCAGTAAATGAAGAGGAAAAAAAAGAAGTAATGTGGGGGAAGTAATAGCCTAGGTTGTGTTAATAACGTTGCCTTGGATACCCATTTCCACCTCGGTGGTTTGCTGTTAAAGTTTAAAATGTAGAATATTTAGGATAACTGGTAGCCAATAACCTGTGCTCCCTCCTGTATGATGAGTTAGTTCTCTTCACTATTTGAGATGCTACAGGGCAACCCAGTCCCTGATATGTTTGGGCCCCCAGTTTTGTGCCAAGTGGGCTGGGTGAAATGCCGGCCCTGATGTACTTGGCAATCCATACAGAAGAAGTCAGGCTGGGTTGCCAGGGAGAAACCCCTGTAGGGTAGTTAGGGCCTCAGAACACTGGGAGACCAATTGAGTTAAGGTGGGTTCACCCACCAAGGAAAGAGGGGTGACCGCTGCATACAGCCAGACCAGTGGAGCATCTGAGAGACGAAGTCGTGGAGAGATGCACATCTTCCACCCTCATCCACACCTAGGGGTAGCTGTGCCAGCAACTTCACCAGGAGGTGAAGTGTTGTAGTGGGGGGACTGTGTAAGCCCCCCCAGTTGGTGGGCTTACTACAATGCCCAAGCGGCATCTGTGCAACCCGCAATGCCAGGACCCATAGATATAGGCGGGGACCTGGCATTACTAAAAAAGGTACCCTGTGGTGGGAAAATGGGGTATTCCATGAAGCCGTGTTGTGGAGTTCAGGGAGAGGAGCAGTCAGGGCCTACGGCCTGGTCCCAGGGTGGGTCGATAGCCATCCTGGCCCTCACAACCATGGGATATGGTCAAAAACACAGCTTATGTGAGGGCAAAGTGTTTGTAAGGCACCCTGGTGCCATTGTGGGAATTCTAAGATGCCGTGCCACTGCCATCCAGTGGAGCCAAAGCCAGGGGAGAAAATAGGGGCCCGCACCGTGACTTTGGCACCAGTGGGGGCCCAGCATGTTGGCAAGATTGGCAAGGAGGCCCACAGCAATAATCTGATGAGTGGATGGTTGCCATGGGGGGCCACAAGTTTCAGAGAGTGAGAGACCAGCTCGGGCAGGCTACACCATGCAGGTCATGGCCTGTTAGTCCGAAGTCAATGTCCTCCCACCAGATGGATTGTGGTCATCTGGAAAATTAGAGACTGTGTTTGTGCCCAGGTACCCAATGGAGCAGCAGAAAAGGGTGGCGGTCAGACCCGGAGAGACCACCCCTTCAATGGGTCCCCGGAATAATGCCACACTGAGTCATGATGACTCTGTTAAGGGAGGGGAAGTAATGCTGTCCAAAGATGGGATCCAGGCCATGGAGCTATGCCTGTGAAGTGTCTAAGAACTCTAATAGCCCTGTATGGCTATGAAGTTCAGGAGTAAGCATGGACTGTACATTGGGTGTCCTGCCAAAAGATTTTGCCCTGTGGTGTTCTCCATCAGCCTGAGGTCCAGACTATGTGTCTGCTCTGTGGTGCAAGGGGGATTTCTAGGCAGGCTTTTGTGCCCAAAAAGGACTGGTGCCACAGTGCTGTGCTGTAGATTAATTGATCCAAATCAAATGTGCCCATCTAGCCCCATGGAGTTGTTCTTTACTGCTTGAGCCTTTTAAGACTGTTTATGCAGGAGAATTCAAATAAATCCCATCCTGTTTTGTTCAACACAATCTGCCAGGACAGTTTTCTGTTTAACCTGCTCAGGTTTTAAAGTTCTAAATCAATTGCTGTGGTTAAACAAGTTGCCCCCCCTCGGCGTCCAGTCTGCTGACTTCTGGTCACCCGAAAGCTACATCTTGATGGAGTTCTTCTGTCAACTGCCTAAACCCTGGATTTCTATCAGGTACTGTTTTCTATCATGCTATTTAAACTGGATTGGTTGCAGGACTGTGAACTTAGCTGTAGCACCCACTTCCCTGTGAACATTTTATTCCATCTCAAAACCCCTAGACATGAGGAAAGGGAACTTACATAAGAATAATGAAAAGCGTTGCAAGTCTTACTTTTACCGCACAAAAACAGGACTGTGATCCTGAGCATGCGTGTCACGTCCACAGCAACATCATGCACATGCAAAGGATCGTGGTCTTGTTTTTCTACGTGGTAAAAGTAAGATGCTCTTTTTTATTCTTACAAAGATTTTTGTCTTTCCCAAAACAATATCTAACAGCCTTTGGCTAGTGGGTCCAGTGCCAGTTTTGACCCCTGTCCATGAACATCCACATGTGGTCATGTGGTCACACAGGTGACAGAACAGGAACAGACAGTCAGGACCACTCTCACAGTGTACACACACACACACACACACACACACACACACACACACACACACACACACAGACAAACCAGAATAGGTAACATATACAATGGGAAAAAAATGCACAGACTTGTACTGCAACACAGAATGAAATCATATCCAAACACAACCACTTATAAACTAATATGAAGCACATTAAATTATAACAACAATGGGTACACATTGGCACCTCTGCTGAACCCCTCCCCACATACATGCAATAAACAGTATGACTTGAATAGTTCAGAACTGATGAGTACAAAGACATATTAAAAATATAGACATACAATTTGTGATGTAGCATAGGTCAGTGAGTTGCTATACAGTGTAATGGGGGGCTATCACAGATGATGTGAAGGACTGGAATACCTTTGTGTTGCTAAATAAAATAGACAATGACCCCTAGATTACAGATAAAGCAATAATTAGGTATCTACCTGTAACACACAGGGGGTCCCCACCCCTGCCTTTTTACTAAAATGACAGGTGGCATGCTGTTGGCATTTGGCAGCAATACCTGGTGGGGGACCTGGGTTCGGGGAAGGATGAGGTTACCTGGCACAAGGGACCTAGGTTTGGCTACTCTGCACAGGGGCACCCAAGTAAATCCAACTACAGGAAGCAATAACTGTAATGTCCAGAACCAGAATTGGGATTTTTCAGTGTGGCTTTATTTATTAACTAACTGAACATAAACAAAGCATTGCATGGTCCCCCAAAGGGCTACGTTACTGCATGTGCAGATTAGAGGTTAACACAGCGGTCCATTTAAGGAATGAACACATTACTACAGATGTCTGGCTTTGGACCCACCAGGCACTCAGCCCGGACTTTGCATGCGCATTGGATACACAGCCCGACTGGCCCAGTTCCCCTGCCGGCCACTCAACTGACGGTCCACTTGGCGAATTAACCCAAACTCTACTTGGAAAGACATCCCATCAAACAAGGAGACTCCCAAACTGTGGCTCCCCACACCACTTGAAGTCTGCAACTCCTAGAGAGATTTTGTTTTCGTACTTCCAATTCGAAACTCCCATCAAACAGGGAGACTCCCATCCAACAAGGAGTAATTTTCCCATCCTGTGGCTCCCCACACCACTTAGAGTCTGCGACTCCTATAGAGATTTTCAAGTTGCGACCCACGTCTGGGTATCCACCCCATCACTGGCCAAGTGCATGAGGCAAGTAGCAAAAACACAGAAGAAATCTGTAGAGGTGGACCTGGTTAGTAAAGATGGGGGTTTTCCCACCCCCAGCTCCCACAGCCCATACCCGGCCATTTCTCTGGACACACACAGAAAACTTTAGACTTTAAAATGTAGATTGAACAGTGGATGACCTGAAGCACCCCCTCTACAGCGAACTTTAAATCCATTTAAAATTTTAAACTGTTTGACTACTCCATTTGTTTGTCCTAGTGAACATAGTCCTCCCAAATAGCAGTCCACATTTATTTCCCAACTGAAGAAAACAATATGTTTGCCCCTTCAAATGGAGCCAAACACTCACCCATTCATTGCAGGTGCCCCACAGGCGAAGTACTGTAACCTTTGCTGTTATACAAGAACAGACAAAACAAAATCAGGCAGCTTCCTTCCATGGTGGGAGAAGGGGATTGCCTCTGGAACCCACAGGGAACTTTTCCTCCCCCAGAGGGAGGGGGGTACTGAGACCGGGGGAGCGGTCTCCACCACTTTAAAAAAGGTAAACACAGGAACACTTCCTTTTTCTTAGTGAGAGATCAAACAGCAGACTGATGCTTCCTTACTGCTTAAGGACAAATGGAAGACTGACTTTGAAATTTCCCAAAGTTCTAAACCTCACTCCCTGAGCTGTAGATTCCAAAGTGGCTCATGCAGCTGCGACAGTTCTATAGTAAGGTCATCTCTCAAGTCTCAGCTGTGACTGAGGACAGAGTGAGACAGTGTGAAACCCATTTAACTGGAGTTTCACAAGCTGCCTTCCCTGCCTACCACTAGGTCTTACTGGGATTCTAGTAACCCCAGGTAACAAAGGGGTTACATACCTGTATAATTAAAAATACTAACCAATCCAAGGTAAGACTCAGATTTGTACAATCTGAATCAGAACTGTCAGTCTCTATATCAGAATCAGATGCAGCTTGTGCCCCCTCACATTGATTAACACTGGATACTGTGGGCTCAAATTGGTAAGGCTGGATACCAATATCAAAATGTAAATAGCATCTTTATATTCCTCTACCTCAAACATGATGAATAGTGAGCACAGGCACAGTAAAAATTATTGAAACCCAAATGTAAAAAAACATTTAAAAAACATTTAAAAACAAACAGACATGCAAAAATCATATTATTACAAAATCATTAATAAATAGTAAATTATTAGTCCTATTCAGGAAATGCTAATTTGAATAAACAGGTCTTTAGCTCCCACTTAAACTATTCAGCAGACTGACTTTCTCACACAGAACGAGGCAAAGAGTTCCAGAGGCTTGGGGCTGCATATTCAAAAGTCTGCACCCCAGATAACTGTAAATGAGCCACCGAAACCTCCAGAAATCCCTCATCTGTGGAGCAGAGGGGATGCAAGGGGCGGTAAGGTCAGAGGAGGTTTTTCAGGTATCTGGGCCCCTGCCCATGTAGGATCTTATAGGTCAGCAAACTGACCTTGAAGGAGATCCGCCACCTAACTGGCAGCCAGTGCAGATAGCAGAGCACAGGTGTAATATGACATGACCTAGACAGGCTGGTCAACAACCTGGATGCCTCATTCTGCACTAGCTGCAGGCAGCAAAGATCTACCCCCAGCAACCCTAGGTATAAGGCATTGCAGTAATCAAGGCGAGAGGTCACAAGGCATGAACCAGCTCTGGTAGGTCACCAGGGGGAATCGGGTGTTTAATCCTAGCAATGTTCCACAGATGGTAAAAAGAGGTATGGACAATGGCTGATACCTGCCACTTAAGTGTCAAGTCACTGTCCAAAACAATGCCAAGATTTCTCACCCTGTCAGAGGTAAGCAACTAGAAGTCCCCAAGCCAAAGCCCAGAGACCTGACCAAATTGTTCCCTTGCCACCCTGCAACCAGATTCCAGCACCAATACCTTGGTCTTGTCCGGGTTCTACCTCAACCAATTGACCCTCATCGAGCCTTGGATTTCGGCAAGGCAACTGTTAAATATTGAGACCAACTCCTGTTGCTGAGGTGCAAAAGACATGTATAGCTGAGTATCATCTGCATAGCAATGAAAACTCAATCCATACCATCTAATAATGTCCCCCAGCAGAAGCATATACACTGCAAACAACATGGGGAACAGAACAGAGCCCTGTGGAACCCCTCATGACAGGGGCATGGGAGCAGAGGAAAAAATTCCTCGGCACCACCCGCTGTGATCTGCCAGTGAGGAAATATTTAAACCAGTTGTGGACTGTACCAGCCAGTCCACAACAAACCTGCAGGTGCTCCAACAGCACTCTATGGTCCACAGTGTCAAATGTTGCTGAGAGATCAAAGACAACCAAGATGGTATACCTCCCCCGATCCCTCCCCACCAGGTAATTCAGCACCCGAACAAGGGCAGTCTCAGTGCTATGTCTTTTCCTGAAACCAGACTGGAGAGTATCATAGATGTTGTGAGTTGTTAAATGGGTCTCCAGTTGAACATCCATCACCTTCTCAATAACCTTGCCAACAAGAGGCAGGTTACAGATTGGTCTGTAGTTAGCCAGGCAGTCTGGATCCAGTGAAGATTTTTTTCAGGAATGTTCTTACAATTGCCTCCTTCAGGGGTCCTGGAAAGACCCCTGTCACCTAAGAACCCTGAACTATCCTGGATAGGACCATCAATGCACCCCACTAGGAGACGTGCTGTTCCCAGGTCCAAACTACAGCAAGTTGTCCATAACCCCTGCATGACTCTCACAACATCCTCGACAGCCAGCTAGTCAAAATTGGACCAGACAGCCGGCCCGGTGGCACTGAGGGTTGAGGCACTGGACGCCACACCTCGCGCTGCGCCGGCGACCCGGGTTCTGGGACGGACTCGGATGGCCGGGGGTCGGCGGGGAGAGGGAGGATCGAGCGTCCCAATGGATGCTCTCCTCCCTCAGGGGTGGGTTACCAAGAGCGCATTGCGCCTGCATTCTTCCGTAGCCAGTGGCGGTGGAAAGGGATGGAGGTGGCTTCGCTTGTCGGAGCCGGGAGGGGACGCAGTGGCACATGAGGGTCTGTGGTGCGTAAGCACGCTACCACTGGGACGACGTCCTTGCGCAAGGCGCCCTAGGGGAGGGGCGAGGGAGAAAACTGGAAAATTCCCTCCGCAGCCCTAGATGAAGGCCGCCCAAGTCCACCCGGACCACCTACAGGACAGACCCCACTGTGCGAGGAGAGGAGGATTGGCACTCTAGGGGCAGATCCCTAAGGTAGGTACCAGGGGGACATGAGCGCATGGAAGGAGGGGGCACCGGAGGTAGGAAGGAGGAGGATAAAGATGAAAAAAAAAAAAAATTGGACCAGACAGACTGAGTGCCTGCGACCTCAAGCCCATCACTGCAAGGCCCATTTGAAGGCGTTGACTGGATTTCTGCCCCGATAGCGGCAATGTTACTGGCAAAGAATAGAGCAAACTCATCACACCTTACTTGTGAAAAGGCTCCTCTGGACTGGAGATAGGCTGGATTGCACAGCCTGTCAATAGTGTGGAAGAGCTGAGCTGGTCTGTTAGTTGCTGCAGCAATCTCCCTGGACAGGAACTCTGCTTTCTTATGGGAGATTGCTGAGTCTCTATAATGGACCATCAATATAAGCTTGTCCTTCTCCAGACTGGTCCTTCACCAAATTCGCTCTAACCTTCGACCCCTCCTTGTCATCTCCCTGAACGTTCCATCAAACCAGGGGGACCTCTGGTGTGAGGTAAGGGGTTGAACATGGGCAGATGCAATGGAGTCCAGGGCCTTGATCACAGCCATATTATAGGTCAGTACCAGTTCCTCTGGATCCTAGCATGCTCTCATCAAATCAATAGGTCCAGCACCACCATCAGATCATCTGGGGTAACATCCCTTAAAGGGTGGTTTCAGACCATCTCCATAGTGGAAGGTCTATTGGGGGGGCCTCAAATGAGAACCTCACAGTATGGTGGTCCAACCATGCAACCAGCTCCACCATAAGGTTAGAGACCTCCATTCCCAGTAGGAAGATGAGGTCCAGTGAATGGCTGTAAATATGGGTTGCAGAGGTAACAACGTGTGCGAGGCTCAACAAACAAATAAGTTGGAGGAAATCCTGTCCAAACTGTGAGAGTTTGTCATCCACCCAGGCATTGAAATCCCACAGAATAATCTATCTGGGGGACTCCAAAACCAGGCCAGCGACAAAGTCCATGACTTCTTGCAGGAATTCCTTCCCATCCCCTGGAGTTCGGTAGATGAGAAGTATCCCAGAACTTACACCTGCAGACCCTTGAATGGCTACACATTCAAAGGACCTCGCTGTTCCTGGTGATCTATAACATACTGCCACTACCCCCCCCCCCGATCCACTCTCGGGCAGTGTATGACCAAGTACCAAGCTGGAGTGGCAGATTCCAACACGGGACCGACACTTTCATCCAGCCAGGTCTTGATAATGCAAGCCAGATCAGTTGTAGCAACAAGATCAACAATAATTGCCATCTTGTTTTTAATAGATCTGGCATTGCACACCACCTGAGAGGGACAGGCAGATGAAGCTGGTCCAACAACCTGGTCACTAATCGTGGATCCATTGGGTACAGGTGCCAGGCAGAGAGGACCCCTTTCCTAGGCCCATTTCGCCCCAGGGTGTCTCTTCATTCCTACCACCCCAATCCCCCCCCACTATACTCCCATCCCCAGGCTGCGCAAATCTCCATTTCCTCTCCCTGCAAGTTATTCCAAATGCTCTACAACCCCAATACATATCAGCTGTTAAAGGGGGAACTCAAATGGTCGTAGATCACAGAGCCTGGCCAGGGAGTAACACCTTATCGTGGGAGCTGTTAACCAACGCATCCTGCACTATCTAGCTTCACTATACACTATTACTACTATAAACCAAACAACAATTCAAATTAAAGTAACATCTCATCCACTCCCATAAATTCCACATTCACACTCCCATTCACACTCACATTCACCCAACTACACCACAACCCTCCCCAACCCACACAGTTTATTTTTTTTTTTATTGTCAATGTTTATTGATGAAAGATTTTATAATTCCAAATGATTCTGAATACTCAATGGGTATTATAATCCTATCTTTTGCTGAGTCACTCTTGATTGTTGGTTTTAGCAATGTATCATGTGGTACAGTATCACTTCTGCCCTGAGTCATTTCCAAAGTGTCCTCTTTATAACTTCTGTCTAGAAAGTGTCCCTCCAGCTCATCAACTGCCTTTATGTAGTCATCTTGGTTTGTACAATTTCATTTTATTCTTATCATTTCGCCTTATGGAATGTTTTTAGTTACAGTAGGTCTGTGAAAGCTTGTGGCAGGTAATAGCACATTCCTTATTGGGTTCCATATTGGGTCCACTACTGTTCAACATCTATATTAACAATCTGAACTTAGGAATTGAAGAAGCCAGTATCCATTTATTTGCCGATGATACAGTGCTCTACCTAAGTCGAGACTCCCCTGGAGCCGCATGCGCTGCATTACAAGATGAATTCAATAAACTGCAAAACCAGCTCATGAACAAAAAGCTTTTGCTAAACGCAAAAAAAACCAAGGCAATGCTGTTTGCTCCATCTAGCACCGGGGCCAACTCTGCAGCCACTGCCACTGTTCCTCCTATAACCACCCTACTTGGTGAAAATCTTGAGTTCGTGCCGAAATTCAAATACCTGTGTATATGGCTGGATAACAAACTCTCTTTTAAAGAACATACTGAAGAATTACTGAAAAAGCTTAGGCAAAGGCTTGGCCTCTTCTACAGAATTAAACATCTCCTTACTGAGACTGCAAAAAGACAGCTTGTTCATTCTACATTCCTATCATTAATTGATTATGCTGACATTATATATGGCCAATGTCCTGTCTCGCAACTTGCTAAATTGGACGTATTGTACCACAGAGCCCTAAGATTTATAACTGGCCTTCCATCCTCCATGCACCACTGCGCGCTATACACTGCAGTAGGGTGGCCTTCACTTCAATTCAGATGGCATAGAAATGCAGCCATTTGGACACTTCGAGCTCTCACCAATAAACTCCCGGACTACATTGCTGCCTGCCTTCCTCTAAGTCCACCTAGTAGCTACGGCATAAGAAGCCACTCACTAATTTCCCTAAAAATTCCCAGGATTAACAACCACTTTGGTAGGGCAGCCATAAGTCACGCTTTGCCCTCATTATGGAGAAGGATCCAAAGCTCATTGAAACTCAGCACTTCTGTCAGTATTGCGATGTTCAGGCATCTTTACGACAAAACATTTACTGAAATTTGTAAATGTTACCATAGCTTCTAGTGGTTTTATTAGTGGCCTCATCTCTAAATCTACCTCTCACAGTCTTGAATCCTACCCTGCTAATCCCTCCATAACCTGTTAAGTAGCCAGCTGCCTTGTTTGGCCCTCGGAGCCCTTGGCACCTTCCTTTACCTAATCCTACATGCCACTTTAATAGTTGTTCTGTTGGAATTTTGGAATTTTTAGGCCCTCTCTAAGACATGGCCACTTTCCAAGCCAGTGACCACCGCCTAAGCTAGAATTAGTTACTGAGGGGTGAAATGGTTATGATCTGCATTCCTTCAGCTGAGTCCAGTATAAAGTGTCACCTTCATACATGTATAAGAAAGAATGTACATACCACAATTAATGTCTTGTGTTGTTGTTTACCTGTTCCCCACAAGTGCAATGGAATGTATATACTGTACCGTTCAAATGTAAATCTGTATTCTTACTTCTACATTTTGTATGTATTCTATGTATATATATCTATCCTTGACAAACTGCAGGTCCCCTTGTAAACGAGCTTGCTCAACAGTGATCGCCTGGATAAATAAAGATTTGATTGATTGATTGATTGATCCTGTCTGTCAGTTTGCGATATAGTTTACTTTCCAAGGTGATGCCATTCTTGTATATATTTAAATCTAAGAAATTAATGGATTCTTTACTGTAATCCATCACAAATTTGAGGTATTCCATGTTTGTGTTAAGATAAACTAAAATTATTTTAGTTCTATTTCTTGTACCATTCCAAATGCATAGGCAATCACCAATGTATCTTTTCCAACATGTTATTTTATTACACTAAATGTTTGTCTTATTGTAAACAAATCTCCGTTCGAACTGATCCATTAATATACCGGCATAGCTTGGTGCCATCGAGGACCCCATTGCTGTGCCTTGTTTTTGCCAATAGCAAGTATTTTCAAACTTCAAATCATTTTTAGTGAGTACTTGTTCAGCCATTTCGAGTAGATAATGGTTCAGAGGATTGTCTGTGGTATTCCTGTCTAATAGTTTCTTCTTTAGTGCTTCCAGGTCCTCTTTGTGGGGTATACTGGTGTAAAGATCTTTGACACCTGAATTGACTAGTATACTATCATATGTGATCAATAGTTTTTCATTTAAAATGTTGAATAATAATAAGGTATCTTTAGTGTCTTTAAGAAATGCTTTAGTGGTGGAGACCAATGGTTGTAGGTGGTAGTCTATAAATATAGATAATGCTTCTAGGGTAGATCCTATGCCTTCTATAATTGGCCTTCCTGGTGGGTTTAGCAGATCTTTATGTATTTTGGGGAGGACATAGAATACTGGCAGGATGGGGTGGGGTCTATTCATAGTCTTCAGCTCCCAGCCAGTGATGTAATTTCTTTCAAGTCTCTCCTTTAAAAGGCATTTTACAATGGCTTTTACCTCCTGCACTGGACTGCTATCACATCTTTGATAGTTTTCTGGGTTTCTAAGCTGTCTGAGGCATTCTGCTTTATACTTGTCACTGTCCATTAATACTAACCTCCCCCACCCGTCAGCCTATTTGATGACAATTGAGTCATCATTTTCTAAATTTCTTAGTGCAGTAAATTCTTGGGTTGAGAGATTGAATCTCTTCCTTATGCCTTCCTGATTTTTGTCTAATCTTAATATTTCCATAGTTCCATGTATGTTATTATATTAGCCGGGATGGGTTCTGGTGGAAGAAACTTAGATTTATTATCTAAATTTATACAGTAGCTAGTGTGCATCTTTTTATTTTTTACATTGGATCACTGACATCTTCAATTGTACTGAAAAGGCATTTCAGTCTTAGTTTTCTATATAGTTTTTGTCTATCCATTTTCAGATGGAATATATTTAATGTCTCATTTGGACAAAAGATCAATCCTAGGTTTAAGATCTTTTTCTCTATATTTGTTAATTCCCTCTTAGAGAGGTTAAATATTATGGATTTCCCCTCTATTGGTTCTTCATTACTACTTGTTCTCCTATTGTATCCGTTTCTTTTCTTGCATCTTGTTCATTGCCTGATCCTTGTTCTCCTCTTTCTGGTGTTTGTTCTGTGTAGTCTTTTGCTAATTCTCCACCTATCTGGCCTCTGCATTGGCCTCTGTCCCATCGTGTCCATCTCCCCCTGTATCTGCCCCTTCCAAAAAAAAAAGATCTGGTGCTATATTGTCTGTTACTGCTTTCCTGGCTGCTGTCTGAGCTGTAAAGGTTACTGCCTGAGTCAGGGTCACATCCATATTGTTGCTTATATGGTGCAGAGTGGTTCCAACTATAGAACTTCCCTTCTTTGTAGTCATTGAGATTCCTTCTAAATTTCTTCAGTTTTTGGTCAATTAAATTATTTTCATAGTCATCCAGTGCTTTTTGTATTTTGTCAAAAAATTCTGAAAAATCCTTTAGATCCCTTTTTTTTTATTGCTGGCATGGATTGAGAATAACCCTGGCCTAAAGCCCCCATGACCCACTACTGCCAGACCACCTAGCAATACTGACAGTCAATGCCATTGGCATTCACCTGACGAGGACAACCTGCCATGATGGTGATAATGTTGAGAGCAGGATTGTGATCAAGACCTCAACTGGGACCTTGGTATCAACTGCTGGCCAGAAGGTCGACAATGGTCTGAAGGTAGTGTAGCCATGTACACCATGGGCCATGGCACTGTGGTAACTATCAGCTTGACTAGAGATGGATCATTCAGCGGTGACTGAACTGGAGGTGGCTTGACTAGTGGAATGCTGTGGGCATGCTCCCTCACCAAGGGAATCTACAGTATCAGCAGTGTCTGGGTGAAGGACAATGATGTCTAACATAACATGACTCCATGTCAATCTTTTAAAGGGCAATCTTCACCTGGTCTTTGACCAGAGGTAACTCAGTCATCAACTCCATTGAGACAACCACTGGAGTGTCAACTGGCTCCTTGACTGGAGCCACCTCAACAAAGGTCATGTGTTCTAAGGAGCCCAGAGACTGCTAAGAACAGGAACAAAGCAAAATGTAAGAAAACTAATTCTACCTTGGATTAGGTAAAATATAGACAAGCCAGAAATAAATATACTAAGGAAATCAAATTAGCAAAACAAAAATACTATAAAATAAAGTTTTCAGAAACAATTGACACTAAACCTAAAGATTTTTAGGGGGCTATAAGCGTGTGGGTACAATAACAGACACCAGTCACAAAAATGAAGTACATAAAAAACGCTGGCATAGCGTTTATCATTTTATTTCCAGAAAAAAATAAATTATTATTTACAGAACAGAAATAGGTTAACTTTCACCAAAACAAAAGTAAACAAAACCCCAGGCAAGTCTTGCAGTCAGACTCCCTGCTCTTCTCGGTATCCAATTCTTCCAAGCTAGTGTGTAGGCATTCACACTTCCATTCCTTCACCTGATCAGAAGATACTGACCAGTCTCCTTTCTCTCCCTATCTGACAAGATCTTCTGGTGGAAGCCATATATAGTACTCAAAAGGGGCAGAGTTTGAAATTGACTCCACCTACTCTCTGACATTACCTCCATTTGGCTGCTATAAAGGCAGCCATTTTGTGGGCTGACAACCCTAAAAGAAGGGCTTCCCAGATGACTTTACCCAGGTAAGTAAACCATAATAGAGAAAAGAGAAGTAACCTAAATATTAAATATAAAGAATCTAGAATCTTTAACCAAGGGCAACAGATGAGGGATGCGCTCCCTATCTTGTTTCCTTGTAAGGCTCTAGATTCTTTAATAAATAGCCAGTTTGATGTTCTAGTGCAAAACCCAAAGAAAAAAAAAACAGTTTTTATTTATAAAACACATTGATCTCCTATTTACACATTGTAATTCTAGCTAATAGAGTTTTTACTGTGTTTATTTAACAAATACTGGGATTCCCCAATGGCTGAAATTCTCAGCCAACAGTTGTTCATTTTTCAGCCTTTTAACAGAAAGGCAGCACCTTCTTTAAACAATTACAGCCCATTTTTAATGAATATAATCACTGCAGGGCTTACTTCTTTATGCCCTCAGTGTTCTTGCATAAATTCAGCTCCTTTTTATTTCCTTGGAGCAAGCACCAGAACAGGACTTCAGAGTTACTTGCTAGGGAGCGTAGCACTGCTCCTTAGCAACCTTTTCTTTACTGGTGTAAACCCTCTGCATAGTAAGCAGTGGGGGCTTCTATAGCAACATACTTTTGCTTTGTCTGAATTTTCTAACAAATGCTTTTAAGGGCAATTACACTTTATATTAAAGTCCATTACCATAACTACTATCAGGATGTACAAACTAGAACTGGATAACAGGGATAGTAAAGCTTTAAGAATTGTCAGGTTTGCCACCCTGACAAGAAAATTAGTATAGATAGGAAGTTATAGGAGTAGACAGAAGAGAGTGAAAATGAAAACAAAGGGGGGCATCTTGAATTTCTCTTCATCTTGAAGCTTTTTATTTTCTGCATAACAGGACCCTGTTACAGGGGCTGATACATAAACTAAACTCAGCTGGTACAACAAGATTACCACATTCATTTTTAGTTAATGGACAGGAGGTAGCAGTAGGTTTAGATTCAGTAAATTGTTTTAATACATTTTTGTGAACATGGGAAAAAGAATCCAGAAACTTGGTGATCAAACCCCCAATCAATACACAATTGATAACCAAAACTAGTATAAATGGTAAAGGGTTCCATTTTCAGGTAATTGAAGAAACGCTAGTTTATGACGTCCTGCTTAAGTTGAATACATACAAAACAATGGGATTAGATGAAATACTGACAGCTTTATTAAAATATGCACCCCTGTTTTAACAAATCCACTAGCACATGTCTTTAATTTGTTTCTCAAAACAAGTGTGTTTCCATTAGATTGGAAAAAGGCGAAGGTTATACCTGTCTATATATCTGGTGAAAAATCGGTAATAAATAATTATAGACCAATATCTTTACTACCAGTAATTGGTACCCTTATGTTGTGCTGAGGTTCACTATCCCCATCACTAACCTGCCTGGGCAGTATTGCCTGACAGGTTCAGTATCTGGACAATGAGCATCCCGGGCACAAGGAATCCCGAGGGACGTCAACAGGGGTAAGGTAGCGGATGTGATGGTTTGCTACCTTACCCCTGTCCCTGGGATTGAAATCGGTGAGGAATCTGGATGCTGGCTGAGCTGCCGCAGTGGTGTTGTTGACTACACCACGTTGGCTCAGCCAGCATGCTGTGGAGGTGCGGGTTCTATCTGCACTGCGGGCGACAGGAATTTTATCCCTGTAACTAAATTATTTCTAACTCTGAGGTCTGCTCCCCTCAAAGTTAAGTATTTTAGTTAGGGGGGTGGTGGGCAGAGCTCCCCACTTGGGGAGGTTGGGGCAAAGCCCCCCGATTTGCCTTGTGGTTTTGCAATCAGATGCCCAAAATCATATTTTCGGGCATCTGATTGATTCGGCAGGATGGAGTTTGGGCCAGTGGAGTCAGTATCCTGAGATTCAGGATTCTGAGTTTAGGGATATCATAATATAGCCCAATAAATTCTAAAGTCTTCAAAAAATTAGTAGGTGGCCAATTAGTCATGTACTTGGAAGAAAATAACTTGATGTGTCCTCAGCAATCAGGCTTTAGAAGAGGACGTAGCACAACTGCATTATTAAAAGTGGTGGGGGATATCCGAGAATCCCTGAATAAAAAGCAAATGGTAGGGGCAGTATTTGTTGATTTAACAAAAGCGTTTGATACGCTAGACCATAATATACTTTTGGATGAATTAACATCCCTAGGGTTCTCTGAATCTGTGGTGGGGTGGCTAGGAAGTTATTTAAGGAATAGATCCCAACTAGTCTATTTGGATGGGTATGTATCTAGTTGCCTACCAACAGATATGGGAGTTCCCCAGAGATCTATATTAGGCTGGTTGGTTATTGTTTAATGTTTATATGAACTCCCTGAAGATTCCTTGTCAACTTGCTAATTATCACCTTTATGGGGATATCATCATTCTTTATACTGCAGGATGTTCTATGATTCAGATCCAGAAAGCACTGCAGACATCTTTCAATGCTCTGTAGGACTTCCTATATCATCATAAGTTAATTCTTAATGCAAAAAGGTTTAAATTGATATTTTTTGGAGGGCATGATAAACAGTTAACATCTGGGAACTTGGAAACTGTTACGTACTGTATATGGGGGACAAACTTGAACAAGTAACCATATATAAATACCTAGGATTCTGGATAGATGAAGAGCTAAAGTGGAATGAAGACATAAATCAGGTAGTGGATAGTTTGCACAAAAAACTTGGGGCTCTACACCGTGTAAAAAGGGATTTACCCAATGGAGCAAGATGCAGGCTTATTGAAGCTTCCATATTGCCCATTATCCATTATGGAGACATCATTTATGGTAGTGCTACAGATCTACATTACATAAGTTGGATGTACTGTACAATAGATTTGCTCATTTTATATTAAATGCTCATTGGAAAACACATCATTGTTTGTTATACAGGGATTCAAATTGGCCTAGATTAGGGAACTGTCAGAAGTTGCACATCATAGAAATGAGGCACAAAGTATTTAAGAAACAGTTACCAAATTATATACTATAACTAGAGAAAATGCAAGTTAAAAGGGGTAGATTAAACTTAAGGTCATCTGAGAGGGTTGAATTTTGTAGTAAATTGAAAAAAAATAGTGCAGGCAGGGTATATTTTAACTATAGAGGGGTCAACTGTATGGAACTCCATTCCACTTCAGCTAAGAAGTAATTCTAGTCCAATAATTGTTGGTAATATAAAAAAGTGGTTGCTGCAAGAAAGTTTTAAACCCAGAGTTGATGCCCTGATTTTGGGATGAGATAAATTTTCTTGTTATGTATTGTATTGTATAGTGACTGGTTTGTGAAATATAATTTAGTAGCTAGTTGGTGTATATCATACTTATGTATATTTGTAACTCTTGACATTTTACTGCATATAGTACCCATTGCAAATGAGCCTTCTTGCGCAGTTGGGATTTTTTAACCATGGTCATGCTTTTCATATTGATTAACATGAATACAAAATGTTCACTTACTTACTTACTAACAAACACCATCCCATGATCGACAGCAATCTCGCTTTTTGTCCTTGCAATGAGATGGTGGGCGATCTTCATTGAAGTTGTTTATTTATTTACTTCATTTACTTGTCATTTGTGAAAAAGGACACTTTGCTCTTCAAGCTAACAAGTATAAAAAATGAAAAATGAAAATAAAAAATAAAATAAAAAAAGTTGGAGTGCATAGTCATGAAGAACTCATAGATCTTTGGGTGGTTCTGCAGAAAGAAAATGCCAATAGAAAAAGACCATTGATCCATCTAGTCTGCCCTGCTTTACCTAATCCTACATCAGGACCTACTGCCTAGTTAGGCTGATTGCCCTCATCTCCCCCTCCCCCCGCTCTCTGCCTTAGTACTCTACTGTTGTGTAACTACAAAGCCTTTTTCTCTGTCCCAGCCATGTCTGAAACCATTAATGGTTCTTGCAGCCACCATCTCTGCTAGTAGGCGGGAGGGTGATCAGTCCCATGATCTACCTTCCCACTGGCACTAAGGCCAGAGCAACCAAGGCCTCCACCACCATCTCCTGCTACATAGCTGCAACACTAAACCTGCTGCCCCCAAAGACCTTCCATTCCTGGGGCCCACCTTGGAGGAAGTATGCCCTGCACTCATTAATCAAGAATAGGTGCATGGCCAAGCATGGAGTTCAGAAGCCAATGTCATGTTGTGTCCCCAGGCAATAATCACATGCAACATGGCCTTACATAGAAGACATTTTCAGTCTGCAAAGAAAACGTCTCTTATACATGGGCTTCGCGGTCCAGATATTCAAAAGGGTTCCACATGGCATAACAGTGTTGCACCATGCGCAACCCACTGATGCGCCCCGGCGTGATATTCAAACGGGAATTGTGCCTGGCACAAATCCCGGTGTGCCGGAGCACATCAGTAATGTATGTGGCACAGGTGGGGGGGGGGTGTGCCCATGCATACTCTGCACATCCGATATTCAGCCCAGGATGTACTGAGTCCATGAATGTGCAACCCCTACTTGCACCGCACAAGGTTGATCCCCACCAAAAAATGGAACAACAGCTGGCCACCCACAGGTGAGCTGCCGTATTGCAGGGCACAACACGGCAGCTGCCACCTGTGGGTGGCCACCCGAGCTCTAGCTGCACCTCCATGGCGGCGCCCCCCCATGCCTGATCATGGGCATCTATTAAAAATAGTAATGTCCAATATCCCTGGTGGTCCAGTAGACTACCGTCAACCCGATCGCGGGCATGTGTAAAAAAGAAAATCAATATCCCTGGTGGTCAGTGGACCGCTCAGCCGTCTGGGGCATGTAAAAAATGGTCCACGCCACTAGGTGGTCCAGCGGACCCCTCCCCACTCACCACCACTGATCCCTGCCCGCTCCCCGATCAGCGGCAGGCAGCAGCACCTGCCTGCCGCCCGTGGCCCACTGACTGACACTAGGTAGGGCTGTCCTGGTCCACAGCATGAGCCAATGGACATGCAGCTCTACCATCACTACACATTCAGATATGTGAATACATATCTGGAATGTGTAGCACGGCACGGGCTGCATACCCATTGGCTCATGCTGTGGACCAATGCGCGATAGCCCTACCTATGGTGTCAGTCGGTGGGCGGGCGGGAGGCAGGTGGGGAGTTGCTGCCCACTGCTGACTGGGGGGGGAGCAGGGTGGTGGGGATCAGTGGGCAGGTGGGGAGGGGGGGTCCGCTGGACCACCAGGGATAGTGGACATACTTTTTTTATACAAATGCCTGCGATCGGGCTGAGAGCGGTCCACTGGACCACCAGGGATATTGGATTATCTTTTTTTATACAAATGCCTGTGATCAGGCTGAGAGCAGTTCACTGGATCACCAGGGATATTGGATTGTCTTTTTTTATACAAATGCCCGCAATTGGTCTGACAGCGGTCCACTGGACCACCAGGGATATAGGACTTATTTTTATTTCTACAAATGCCTGCGATCAGGCTGACAGCAGTCCACTGGACCACCAGGGCTATTGGGCTTCATTATTTTTATTACAAATGCCTGCGATTGGGCAGAGGAGCTCATTGCCATGCTGTGCAGGGGGTGTCGGTCCCCGATGGCTGCTGCCTGGCAGGGTGCCAAGCGCAAGTCACCGGGGATTGGCGCACCTGCATGCAAATGGGGCCATAATGACATGCAAATGGCCCCATTTGTGCCTTGCATACATTATGGCCCCATTTGCATGTGCACTTTTGAATATCGTGGTTGCTGCACATGGCGCAATGGAACTTGCGCTAGTGCATCCCCCTGCTCCACTCTGGCCACTTGCACTGGTGCAGTGCAACTGCGCCATGCACAGTGCGGGTGGCCAGGGTGTGATATTCAACTATGCTGTGCCATGGCGCAGCTCCATTGAATATCACCCAGTCAACGCCCCTTTGCAGCCAAGTTGCACTGCGCCCAGGCTTGCGCCACAGCATGGCACAGTTTGAATATCTGTGCCCTTGTGTTCTATCCTGATGATCATTGATAGAGCTGGAAGACAAGATGGCACAATCAGTCAAAAACTGAATAATTAAGCTGAGAGAAATCGCTAAGAGTGCTTGAAAATTCTGAATCCTCTAATCAGTGTAGGAGCTGTGAAGGCAGAGACCTATCCCTTTCATAGAAAGAAAGATCTAAAATCAGTTGGAGCCAGCCAAAAGATGGCACTATGGATAGTGGGAGGGGTCAAGATTGAAGACTGTTCTGGTAACTGTGCACGCTCAGTGGATTGCTGCCTAAGTGTGGATAGTGAACTGAATCTAGCTAGAAAAAGAAATAATCTTGCAACTGCTGCTGGATTCCTTTGGAAATTCTCCCAAGCTTCCACCACCAGTCCACTGTACCCCCAAAATACCCAGATCCTTTGCAGTGTTGGAGTGTTTTGCGGTATACCCATGACACCTCAAATATTTTGAAATCTCTTTTTCTCCGAATATGCAGGGTACCTAAAACCAAATTTAAATAATAATAACATTTAAATAAAAACCATCCAAAAGTCCCTGGCTTCAAAAAATTAAAATTACATACTCACCATTATTCTTGCGCTTCAAAGAATATCTTCACCTTTGACTCACATTAGTGGGTGTGAATTGGGGGTGCTAGGACCCAGCAGGTGCCAGAACATTTCAGAGGGCCAGTGGTATGGTAGGCAGTGAACATGTGCAATGTCAGACATCAGACGACACAGACACTGGTTTACCGCTGTGTCAGCACTCAACTACCTCAGTACTGTTTTTGCCGAAGAGATGAGCAGCATAACCTAAGAAGAACTCATGCACGTAACCTAAGGGCATAAGATAGCCCTGGTGGTCCATTTAAGAAGGGTCACCAAATCCAGTAACACAGTGTCTTCACATCCCAAACCAAGATTAAAAGGATGAAGACCAACAAAACCGTACTGGAATGAGTCCAGTGGATGGTGAGTGGGCATGTGAATTAATGGTGAATATATTCTTAGAAGATCAAGAATTACAGTGAGTACATAATTTTAATACCTTCCAAGAATCAGTTTTCACCATTGACTCCCATGAGTGGGTCAGAGTACCAAGCTTAGGAAAAGTCCCATAGACTAGGGTGGTTATAGCTGAGGCTCATTCAGGAAAGTAATCCACTTAGGATTGTCCTGGCAAAGGTGGTGTACTACCTGGGATGGACATCCAGGGCATAGTGCTTCATAAAAGTATACACCGTGCTCCAAGTTGCAGCTCTACAGATTTCTTCAATAGACATGAAGCGTATCTCTGCCAGGGATGTGGCAACCGCTCTGGTAGAGTGGGTGAATACACTACCCTTCAATTTAACCTGAGCTATTGCATAGCAGTGGTGAAAGCTATTCATATTCCAGGCAGAAATGCACGTGATTGTAACAGGCTGTCCCTTCTGATTATGAACAAAGGAGGCAAAGAGCTGAGTGGATTGTCTGAAGTCCTTAGTTTTGTCCACTTAAAACATAAGGACTCTCTTGACAGCCAATGAGTGGAGAGTACTTTCTTCCTCATTCTGGAAGTTGGCAGAGTAGGAAGGCAAGCTTAAGCCTGATTAAAGTGAACTCTGACACTACCTCAGGTAGAACCTTGAGGTATGTATGGAGAACGACCTTATCTTTTTCGGGAACTGTACTGTATACTGAAGATCTGTGACCAAAGTGTGGATTTCAGATACTCTGCATGCATAGGTGATAGCCACCAGAAGCACTGCTTTCCAAGTTAAGAACTTTAAGTCACTTTGCAATAGGATCAAAGGGCTTGTGAGTGAATATACTCAATACAAGTTTGCTATCCCACTAAGCCACTAGCTTCCTGATGAGAGGCCTTGTGTGTAAAATGTCCTTGAGGAACCTCTTCAACATTGGCAACTGTGCCAGGTAGAAGGTACCAACAGGCTTGTGGTACAGTGAAATGGCACACAGGTGGACCTTTACTGTGGAATACTGCAGACCAGCAACAGAAAGGTCCAGTAAGTACTCCAGAACCCTATCAAGGGGACATCTGAAGGGGTCCATGTGGGTTTTGGAGCACCAGATGGAAAATCTTTTCTATTTGATTGTATATGTCTTCTCAGTGGAAGGCTTACAAGCAGCCAAATGTATTTCAGAGACCCTCTGAAATACCTTGCACCTGTTCACTTCTGTCTCTTCAGGAGCCAGGCCTGAAGGAGAAGGGAGTGCAGGTTGGTTTACCAGCTGATCCTGTGTCAGCAAGTCCATCCTGAGTGGTAGAGTCCTCCATTTGCTGACTGAAAGTCTATTCAACAGATGAAACCATATGTGCCGAGGTCAGAAGGGGGCCACCAGAATCATCTTGCCCCTTGTACCTCCAATTTTCACAACACTCTCTGAATGGGAGGGATTGCAAGACATGCATACAGAAAAGATTTTGCCACTGCAGTCTGAATACATAATGACAGAAAGTGCCATGTCCTGGATTTCTAGAGCAGAAAAAGCAGTTTGGCACTGGGTGGGTATGCAATAAGGTCCACATCTGGGGTACCCCACTTGTCAAATAGTTCTCTAATGACATCTGGAGCCAGTGACAACTCGTAAGGATTGGTCCCTGTTCGACTGAACTTTTCTGCCAGAGTGATCTGTACTCCTGGCAAATAAATTGCTTGGAGCAGGATCCCATGTTCCAAGTTCCACACTCTCATCACCTCCCTTTAGAACGGGTAAGAGTTTGCTACTTTCTTGTTTGTTGATGCAATACATGACAGACTTGTCTGTCTGAAAGAGGATTATTTTATGGCTAAATCCACTAGGGCTTTCAGACTGTACAAAACTGCTCACATCTCAAGCACATTTATGCAGAAATGAGTCTCTGATGGGACCCAGACAGCTTGTGTCTGAATGCACTGGCAGTGGGCTCCCCACCCCAGCAGGGAGGCATCTGTGGTAAGAACCACTTCCGGCTCTGGTGGGGAGATGTGGAGTCTTTTCCCACACTCACCTCTGAGGCTGGGAGATCAGAGGGCTGTGGGTTCAGTTCCCACATCTGGCACTTGGGTTAATATCCCAATACTGACACTGTGGTGCAGCATGAGGGGGGTGCTGCACTTCTGAGGTGCCGTCTTTCAGATGAGACGTTAAACCAAGGTCCCATCTGCCTGGATTGGTGGTAGTTCAGGTGGATGTTAAAGATCCCAGGGCACTTATCGAAAAAGAGTAGGGTAATTTTTTATTGCAAAAGGAAAACAATACATCAGTACAATAGAAACATAAATTCAAAAAAGAAAAGCATCAGAGGAAAACCACAAAATAAAGCACATACAGTTCAAATCAACCACCACCTCCCACCAGTCACCCTCCCCGAAAAATTTCAAGATATATATCAAATGATCACTCAAAGGATGACAGCATGTTTCTAAAATAAATCCTGTGCCGCTGTAATCAAATTAAGGCTACCATTAATCCTGAAACTATATGAGTAAGAAAATCATAACCAATAAATATGTTTCCATAAAATCCTAAATTTCTGTACAGTAAGAAGTGTTTTTTTCCAATTCTTTCTGTTTACCAACTGCTTCTTCAATTTGTGTGATCAAAACCAGAGTAGGCATATTTAGATGCTGTAGGTAATAGTGACACCGAGCTTGCCATGCATAAAACTTTATATAAGCAAACAATAAATTCAAAGTGCTTGGATGATATTGCAATAAAACCCCAGTATAATCTCCCAAGACTAAACTCTCATAAGTAATATGCGTTGCCTTCCCCCATTGCCATTTAGTGGCCAAATCTGTCCAAAATTGTTGAGCATATACACAATTGAAGAAAAAATGTTCCATAGTCTCTTCCTGTCCATTACACTCCATTCTAATACATTGTCGTTCCAATAGAGGCTTATGTTTAAGATTCCCTTTTACCACTATCCTTCTGTGACAAAAAAGCCACTGTACATCCTACATTTTAACCGGGATTCTTTTCTGTACAAGTGTTCATAAAGCATTTCTTAATTTCATAGGTACACATTTAGGAAAGTCTACCTGTGAAGCAGAATTTCTCCACATAATATCAGCATATAAGGGTTTCCTCTGTAAATTCGCAAGATGCCCTTTTGTGACCCTCCACTGTTTGTTTCCTAATTGCAGCTACTGCAAATTCTGGGACCTCTAAAGTGGCATGTAGTTTGGGTATAGAGTCCCTCCATTTCTGCAAAAAAAGGCCGAAGCAAAAAGTTCCTTCCAAACATTCCATTGGTGTGCTTGTCCTTTCACTCCCGGAAACATAGTTTTAAAGAAAAAGGAAAAATAAAAAAACAAAGGGTGTATCATTCCTAGACCCCCTTGTTTAACTGGTGGATAAGTAAAATCCCATTTAATGGGGTTGAGACAACTCTCCCACAACATCTGAAAAAAGATACTAAACAGTCTCGTCTCCAAAGTCCCTGGTATAGGGAAAACGGCACAAATATACAAAAATATAGGAAGCAAAAACTTTTTTAATAATTAATATGCTTTTTTGTTTTGAAAGAGCCCATGCCTTCCAGATTTGAACTTTCATCTCTCCCACTCTTATTTTCTCTTCCCAGTTTATATATGCCAGATTTCCATTTCCAAAATAACAACCAAGAATCTTAATTATGTCACCTGAGATAGTAATTTGCCCAACTCTGGATTCATGCACCCCTCCTCCGACATAAACCCCTGTACATTTTGTATAATTTATTGCTGTCCCTGCTAGGCTTGCATACCTACCTTATACATTTAAGGCATTTATACCCGACACAGGGTCCTGAACTTTGACTACTATATCATCTGTGTAAACTGCCAACTTTTGAGGCTCCAATACTGGTGATGGTGATAAACCTCTTATATTAGCATCCTGAAATATTTCCCTCACAATGGGATCCAATATGAATGTATACAACAGGGGACTAATTGGACAACCCCGCCGAACTCCCCGTTTCAAGAATAATGCCTTCCCTATCACCCCATTAACTGTAGGTAGCAATATGGCCCCCTTATATAAAAGACGTATCCAAGACCTAAACTGGAGAGGTATCCCATACTTTTCAAGAACCTGCAAGAGAAAGTCATGGGACACCCTATCAAAGGCTTTAGTTTGAGCCAATGCCAATAAGTAACCTGACAATCTTTGTTGTTTGCCAAATTCGCAAACATTCGCCAAAATGCCAGATTTTGTTGAATGTTCCTCCATGGGAAAGAACAAGTTTGAACTGGGTGTATTAAATTAGATGCAACCTTTTGCAATCTATGACATAAAATGGCAGATAATATTTTATAATTCATATTTAACAAGCTAATAGGCCTCCAGTTACCTAAATCTTTTTTTATCCCCTTTTTTATACAAATAGAGAATTATTGCAGCCGAGAAATTGCTATGCATTTTCCCTATTTCCAGGATCTCATTATATACACTATGCAGAATCTCACACATATCATCCACAAGTAATTTACAGAACTCATTCGTGAGGCCATCCACCCCTGGTGAGATACCTAAAGCCAATTTAGTTATTTCATGTTTAATATCTTCCTTAGAAATGGGCTTACCCAAATTACTACTCTCCTCCTCTGATGGTTCTGGTAACTCACAAGTAAGGATGTCTTCCCACTGTACCGTAGCTGTAAAAGCAGTCCCTTGATGTTCCTGCAAAGAATCCCTAACAATTTCTAACATCTCTATGTTATTAATTTTCAAAATCCCATCCTTATTTATAAGACACTCCATCAATTTGATATCAATCCGATATTTGCATGCGGCAAATGGGTCTGCCGAAGGTGTCTTTTCAGTGCCATACTTCTTTTCTGCCTATAAAGATACCGCACAATCATATTGATATCGCCTCATATGACCTTTTATTATATCAAGTTGGTTTTTAACACTAATATCTGAGACATTGGGTGAAGATGTTAATTTATAATACTGATTATGATAGTCTAAATAGGCTAAGTACTCCTTATTACTTTTATCTCTCCCAAAAGAAGTAAACAAACTCTGAATGTCTATCTTAGTATCTGCCCACCATTGTGCCCAGGAATCATAAAAAACTACCATTGATTTCCTAGCAACAAAGAGGGAATGCAATCTATACTGCATATCCAAATTTTGTAACAAAGAGTAATTTAATTTCCACCGCGATACAACTGCAGGAAACCTAGTTGGAAAATGTAACAAATTTATAGTGCAGAGTAGTATCAAATGGTCTGAGAATTCACGAGGTCTTAATAGGAATGTACGCGTAAAAATACATTTTGACAAAAAAACAAACTCTATCCTGGTGCGAAAGGCACTACGTCTATAAGTAGCTCCCACATCCTTATAGAGTTCTCTGTAAGCATCCTTAAGTGAAGCTTGTTGTAAAACATTTTGCAAAGCATGTGTATCACAGTACACTTTTTTCTGCACTTGATCCTTGATTTTCACATCAGCTGCAATTTTGTCACCCCCCATACAACCTGTTCCTGGGAGAAAAGATATGGTTGAATACTATTAAATAATTCAATGGGTAATGACTTAACCTGAGATGCATAAGTGTTAATCAGTCGAAGAGGAACTCCCTTATATACACAATCTAATAGAAGGGCCCTACCTGGATGTATTTCAACCAGCCTCATGAGTTGAACTGATATGAGGTTAAATAAAATGCCTAGGCCATTTGCTGTATCCTCCCCATAGGACCTATAAGTAGGCCCACTGGTCCAAAATTTAGTTGCTTGTCTGATATCATGCAGACAAGTAAATCTTGTTTCCTGCAGGAAAATAATATCCACATTCAAAGTGAGACAAAAATGTAGACATGCCATCTGTTTTTTATAATTCTTGATTCTACAAGCATTCAAGGAAACAAGTTTAATTTCTGCCATGAGTTGTGGTGTAGTATATTATCTTTATGGTTTCTGAACGTCTTTTTCCTGTTTTTTCCCTTTCTTTTTCTTAACTTCCAACCCCCCACAATCTATTTCAGAAACAAAACCAGATTTCGGAGAAACATCAGATTCTGAACCACCCTCCTGATCCTACAATATTTGATAGGAGTTACCAGTGGGAATGTCTAAAGTCTGACTAACCTGTCGACTAGAGGCCCTAGTCACCTTTCTTGGGTGGGGGTTTCAAACTGTGATGTGGGAGGGGGTGGTGGCATACCATTCTGTTTATTGTGAGGTTTAGAAATGGGTGGCATTTCAGGACATGCAGTAGTTGACCCTTGTGGTAACACAGTAGGAATAGCATCATGAGAGTGTTCTCCCGGGTGTTCTCCTGAGGCCTGTGTATGCTCTGAAAATATTGGACCTGCAGTAGAAGTTGATGCTGAGGTAGTGGGGCCTGCACCAGATGTAGGAGCTGAAGCATTAGGGCCTGCACGGGGCGTGTTTCTGTCCTGATATCTATCCTGTGCAGTATTAATTAAATCCTCCTTATTAATACCCCTCTGCTTATTTTGTCCAGCCCAGGGGCACTGGTGATAGGCATGACCCTGTTCATCACAAAGATTACAGTGAAAAGTGTTCCTACAAGTCTCTCCATCATGGCCAGGTTCTCCACAAAGAGCACATTTCACCTTGTTGCAGGCACAGCTGAGGTGTCTTCTGCTGCTACATTTGTAGCAGGCCTTTGGCTGCCCAGGATAAAAACATACACCCCTATCCTTTCCCAGAAAAAAAACTGTTGGGTATATGAACTATTTCATCCCCCTGCAAGATGCAATTTTACTTTAAATTTCCAGCTCCCTGTCCAGATACCCTTCCCATCAATAATTGTTTCTGGGGGCCCCAACACTGTACATTTTTATTCCAACCAAAACAGTATATCCCCCCACATTTACCCCTTCATTCCTGAACATGATATTAACCATCTTATAGAGGGGCTTCGTGGTAGGAATCACCCAAAAAGGCAACCATAAAGGCTGTGTTTTGCAGTTTTCATACCGATGCCAAAATTTATCTAAACCTGCAAACGTTTTAAAGCTAATGTCAAAGGTGTCTTCACCTCTAATATTAATTAAAGCATAAATGTCATTATCCTGGAAGTTCATTGAACCTTTCAACAATTTTCTGGCAACAAAAAGTCTATGAGGATGTTCCTCAAGTACCCCTCGATATCGAAGGTGGACTGCATTTCTTCTGGGTGTTTGCTCCAACCTATTATTGCGAAATAAGTCAGAGAAACGAGTCCCAGGGTGTCATTGGTTCCTAGGTGGAGATACAGGAGGAGAATGGTGCTGAGAACCCTCAGGAATCTCTGCTCCAATAGTATTAGTAGTATGTTCAGAATCTATCTTCCCCTCCCTCTTTAGCCGTTGCAGCATTCAAAGTAGAGTTCTGACTTGGTGTTGAGTCCATGGGGGCCCCCGATCCTAAATGTGACATGTCCTGTGAAAAAGTCTCCCAATTTGATTCGAGAATCCATCTGCCATCCTGCAGAGTCCAACCTGCATTTGACAGAGCGCTTTTTTCCTACCACTCTCGACTCGGGAAGGAGCCCTTTCTCGTTTTTCCCCTTCTACATTCCTTCAGCATGTGCGTCATTGGGGTGAATCATCCCAGCTGCATCTGTCAAACCCCACTCCTGACAAACTGAGGTGTTCACTGGAATCACTGGAGGAAAATCTGTGGTTGTCACTGAAACATCTTCAGATACATCCTGAGCTGCAGCCTGACTTCTCAGTTCAGAGGTGCTCCCTTGCAAAGGAGGTAAGAACACTTGGGACCCAGCCTCTGAGCCCAATTCTCCTGTTGCATGGTTGCTACCATGTAAAACCCCACATAACTCCACAGATGCACCCAAAATGCTTGCATCTTCCCCTGCATTAGCCACAGCAGGGGAAGCGAGCCCAGACTGCACATTAGCTCCGACCTGTTGCTCCATCAGTGACCTGGAGTCATCTGCCATCCAAACACAGAAACAGCAGCCGGTCCTCCTACTGTCAAGTAGGGGAATTTTGTGGGGGAAAAGGAGAAATAATTCATAAACATAGCAAAACTACACAGTACAGACATATCAATACTTCCCAAATGTCAAAAAAGGACTAAACTAAAACAGACAGAAAATCATTCGAAGGACAAAAATAGTAGCATACTAAGCCCTTTCCTTCAAAGGACAGAGAGAAGTAATATTCTGTCAAAGTTATACAGATAATAACAGACATCCATATCCTTTCCATAACTGATGCATTCCAGTCTCAGAACAGTGTCTCAAATCTCGTTCATAAGCTTTCCAAATTTCATTCTGCACAGTTTTCAACAAAACATCATGGGGAACAAAATGTTGCTGTAGGACCCACTTACATCTGGCCTGCCATAAATAATACTTAAAAAATGGCAAACAGGATCTGTAAAGTAGTTCTAGAAAATGTCTGCCAGACAGGAGACCAATTAACATAAACCAAATCGAGATAAGTAATAGATCTAAACTGCCTGAGTCCCCAACTAGATGCAACATAGTCCCAAAATTGAGTAGCATATTCACACTCCATAAAAAGATGTTCTTGCTTTTCCAAAAGCTGATTACAAGTGTGTCTCAAGCAATACCTCTCCTGTAGTGCTTTGCATTTGTTATTGCTCTTCACATTCAGTTTGCCATGTGTGGTTAACCATAAAACAACCCAAGCAAACACTGGCATCCTCTCATTCAATAATTGTTGAAACATCTCTAGACTATTCTGATTAGTACAATAAGGTAAAACAATGACTTTTGAACATTGTGGGGTTGTAATCATATCATAAATATCAGTTCACTTTTTTCATCCTCTCTACTGAATATGCAACTTTCCAGTTTATCACCTGCTGAAACAGTTCCCTCACTTCCTTTGAAACTACCTGAAGTTTGGTCAGTAGCCTACCCTTCTTCTGTTCCCAAGCAGTCAGACAAGGCCTAAGCCAATCTAACAACATATACCAATCCTTATTTTGCTTCTGCTGAGGCTCAATTACATTATAATAGAGGAAGATACTATAATAGAAGGCAACAGGATGAACCATACCTATACCTCCCTCCCATATACTGCAGTATGTTATATGCCTCTTAATCGGGTTCAATCTGCTCCCCCACAAGGCCCTAAAAAATAAACTAAACAATCTAGTATGAAGTAATTTGGGGGGGGGGATAAATATAACTTACATAGAGCAAAATCGGAATAAGCAAAGATTTAATCAAAAGGATCCTTTTATGTTTAGAAAGAGAGCCATGTGCCCATCGTACTAAAGAACCTTCCGCCTTTTGTAATTTAACTTCCCAATTCCTCAAGGCTGCATCCTCAGTCCCAAACTGAATACCTAAAATAGTGATGGGTGTACAGGACAGGGAAATACCCGGATACAGTGGAACAACCAATTGCTCCCCCCAACTGATAACTCACACTCTGATCAGGATTAGTACAAAGGCCTGAGGCCCCTGAAAAAGCCTGAAGCCAAGCCTGTATCGAGCTTTCATCAGTAGAATAATTTACCAGTAAAACCACATCATCAGCATAGGCCAACACTTTTAATGGAAGGAAGGAGTCTGACAGACAAACTCCTCTTATCTCCGGATCTATCAGTATGGTTTGCAACAAAAGATCTATGCCAAAGACATAGAGAAAAGGACTCATAGGACATCCCTGCCTAACCCCTCTACAAACAGACACTCTTGTATCCTGCCACCCATTAATTCTAGGAATCACTGAGGCTTTCTTATACAGCTTCCTAATCCAAGAAATATAAAGTTGTGGGATTCCATACTTTTGAAAAACCAAAAATTAATATTCCTGAGAGAGGGAATCAAAAGCTTTCTTCTGATCAAGACTCAGAACAAAGCTAATGTCTCCCCCTCTGGGATGCCTACCAAACAATTCCTTTAATAAGATCAGATTACTCTGAATTCCTCCCACATCCCTATTCCTTGCTAATTAAACCATCTGCACATTTAGCCAGACGACTAGACAAGATCTTACTAAAAAATGTCAGATCTGAATTCATCAAACAAATAGGTCTCCAATTATGTAACTGTGACCTATCCCATTTTTTAAAAAGAAGTATCAACTCAGCCTCTACCAGTGAACCAGAGATAGAGGGAGAGCCCAACAATTCATTGAACAATGTCACCAACTCCAGACATAAAGAATCACAAAAGAATTTGTAAAATTCAGCCAGTAGACCAGGAGTAGAATTATTCTTAGCAGCAGCGATAACAGCCCTAACCTCCTCCACAGTTATTAAAGCGACCAGCTGTGAGTCCTGAACTTTGGAGATACGCTCTTTCTCCAAACCCCGTATGAATTGAGCCATATTATTAACCTCAGGCTCAGTACCAAAATTGTCTACTACATAATCATTTACTACAAGTAGTATGGAAGGTTTATCTGTGTGCAACACACCAGTTCTATCCACCAACTCATCAATCAATTTTTTACTCATAAGATGGCGATTATCCCCAAAGGGTTCAAAAGTCTGCTTCTTGGTAACAGTGCCAAACCGTTAATTCTTGATTTAAAGTTTTGGCCCTATCATATTGAAACTGATACATATCCCTTTCAACCTTCTGAATTTGTAAGCTAAAATCCCGCCCTGTCATATTAGCCAAAGAAAGCAATCTATGCAGTTGTTTTCTATGTTGTAAATAAAGAAAATATTTATCCCAGTTGAGCCTCCCTACTAATTTCTAAAAAAAGACTTCACTTCTCTCTTAGTAGCCAACCACCAGGACTGTTGGTCATCATAACAATCATTTCACAGAGAGCCGTGCTTCCCATAAAGACCGAAACTTAGTAACCACTGCTTCCTGATGCAATAACTAAACATTCAATTTCCATGGAGGTTTCCCAGGAAAAAATTCTGCATTCCAGTGACAATCAATATATATACTACTGAGTGATCCAAAAATGCCAAGTCTGCAACAGCAGAGTTCTTGACTACTACAGATTGAGAAACCCAAAAATAGTCAATTCTCATTTTTTGTAGGCCCTTATGAAATGTGAACCCCCCAGAACAATGTACTGAGCGATACGCAGTCTTTCAAATTAGCAGTGGCAGTAATATCCAAGAGAGTACTGAAATCACAAAACAGTTTGTTAGTACCCAAACCTCTATCCTCCCGGTGAACACTACAATTAAAATCACCCCCTCCAGATTATCTGTCTAGTCATACACAAAAAAGGTTGTACTTTTTTAAAGAGATCGACTGTCAAAGCCTTCCCCTGGGGGGTGTACAGATTAATCAGTCGACATCTCAACCTCCTATAAGATACATCAAGAATCAGTGCCCTACCTGGTTCCAGGTCTACCAGTCTAGAAATCTTCAGGTCAGAACTGGAAAATAAAATCCCCAACCCATCACATCGATCCTGACCCTGTGACCAGAACGTGACCCCCTTATTCCATTTAGCAGAACATTGAGCAATTTCCTTGAAAGATTTGATTCTGGTATCCTGTAAAAAAATTATGTCAGTAGGAGGGCAGCAGCCAAGGTCAACAGGATGCTGGGATGCATCACTAGGGGGATCACCTCCAGAAGGAGGGAAGTGATTCTCCCTCTGTATAACTGCTTGGTGAGAGTACTGAGTGCAGTTTCGGAGGCCACACTTAAAGAGGGACATTGAACTCCTGGAGAGGGTCCAGAGGAGGGCAACCAAAATGATCTGTGGCTTGGGGGATAGAACCTATGGGGAGAGGCTCGAAGAGCCAAATATGTACACATTGGAAGAGAAAAGGGACCAGGGGACATGATAGAGGTCTTCAGATACATGAGAGGGGGTAAATAGGGAGGAGCAGTATCAGGGTGCTCCGAAGGAAGGAGGGGGGGCAATTAGAAGGCATGGGTGGAAGCTGGAGGGGGGGGAGATTCAGGGGAGAAAGGAGGAGGTGCTGCTTCACTGAGAGGGTGGTGGAGCCATGGAATGCGTTGCCCAGGGGCCTGGTGGAGGCAGAGACAGTGGAGGGGTTCAAGAGGGGGTGGGACAGGTACAGGGGAAGGGTTCTGGATGCAAAGTCCAGTACAGCGAGAATATCAGGGACTGGGAAGGAAGAAGCCAGAGAGGGCAAGGGGGGCAGCAAGGTCAGCTCCCAGGGTGGGGACTGACCAAACAAGCAGACACGAAAGACCGTTAGGCCTATTCTGATGACATTTTAGTACGTTAGTATGAATGGAAGTTCAGTAATTCCTGAAAAACAAAATCCCTCCATATACTGTTCTTAATACTGTTAGCACTAAGAGTTAGAATGCGGAAGGCGCTCATTAGTAGAAAAGGAGCAATAGCAACAAATTAACACTGAGATCTGGTAGCCCATCTCTTCCTTCTAGAGCAACCTTCATCTAGTTCCGAAGAAGTCCCTTTGGAAGAAGCCACCGAGGAAGTATTACATCCAGAATCCCCGTCCTCTGACACATCTGTTAGTGGATCCATAAGTAGAGGGGCAAATTTATTAGATCTTAATGGCATCTTTTTTTTGACATCTTCTTTCTTTCCTTTCCCTTTGGTTCAGGAGGGACTCCAACCTTGTCTCTTGACCTTTTTTTGTAAGCAACTGTTGTGAAAGGAATCTCAGAGTGTAATACAGGTGGGGGTGGGGGTGGGGGAGGCATGGATGGCTGGTCCACTAGTGAAGGTGCTGTAGTAAAGTCGTGATGCATTTCCTGAGACATATCCTCCTGCTCCTGGGACACAGGATGTACAATATTGCAAGGTACACTCAGTTTCAGGACCGGCTGGACTCCTTCCATACACTGTTCCTCTGCAAATGTGGGGGGGGGGTATCACTTTGTGGATGAACGTCAGCTGAAGTATCAACAGGAAGCAACTGGCCTACTTCTGCCTCCTGAATGTCCACATGTAAGTTCGAAATAGGGGGTATGTCATTTTCTCGAATAACTGCCTCCTTCTGTTTTGAGAGCACTTCGATCTGTTTAGCTGAGGCCTGAGCACAGCTTTTCTTCTGGGCCTGGGTAATTAAGGCTTCCTGGGAGAACCATCATCCGAACTGTGAGAGGACCGGGGCATTTAACATAAGAGTGACCTCTTTCTTCACAGAGGTTACAGCGAAAAAGATTTTTACAATTAGCAGAAAAATGGCCAGTCTCCAAACAGTGAGTACACTTAGGGGTGTCACATGCATTACTAAGATGCAGGCGGGAGCCACATTTATAGCAAGACTTAGGTTGCCCAGGATAAAACAAGGAACCCCTGTCCTTCCCCAGGAAAAAACAACCCAGTAAATTAGCAATCCTACTGTTAATGGTGAACAGCTTACATTTTATCTTCCAACCCCCAGTCCAAAACTGTTCAGAGACAATAACAGGTGATGGATGTTCAGGCACTTCACAACGCTGTTTGAGCCAATACAAAATATCAGTAATGTCCACCCCTTCATTTCTGAACAATACAGTGGTTACTCGTACAGCTGACTTAGTAATGGGGATGGCTAAAAAAGGGGCCCACAATGGAGAATCTTTCAGAGCATTTTATTTAGTCCAAAATCTATCCAAAGCTTCTACGGTTTTGAAGCTGATATCATAGTTAAATTTGTCAGTGTGTATCAGGGCAAAAACCTCAGAAGCATAACATTTCAAGGAATCTTTAAGTAAACCAATGTACATTTTGTCCGGGGGATCCTCCAAACCCCCTTCATACAGCAACCTAATGGCGTTACGTCTTGGTGCTGGTTCTCTAGTAGAAGACTTAAATAGATCAGCCATATGTAGCAGGGGTTTAAACATTTTCTGTTTGGTGGGATCCTGTAAAACTTCCGTCCCCAGACCAACAGATAATGGTGCAGCAGTGGCCTGTTTTGTAGACACATCAGGCACCGAAACTACACCAGTGTCATCTACAGCCACTTGCTGCTGTTTGCTAGGACCAGGAATGGAAGCACTCCCCAGAGCAGTGTCTAACACCCTGTCACCCATAGGCTGTCTCATAGCAGAGCTCCACTCCCCCACAGGATGCACAACAACATCTTCAGCACCAGTACCAGATGCATGAGCAGACTGTTTCTGAATCATCTCCCCTGTGTTGGTAATAAGCATTGCATTATACTCACAGACCTTCATATCAGTAGGATCTGGTGACCAACCATTCTGCGTGCGCACCCATCCTGCGTCCTATAGAGCGGCCTCCAATAGCCAGTCTTGCTGCTTCAAGTCCAGTACCGAATTAGGTTTTGCACCGGATCGCTTAGCCATCCCCAAAGTTTTGCCCTGCTGCCCTCTCTGGGGTTTAGGTATTAAGTCCATAAGTTCCAAATTCATGTCTGTTCCTGTAGGTAAATTCACCAATGCTCCAGTAACAGCGGAAGGCAAGGCTAAGCATCCGGGTATTCGGAAGTCAATGATCTCTCCAGAGCCAACTCCGGTAACAGACAGAACCAATACAACGAGCGGCACCTCCTCATTCTGGATATCCACAACTTCCGAATCTGGACCAAGCTATACAACCTCTTCACCAACTCATTCAGAAGGAGCTTCGTGGAGAATATTCAAACCAGCTGGAATGTCAGATTCTGGCAAAACACAGGCTGAGCTTTCAAGTTTAGACATAATTGGAGAAAAAGTCATGGATTGAGCTTGGGTCTCTAGCGTTATCAAGGGTGGAGAGGAGACCCGCTCCCCTATCTCACTCGCATCCTCTCCCGTCGACATCTGGGACAAAGTGGCCATCGTCTCTAGGACAGCAACTCCCCCTACCAACAGAGATGGGGAATTTCCCCAGTGCCCTGGCCAAATTTCTCCCATTCATTAAAAATACCACCAACAGCTTAATTTGGTTCAATTTCAGTTGCTTACCATCTGTATCCCCCCTGCCCATGGTCGCCCCTGCAAAAGGGACTTCTAGGTCCAGTGGGCTTACTGGGTCAACAAAATTCAATAAATAAGTTGAACACCACGTCAGGGCCTTACCAGGGGTTGGACATCTGAATGGGGGGAATCTGAGGGTGCGATGCCTGTGAACGTTGAGTGCTGAGCATCCACTGAGTAGTCCTCATGTGCAGATGTGCCAGGGGCACTGTAAACACTGAGGAGGCTATTAGGCCCTGTCACGAAGCTCTTTCTATTGGCAGCAGCCCCTTCGAGAACCAGCAGGCTCATAGCATGTGCTGCTTTGGAATTCCAGAATATGAACTATGCATCAGTAATTTTGTTGATGTACAAGCCACTATGCAAAAGTTACTTAATTTGTGGATCTGTACCTTACCTGACAGACACGCGCACTCAGAAAAAAAACATCTGTTTATAGAAATACTGGTTGTCTGTGCTATGTGCAGCATCTCTTCCCTCCCCCCCCACCTTCCTTTTCACTTTCTCTCTTTATTTTTCCCCTCATTGCAATCTCCATTGGTCAGTAGCTGCATGCTGACGTTTGTTCAGCATTTGTCTGGACCGAACAGGCATATGCAGATAGTGTGGCCAGTGTTCTTTCTGACTGCTCTAAGGAGCAACTGCAATGTGTGTGTGGGATTGCAGAGTAAAGCTGGCAAGTTAAATGACTGTCTGCCTTAGTGTTTTTCTTTTTTTGCCCTGCCTTTGCAGGCTTGCCTGCTGGCCTGCCTCTAAGCAAGGAGAGAGAGAGAGAGGAAACTAAAGTATGCTGTACAGCTCCAGTTGTTTTCTTAAAAATCTGCTTTGTTAATAGATGCAGCTGCATATGCCCTACCCCGTTTATATTCCTTTATATTACCGTTTCCCTAACTCTGCCAAACTGCTGTAAATAGAGGTTAGCTAAGACTCCCCTCAGCTCAGCTGTTAGAGGGAGAGAGCAGGAATAACGTGTGTAAGTCATTTCTTTACCACTGTGCTTTTCTCTGCTCTGTAACTTTCTTCTTTTCTTATATTTGCTGCCTAGTTTCAGATGACAGGTTATTGGTACACCCTGTACATATTTAAATATTTTAGTGGTTGTAAATAACTTACCTGATACCAGGATGCTGGTATATGTGTCTGAATTCCCCTAGTTTTTCCTCTGAGGGCTGTTTCTTACTTCCATTCACCACGTCACCTTTAGCAGAAAGGGTGGCCAATTCACCCCTTTATTTGAATAGTTGGTTGGGGTGGTTCTCAGGACTAGCTTAGGTACAATCCTAATTCAGCTAATATTTTTATTTTCTCATTATGTTTATTGTGTGAGCAAAACACTTCTATGAATGTGTAGAAAATGAAATAAGCCAGCACTGTATTTTATTTAAAATCTTTGTAAATTTGACGATGTCTTATGAAGGACAGTGATGTGAGCCAGTCAAGGAAAGTCTTGGGATGGGGAGGACTATAAAAATCCTCAGATTGTAAACCTGAGTTTAGTCTAGTTGAGGGCTCCAGAGAGTACATGTGTTCTAGCTCAGTTTAAGGTGGACTATACCATCTCAGCTTAAGGTGGGTCGTACTGATTTGCTTCTAGACTCAAGAGTGCATAACCTCCATTGGCTCCATCCAGCTCCAGAAGTTATTTGTGAAGTATTTTCTGGCAAAGACTGGTAAATAAACTTGAATCTTTATTTGCACCTTATTTCAAGAGTGGCTGTTCCCTCTTTTAAACCTGATAAGCATCACAGACCCAGCATGTGCTGCATGGATTGGGTTTGGACAGTCTTGAGTTTCATGAAGTAGCATGCCACCCGCAGTATTACTCATAGTGTGCTTACTGGAAAAAAGGCCTGGGCCTGGGTTGTATCCAGAAAAGCTCCTAAGAACAGCAGATGCTGGAGGGTTCAAGCTGAGACTTTTCAAGGTTCAGCAAAACTCCCATGGAAGATAGGAACTGAGAGGAAATGGCTACTGCCTGTACGGTCTCCTGTCTAGATGAGCTTGAAATTAACCAATCGTCCAGATACGGGAAGACTTGGAGTCCCAGTTTCCTCAGGTGTGCTACAAAAAATCAAAATCACATACTGTACACACCATAATTTTTGATCTTCTAGGAATGCCTTCTCCTTTCATTCACAATAGTGGGTCTGGCTAGAGGTGCTAGGACCCTGCAGGAACCAGAACTTTTTAGGAGGGCTGATGCAGAGGTATGCTACATGCATGTGTGGCTCCAAGAGGCTGAGCTTGCAGGCACAGGCTTACCTCGGCATTGGCCCTTAACTGCCTCAGTACCTTTTTTTATTGAGGAGGTGCTGCATAACCTAACAAGTGCTTATGAGTTATGACTTAACCTAAGGGATAAGATAACCCTGGTGGCCTGTGTAAGAAGGGTCAATGAACCAGTAACACAGTGTCTTCATAGCCCAAACCAAGAACAAGGGGTGAAGATGAATGAAACATACTAGAGTGAGCCCAGGGGATGGTGGGTGGGTGTGTGAAACAATGGTGCAGATGTTAATAAAAGATAAAAAACTATGGTGAGAATGTGATTTTCATATGTTCCAGGAATCAGTCTTCACCACTGATTCACATTAGTGAGTCAGATGACCAAGCTCAGACAAAATCCCCCTTACTAGGGCAATAGAAATCAAGGATCACTCCGGAAAGTAATCATTCAGGATTGCCCTGCTGATGGTGGCATAGTGCTTAATAAACGTGTGCACTGTGCTCCAAGTTTCAGCTCTGCAAATATCACTGGCAGGTACAGAGCAAATCTCTGCCAGGGACATGGCAACTGCTCTAGTGCAGTGGGCACATACCTGACCTTCTAGCTTGACCTGAGCCATGATGTAGCAGTGTTGTAGGCAGCTCACAATCCAGACAGAAATGCCCTTGATTGAAATAGGATGTCCCTTCCAAATAGGATCAAAGGAGACAAAGAGCTGATTGGATAGACGAAGTCTTTTGTTCTGTCCAGATAAAACATAGACCCTGTTGATGCCCAGTGAATGGAAAGTACTTTCTCCCTCATTTTGAAAGTTAGCAAAATAGGTAGGCAAGATTAAGGCCTGTTAAGGATGGAACTCTGACATCACCTTAGGTAGAAACTTGGGGTGTGCATGGAGAACTACCTTATAGTTTTGGAAAATAATATACGAAGGATCTGTGACCAAAGAGTGAATTTCAGATCCTCTTTAGGTGATTGCCACCAGAAATGCTGCTTTCTGAGTTAAGCACTTTAAGTCACACCTTGCAATTATCTCAGAGGGCTTGCAAATGAGAATTTTCAACATAAGGTTGCAATCCCAAGAAGCCACTGGCTTCCTGATGGGAGGCCTGCTATGTAAAATGTCTTTGAGGAACGTCTTGAACAATGGCAGCTGTGCCAGATAGAGGGTACTAATGGGCTCATGGTACACCAAAACAGCACACAGGTGGAATACTGCAGCCCAGCATCACAAAGGTCCAGTAAGTACTCTAGAACTCTAGCAGGAGGACATCTGAAGGGGTCCTTGTGGGTTTTGGAGCACCAGATGGAAAATCCTTTCCATTTGGCTGTGTAAGTCTTCCTAGTGGAAGGCTTACATGCAGCCAAATGTATTTCAGAGACCCTCTGAGATACCTTGTACCTGTTCACTTCTATGTCTTCAGTAACCAGGCCTGAAGCTGAAGGGAGCGCAGTTTGTGATGGCCAGCTGACCCTGTGTCAGCAAGTCCATCCTGAGTGGTAGAGTCCTCAGTTTGGTAACTGAAAATCTGTTCAATATAAAGACTTTCACTTTGACAGCAGATAAGGACCACTTGGTCCACCCAGTCTGCCCATTTCCCCACCTATTGGATAAGCTGCAGATTCTATTTAACCAACAGCCTACTTCCTCCTACCCCTACTAGAATTGCCTTATGTCTGTCCAATGCATTCTTGAATTCCCCCAATGTTGTTGACCCCACAACTTCCTCAGAAAGGTTGTTCCATGTGTCCATCACCCTCTCCATGAAAAACTACTTCCTTATGTTGCCCCTGAGCTGTCCTTCCTCTATCTTCAAATTGTGCCTCCTTGTTCTTGTACATCTCTTGTTCTGAAAGATACTACCCTCTTGGACTTTGTTGATTCCCTTGAGGTACTTGAAAGTTTATATCATCTCCCCCTTTTCCTCCTTTCCTCAATAGAAACATATGAACATATGAATCTGCTAGCAGAAACAGGCCAAATGATCTAGCAAGTCTGCTCGAATGAGCAGCTAGCACCCTTACCTTGCAACTGCCCCTGCCCCCTTCACAATTACTCTCCCTCTCACCCTGTCCCATCCCCTTTTGAAACTAGCCACTGCCTTACAGGATACCATGTCCTCTGGCAAAGTGTTCCGCTTTTCTACAACATTCGGCATGAAAAAGTGTCTCCTCATTTCCCTCCTATATCTCCCCCCCCCTCAATCTAAGCCCATGGCCTCTTGTGTCCCTTCCCCTCCTTAGCTTAAATACCCCATCAGTACAGTACGTGTCTTGTTTATCCCCTTTAAGTACTTAAAGGTCTCAATCACATCTCCCCGATCCCTCCTCCCCTCCAGTGAGTACTTATTCAGCTCCCTCAGCCTCTTCTCATATGGTTTGCCTCCAATCCCCAGATCATCTTTGTTGCTCTGCGCTGTATCCCTTTTAGTAATCTGACATCCTTCATTACATATGGGCACCAGTACTGCATGAAGTACTCCAGGTGTGGCCTGACCAGTGACCTTTAGGGGGGCAGAATCACCTCCCTGCTTCCGGAGGAGATTCCTCTTGTAGTACAACCCAGCATTCTGTTGGCCTTTGCTGCCACCTTCTTGCATTGCTCTGTGTTGTTCATTTTCCCCACTACAACCATCCCTAGATCCTTTTCCTCCTCAGTTGTGCCTAGCTGCCTCCTCCCAGCTGGTACCTCCTCCCTGGGTTCTTTGCTCCGGAGTGTAGCACTTTGCATTTTTTAGCATTGAACCCCAACTGCCACATTTCCAACCATTCCTCCAGTTTGGTCAGGTCTCTTGCCACCCTGCTCCATCATACACCACCACCCCAAGCTTGGTGTCATCAGTGAACAGACTGATCTTGCTCCCGATGCCATGTGAGATGTCCACTATAAATACCATGAACAGCAATGGCCCTAGTACTGACTCCTGTGGCACCCTGCTCATCACTCCCCTGCAGCCAGTTCTCGATCCAGTTAACCATCTTAGTCCCCACCTCCAAGTATCTCAACTTTCCCTCCAACCTCCCATGTGGCACTGAATCAAAGGCCTTGCTGAAGTCCAAATATATGACATCCATAGCATGGCCCCTGTCCAATTCCCTCATTACCCAGTCATAACACTCAATTAGGTTGGTCTTGCGGGATCTTCCTGAAACGGACCCATGTTGATGGCCATCCTGGAGCCCATTGTCTTCCAGAAAGGTAACCAGTCTCTCTTTTAGGATTGTCTCCATAAGTTTCCCCACAATGGATGTTAGGCTTACTGGCCTGAAATTGCCTGGTTCATCCTTTGGGCCATGGGCCACTCTTATAGAGAGGCAACACATGGGCCATCCTCCAGTCTTGTGGTACACACCCTGTGTCTAGGGAGGTATTGAATAGGTCTGCCAGTGGCCTAGCCAGGACCTCTGCCAATTCCTTCATCACTCTAGGATGAATACTATCTGGTCCTGGTGCCTTTTCCACCCTCAGAGCACTAAGACCGTCCAATACCCTGCCCACAGAGATTTCCTCATTAGTCACCTCCTCCCCTCTGACCTCCCTCCCCACCCCCTGCGGTAGTTGCCCGCCCTTCTCCCTCATGAAAATAAAACAGAAGTACTCATTTAGTGCTTCAGCCTGTTCCACCCCTTTCTTTGCCCACCCCCCATCTTTCCTAATCCTCACTATCTGGTCCTTGCAGCTCCTTCTCTCCCATATGTTTCTGAAGAAGTCCTTCTCCCCCATTGTGATTCCCTGAGCCAGCCTCAGTTCTCTGGCAGCTTTGGCCACCCTGACTCCCCTTGTAACTTCTCTGGACTTCTTCACATACTCCTCCCCCTCCCAGATTTCCTGTACCTCTTGAAAGCAACTTTTTTGGCCTCACCATAACTAAGTCTTCCCTATTTATCCAGCTTGGTTTCTTAGCCCTACCCGTTTTGCTCTGTGATTTGGTACAGGCCTCAGTAGCTTCCACCAGCCCCAATTTGATTCTTTCCCATTTGTGGTTTATGTCCCATTGTGATGGAATACCTATCAGATGTCCTTCTAATATTTCACCCATCCTTCCAAAGTCAGCCTGTCTGAAGTCAACCACCCTGGTCCCTGTACCCACCACTTCTCTACTCATGTTGAGCGTGAACCACACCGAGAGGTGGTCCTTCCCTGCCAGCAGGTCTTCCACCCCCACCTCCCTTATAGCCAGGGCCCCTAGTGCTCTGCGGTAGAATTTTCTGATTTCTGTGGCAGGGCTCCTAGGCTTCTGCAGCAGCATTTTCTGATTTCTGTGGCATGATTTGTTCATTTCTGTGGCAGTACTACCATTGGCTAAACTATGATGTGATGTCATAGATGACATCACCTGCCAAGCATAGAGGAGGGGCTTCAGGATAAACAAGATGGGTATGGGAGCCTGGTACTATGAAAAAACTGTATATTTGAATGAAAAGTCACCAAAAACAATTATTTCTGTTGCACTATATGAATTCTGCAGCATGATGCAAATTCTGTGGAAAATTCTGCAACCGCAGAGTTGCAGAATTCCAGGGGCCTTGCTTATAGCCTCACCATTGAACAGTAACAGATCCAGAGTATTTCCTAGCCTAGTCAGTTTGGTAACCATCTGCATCAGGAAGCTGTCCTGGAAGGCTTCCAGGAGTATCTGTTCCCTAGCACTCAATGTGGTTGGGGTCCTCCACTCCACTCCTGGCAGGTTGATGTCCCCCACATTCACTGTGTTACCTTTCCTGTACACCTTCCTAATTTGCTCTACTAGCTTCCTGACCAAGTCCTCCTTCTGAGCCGGTGGCCTGTATACCACCCCCATCCTGAGGGTCCTATTTTTTGTGTCTTGGAATTGCATCCACAAGGTTTCTGTTCTAACCCCCTCCCCCTTTTCCCTTGTACATTTTATTCCATCCCTCATGCAAATCACCAGTCCTCCCCTTTCTCTTTGCCCATATCCTTCCGGTAAATCCTATACCCTGGGATCATCAGGTAGCAGTCCTAGTACTGGTTGGCCCATGTTTCGGTGATGGTCACTATATCCAGCCATAGATAATTCATGAATATTCTTGATAAGATAGCAAATGCGTTCCCTCACCTAGTATCAAACCTCTGACCCTTTGCATGTAAAGCAAGCACACATCCAGTGTACAACCTGAGAAGCTTGAAACACATCTTTCTAGGTCAGCAGATGGCCACCAGAATTATCTTGCCCCTTGTGCCTCCAATTTGAGTAACACTCTGTAAATGATAGGGATTGGAAGGAATGCATCCACAAAACATATTTTGTTATTGTAGTCTGGATACATAGTGACAGAAAGCACCATGTCCTCGATTTCTGTAGCAGAATCAAGGCAGTTTGGCATTGGGTGGGGACACAAGAAGGTCTACATCTGGGGCACCACACTCGTCGAATAGTGATTTCGTGACATCTGGAGCTAGTGATCACTCGTGAGGATTGGCCTTTGTTCAACTGAACTTGTCTGCCAGAGTGTTCTGTACTCCTGGCAGACAGATAGGATTCTCTGAACCAGGCATCATTTCGACATTCTCATTACCTCTCTACAGAGAGGGTAAGAGTGTGCTTCTCCTTGTTTGTTGATATAATACATCATAGACTTCTTGTCTGCCTGAAGGAGAACTATTTTGTGGCCAAGTCCACTAGGACTTTCAGATTGTGCAAACCGCTCCCATTTCCAACACATTTATATAGAGATGCGGCTCTAATGAGCCCAGACATCTTGTGTCTGAAAGCAGTGGGCTCCCCACCCTAGCAGGGAGGCATCTGTGGTAAGAACCACCTTCAGCTGTGGTGGGGATAAAGGGGAGCCCTGGAGGAGATTTTCCTCCATTGAATGCAATGTCAGGGACATCACTAGGGGCTGGACACATGAATGGGGGGATTCTGAGGGTGCAATGCTTGTGACCATTGAGTGCTGAGCATCCGCAAAGTAGTCCTCATATGGAGACATCCCAGGGGCACAGTAAACACTGAGGAGGCTATCCCAGCATTCATTGCATGGAGAGGGGGGTTGCACAGTCTTGCACTCCAGGAAGTAGGATGCTACAGCAGTACTCATAGTGTGCTTTCTGAAGCAAAGGCCTGGGACCAGACTGTATCCACAAGAACTCCTATGAATAGCAGTTGCTGGGAGGGATCAAGCTGAGACTTGTCAAGGTTCACCAAAACTCCCATGGAAGTTAGGAACTGAGAGGCAGTAGCTACTGTCTGTTCCATTTCCTGTTTGAAATTAGTCAGTTGTTCAAGTACAGAAGACTTGGAGTCCCAATTTCCTCAGGTGTGCTGCAAGAAATGAAAATGATGTACTTACCATAATTTTTGATCTTCTAGGAATATCTTCACTATTGATTCACACTAGTGGGTCTGAGCTAGAGGCACTAGGACCCCATGGAAACCTGAACTTTTCAGGAGGGCTGGCACTGAGTTAAGCTACATGCATGTGTGGCTCCACAAGACTAAACTCGTGGACATAGGCTTACCTCAGCACTGGGTCTCAACTGTCTCAGTACCTTTTTTACCAAGGAGGTGCAGATAACCTAACAAGTACTTATGTCTTTAACCTAAAGGCATATGATAGCCCTGTTGACCTGTGTAAGGAGGGCCAGTAACCAGTTACAGTTTCTTCACAACCCAAACCAAGAACAAGGGGTGAAGTCTAATAAAACATACTGGACTGAGCCCAGGGGATGGTGGATGGGTGTGTGAATCAATGGTGAAAATACTCCTGAAGATCAAGAATTACAGTGAGAATGTAATTTTCCTATCTTCCAGTAATCAGTCATCATCAGTGATTCATACTAGTGGGTCAAAGTACCAAGCTCAGACAAAATATCATGGACTAGGGCAGTAGGAACCAAGGGTTCACTCAGGAAAGCAATCTATTCAGGACTGTCCTGCTGAAGGAGGTAGTCTGCCTGGCATGGACATCAAGGTCATACTGCTTGACAAAGGTGTGCACTGTGCTCCAAGTTGCAGCTCTGCAGATATCACTGACAGGTATAAAGCAAATCTCTGCCAGGGACAAGCCAACTGCTCTAGTGGAGTGGGCATGTGCCTGAACTTCCAGATTGACCTGAGGTATGGCATAGCAATGGTGTGGGCAGCTTACAGACAAGGCAGAAATGCACTTGACTGTAACAGGCTGTCCCTTTCGATTGAGATCAAAGGAGACAAAGAGCTATTTGGATTGCTTGAAGTCCTTAGTTCTGTCCAAGACCCTCTTAACATAGAAACATAGAAAGTGATGGCAGATAAGGACCGTGTGGCCCATCTAGTCTGCCCAAAATTACAAAAAAGTTTATCAAAAAATTTATCTGTGGATTATTTCTTTTTCCCTAATGTCAGGGTACCTTTATGTTTGTTCCATGCACTCTTGAATGCTCTGTTTTATCCCCCACCACTTCCGCCAGGAGGCTGTTCCTCCCATCCACCACCATCTCTGCGAAAAAGTACATTCTCACATTTCCCCTGCTCCTGCCTCCCTCCAGCTTCATTTCATGCCCTCTTTTTCTTGTACATCTTCTTTTCTGAAAGATGATACCCTCTTTTACCTTGTTTGTATTCCTCAAGTTCAGTTTCAGTCATATTCCTCCTCTTCCTCCTCTCCTCCAGGGAGTACGCATTGAGTTCCTTTAACCTCTCCTTGTAGGGCTTTCCATGCAGTCCTTGGACCATCTTGGTGGTCCTCCTCAGGACAGCCTCTAGTTTGTCTATGTCTTTCTGGAGATGTGGTCTTCAGAACTGGATATAATACTCTTCACTGAGGTCTCACCAGTGATCTGTATAGCGGCATAACCATCTCCTCTTTTCTATTGGAAATCCTGGAATATCGAGGGAATGCAATGGGTATGCTCCTCCATTCTGAAAGTTGGCAAAGTAGGTAAGCAGCACTACTAGCTGATTGAGATGGAATTCCGAGACCACTTCTCCTAGGAATGTAGGATGTGTGTGGAGAACTACCTTGTCCTTGTGGAAAATGGTATATGGAGGATCTGTGACCAAGACATGGATTTCTGACACTCTGTGAGCAAAAGTGATGGCCACTATAAATGCTACTTGTCAAGTTAAAATCTTTAGCTGACATGTTGCAAGGGACTTGAAAGGCTTATGGGTGAGCATATCGAGCACAAGGCTGATATTCCAGGCAGCCACTGGCTTCCCGATGGGAGGCCTTGTGTATAAGATGCCCTTGAGGAACCTCTTGAACAATGGCAGCTGTGCCAGGTAGAGGGTACCGATGGGCTTGTGGCATGCAGAAATAGCACACAAGTGGATCTTAACTGTGGAATACTGATGGCCAGCATCAGAACAGTCCAGTCAGTACTCCAGAACCTTGTCAAGTGGGCATTCAAAGGGGTCTATGCAGATTGAGATTTTGAAGCACCAGATGGAAAATATTTTCCATTTGGCCATCTTGTACCTGTTCAATTCTATCTCTTCAGCAGCCAGGCCTGAAGGTAAAGTGAGCACAGGTTGGAATGGACCAGATGACATTAAGTCATTAACTACATCCTGAGTGGAAGAAACACAGGTTACTCACCTGTAACAGTAGTTCTAGGAGTGGTATATGATGATGTTCATCCATACTTTCTGGCATTGTCCTTTCCCCTTTAAATCTTGCCGGAAGTCTTCAAGCTGGCTTCTCCTATCCACCAGGGTGGTATAACCCTCAGCTCCACCCCATGATGTCAGATCTTTGCCCTTGGAAGCAGAGGTTGTGTACCTGAGCCTGGGGAGGTCAGGTGGGTCCATCTGGATGGGCATCATATACCACTCCTCGAATTACTTACAGGTAAGTAACCTGTGTTTCCAAGGACATGGATATGATGTTCTAGCCACACTTTCTGGCAGACTCCTAGCAGTTCTCTGGGAGGAGAAAGGCAAGACACACACCCCTTACCTAGGAAATAAAGACTGGAAAACTGAAGCCCCAAAACCAGCATCCTGGAGTGACTTAAGTCAATGTGGTACTGGAAAATGAAGGTGGGTGCTGACTTCAAGGTAGCAGCCCTGCAGATTTCCTGGATAGGGACGTCCCTAGAAGCAGCCACTGACATGGTGGTATGGCAGATGTAATGAGCTCTAAGTCCTCCAGGAAGCTCCCTACCAGCCAATCTATAGCAGAGATCAATGCAGGAAATGATCCACCTGCTAATCATCCGCTTGGCTGCAGGTCTGCCAGTTGCAGCTTAAGTGTAGGTGACAAACAGTTGTTAAACCTATCTCTGAACTCTAGCCGTGTGCTCTTTGTAGTAAGCGAACGCTCGCCTCAGGTCCAAAGCATGGAGCCCATGTTCAGCCTCCGAGGTGTGATTCAGGAAGAACACCAGAAGAGTCATCACCTATTTCAGGTGAAACTCTGACACAACCTTCAGGAGAAACTTCAGGTTGGGGAGCAGGACAATCTTGTCCCTGTGGAAGACCAGGTAAGAAGACTCCACCGAGAGTGCCTGGAGCTCACTGATCCTTCTGGCTGACATGACAGCCACCAGGAGGGTAGTTTTCCATGACAAGTGAGACATGTCACACCTGAGCATCAGTTCAAATGGCTTGCCCATGAGCTTTGCCAGAACCAGCAACAAGTCCCATGGTGGTAGTGGTTCATGCACTGAAGGGGAAATGTGATCTAGGCCTTTGAAAAAGTGCCACACCACCTTCCGCTTTACCACCAACTGCTGACCACCCCACGCCTGGTAAGCAGAGATGGCTGCCAGGTGCACTTTAAGGGTCATTGACTGAAGTTCCCCTTGGGAGAGAGACATCAGGAAGTCCAAAATGCTAGCCACAGGACAGGTCAAAGGGTCCAATCCCTTACCCTGACACCAAATGGAGAATCTCTTCCATTTGAAGGCATAGTATTTTCTGGTTGATTCCTTTCTAGATGCCTCTGCAACAGTGAGTACATCTTTGGAGAGACCCAAAGTTTGGAACTCTAGCCACTGAGGAACCAGGCTGTCAGGTGCAGGGATTGAAAGTCTGGGTGGGGTACTTTTCCTTGACTGATGGAGAGCAGGTCAGGGCATATGGGAAGATGCCTCAGGAGACTGTTGCTGAAGCTGAGGAGATCAGGGTACCAAAACTGACTTGGCCAGTCCAGAGCCACCATGATCACCTGTGCATTGTCCCTCCTGACCTTGAGCAACACCTTGTGGATCAAGAGAAGTGGAGGGAAGGCATAGAAGAGGCCTGGTGTCCAAGGCCTCAAGAACGCATCACCCTACAGTGTTCCCTGCTGAGGGGGCATGCACAATGCAGCCTCAGCTGTGTGTTCTCCCTGGAGGTGAACAGGTCCACCTGAGGGGTTTCCCATTGGGAGAACAGACTGTGAACTACCTCCAAATAGAGAGACCATTCCTGAGATGTCTTGCCACCCAGCTGAGGGTGTCCACCAGATGATTGGAGGCTTCTGCCACATGGATGGCTAGGAGAGCCACCTCCAGGCTGTGCACAAGAGTCCAAATGTGGAGGGCTTCCTTGCACAGAGGCAGGGAGTGCCTTCTGCCTTGTTTGTTGAAATAGTATATGGTCATGGTGTTGTTTGTCTTGACTTGGACCATTTGATCCTGTACAAAAGGAGTGAAGGCAATCAGCACCAGCCAGAGCACTCAGAGCTCCAGCAAGTTCATGTGGCATTGGGACTCCTTGGGGGGTCCAGAGCTCATGGACTCTGTATTCCCCCAGATGGGCACCCCAGCCCATAAGAGAGGTGCTGGTCATCAAGATGACCATCAGCTCAGGGTGTACAAATGGGATCCCTTCCTGCAGATGCTCTGGGACTAACCACCACTGGAGGGCATCCCACATCCTCTGGGTCACAGTGACCAGCTGGTCAAAATGACCTTTGCACCGAGACCACTGGCTGGACAACTCCCATTACAGGGAATGCATATGCCAGTGGGCCTATTGGACCACTCTAGTACAAGCTGCCATGTACCCCAGAAGGTGCAGGAAGTCCTGGGCGGGGTGTAAGTCCCCAACCAGAAAATGACTGGGCAAAGGAGGAGAGAACTTCTGCCCTGTCTGCAGGGAGCCAGACTCTGGCTTAGCAAGAGTCATACTCTGCCCCAATGAAGCTGAACACCTGTGACAGAATGAGTTCTTACTTGACCTCACTGACCAGGAGTCCAAGGTCGATGCAGGTCTGGAGGGCAATGTCCCTGAACTGCTCCGCTTCCTGATTGGAAGGACCAGCTATCAGTCAGTCATCCAGGTAGGGGTACAAGCAGACTCCTTGGTGCCTCAGGTAAGCTGCCACCACTGCCATGCATTTGTTGAAGACCCTGGGGGCCGAGGAGAGGCCAAAAGGCATAGCCTGGACCTCGTAGAGGATTCTCTCAGCTCAGAAGTGGAGGAATCTTTCATGTGACGGACAGATCAGGACATTAAAGAATGCATCCTAAAGATCCAGAGAGCAAAACCACATGTCTTGCTCCAGAGATGGTTTGATCTCGGACAGAATTACCATCCTGAAGGTGCAGGACCCAAGGAATTTGTTCAGGTCATGCAGATCTAGAATGGGACACCAGCCCCTGTCTACTTTGGCACCAGGAAGTACCTGGAGACAGATTCTGGGTGTTCTGGAGGATCCACAACTCTGACCATGACCTCCTTGTGAAGAAGTTGGGCTATATCATCTTGGAGAGATGACCAAGTGGGGTGCAGGCTTGCCTTGGAGGGTACTGCTTGAATTCCAGAGGCAGATCCTGACTGACCACTTCCAGGACCCACCTGTCTGTGGTGACAGCAGACCAGGCAGAAATAAAGTGGTGGAGCTGGCCCTCCACAGGAGGACCACCCGGTGGAGGCATGATGGGCATGAGGGTGGCAACCCCCACCGTGTCACTGAGCAGGCTTGGAGGAGAAGGATCCAGCTGAGGAGCCACCGGGTCACTTCCTTCTGGGCTTTCAGACCACTGAGGCCACTGATTTGAGCCTTAGCCACCAGGACTGAGCTTGCTGGCCTAACCTGCTGGACTGGTTTTGCCACAGGAGTGGAGAGCCGAAAGGGCTTATGCTTCTGTTGCCTGGAGCCCTTGGGATCCTTCTGGGCGGCCGTAACAGAGTCCAAGGTGGCACTGAACTTCTCGATATTCTGGAGGTGTCAGAGTGTCTCAGTTGGTAGCACATCTGCCTCTGGACCAGAGGGTCATGGGTTCCCATCCCACAGCGGGATTGAACTCATACCTAAAACGTTGGCACCCGAGTGCAGTATTCAGGAGTGCTGTACTTCTGGGGTGTACCATCCTTCGGATGAGACATTAAACTGAGGTCCTGTCTACTCATCCTGGTGCTGTCCTGGTGGGTTGCCAGGTGGAAGTAAAAGAACCCAAGGCACTCTTCACAAAGAGTAGAGGACATTCCCGATGCCTTAGCCAATATTCCCCTTTACACAAAACTGATTCATGCAATTTTCCAGGCTGTGTGTGGGTGTTGATGTGCTATATGGCCGTCACTACATACTCAGTCTCTTCACTACCAGTCTAGCATTGCTTTTAAAGCACTTTGGGATACATTGTGTATGAAAAGCACTGTATTAATGCTGATTCTTCATCTTCTTCACACCAGGACCAAACAGGTCAGTGCCCAAAAATGGGACGTCTGCCAGAGTGTACTGAGTGTCTGCTGTAAAGGTCACGATCCTTAGCCAAGCCCTACAATGGATGGCAACTGTGGCCGCCACCAAGCAGGCACAGGAATCTCTAATATCCAGAGTCATCTGAAGTTATTGTTTGGTCATAGTATGACCCTGGTCCCGGACCTGCTTGACAGTAGTCTGGAGGTCTGTGGGAAGATGAGAAATCACCTCATCAGAGAGCCCAGAAGGGCATGGAAGAAGTGTACCATCATGATGACTGAGCTCACTTGGCAGAGGCCAAGCAAGGAGGCAGCATAGACCTTTTTAGCCAAGTGGTCCAATTTCTTGGACTTCTTATCTGGCGGTCTATCAACATGCGCTGAACTGCCCACGTGCCGAAACACAGAGTCGGCCACCAACCCCCTTGGCTGAAGGGTGCTCCATGAACCCCGAGAGGGTACAGGTGGGCACCACATATTTGCTGGGCATCCAGGCCGAGGGTGCAGGGCAGAAGGTGGGGCACTGGCAGAGTTCCAGGGCAGGGCCGACTATGGCCTTGGCCACTGGGAAATCCTCCATCGGCGAGAGTCAGGAGAGACAGGGTGTAGGCTGTCCAGAGGAGGGCAACTAAAATGGTGCAGGGTCAGCACCAGAAGACATGTGAAGAAAGACTAAAAGAGCTTAAGATGTATAGCCTCGAGAAAAGGAGGGAGAGGGGGGACATGATAGAAATTTTCAAATACCTCAAGGGAATCAACAAAGTCCAAGAGGGTAGCACCTTTAAAAAAAAAGAGATGTGCAAGAACAAGGGGGGCACAATTTGAAGATAGAGGGAGGATGGCTCAGAGGTAATGTGAGGAAGTATTTCTTCACAGAGAGGGTTGTAGATGCATGGAACAGCCATCCTGAGGAGGTCATAGAGTCAAAAACAGTGGGGGAATTCAAGAATGCATGGTACAGACATAAAGCAATTCTAGTTGGGGTGGTAGGAGGAAGTAGGCTGTTGGTTAACTAGGATCTGCAGCTTATCCATTAGGTAGGGAATTAGGCAGACTGTGTGGGCCAAGTGGTCCTTATCTGCCATCAGATTCATGTTTCTATGTTTCTAGAGTCCTCTTTATCCAGAATCTCTGTGAGGTGATAGCGAGCCTACTTCTGGACGGGCTCCAATTTCATCCCCGTGGACTTGAAGATGAGATGGAGGATGCCCATGAAGGATGTGGGTCCTTCCTCTACCCCCACTGACTCCATATCAATCGGACAGGAGTGCAGTGAGGAATCCTCGGACTCTGAGGAGTCTGTGTAGAGCAGCCTACCACGGTGATGCGGGCAGACAAGTGTAAGAGTGACTGACAACCAATGGGGAAGTACCTGAGCCAGCCAAGACTCCTTGGTTAGAGCTCTGGTCAGAGACTGTTGGAGTGGTGGCTGCACCATGATTGGTGGAGAGGCCAACTTCAGCCAAACTGAGGTGGTCTGTACTGGCTCCACAGGCAGAGAAGCAGCAACATCCAGCCCCGCCGGGGGTATCAGTGACAGCCTGTCGGTAACAGCCAAGTGATGGCTGGTGTGGGAGCTGGGATCTTGAACAACTGGCCTGACAAGGACACCGTGAAGCCAGCGGCCAAGGCTGCAGTTTTGACTGTGGTCAAAACCTGAGATTCCTGAGATCAAGAATGTTCCTGGTCCCAAGAACGTCGATGGTAAGTCTTCTCCTTTTCTTTCCTGGACTCCTTGTGTGGTTGAGAGCTGCACAAACCCAAAGGGCCCTCTCCTTTAGTCAGGAGAGATTGGCACAGTTCTTTGAAGGAGCCTGAATAAGTGGAGCCCAAGTTGAGCAGAACAAAGGCTGAAGCCAAGGAGGACTGCGCAGCAGCCTGAGCCGCATCCTCCTCAAATGCCTTAAGCTGCTTCAGCTGCTGGGTGGACTACACAGCCATGGACACCACCCAATGAGCATCCATGGATTTGACTGGTAGATGTCGATTTTCCAGGCGGCCCAACTTCAGGTGGACAAGGCGGTCCTTGATGACCGACGCATGAAACGACCATCAGATCTCGCAAGCCTGGGTATTGTGCTCATGCCCCAGGCAGAAAACGCACATGGTGTGTGGGTAGGTATGCAACTTCTTCTGCCTGCATGGGTACCAGCAAGATCCAGGTGAGGACTGGTCCTCCATTGCTGTCACAATCGCAGATCGAGCTGAAGACCAGACTCTAATGAGTTTAAGTTTTGGAAGTAAATCCGAAGATTTGAGCACCAGGGCCTACTCAATGTATGGAGGAAATCTGCTACTTTCAGCAGAAAGGAAGATCTGGCATCATGGGTTGGAGCCGAGAGTTAAACAACCCAGGTCAGTGGGAGGAGCCAGCTTGACGACTTCTGGCAAGAATTTAAAGGGGAAAGGACAATGCTAGAAAGTGTGGATAGAACATCATATCTACATCCCTAGAATCCTTTGTTTGCTGACTGATAGTCCATTCAACAGAAGAAACCATATCTGTTGAGGCCAGCAGGAGACAACCAGTATCATGTTGTCCCACTGTGCCTCCAGTTGGAGCAATACCCTTTGCACTAGAGGGATTGGTGGGAATGTATATAGACATAGAGTTTGCCATTTCAGTCTAAATGCATCCTGACAGAAAACTCTGTCCTGGATTTCTGGAGTAGAATCAAGGCAGCTTGGCATTGCGTGGGGACACAAAAAGATCCACTACTGGAGTACTCCACTTGTCAAAGATCTCATAATGTCTGAAGCTAGTGATCGCTCATAAGGATTGGCCCTTGTTCAGTTGATCCTGTCTGCCAGAGTATTTTGGACTACTAGTAGATGAATTTCTTGGAGTAGGATCCCCTGTTCCAGGCACCATTCCCACACTCTCACTGATTCCCTGAAAAGTGGGGAAGAGCGTGCTTCTCCTTGCTTGTTGTTGTTAGTATATGACAGACTTGTTGTCTGTGTGGAAGAGGGCTAGTTTTTGGCTGACAAGGTCAACTAGGGTTCTCAGGCCATACAAAACATCATGCATCTCCAACACACTGATGTACAGATGAGTCTCTGACGAGACACCCTGTGTTTCTAGGCTGAAGAAAGACTCATCATCATCACCTTCAGAAATTATGAGGTTGAGGCCAGCCCAGTGGTGGTGGAAGTTAAAGCACTGGTTACTACACCTCACAACATGCCGGCCAACCCACGTTCAAGAATGAGCCCAGACCACCGGGAGTTGGCAGGGGCAAGAGAGGATCGAGCATCCAGAGGACTTCTCTCCTCTCTTTTGGGGGCTCTGTCATCCTGCTTGCTGACTGTCCTCTGGCGGTGGCTGGAGGGAAGTACGGGTCGGGAGGCATGTTTCGATGTCCACACATCAGTGGGTGGGGGGAATACGAGAAAACATGAAAAGGGAGCTGGTAGGCTCCTTGATGGCCCGTCACATCCCTGTGCCACCCCCAGCTTCTGGATTGTGCTCTGTAGGGAGGAGAAAGCCAGTGCTCTCCTCCCTGGCCCCACTGCAGGGGGTAAGATGCAGGGGAACTATGGGGGTCGGAATGAGTCAGGAAGCTTAGTCCAGAAGATGAGTCTCTTTGAGGGTGGGCCATAGCTGCCTGCCAGGCTCCAGGGGGCATAAATAAATAACAGGAAAAAAAAAAAGAAATGACAAGGTCGGTGTCAGAGTCATCCCCTTCTAGATCCCTCCCCAAAGGAGAGTCATTTAGTTTGTTTGATTTGTTTGCCTGTTTAGGTTAAAGCCATAGAGTAAGCTCATTTACAATGGCGATCTTAGCATAGTATTGAGCAAGTTACAAAACACATACAACAAATCAAATACATTACATACAAATGTAATAATCTGAGCCAAAAAAACACCAACATAAAAATCACCTAAAACAAATACAAGACTCAGGGATTGGGAAAAGCTTTCTTTTAAAAGTACGTATAGAAGGGGATTTTGTATGCTTAGATCTATACTTATCTGGGAGATTGCTCCAATATCTAGGGATAATCTGGCTAAAACATTTTCCAGATCACTTCATTTTAGTAGGTATAATCATCTCCCTTAGATGACTTTTTCTTAATGTGGAATCTAAATTTCTAAATTTTACTTTATCCCTTAAATACTCTGGGACCAAACCAAGTCCACATTTATAAGCAAAAATACTTTTGTGAAGTTCTTTCCTATTTGATGAGGAGAGCCACCCCAACTTCTTGTACATAGCACAATGATGGGTTAAGTTTAGGACTACTAAGTGTCAGTCTGGCCAAATGATTGTATAAAATATCTAACAAGTTGCACTATCATAAAAAATATCCCTGTAATCAATTAATGGTAGAATTTGCATTTTTATAATTAAATTTAATGTCTCAGCATCCAAACAATACTTACGGCAGTATAAAAAACTTACTCTTTTATTATGTTTTGTTATTAAGTAATCCAAATGTTTATTACCAGCCACTGTGAGGTCAAGCCAAAAGCCCAAGTAATGGTAGGTATCAACACTCCCTAAACCCCTCCTCAAGCGTCATCCTTATTAAACAATTTTATAGCCCCATTGCCCTGAGAAGTTGTACCAAAAAGCATACACTTAGTTTTAGTTGAATTCAGTTTTAGTTTGAAATTAATGAAAAAGTTTTGGAGACAACTAAAACTATCCTGGAGGACACACTGAATACCATCAATAGAAGGATTCAAAAAGCAGATTATAGTATCATCTGCATATAGATGATAAGATGCTTTCCCTACATATTTGCCTAGATTTTTTAAATATATGAGGAAAAGTAGAGGCCCCAGGACAGAGCCCTAAGGCAAACCACATTCTACCAAGCGTGGGGCAGACACTTCATCATTTACCACAGTAATCTGATATCTGTCCATCAGATAGGAAAATAACCACTCCAATGCCAGTTTACCAACTCACGTTGTGCCAAAATCACATCCCTGGTATATGGAAGATGGCTAGGATAACCCCTGTTTTCAAAAAAGTTGACCTTAAAGTCCCATCTAACTATAGGCCTATTGCAATCCTATCTGTTCTTAGCAAAATTCTTGAAAAACGTATAGCTACTCAAACCACAGAATTTCTCCTTAAATATGACCTCCTAACTCCTGCTCAGCATGGCTTCCAAAAGGGACACAGTACCACCACTGCTTTACTCAAACTAACCTCTGATGTCCTAGTGGCCATGGACTCTGCTTTTCTCACTGGGGCCATTTTTATTGATATGACTAAGGCATTCGATCTTGTTGACCACTCTGTCCTCATTGCCACACTTAGATCTCTTGGCTCCTCGCCAAATGTTGTAAACTGATGTGGTAATTTATCTGACAGAACTCAAATCATAAAATATAACTCTACCCTCTCTGACAAGTCTACTATTAACTTTGGTGTACCTCAGGGGTCCATACTAGGCCTGCTGCTCTTCTCTATTTTCTTAAATAGTATCACCTCTAACCTTATGAAGACTGCCTCCCTGTTGTATGCGGATGACGTTGTCCTGTAAACCAGTGCTAAAAGCATTGATGACATCAATGAATGGCTCTCCCATGACTTTCAACTCATCCAACAGTGGCTTGATTGGCACAGACTTGTTCTAAATGAGTCTAAGACCCAAGCTATGCTATTTGGTTCGAACTGTAAACTCAAACACGCCCAACACAATTTTAAAGTCTCCACCTTAAGTGGCAAATCCATTGGGGTGGTAAAGTCTTTTAAATATCTGGATGTCACTCTGGACCCCTCACTAAATTTCAACATCCATATTCTATGAACCTGCAAGTCGGTAAATACTAAACTTGGTATTGCCTATTGAACCAGCCCTGCTCTCATTCCTTCTGCTAGACTTGCCATAGCCCGTGGGACATGCCTGCCCTCACTGAACTATGGGGTTGCCACCTATACCTCTGCATGTAAATCAAGTCTTTGGAAATGGGATGTCACCTACAATAACATCTGTTGGTATGCATCCTCCTCCTCCCATAGGCTGAAACACCACTGCATCCTTTATTCAGACCTTGGATGGCTTCTGCCTCATATGTCTAGGTCATATGCTTTTGGCTCCATTATTAACAGCATTATTAGATCACAAACTCCCAAGCCCCTAGCGAATCTCTTTCAAAAACAGTCATCCTTCTATGACCTGCCCTCTGCACATTATGCCCCTGTTCATGTCCGTAGACATACTACTTCTAAAGGCGCCAGTGTTTTTGCCTGTCATGCCCCTCAATACTGGAACTCCCTCCCAATAACTATTCGCCAGGCTCTGTCCCATGTCGCTTTCAAGAAGGAATTTTGAAACCATCTCTTTTTGTCCAGCAAATGCTCCTGTTTCAAACCACCTTAGACCTTTTGACCCCAATACTCAGTATCCTCTGCCTATATTAGATTTTTCCTCCCCAACATTCTGCACTTACCTGCAGCCTGCTTGGCTCACCTCCTCTATATCACTGCCTAATACCATTTTTCCTTGACTGTATTTCCTTACTCTGTTTCCATCCTCCTATTTTTATCTACCCTACTCCTATCCTTCCTCCAAATTTTTCCCTTGATAACTACTGTATTACTGATATTGTTGTTTTCTCCTCATTCCAATGTTTGGTCTATTTTGCAATGTTCATATTTTAATTTTGTAGTGCTATTTTTTTTTCTCTCATTCTTGCATATTTCTGTGACACTATATTTATATTCTACCAGTCATAACTTTTCCTTTCCTGTTTGTACAAATTTTCATTCACAATCTCTAAAAATGTATGTAATTGTATCTTATGTTTGTTTCTATACCCTCCCAGGACGTGCCTGAAAATAGTCATTGTTGTGGCTAGTGCACCTACCTGGTAAACAAAAACTAAATAAATAAATAAAAAACTCTGGCCTCATACAAATGGGACAGCAATAGTTAGTGGTCTACTGTGTTGAAGGCCTTGGAGAGAACAAACAAAATGGTTTCACTTTCTCCAGTGGGGAACATGAACCAGACATGGTCCCACTGCCAGAGCCGCCAACCTAAGTAGGCCCCCTACCATCCTCCTTGGTCTTTAACCATCATATAGGGGTGTGGATAACAGGCCCTTTAATTAGGAACATGTCCACAGCAACACCAAAGATGTATTCCCTAAGGAACGAGGGGCTGCACCAGGGGAGACTTTGGAACTGGAACTGAATCTGGATGCTTTACCCAGCCTGACAGCCCCATTTGCAGCTCCATGTCCACTGGCCCCAAGGGGCAAGGGACCTGCTCTGCCAGCAGAGGCATGCAGGGCAGATGCTGCACTCACTGCTCCATAAGAGTTGCCCAATGGTAGAACTGCCCAGTGGAGTCCCCACTTACTGTACAGAGAGAGACTCCAGGTCAGAGACTCCAACCTCCTTGGTCTAGAGGTCACTGGTGACACACTGATGGTGATGGTAAGGGCCTCTGACTCTGAGACTGAAGATTTGATGACACACCTCACAGAGGTGACCTTGAGCAGTACTGTTTCTTCCCCTTCTGGCAGGAAGAGGAAGAACTCGAGGCTGAGTAGCACTCAGAACCCAACTGGGATTGGGAACGGGTCTGCTTCTTTTTGTGCTTCTGGAATGACTGTTCTTCCTCCCAGGCACTGGAATGCCCATGATCAGAACCCTTGCCTGACAGGGAAAGTGAACCAGACATGACCCCACTGCCAGAGCAGTCAACCTGAGTAGGCTCCCTACTATTCTCCATGGCCTTCAACCATTGACTGAGAAACTGACAGAAAATATTTTTGTAAATACACTAAATATCAAACTCTAGCTTTAAACACTGAAACTTAGAAGAACTGAATGTTGATGTGATACAGACAAGAAGATCTGACTCCTGGTGAGTGAGCAACTTCATCACTGATTCACAATCTACAGCAGGATAAAAAAAGAACTGAAGCAGTTGAGGGCTGGTGCTGAGGTAAGCCTGTGCCCATGAGCTCTGTCTTACAGGCCCATGCATGCACATAACTTACCTCTGAGACAGCCCTCCTGAAAAGTTCTGGCTCCTGAGGCATCCTAACACCTTGGCTCAGACCCACTAGGGGCTGGAAGGGAAGGTATGCCTCTTTGCAGATGACACTAAGATCTGTAATAGGGTCAACTCTTGGGGGTGGAAAAAATGAGAAAGGACCTAAACATGTTTGAAGAGTGGTCGAGAGTGTGGCAGCTAAGATTCAATGCAAAGAAGTGCAAAATCATGCACTTCAGGCACAGAATTCCAAGGGAGGCATACAAGATGGGGGGGGTACTGATGGATACCAGTCAAGAAATGGACCTGGGGGTAATCATATCTGATGACCCAAAGGTAACAAAACAATGTGAGAAGGCTGTGGGGAGAGCCAGTGGGATGCTAGGGTGCATAGGGAGAGGTATCACCAGCAAAAAAAAGGATGAAGTTATGCCACTGTACAGATCACTAGTGAGACCTCATCTGGAGTACTGTATCCAGTTCTGGCAGTCATATCTCTGGAAGGACATAAACAAAAAAGATGCAATCCAGAGAAGGGCAACAAAAATGGTGCAAGGACTGCACCAAATGTCATATGAGAAAAGACTAGAGGACCTCCATATATATTCCCTTGAGGAGAGGAGGAGAAGAGAGAGAGGGGGGTATGACAGAGACATTCAAGTACTTCAGGGGTATAAACAAGGAACAGGAGGGTAGCATCTTTCAGAACAGAATGTGTACAAGAACAAGGGGACATGATATGAGGCTGGGGTAGGCTCAGGGGCAACGTGAGGAAGTACTTTTTCACAGAAAGAGTAGTGGATGTATGGAACAGCCTCCCTACAGAGGTGGTGTGGGCAAAAACAGTAGGGGAATTCAAGAATGCATGGGATAGACATAAGAGTACTCTAGCAATAGGGAAGAGAGGGTAAGCCGCAGATTAACTAGGGTCTGCGGTAATGTGTTGAGTAGGGGAAAGAGGCAGACTAGGTGGGCCACACAGTACTTATCTGCTGTCAACTTCTGTGTATCTATGTGAATCAGTGGTGAAGACTGATTACTGGAAGATCTGCAAAGCACTTTGTAAAGACTTGTGGAGTTGAGGAAAGCCCAAATGGCAGCACTCTGAATTGGTAGTGCTGCACAGTAATGTTGCCCCAACACAATGAAATGTTGGCATCTCTGGTGGCTGGCATGTACTAGTATGTGTTGGCATGCATCTTGCATATCCAGGGATGTTAGCCAGTCCGAGGTTTCAGGTAGGATAGCAGGTGTCACAAACACACTCCAGGGGTCAAGCCCTCTGCTCCCACAGTGCCCAACCTCAAAGTGCAACATGTGAACAGGAGACAAACAGGAACACCCTCCTGTCTCTTTTGGGTCCAAGAAACTACCAGTCTCAAGTCCTGGGGTCAAATATGAACCATTTTTTGCTAGCACGCCCAGGTAACAGGTCCAAATATCACACCTTCTTCAGGGAAAGTAGTGCAATACTTAACCCAGCGGGCACACAACTTGGTTCACAATCCCCCTTCTGACTCAGTTGAGACCTAGGTATTTCCTTACATTGATACATATGGTAACACACTATAAGCACTTTAACAGTTATGTCAGAATTATCAACACTGTACCAGCATTCACATTCAAAATGAGAAAATGTCAGACAGGATTAAGGAAACCAAAAAGTTTACTAAAATTAAAAATAGTAAATAAAATACAAAACACAGAACAGATAACATTAATGGTACAGTCATAAAAATAAATGGACACATATAAACAAACTGCTTTATACTAAGTAATTGATTCTACCCCAGTTTCAGTTGATAAATAATGGCACTGAAATTACCTAATTTTGGTAGAAGTGCTTCTTAAGAGTCCAGAACACAAGTGTCTCTTAAAAGTACAAACACAAGTATGCAGTGTTCCCTCAGCAACTTGACAATATTGGGGGGGGGGGGAGACAAGTTCCCACCCAGCTTGTGAGGTCACAGCTCTGTGATGATGCTGGCTGTGAGGTCACTCATTCCTGCACACTGAATTAGTCACATGCATCTGCACACTGCTACACATTCCACTTAAACAATATATATTCTTCCTAATTAGTGAGCCACAGAGCATGAATTATAACATTTCAGAATTACCCATTTGATCTTCAGATGAACATCCTGAAAGACACTTCTTTTAGTTGTGAGAATTTTACAGGTAACTGTCAGAGTTGGTTTACCTCCCGATGTTGTAAAATGCAATATTTTATAACAGGTTTCCTCGGTTCAAAGTAGTGGCTGGTTTTACAACCTGTTACAACCTGGCTTCAAAAGGAAGCTCTTAATTATTTTTTTTCCACTGGGTCAAGGAAAGGACAGATCCTTTTTTTCTCTCTGTTCAAATCCTATGTTCCTTGATGCTTTTCTGCTTGGCCTATTTTCCTAAGCAGAAGTCTAAAACATATATTTATATCAAAACCACATTCACATAACTAATAGATGGTTATCACATCACAGCAGGGACCTCAGAGAAATCATTTTGAATTTTTATCAATCCATGAATTTGTTCAGATTTCTGAGGCCAAGAATGGGGAGCATATCCCCTGATTTCTTTGGAACTAGGAAGTAGTGAGAGTAGAACCCTATGTTTTCTTCTGACTATGGCACTATTTCCACTGCCTTGTTGCTCAAAAGGCCACGATCTCCTGCACCAGAAGCTCTGTCATGTGAGCTGACAAAGGGAGTTGCTTTCTTGATGGGTCATTAAGTTTTCTTTTTTTTTTTTTTTTATGAAATCTAAGGAACATCCCTCTCGGATAATCCTGAGGACCAACTTGTCCATCATGATGGACCACCATTGACAGTAAATCTGGATCAGGTGCTCCCCACTGGGGAAGAGACGTCTGTCTTAGGCAGCTGAGGCAGGACCCTGGCTGAAGCTTCAGATGGTGGTACTAGGGACTTTCGACACCTGTGCCTTTGGCTGTGCCTTTCTTTGAGGCTGGAGAGGCTGTTTTCTGTTGTTATGGGATCCCCTACCTCTGCCAAGAAAGGACTGTTTGTTGTGAAAGGGCCCACATCCCTTGCATCTCTGGGAGTTGAAAGGAACTGGTCTGGAGGTCTTAAAGTCATTCTAGTTTTCATTAGAAGTCTTAAGAGATTGCTCCACCTGCTGTCTGAACAGGTAAGTGCCATCAAAGGGGACATTTATTATCTGTTGGTGGGTATTCTGGGTGAAACCATAATGAGAGTCATCATCCCCACTTTCAGAGATAATGAGGTCAGGATCTAACTAATCCCACTCTACACCCTCCTTGCAAGGAGAAGAGAGTGTGGGGTCATTGGGCCGAAACAGTGTGTGGGTGTAGCAACACTAGTCCACACCATGGGCCCCTGCGATTCTGGGCTGGACACTGTGCCTGACACCGGACAAGGCCCTGAAGAGCTCAAACCCAGCAATGGATGCGACACAGGGACTGGGGTCAACTACCCAGCTGGCACAGTGGCTGCCTTCATTCTGACAGGATGGAGGTGACACCACAAGCAGGACAGACATCAGAAGTGCTGCTCCCAGCAAGGATCCATAAGCTGCAGCCACAAGCAAACACTCTTCTGGGCCCAGCATGCAGCTGACATCAACAACAAAATAAAAGCTTCTTGCCTGCCTGCACACTGCACAGATGATGGTACAGTAGGAATGGCATCAATCACTATAGGAGGCAGTACTGAAGACACCAATAATTCACCTGAGTCATTGCCACAGCAGCAGCATCAGGATGCAATACTCATCAAAAAAGTGGCAGAGATATTTCTGACACAACTTGTATACAGGTTTGACAGCATTAGACTAGACATGCAATTTGGCATTGCAGCACTATTGGATCCCAGATATAAAGATGCATTCATTCATTCCTCATGGGCATATACTGTAGACATTATAAAACAGAAACTGTTACATACATTTACAGTGGAGTAACCAGGACAGCTTAAATAAATAGCAAGAATATGTGTATGTTATGTTAATAATGTGGGACGCTAAGTGTTTAGCTATTTGGGTGTGCATTCTTTGGGGGGGGTTGGTATATGTGGATCTTATTGAATTATATAGGTTTGGCACCGGGAACACTGCCTCATATGAGGCAAGTCATTTTTGATGTGAGCTGTGTGCTGGGCGGTGTTCGTAGACTTAACCAAGGCTTTTGATTTGATTGATCACGGTTTAGCCTGCACAAAATTGAAACATCTGGGGTTTTCTGATGTTGCTGTTTCTTGGTTCTATGATTATCTGAGTAACAGGTGTCAATGTGTTCAAGTAGCTTCTGTGGCTTCTGATGTCTTGCCAATTAGTTGTGGTGTGCCTCAGAAGTCCATTCTGGGACCCCTGTTGTTTTCTATTTTTATTAATCAGCTTCCTGGAGTTTGTAAGTGTATTGAATCACTGTGTTATGCAGATGATCTTGTAATTTGTGCTCAGTCAAATTCTGTGTCTGAACTTTCTTGTTCCCTAGAAAAGGATTTTGGTGCCATTTGTTCTTGGCTTACTTTAAATGCTATGGTTTTGAACTCAGCTAAAACAAAAGTTATGTTCTTTGGTGCGCAATTTATGTTGGTGGACACCCCGAAACTGAGGATATCTGATTTTCGGGGTGGTCTGCTTGAACAAGTGTCTCAATTTAAGTATTTGGACACACTACTGGATCCCAGTTTGACCTTTTCACCTCAGATTCAGTCAATGGTTAAGAAAGTAAATCAAAGAATAGGGGTGTTATACAAATTCAAGTAATTCTTCTCACAAGCAACTAGATTAGCAATTGCTACTGGTTCTCTTCTTCCATATTTTGATTACAGTTCTTGTGTATATTATAACATCGGTACAAAGGAAATGCAAGCACCTACCGTGGCCTATAATAATATTTGTAGATTTATTTTAGGAGCCCCCAATAAGACACATTGGTGTAATCTTTATTCTCGGTTGGGGTGGTTTTCCCCTAGTTGCAGAATAGAATATTTTGTTGGCTGTCTGGTGTATAAATAATTTTACTTTGGCTCCCTTTTTCCTCTTTCTGATCTTGTTGTAGTGAGAGAACTGCTTCCCAGCCTGAGGTTGGCTGACAGTCCGCAATATTTTGTCCCCAGGTCTCAGCTTAGATTAAGCTCTAGAGCTTTTTCAATAGCAGCACCATTGTATTGGAATTCACTCCCCCTTGATGTTAGGATTGCTCCCTCTATTTTAACTTTTAAACAAAGGTTAAAAAGTTATTTATTACACAAATCTGTTTGTAACTGCAATTTGTAATTTGTATTTTTTAGTTTTGTATTGCTGTTGATTGTATTTGTGTATTTTTGTATGTTTTTTTTTGTCCGGGTCGGGCCGGAAAAGGGACCTTTGGTCCAGTGCCTTTACCTGGTTACCAAAGAATAAATGAAATGAAAAAACAACCACCTGGTCATATGCCTCCTCCTTTTCTGCTGGCATCAAAGTTAGATAGTGATAATCTTGAACTCTTAGACTTTCTCAAACTCAAGTTACCATGGATCAACTTTAACTATTCATTCAATTAGTCACATGTCCAACAAGTGCTAAGTACTACTATTCCCACTCCTTCACTACCTGGTGACAAGTTTCCCAGGACTCCTTACACTGACACTGGCACCACAGTTCAGCTTATGCCTCCCAGCAGGGCAACGCCTCCTCCTGATGACACCTTCAATAACTTTAACATCGTCATCCTCAGCAAGCTCACTATGACCAGCTGTGCCGCAGAGAATACAGAGCACATTGAGTCGGTATCAATACGGAAGATGTGTCATAGGCAAGGCCACTGTTTTTCGGTTTTACCGGAAAATCTGGTAAAATTCGAATTAGGGCTGCCTGAAAACCGTAAAACGAAGATTTCATGGAATCTGGCATTTTCTATCAGATCAGTAAATCTACAAAAGTCTGTTTTCTCTTAATTCCTTCCTGTACTGTTTTAGTTTGCTTTATTTAATGCTCTGTATATTAAACCTTCTTTAATTCTGATTATTTATGTACATACTAAAAGAATGATAACAGAATCCCGGTAAAATCCGGAAATTAGAGTAACAATCACCAGTGAAATTCCGGAATCTTAAGTCTTGAAAACGGAATTTAATTGTTTTAATCACCGTAAATCAGTGGCCTTGGTCATGGGCAATACAATGCAATATATTAAGTGTCTTTTTATTTATTTTGAATTTGTTTTTATTTCTTTATGCATACCATGTTTGGTAGGAGGTGATATTACTACATATTTTGAAAATCAAATGGGCCAATGAGACTCTAGTAATTGACTGGGGGTTAAGAGAGATTACATGAGGTTATATACCTTGAGGTAAGGAACAAATTTTAAGTATTATTGTATCTCACACTGGGTCATGGCTGTCTTAATGAATTTGCAGACTCTGTCACTACATCACAAACGGTAAGACAGAGATGTATGTCAATAGCACCTGCCACAATTAAGCTGCAGTAATTAGTATTCATTGCTAACCTTAAGTCTTCCCCCACTTTTTGTAGCCTGCTTTACCCTATGCCAATTGCTGCTTTGGGAGTCTATATGGTTCAGCCAAAACCTCAAAGCCAAATCAAATTTATTGGCCCCAATTCAAAACTGAACAGAATTTGCCAATGACCCTTTTCCCTCATGTTTTGAACCCAGGTCAAATGGAAGGCAAGCAGTAGGGATATCTCTGCACTAGCCAGCCAGCCCTTGGACTAGACAGATTCCTGAGGGTGAATAGCATTTAGGGTTACACAGAGTAAGTAGGGGTATTCCCACTGTGTTGTGTCCATACTCAAACTGGAGAGTCACCGCTATGCAGCAGGAGGAGCAGAGAATATGGGCCCAAAGTTGTTTCTTTTTACAAAATACTATGTTTCTGTGTTGGTGTTTTTGATTGTTTTGTGAACATATATATGTAATTTTCCACATATATGTAATTTTATTAACAAATGTCAGGAGATATTTTTACATATTTTAAGGGTTAATTAAAACATGCTCTCTTAGGTACTGTGCTCCATGTACAATTTTCTGCTGACAGGAAGGAGGGCTTGTCAGATTCTGTTTCAGAAGGGCTGTGAGATGCTCACTCTGTTTAACTTCTTTCAGCAAGGTGCTGTTTTATAAAATGCATGACACCATATTGGTGTGCTAATACCAAAACACAGGTGCCCTATCACTCACTTGCATGGAGGGTGTTCCCAGCAAGGAAACAATTTTAGTAATATGCTGTAGTGTCACTGCATTAAAACATTTTATTTTAAAGTGTAACCCCCCCTGTCCTGGGGGCTTACCTGAATGTCCCCTTTTGGGGCTCCAATTTCCCTGGGGTTTTGTTCCACCCCCATTCTTTTTATCTCCTGGTCCTGGAGTTCCTCCCTGTGCCCCTGGTGTTTCCTGGAGTCTCCTTTAGCCTCCCACATTGTTGTGCTAAGGGAGCGGGACCAAGGGAGCTGGAGATGCAGAGCCGCCTCCTGTTTGAATGGCACTGTGGTGCCGGGTCAGCTCCCCACATGTGCAAGAGCGTATTTTAGTTTAGCCATTTCAGTGGCCATTCTGGCTGTCTCCCCAATGATCCCAGTTCCAGGGTTGAGTAAAAGAGGGACTGGGACCATTATCCGGACCTGGAAGACACCAGGAGGAGCAGGAAAGTGATTTTTGTGTGTGCCAATTGTACAGCAGAATTTGGGAGCTGCCTCATTAATGTTCATGAGGTGGCATCCCTCTGAAGAAGGAGTACTTGTCCAGTGCATAGGGGAAAAGGTTTGGCGCTAGTGACAGGCAGGAAAATAAATAAAAACTTTAAACAGTGCATGGGTGTGTAAGAGCAAAGGGGATCCTGTGATCCTGTGGGGAATTAGATAAATAAAAATGTTAACACGGACTGCAGCAGGAAGATGAAGTGGAACCTGATATGGACTGCAATGGGACTTTATGCGTAGCTGCTTAGGGGTAATGCAGAAAGGCAGCAGCGATTGAAAAGGGCTAAATGCAGAGGTTAGAATGTGCAGTCACTTAAGAGGGCACAAGAGTGGTTACAACTGTGTAGGGAAAAAGTTACATAAAAGTTCATGCTTGGGCTGCACAAGGACACTGAAACTGGGACACTGTATGATTTGTGTTGGACTGTTTTCTCCAGCCACCATGTTTCTGCAGCCATGTGACACCAGCCAACCAACCACCATGCCAGGACTTGCCCAGAGGATTCTAGGGCTTGTGAACAGACTCTTGGGGAAAATACCAAGGAAAATCTAGGCGCCAATTTTCTGCACCAATGAGGCATCGAGAGAGCCTCATACATCTTAATATTTCTTAAGGACAGTGACTCCAGTCAATGGGGAGTTGCCAAAAGTTCCCAAAAAAGTACAGGACTTTTGGACTCTGAGTCAGTCCAGTAGGAGCCCCTCCAGAGGGAGGAGGTGCTCTTGCCACTGTGAGGAGAATGGGGCTGCAAGGCTGGGAATAGGCCTGCCTGGGGCTGCCAGCAATCTGTTCCCTAGGGCAGGGAGTGCCTTTCCCCAACAGAGAAGTAAAGGGAGAAGTTGGGAAGAGAACATTTGTCCAAGAGGCAGCTCTGATGAGAAAGAGTGAAGCTGCAGGTTTCTGGAATCTGTGATATTGAGGAGAGAAAATGCACCACAGCGGTGAGATGATCAAGAAGAAGAAAAGGTTGTGTCCTGAGCCTGGAAAAAGGACAAAGGGTGGGTCTTGAGCCTGTTAAAAGACAAAGGTTGTGTCCTAAGCCTAAGGGAAAAAGATGAAGGTTACATCTGAGCCTGAGAAAAGACAGGTACCTTCACCTATACCTGGTCTGTGAGGAAAGTGTGGGAAAGAGAGTTATGAAGAGAGAGCCTCTTCAGACTGAAGAATTGCTATGCACCTGCATGGTAAGCAAAGAGACTGGTGAACTGTTTACTGAGACAGTGTTCTGGAATTGTGTGTATGAGCCAGAGTGAGAATGTAGCTGTGTTAAGGTTGAGAGACTGTGAAAGCAGAAGGATGGACAGGTGCCCATCAGGGCAGGGTACCTGCTGTCTGCTCCTGAGATACAGCAAGGAATAGACTGGTGTGATGAACCTGTATCCTGGACCTTGTACCCTGGGGTCTGGGAGACAGGAAAGAACACAAACTGCTTTGGCTACACACTGTAGCTGGTAACTAAGAGAAAGAGAAGAAGAGGACAAATGTGCTAAGCATTCACGCTGACACCGGGGTCAGGAGGGGAACTCGCTAATCCCCATCAAGTGGGGTCTGCTGCCTGCTGGAGATCACAGGGATTGTCCCTGAGTGAACCCACACTCTGATCCTTGGAGAAGCCTGGCCCGGGGGCCACTCCTGGGTCTGGATCCTTTGTAGAAGGCAGGCCTTGTGCACGTGCCCTGCAACAGGCCCATAATAAGCCGAAGGGTACAAGCTGCAAGATCTCTAAGCAAGCTAAAGATACAAGCTGCAGCCTATGTGCCCCTTCCAATTCAAGCATTGATCTGGGTTCTGCCAGTGTTGTTTCCACCTATCCCCAGGACTTCAGGCATCTGCACCAGCCAAGGACCGATTCTACAGAACCGTGAGTAAACAGCAGGAATTGTCTAACCTGGGGACTGTATATAGTTAATGTTCAAATATGCCCACCCAGGCTGGAGGTAGAGTCAAAGCTTAAAGTAATATAGAGAAGAAATGTAAAAGTTATTTAAAATTAGCCAAGTGCGCCAACGGTGGCCAACCTGCTGCATCTCAGGCCTGCAACTATGGGATCTAGGTACCCAAGGACAGAATTAGGGAGCATCATTTTGACTGGTACCAGTTGGGGGTCCTGGGTATGGTAACACCTGCAGCAGTTAGCTAGTTAGATAGATTTGGTGGTTGCAATGATTAACAATGTGGGTTTAACTAAAAGGGAAATTACTGGGGAAAAATGCTAATTCTTTAAATGCAAATTACAATGTTTTGCATAACCTCTATTCCACTTACCCCATCCTAACCCTCCCCATGTAAATAAATTGTGATGCTACTGTTTTGCAGAAGAACTGACTACAGAGCCTAATTTTAGTGAGCAGGTTATTGTTTGAAATGTGAAATGTCAAATGTATGAATGTGAGGGGAGGAGGTCACGTGATGGCATCCATCTAAGCAGCAGCTGGGATCCTGAGCTCCCCCCTCTGGCCGCCTTAACTGAAGAATTTAGGGTGCATCCTGACGTTTTTTTTGACAAAATTCAACTAAATATCAAGTGCTCTAATAATCTGTCATCGATAGAGGATTCTACTTTGAAATTTTAAGCCCTAGCTGGGTCGCGATGGAGGTGGATGCGAAACAGGCCCTTACTAAGCATTACTCCTCCAGCATCCCCTGAGAAGGTCAGGAAAAGCAACGGAACCAGGCCCAGCTAGGCCGGACTGCAGAGGAGACAAAGCATTACAACCACGCCACTATCGGAGGATAAATTTCTCCAGGAGCTTAGTCCTTTGAAAGAGCTTGTTGAGCTTACAGGGAACTCAAATCTTTACGTAGCACCTCTCTGATGTCTCCAAAAGTCTCGGATGTAGAGGTTAGGGTCGCCTCTGAAAATGGAGATCCAGGGCTGAGATGGAGATAACAGAGCTGAGACAACAGGTGAAGAGACTGCAACTTAAGACCGAGGACCTGAGGCAAACCACGAAACAATTTGTTAATAATTGCCTCCTGAGCTGGAAGAAGGCCCAGACCTATGGCCTTTCTACAAAGGTTTGTGTTAAAATAGTGGGCCCATCTCCCATAAATGCCTCCTACCATCTCGAAGGGCCCATCGCTCACTGTGCCCTCGACCTCAGGCGGATCCCCACCCGCCCGATCATCATTAAATTTCTTAGTTACCTGGAAAGGCAACACGTATATCTGAAGGCCGGGAGTTAAAGGAGATCCTGTGGGGTGCTTCGAGGATCCGGATCGCCCAGGATCTCCCCAAGAAAATCCGTGAAAAGAGAGCAGCGTACCACCAAATAGTGCAGAAGCTAATAGCAGCGGCAATCCCGTTCAGGATGGTGTATCCTGCAACCCTGAAAGTGACTATCAGAGGTTCAGCCACGAGTTTTGGTACCCCAGAAGCAGCTCACAAGGAGCTCACTAATAGACTGCCTGATTTGTTTAAGGGACCCGGCTGAGGACTATATGGTGGACTCTAAAGAGCTGTTCTAATGCTCGTTTGACTCACTTTCACTGCTGTGGATCTTGTCTGTGTCTGCTCCCTTGTCAGCTGTTGGTGTGACCCCCTGGCCTTTTGTCTCACGCTTGCCCTCCCTCCTGTCACCTACCTTTGTTTCTGTCTTGTCGCTGTGCTCTCCTCCGTGTTCTTGGTTTGTCCTGGTCTTTCTTTTGGGTCCTCCTGGTGGGCTGGCTGCTGGGATGGGGCATGGTGGGTAGCTGGGTCTGGGTCTTGGTCCGCGTCCCTGGTTCCGTTTCATGACGTGCATATACCGGTGACGGGCGTTTTCGATGGAAACAGTTTCCGGTGGGAATTTCTGAGGACGGACCATTCGGGTTCGGCGGTTTTAAGGGTCCCTCGGAAACGGTAACCTCCTGTGGTGATTTTTCTCCGTGAGCTCCCTTGCTTCCTGCTTGATTGCGCCTGTGGGACCTGCTTTCCAACCACAATCGGCATGGACTCGGTAGGTGGCCCATTTGTTTCACTGGGATGGGAGGGAGTTGGAGCTTATGGGATGTCCAGATTGACGAGGCCTAGGGGGTGTCCTCTCATTTGAGATTTAGGTACCTTTTATGTTTTGTTTTTCTCTTTCCCTTATTCCCTTTCTTTATTGCTCCCAAGTTCTCCTGCCTTATTTTGTGTGTGGTGGGGCTGGGGGTTGGGGATGCTATGGGGGAGGGAGGGCTTAGTGGACCTGCTCGCTGGATGTGGGATTGCGAGCCGTGTGTTGGGGGGGTTGCTAATCTCTGCCCGGGGCTGACTCGAGGTAGGTGTTGGTCGGCTGTCGCGGGGATCATATTTTTGCTGAGGACATATTTGTTTTTGGTAGTACGTGGCTATCGGCTCTTGGCTCTGGGAGGTTGGAGGTTCGCATGGGGATTAGGGGGGGTTCGTGATCCGTGGTAATATGCTACATTTGGGACCAGTGCTGTACGGACCTCCGTTTGTACATAGTTTTTGGTGGGTTTATGCTTTGGGATGTTCTTGGGGGGGTCTGCATACCACAGGCTATAGTACTGGTTTTCATGATCTCGTTTGGGGGAGGGGACTCATCTGGGGCTGTTTGGTTGTTAGTTAAGCTCAGAGTTCGGATGGGGTGGGGTATGTGAGGTGGGAGGTCACGGATTGATGCTCCACTTAACTTCCGGCTAGGTTGGGGAGTTTCTTGTGGGGGAGGAGGAGAAACACGGAAGGGTCTCAGATTTTTATATGTGAGGTGCACCTTGCTATGGTATGTGAAAATTACCTTGTCTGGATATCTAATTGTTGTGTGCTATTTTAAAATGGCTAGAATACAGTTAAAATAGCATCCTGGAATGTGAGAGGGCTCTAGGATCTGGTTAAACGCTTACAGGTTTTAATCACTGCTCCCTGCTCCACACCGACATCCTTTTTTTGCAAGAGACACATTTAGGCCGTGACGAGGCTAGGTTGCTTTCTCGGTCTGGGTTCTCTCAAGTTTATCTTGCCGGGAATTCTCGTTTCAGCAAAGGGGTGGCAATTCTTGTTAAAAGACATGTTTTATTTATCAAAGACCTAGTTCACTCGGATCCAGAAGGGAGATTTATCCTAGTTAAAGGTAATTTAAATGGAGAGAGTGTAGTTCTTGGTTCAATATACGGACCAGTGGGAGGTAACCCTGAGTTCTTCATGACGCTGACAGATAAATTAGCCAGCTTCTTGCCAATTCAATATATACTAGGGGGAGATTGGAATGTACCCTTTCCCTCGTCATTGGATAGAGAACCCCAAGATAGGCGTACACCCTCTTCGGCTCAGAAAGCCCTCTGTGAAATGGTCTCAATGTTAGGTTTAGGCGATCTGTGGTGTCTTGCCAATCCTTCTTGTTGTGCCTTTTCCTTTCAATCCCAATCACATGGAACTAAATCAAGACTGGATATGATATTAGTCAGTCTCTCCTTTCTTCCGAATGCATCTCTATCTGGTATAGAGCTGATCATTGTGTCGGATCACGCCTTGGTTTGGCTACAACTCTCTTTAAATCCCGATTATTCTCGTGACTCCATGTGGTGACTAAATACTCAATTACTAAAGGACCACCACTGTGTCTCAGAAATCAGTTTTAGAATATCTCTCTTTCTGGCCAATAATATGAACTCCACCCCTAGAGTGGATATGATATGGGGAGCATTAAAGTGTTATCTTAGGGGTGACTTTATTAAGATGGCTTCCCTCAGGAAGAAGGCACGATTAGCTAGGTCGTTAGAGTTGGTGGGTAGGATTAGGGAGTTAGAAGGTAGGTACTCGTCAACTTCTTTGGTCTCGGATCTTATGGAGCTTCTTTCAGCTAAGAATGAATACTCGGATCTTCTGAAAGAAAAGATAGAGTATTGTCTGGTGAAAACCCAGGCTAGGTATCTTGATCTCGTGAAAATCCGGTAAATTATTGGCTCTGCGCTTGCGTGCGCTTGAAAGTTCGAGGATCATTCCTTCTTTGGCCTCCCCATCTGGAAGTACTGTCTCCTCGCCCAGAGATATTGCTCAGGTCTTTAAGGAATACTGTTTGAGTCTTTATAGTCCCCTCCCGACATCTTATTCGACAGCAGATGTCAGAGACTACATAAGAGGAACTGGTGTTCCGAGTATATCGGAGTCTCAGCAAGCGAGCTTATTAGCTCCTATCTCAGTCGAAGAAATCCAAAACACTATTGCCTCTTTAGTCCCAGACAAAGCACCGGGCCCAGATGGATTCCCAGCAAATTTTACTAAGTCTTTGTCAAAGACCTAATTCCTATTTTGCTTAGCTTATACAATTACTTCCCGTCTCATCGGAACTTGATCCGGCTCTGTTCGAGGCCACTATAGTTTTAATTCCCAAAGTGGACAAGGAGCTCTCTGATCCGGGTTACTATCCTATTTTCTTCCAGAACTATGATATTAAAATACTAGCCAAAATACTTGAGAGGATTAAAAGGATCTGGCCGAACTTTTGAGCCCGAGCAGGCTGGTTTTGTCTCAGGGAGATCAGCAGCTGACCATCTGAGGACCCTATCACATATTTCACAGTACGCCCGTCCGCCTCAGACCCAATTGCACTAGTTTCTCTAGATGCTGAGAAAGCATTTGATCGGTCGACTGGTCCTTTTATGGATAGTGATGGAGGAAATGGGCTTCGATTTCCTTTTTGAATCTGATACAGGTATTTTGTAAGTGCCCTTCAGCAAAAATTTACTGCAATGGGGTTTTGTCCCCCTCTTTTTGCCGGTACTAGACAAGGTTGCCCCCTTTCCCCTTTATTGTTCAATTTATACTTGGAACCTCTATTGATTAATCTTAAGTCCTCCCCTCGGGTGAGAGGGGTCAGGCTCCAAAATCGGGATTTAGTCCTATCTGCGTATGCAGATGATGTTCTGTTACATCTATCGGACCCAGTAACATCTTTAGAAGCAGCCCTGGATATTATTAGGCAGTTTAGCTCCTTCTCTGGCTATAAGTTAAACATTTTAAATGTGAGATCTTTCCTTAAATAATTATACTTTTAAGTGAGGTTTTCTTCCTTTGAATGAAATGGACCTCCAGCTCAATTAAGTATCTGCGGATCTATTTTTCTACTGACCCTTCCCTACTCAAGAAATTAAATTTAACTAAGATCAGAGACTCGATTAGTCAGGATTTGCAACGTTGGGCAGCCCTTCCTATTTCTCTGTGGGGCAGAATCAGTATTATCAAGATGAATGTCCTCCCCCGGATCTTTTACCCACTGAACCTCACCAACCTCTGGCTCCCTCTTTCCTTTTTCCAGCAGCTCCATAGTCTGTTTTCCACTTTCATCTGGAGGGGGAAAGGGGTACATTGCTCTTATAGCTCCTTATCACTCCCTAAAGAAAGAGGAGGCTTAAGACTTCTAATTTTCAGTTATATTATTAGGCGCACTTGTCCAAGTTGGAAGATGGTTTTCCGAATGCTGAGAATTCTTCCCAATCTGGCTTCAGTTGGAGAGGCCTTTCTCTCTGAGCTTAGAGTTAATATATCCGCTCTACTTTATCTTACCCCGAAAACACTCTCACAACTGATTTCTGACGATACGGTGGCAGTTTCTCTTAAAGTGTGGGCCCAATGTCTTAGGTCTTTTCGGATTTCCAACCACACGGATCTAGGGCAGCTGATAATTCTCAATCCCAATACCAGACTAGGAGATTCTTGGTTAGGACTAAGCTGGCTCCCACAACTTAAAGATTCCAGGGTTGAGCACTTGTTCGGCCTAGCTTCGCTCTTTACTTCAAGTGATATTTTAACCAGATTCGACATCCCAAGTAGAGAGACTTTTAAGGTGTTTCAACTCCAACACCTGGTGGGTAACAAATTGCAGGTGTTTAAGCAATCCGGTACATCCCTTTCTCTCCAACATTATTACGCTGGCATCCCAACCCCATTCCATCTCGTAGATTTACTCCTATCTTTTGACTTTTAACTTGAGGGAGGAGGTTGGGGGTCCCTCGGTCTGGACATACCTTCTTCCTGAGGATGTACCGCTTTGGAGAACTTTCTGGCCTAACCTACATAGATATCACACCCAAGATAGGTTTTGGTTAGTGCAATATAATATTGTTAACAACTTGTACTACACCCTGGTTAAACTTTTTCAGCGTAAACTGATCCCCACTCCAAAGTGTTTCAGGTGTTCACAAGGTGAGGGCAACTTAATTCATATTTTTTGGGATTGTGCTAAAGTTGCCCCACTATGGTCCTCGATTTGGGACAATTTAGATTCCCTTCTGGGTCTGAGTAGGTTTTTTTGTCCCGAAATTTGTGTATTGGGTGATTTCTCTCTTATAGACAGTGTGGAGCGTAGGTATCATATGGCCCTGGTATCTATGGCAGTCAAGAAGCTGGTTCTAAGGCACTGGAAGGACCAGTTGGTTCTATCATATGCGGACTGGTTAAAAGAGTTGATGTCGTATCTCCAGTCCGAAAACTTGATTGCCAGCTATAAGAATCGTATGGACTTATTTCATAAAAGATGGGGTAAGCTCCAGTCTCTCTGTCTACCTTAATGATAAGGTTTGATGACCCGATCCCTGGACCCTCATACCATATAGCATAGTAGACATTACCTTTATTGTGGTTTTAAGAAACGTTCCTCTTATTATAATTTGGACTGTTGGTCAGGTCACCTAGTATGCTGTTTAATAGGTGTGGATATCCAGACTCTAGAAGTTGTAAGTTTATGATTTTAGCTGGTGCACCCTGGGAGGGGAGGGGGTGGGTATATACTCTTTGGCACCTGACTGATAGATAGATAACTCATGTTTTGTTTTCTTACTCTCAAGTGTGCCCTGTTATTCAGTACATTTGTTCATGGGGGGGGTTTGGTTTGGTCTTGGCTTACCGGTTTGTTTCTTGGTTGTTATTGTCTTTGTCTGTATTATTTTTGAAACCAATAAACTTAAATTTCAAAAAAAGAAAAAAAAAATGAATGTGAGGGGAGGTTCTAATCCTGGTAAGTCCATGTCTAGGGTAACTGTTTTGAGGAGGTGGGTTGGTAAGACATCCCAGGGTGTTGTACTGCAAGGGATCTGACCCACTAAATAAGTATTAAGGGTGGAGGCACCATCATTTTATTTGTATCTTTGGGAAAGGACCCCCATGTTACAGCTTATGGGAACCCAGGCAGGCCCCTTAACCATGGTCAGGCCTGCATGGTAGGGGTAGTGGCCCTATCTAGGATGGTGCCAGAGATGTGATACATAAGTTACATGTTTTTAAAAAGGTCGTAAATACAGAGTTAAATTATGTGTAAAATGCACCATCAGCCCCTCCCCACCTCTGTCTGATTTTGTTTGCCTGCAGATTATTGCCCACTTCCCAACACACAAACCATTCCCCCATCCAGACCATAGAATAAAAACAAACCCCATCCTTACCCATTCTCTAGTACATGTCACCCTCCTCCCCCCACATGACCACCAAGGTACATGCTTTCAGATGTCGGCCCTTAGGTGGGCTACCAACACTGACCTCCCACCCCATGGCCAGCCACAGTCTTCTGTGCTATGTGGGGGGGGGAGGGGTGACTAAAAACCTTCAATCCCCACCACTGGTACCCTACCCCCATCTGTAACTTTACCTGATGGTCAAGTGCCCAACTCCATCACAGCAAGTAAGATCTAGTTTTAATTCATTTTCCATCTGTCACTAAGCATAACAATTTCACTATTAAAACTTGTTTAGTTTAGCGCCTGGCTTCAGGTCATGAGATGGCTACTGTGATGTCATCAGCAGCTTGTGAAAGCTGCTCTTCTATTATAGTGTATTTTGGAACATCGTTGTTCATCGAAATCCATCTCCCTCAAAATCTTGTTCTACTGCACTAATGACATCCGCAGTGCAGCAGAACCAAAAAGTGACATCCGCAGGACAGCAGAATGACTTTTCGTGCTGCTGCAGTGGGGATATCACACATGGTGTCCTCAAGCAGCAATCTGACAGTTAGGACACACTGACAGGACACACACGGCCTCAGTAAAAGTGATTTAAAAAAGAAAGATGTGATGATATTTTTTTTCCAGGGGGGACATTCCACAATATACTATAAAGAACAGTGCATGCGTAACATTTAACGGCAGGGCTGCTCTTTCACCTGGTTGATACTATGATGACGGATTACCTCTTGAGCTGCGCTCTCGAGGTTATCCGTCGTCATAGTACCAACTTGGTGAAAGAATAGCCCTGTTGTTAACTGTTACTCATGCACCGTCCTATATGTTTCTTTGGTTAAGGATAGTGATTGTTGCATACCTAACCTCTACATAAATATTTAGAAGTAGATGGTCTGATAAATAGCTGCCTCTTACAGTCTAATATGCTGAAAAGCCTTTGTACTGCATCAGCGTAGCAAGCCCCACAGAGGTTCCCCTTTTTCACATACTAAGCATAAAAAACACTGTTGCCATTGGCCTGTGCTTGTTTTTACTGGTATGAGAACTTATCCTTTGACTTTTCTTTCACGCATTCTTAATGACCACAAACACAATTCTGTAAATCTGTATCCTATTTTATTGAAAATAAGAGGTTTCCTCAGGTTTATAAAAAATCAGACATCATAAATACAGACACAGTACTTTTAGATACATCACACACACACATAGAAAGACTGCAGCTACAAAGTTAAACCAGTAACTTTTAAAATTAACACATTACATGTTTCAGTGGTTTTCCAGAAGATGACTGTTGAGGTGATTGTCAGTCACATTATGCTGGTTCAGAAGCTGACACATTTTGAGCATGGGAAGCCAATCGGATTGGAAGTTCACCATTTTATTTCTGTACCAAGTCCATAGGTTCTGTATCCACCTCCTGCCACTGTGTTCAGACTCCCTATCTTGTGACTGGTCCTTCCCAGGGTATGTATTCCCATTGCACCATCATTTATTTCAGCCAGCAAGAAATGTGCTTGTGGTGGGCAGTTACTCTTCTTCATATATAATAATGATTTTATCATATGAGGCACCTTGTGACATTTCATATGGAAGGCACTTAACAAATGTACATTTTTTTTTATTACAGACTGTGACAGAATGTGTGGTAATACTGTAGGATACCAGCATGTATGTAGTGTGATAATGTGATACCAGCATGCATGTAGGAAGCATTATGTTTCTCACATTCAGTTGAGTCTCACCATTTCTGTAGTGTAGAAGGCATTCATTTCTCCACCTTACGTTAGTGTCATGCTATACACTATACCATCAGCTTAAAGAGAACATAAATGAGGTTGTTTAAATTTTTTATATAATTGTAAATTTAAGTATGTGTTTTAACACCCATGTATTGTTTTGCATGTTTGTTTAAAAATAGTACTTTTTTTTTATTTTTCTTATTTAGGACCCCATATTAATGTAAACTTTTTCCCACCCAGTATTCATGCTGTGTTAATTATTTAGCGGTTTCAGGACCCCATAACTTTGGTTGAACTAAAGACTACACTGAAGCAGAACTATGTAGCATTACATTCTGTGGTGATTTGCATATGCAGCCCATGATGCTTTGCATTGTGTGGGCATGTGTGATTTTGTATTTTCTTGAAGCTTGGCTTCCCAGCCAAATGCCCGTTGAGGTAACCCTTGCCTCAGTGTTTGCGTACAGAGGTACTTTGTCTTTTAAATAGTTTTTTATTTTAATGGGTTCACCACAACATAACCAAGACACACTGTCTTAGGGTAGCTGGTTCATTCCACTGGGGTGTCAAACAGACGAGGCATACTGATGAGTCCTGGTAGGACGAAACACGTGTCTATGTCATCTGTTAGCACCCTTTGCAAACTGTGTGAGAGGTCTTTCGGCACCATGCAGTTCTGCTTAAAGTTGAACCAGCATAACATTCTGTGGTGATTTGCGTATGCAGCCCATGATGCTTTGCATTGTGTGGGCATGTGTGATTTTGTATGTAGCATTAGCTCATTTCGGGTCACTGGGTTCCACTTCATTGTAGACTTCATCTCAAATGCTGTCATGCTACTGGGTTCCAGAAGGGCTAATTAATTAAAAAATTAACAGTGGGCAGGAGAAAGGTAGCATCAATATGGGGGCCTAAATAAAGAACAAGATAGGAATATTTCAAAACAAACACATAACTGTACACTGGGGTGACTGAACACACTTCACACATGTCCAAATTTGCAATTATATTAAACAATTTGAACAACAGGGTTTATGTGCCCCCAAAAGGCTCTCTGTTAAAAGGCAGCGTCTGCCATATGCCTCCTAGTAACGCTATGATCTGCCTTCTTGTAACAGCACCCCATTAATGCTCTACTACATATCTGATTAATAGTAACACCCTCAGAGAGGTGTTCAAAGCCCACCTACAAGTTAAAAGAAGGCTCCATCCACTGCCCCCCCCCATAAAAAAACACAGTGGCCAGCAGAACTCAACTGTATGTACTGTACATTAAAAAACTTAAATTTTAAACTATTACATTTGTCATTAGTGAGTGTATTTTCATAAAAGTAGAGCCTTTGTCTCTTACATTCCATTTATAGCTGGGGCTTATTCAGGACTGGACATCATAATGCTCAACCACAGTAATATCTCATGTACTTTTTCCACTCAAATTTGTGCTGCCTGTCATTCAATCTATTGCATGCTTGGTTTGGCCTGCAGGGCTCGACATCAGATGGCTCCTCAAGCAAGACTGGCTATAGCCAGGAGCCTGTTCTCAACCAAACTTAACTTACTGCTCTTTTATTTATATGAACGCCAATGAAACTGACTTGCATAGATAGGATGTAACCTACAATTATGTGTGTAGGTTTGTCATACAAATCCAACATGGCACATATCATTGCTGCCTTTACCAAGATGTCAGCTATCTGTTTGCTACTCAAAGGCGTGTTTATGATCTTGGATTATTTGCATAGAATGTTTTATACAATCAAAGTCCTAAATGCCTGGCACAAATGTTATGATTTGTTTCCCTCATTTAGGTCCCTAAGATCAAGTGGCAATGACTACCAGTATCTTATTGTTCCTTTGTAAAACATTTGTTTTATCAGAGGGCCTTTTCTTATACCGGTCCTTATTTTCCAAATTTGTTACCTACTGATATTAGATTCTTTGTTACCAAGTACAAGTTCAAACCCAGTTTTATGAATCATCTGTTGAATTTGTCTTTATGTACATATACTTAAGATGTTGTACCCATTTATCACATGTATGCACATTATAATTTGCACTTATTAAATAGACCTTTGGTCTAGGGAACTTACCTGGTGAAAAAAAACAGAAATAAATACATTTCCACAGCATCAGGCTGTGATGGCACAAGCAGGCAGTTATGAATTCAGTTCTTTAATACTGGGGGCCTCAGCTATTAGTGAACTATGTGGGATGTTGCTGCTGTACTGCTGTATTGCTGGCCTAGGAAGATAGTGGATGTTACGTCTACTACACTGCTAGATCCACTAGTGGTGAAGGCTCTGTGTTCAATATTTATTTAGTGGTTAAGGCTGTTATGATGGTCATTTCATGGGCTGGTAATTGTGTAGGACAGCCCCTCAAAATGGTAACATAAGCATACCGATTCACAGCCAGCAGCGATTCTAAAATAGTCATTGGTCGCTGGAGTTAATATACTCTGGAGGTACCCACTTCAAAGACAAAACAGACCATTTACTCAATTAATGATGAAGGTATGGCTTCTTGGATGGTAACTTTTTAGCACCAACAAATGAGAAATTCAAACTGGAGTTTCAGAAATTTAACAATTTAAAAAATGGATTTGAAACGTCACTCGAGTCTATGAAATGGGTGTTTATTTAATATCATTTACAGCAAGCATTTTGTGAAATGGGTGTTTCTTTAACATCACTTCCTGTAACTAGGTTTGCTCAGAATCTGATTAATGGAATCAGAGTTTCTGTATTCCAATCCACTTCTTGGATTTAGGGATTTTCGGAGTTGAAGACCAAAAATCTTAAATCTTAAAAATGATCAAATTGGTTCTGAAATCCAAAATCTAGTTTTGTTTGCATGCAAACTGGACACACCTGTACTTCTTGTCTGCATGGATTTTTTAGGATTTCAGATTCCAATTCAAAACAGGTTCTTTTGAAATCCTAAAAAATCTTAACGAAATGGATTTCGGTAAATTGAAGCACCCTTGCTTGTTATCATTTTATGAATAACACAAAAGACTGAATTTTAAACTTCTACTCAACTAGTGAAAACAGAAAAATAATTACTGAAAAAATGTGATTTTTATGACTTAATACCAACTCATCGGATAACAGTTTTGGAGGAATAGAGACAGCTTTCAAAGAAGGTCTCACGCACATCATGCTTTGACAAACCGCATTGCCACTGGTACGGAAAAGTGCTCTCAGCTGAACCAGGCTTGTGACCACTGTCCATCACAGGTTGCCATAGATTATTCTGGGACAGGCCTCAGGAAAGATGCAATGAGATTCATGCTCCAGTAGACCAGCAGGACACTGGCAACCAGGAACGCAGGGTTTGAAGCAGTGGGACTCAATCACTCCCAGTGGGACGTCCTTGTTGAAGCAGGTTTTGGGGCACGGAGGGCCACATTCATCGAATACATAGCCACGATCATGAGGGCAGCCGACAGCTGTTAGTGAGAGAAAGACAGAGGAAATGTAAGTGACAAGAAACCATTTCATCTTGATGGTGCTCTGGAGAGCTCTGCAATATAGCTACAGTGATGATGTGAGATAAAGCAGGACCATGCTGCTTAACCAAGTTGACCTCCCTGGTATCCTTACAAAAACTATCTGAAATGCCCTTTTCTGCCAGGTGTCTGCCCAGCCTTGAAACTATAAACAAGTTTTACACCTAACACCACCTCTTGTAATCTGTTCCACAACCCTATTATTCTCTGGGTGACAAAATGTTTCTTAAAAAAGACAGTGACTCCTCTGGGAAACTTGGGAAATCTATTTATTTATTGAATTTTGCTGACCCGGTAAGCCCACTGGACCTAGAAGTCCCTTTTTCAGGGGCGACCGGGGGGGGGGATACAGACGGTAAGCAACTGAAATTTAACCAGATTAAGCTGTTGGTGGTATTTTTCAGTGAATGGGAGAAATTTGGCCAGGACACTGGGGAAATTCCTCTACTCTTTTTCGATGAGTGCCATGGGATCTTTAGCATCCACCTGAACTACCACCAGTCCAGGCAGATGGGACCTCAGTTTAACATCTCATCCGAAAGACAGCACTTCAGAAGTGCAGCACCCCCCTCATGCTGCACTACAGTGTCAGTATTGGGATATTAACCCAAGTGCCAGATGTGGGAACTGAACCCACAGCCCTCTGATCTCCCAGCCTCAGAGGCGAGTGTGCTACCTGCTGAGCCACTGACACTGATAATTTCAGTTGCATTTCTCATGTTTCCTATTTTTGTTTTCAGACGGTTCTCTATTAATATGATTATAAATCACAGGAACATCATGTGATGCTCCCAACCAATTGCAGCACTTACTTCATTTGTGCATGAAACACTAATATTTTTTGTAGGAGTGTCTCACATGCTGTGCCACTGCAACAGGCTTCTCACTGGCCACTCCGGCCATTACCATTTGGAAAACAAAATGGTAATTAAAAAAAAAAAAAAAAGCTGTGTGATCTGTAATATCTATTGGTCTGGTTGGAAGACCTCTTATTTTCCAGCTGGCACCTACCCCTAAGATCCTCTAGTCGAGAAGTATTACCTATTGTAAGAATCAGAATGCATCTGGGAGACAATTCTTTCTCTGTTGTTGCCCCTAGGTTATAGAATTCTATTCCATTTAGCATACGTCTATGCCAATCTGTTATCGCGTTCAAAAAGGGTTATCGCAGAGTCCTCCTCAAATCCCACATTTGTTCTTGTGACTAGAGCACTTTGTTAGAATTGTTGCTACACACTCTTAAGTATGTTAGTTAGGCCTTTGATCTCATGACTTGCTTTGATGTGACTTGCTTAGTTTTTTTATACTGTTGTTTAATAGTTACAAGTAGATGGCCTGCCTCCTCTACAACTGTTTAATTTTGACTTATTTTTGATTGTCCTTGTACTACTTTGCTGTATGTTCTGTAATATGTGATGTTTGTACTTGTTGTTGCTCACTGACCCTTGATCCTATGTAACCTCCTAGGTCATGCCTGAATATAGGCATTTGTCTAGTGCTCTTACCCGATAAACAAAAATGAAACAAAGAGTGTCATTTCTTTCATCTTTAGGATGCCTGAACTGCTTAGTTTCGATTCACAGTTTTCTCATTCTGAGAATGTGGGAGGCAACACTCTTACATCCATAACAGGCTCTCTAGCCAGACCCATAAACCTATAACATTTATATAACACCCTCTTCCTTCAGACATAAGCTAATCCTGCTGCTTGTCCACATGCTATATCATAATCTCTGGCTTGTGACATCATAATCTTTTCCATGGCAACCAAATGCGGTTCATAAACAGAATATATGTATTTATAAAATGGGCTCTGAAAATTCTGTATTCTGAGTCATCAAAACATGTTACCTGACCATGGATTAATTCACAAGAAACCCACAGCTGGGTTGCCAGACTACACAATCTTAATTCACAGCAATGTAAAGTGAACTAGTCAGATCACTCCACCAGAAAGACATGTAAAAAATTACAATTACTACATCCTCAATAGAACAAATCCACCTAGTGGAAAACTACAACTACGGCATCCGTGGTAGAACAAATCCATTAGACGGAAGAACTATTTTATTACAAATGCATGTAGACAGTAGTTTATTTAATAGTTATTTAGGTAAACATCTCAAATAAAGTTGCCCATTTCACAAGTGAATTAACAAGCTTCAGCTCTGTGTGTCTTTCCTAGCTGAACATTCTAAATAATATATATGTAAGGATTAGCCCCACTCCAGTGCATGGGTTTAGTGAGAATTAATCCAAGCCTGGGTGGTTGAAGTCACTCAGCCTGCAGCCTCGTGCCTCCCCACCCACCACCCCCAAAGCACAGATTAATTCTCAGTAAACCCATGCCCTGGAGTGGGTTAATCACTTACATATATTAATTAGAATGTTCAGCTCAGAAAGGCACACAGAGCTGAAGCTTGTTTCCAGGTGGGTTCTGGGGATCACAGGGAGGTAAAGTGAGTTGCTTAGGGTCACACAGTATTGCAAGTGGCAGTTGCAGGTTTTAAATCACAAGTAGCCATAGCTGTAGGAGTTAATAAAGTCTGAGGGACAAGGGTCCTCTTTTCAAGCAGCTTTCCTTAGCAATAAAGATGGGAAGATAAATACAGAACATAAGAATCATATCTGCAGAAGCTTGTTAATGTTATGTTTCACAAAGTTTTTCCAGAGCTGTAATACACTCCTCAAGCCCTTCCTGACTTTCCAACCCCATTGTTTGCACCCATACCCTCCATCCTGGCTGCTATACCTGATTTTGCTAAACAGACTGCCGTTTCGTGATTCTGACTACTGTATCTTAAATGATTTATTTATTAGCTTGTATGGAGCACAGATACTGTTGTTGCCACATTCAGAGTTTCTCCAAAAAATTGAACACATAAAGTAATTCCTGCCCTTTAAAACACAGAAATACTGTATAGTCAATAACAGCAGAAAAGACAAATGGTTCATTCAATCTGCCTGAGTTCTCTTTTTAACATCCTGCATTTAACATTTTATGACTCTCTCATGAGATTTTAATGGGCAACATAATTTGGAATGATAAATGAAAAATGAAAATGACGTACCCACCATAATTCTTGATCTTCTAGGAATGTCTTCACCATTGATGCACACTAATGGGTTCTGAGCTGGAAGTGCTAGGACCCTGCAGGAGCCAGATCTTTTCAGCAGGGCTCGTGCCAAGGTACGCTGTGTGAATGCTCGGTACTGCAAGACTGGCTCACACTGCATAGCTTACCTTGGCACCAGCTCTCAAACCCCTCAGTACCTTTTTTTTTTTTAAATTCAAAGTTTATTAATTTTTCACAAATACATATAGGAGCAGCTCTATACATTCCTTATGGTATTCCACATACAAAATATTCGTAAAACTATTGAAGAGGCTGCTCCCCACCCCCCGACCTCCCTCCTCCCTCCCTCAGTACCTTTTGTTACCAGGAGGCACAGCACAACTTAACAAGTACTTATGCACTTAATGTAAGGGCATACGATAGCCATGATGACCCGTGTAAGAAGGGTCAACAAACCGGTAACACAGTGTCTTCACAACCCAAACCAAGAACAAGGGGTGAAGACCAACAAACAGACTGGAATGAGCCCAGGGGATGTCTGTTTGGTATGTGAATCAACTGTGAAGATATTCCTATAAGATCAAGAATTATGCTGAGTACATTATTTTCATATCTTCCAGGAATCATTCTTCACCGTTAATTCACACTAATGGATCAGAGTACCAAGCTCAGACAAAATCCCCTAGACTAGGCAGCAGGAGCCAAGGCTCACTGATGACAGAAGTCCATTCAGGATTGTCCTGCCAAAGGAGGCATGTTGCCTGGCATGAACATCCAAGACAGTGCTTAGCAAAAGTGTGCACTGCGCTCCAGGCTGCAGCTCTGCAAGTATCACCAACAGGTACAGAGCAAATTTCTGTCAAGGGCGTGGTAACTATTCTGAAGGAATGGGCATGAACCAGACCTTCCTGATTAACCTGCACCATGGCATAGCAGTGGCGTAGACAACTCACAATCCAGGCAGAAATGCACTTGATTGTAACAGGCTGTCTCATTTGATTGGGCTCAAAGTAGGCAAAGAACTGTTTGGATTGTCTGAAGTCTTTAGTTCTGTCCAGGTAAAACTTAAGGACTTTCCTATCATACAACACAGAAACATAGAATTTGACGGCAGATAAGGGCCGCTTGGCCCACCCAGTCTGCCCATTTCCCTACCCAATGGATAAGCTGCAGATCCTAGTTAACCAGCAGCCTACTTCTTTCTACCCCCACCCCCTAGAATTGCCTTATGGCTGTCCCATGCATGCTTGAATTCAATCACTGTTTTTGACTCCACAACCTCCTCCGGAAGGCCGTTCCATGCATCCACAACCCTCTCTGTGAAAAAATACTTCCTTACATTACCTCTGAGCCACCCCCATCTTCAAATTGTGCCCCCTTGTTCTTGCACACCTCTTTTTTTGAAAGATGCTACCCTCTTGGACTTTGTTGATTCCCTTGAGGTACTTGAACATTTCTATCATGTCCCCCTCTCTCCTCCTTTCCTCAAGGCTATACATATTAAGCTCCTTTAGTCTCTCTTCATATGTCTTCCAGTGCAGACCCTGCACCATTTTAGTGCCCTCTCTGGACAGCTTCCATCTTGTCTATGCCCTTGCGAGACTGGGTTTCAGAACTGCATACAGTACTCAGATGGGATCTCACCAGCTGTCTGTACAGAGGGATAACAACGTCCTGTTTTCTACTGGTGATGCCTCTCCCTATGCATCTCAGTATCCCCAGCCCTCCTTACTGCCCTCTCACATTGCTTGCCCACCTTTAAGTCATCTGATATGACTACCCCCAGGTCCCTTTCCATTTTTTTTGTTGTTAGTATCTCACTCCCCATTATGTACCCTTCCCCTGAGTTTTTGTTTCCCAGGTGCATTACCTTGCACTTCTTAGCATTAAATCTAAGCTGCCATACATTTGACCATTCCTCTAACCTTGCCAAGTCCCTTCTCATCCTTTCCACCCCACCATGTGCATCAACTCTGATGCAGATCTTTGTGTCATCTGCAAAGAGACATACTTTTCCTTCCAGTCCCTCTGCAATGTCACTTACAAAGACATTGAAGAGGACCGGTCCTAATACTGAACCCTGCGGCACCCCACTAGCAACCCCGCTTTCTTCAGAGTGGACTCCATTTACTATTACCCTCTGTGTCCTATTCTCCAGCCAATTCTTTACCCAGGCTATCATCTTGGGACCCACTCCCAGGCTAGCTAACTTGTATATTAATCTTTTGTGTGGGACTGAGTCAAATGCCTTGCTAAAGTCTTGGTAGGCTATGTCCACAGCCCCTCCCTGATCTACTACTTTGGTCACCCAGTCAAAGAAATCTATTAGATTCGTCTGGCATGACCTTCCTGCTGTGAATCCATGCTGCCTTGGGTCCTGTGCCCCTCTGGCCTCTAGGTACTTGACAATTCTTTCCTTCTGTCATCTTGAGAATAGAGAATGCATTCTCCTTCATTCTGAAAATTGCAAAGAAGGTAGGCAGAACTTGAGATTGATGCAGATGGAACTCTGACACCACTTTTGGTAGAAACTTTAGGGTGCATGTGAAGAATTACCCTGTCCTTGTGGAGAACAGTGTATAGGGGGATCTGTGACCAAGGAGTGAATTTCAGAGACTCCGCAAGCCGATGTGATAGCAACTAGAAAATGCTGATTTCCAAGTTAAGGACTTTAGCTCACATGTTGCAGGAGGCTAAAAGGTGGGTGAGCATGCCCAACACAAGGTTAATATCCCAGGCAGCTACCAATGTCTGGGTGGTGGGCCTTGTGTGTAACATGCTCTTAAGGAACCTCTTAAAGAGTGGCGGCTGAGCCAGGTAAAGGGTACTGGCAGGCTTGTGGTATGCAGATATAGCACACATGTGGCTCTTGTCTGTTGAATACTGCAAGCCAGCATCAGAAATGTCCAGTAAGTGCTCCAGAACCTTATCAGGTGGGCACCAAAAGGGGTCCATGTGGGTTTAGGAGCACCAGATGGAATATCTTTTCCACTTGTCTGTGTAAGTTTTCCTAGTGGAAGGTTTACAAGCAGCCAACAGTATTTTAGAGACCCTCTGAGATACCTTGTACCTCCTCACTTCTGTTTCTTTAGGAGCCGGACCTGAAGGTAAAGGGCATGCAGACTGGGACAGACAAGGTGACATTGAGTCAGTAAGTACATCCCAAGTGGGAGGATCCTCTGTGTGCTGACTGATAGTCTGTTTAAGACAGAAAACCATATCTGTCGAGGCCAGAAGGGGATGATTAGAATCATTTTGCCTCTGTGTGCTTCCAGTTTCAGCAGAACCTTCTGCCTCAGAGGGATTGAAAGGAATGTGTACAGAAACAGATTTTGCCATTGCAGTCTGAATGCTTCTTGGCAGAAAATGCAATGTCCTGGATTTCTGGAGCAGAATCAAGGCAGTTTGGCATTGAGTGGGGCTCAAAAAAGTCCACATCTAATGTTCCCCACTCATGGAACAATGATCGTATGATGTCTGGAGCTAGTGAGTATTCATGAGAATCAACCTCTGCATGACTGAGCTCATCTGCCACAGCATTTTGTACTCCTTGCAAGTAAAGTGCTTGGAGCAGGATCACTTGTTCCAGGCACCACTCCGCACTCTCACTGCCTTCCTAGAGAAAGGGCAAGAGTGTGCTGCTCCTTGCTTGTTTATGTAAAACGAGTGACTTCTTATCTGTTTGTAGGAAGACTGTACTGTGGCCGATGTAGTCCACCAGGGCTCAGATACTGTACAATACAGCTCTCATTTCCAGCACGTTGATGTGGAGATGAGGCTCTGAGATGTTCCAAACACCTTATGTTTGGAGACCCTGACAGTGGGCACCCCAACTCATTAAGGAGGCATTTGTAGTGATAATCATCTAAGGCTCTGGCTGGGAGAAGGGAAAACCCAGGAGGAGGTTGTCCTCCTCTATCCACCATGCAAGTGACTGAACTAGGGGCCTGGTCACCATAATGGGGTACATTGAGGATGTGATGCTAGTGACTACTGTGCACTGAATATCCACTGAGGTATTATCACATGTGTAACCATGCCAGGGGCACTGTGAACACTGAGGAGGCTATCAGACCCAGCATGAGCTGCATGGAGTGTGCTTGTACAGATTTGTGCTCCATTATGTGGTGTGCCATCTGTATGACTGTCTCCTACTCCCTGGAAGGAAGCCAGGCCTTGGTAGTATCCAGAAGAGCTCCTATGAACAGGACTTGCTGATAAGGCTGAACCTGAGACTTCTGTAGTTTCAGCAGAGCTCCCATGGATATAAGGATGTGAGAAACTATGGCCACTGTTAGTTCTGTCTCTTGCTTGGTTGAACTGGCTATCAGCCAGTCATCCCAATAAGGGTAAACTTGGAGTCCTAGTTTTCTCAGGTGCACTGCGAGTATGGCAAAGCACTTTGTAAAGCCTCAAAGCACTAAGGGTAGCCCAAAGGGCAGGACTCTGAACCAATAATACTGTCCCAGCACAGCACAATGAATCAGGGGTGTCTGTGTTGCATGGAGTGCACTAGAATACGTTGATAAGCATCCTGTATATCTAGGGAGGCTAACCAATCCTAATGCTTCTGGAAGGGAAGCAGAGATCCCAGAGAAACCATCCTGAATTTCTCTCGATCCATGAATTTGCCCAAATTTCTGAGGTCGAGAATGAGGTGCATGCCCCCGATTTCTTTGGTATGAGGAAGTAGTGGGAATAGAAGCCTGTGTTGTGCTCTAACTCTGGAACTACCTCCACTGCCCTGCTGCTCAGAAGGCCCGCAATCTCCTGTGCCAGAAGCTCTGCCATGAGCTGATAAGAGGTGCTGTCTTCTGGGCAGACAAAGTTCAGTGAGTATCTCTCTTAGATGATCCAGAGGACCCACTTTTCCATCATGAGGGACTCCCACTGATGGTAAAACTGGCTCAGGTACCCTCCTACTGGAGAGAAGAGGTCTGCCTTGGGCAGCTGAGGGTGGCACTAGGTGTTTTTGGTGCCTGTGCCTTCAGCTGCATCGTCCTTTGTGGTTGGGGAGGCTAAGATTTGTTTTGAGCTTCCCTACCTTTTCCTTGAAAGGACTGCCTGTTCTGAAAGAAACTTTGTCCTCTCCCTCTCTGAGGATTAGCAGGGGTTGGCCTATAAGTCATTATGGCTGTTCTAGTTTCCTGAGGGGTTTCAGGAGACTTCTCCATCTGCTGTCCAAACATAAGTGCCATCGAATGGAACGTTCATCACCTGGTGTTGGGCATCTTGCAAAAATCTGGAAGTATGAAGCCAGGACTTCTCCTCATACAAATTCCTGCCACAGTGGAGTGTGAATCAGCGCCAAAGGCATCCGTAGCTGCTTTAAGCTGATGACTTAGATTCAATGCGATGGGTAACAGTTTGCAGAATCATTTGCTTAGTCTTAGAGTCAGGCAAGGACTCCACAAGAAACTTAAGTGAGCTCCAAAGGGTATATTCATATTTGGAAAAATGCCCTTGGTAGCTGGCAGTTCTCATGCCCAGGGCAGCAGCAGAAAAAGCTTGCTTACCCATGATGTCTGTTTTGCATGACTCCTTGTTAATGGAATGTGCAGTGGCATACTGGGGTAGAATGGCTTTGTCATTCTCAGCCAGAATAACAACAGTATCAGCTACAGGCTGAGAGACATACACTGGTATGTCCTTAGGGGTCATGGATTTTCTATATATCTACCTACAGGCAGACAGAATAGAAGCAGACCTATTCCAAACTACATTCAATAGGGTCCAAATGCTGTAGGAATAAGGGGAACAAAATTTACTGGCATGGTAGAAACATTTAACCACTGCATACGGAGGTGTTTACCTGGGTCAGTAGCCGAAGGCTCAAACTCAAGTGCAGAATGCATGTTTTTTAACAAAGCCTGGAAAGTCAAATCCTCATGAGTTACAGGAGAGGATCTGGGTCCGAGTCCAGGCTATAGAAAGAGTCATCATAACCGCCTTCAAAAATAATGAATTTGGGGTCAGACTCATCCCCTTCCATCTCCCTCCAGGAGTGGAGTGCAAGTTCCTCAATCCAGAATAAGGCCTAGGCAACACTGGCAACATCAGCCTCAATTTACAAGGAGTCAGCATCGGAGGTGGTGTCATGGCCAGAACTAAATTCAGTGCCAGGAGTTTCCTGACACTGAAGGCGGTGCTAATGTCAGTACTGAGGCCAGCACCAGGAAAGTCCCCGAGAGGCCTAAATCCAGCGCCAACCTCAGCACCTATGATCCAGTCGGCATCAAAGTGACTGGCAAAGGCACTGCAGCCAGTTCCATCATGGTGACACTTAACGGGAGTGCAGCCAGTGGGATAGGAGTCAGTGGCGCAGTCACAGACAAGGGCATTGGGGCTGATTTTGGAGCCAAACACTCTACCCAGCTTGAAGGCCCCACCCACGGCTCCACTGCAACTGACCCTGAAGGGCCAGGGACTGGTTCTGCGGGCAGAGGCAAACAAACCAGATGTTGCACCCACTGCTCTAAAAGAGCTGCCCAGTGGTGGAACTGTCCACCAGAGTACCCACTAATAGACAGAAAGGGACTCCAGGCCTGAGACCTCAACCTTCCATGAATGGAAGCCCCCGGTGATGTCGACAGCACCAGTGAGGGTTTTCTGCTTCAGGATATCAAGGGCCTTGCAGCACGACCTTGTAGAGGGTGACCTCGAGCTGTACTGTTTCTTCCCCTTCCAGTGGGTAGACAAAGAGCTTGAGGCCAAGCAGCACAGCGACCATGACTGGGATCGGAAATGAGCCCACTTCTTTTTGTGCATCCGGGAGGACTGTCCTTCTTCCTGGACACAGGACCACCCATCATCAGAACTCTCCCTTGATGGGGGAAGTGTACCGGATATGGCCCCATTGCTAGAGCAGCTTGCCTCAGGAGGCTCCTTTCTGTCATCATCTATGGCTGTCAACTGTTGACTCCGCAGGGTTATGACAGAGTGAGAGAAATATTTTTGTAAATTCACTAAACTGACACAAGAATAACAAAATTCTAACTTTAAACACTACAAACCGAGAAGAACTGAAGGCTGCTATCATACAGACATGACGTTCTGACTCCCGGCAACAGAGCGACATCGTCACTAAAGTGCACTCAATGGTGGGGAAAAAAGGAACTGAGGCAGATGAGGGCTGGTGCTGAGGTAAGCCATGCAGCACAAGCCAGTCTTGAGGACCACACATACGTGCAGCTTACCTCAAGCACCAGCCCTCCAGAAAAGTTCTGGCTCCTGCAGTGCCCTAGCGCCCATGGCTCAGAACCCATTATTGTGACTCAAAGGTGAAGATTGATTCTTGGACGATTTACGTACTTACCATAATTGTTGATCTTCCAGAACATCTTCCCCATTGATTCATACTTATAGTTCTAGGGCCAGAGGCAGTAGGATCCTGTGTGAGCTTTTTTCTACTAGGAAAGAGACGATGTCAGCTACTGACATCACCCGAGAATTACATAGTGCTGCATTCACTATCCAATAACTGCCTTTGGCACCCTCACACACCTCAGTTCTGTTTGCCAGAAAAAAAAATAAAGTGGTGAGAAAATAAAAGAGAGGACTAGATACTTTCTAACCCAAAGGGATAGTAAAAGGAAATAAAATTAAAAAACAATTAGAAATCGACTACCAACTTAGAAACTAAGATTTGGGTTTACCAAGTAGCACAAGGGTGGTGGGTCTAGAAAAGAGTCACAGCCTCTTACCACTAAACAGGGTGTGTATTGTGATATGTAAAAAAGATAGGGCAGCAACCCTGAGCAAATGGCTCTAGCAGAAGTAGCAAAAGAGGAAGTCCCAATTGGGGATCCCCATGCAAATGAGATGGCAAAAATGGAAAAAGAACATCTGGACTCCCAAAAAGTAATACCTCCATGCTACTGGCTAGAATGTGAATAAATTCAAGAGTAAACCTGTATCACTGTTTTCTCTATGACAGACAGGAGAAAAATAGGGATGAAGAGCATAGGAGTCGCAGCACTAGCAGTCCTAGGGAGGCAAGATGTGGTTACCTCCCGTGGCATGTTCCAAGTGGAGTGGGCAAAGCCCAAAGCAGAGAGACGTGACAAGGGATCCCAACAAAAAATTCCAGCATGCGAGGAAGAGCATTCCCTGCTTCCCTCTGCAACCACAGGAATGTGCCCTGTGAAGCTAGTACATTAATCAAAAACAAATTGCATAGCACCTCTCCAGAGACAGAGCATCTGCTCAGTGGAGTTAGACTGAAAAGTGCCCAGGGCACGTATTGCATATAGCAACTAACAGGGATATACCCTAGATGGGCTATACTCCAGACACAGAGATGGACGATAAAGAGAAAAAAATGGAGGGAAGAGGGCCACCTATCAACTTCGTGGTAGGGGGGACACAAGTGACCCCACTCCCTTTTTGTTGTTGTTTTCTTTAGTGATGGTGGCACCAATCTGTCCAACCCCTTTTTTTTTTTTTTTTTTAACAACAAGGACAACCACAACAGTACCATGGCAGAGGAGACAATGCAGACTGTTCTGCTGCCAGCACCCACAGGGTGAGCTGCCAGAGGCCCTGACTCACAGCTGAGCAAAGGATGGTGGGTGTCTGAATTAATAGTGAAGATATTCTGGAAGATAGGCATGTAGGTAATTTTCATATCTTCCAAGAATTAGTCTTCACCACTGATTCATAGTTATGGTCTGAGAAACAAGCTTCTCAACAAAGGGAGGAGATGGCTCATCTTGAGGGTAACAAACATCCCCAGCTCTTTATGTAGGGGGAAAAATCCTGAGGGCAGGGGCTCCTCATGGGTCTGGCAAGACCTGAGACCAGTGGTGGTCAGACAGATGAGTGGGAGGGCACCCAGATAGCTCCCACCTGACCCTACAGGAGAAGAAGTAGACCCCTGGAACTGTGAATTAAGCACCTTTCTCTGGGCCATAGGTGGCAGTTGTGCAAGGTGAAGCCACGCTGTCTGCTGAATGCAGTCCCCCCACCCAGCCTGAAGGCTACCTCTTTGGCATTGTATGATACCTTTGACTGGTGCCTCACAAACTGCAGGCCATTGCCCGACTAACTCCGTATGTGGCATTGCAGGTAGGAGCTAACCTAACTACGCCTACAGGCACCTGTTCTAAGCTGCCTGATGTGCAGCAGTGCTCATTGTAGCATAAGCCGAGGTGAACACCTTCCTACCTAAAGCATCTGCCTGAGCAGGGTTCTTCAGGAGGTCAGTCACTCACTGGGCACTGAGGCCCTGTTGAGGTCTACAAGGCCTTAATCCCTGAAGTGGGGTGAGGCACTGCTCCTGAAGAGGCTGAGGATGTAGTACCACTGGGTGATGTCCCTTGGGGCTGGAGGGAGAGTAAGGGGATGTCTCAGGACTGCCCTTGAACAATCCTCTATGGCTCTGTGCCAGGGAGGGATGACACAGTTGGCATTGCTAAAATCTCCTAGTAGTCCCAGCTGCAAGGACATAGTACTGCAGGTAGCAATTATGCCAATGTCCAGTGCCTGCAACATGTTTGCCAGGAATGTCTGGTACAGGGAGTACTCATAGGCCAAGTACATGTAAAGGGAAGAAGCTGTGCCCTCATAGGAGGACACTGATGGACAGGAGGTGCTGGACATGAAGTGAGTGGTGCCAGGAGGCAGGACTGAAATAGGATGCAGTCGTCAAGTCTACGATACTGGTACAAGGCCCCAACCCGCACTTCCATACTGACTCCAGAGGATCAGCCCCATAGGGACCATAATCCCTGGGAGCTCTGGCAGAGGTGATACAGACCCAAGAAGGAAGTGGGAGCCAGGAGCTCCAGGGCCTATGTAGAAAAAAGACCGGGCACACTACTCATATCCCATACACAGCAGTCTTTAGCTGATCAGCATTGATAAAAAAAGAAAAATATTTTATTCACTGTAATTCTTGATCTTCTAGGAATATCTTCACCATTGAGTCACACTAGTGGTTCTTAGCCAGATGTTCTTAGGCCCTGTGGGAGCCAGAACTTTTCAGAATGGCTGGCGATGAGGCAAGCTTTGCGCACGCACGGTGCCGTAAGACTGGCTGCGTGTTGCATGGCTTACCTCTGCACCAGCCCTCAACTGCCTCAGTACCTTTTTTACCGGGGAGGTGCAGCACACCCCAACAAGTACTAATGCAATTACCTAAGGACATAAGATAGTCCTGGTGACCTGTGCAAGAAGGGTCAACAAACCAATAACACTGCGTCTTCACAGCCCAAACCAAGAACAATGGAGTAAAGACCAATAAAACATACTGGTATGAGCCCGCGGGATGGCAGGTGGGCATGTGAATTAGTGGTGAAGATATTCCTAGAAGACCAGGAATTATGGTAAGTATGTGATTTTCATCTCTTCCAGGAATCAAACTTCACCACTGATTCCCACTAGTGGGTCAGAATACCAAGCTCAGCAAAAACACCCTATAGTAGGGCAGTACGAGCCAAGGGCTCACTTAGGACAGAAGTCCATTCAGGATTATCCAGCCAAAGGTGAAATGCTGCCTGGCATGGACATCCAGGATGTAGTGCTTAATAAATGTGTGCACTATGCTCCGAGTTGCAGCTCTGCAGATGTCACAGACAGGTAGATAGTGAATCTCTCCCAGAAATGTGGCAACTGCTCTAATGGAGAGGGCACCTACTGGGCCTTCAAGTTTAACCTGAGCCATGACATAGTGGTGTAGGAGCTCACAATCCTGGCGAAAATGCACTAGACTGTAACAGGCTGTCCCTTTCGATTAGGATCAAAGAAACAAAGGCTTTTTGGACTGCCTGAAGTCCTTGTTGCTGTCCAACATAGAAACATAGAAACATAGACTTTGTCGGCAGATAAGGACCGCTTGGCCCACCCAGTCTGCCTATTTCCCTTCCTATTGGATAAGCTGCAGATTCTCGTTAACCAACAGCCTACTTCCTGCAACCCCCCACTACAATTGCCTTATGTCTGTCCCATGCATGTTTGAATTCCCCCACTGTTTTAGACCCAACAACCTCCCCAAGAAGGCGGTTCCATGCATCCACCATTCTCTCCATGAAAAAAAATGTCCTCACATTACCCCTGAGCCATCCCCCCTCTATCTTTAAATTGTGCCCCCTTGTCCAGGTAAAACCTAAGGACTCACTATCCAGAGACTGGAGAGTGCACTCTCCTTCACTGCAGAAGTTGGCAAAGGAGGTAGGCAGCACTAGTGGCTGATTCAGATGGAACTCTTGAACACACTTATGGTAGGAACGGACAGTGCATGTGGAGAACTACCTTGTCCTTGTGAAAAACAGTATGCAGAGGATCTGTGATCAAGGCATGGGTTTCAGGCACACTGTGCACAGAAGTGATGGCACTAGAAATGTCGCTTTCCAAGTTAAAAACTTCAGCTCACATGTTGCAAGAGTTTGGCACTGAGTGGGGGTACAAATAGGTCCACGTCTGTGAGCCCCACTCATCGAACAGCAAACTCATGACATCTCAAGCTGTGACCACTTGTGAGGAAAGGCCTCTGGTTGGCAGAGCTCATCTGCCAGAGTGTTCAGGACACCTGGCAGATAAATGGCTTGGAGCAGGATCCCCTGCTCCAGGCATCATTTCCACACTCTCATCACCTCACTACAGAGATGGTAAGAGTGTGCTCCTCCTCATTTGTTGATGCAATACATCACAGATTTGTTGTCTGTCTGGAGGAGGACTGTTTTATAGCAGACAAGATCCACTAGTGCACACAGTCTATACAAAACAGCCTGCATGTCCAGCACATTGCTATGTAGATGAGTCTCTGATGAGTCCAGACACCCTGTGTTTGGAGGCACTGGCAGTGGGCCCCCCACCCCAACAGGGAGGCGTCTGTGGTAAGAGTCACTTGAGGCTCTGGTTGGGAGAAGGGAAAGTCCTGAGGAGACTGTCCTGCACTGACCACCATGTGTGTGAATGAACCAGGAGCTTGGTCACCTGAATGGGGTACATCTGAGGATGTGATGCTTGTGACCACTATGCACTGAGCATCCACTGAGTCGTTCTCATATGTGCAACCATACCACGGGCACTGTGAACACTAAGGAGGCTATCAGACCCAGCATGCTTTGCATGGAGTGGGCTTGAACAGATTTGCAAACTGCCATGGTGGAAAGCAACTGAGAGGATGTGGGCACTGCCTGTTCCATCTCCTGCATGGGTGGACTGGCTATCAGCCAATTGTCCAGGTAAAGGTAAATCTGGAGTCCCAGCTTTCTGAGGTGCACTGCGAGTACTACAAAGAACTTTGTAAAGACTTGAAGCACTAAGGAGAGCCCACAAGGCAGGATTCTGAACTCGTAATGCTGTCACAGCACAACAAATCAATGGTATCTGTGGTGGTTGGGCTGTACCAGACTACGCTGGTATGAATCCTGAATATCTAGGAAAGCTAACCAATCCTGAGGTTTCAGAAAGGGAAGTAAGGACCATAAAGAAATCATTTTGAATTTTTCTTGATCCATGAACTTGTTCAGGTTTCTGAGGTCATGAGTCGGGTGCATTTCCCCTGATTTCTTTTGTACTAGAAAGTAGTAGGAGTAGAAGCTTGTGTTTTGTTCTGACTCTGGCACTATTTCCATTGCCCTGTTCCTCAGAAGGACTGCAATCTCCTGTGTCAGAAGCTCTGAAATATAGGCTGATAATAGGGGTTGTGTTCTGGGTGGATAGTCTGGTGGGATTTCTGTAATGCCCAGGGAGTATCCCTCCTGGATGAGCCTGAGGACCTACTTTTCCATCACAATGGACTCCAACTGATGGCAAGACTGATTAAGTCACACCCCCCACTGGGGAGAAGAGGTCTGCCTCAGGCGGCTGAGGCAGGACCAGGGCTGGAGCTTCAGAGGGTGGCACTGGTTGTTTTTGGTGTTGGTGCCTTAGACTGTGCCTTCTTCAGAGGTTGGGGAGGCTGAGATTTGTCCTGGGCTCCCCTGACTTTGCGGTGAAAAAACTGCTGGTTGTGAAAGAAACCACTTCCATTTCCCTTTTGAGGGTAAGCCGGAACTGACCTGAAAGTCTTAATGGTCATTCTAGTTTTCTGAGACATCTCAAGAGACTTTATCTGATGTTCTAACAGGAAAGTACTGTCAAAGGGAACATTCATAACTTGTTGGACATCCTGAGAAAAGCCAGCTGTATGTAGCTGGGATTTCCATGTGTGGCAGTCTGCAGAATGTTTTGTTTAGTTTCAGAATCTGGCAGGGACTCTACCAGAGACTTAAGCAAGCTCCAAATGGTATACTCATATTTGGAGAAGCACCCTTGGTAGGTAGCAATCTACATGTTAAGGGTAGCTACTGTGAAAGCCCATTTGCCCAAAGTGCAGATCTTGTGTGACTCCTTGTTAATAGGGTTTGCAGTGACCTCTTGGAGAACAATGACTTTGTCATTCTCAGCGAAAATACAATGGCATCAGCTATAGGTTGAGAAACACACACTGGTCTGTCCATGAGGCAGTGTGTTTCCATATTCTTGCAGATAGAATGTATAGAGGCAAGTCTATTCCATACCACATCTGACAAGGTCTCAAATGAAGGCAGAATAGGAAGAACTAAATTACCTGGAATGGTAGAAATGTGTAACCACTGCAGACAGAGATATTTACCTGTGTCAGTGGCTGAAGGCTCAAAATCAAGTCTAGAATGCATATTCTTGAGCAAGACCTGGAAAGTTATATCCTTCTGTGGAACAGAAGAAGGGCCTGTGGCTGAAGAGTCCAGGCTAAAGAATGAGTTTCTGTCACAGCTTTCAGAAATGATGAGGTCGGGATCAGACTCATCCCCCTCAACATTCTCCCCAGAGGGAAGGTCATGGAGGGGGGTGAATCATAGGTTCTCCAATCCAGAATATGGCCTTGGCAACACTAGCAACACCAGCTCCCTGGAGCGAGAGTCCAGTGCCAGAGGAGGTATCGTAACTGGAACTGAATCTGGTGACTAGGACATATAAAGCACTGAGGGCAGCATTGTAATTGGTGCCGGCACTGAGCAAGGCCCAGCTCACCTCACTGCTGATGAACCAGTTAACACCAAAGTGACCAGCGGTAGTACCACAGCTGGTCCCAAGACACTGACACTGAATGGGGGTGCAGCCAGTGGGACAGACGTCGGCAGCGCGGTCACTGTCAAGGGCCCAGGGGCTGTTGCCGGAGCCAAATGCTCTACTGAGCTTGAGGGACCCACCTGCGGCTCCAGTTCCACCAGCCCAGAAGAACCAGGGACTGTCTCTGCTGGCAGAGGCAAACAAGCCAGATGCTTTACCCACTGCTCCATAAGAGCTGACCAATGGTGGAACAGCCACAGAGTCCCCACTGACACAGAAAGGGGGGGTCTGTGCCAAAGACGTCAACCTCCTAGTATCAGAGGCCCTTGGTGATGCCAACGGTGCCTGTGAGAGACTCCAACTCTGGAAGGCCGACGATCTCACAGCAGACCTTGCAGAGGATAATCTCAAGTGGTACCATTTCTTCCCCTTCCTATGGGAAGGTGAAAAACTTGTGGCCGAATGGCACTGAAAACCCAACTGGGACCAAGAATGGGCCCACTTTTTTGTGGTTTTGGGAGGACTGTCCTTTCTCCCAAGCACAGGAACCACCGGCCATCACAACCCTTCCCTGACAGTGAAAGTGGACCAGACACAAACCTGCTGCTAGAGCAGCCTGCCTGAGAAGGCTCCCCACTGTCATCATCCATGACCATCAACCGATGACTTGGCAGGGCAGTGAGAGATTGACAGTAACATTTTTTATGAAATCACTAAACTGACACAAAAATAACAAACTACAGCTTTAAACACTAAAACTGAGAACTGAATGCTGCTGTCGTGTAGCCATAAAGTTCTGATTCCTGGCAGGTGAGCAACATTGTCAATGCACACTTGACAGCAGGGAAAAAAGGAACAGAGGCAGTTGAGGACTGGTGGCAAGGTAAGCCATGCGTTGCAAGCCAGTCTTGTGCTGCCGTGCATGTGCGCAGCTTGGCTCAGCACTAGCCCTCCTGACAAGTCCAGGCAAAAAGGAAAACAGCGCCACCCAACAGCATGACAAAATTAGATCCAAAGCTTTCTAGCAGGTACAAAGTTTCTTTATTCAGTATTAAAAAAAAACAGTAGGAGAGGTGTTCAGGTATGCGGTCTCAACGTTTTCATTGCATGCGCTTTTTCAAGAGACTAACGTACACATTAGTCTCTTGAAAAAGCATTGACACCTGCATGCCTCTCCTACTGTTTTTTTATGCTGAATAATGACATTTTGTACCTGCTAAAAATTCTTAGATCTAATTCTGTCATGCTGGTGAGTGGCCCCGTTTTCCTTTTGCCTAGACTTTCAATTAACAGGCTGCCCCACCACCACTGCTGTGTGGCCCTTTTCCTTTCTGAGTCTTCCTGAAAAGTTCTGGTTCCTGCAGGGTGCTAGCACCCCTGGCTAAGACCCACTAGTGTGAATCAATTGTGAAGATTGATTCCTGGAAGAGTTTAAAGTATATTCATGCAAAACAAAAGAAGAATAACACAGGCCACCACAAACCAGTGATCTGCACATCTACTATGTGCACTTTATCAAGGTGCCTGCCCCCCTTCCGAACCAGCTGTTTCAATACTTATGCCGATTAAAGTGACAGGCGCTATAAACAGAGAAAAGGTGCAGGTAAAAGTAAAATAATACATAAAAATAAATTATTCAAATCCAGAACACAGAAAATTCATGATATATATTCAAGAGTGTATGGCCTACGTTTAGTACAGATAAATATCAGTACGTACGTTTTAAGGTAAAATAGCACATCCTCATACTCAAAAAAACAAAACAGTTACCTGATAGAGCAGTTGTAATTTACTGAATGCATAGAAATGTTAGAAAACATTTACAGTTGTAACATGGCAAAATTACAGAAGGTGAAAAGAGCAGCACTGACTGGAGTAAAGGCATCACATGTCCTTGTTTGGAGATGTCATTAATTTTACAATACTGCCTTCCTCAAACTGAAGTACCGATGTGTGCCACGGACTGGAGAAGTAGCAGTAGTGAAGTAGTGGAGCAGAGGGCATCTCCACGGAAGTCCCTGTCTGTCTCATGCACCCACCCGAGTGCCCGCGACAATGACACAGAGTATGGCAGTGCGACCAGCACGGAAATGATTTTGGGTGATACAGGAGGCACGTAATGGGCTAGACCGCTAAGTTGTGCAGCGTTCACAGTAAAGTGAAGCAGTGTGCAACGTAGATGCACAGTACAGCAGATGGCACAGATAGCAGCAATTTGGAGGCACATAAGTAGCTGAGGAGTGATGTAGTGGTGATCGGAAGTCGGTGGACGATATTGGACGATTGAGTAGAGCAGACTAATCAGGTGACAAAATATGCAAAGTACTTCGTAGCTCTTCCGGCAGTTCAGATCGTGGAAACAACAGAATCCAAAAAGTGAAACCTCCCAAGCAGTCTAGTCAAATAAGTACCGTGTAAAATCGGAAAAGAATAAACAAATTACGTATTGTCATATCGCAGCCTACTAGATGAGTCAGCATCAGTGGCTGAACAGATGTATAGACCTATATCCAAGGAGTAAGAGAAGTGCAACATATTTCTTAATAATAACCTCACTCTGTTCCTGATGCAGTTACCAATACACAGAACATCCTTCAAACACCAAACAAAATATCACCATGTTACAAAAGCATTAAGCCACTCCAAAGGTGGCATCTAATGGGGAATTAATGCATGGCTGGGCCATTGTAGGCACTCGGCCGCACGGTCCCAACCAAGCATTAATTCCCCATTAGATGCCACCTTTGTCATGGCTTAATGCTTACTAGTACTGCTCTATAATGCCTCAAAATTTTGGATATGTTATGCTTTCATTCGGAACACATAAATAAATGCCATTTTTTAGGCAAATTGAACAACATAATCATAGCCTCAACTGTTAACTAATACAGCAGCTCTGGCATTCTATCTAAAAGGGATGAAAACATTACACAGTACATATGTTCTTCTTTGTTGAAAAGTGCTTACTATTACTATTAGTAGTACTAATGTAAATGTTTTCTAGCACTTCTATGCATTTGAATTTTGAATTTTCGGTATTCCAGATTTTAACCATTTATTTGTGCTACACCTGTCACTTTGATATAAGTATTTAAATAGGTAGTTTGAAAGGGGACGGGTACCTTGACAAAGTGCATGTTGTAGAAATGTGAAACATTGGTTTGTAGTAACTTGCGTTGCTACTTTTGTTTTGCATGATTAAACTTTATATTATCTCAGTGCAGGTCAGCTAAATACTACTATGTAAGGAAGGTGAGCTGAGTACACAGACTTTTTTCTATGTGGTTCTGATACAGTTCTGTGACCAAGAGCACTGACATACCTGGAGCAGCCCTGTTTTTTTTTGGCTCTAGAGCTTATTATACCTGGGCTATGGGGATGCTCAGAAGACCTACTGACTGAGCAGAAAAAGTTTTGCCATATTACACCGGTACTGCGTGAATTGCACTGGCTGCCAGTCAGGTGGAGAGTCCTCTTTAAGGTGGGTCTTCTCACCTTTAAGGCCCTACACGGGCAGGGCCCTGGTTACCTGTCAGTCCTCCTGACACCTGCTCCATCTGTCCGCCCTCTTCGATCCTCCAGCAGTGGCCTCCTGACCGTTCCTAGAGCGAGGCTGAAGTCAGCCGGTGACAGAGCTTTCAGCGTTGCGGCTCCCGCTCTATGGAACCTATTACCAGCTTTGGTCAGAGAGGCCTTGTCTGTAGATATCTTTAAGGTTCGCCTGAAAACATTTCTATTTTCTCAGGCATTTGATGTTTAGACTACATTAGACTATGATCTATTTATAATTTGTAATTCTATTTATTTTTATGTATTATGTTCTTTTAAAATTTGTACAGCGCCCAGAGCCTCCGGGATTGGGCGTCTTTTAAATAAATTTGACTTGACTTGACTTTACTTGACCTCACCTGAAGGGAGGGCCTGGCAAGAACACCTGAATGAGGCCAACCTACAGAAGAGGAACAGCCAGGTCAATGCCCATGGGGGAGACCCTCAGGTGTGAGAGCAGAGCTGTACAATCCTTCTGGGCTGCTCCAGTCCTCAGCGGTGGGCAGAGTCTGCGAGTTGGGCTTGAACTCCTTATTCCAGACATCCTACGGCCCTAAGCCCGTGCTATCTCCAGCACCAGGCCCAGAGCCAAAGACTGGCCTACACATCAGTTCCCCTCTGGAGCCACCCTTGGTGCTGGGTCAGACACCATCCCCACATCTCCCCCCCCCCCAACTCTGCAAGCAGTGTCGGGGGCCAGCCTGGTGCCAAAAATGGCACCAGAATAGGGGACAAACTTAGGAATGACACTGTTGCCAGCACCACGCCTGGTGTCAGGTGTATCATGCCCAGAGCCAGGGCCAATGTCAACCCAAGCCCCAGAGCTGTGAGGGTTACATGAGGAAGAGATCAATGCCAGCACCTCTGACACCCCTGACAAAGAGGTCTTTGTGGCCTTGAAGCACTGGGCTGCTGTCACTGACATGGTATGTTGAATCTGTACATTATGTTTTGAGTATTTATGATTGTCATTATTTAATTTCTGCTTTTTACCAATAAATTTTTGGATTCAATAAATGAATTAATAATTTGTTAAAAAAGTAAAACCCTTGCATGGAGTGCCTTTCTTCTTTTTTTATAACTGTTATGTTGGTAATTTTATGGCACCCGACTTTAACTGAGTGCACCTTCTTCTAAATTTTTTCAACCTCTACCTGGACACTACACAGCCTCAGTGCTGGTCCCTCTCCTGATACCAGGAGCAGTGTTAGGAGTGGACCCCACATCATGGCCGGCACCATCCTGCTCACCAACACTGGAGCGGTGTGTCTGGAGCAGGGGAAGCACTAGGCCATGACAATGATGTGTCCACCTGTGTTGACTGAACGTATAGCTTTGACCTCACCACCAAGGATGTCTGCTACAGGCAGAGAGAATGGGGAAGTGTTCAGTCAGCCACTCAGAAGGAGCCAGCTGTCTTCAAGACCCACCTCCAGGTCTCATACCCTTTGGTGAGGGTGAGGTCATGGAGGACCCTGTGCTTCCTCAGTATGGGGAGTGCTGGGGTGGGGTTTAGGGTAAGGGCCTAAAGACCATGCTATAACCTCACATGTGCGATGCCTGCCTCTGCAGTTGGACATTGGGAGAGTCCACTTCTGCAGGTGAGTGTCTAGCATACAGCGGTCCACAGAAAAACAGGCATCGCATACATCCATATTATGAGCCAAGACAAGTCCAGTACTACTAATATTGATCCATTGCCATGATAGATTTCCCACAAGGGTAACAACACATGATGGGGGTGCCGACAATCTTTTTTAGTCCTCTTTTTCCTCAGGCTCCGACATCACAGAGAATAAATTAAATGAAAGTCATCACCCGGACAGAAACTTTTCGGCAGTGATACAGAACATATTAGGTCAATGACAGTCTAACTCATGTGCTGCTGCTCCCACAGAGTGCACTCAATGGCAGTAAGAACAGAAGTGAGGTGTGTGAGGGAGCTGACAGTGGTTACTGGCTAGCGCGTGTGACGCTACATAGTGCGCAGGCAATGTCAGTAGCTGATGCCTGCTCTCTCTCTGTAGAAAAAAGCTCCAACAAGGTCCTAGTGTCTCTGGCCCTAGACCCATAAGTATGAATCAAGGGTGAAGACTGGTTCTCGGAAGATCTTAGGTTGCCGTGACAAATCTCCCAGAGGTTGGAGTGAAACCTTGGCGGTTGGTAGGGTAGCTGCAACTGTTGTTTATCCTTTCAATGAAATGTAATTAAATAGTACCCAGTCTGGAGGGTACTGTTCTGATGACCATTAACATTGATTTTTGTTTTTACACTTGGTTTGTGTTGCAGTAGCTCTAGTTCATTTCTCTTGAGCCACCCTTCTGGTCACACCATAACTTAGGTTGCCCACAGTGTGAGCCTGCTGGCCAGCACTACCTTTTTTCAAACGTTAAAAGCAAACAATCTCAGTGATGTGCATAGCACTGCTCACAATGCTTCTGACTTCTTATTTCTGTGTTATTTTCTTCTTTTCATCTGATACAGCTTGCTCACTCTGTTGTGGACTGGAACACTTTCCGTCACCCTCATTGCCATCTCATGTTCACAGAGTCCGTCTCAGCCCTTCTCAGCAGTAGTGGCAGCATTTGTTACTCAGACATCAGTGCATTCATTTAACATTATGTTCCAAACCCCGAACCACGCATTTAATGTCCTGACTCCATATACCCGCTGCCTCCACGAGGCACGACCATACCTTTCAACCTCTCAGCATTAAAAGTCATAGTACTGGACTTTAAAAATCATAGCAAAGGGCCAGAATGTGTAGCACTTTCTTATTTTAAGCAATAATATATCTACAGATAGTGGACCCCATATAGTCAGTGATAAGAAATGTTTCTATCAACTTAGTTCAATGATTTAATAGCTTGTGTGTCCAGAAATAGCTCAAACATTATGAGGAACATTAGTAAACCTATGTTTTGAGTTTGAAAATCATAGCGCTATGCGAAATTCATAACAGTTGAGAGGTATGGGCACGACTGACATTTTGGTATACTGATGCCTTTTTCAAAGTCAGCGTGTTACATAGGGCAGTTATAAAGTACATCCCGTGGTGCTCAAAGACACTCAGCTGTGTCTCACAACCCACCAGAGGACGTGTGTATGTAGTGATCTCCTCCTCCTCCTCCTCCCACTACAAAGAGGCAGTTATTACTAATCCTCGAGGGAATAGTGTGTACATAGTCCAGTAAAGGATTACTAGATAGAGTTCTTCAGGGGGAGGAGCTTAGGGGTCTAAGTAGTAGGGGACCAGTCATTTTAGGGGGTGGTCTCTGGGGAATTTGTGACAGGATTTCTTAGTGACTTAGCGGAACAGCATGCTAGGGTTTTAGTCCCTTGCAGAAACTCGGAAAGCCACAGACACATGATTCTAGAGATCCTTCAAAGACTTAGATAGGGAAGAAAGAGTAGTATCTCCATGAACTGCAAGGGTAAGAACCCCAGACTGGTGCTTGGACTACTAGGGGGTATGGCACTGAACACATACATAGGGAGACTATGGAGTCATTTTCCACGTGGAATTTTGAAACAGAAATGCTCCTGGGGCCCTTGGGCCTACAAGGCTGCTCAGATGATGTGATAGTCCTGTGGGGACATGGTTCTGCAGTACCACCTATAATCTAATTTACTGATCCACGAATAAAGATGAAGTGATGCACTCTACATCATGTGTTCAACTCAATTTTTTGAGACTGCTTTGTAAGCTGCCTGCATGTAACTGGTTGTTTTGCAGCAAAAACCTGCACCCTGGTTCCAAAGCCCCTAGATTTGATTGCTGGAGGATGAGAACATGCAGGGAGATGAAAGAGAAGGTGGAGGTCCCAGAATTGCACTTGGTAAGTAGGAGAACCTCCCGGACCCAGTTCGAATGCAAGTATTTGGCTAGGAGTCCCTCCTATCTGTCAAACAAGACTGCTATCTGAGAGGAGGGCCTACATGTGTCAATCCAGGAAAGCCCTATCCAGTTGTGTGCTACTGCTTATAATAATCACTGGTATACTGGCAAGAAAAAACAACATCATCTCTTGTGTTACAAGGCCTACTTCTGCAGGGATGGGAAGAAACTAAGAAAAGAAAATCTGTATTACCGCATAAAGATGGTGAGCGCCACTGTAGGATGACCCCGGCCTCCCTGCACTCCGAAGCATAGGCCTCCAGTGCGTCACACAGACAGTCATCCACATTGGAACCACAGGCGCACAGGTCATATACGCAGGATGCGAAAAACATCTCAGGTGGCACCACACTGTGGCAGCGTTCGAACACCTTCGACTTTAGGATCTTGCACTTGGCATTGGCCTCCTTCCGGGCACGGTAGCCGGCCTCTTTGCAAGGACTGACATCCTCTCCATCGTTGCACTGACTCCTGGTGTAGTTTGCACCCTGAACCTGGTGGGGAAGGGGTTCAAATGATTAAGAAGTTAGATTTCTCCAAGACACATTTCTGTAAGTCTCTGTGCATGACTTTCCTCCCTTCACTGAGGTTTTCTCACAGTTATACAGTTATAAAGTACAAATATTTTATCTGTTTGTCTATCTGTCTGTCTGTCTGTCTAGCTCCCTATCATTATTTAATACATTTTTAATAAACAGTACTTTATAAATCTCATCCAAGAGACTATTACAGATTATTTTCTTCCCTTCAGACTGCATGCATTAGTGGGAAACCCAGGTCGAAAAGCTGGTCTGCAGAGAACTCCTCTACAACCCCCTCCACTGTCCACAAAGTAGCATAGTAATACAGTAGTTTAAGGTTGCAAGAGAGTCCATCATGTCTGCCCCACTCATCTGCTGCAAATCATGCTAGAAACTCCACTCCACCTCCTCCAATCCAAAAGACAGCTCTCCCTGACCCAGCTGGCAAATCTACCCCCAAACACTTGAAACCTAGAGGATGCCTATAAGAGAGCTATGTGGATGCCATCACTAACCGAGTTCCACCTTCGTGATGAAAAAATAGCCGATAGGTACCAACAAGGCAGGCGTTATCAACCCACAAGGGCCATCAAGGAGGGCATTACATAGAGAATAATGGATGGGGTGGTGTGTGTAACGAGATTTCACACATGCCCGAGGTGTAGGATGTTACATAAACCCCGAGGGTGAAGCACGAGGGGTATATAAAAAGCATCCCATACCAAGGGTGTGTGTAAAATTGAGTTTTACACATAACTCCATCTTTTATTTTATATAATTGCTGGCCAGTGCTTTTTTGCCACAGCAATTATATAAGACAGATCACACAATTTGATACTACACTGGTTGGGATTCAGTCAATATTTTAAATTATTTTACTTTTTTGCTTGCAGAGTGGACCTCACCCATTTTTGTATTAGTTCTTTGGGGTTTTGGGAGGGTTTGTGTGTTTTTGAGAGGGTTTACTTACCCCCAAGTGGCGGTTGATGCATCTGTCTCGTTAGGGAAGTGGGGGGGGGGAAGAGGCGAGAGAGAGAGACAGCGCATGGCTGGCACAGGCGCGGAGGCAGGGAAACCCAGTGTGTGTTTGCTGTTATAACCAGCTGGTTATAACCAGGTTTCCCCTATGGGAAAAAGAGCTGGCCAGTTATTATATATAGAATAATGCCTGGGGAACTATGTATAATAAAGGAATGATACCCGACAGGCTGGGTGTTATGCAGGGATAACATCCAACCTCAGGTGGTTGGGCCCGAGGCTGCAGGCCAAGGTCATCCAACACCCAAGAAGGGATGTTATCCCAGCATAACACCCACCCTGGAGGGCATTATTCCTATTATACAATGGCTCGATATATTTAGAATCAATAAAATACAATGAATATAGTTTTTAATGCTCTTTTTTTACTAATTTATTAGTGTGGAGGAGTATTTAGAGAAAAAGAAGTTCCTTTTGTGCTTCTCCAGCATGTGGCGTGTTTACTGTGTGCTGTCTTTAAGTCTGTGCCCCCACGCAGTCTTCCACTGCTGGTTCCTCTCCATTTTTGTGTTTTTTTGGTGGCTTTCTACACTTCCCTTCTGGTATGTTTAAATTATATTGCTGAAAAGAAACAGCAGTTTGTAGTTTAACTTTGCTGCGAGGCTGAGAGTGCAGTACTGTTGACTCACGTACATGGTAACCTCCGCATAGCTAAGCGGGTTTCACAGCAGTCAAAACTTCGTTCTTTTAGATTCTCCCGGTACACTTTCTAATATTTCTGTTTTGTACTGGGAGAAAGGTCAGACACCAGATGAAACTGCTGGGCAGTAAGTATGACTTGAGGCAGCTTAGGGAACGGAGGATGTGCGGGTACGGATGTTGCCAGAAGCTGTTCAGTGTGGCACCTTTGAGGAGCCGAGCAGGGAGCATAGAAGCCAGTGATGTGGATGGCAGTGGAGTGATTTTTTAAATGTTAAATGTGGTCATGATTGTGCCGGGACTAGAGCCGGGATGTAATGCTGGGATAACATCACGGGTCTAGATGCAAACTGACCAGTCAGGGACCAGCATTCATTCTTGCCATTGTATAATGAGAATTTTATACACATAACTCAACAGTGAAGCTCGAGAGGGTTTACCATCCCACACTGAGGGTGTGTATAAAATTTAAGTTTAACACAGTACCCAGGTTTTCCTTTACATATTTGCTGGGCTCTGTTTTTTTTTGCTGCAAGACCCTTCTCCCACCTGCACAGAACAGGCCATAGCCTGAGCTCTATATAGACTTGGAACTGAAAGTGCCAGCTGGCACTTTCATTTTCCAACCACACATGTTGCAGTAGTAGGTGTGCATGTGGTATCTTAGGGAAACCTGGCATGTAAACTGGATTGCCCTATGGGGAAAAAAAAACAGAGCCCAGTTTTTATAAGTATATAACGGCTAGCAAGGTGGGGCATTACAGACCGATAAGGGCTGACAAGACACGGCAGGCATTATAATACCAACTCCCTAGGAACAAGGTGGACATCGCCTTACATAAGGATCAACAATGAAGCCTTATGAAATGGGCATCAAAAATATAACCAATCTTACTGGGCGATACCTGTATGATAATGTGTCTTACGCAGAGGAAAAAAGGTCCAGCAGTACCCAGTGGGCACTGATATCGGTAAAGCTGCCCACTCAGAATGTTCAGAAAAGCTAAAGCAGCAGTTTTGTTTATATTGTGATGCCCATTTCATAAATCAAATTGATGCCAGCCTCTCTGAAATTTTGATGCCCACTGCATGATAAAAGAAAAAAAATACAAGCTCCCGCCAGCCCGCCCGCTCACTGTATGGCTGAACAGCCAACCTGCTGTCTCCCAACCCACCCACTCACTCGCACTCTTGCTCTCTCTGTAACACCGAGCAGGTGAGCAGACCATACTTCACTCCCTTAGCACCACACTGTTCACATTATTCATATTTAAACAGTATTTGCCAGGTACTTCTGAAAAAAACAATATAACATGTGCCAAGAACAACAGCCTAATCCAGCACTTACACAATACTTTCACTGTCATTACTTTGCTTCCACATCGGTGTAACGGCTTTCAACACCAGCGTGTTCTCCCTAGCGCTGTCTGATGCCATTAGGTACACAAATTAAAAAAAAAAGACAGCATAATTTCTAGTTGCAAACTTTCTAAACTAAATGAAGTTGGAGTGCTGCTTGTTTGGGGGGGTTGCCATGACAACTACATGACAGAAAAAAAATACAAGTAAGGATGCTTTAGCAGCTCAAAAGTCCTCAACTCAAAAAAAAAAAAAAAAACAGGTGAAGGAACTATTTTATTAAAAATTAAGACAAACATGTAAGTTTTTTACTATTAAATATTATGCATTTTAGTTATCACATACATCTGTACTTTAGATAGCCATTTCATAAGCGCAATAAGACACTCCAGGATGTGCGCTAGACACTTTAATACACAGCTAGGAGGTTGGACGCACTCGGCCCGCAGCCTCATGCCTCACTATGCCTCCTAGCTGTGTGTTAAAGTGTTTAACACACACCCTGTCGTGTCTTATTGCTTACATAACAAACACATAAGGACCAACAAATTAGGTGTTACAAACCAATAAGGGCCAATAAGGTAAGCATTTCAAATTCATAAGGACCAAAATGTTGGGCAATACCAATTTATGAGGACCAACAAAATAGGCATAACCAACCCATAATGGCCAACAAGATGGGCATTATCCACCCACAAGGAACAACAAGGTGGGCATTGCCAACCCATAAGGACAATCAAGGCAGGCATTACCAACCTAAAAGGATCAACAAGACTGGCATACCAGCCCATAAGGACCATCACAGTGGGCATTACCAACCCATAATGACCAACAGGGCAGGCATTACCAACCCATATGGACCACCAAGGTAGGCATTACCAACCTATAATGACTTACAAGACAGGCATTACCAACCCATATGGACCAACAAGGCAGGCATTACCAGTCAGTAAGGACTAACACCATGGGCATTCCAACTCATAGGGACAAGCAAAGTTGGAATTACCAGCACATTAAAATCAACAAGGCAGGCATGACTACCCATATGAATAAGCAAAGTGGCATTACAAACCAATGAGGACCAACAAGACGTGCATTACCAGCTCATAAGATTCAACAAAGAAGGCATTACCAACAAATATGGATGAATAAAGCAGGCATTCCGCTCAATATGCACCAACCAGGTGGGAATTACCAATCCATTAGGACCAACAAGGCAGGCATTACCAACACGTATGGACCCGCAAGGTGACATCCTTAATCCATAAGGACCAACAAGGTGGGAAATTAAGTAAGCAATAAGACACAATGGGGAATGAATTACACTGTTACAACTGCACTCCTTGGGTTATTGTTAGGCACGAGGCTGTAGGCCAAGTGCCGTCTGCCCCGGGAGTGTGGTTATCACAGTGCACGACCTGGAGTGTCTTACTGCCCTTATGAAATGGCATTCTATTTTTTAAAATATGTTTTATTAACAAAATGAAAGTTTGTAATATTTAAAAGTTAAAATTAATGCTTGTGTGTGCAAGCTAAAGTAGTCCTTCCACCTACTAGGACTATGTTGCATTTACTGGCCTTTTGACTAATACAGCTTCTATAGTTACAATTTTTTTTTAACATCTGTAGTGTCCTGTAGATCTGCCCATAATGAGTCTTCAGTTCTTCAGTAAAGAGATGCTTCAGTAAAGAGACATGCTATAAATAAGTAAGTAAATGAGCACAATATACACACAGGAATTAGCAGCATGAGACAAGGTGCAAATACAAATTAAACTAGAGGTATAAGGTACAAAAACATGAACATACAAAAAAAGCCAGCAGAAGAAGGCCAAATTGGTCTATCGCATCTGCTCGGTAAATGATGCAGGGTTCATGCTTACGCAAATGACCCTGCCCCCCCCATGTGCAGTACAAGGTGCAAGTTGTACAGCAGTGCATGGTAATACACAAATTCAGGTTTGCAGAACATATATCAACAGGTAAAGGACTATAAAAAGAATAAACCTTACCAACCTATCAAATGGCATGGCATAGCACTAGCTGCTACATACTGTACACTCCAATCTTCCCTTGTCAGTCTTCACCACTCATTACTACTGGGTGTAAGCCAAAGGTGCGCACCTGCATGGGAGCTTTTTTTGGGTGGCAGGAGTCGGCACCAACAGCGCCACCCATGAGGCCGATGCACTGAGAGGCGCATGAGGGTTGGCCCTTAGGCACCGCAAACTCCTCCACCACCCCAGTTCTGTTTTCTCCCGCTGTCGAGGTGCACCTGCTGCACGAGTTTCCAGAATACTACTGTGTCACTAGGCCTTGCCTGAATTTTGACGGCGTGTTTCTGCCACAAATTAGCTTTCCTCCATCCCAGTTCTGAGAGCCCACCCAACACCATTGATCCTGGTAAACTTATTCCTTTTATTTTCTTACTGACGGTGCCGGGTCTATTTTCTGTAGTTTTGGTTACTTGTTTTGGTGTCATGTCTTGTTTGGGGGCTAGGAAGAAATTCAAAGAGGGCCGTGCTCCCATGTGTTGGTGCCCCTGTGGTCGGCATTATTCCGTAACGGGCCAGCATGATGTCTGCCTTCGTTCCCAACCATGATATGGATAATTGTGATGCCTGTTTCTCCATGGACCACTGCGTTCTTGAGATCCTCATGTTTAAAGTTGGCAGGGCCCTCTTGACTTTCGGAAGACAGTGCCATTCTAGGGATGCTCTGCCTCCAGGTTCCCTCCCAGGTCTGGACTGCCCAGTGAGGAGGAAACCTCCTCTTCTGGTTCTAGCCTTGCCGTACAGGAGGTTTCTTCATGGTGGCAGAGGAATGGCTTGGTTCCTTGCAGAGCTGGGTAGGGAGCAGTGCCACGGCAGTCACCTCCTTGGATGTGCAGGCTCCCCCGGTGTTATGGCCCACGGCTGCTGGGCCCAGCACTGGTGGACCCTCAACACCACCTGCCTGTGCCATCTCAGATCCTGGTGCTGTTCACAGTGCTGGTGATTGAGGTGGCATCACCAGCTGTGTCGTGTCCTGTGGCAGTGCCGTTCGTGGCACCATTAGTAGGGGAGCTCCCGGGGTTGCTAGTCTGGTGGTATGTGTGATCAGCTCCTCTTCAGAGGGGGATGATTCGCTGGCTGATCCTGACTGGTGTCTTGACTCCTCGGAGTCAGGGAGCCCTCTTGAATGTGGCACCAGGTGCCCCAGTGCTCATCTCCTGGGCACTCTGGATTCCACGGTCACTGCAGTCCCCCACGTTGACCCCAGTGTTGGGGGCCCTGCAGCAGACAGCGGTTCCGAGGTGCCTGGGATGATGGTCTTGACCTCGGGGTCCAGGACAGCTGTCACCTGGTGCTGCACTGGCTACCATGGTTGGGATGAAGACCCCCTCTTCTGCGCCCTCCCTTGGGGGTCCTGTATGATTGGGGACCCCTTGTCACCGGGTTCGAGAAAGATGGCAGCCTCAGAGTCCGAGGGGTTGAGAGGTCAGGGTGAAGCACGGGGCCCTTTTCCACTACTCTGCAGGAGGGTGGAGAGGAGTCACAGTGCCAATCCTCGCTTCTCCTCCTCTGAAACTTCAGAGGTGCCTTTAGTGGGCGGCGTTGGGGGTTGCCCTTCTGGATCCATGCAACCCCAGTTGCACCACAGGGAGATTCCCCCTCAGGACTCAGCAAGAATTTGTTTTCACATTTGCAGCATACACTGACTGGATCAACACCCAGATCCCCCTGTGTGAAAGGATCTTCTGCGAGATCTGAGCCCCGGCAGAGGCAGGGCACTTTCGGTTAGGTGCCCTTCCCCAATCCCTCTGCAGACACCTTCCCCTCTCTCAGGCCATGTGGGCCTTATGGAACCCTTAACCTGGGAGACATTCAGGACCACTGCGGCGGCCTTCCCTAGGTATGTCAGAGCCATGGACGAGCAGGTCTTTTGCCTGTCTCCACCGGTGCAGGAGGACTCTGAGCATCCAAGTTCCTATACTTCCTCGGCTTTCTCATCTGAGGAAGAGGAACATTCTGTCCACCTTTCCTCCAGCACTGATTTCACTGAATACCAGTGGTTCCTTTTGAGATTAGTTCAGGAGCTTCATATTTCTCATGTGGTAAGACGCAATACCGAGCAGGAGACATGCTCCTTTCTGAGTAAGTTTAGTGCGAACCACCTGGTGGTGCCTTCCTAGCCTATTCCCTTCCAGGAAGCGGCAGTCCATACCTGGCAGTCACCGGCCACCTCATCCCCTGCCCCAGTGGACTGCAGGAGGAGGTTTTGTGCTCCCCAGGAATCTCTTGGTTCTCTGCCTCACCCACCCTCGGGGCTGATGGCTTTAGATATTCCTTCTGAGCTTCAACACACGGCACATGACCGACCACCGGATCCGGATTCCGCTGAGTTTGATCGGTAGGAAAGAAGAGTTTTCTCTTCAGCTCGTGTTCTGCTCTGTATCAGCTCACATCAAGCTCACCATGCTGCCTACAACAGGCACCTGTGGTTGATGCTGGCACAGATGTTGGCATCATTGCCTGATTTGGAGGAATCTAGGCAAGCCATTGCCCTCTCTGCACAGGGTCTGGAGCTTGCAAGGCACCAAGCAAAGGCATCATATGATGCCAGTGAAGTGGCTTCCAGACTGGCAGGGACAGCGATCTGCATCAGGCAGACAGCATGGCTTCGCCTGTCTAGACTGTCACCCGTTGCCCAGTGTAGGGTGATTTCCTCTGCATTCTGGAGGATCCACCTTTTCTCCCATAGGGTGAGGAGGAATTTACAGGGGCAACTTCCATCCCCTGGCCAAGGGGGACACCTCCTCATCCTGACCAGCCTTAGGCCATTTTGGTCTAGTATGGCTATTGGGTCTCCCCCTCCTGCATCTCCCCTGCAGGAGACTGACGGATTCTGTCCCCTCAGGGCAGTGCCAGGTCCCCTCCAGGGGCTTGGTACTCACCCAGCAGTAATGAATGCTGAAGACTGACAAGGGAAGATATAAAAATTGCATACCTACCGTAATTCGTGATCTTCTCTTGTATCTTCACCATTCATTACTGATTCCCGCACACCTTCCCCTCTTGGGCCTCAGCTCCTGGGTTCCACCTCCACCCTGCTTGCCCTCCTCCTCCTCCTCTTTGAGGCCAATTAGGGCACAGCCCCCCTGGTACCTCAGGGCCCTCTGTTTCCTTCTCTAAAGTCACAAAGCACCCAACCTAGGAGGGTGGCGAGTAGGGTCTTCACCCTGGCTTTGGAGGGAACTCCCTGGGATTCTCAGTGGGGTACACTGTGGAGTCCATTCCATGACTTGCATGGATCTGTTGGTCCATTATCAACTTGTTTAACGGTGGGGACTTCGTCAGTGCATCCCATGGGAGGACCCTTAGGGACTCACCCCCCCCTTTTCTCCTTTCTCGCTGTTCCCTTACTTATAGGGGTTATTCTGGACAGAGTCCTCTCCTGTTAAACAGTTTTTTCCCCTTGGCTAAGCCCTCAGGTGGTAAGCTAGAGACTGAGGGCCATGCTCCAGGACTTTCATCCCAAATGTGGGTTTAGGGGTGGGGTGGGAATCAGTCTCTGCCATGCTTTATATTATCCAAGACCATCTCAAGTTCTTTTTCTGGACCTAGGTCCAGTGGTCACTGAAGTTGACAATATCCTTGCACCTGTGTCTTCATACCGCTCAGGTTTTTGAGGCTACAAATAAGCCAATGGGCTTCCGGCTTAGCACAGCGGTGATCTCCCCTTCTTCCCCTATGGAAAGGGACCTGGGGGTAGTCATATCAGATGACCTAAAGGTGGGCAAGCAATGTGAGAGGGCAGTAAGGAGGGCTGGGGGGATACTGGGATGCATAGGGAGAGGCATCACCAGTAGAAAACAGGAAGTTATTATCCCTCTGTACAGACAGCTGGTGAGACCCCATCTGGAGTACTGCGTGCAGTTCTGGAGACCTAATCTCTGCAAAGACATAGACAGGATGGAAGCTGCCCAGAGTGGGTCAACTAAAATGGTGCAGGGTCTGCACCGGAAGACATATGAAGAGAGACTAAAGGAGCTTAATATGTATAGCCTCGAGGAAAAGAGGGAGAAGGGGGACATGATAGAAACTTTCAAGTACCTCAAGGGAATCAACAAAGTCCAAGAGCGTAGCATCTTTCAAAAAAAGAGGTGTGCAAGAACAAGTGGGCACAATTTGAAGATGGGGGGCAGCTCAGAGGTAATGTAAGGAAGCATTTTTTCACAGAGAGGGTTGTGGATGCATGGAATGGCCTTCCGGAGGAGGTTGTGTAGTCAAAAACAGTGGCGGAATTCAAGCATGCATGGGACAGTCATAAGGCAATTCTAGGGGGTTGGGGGGTAGGAAGAAGTAGGCTGCTGGTTAACTAGGATCTGCAGCTTATCCATTAGGTAGGGAAATTGACAGACTGGGCAGGCCAAGCAGTCCTTATCTGCCATCAAATTCTATGTTTCTATGTTTCTATATATATTATATCTTTCTCTTCTCCTTCCTTTCTCTCTTTCCTGTGCTTCCACCCAGAGGCTGAGGCCCTAAGGCCAGTTAGAGAAGTTCTATTCCCTCTGTCCACTGGTCGGCTTATTCCTTTTCATTTTATATCCTTTCCTTTTCCTATCCCTCAGCTCCCTTGCCTCGACTTTGGATTTCTCTATCCCCCTTTTCATCCTGTCCGGCAGAACAGAACTGGGGCGGAGGAGGAGTCTGCGGCGCCTAACTGCCAACCCTCATGTGCCATGCAGTGCGCTGGCCTTGTCGGTGGTGCCGTTGGTGTCAACCACCCCCCATAAGAAAAAAGCTCTTGTGCAGGTGTGCGTCTCTGGCTTACACCCAGCAATACTGAATGGTGAAGATATAAGAGAAGATCGAGAATTATGGTAGGTATGTAATTTTCATTTTTTTGTAGGTCAGGCTTTACTGACCTCTTCAAAGTTCATCACATTGAGTTCCTCTGTAAAAGAATCCCCCTTCACAAATACATGGAGTTCATAATGGCCACCACTTGTGTTCTGATCACTGTTCCTCAGAATCACTCACCTTCCAGCTGTTTCCAAAGGCTGCCTCTGAGATGACAATCTGTCCTGTGCGAATTCTCATATCGTCCTGAGGGTAGTTGTTGAAATTTCCACACAGCCCACACATGTGTCTTTTGTATGTCCCAGGCACGCTCACTTCAAGATGAGACTTCCCATTCCACAAAACCTAAATGAGAGGTGGGGCGAGATCCAGAGAAAGCAGGTCAGTACACCACAACTGTGCACTTATAGTCCATATTCACTGTAGAGGGTTATACTTCATTCTGTAATGCAAGCACCATCGACAGACTAGTCTAAAGACTTAGAAAGCACATAGTTCAATCAGGACACAGGGCTTAGCATTCATGCAGCTTTTCATTTACAAACTTTTTTGTATTTAATTTTATTCTCATTTTTTTCTGCAACCATACCCTTTCTGTTTGCAACCTCTGCATCTAGTATCTTTGTGCATTCTTTGGGAGGCTTGCTGGAACCTTGCAGTCTGGCCTAAACAAAATCCCTGCTTGAATCACTCAAGCGAGGACCGGGGGAGATCCGAGATACCATATGGATCCCATCCCATATTTGTTTGGATCAGAAGCTGTTTTTTTAGAGAAGGAGAGGGATGGAGGGAGGGATCGTACCTGCTGCAAGAGATACCCCTTGAAGAGCTACCATTACGGTAAGTCCGCAACTTACTATCTTCCACTGGAATAATCTCTTGCAGCAGGTAATACACTTGGGATCCCAAGCAGTAAACCCAGGAAGGGCAGAAGTTATGACAAAAGGCCTTATAGTACTGCTCGGCCAGAGGACGTCCTACAGTGTGAAGCAATATCTAAGCTGTAATGCTTCGTGAAGGTATGTATTGTGGACCATGTGGCTGCATTGCAGATAACAGTGATAGAAGCCCCCTTGAAGCAGGCCGCAGTGGCAGCCATGGCTCTGGTAGAATGGGCTTTGACAGGTCCTGGTAATGGCTTGTTATATTTCTTATAATAAAAAGTTATACAATGCACCAGCCAATTGGAAATAGTCTGTTTAGCAACTGGGAGACCTTCCCTTGTTGAGGAGAAGGTAACAAAAGTTGAGAAGTTTTTCTAACAGATTTGGTACAATTGGTATAGTATCTCAATATACGATGTACATCGAAAGCATGTAAAAGGTATTCACACCGATAAGAATACTCGGGGTAGTAGACTGGTAATTTGATTGTCTGATTTAAGGTGTGTTCTGAGACCACCTTAGGCAAAAAGGAAGGACTGGTTCGGAGAAATGGAAATTACGTACCCACCGTAATTCTTAGTCTTTTTGGACGGAGTCTCCACTACTCATTCACACTGATGGGGATTTACGCTGGAGGCAGTAGGACCCAGTGGCAGTAAACGTTTCACAAGAGGGCTGGCACCAGAGTTGGAGCTGTGAGGAGCAGCACCGTGAGCCTTGGCTTATGCGGCAATGACTATCTCGGTGCTGACCCTCCAACCGCCTCAATACGTTTTTTTCCGAGAAGGTGCAGTGTAACTAACCTAGAAGGATAGCCTAACAAAAAAACGGACATAAGATAGTCCGAGCGACCCATATAAGAAAGGTCAACAAAGAAGTCTTCACAGCCTAAAGATTGAGGGAGTGAAGACCAACAACAGAGGTGGGCTCGGGGGATGGTGGGTGGGCGTGTGAATGAGTGGTGGAGACTTTGTCCAAGAAGATCAAGAATTATGGTAGGTATGTAATTTCCATATCTTCCTGGACATAAAGTCTCCACCACTCATTCACATTGATGGGAGAGTACCGAGCTAATAATCCCCCGAGAGGGTGGCAGGAGAGACCAAGAGCTCACAATTTTAGGACAGAAGTCCGTTAAGGATAGTCCTGTCAAACGAAAGATGTCGCCTGGCTTGGACATCCAGGGCATAGTGCTTAACGAAAGTATGCACTGAGCTCCAGGTAGCCACACTGCAAATGTCTGCAATGGGCACATTGCGGATTTCCACCAGGGATGCCATGACTGCTCTAGTAGAGTGAGTGTACACCCTGCCCTCCAGTTTAACCTGTGCCATGGAATAGCAGTGGCGAAGGCATGCCATCAGCCATGCCAAAATGCACTTGATAGCGACAGGTTGACCCAGCCGGGTCTCACTGAAGGAAACAAACAGTTGTTGAGCTTTGCGAATTTCTTTTGTTCTATCCAAATAGAAACACAGAGCTCTTTTGACATCTAAAGAATGAAGGGTATGCTCTCCTTCATTTTGGAAGTTCACAAAGTAAGTAGGTAGGACCAAAGGTTGGTTTAGATGGAATTCTGAAACAACCTTAGGGAGAAACTTAGGATGGGTCCTAAGAACTACTTTGTCCTTATGAAACACAGTATACGGAGGATCTATGACCAAGGCGTGTATTTCAGAGACCCTGCGGGTCGAGGTAATGGCCATCAGGAAGGTAATTTTCCAAGTGAGAAATTTCAGCTCACAGGTAGCTAGAGGCTGAAAAGGCTTTCGAGTGAGCATGTTTAGCACAAGATTAATGTCCCAGGTTGCGACTGGATGTCTGATAGGAGGTCTGGTATGCAGAATACCCTTAAGAAACCTCTTAACTACTAGTAACTGAGCCAGTGATAAGGAAAGTACTGGCTCATAATAAGCTGAAATGGCACAAAGGTGAACTTTGACTGTAGAGTATTGCAGGCCTGAATTTGAGAGGTCTAAAAGGTACTCTAGAACTTTATTTGGTGGGCAGGAAAAAGGATTCAAAGAGGATTTTGCACACCAGAGAGAAAAAACGCTTCCATTTGGCTGTGTAAGTTTTTCTACTGGCTAGCTTGCGCGCAGCCAAAAGAATATCTGAAACTCTCTGAGAGACATTGAACCTGTTCACTTCTATCTCTTCAGGAGCCAAGCATGAAGGTGAAGTGACCTCAGATTGGGATGGACCACAGGTCCCTGAGTCAGAAGGTTCATCTGAAGGGGAAGCGCTTTCGGAGGGGTTTCTGACATACTGTTGAGTAACGGAAACCATATCTGTTGAGGCCAGAAGGGAGCAATGAGGATCATTTTGTCGCCCTGGGACTCGAATTTGAGAAGTACCCTCTGAATTAGTGGTAGAGAAGGAAAGGCATATAGAAAGCGTTTTGTCCACTGCAGTCTGAACGCATCCTGACAGAAAATGCCAGGCCCTGGATTTCTGGAGCAGAAGAGAGGCAGTTTTGTGTTGAGTGGGGATACAAAAAGATCCAGGTCTGGAGTTCCCCACTCTGAGAATAGTGACTGAACTACGGTTGAGTCGAGAGACCACTCGTGAGGATCTGTCTCTGTTCTGCTGAGAAGGTCTTCCAGTTCGTTCTGCACTCCCAGCAGGTAGACCACCTGAATTAGAGCCTCGTGCTCTAGGCACCATTCCCACACTCTCATGGCTTCCCTGCATAAAGGGTAAGAGTGTGCACTGCCCTGCTTGTTGATGTAATACATCACTGCTTTGTTGTCCGTTTGAAGGAGAATGCTCTTGCGGCAGAGAATGTCCTTCAAAACCCGGACTACATAAAGGATGGCTCTCATTTCCAGGACATTTATGTGAAGCTGGGACTTGTCCTGAGTCCACATACCTTGGGTATGGAGATTCTGACAGTGAGCTCCCCACCCCATCAGGGACATGTCCATGGTAATGGAAATCTGATGATCCAGGGGAGCAAAGGGATACCCTTCCAGAAGGTTGACCTCTTGAGACCACCAGGTGACTGACCTCTTTAGAGGTTCTGTCACCTTGATGAGAAAGGACTGAGGGTGAGTGGTTGGGGACCACTGAGTACTGAGCATCCATTGAGAGGTTCTTATGTGGAGGCGTGCTAGGGTTACAGTGAACACAGGGGATGCCATGAGACCCAGCATCCATTGCATCAAGATAGCTCAAACTGAGCTGTTCTCTTTGATGTATTGGACCCTCTGTAGGATATTGCTCCTTCTGTCCTCTGGAAGAAAAGCTTTTGCACAGGAGGTATCTAGAAGAGTTCCTATGAAAAGGAGCTTCTGGGAGGGCTGCAACTGTGATTTCTTGAGGTTTAGCAGGACTCCCATGGATGTGAGAAAACTTGAGGCAGTGGCTATGGCGTTGAGAGTTCCTTGCCTGGAGGGGCTCACTAGAAGCCAGTCATCCAGATATGGGAACACTTGGATTCCAACTTTTCTGAGATGCGCTGCAAGAATTGCACAACACTTTGTAAAAACTCATGGCGCCAAGGATAGTCCAAAGGGCAGGACTCTGAACTGATAATGCTGGCTGAGAGCTACAAACTGTAGGTATCTGTGATGCTTTGGGTGTATAGGGATATGTTGGTAAGCATCCTGCATGTCCAGGGAAGCTAGCCAATCGTGTTGATGAAGCAAGGGTAACAGGGTTCCGAGCGATATCATCGTGAACTTTTCCTTGAAAAGAAACTTGTTTAACTTTCTGAGGTCCAGAATGGGGCGCATGCCACTGGTCTTTTTCAGGACCAGGACGTAATCGGAGTAGAAAACTGTGTTTCATTGATCTAGCGTAACTATTTCTACTGCCCTGTTGTTCAGAAGGCCTTGTATCTCTGAGGCAAGAAGGTCTGACTGTATTGTTGACAGCCTGGGCTTTCATTTGGGGGGATGATCCAGAGGGACTTCTGAAAGGTTGAGGGAGTACACCTCGAGGATTATCCAGAGGACCCATTTGTCTGATGTTATGGACTTCCACTGGCTGTAGAACTGAGTCAGACATCCTCCCACCGCTGATGAAGAGTCCCCCTTGGGCAGTTGAGGTGGGACCTGGGCCAGAGACTCAGAAGGTGGCACTGGGCGTTTTGGACCCTTATGCCTTCTGTTGCATTTTCTTTTGAGGCTGGAGGGCTTGGTTTTTGTTAAAACCTCCCCTACCCTTGCCAGCAAAAGGATTGACGGTTGTGAAACTGACGCTTGTTAACACCCCCCGAGAAGGGGTGGGAGCGGGTCAAGCTGTTTTAATGGCCGACCTAGTCTTCTGCGTGGCCTCCAGAGCTTGCTCTACTTGAGGTCTGAACAGATACATACTGTACCTTCAAAGGGTAACGTCATGACCTGCTGTTGGGCATCATTTGTGAAGCCTGAAGTGCGTAGCCAAGAATGACGGCCGGTACAGATGCCTGCCGCCGGCGCTCGGGAAGTGGTATCGAAAGCATCCATAGCTGCTTTAACCTGCTGGTTGTTGGACTCGATACCCCTGGTTATGGTCTGAAGTAGCTCTGAACTAGTGTCTGACTTGGGCAGAGCTTCCACCATTTGTTTGAGCGAATGCCAAAAAACATACTCATATTGAGAGAAATAGCCCTGATAGCTGGCAATACGCATACCCAGGGTAGAGGCAGCAAAGACTCTCTTACCCAAGGTGTCTATCTTGCGAGATTCTTTGTTTATTGGTCGGGCTGTAGATGCCTGAGGAAGAACAACCTTATTCTCTGCCAGGACTACAATAGGGTCCACAAAGGCCTGGGAGGCCAAAATGGGTCGATCCTTGGGAGCAGCATACTTCCTGTCTATGGACTTAGCCACAGAAGGAATGAGAGCGGGATTATTCCATATCATCTGAGAGAGCATCTCAAAAGATGGTTATAACGGAGGAGTTAAATCCATAGAGATCTCCGGGACATGAAGATAATGGAGTCTTGAGAGCTTTCCAGGATCGATATCAGTAGTCTGGAGAGAAAGAGTAGTATTTAAATTTTTCAACAGAGACTTAAATGACAGGTCTTCAACCACAGGCTCTGTGGTAGGATTGAGCTCTGCTCCTTCAACATCATCACCCAGTCGAAGATCTGGGTCAGGCTCAATATCATCTCCTGACAGTCCAGGAGGGACCGTATGGACAGGAAAGGAGTGAAAATCAGAATGAAATGAAGAGGAGAAAGGTTTCGGAGTTGAGAAACCCTGATGGCTGGACAGTGCCGCACCAAGCCTTGGTGCCAAAGAAGAACATGGCGCCAAAGGCAAGGGAGATGGCGCTGTCAGAAACAACCCAGCACACGGTACCAACAGGTGTACCAATGCCAAGGACAGCACCGACAACCCCAGCGGTGCTGGGGATGGTGCCGACAGGTGCATCGGTGCCGAGGGCGGGGCAGATGGCCCCGATTAGCGCGTTGGCACCGAGGACGACACCAAGAGGCCCATCAACACTGAGAGAGCTCCCGACGGCACCGAAAGCAATCCAGGGCCCCAAGGACCTCAATTTGAAGACAAAGAAGGAAGAATACCAGGAGATAAAGGCATTGGTGTGGTCCCCTGCGCCGCAGCCATGTGAGGTGGGAAAACACCTGAGTGTGGAGTCGACGGCACCGAAGATGGTGCCACATGACTAGGAAGGTCCTACCGCCTTAACCGCTCCCTCGAAGTGCCCAAAGGCCTCGGGGTGACCGGGCCAGGCAGCTGGACCAACCTCCAAGCCTATTGCTCCATAAGAGCAGCCCACTGATGAAACTGCTCATCAGAGACCTATTCAATAGGTGGGGAAGGGCTCCGATGTCAAAGAGGTCATTCACCGGAGATAGAAACCAGCAACTCTGGGGGAGGAGACCGGCACCTGACACCAACAACCGACCGTCGACATGCAGACATACCAGAAGGCGACCTCGAGTGATGACTTCTCTTTTTTGACCTGTGGGATGAAGAAGAGCTTGAGGCCAAACGGTGCAGAGAGTGCGACCGTTTTCTTTTATGCTTCCGGGGGACCGCCCATCCCCCGGGGCATCGGACCGTCTGTTGTCAGACCCTCCCTCTGGAAAGGGCAGCGGACCGGACACAGCCCGGCTGAATGAACAGCTTTCTTACGAAGTCTCCCTACCATCACCTGACCCGCTCATGGTCGACTCCATCAATGGTGGGCTGAAGACTTCTTTTTCTTAATAAGTAAAATTTAAAAGTAAGCAGTACTTATCTGTAGATAAATTATAAAGCAATAAACTGAAAACTATGCTGCTAGTTTGAAGTTTGACTCCCAGCAGGCGAACGACGTCGTCACTGAAGCGCACTCGACAGCAGGGAAAAAAGGAACTGAGGCAGTTGGAGGGTCAGCGCCGAGATAGTCATTGCCACACGAGCCGAGGCTTGCGGCACCACTCCTCATGGCTCCATCTCCGGTGCCGGCTCTCTTGCGAAAAGTTTGCTCCCGCTAGGTCCTAGCACCTCTGGCATAGATCCCCATCACTGTGAATGAGTGGTGGAGACTTTATGTCCAGGAAGATCCACCACTCCGTCTTTATGAAAGATTAGGTAAGGCTCTTTACACATCAGAGCAAAAAGCTCAGAATATTCGTCAAGCAGAGGTGACGGGCACCAAAAATACTGTCTTCCAAGAAAGGAAGCTGAGGTCACAGGTGGCCACCAGTTTGAAAGTGTCAGTTTTTCCAAAAGGAAATTCAGATCCCATGGAGGGGTGGGCCATCTAATGGGAGGTTTCATATGTAATATGCCTCTTAGAAACATTTTGGCAAGATGTTGTTGATACAATAGTCTCCCTTCCAAAGGCTCATGAAAGGCTGAGATAGAGGCCAAATGAACTTTAATAGAGGAGTAGCTGAGACCTGTCCTGGCAAGCGAGGCCAGGTAGTCCAACACTTTAGTCAATGGACAGGAATAAGGGTCCAATGACTGTGAAGTAGCCCATATGGAGAAGTGTTTCCACTTGGCATTATATGTTTCCCTGCTCGATGGTTTATGTGAAGCCAATAAAATATTGGCCACAGGAGAGGAGACTTGAAGCCAAGCTATGAAAGCATCCTCAGGAGCCAAGTGTGAAGGTGTAGTGACTTCAGGTTGGGGTGAAGAAGGGTCCCTTAATTTTGTGTCAACAGATCTGACCTGATCGCCAACAGAATGGGGTCTGCTACTGAGAACTGTTGAAGTAGGGGAAACCACACCTGCTGGGGCCACAGAGGGGCTATGAGGATCATGGTGGCAGATTTGAGTTGTAGTTTCAGTACAGTCTGTTGCAGCAGAGGGACTTGGGGGAGCATATAAGAAGAGTCCTGTCCACTGTTTGGACAGGGCATCTGTAGACTGTCCCTTTCTGTTTGGGATAATGGAACAGTATTTGGGGAGTCGATGATTGTGGAGGGAGGCAAAAAGGTCGAGGTGCGGGGTACCCCACAATCGAAATACCATCTGAAGGAGTTTGTGGTGAAGTGCCCACTCGTGTGTGGAGGACTGGCGACTGAGAAAGTCAGCCAGGGTATTGAGGTGTCCCGGTAGATGGATTGCTAGCAACAATAGGTGTTGAAGTATGGCCTCCTTCCAAACCGCCACTGCCTCTCTGCAGAGAGTGCAGGACTTGGTACCTCCTTGTTTGTTTAGGTAATAAACCACTGAAGTGTTGTCTAATTAGATCAGTAGAGGCCCAGGAGACAGGTGAGGGTGAAAAGCCCAAAGGGTGAGGAGGACTGCCCTCATTTCCAACAGATTTATATGGGGTAAAATGGAAAAATGAGGCCACCTGCCCCATGTCCCGTAGGGACCCAGGTGTGCCCCCCAGCCATCGAGGGAAGCATCCATGGTCAACATCTGCTGGGGAGGAGGGGAGTGGAAGGGCATGCCTTGAGCTAGGTTGACACACTGGGTCCAACAATGCAGGGCCGAGTGAAGAGCAGGAGAAACTCTGATTTTATCTTTGAAATGCCCCGTCTTCAGCCGCCATTGATTCTGAAGAGTCCATTGGACTGATCTCATATGTAGGCAGGCAAAAAGCCACTGTGAGGATGGCCGCGACCATATGCCCCAGAATGTATAAGAGATGTCTGGCTGTGATAAATTGTTGTGTCCATATCTGGGGACTCAGAGACAGAAGTTTACCTTGCCTGGTGGCTAGAAGGTAAGCCCTGGTGGAGGCAGTGTCCAGAACAGCTCCTATATATTGGAGTGACTGGGTAGGAGTTGGATTGGATTTGGGCCAGTTGACCGTAATACCCAAAGACTGGAACAGGGTAAGGGTTGCCTGAAGGGATGAAAGCAGAGCAGTTTTGGAATCTGCTTTTATAAGCCAATCGTCCAGGTATGGAAAGATGAAATGTCCATCCCACCTCAGGGCCTCTGCCACAACTGCTAGGCACTTGGTAAAGACTCTCGGGGCTGATGAGAGACCGAATGGGAGTGCCCGAAATTGGTAATGTTGTCCTAGCAGGTAGAAGTGAAGGAACCGGTGGTGAGCGGGGTGGATGGAGATATGTAGGTAGGCATCTTTCATGTTTAATGCCGATAGCCAATCCCCTTGTTTTAAAATTGGCATTATAGATGTTAAGGTGACCATCCAGAATCTTTTGAACTGAATGTGATGATTCTGTTGTCTGAGATCTAGTATGAGTCTGAGATCTCCAGTGCATTTTGGTACTAGAAAGAAATGGAAGTAAAATCCCTGATAGTACTCCGGCTGAGGAACTGGATAAATGGCATTCTTGTGAAGAAGTGCCTGAAGTTCCTCCTGTAGAATAGGAATATGGTCAGGTAGGTAATAAACAGAGTGGGGGGGGGATGAGGGTAGGTGTTGAGGTGAGTTCCTTTGTGTGCCCCATCCGTATGATCTGAAGTACCTACTCATCTGATGTAAACATCTGCCAGGCCTCTAAGTGGAGGGCAAAGCGACCGCCCTTGGCTTCTGAGGCCCAGTGGAGGAAGCCTGGGCAAAGCCCTAGTTGGTCACTGGGAGGAGGGCTGACTGGCTTCACCCGGCGGGTGGGAGCAGGAAGCCCTAGGATGCAGAAGTGGCGGTCCTGGAAGAAAGCTGGGAGCGACCACAGAATTTGCCTCTGTAGGTACCTCTGTGCTTACCGCCTCTTTTTTGATTGAAAAGAAGATTGAGAGTGGTACTGGTAAGATGGCTGTGAGGTATGATATATGCCATGTACTGTATGTAAAGTCGGTCCTGAAGCCTGCAGATCATCCAGAAGCATTTGGGTACCTGGACCAAACAGTTTAGATCCATTAAAAGGAGCATTTACCACTTTATGTTTTATATCAGGTGTGAAACCTGATACATGGAGGCAAGCGTGGTGTCTGAGGGTAACTCCCGTGGCTGTTACATGGGCCGAAGTATCCACCACATCATAACCTAATTAGAGCAGATGTCAAGATATGGAATTGCCAGTGGAAACTGTAGCCAATAATTGGTCCTTCTCCTGGGATGGAGGGAATTTATTAACTATTTCTATAGCAGAGGACCAGAGAGTGTGTTGGTATTTAACCATGTGTCCCATATAATTTAGAATTTAAAGATTCATAGTCCCCGATTGGAACACCTTCTTCCCGAGGTAGTCAAGTCAGTGAGACTCCTTATCAAGGGGTAATGAGCTCATGTGCTTTGGTCATTTAGTATGATCATGAGCCACAGTAATCACTACCGAGTCAGCCTCAGGGCTAGTGCAAAACAAGGGATGGTCAAGAGGACCTGGTAAAGGCAATCTGCTTTCCTGGGACTGGCTAGAACCACTGAAGGGTGGTTCCAAGCCACCAAACAGCATTTTAGTAGGTTTGTATAAGTGGGGGTACCACTACAACAAGCTCTTCAGACAGTTTGAGATAGTCTGCCATGTCCTTTCTTTGTTTATCATGCTTGGTGGTTGAAAACACCATGATTTTTGGAATTTAAACCCTCATTTCATGAAAAGTGGGGTCATCAGAAGAAGAGGCAGCCACTCAGTGGGAGGCATCCTTATGTGAAGAGGAGATGGCAGAAAGAGGGGATGGGGAATGGGAGCCCAGGTCCTGTAGTTCAGTCTCCTCCAGATCTCCGGGAAAGTCATCTGGAAATTCTGCCTCATCTGAAAAATACTCTTCCTCATAGGAAGGAGGGGACCAATTTGGCAAGTGTCCCCTGTCTCCCTGGAAGCATTTTGGCAGAGGGGTAGGGGAATGGGAAGGGTGACTCGCCTCCCCCAAGTTGGAGACTGAGAGTTTCTCATTATTTGTAGAACCTGTTGTACCACTGAGGCTACGTCCAAGGAGGAAGGGGTAGGGGAAGGAGTAGAAGGTTTCTGAGAAATCGGGATTCAATCAATCAATCAATCAAAAAACTTTATTTAACCAGGCATAACACCATTGAGCAAGCTCATTTTCAAAGTGGTCCTGGACATAGACAAATGATTCACATGAGGGTACAGTACAGTATACAAAAAAGAAAGAAAAAAAAACAGTAGACAATGAACATAAGCAAGGCTAACACAGGCCTTAGCTAATTGAGCTAACATATTTGTGAACTAATGCGTAAGTTAAACCAAGCCCAAAGATACTAGTGCTATCATTAATTTTTGGTGGTTGTTCACAGATGAGGCTTGAGAAAGGTAGAGATAAAGAGTAAGAGGTAAAGAGGACAGGAAGGTAGGTATGGTATGATGGCTGGCTAGTTTAAATAGTTGGTGATTCACAACTGGGGCATGCGTCTGATCATCAACTACTCAAAAACAAAATCCATGTTATTTGCGCACCGTCAAAGCCCACACAGCCATTCGGCCCTACTAATTAAAAACAAACAAGGAACCACCCTTGAACACGTCTCTAATTTCAAATACCTGGGTATCATGTTAGATACCGCTCTCTCTTACCATAGCCACATTAAACTGCTGTCAACCACTGTTAACACTAGAGTGGGAGTCCTCTATAGAGTTAAACACTGTCTAACCCATGGGCCTTGCACCTAGCTGTTTCTGTCTCAATCCTCTCCCTAATTGACTATGGGATTACGATATATGGATCAGCTAGAACCCACCACTTACACAGTATTAACACTGCCCTAAATAAAGCCACTGACTAGTCACGGCAGTGACCGTCTTACTCATACATGCGACCTTTTGTCCTTACCGGTGGTTAAATCTCCAACAAAGACTTCATTACCACACCTGCATATTGGCAAAAAAATACAACTCAGAAAGCCCCACTCGGCCTCCTCCCTTAATCAAGAAGCCCCACCAGGCATAATACTCGCCTCGCTACTAGACTCCCATTCCAGGTCCCCACTGTAGGACATCTATGGGTCAAAGATCACTTCAGTACGTGCTCCCATGTGGCTTAATGCTCTACCTCCTCTCACTCAGACTCACAGCATTTCCTGTTCAAAGCAGGTCTCAGAGCCCACCTAATTGAGTCAAAAAACTGCGACTGTGGCTAGCTCTACGCAGCTTTGCTTCCTAACCTCGTTAATCACAGACACAGGGTCTACCTAGACCCCACGACTTTGCCCTCCCTTCTCACTACAAATGGTGCCATGAACACTGCCCAACTCTGTCTATGCATATCAATGATAGAGCCTGGTATGTAATTACAAGCACTGTTTTTTTGCTAAATGAGTGTGTATGTTTTCTTATATACTGCTTTTCTACATATGCATCCTCATAGTATGTTTCCCCCTCCACCCCTGTAACTGACGTGGAGCCTTTGCAAATGAGTCTGTGACTCAAAGGGTTGTAATTCCGATCGTATACAATAAATAAAATAAAATAAAAAAATGAGTGAGGGACAGCTTAGGCATGTGAGGATATTTAAAACAAGGTGGTATGATATGGTAGCGGGAGTTAGGGGAAGAGGGTGTGAGAAGAGTTGAGGTTCACTAGGTGGGATCTGCGAGTTTCTGGAGAGTCAAAGGGCACAGCAAGTGAATAGTGTCGCACTGGTCATCTGTAACAGATGCAGATTTCTTTCAGATTATTGAGGAAATAGGACGTGAGGTATAAACAGGCCTACCCTTGGGTGGTAAAACCCAGGGTCCTGCTCTCTGTTTGCCTGGCCCCTATGGGAGAAAGGCTGTGAAGGTAGAGGAGCAGTGGAAACTGCAAGCCTAGTAGTTCTGCCCATAGAGGAATGACCCGTCATTGGTGGGGCAGCAGGAGAAGAGGCATTGGAATGTTTAAAGGGAGACACTGTCAACGGGAAATGAGGCATCATTGACAGAACGTCAAAGGAACCATTATAGGGTTCTACAGAGACTGCTGAAAGGGCCCTGGAAAGCGCCATCGATGACAGGGTGTAAATCCCCATCAATGAGGAAGCAGCTCTGGAGGGCATCTTCGACGGTGGGGCACTTGTAATGGTGGCCGTCGATGAGTATTTGCCCAATGAAGACGAGAAGGATTTATCCTTGTCTTGTTTATGCTTCTTGTATGAAGCGGCAATAGGGGGGCTCCTTGGAACAGGCCCCCTTCTCTAAGAGAGACACTTTCTGCTCTATAAGGTGTGCATCGATCTCCTGAAGCCATCATCAACAGGTTGCCTGGTTGAAATCCTGGCAATGGAAGCAAGAGATGGTGTCATGTGTGGGACCCAGACACTGGACACAAATGGTATGGTTGTCATAACGGTAGATCGTCCTACCGCAATGACATAAGGAAAAAAGCACTGTCTTGCTTGTAGATTCTTCGGACATTCGTCGATGAAGAAAAGGAAATGGAGAAATTCTGTTCCCAGCTCAAGTTCTCGTCGATGACTGCTGCTCTCTGCACTTGCTGCTGCGTGCGAGCTGAAGACGGTAGGAAAATGAGCTGAGCATCCCAAGGACAGCCCACTCATATAGGAGCACAGTGATGATGTCATATGTGGGTGGCCCCTGTCAAAAGACTACTGGAAGAGAGCTGCCGTGTGCCACAGCGTTCTCTGGCGGAGACCCAAGTGTATTACTTGCTGCAAGAAATGATCTCCATGGAAGACCTACTGTTACAGGTGTGTAACCTGTTTTGCTATGGATAGGATGTACTATCCACATTTCTGGCAGACTCCTAGCAGCTCTCTGGGAGGAGGGGCAAGATGCAGGCCCCCTATTTAGGTAAGAGAGATTGGAGAACAGAGGATCCAAACCAGGATCCTGTGTGACTCAAGGTTGATGTGGTAATGGGAGAGGAAGGTGTGTGCTGATTTCCAGTTAGCAGCCCTACAGATCTCCTAGATAGGGATATCCCTGGAAGCAGCCACTGAGGCATCTGTATGTCTGGTAGAATGAGTCCTTAGCTCTACAGGAGGCTCCTTACCAGCCAACCTATAGCAGAGGTCAATGCAGGATACAATCCACCTGCTAACTGTCTGCTTTGCTGCTAGTCTGCCAGGTGTGGATTCAGTGTAGGTGACAAATAGCTGGCAAACCTCTCCCCAAACTCCAGCCATGCACTTCTTATAGTCAGCAAGTGCTCGACTGAGGTCCAGGGTATAGATACTGTGCTTGGCCTCCGAGATATGGTTGGTGAAGAACACCAGGAAAGTCATCATCTGATTAAGTTGAAACTCTGACACAACCTTTGGGAGGAACTTCAGGTTAGGGCAAAGGACAACCTTGTCCCTGTGGAAGACCAAATAAGGAGACTCCACCGAGAGCACCTGGAGTTCATTGATCCTTCTGGTGGATGCGATAGCCACCAAGAAGGCAGTCTTCCGACAGGTGTGACATCTCGAACCCATGTATTGGTTCTAATGGCTTGCCCATGAGCTTTGCCAACACCAGCAACACAACAAATCCCAAGGTGGTGGTGGAGGTTCAGGCACTGGAGGGGAAATGTGGTCAAGGCCTTCAAAACAGTGCTAGACCACCTTTTCTGTACCATCGATGACATACAAGCCCATACCCGGTAAGCAGAGATGGCTGCCAGGTGTACCTTAAGGGTTGTCGACCAAAGGCCCAACTGGGAGAGGGACCAAAAGTAATCAAGAATGCTAGCCATGGGGCAAGAAAAGGAGTTGAGCCCCTTGCCCTGGCACCAAATGGAGAACTTCTTCCATTTGAAGGCACATCATTTTTGGGTTGACCACAGTGAGGACATCATCAGAGAGACCCAAAACCTGAACTCTAGCTACTCAGGAACCAGGCTGTCATGTGCAGGGATTGAAAGTCTAGATGGAATACCTTCTCCTGATTGCAAGAGAGAGCAGGTCCGGGCATAGAGCTAGACACCACAGGAGCCTGCAGCAGAGGCCGAGGAGATCAGGGTACCAGACCTGAGCTAGCAAGATCATCTGTTCCTCCAGACTTTGAGCAGCACTTTGTGGATCAGCCAAAAGGGCATACATGAGATGCGGGGTCCAGCCCCTTGAGAAAAGCATCCCCCCTGCAGCATTCCCTGTTTAGGGGGCAGGCACAATACAGACTAGGCTTCATGCTCCTGGAGGCAAACAGACCCACCAGAGGGGTGCCCTATTGGGAGAACAGACTGTGCACTATCTCCTGATGGAGAGACCACTCATGAGATGCGTCGTCCACCTGACTGAGGGCATCCTTCAGTTGATTGGACATGCCAGCCACATGGATGGCCAGGAGATTGGCGTTTAGGATAAGCACGAGGGTCCAGATGTGGAAAGCCTCCCTGCACAAACAAAGGGAGTGCATCCCACCCTGTTTGTTGAGGTAGTACATGGTTGTGGTGTTGTCCATCTGGACCTGAATGACCTGCTCCCAAATGTGTGGAGCAAAGGCTGTCAGTGCCAGCTGAACTGCCCAAAGCTCCAACAGACTGATTTGGCATTGGGACTCCTTGGAAGTCCAGAGTCTGTGGACTCTGTGCACCCCCAGGTGGGCACCCCAGTCCATCAGGGAGGCATCGGTCATGATGGTAACTGTCTGCTCCAGATGTACAAATGGGATTCCTTCCTGCAGATGTTTCAGGACTAACCACCACTGGTGGGCATCCCATATCAGCCCAGTCACAGTGACCAGCTGGTCGAAGTGGCCCTTGCACTGAGACCATTGATGGGTTAGCTCCCACTGCAGAAAGTGCATTCTCCACCGGATTCAACGAATTATGCTGGTGCATGCCACCATGAATCCCAGGAGGCACAGGAAATCCTGAGCAGGGCGCATCTGCCCAACCCAAAATTATCAGGCAAAGGAGGAAAGAACCTCCACCTAGTCTGCCGGGAGACAAACTCTGGCTCTAAGAGTCAAGCTCTGCCCCGATGAAGTGTATCACCTGCAAAGGTACAAGCTCTGACTTGGCCTCATTCACCAGGAGGCCAAGGGACAAGAAGGGCTGGAGGGCCAGGTGCCTGGACCACTCCACCTCCTCCCTGGAGGGACCTGCTATCAGTCAGTCATCCAGGTAGAAATACACCTGGACCCCTCAATGTTTCAGGTAGGCTGCCATCATTGCAATGCACTTGATGAATATGCTGGGAGCTGAGGAGCAGTCAAAGGTCATGGCTTGGAACTCATAGAGGATCCCCTCCATTCAGAATCAAAGGAACCAACAGTGGGACGAATGGATGTGAACATGGAAGAGCGCATCACGAAGGTCTAGAGAGCAGAACCACATGTTCTGCTCCAGGGATGGAATGATCTGGGACAGAGTGATCATCCTTAAGGTGCATGACTGAGGGAATTTGTTCAGGTCATGGGGCACCAGTCCACCGTCCGCTCTGAGACCAGGAAGTACCTGGAAACAAACCCTGAGCTTACTGGAGAGTCTGGGACTTGATCCACTTCTTCCTTCTGGAGGAGCTGGGCAATGTCTTCACAAATGACTGACAGTATGTCAGCAGACACCATGTCCTCCCATGGGGCGTAGGCTTGGCATGGTGGGTAATTCTCAAACTTGAGAGGCAGACCCTTACTGACCACTATGAGGACCCACCTGTTTATGGTGACAGAGGACCAGGAGGAAAGGAAGTGACATGAGAAGCATGGGGGAGGCACCCCCCAGCCCATCACTGGGCAAGCTTAGAGGCAGAGGACGGACTGGCTGAGGAAGCAGTGGGACCTCGACCACCTGGTTTGTGGACGACTGAAGCAACCGAATTTGGTCGAAGAAGCCAAGCCTGGCCTGCTGCTCAGCTGGGGGCTGGGACAGCTTAGCTGCAGGGGCAGAGAGGGATTAAAAGGGCTTCATTCTCTAAAGCTTGGAGCCTTTGGGATCCCTCTGGGTGGAGGGGACAGAGTCCAGGGTGGCGTTGGACTTCTCAATGTAAGTGAGGTGTCCTTCCACCCCTGGCACGTACAAGCAGTGCCCAAGAAGTGGACATCTGCCAACTTGTGCTGCATGTCTGCTGTAATAATAGAAATCCACAGCCAAGCCCTGGGTTGCATGGCCACCGCAGCAGCCACAGACTAGGCACAGGAATCTTTGATGTCCAAGGCCATATGGAGCTGCTGTTTGGCTACTGATCAGCTCTAGTCCAGGACTTGCTTGACCATGGTCTGTAAGTCAGCTGGGAGCTGAGGAAGCACCTCATCAAGAGTGCCGAGGAAGGCGTGAGCAAAATGGGCCATCAAAAGGGCTGAACTTGCCTGCCAAAGGCAAAGAGAAGAGGCCACATAGACCTTTTTGGCCATGTGACCCAATTTCTTGGATTTCTTCTCCGGAGATTTGTCCATGTCCCAGGCATTGCCGGTATGCCAAAAGACTGAGTAGTCTACCAAACCCTCAGCTGAGGGATGGTTGGTTAAACCTGACAGGGAATCCATAGGGATCACATACATTTGGATCATATGAGCAGACAGCACAGGGCAGGAGGCAGGGTGCTAGCAAAGCCCCTGAGCAGGGCGAAGAATGGTCTTGGTGACCGAGAAGGCAACCGTCGGGAGTCACCTTGATCAAGATTTTGGGTCAAAGGATACTCGGCCCATTTCTGGATGGGCTCCAGTTGAATCCAGGTAGATTCTGAAATGAGACAGAGCAAGCTCCCAAAGGGACTGTGCTCTGTGGACAAATCTTCCCCCGATTCCACGTTCACTGGATGAGAATGTAGGGAGACATCCTCAGACTTGCGACTGAGTGTTTGTTGTTGAATTTGAGATCTTTTCGTAACTGCAGTTTCTGTGTGATAGTAATGCACAACTTTGTGAATGAAGTCATTCATTCACAAAGTTGTGAATGACTATTACAGTATGCACTGCATTGCAAGCCCATTGGTCCACAGTGTGGACCAATGGGCTTGCAGCTGATACTGTAAGCTGTCATTGGGCAGGCAGTAGCAGAGGTATGTGGGTGGATTTACTGCCCGCTGATGATGGCGGGGGGGCTGGGTAGGCTGGAGGTCCTCTGTGGGTGGAAGGGTGGGGGGTGCCACGGACTACCAGGAAATATGCTAAGTAACTTTTATGGGCGATCAGGGTTACTGGTGCAGAAAGAGTTACCACTGGACTACTAAGGAGATCTTTTAATAACATTATGGGTGATTGGAGTTATGGGAGGGAGGGGTACCACTACACTAACAGGAAATTGATTTAACAACAGTACAGGCAATCTCGGTTACAGATGGGGGGGGGTACCACTAGATCACCAGGGAATGTTGTGTATGCACATTATGGGTGATCGGAGTTATGGGAGCTGAGGGGGTACCACTAGACTACCAGGGAGCTGCTTTACAGTATTTTCCGAGTAATTGGTGTTACGAGTGGGGAAGGGGTATCACTAGACTACCAGGGTGATCTTTTGTCAACATTACGGGCAATCAGGGTTACGGGATGGGGAAGGGGCTACAACTGGACCACCAGGGAATATAACATCTGTTCTGTCAGGAGATCAGGGCTATGGGTTGGGGACGGGGTACTACTGCGGTCCTTGGTACAGGGACTGCATGCTGTGCAGGGTGCCAGGTGCATTTCGCTGGCCGGCTCTGCTCAACACATGCAAATGGGGCTATACTGACATGGAAATGGCCCCATTTGTACCTTGCATGCATAATGGCCCCATTTGCGTATCCAGGTCTATTGCACCTGGCGCAGCTCCAGTTGTGCTGGCGCATTCCCATTCCAGGTATGCAGGCCTGCCTGCGGGATGCACCAGCGCATTGTATTTGTGCTGCATGCATTCTCTGACATATTCAGAAGAGATGCGTCACGGCACATCTCTTTTGAATATATCCCTTTGTTGCTCCACTGCAACTCAGTTGCGCTGCGCAGCCACTTGCACCATTGCCGAGCGCAGTTCTGAATATGGGGCCCAAGGACTACATGGTGCAGAAACTTGTGGGGATAAAAAATATAAAACCTTAGATGCCACATTAAACAGCCACTATAAATCTGTGGTGCACTTACCAAGGGGCATTCCTGGTGCCCTGGTGAGAGCCGAAGGAGAACAAACAAATATACATCATTAAGTAAATATTATCATTTTAAAGTTTTGGCAGCAAATTAAAAAAAAATCACATATTATCAAAATATATGGTGAAAAAAGAAACCATGTTGAATCAAGTCAGAAATGGTAAATTGTGGCTAACCCATCTTAATAAAATCCTAGCAGTTCATAGGTTAAATTATTTAACTGATATTATGGACAGGGATAATACTGCATAGTTGTAATGAAAATTCTTAGCAAAACAGGTTTTTATTATTGAAAAGATGAAGACCGTACTAAAATCCAATCATTAAAAGTGTTAGACTGGTTGGTAGGAAACACTAAAGAACATAATCTGAAAGAACATCTGAATATTGTACAAAATTCACAACATAGGTTACTACTAACAATATACAGATTTGAAATGTTTTACAGTAATATAACAATGGTCCATTACAAAGGGAATAATGATTGACTGACTTTAAATTGCTTTTGTGGCATAAACTCCCCAGAAAATCAGTTACATATAGTGATGCACAAATTCTATGGTTGTGATACACACGTGTCTCCTTATATTCCACAAAGTTCTCTACTGGATTTAATCTCTAATTCAGAAACCCCCAAATTCTGGGAAATCTTGCATATTTCATTATGTTAGTCTCTAAAATAAGGAAAAAGGAAAAAATGACCACAGAACAAAGTGATATGAACCAAAATGAAAAGGTATAAATATGTCTGTATTGTCTCCATTTGTATTGTGAATATGTAAAATGTATTAACTTTTTTGTTACAGGACTTCTTTCATGACATATTTGGGGAATGCAAGTTACAGTACGCTGATCGTGGTGTGTAGGTAGAAAAACCTGAACCACCGTGTCTTGTTTACACTTTTTATAATTTAAAAAATTGAACTTTACAGATTCCTGTTCGTATCATGCTTTTTGTATTCATTCTGGATTACAGTACCCTAAGGAAGCTGAAAAAGGACAACAAAAAGAAAAACATTTTAAATGTAATTGAGGTGGACTTTCTTTTGTACCCTTGATAGTTGATATTTTCACACAATTTTATACCAATTTGTATTTAAAGTATGCTGTACTGGGATTTATCAACTATGTATAATGATATGTATATATACATAAATATATATAAATATATTTATAAAATGGGTAAAGGAATCTTCATCTAGTGGTTGGTTGAAACACATCACATGACCATGTGTATATCAGAGCGCAACCGCACACCTGCACTTTTACCCCCTTCAAAACAATTTTTACATTTTATTAGTTAGATAAACCACTCTGAGGTGTGCGGTCATGCTCTGATATACTCACACCTTGGGTGGTTGACCCACTCGGCCTGCGTACTCGTGCGTAACAACACACACCAAGGCATGCATATATCAGAGCATGACCGCACACCTCAGACTGGTTTATCTATTACAGATATATGTAACCCCCAGGTGGCACTATCTCAAGGGCTACTACCCCTGCCTGCTTAACTATGGACAGGTTGAAGGGTCTAGGTTCTGCGACGGGTGCCTCCACCCAGAGGTTAGGGTTTGCAGTGGTTAGACTAGCTTGATCACAGCCCTCTGGGACACAGTAACCCCCTTTGGCTCCCTCTTGTGGCTCACACAGTACATAGGAGTCACAGTCCCAAAACCCCACATGTACACACTGTTCACTCATAAGGTACCACTTACCATCGAGACTGATTCTGCAGCACGTCTCTGAGGACCCCCTGTAAAACAAGGTTAATCAACATACACAGCAAATGGCAATACTGTTTCCATAAGTACCAACACCACAGACAGTATATAGTATAATAACAACAAATCTGATTTATTTAGGGAACGGTAACATGGGAGAGGGGCAATCAGGTTGATTAGTTGTGGCCAAGTTCAAATCACAATACTGTGCACATATATATAGGGTCAAAAATGTCACTCTCTGTGTATCCAGGATGGGGGGGGGGGTCTAGCCAGGTCTGTTGCCCGGGGTTGGCTGGCAGGTGCAGATGGATGGGGCCCTGTAGGAGGAAAATAAATGCACAGTACCCAATTGTAATCAGGAGCTGGATGGCTCAGTCTATGAAGAGTTAAACAATAGGAATTAGGTGACATACTTGTGATTGATAACAGGCTGCAGGGGAATACCCCGATTTGTACTCACAATACTCAAGTTGAGAACCGGATGGTGGATATTCTCTGGATTGCCAGAAGTAGCAAGTCATGGAAACAGGGTCCTTGTGGCAAACCCTTAGGCAGTTGATAACTCATGGATTTAGTCTGAGACACACTGGGATTCACCCCCAACTTCACCACACAGCACACAGTACAGGGGGCATGAAATAGCGATTCCCCACAAGCTCCACGCACATTCATATGTAAAAGGAAAGTACTATACCCAGCAGGCTGCTCCTTGATCCCGATCACAATTGCTGCAAGATATCCTGGAGCACACACAGCAGCTTCGGTTCCTGACAGACCGAATGTGATTCAGCAATTTCTCCAGTCTTCTACAGGGTGAGCCTGGTTTCCACACTTCAGGTGCTTCTTTTCTGAATTCGGGTTCAGCCCGATTAACACACTCTAATGGCTGTAGGCTGACTTCAGGGCCTCTCACGCACTTCCCACGCAAACTTTACACCGCAGCAGCACAGAGCTCCTTCTCCTTACACAGTCAAACCGAATCTGACTCTCCAGCCTTAGTACAGGGCATTTCTCTTAGGTTCCAACAGGTCCAGTTGGTGGATTCGGCTGTCAATCACTCCAAAGCACCCTCTGTTGGTGCAAAAAGGTGCCAAGGTCCAAACTACGCTTCCCAGAATCACTAGCTATACATTCCCCTTGTAAACCGGCTCCATAAAGAGTCAATATTCTGGTTGGTCCAAGCAGTCTACATTTTAGGGCTGCCTTAACCCAATTGGCCCAGCAGAACAGTTTAGGTCCAAAATGGAGGGGCAACACACACAGAGTCCCAGCTGCAATAAAGGCAAGTTAGACAAACTACAATTTTGCTAATGCTTTAAATAATTACAGGCAAACAGTTACAGCTTTCAGATGGGCTCCCTTTCCACATCCAGCACCCACAAAATGGAGCGATTACTCCGCAGCTCAGGCGGGATTCAAGCAGGGAAACACCAGCCCCCCCCGGAAAAGCATTAATTATATCTGCAAGCAGACAGCTCTTAAAGAAACAGTATGTGGAGGCTCTACCAGCACTCACAGTGCCATTCTAGCGGCTTAAACACTGAGCACCAGCAGGCAGGGGAACACTTAGGCAAGCTCCTAGGAGGCTTTTAGGAACCCCCATTTGTAGGGGGTTTTATATATATATATATATATATATATATATATATATATATATATATATATATATATACACACACACCACACACACATTCCTCTTTATATGATGTTTTTAAACCAGTAATAAGTAAATGTTGAACTTGTAAATGAACTTGAACCTCTTTTATGAAAACAGGATATAAACCAATTAAAATCATCTTCCTGTGTTCTCCTGGGGCTTGCACTGGCTGAACATATACCAGTTTAAGGTACAGTATCTGTGCCTCCCACCCAAAATGTTAGTTACAATGCAGCCCTACCAGTAATTCCAAGCATTATATGTACTACAAATCTTGGTGAGCATGCCTGCTATCATGACTGTAGGTACAAGTGAAATTAATTACCTTCACACCAATGTTCGTATTCAGCAGGATGGTATTGGTTTTCCGTTCAATGTAGACATATGGCTCCTTGAGATAAGGCAAGTCTGCGGTCTGATAGTCCACCTTAGAGGTTGAAAATATATCAGTAACTGAATGAAACAGATTATGACAATGGTCTTAAATCCTTGTATGCTAACACGTTCCTTGGCAAATTCTACAAATACCCATGCGTCATTTGATCCCACCTTTGACAGTATCACAGACAGTGTCTGCAACATGACAAAAATTTGAATTACATACTTATCATAATTCTTGATCTTCCAGAATATCTTCAACAATGATTCACGCTAGAAAATCTCAGCAGGAGGCACTAGGACCCAGTGGGAGCCAGACATTTTCAGAAGGCTGGTGACCTGGTAGGCACAACTTGTGCACAATATCACAGGTCAATTCATGCACCCACTGGTATACAGTGGCACCAGCCCCCAGCTGCCTCAGTACCTTTTTTGTTAAGGAGGCGAGAAGCATAACCTAACAAGTAACTTATGCACTTCATCTAAGGGCATACCATAGCCCTGGTGGCCTGCATAAGAAGGGCCACTAAATCAAGTAATGCAGTGTCTTCACATCTCAAACCACTATGAAGGGGTGAAAACCACAATAAAACAGTACTGGAGTGATTCCAGGGGATGGCGGGTAAGGAAGGGTGCCTGGTATTTGTGTTCACATGCTCACTGTTTTCTAAAAAAGTCTACTGCAGTAGCATATCTGTCTTTTCTCTGCTTTTTCTCTTTCTGTAGTGCCCCATTTTCAGGTTGGCCACCTGAGCGCAAAATGGATGCTTCTTTACTGTATTCTTTTTCTAGCGGTCTAGTGCTTTTATTTTTTCCTTTCTGCTCTGCATAGGAACAAATACCAGCCTCCCCTTGTCTCATTCACTGAAGTATAATGTGTTTCAAAATCATAGCTTAAGCACAGGAGCTTGTGCTGGACCTACTCGAACCTGCGCATGAGACTGTGGGTGTAGCTGCTGGTCTTAATATGTTTTGTGTTTGTTTAGAAAGCCCTGCTCCCAGACCACTAAATAAAGCAAACTTTTTAGAGTTCAGAGCATGAAGTTTACAGCACAAAGCACCTTACTGGGCAATTAGAATTCAGAAGCTGTGTGCTCCGTGCTGTGAGACTGCAAACTATTACACACTCTGAGACACTGTGTGTGGCAGTCTGCAATATTATCCCCAAAGTTCATGCTGTCTGTGGTTTTGGTTAAGTTAGCATAAGATAGTTTAGCCCTTTTTATGTTGGCTTGCTGCGCGTGTGCGCAAGTCAACATCTTGGGAGAGTGCAGATTTGGGGGTGCGGCCGCTGTTGGGTGAATGCAGGGCACGCATCAGTAGGTGCGTCCCTCATTCCTCAATCAGCCTGCATGCCGGCGCCACATCATGCATGCTAATGTGGCGAGCACATCTAAGGAAAGGTCCGTTGCAATCCGAGCAAAGGTCATCAGACGCAGCGGAGCCTTCCTGCATGCTGCCACATTAGCAGCATGGCGGGCGGCCTACCCAACTGCCAAGTAAGGGCGTAGCTACCCTGGCACACCATGGCATGCTGCAGCAGATCACAAGGGGTAGCGGGAGCACTGGCATGTTTGCATTCCTTTGTTTGCATTTTTTTTTCTTCGCAGGCTTTCCAGCGGCTCTGAGAGGCTTTTCTAATATTTTAAGGGATGAAGGGTGGGGTCTAAAACTGTGACGTGACCCCATTGGACCTGATTGAGAAATATGTTGGCATTTCAATCAGGTCCGCTTGTGAAGAAAGAAGGCATGCCTAGTAAGGCGGTGGGTTGGGCGGGCTTTTTAAAAGCCCATGGGAAAATTAATTCAGTCTGTTGTTTAGAGTCGTGACTCGGGACTGAAACGGCATCGGGGAATTGTGTAGAGGAGCAGAGCCTGCTGAGGATGACACAAGTCCGAATACAGCCTACCTACCTAGCTAGCGCTGAGTCAAGACTGGTGGCAAGAAGACAGAGAGCTGAGCAGCGCACGTACGGCATGCCCATAATCGAACCGGAGTAGAGCCTAAGACTCAAAGACTGAGAGGGCTGCAGCTGCGGTGGTGAGTAAGTAAAGTTAACTGCTGTCCAAGTTGAAGCCTAGGACTGGGAGCTGAAGTCAGCTTCTTTCACTTCACTGGTGTGTGGTGGTCAGGTGGTAGGTTGGTTTCTGCTCTGCTGGTCGTTGATGGACTCCGGGCTGGGTGGGTCGGATGGGTGGAAGCCGCCGCGGTCATCCGGACAACTAGTGCAAGCTACACTACTGCGTGCAACTGTGCAAGTGCAGACACTGATTGTAATTGTAGCTACCTATGGCTGTGGTTGAGCAAGTGGTGCAAGCCGTCAGGATCTGGAGCGAGTTGGGTCCGAGAGAGTGCACACGCCAATGAGTTCTTCAGCTTCAGGAGGAGTTGTTGGGAGAGACTGACTGAGTAGAGAAGCGCCATTGCCGGTAGACTCGGGAGAGTGCTGCCGCCTAACACCACCTTGGCTTTGCTGCCTGCTGTGTCAGCTGTTTTAACAGCTTGGTCAAATCATGGATGCTCTGCCTTTGAATCTGATCTATTCTCCTCTCTGACTTCTCCAAGGGAGCTTTGCTTGCCACTGCACAGCACCACAAGCCAGTTCAGGTCAGGTGGAGTTGGCGGGAGTCAAACGGAGGGAGGCTGGGTAATGTTGTGCTGCACCTGTGCTCCATCATGCCAGTCATACTCTCCTCTCTCTCCCACTGTCCAGGTCAGGACTCCAGAAAGAGCTGCACTCCACTGAGTGATTCTGCATTTCTGAGGGAGAAGAGAGAGCCCACCCTCAGGTGTACATCACACACTGACTGCTGTGCAGACCAGAGACCACTCCACCAGCAAGGCACTGACCACCTTCTCATCAGTGAAGTGATCATCCACCAGCATTCAGCTCAGTCTCAGTCTCAGTCAGGTACTTCTCTAGGGGTTAATATTCAGTGACGTGTTGCTTATGTTTAAAACTGTTATTTTTTTTTGGCTGGTGGTGGTAAGGGGAGACTAACACCCTGGCTTTATTCAGTGATTCTGATGAATAATACGGGGGCTTTATTTTTTTTCATTTGAAATTCCCATTAGACAGGATGGACAGATAATATGCAATATCTCATTTTTGTATAAGAGTGGAGCTCTTGGTACAGCAAGGTGCAAGAAAGTGATTTGTTTATAGTGCAGTGCATGTTGAATTATGCATCAGGGACTGGATAGCAATGTTTTTTTTATACACTTGAGGTGTTATACCACATAGTTCTGGAGAATGAAGCAAAAGTTTTTTCAGGTATCAAACACAGGGCATGTAAAAAAATAAAACATACTGTATGCTGCTGCCCATATTGTGGTTTTTTTTGTTATAATTACTACTTCCTCTTGTGACTTGAGGGACTGTTCTCTCACAGTGAAGTTAGGAGTGGAGGAATATACTAAGGAAACTGTCACCTAGGATTTTCTGGTGAAACTCTACTATGGTAACTGTCACCAAGGGTTATTCTGGTGAACATCAGATTCTATGTTTCTATGCATCTACTAAATAAACTCTGACCTAGGATTATTTTAGTGAAACTCTATTAGGGGAACTGTCACCTAGGGTTACTCTGGTGCAAATCTATAAGGAAAGACAGTCTTCTAAGTTTCTTTTATTCATTGATTCAGTTAAAAATCAATAGGACTTTTATTCTTAGGTGCCACATTTAATTTTATGCTCAGGTATGGTCTGGAGTTAGTCCTGATTCTTTCGTGTCGTGGTTGCTTGCTAGTTCAGTTTATGATAGAAGAAAAGCGGGGTTAAATGGTTGGATGTCCAAATATGGGTGAGAACACTGATAAGAGCCGTGTAACACCGAGACATTCAATGCTTTTTATTATACATTTAAAAACTGCTAAAGCAGACTCAAAATGGAGGAAAAGGTACAAGACAGAAAAAAGGGTACTCAAATTAATTTTTAAGGTATAGATATAACTTTTTTTGCCATAATATAAACTGCTACAGAGAAAGAAAGAGGGAGAAAGGGAGCTGGAGAGATAAAGTTTGCCTTTCACGAGGACAAGGGTTTAGTTTATTTTTCATTTTATCAAGAGAAACTAAATAAAGCTAATTCAAGTTAAGGCTATTTGAGATTGCCCTCAGTCCACACCGTGTACATCACTGACCGAGGTGCAGTGACGAGACCATCAGCATTCAGCGGAGTCTCAGTCACGTACTTTTCTAGGAGGTAATATTCACTGTTGCCTGTGTTTAAAACTTAGTGTTACTTTAGGGGTGGGAGGCATTCAGCTCAGCACAAGCTGGGCATTTTTCTGGGGGTCAATATTCAGTTTTGCTTGTGTTTAAAACTCAGTGTTACTGGGGGGTGGGGTGGGGGAAGGAATCAATGAGACATGGTTAAATCTTTTTCCTTGGGCTCTTTGAAACTGAGCTGAGTGCTGACCAGACTTGGGGTGGTGGTCATGATTGAAACCTGGGAGCTGGAGGGATAGAAATCATTGTTCACTGACTGTTACTGCTGGCAAATGTCTTAACATTTCCAAGTCCGAGAAGTATATTAAAAGTAATGAACTACATTTTTTTGGCAGTTTAAATTTGCAGTTGTCAGAACCAGGATAATGCTCATTTGCTAATGTGTTTAATTTTTATTACAGAAGTGCTCGTTCTAATACTACAAGTCCACAAACAAAATAGCATTATCCAGGTGCTGACTGACTGCTACAAAATTAGGTAGCTAAAATGTGCAATTCATCATTATTTTTAAGTACTGCTTGGAAAGGAGGCTTTTTTGGGGATAGGTGTTTAATTCATTGTTCTAAGTGTGTAAGTGTGTGGCAGTGGTACAGAGGCTTGTCACAATGCAATACTGTAACCAAAAGCCTGTCAGTGTGGTGTGGTGTGGTGGCATGTCTAGTGGTGTTTGTGGATGGACCTCTGTGGGACTGCCTACTTTGATGTGGTACAGAGTCCTGTCACAATGCAATATTGTAACCAAAAGCCAGTCTGTTAGTCTGAAACCTGTTGGTGTGGTGGCATGTCCACTGTGGTGGGAATGGACCTTTGTGGGACTGGCTACCTTGATGAGGTACATAGCCTGGTCACAGTGCAATATTGTAACTAAAAGCCAGTCTGTTAGTCTACCACCTGTTGGTGGTGTGGCTAGAGGTCTGCTGGTATATAATCCAGAAAATTATGTTTGCTTCGGGAAAGTGGGCAGATGGGGGGAAGGGTAGCCCATCCTTACGTGGGGTAGCAGTGACTCTACTTGGTGTGCAGATCTGAAATTCCTGGCTACACCCCGGGGTGCCTAATCCCCCAGCTGGTTTTCTACACAAATTTGCAGATGGGGGAGCCCACTCCCCACTTGCATAGAGCAGCCCCCCATTTTCTATATGCCGAGGGTGGTGCCCAATCCCCCTCGGTTCTTGCCTCCTCCCCTGCTTTCATTGTGTGCCAAAAGGGCAGCCCACTCCCTGTCAGCATAAATCAGCACCCCTTCCACACTTCTTATATGCCAAGGGGGGTGCCCAATCTCCCTCGGCTCTTGCCTCCCCCCGCTGTCATTGTGTGCCGATGGAAGTGCCCAATCCCCATCAGCATACATTCACCCCCCCATTGTCTGCCAACGAGGGTGCCCAATCCCCAGTCAGCTGCAGTACCCCCCCAAAACAGTTAGGTAGCATGCTGGGAGCCCACCCCAGTGTGCCAAGTTCCCTGAAAAACAAAAACTGTCCTGCGATGTATTTTATTTTTTTACTTCCCTGTAACAAAAAAATGGTCCCTCGTAGTCACCTACCCCCCACCTGCACCCACCTACCCACTGCATCCCCTGCCTCCCCACAACACTCCCTCACCCCATACTTACTTCCAGAGTCTGGCACGACAATCTTCGGTGGACTGGGAACACGTCTGCACTCTTCAAAGCCGACCGCAAACTGAGGAAATGCCGGTAAGCTGTATAATGGAATGAATAGGGTTTTTTCAACTTTGCTGCATATCTCAAGTATTTCTTGGAATTTAGGCACCAAATTTTCATCACGGGGTTTTAGGGGCCCCTCCTCATGAATTCTATCACTGTCATGGCGTTAATCGGCCTCGAAAGGTGATTTCACAGTCAATGCGCAAAATCACCTTTCGGGACCCTTTAACGAAATGACAGTGCCAGTGTTTATGACATGGCCTCTCAAAAAGCCTATGTTCCAAATTTGGTGGAAAAAATCCAACAAATGCCTGTTTTACGAGCGTGCATTGCGCAGTTGCTACGCAGGCTCGTAACTTCGCACATTCGCAATATTTTAAAGCCAGATTTTCAGCATTGTCATTTTTTTGCACCTCCTTGTGAACAGTATAGCTGTCATTTTCCACATCCTGCCCAAAATGTGTTTCCACTCTTCTGGCACACAACAGCACAGTCGCTGTGGGAAATCAGTGCTTGGGCCAGATTATGAAAATGACAGTGACACAGTTCATGAGCAGAGGTCCTAAAATGCCTATGTTGAAAATTTGGTGATGATATTCCATAAAATGACTGTTACGAGCATGTGTTGGCAAATTGCACGTATGCTCATACCGTCATGCATTTGTGATATTTTCACTCTGGATTTTCACCATTGCCATTTTTCCACACCTCTTGATGAACAGTACAGCTGTCATTTCACACGTCCTGCCCAAAATGTGTTTTCGCACTTCTGACGCAGAACAGCATGATCGCTGTGTGAAATCACTTCTTGGGACACTTTGAGAAAATAACAGTGACACTGTACATGAGCAGAGGTGCTAAAATGCCTACGTTGAAAATTTGGTGCCGAACGTGCATAAAATTGCACTGTTGCAAGCGTGCGTTGAATATTTCCCACGCACCCTTGTAACTTCGCAAATTTGCTATATTTACATGCCACATTTTCAACACTGACATTTTTGTTACACCTCCTTATGAACTGTACAGCTGTCATTTTTCACATCCTGCCCAAAATGTTTTCCTGCACTACACTACCAAACACCCAAAGGGACACCCCAATGCCTGTCAGTCTCTGCAGGGTGGGGGTGGGTTGAGATCAGTTCAATACTTCACTGCCATTCCTATTATGCATCTCTAACTCCTGCACTACCAATGCCAATGCCAGCAAGCCAACATTCGGCATTGACAAATGCTTGTTACTTTAGGGTTGCTGTCATTGTAAAACAAACAGCCTTTCACACTACTGGAACCTGAAGTTCACTCCTACCTGAAAACACAGGGACTGGGTGTGGTGCTCACACTGGGGCTGTTGTTTCTGCTGTCTCCTTAGGAGGCAGCCGGCCCTTTCCTTCACTTAGTTAATTATTTATTTATTTAGTTTTTGTTGACTGGGTAAGTGCACTAGACAAATCCTGCCTATTTTCAGGCATGACCCAGAGGAGGGGGATACAGATGAATGCCAACTGATATTGAACCAGATTAAGCTGTTAGTAGAATTTTTTAGTGAATGAGGGAAATTTGGCCAGGACACCGGGGAAATTCCCCCACTGCATGGCCAGTAGGGGGACTTGCTGTTGACTGACCGCAGGATCAGTTGGTAGCCTGCACTGCAGGGGGATGGATGGCAAGGAGCTACCGGAGCAGCCGAGGGCTGCAAGTGAGACGGTGACTATGGCTGTACAAGAGGAAATTACCCTGGAGAATAATGAAATGGAAGATGTGGAGCTATTTGTTTCTATGGATGACTTAACAGATTTAGCAATGGTGAGCAGTGGCTCTGCTACTGTGCAAATCTTACCAGAGGTGAGAAATTTACAATTGAAACTGGAAGCCCTACGTAGAGAACAGAGGACTGTAGCGGAGCAATTGAATGATTTAAGCAAAATGGAATCTGTGAAGCTTACCAGGTCGGAAGAAGATTCGACGGCAGTATCTGAAATTAACCTCCCTGACCAAATGAAATCTCCACTGGTTTGCCATGCCTATGGTACCGCTGAACATGATGATATCGGTCAAAAGGATACGCAAGACGTGGCTGGCAGTTCTTTGGGAGTAAAGTCCCAGTGCCGAGAGCCGATGGAGAGGACAGCAAGCAGGAAGAGTGTACCACCTGATTCAAGGTTGCACAACGACGTCCTGGAGGAAGAGGAAGTCATACAGTTTTAGTGATGCACAGAAGAGTCCTGTATGGAAATTGTCCGTATTTACTTTTCGAGCTAATACTGGGGCTGCAAGTGAGAGTACTGAACCACTGAAACTCTGTGTTTTTCAAACGGATCCCGGGACACAGTCTGGAGTGTCGGAGTTTTCTTTTTCTAAACGCAACTGGATAAGGTAGGAGAGGAGGGAAAGGAGAAAAGAATGGCATTGACCTTTGCTAAATGACATTTAGTATTACCTGCTGCTGGGATAGGTAAGAAGCTACCTGAAAAAGAGCAGTGTGGGGGAGAGGAAATTCAAACCAACGCTGGGACTGAGCCTCTCAATGTTGATAACTGGTCCCCACAGAGAGCTCTCAGTGAGGCTGGTTGAACTTTGGACAGTGGGGCTTGGAAGCCCACTCCTGATTGGGACCTGAAATTAAACTTCTCCCAGAATGAACCAGCATGGAGACCCAAGCTACAAGACATTGCTGTTTTAAATGGGGTTAAGGAGTTGGTGGGTGGAAAAGAGGAGTCTATTCCTTTTGTGGTTTCATCTCCTGAAAGGCAGGAAGTAACTGCACCTGTGGCCGAGGTACAAGTAGAGGCACAGGCCCAGAGGGAGGCAAGGGGGAAGAAACCATTAATGTCGGAATTGTTTTCAAAAATTAAACAGGATGCTGCACCTCGCAGAAATGCAGTGCGTCTTCGTTACAAAGGAGGTTTAGGGGTTAGACCTGATAGACAATATGTGGGTAAATGTTTGTTGAAAGATTCTTTGCACTTCTCTCCTAGGGAAGTGTTTGCATTTATTAATATTTCTGGGGAAGACAACTTTGACGTTCATTTTCGTTCGGCGTAGGCTCTTGACCTTTCTGGGAAAGATATACTCAGGTTAAGTTTTCCCCCTCTGGACGCCCTTTTTTGTGATACCTTTAATGAAACCTTTAATAAAGTATGTCACTGTTATGTTTAGGAACGAAGGGGTTCATATCAATGATATAACTTACTGGTTAGGCCAAAAATGTGAGATTTTGAGTTCCCCAGAAGCAATTCTGGATGCGGAACAATTTTGGACAGGGGGCTGGTGGTTTAAAGTTAAACTACGACAAACAGATGCAGGAATTGAGCACATCCCAAATTCCATTATGTTAGGAAGGGATAGAGGGGTGTGTTTTTATGCTGGACAACCTCGGGCTTGTTATAAATGTGGTGATAAAACTCATTTATCAAGTTCCTGTGACAAACCAAGATGCGATAACTGTGGAGAAGTAGGACATATTACCATTCAATGTGCTAACTTCACAAAATGTGATCTCTGTGACGAGACAGGCCATGTGTTTGCAGACTGTACATGGGCAGCCAAAAATAAAGGGTGTTGTGGTAGCCCAGACCTATTAATACAAAAAGCCCAGGATTTGATAATAGGGGAAGGTCACGTGGGTCACGTACAGCCAGTTGAAAAAGTACCTTTGGTTATTGAGGTGAGTGGGGATGGTGTAGAGGTGGAAGATTTAGTGAGTCTTGACCAGAAGCCTTCGGAACGTGTTACAGTAGGAATTTTGCCTGTAGAAGGGAAACAACCACAGGAGTCCTTTAGGGCACCTGTGGTGTCTGCAGTTAGACGGTCTTTCAGAAATATTAAGGCCCTTCCACAGCAGCTTGCCATGGATGTAGAAACAAGTAATTCTTTTACCTTGTTATCAAGTCAGTGGGGGGAATTGGATATGGATTGCCCGGATAATGATTCACAGCAGACGTTGGACAGTCTGCCTTCTCCATTAAGAATTCAGGAGGATTATAAGGGGAAAGAGAAGAAACAATGGAAGAAAGATAGGTGATGGGCTGTAATTGACTTTACCTGATGCAATTTAGGTTAGGTTCAGTGAATATTCATAGTATATTGAATTATAAGAGATGGCAGATAGTTTATGACTTTGTTCATTCTAATCAGATTGATGTCTGTTTACTACAAGAAACATAGATGTATACTATGGAACAAGCCAGGTGTTTTCAACGAGAATGGTGCTGGGGGCCTTCGTATTGGTCTTTTGGCCATTAGTCGCCGGATGGAATAGGGTTTCTATTCCATTCTTATGACTTCTCTTTAATTAAATTGATGGATCTGATACCGGGATGGTTAATGATTTTAGATGGTTTGTGGAAATCAAGATTGTGCCGGTTTATTAATGTCTATGGGTCACAGCTCAAGGCAGAAAGGGTGGTGCTCTGCAATATGTTACAACCTTATTTACTGACCTCTTCTGAGGTGTTTTTGTGTGAGGACTTTAACTGTGCATTAACAGATGCTGGTGATCCAATGGTGGGAGTGGGTAGGGAAATTTACTGTGATACTAGGGCTTTACACAAACTGGTACACTCAGCGGGTTTAATAAATGGGAGTAGTAAACAACGTTCAGGGCCTAAATTTACTTATAAAAGGAACCGGTTTACTTCCACGATAGATTATATTTTTTTATCTGACAAAATTCCCTTTACATTTGAAACATGTCCTGTGGCCTTTTCGACCATCTCTTGTTGCTATGTACCATTTCTCCTCATGCCAGACTGATAGGTGAAGTGAGATGGAGAGTTGAATCCTCTAGTATTAAACTCTAGGGAGGTACTGGATAGAATTCAAGCATTACTGATGGCAAGGCTTTCAGTAGCCTTTTTATATGACTCTATGGGCGAGTGGTGGAAAGATTCTAAGGAAGACCTTTGTCGCCTATTAAAACAACAAGGGAAGGCTAAGGCAAACAATGATTTTCTCCAATATTTGAAATTAAGACAGCAATTATATTATTTATTTTAGGTAGCCAATACTTCTACTTTGGATTATAGTTCGTAGATTAGGTTACTAAAAGATCAACTTTTGGAGGTTCGGTATAATAGGGCTCGGACCCTTACTGCTCTTCTACAATATGGGGTTAAGAAACAGCCGGAGGGTGATCCATATGATGCCTTTAAAATTTATACACAATCTACAAACTTAGACGCCCTCCGAAATGAGGTGGGGAATTTGGTACAGGATCAGAAGTCACTTCAACACATAATTAGACAATTTTTTTTGGACTATAAGCCAGTGATGGCCCCAGATGACCAGGACATTTGGGGTTTTCTAACCCTGATTAAGGTACCACGACATGTATTTGATACATTAGTATTGATCCAGCCTATCACTACACAGGAAATAATCACGGCCATTAAAAATCAAAATAAGGGAACTTCTCCTGGGATTGATGGTCTGACAGCGGAAATATATAAAGCTTTTCCAGTGGAATTTGCAAATTGTTTAGTGTTAGTTTTTAATGCTTTTACGGGACAACCAGATTTTCCAAGTTGGTTTGCCGAAGGGCTGTTGATTTTTTTATATAAATCGGGAGATACATTTGAATTGAATAACTGGAGACCAATTACACTATTGAATTCCGATTATAAACTCTTTATGAGCATTCTGAATACCAGATTAAAACAATTTGATGTCAAAGTTCTTTCCCCATTTCAGTTTTGTGGAGTGCCTGGAAAAAATATACATCAGGCTCATATGGTCCTGAGAGACGTTGTGGAGCTAGCCAGTTTTCAAAGGATTTCAGGATGCATTGTCTCTGTAGACCAGATGAAAGCATTTGATAGAGTTTACCATCCATTTTTATTTGCAACCTTGAGACATTATGGGATCCCAAAAGTTTTCTTAACCATCATTCAATCAATTTATAATTCAGCTATTACCCACCCAGTGATTCAACTGGAGATCGGGGGAGGGTTTCATGTTCTGACAGGGGTACGTCAAGGTTGCCCATTGAGTCCCCAGTTATGTGCTTTTACAATTGATACTTTAATTAGATCATTAACACAAATCCCTCATTGGGTAGGGATAGGTTGGGCTTCTGGTGAGGATAGGTTGTATGTACAAGCTTATGCAGATGATTTGTGTGTTTTTTTCTCTGATAGTACACAAGTAAGGGTTTTTAGACTTTATGGATGATTATGCTTTGTTAGCAAATTCTACTATAAACAGGAATAAGAGTAAAGGTTTGTTTATAGGTACGGATGGTCTACCAGAACTCATAGTACAAGGTATTCATATTTCTTGTGACCCGATAAAAATTCTAGGATTATTTCTCGGACCAAAAATGTGCAGACCTTAATTAGGATTAGCATTGACTTCAATAGAAAGAAAAATCAATATTTGGAAACAATGGAAATTGGATAAAATTAAACGGGTTTTGGTTATTAAAAAATTTGTTGTTCCAAAGTTGTTGTATACAGCACTGATTTTTCCTGCCACTGTACTTGGAAACCAGAATATATAGTTTATTTTTCCAGATGTTATGGGGTAGTAGACTCAATCCGATTAAAAGACAATTTACATACCTAGATAAAAAGAAGGGAGGTTTAGGGATGATAGATCCGGTTATTTTTTCCACCTTATTTATTTCAACAAATGTTAAGTTAGGTTGGGGGGTACCCACGGAAAGATTTGGGATGCTACATCGCCAGGTGATGGGGCGGTATTATGGTTGTTGGGATGAGAGACCCCCGAAACCGATTCCTACATTGTTCCTGCCGACATATTTTATACCTATTACAAAAAAAGTATTTAAATGGGGGTTGGTAGCACAGATGGTTAAAGTTAGTACGGGTTCACAGTTATATAAATCAGTAATGCTTCAACTATATCCTAGTGAACCAGTGTTTAAGAACTGTCCTCTAAGGTGTGTGGATATAGTTTTAAGTAGATTAAACAACCCAAGGTTACCTACTTATATGTGGGAAACGCTATGGCTTATAGTATATGGCCGAATTGGGGTACGAGGGAACGCCAAACATAAACCAGTACAGGAAAGAAATTGTCCATTTTTGGAGTGTGTGGCACAAGAAGAAATGGTTGATCATTTTCTTTTTAAGTGTTCCTATGCTATGTCTCTGTGGAAATTCTTGGCAGTACAATGGAATATGAAATGGTTAGAATATATGGACTATGATACATTAGTACTGGGTCATTCTCCACAGTTTCGGTTAGTATATCATGTTGACACTTTACAAATCTTCTGTAGCACGTTGATATACTACTTGTGGTAAGCTAGGTGCCAATGGGTGCTATATCAAAAACTGATGCCCCATGACACTGTCCGGAGGTTGATTCACGGGGCAATGAACAGGATTTATATTCGAGACACAGCACTCTTCTCCTCAAGGAAGGTGAAGGAGTGGTGGAAAGGGTTTTAGAAGTTTATTAAATATAAATAAGAAGTTAAGTAGTTTGCTTTTGTTCACATATGGATGGGTGGGTTATATATGGGGGAGGTCATGACTGCTAGCTGGCAGTATGTATAGGATAGTATTAGTCAGATATGCAACGTTACATGACAGTATGACCTTTTGTTACATTCTATTTGGGGGGTTTATTATTACTTCAGAGGAGGAAAGAGAAAGAAAAAAAAACTTTCTTAGGAGGTTCCTTCGTAAATATATGGCAGTAATACTTGCTTTGAATTTTTTTTTGGTTTAAATATTTGTTAGTATGGCTTCACACTATGGGTATTTATTGCATTTTTTTCTTGATGTATAAGGGTCTGTGGAGTGAATCTCACACTGTATGTAATTATTGAATTTTGATGTTATTCTAATAAAATGTTCCCCTACTCTTTTCGATAAGTGCCATGGGATCTTTAACATCCACCTGAACTACCACCAATCCAGGCAGATGGGCCCTCGGTTTAATGTCTCATCCAAAAGATGGCACCTCAGAAGTGCGGCACCCCTCTCATGCTGCACTATAGTGTCAGAACTGGGATATTAACCCAAGTGCCAGATGCGGGAACTGAACCCACAGCCCTCTGATCTCCCGGCCTCAGAGGCAAGTGTGCTACCTACTGAGCCACTGACACTGCGATAGAGTTGGGGGAAGGGGAGGAGCCCCCTGTTCCTGCAGCAAAATTGTTTTTCTGTCATATTGTTTTGTTTTACGAACTTTAACATTAGCAAACATGTATAAAGGTAATTCATTCAGTTGAGCGCATGGTATCAAAATAATAAAATGACTGTGGGCTTTTTGCTGTAATAGTTGGTTTGAGGGAGGAGTCAGCAACAGTCACATGTTTTTGCTCTACTATAAATGAGGTACCCTTTCAGGAGACCTCAGATTCATCTTGGGATCAGCTGGTTACTGACCTCTCTGTTTAGGTCTGCTCCTTTCCAGACCTGTAGCCAACTCTATGTGCTGGTGAGGTGACTATTGCTGCCTGTACCTCACGAAAGCAGGAGTTGAATACTATTTGATGTTGTTTTTGTTCATTTTGTAGTTTGTTTGCCGAAATGCGGTTGATTTTGATGGCTTTTTAAGTTCTTTTTTGTCTGCAATAAATTTCTGGTCTGGCAATTGCCTTTCCAACACCTTACGTCTTTGTGTCAGTGTCCATCAGCACACCCACAAACCACGACAGCAGGGTATGTGAATCAGTGGTGAAGATATTCTGGAAGATCAAGAATTACAGTTAATGCACAATTTTAATATCTCTCAAGAATCAGACTCCACCACTGGATCCCACCAGTGGGCCAGAGCACTAAGCTCACAAAAAGTCCCCCAGACTAGGGCGGCCGAAGTTCAGGGCTTACTCAGGCTAGTCATCCATTCAGAATTCTCCTGCCAAAAGTGGCATGCTGCCTGGCATGGCCATCTAGAGCACAGTGCTTGGTAAAGGTGTGCACTGTGCTCCAAGCTGCAGTTTTGCAAATCTCTCCACAAGGCACTTAGTGTATTTTTGCTAGGAGACTGGCAGCCACTCTGGTGGAGTGGGTGTGCTTGCTGCCCTTCAATTTAACCTGAGCCTTAGAATGGCAGTGGTGAAAGCAATTCACAATCCAGGCAGAAATCCACTCGATTGGGACAGGCTGCCCCTTTCAATTAGTATCAAAGGAGACAATGAGCTCTTTGGATTGTCTGAACCCAGGGACACTCTTCACATCCAATGAGTGGACAGTTCTCTCTCCCTCAATGAGGAAGTTGGCAAAGTAGGTAGGCAGAATTAGAGCCTGATTATGATGGAATTCTGGCACCACCTTAGTGCACAGCACTACCTTATCTTTATGGAAAGCAGTATACTGACGATCTGTAACCACAGCACAGATTTCAGATACTTTGTAAGCAGAGGTGACAGCAACCAGAAATGCTGCTTTCCACATCAGAAACTTCAAATCACACATTACAATCAGGTCAAAGGTCTTACAAGTGAGCATGTCCAGTACAAGGTTGATGTCCCAGGGAGCTGTATGTGAAATGACTTTAAGAAGCCTTTTAAACAGTGGAAGCTGTGCCAAGTAGAGGATACTAATGGGCATGTGCTATGCTGATATAGCACATAGGTGAACTGTTACTATAGAATACTGCAGGCCAGCATCAGAAAGATCCAACAAATACTCCAGAACCTTATCAGGCGGACACTGTAAGGGGTCCAGGTGGGTTTTGGAGCACCAGATGGAAAATCTTTTCCACTTAGCTGTGTATGTCTTCCCAGTGTAATGTTAACATGCAGTCAAAAGTATCTCAGAGACCCTCTGAGATACCTTGAACCTGGCGACTTCTATCTCTTCAGAAGCTAAGCCTGAAGATGAAGGGACAGCAGGTTGGAATGGACCTGCTGGCCCTGTGTCAGCAAGTCCATCCTGAGTGGTAGATTCCTCGGTATGCTGATAAAGTTTGTTCAACAAAGGAAACCGTATCTGCCAAGGCCAACGGGGGGACCACTAGGCCCATCTTGCATCTGTGCACTTCCAGCTTGAGCAACACCCTCTATGCTAGAGGGATTGAAGGGAACACATGCAGGAACAGATTTTTCCATTAGAGTCTGAATGCATCCTGAAACTAAAACACCATGTCCTGGATTTCTGGAGCAGAAACAAGCCAGTTTGGTGTTAGTGAGGATACAAAAAGATCCACATCTGGAGTTCCCTATTCATCATACAGTGATCTCATGATGTCTGGAGCTAGTGACCACTCGGGAGGATTGTCCTCTATTCAACTGAGCTCACCTGCCAGAGTGTTATGAACATTTGGCAGATATATTGCTTGGAGCAGGATCCCCTGCCCCAGGCACCAATCCCACACTCTCATCACCACCCTGCAGAGGACAAGAGAGTGTTATTCCTTGCTTGTTGACATAGTACATGAGGGACTTGTCTGTCTGGAGGAAAACTGTTTTGTGGTTGACTAAGTCCACCAAGATTTTTGCATCTCCAACACATTGATGTGGAAATTAATCTCTGACTGATTCCAGGCACATTGTATCGAAAGGCCCTGGCAGTGGGCTTCCCACCCCAACAGGGAGGCATCAGTGGTAAGAATCACCTTCAGTTCTGGTAGGGAGAAGGGTAAGCCCTAGAGGACGTTTGCCTTCATTCACCACCAAATCAGGGATCTTGGTCACCTGAATGGGGTAACTCTGAGGTTGTGATGCCTTTGACCATTGTGCACAAAGCATCTACTGGGATATCTTCATGTGTAGACATGCCAGGGGCACTGTGAACACTGAGGAGGCTATTAGACCCAGCATGCACTGCATTCAGTGGGCTTGTACTGTTTTGTGTTCCACAATGTAGTATGCCATCTGCAGAAATGCTCATAGTCTGCTTTCTTGAAGAAAGGCCAAAGCTTTGGTCATATCCAGAACAGCTCTTGTGAACAACAGTTCCTGGGAGGGTTATGGCTGAGAATTCAAAGGATTCAGCACAACTCCATGAATGTTAGGAACTGAGAGAAAGTGGCAACTCCCTGTTCTGTCTCCTGTTTGGATGGGCTTGAGATTAGCCATTCATCCAAATACTGGAACACTTGGAAGTCCCAGCCTTCTCAGGTGCACTACAAGCACTACAAAGCACTTTGTAAAGACTCACAGGAACAAGGAAAACCCAAAGGGCAAGACTCTTAACTGGTAGTGCTGTCCCAGCACAACAAAAAGAAGGTATCTGTGGTGTTTGGGGTGCACCAGTATGTGATGGTATGCATCTTGCATATCCAGGGATGCTAGCCACTCCTGAGGCATTAGGTAGGGTAGCAGAGAGCTCAGAGAAATAATTCAGAATTTTTCTTGATCCATGAATTTGTTCTGATTCCTGAGGTTGAGAATGAGACACAAGCCCCCTGGTTTCTTTGGAACTAGGAGGCAGTGGAAGTAGAACCTTGCGTTCAGTTCTGACTCTGGCACTATTTCTACTGCCCTGTTGCTCAGAGGGCCCACAACCTCCTGCACCAGAAGCTCCTTCATGTTAGCTGACAAACGGGGTTGCCTTCTCGGCGGATAGTCTGGAGAGGGTATCTATGAAATCTAGGGAATACCACTCTCAGATAACCCTGAGGACCCACTTGTCCATTGTGATGTAAAAGTGGGTCAGATGCTTCCATACTGGGAAGGAGATGCCCACTTCAGGCAGCTGAGGCAGGACTGGAGCCAGAGCCTCGGATAGTGGCACTAAGCAATTTTGGTGCCTGTGCCCTCAGCTGCACTTTCTTTTGAGGCTGGGGTGGTGAAGTTTTTTTTATTTTTTTTGGCTCCTTTGTATCAACCCGGAAAGGACTGCTTGTTGTGGAAATAAACACATCCCTTATCCATCTGGGGATTAAATGTGGCTGGTCTGAAGGTCTTAAGGGTTGTTTTAATTTCATTAGACTCCCTAAAAGACTGCTCCACCTGCTGTCCGAACAGGTAAATGCCATCAAAGGGAACATTCTTTGCCTGTTGTTGGACATCTTGGGTGAAGTCAGCAATGCAGCCAAGCATGCTACCAGATGCAGATGCTTGCAGGTGCAGAGCAAGATGCTGCATCAAAGGCATCCACAGAGGCTTTGAGCTGATGACTGTTGGATTCAATATCTTGTTTATCTTGTGGATGGGGAGGAGGGGAAGGTGGCCCTACAGGGGGACCTCGAGGCTCTGGAAAGATGGTCTAGAAAGTGGAAGCTGAGGTTCGATACAGGGAAATGCAAAGTACTCCACTTGGGGGCCAAGTGTACACCGGGGGAATGCTACAAGTCTCGATGGCTGAGAGGGACCTGGGAGTGGTGGTGGATGTCAAGATGAACAACTCGGAGACTTGTAGGAGGGCAGCAGCCAAGGCCAACAGGATGCTGGGATGCATCGCTAGGTGGATCACCTCCAGAAGGAGGGAAGTGATACTCCCTCTGTACAACTGCTTGGTGAGGCCGCACTTTGAGTACTGCATGCAGTTTTGGAGGCCACACTTAAAGAGGGACATTAAACTCCTGGTGAAGGTCCAGAGGATTGCAACCAAAATGATCTGGGGCTTGGGGGACAGGACCTATGGGGAGAGGCTCAAATAGCTAAATATGTACACATTGGAAGAGAGAAGGGACCGGGGGGACATGATAAAGGTCTTCAGGTACATGAAGAGGGTAAATGGGGAGCAACAGTCAGGGTGCTTTGAAGGAAGGAGGAGGGGCCACTAGAGGGCATAGGTGGAAGTTGGAGGGGGAAGATTCAAGGGAGAAAGGAGGAGGTGCTACTTCATTGAGAGGGTGGTGGAGCCATGGAATGCGCTGCCTAGGGAGCTGGTGGAGGGGTTCAAGAGGGGGTGGGACAGGTACAGGGGAAGGGTTCTGGAAGCAAAATCCAATGCACCGAGAATATCCGGCACTGGGAAGGAAGAAGCCAGAGAAGGCGAGGGGGGCAGCAAGGTCAGCACCCAGGGTGGGGGCTGACCAAATGAACAGACACAAAAGGCCATTAGGCCTATTCTGCTGGCATTTTAGTATGTTTAACAGTAAGCAGCATATCTTGTTTAACCAATTCCAACAAACAAAATGCTGTGCTCAAAAGCTATGAGGGGGTCGCTTACATAGGATGACAAACCCTTAATCTGAATACAGCTCCAAAACTGTAGCTGTTTAGTAGAACACGACAAGGCTTCCTCAACCAAATAGTTGGTTTATTAAAGCACCACTGTGGAAGCCCTAGCGCCTCTGCAAAAAATGCCTTCAAGGGGGCTTGTTACTATTTGATTGAGGAAACCTTGTCTTGATTGATTTTTCTACTGAAGAGCACTTACAATTTTGGAGCTGTATCTTGTTTAACCTCAGTCTGGCAGAGCCTCTCAAAAATATTTAAGTTTTCTCCAGTGGCTATACTCATACTTTGAAGAATAGCCCTGGTAGCTAGCTATCCTCATGCCAAAGGTGGCCGAGACATAGGCCCACTTGCCCATGGTGTCGCTTTAGCACGACTCCTTGTTTCTGGGGTGTGCAGTGACCTCCTTGGGTACTATAGCCTTGTCATTCTCAGTGAGAATAACAATGGCATCAGCTATAGGGTGAATGAAATACACTGACTTACTTTTAGGAGCAGCGTATTTCCTGTCCACCCGCTTGAGTACAGCTGCCACTGTAGCAGGCCTTCTCCAAACTGTGTCCAACAAGGTCTGTAAGGAGGGTTGGATAGGAGGAATCAGCCTGACTGGGATATTAGGTACATTTATAAATTCCAGTTAGAGTTACCTAGCCTGGTCTATGGCTGCTGGCTTGAAATCCAATAGTGCACGTGTATTTCTGAGAAGCACCTGGAAGGACAGGTCCTCCTGAGGAACAGACACAAAGACTGGGTTTGGGACCTCTGGACCATAACAAGAGTCATCGTCCCCACCGTCAAAGATAATGAGGTCAGGATCTGAGGCATCTCCCTCTACACTCTCCTTGCAGGGGGGGGTAGTAAAGGGAAGGGGATCATAGAGCTGACTGCAGAGCATGCAGCTGTGGCAACACCAGTAACACCAGACTGGGTCCCACCAGCCTACTGAATGGTGTTGGACTGGGTGGCCCTGCAGGCAGCACTGGGAGAGCTCTGGGTCCCATGTGCTCATATGGCGCCACAACTGACACTACATGACGGCGGCTCTGGCTCTGAGGGGATTGAAACTGTCACTGCATGTGGCATCACATACAGCACTAACAACCCAGTTGGCTCCAGAGTGACTGACTGTGGCACCAAGGCTGTCCCCATGCCCTGACAGGATGGAAGTGACACTACAAGTAGGACAGACGTTGTGGCACCACTTGTGGCAAGGACCCGGAGGCCTTTGCCACAGGTGAATGCACATCCAGGCCTAGCAGCATTGCCAGCAGTGTCAGCCCAGCTGGCCCTGATGGGTCAAAAGCCTACGCCAACAGTGGTGCCACATGAGCGAGACGCTGCACCCACTGCTCCACAAGGGCTGCTCAATGACTGAACTGTCCATCAGAGTTCTCCCTAGAAGACAGGGGAAGACTCCAGGTTGGAGACAGTGGCCCCACAGGCCTGGAAATCACTGACGTTGACAGCAATGGCAGTGGGGAAGGTTGTCCCACAGAAATCAAATTTCTTGCAACAGACCTTACAAAGGGCAACAGTGACTGTGCTGTTTTCTCCCCTTCTTGTGGGAAGAGGAAGAGGTTGAGGCCAAGCGGTGCCTAAATCCCAATGCCAAGAGTGTGTGTGGGATTGGGTTTGTTTATTTATCTGCTTCTGGTGGGTTGTCTTTCCTCCTGGGAACTGGACTGCCCATTGGTGGAACACCCATGGTGTTGTCCAGACACAGCCCTACTGCTGGAGCAGCTCCCCTCTTCAGGCTCCCTCCCTACCATCCATGGCCACTGACTGTTCACATGTGGTACGGCGGAGATAGAAATTGCAGTATTTAGGGAACAATTATTTTAAACTGACACAAAAATCTAATCAAATCGATAACACTGAAGAACGGAAAGCTGTTGTTGTATAGCTGGCAAAGTTGTGACTCCTGGTGGATGAGCAATGTCATCACTGATGTGCACTCAATGGTGGGAAAAAAGAACTGAGGCAGTTGGGGGTTGATGCCACTGTATACCAACGGGCATGTGTATTGACATGCAACACTGTGTACGTGATACCTACTGTGTCACCAGCTCTCTGAAAAGTTCTGGCTCCCGCACGATGCTAGTGCCTCCAGCTCAAACCCACTAATGGGAATTAATGGTGAAGATTGATTCTTGGAAGTTCAAAAACCCCTTGACAAAGATTACAGAACATAAATGTAGTTTTATGGGTGGTGATCTTTTAAACATGACCATCTCAGCCCAGTTTACAGGCAAGTGGCATCGTATCAAATAGGCATGTATTTTCTGCTACTGTAGACGGCAATGTCTGATTTGTTTTTTTCTTATAGATGGGCGCCTTTGATTCCTCTTCCTCTGGATGGTTAACAGCACAGTAGGCATTTAGGGAGGACCGCTGCTCTTACCTAATGATGTTGAAGCCTCTACAACTCCTGCAGTTGCTTCCTACTGGAGCACCAGCCATTGCCATAACCAGCAGCTACCATGGAATTTCAAAGCAGAAGAAAGCACAATCAGTAGCGTAGCAAATTCCCAGAGGGCCTGGGTGCAAGGCGATGGCCCCTCCCCTGTTTTGAATAAGCATCAAAATTATGATTTGGGCCCCTCAAACCTCGAGGACCAGGGAGCCACTGCACCCCCTGCACCCTTGTGGCTACACCTCTGAGCACAATCCTTTCACACTATGCCCCCCCAACTCCCCGCTAGTGTTATCTCAAGATCAGAATGTTTTAGTTACGCCTTACAGACGTACAGCCATACAGTAGCTCGTGTAACATGAATCCCTTTAAGGGGACAGGAAATTTCTGTGAATGTGCAGCTGCTTTTACTGTTCCTATTTTCAGAAACAACATCCCCCCGAAGAGGGCTGTGCCAACAGCTGTATGGGCCCCCCTACAAAATATGTTGTGGGGCCCAGTTCCCCACCAATAAATGTAAAATAACCATTAGCACATAGGACGTTTTTATAGGGTACATTTTTTTGTATCAGTCCTGCTGAACAAACATAGTTTGTCCATGCTGCCCCCTTTCTGACACCATGATCAATGAACTGAACAATGTAATGTGTTCCTGCTTCTCCTGGGGACAGCAGCACCAAGGTTAGATGTTTCGAGTAATGGGCTCAATTGCTTTTTCATTCTGTACTCCCCCACACCATGTGAAACTGGATATGGAATCTTCTGACACCGCTGCTGACAAACCCAACTTCAAATGGATAATCAATTTCCAAAAAGATATTTGCAAGTTTATCTGTGAGAAAAGGTTTTAAATTTCTTAATGCTGACCTCTGAGGCAGTGGGCCCCCTAACAGTGCGGGCCCTACTGCAAATGCAGCTCTTGCACCCCCCTTGTCACTGCCCTGCCCCCAAAGGATCCATTATGTAACTGTACCTGAATATAAGTTCAGAATGTAAACTGTATTTTGTTTTTGTTTTCTTTGTACTGAGAACATTATGTACAGTTCCTTCTTGGAACCAGGAAGTTGACGTCTTGACTGTGTCAATGCATGGATTCAAAACTCTGAGCATAAGCTAATGACCTACAGTCTGATCTATCAGTGCAGTGTACAGTATGGTGTACATACAACGAAAACAATACAGAACACTTTATAGTTTCAACTTTCATGAAGGTACAATTAAATATGGATCCTTGGGGAGGTTTAATATAATTTCTGATGATAGGAAGATTACAAGCATTTGCATATCAGGAAATAATTTCCTGCCCCCTTAGAACCTTGCACGAAACATGACTCTTTACTTGACATTCATATACTTTCTTCACTTATTTCACCCTAATTCATTTTTTGTTCTTCACATTGCATTTTCTCATATCTCACCCAGGCTCGCAGTCTTCAGGATGAAGTCTGGTGACATCCCAGACCCAACAGTTGCTATCACCCTCAGGTTCCCCAGCAAGGGGATCCACACAGTGCAAGGCTCAAGAGTGCAACCAGCCACTGGTCTGTTATCACAGTGGTAGTGGTACTGCTCATTACACTGGAGACTCAGGTTTGGCTGGATTGAGTAACCCATGGACAGCTCTCCTCTCTGGGGGGGGGCACAGACTCCTGTTACTTGCTTGCCATCTGGTGGAAGTCAGTTAGCAGCAAAGTGTGGTCGCCTCGGTAAGGGAGGGCTCATCTTTGGATGCTGATACATGCATGGGTGCCTCTGCAAGCAGGCACAGTGCATCACTGCATGACTGGTGGCCCTGGGTAGAAACCATGAGGAAAAAAAACTTGGGCAAGATCGATGAAGCCCCATTCCTCTGCAGGCACCTCCCCTAGTTAATCTGGAGTGTGCTCCTGAGAGGTTGGGCCAGCCCTTCTAGTTCGCCATGAAGGGAGAGGTGGACCCACTGGGGTGAGAAGGTAAGCCCTAGGGAAGGTGGGCAAGAAGGTGGCCCTAGGGAAGGTAGGGTTGGAAGGGAGTCAGTTGCCAGCAGGAGGGCAAACAAATGATGGAAAATAGAATGTCATCAGCCGTCATTTAGATCTTGAGGAAGGTTTCTCCCCAGGGTGACCCTTGAGCCTCACTCCTCCCTGCAGTGGGGCACAGATCTGTGATGGCTCAGGTGCATGTACCATACATCTTATGGGACAGCAAGCTCCCTGGTCTGCCATTGCAGATTATTATGGCTATAGAGAGTGTCACCAACCCTTCCCAGGCTTGAACACACTGCCACTGGCAACATTACTGCCAAATGGCAAGCATCCCTGGTCCACTCCCAAACCTAGCTCACCTGCACAGCAGCATAATCCATCACTGCTGGTCCATCTGGTGGCCTTTTTACCCTCATTCTTCATAAATGACACATAAATGAAAATATGATCTGCATCCCTGGGGATTCATGAGCTCCTACTGCTCCTCTACACCCACGGTTTGATTTTCATTAGCACATTTCTTCCAGAGATGTTGTCATTGCTTGCTTTTTTGTTTCATGTCCCTGTTTAGGCTGATTTTCTGTCTCCCGCTTCTCGCTTGCTGTAAACCATGGGACCCAGCCTCCATCCAGCCAACTTCAGCTTGCCCATCCAAAGGTGGGGATCCTTTTTCTGCCTGACTGAGGCATACTTCAGCAATACAGATCATGCTTCATGAAGGTAGGAAAGGGACTGTTTATCTGACTGGCCCATATGGTGCGGGCAGCAGTTGACTGATGCAGTTACCTACAGTCAGTAAGGGTGTTTTTCTCTTTGTCACTCCCTCCCACTTTCCATCATCTTATTGTGTACGCTCAAAACATACCCTTTGGGGGGGGGGTCAGGAAGCACATGGTAGCCTGTGCTACCAGTGGCACCACAAAGTCTTCCTTTGTGTTGCTGTATCATTACAAGTCCACTCATTCCTGGGAAGAAAGCCTTCTAACAGACGCTCATCATTCTCCATGCTAGCATCCACTACAGCCATCCCAGGTTAGGGATAGGAACTCGCGTCACCAACACGTCAACCAGCCCTGTACTGCCCAGTGCCACATGGCACTGTTTCAGAATGCTTGGGAGTTCGGGAAAGACACACAGATGATGACTTTTCTGGTGTCAACCAGTACTGCAGGTTTCCACCTATCAAAAAGCAGTTAACTGCTTCAGTTACAGTATTACTGTATTACTGCCCACTTGGGGGTCCCATGGCATACAGAGATAGCCCCACCACTTTCAAAACTAACACACAATGGCATGACATGGCAAATCCCAACAACAGAAATGCACATTTACTCTGGCTTTGGATGATGATACTGGCCCGTGTCCCGCCATACTGTGCGATGACACTGAGAGTGGCAGTGGCTATTACTGTAGTAGCAACATTCCTTGCTGTCTCCACAAACGGCTGATATTCACATGTTGCTTAGCTGCTTTGGGGTGTTGAAAGGGTCAGATACCCAGCATCTGTAACCTTTTTCAAAAAATCCAAAGATAACTGCCTACACACTACCTAGTCAAAAGACTGCAGAGACCCAGATGAGTAGTGGATGTTTGAAATGGCGAAAGGATAGGGGTATGTCTGAACTGGAAACATCCTAAATATTAGGGGTATTCAGCATTTGGAATCAGATGTAAATACCCAAGGCATTTAGGTCCAGTCAGATTCAGCCCCCCATCCTCGTATAAACACATCTGCTCCTGTTCCCCTTACCAAGTCAGGATTTGCAATTTTGAGGTGAACAGCAATTGCCAGAAGCCAAGGCTTCTCCATTTTGCCAAACAGCTCAGCTGACAGAGCCCCAAGATGGTATTCTAGGAGCCTGGCTTCAGTTCCCAGTAGGTCATGTTATTTCTCTATCATTGTAAGCCATTTCTTGCAGTGACTCTTACTGCACCAACAAATCCTTAGCCCCAACATATGAAATGTGAGCTATATTGTGTCGATGTGTTTTTTTTTTTACATTTTCTATGAGGTGTCAGTTTTTTATTAATGTGTGAGGATGAAAGCAAGCAGACCGTAGACTGGTGCATTACAAGACCATGTCTAATGAATGCATTTTCATACGTCAGGGCACAGTATCACAGCCCAGTTTTGTCTCATCCCAGAAGACAAAACTGCTAAATTAATCTGGTTTAAATCATTAGCTTGGACATTCATACACAACACTCCATACTGAACAGCATCATCTCACCATGACAACCCAGTCCTGCAGCAGCTGCACCACCACATCGCCGATCAGCACGGTCACCTCTTTGGTCCAAGAAACTCCCTTACGCCCTCGGTCATCGTTGGTGACCTGAATGCTACAATGGGAAAAGAAACACTGGATTGAGTTAAGAAGGCAGTAACACGAAGCCCTAGGACTTAGCATAAAACATAATGTGGTTTTATGTAACCTTCTACCCTAACAGAAAAACAAAATGGTGAACACAGGGGTCAATAAATACAGTAAGAAAATGTATTTATTTATGACTTTGTTAACCGGGTAGGTGCACTGATCCCAGGGACTGTCTTCAGGCATGACCCGGGCCAAGTAAGGTGGCACAGAGTAGAAAATCAGAATAACAATCACTTGAAGAAGCTGCATAATGATACATCAGTTCACAGGCATTTATTGTAAATTATCAGATCTGTACACGCATAACTCCTGATTGGCTTCAACCACCCAGTTGGTTCATGGACCTCAAAGGGTTTGGAGGAGAGAAGTAGACAGAACTGCAGCTTGTAGCTAAACAGAGTAAAGGCCTTGCTAGAAGGATCTGGGTGTGCTCATTACAGGGTCAATGAACAAGTCGGCACAATGTAGGAAGGCAGCTGCAAAGGCCAACAAAATGCTGGGTTGTATTGCAAGGGGTAGATCCTCGAGGAGGGAGGAGGTGATTCTGCCACTGTATATGTCATTTGTTAGACCACACCTGGAGTACTGCGTGCAGTACTGGCGTCCGTATCTGAAGAGGGACATTAAGTTACTGGAGGGGGTGTAGCACAGAGTGACAAAGATGATCAAGGGACTTATCATACGAGAGAAGGTTGAAGGAGTTGAACATGTTCTCACTGGAGGAGAGGAGAGACAGGGGTGACATGATTGAAACCTTTAAATACATGAAAGGAATAAACAAGACGGGTACAGAGGGGCTGCTCAAAGTAAGGGTGGGGAGGGCCAACAGGGGCCATGATATGAGACTGGAGCGAGGAAGGTTCAGGAGGGAGATGAGGAGACACTTTTTTACAGAGAGGGTGGTGGCTGGGTGGAATGCGTTACCTGCTGAAGTGGTATGCAGTAGAACAGTGAACTGCTTCAAACGAGGATGGGACAGGACAAGGGGGAGGGTTAATGAAGGGGAAGGGCGGAAGGGAAGGGCAGCTGCAGAATAAGGGGTGCTAGCTGCACATTCGAGCAGACTTGATAGAACTCTAGGCCTTTAACTGCTGGCAAATTTCGTATGTTCATAAGTAGAACCAACCCAAGCCTTGGAATCATGATGGTGGTCTGCATCATGGAGCTCCCAATGGTGTGTCACCCCTCCCGTATGCAGATCCTCAAGGGAAGTTACTTTTTTTTTGTAGTACATTTTTATTGTTTTCACACTGTTAAGTTTGCAGCCTCTGGGCATAAATAATAATAATAATAACTTTATATAAAGCGCAATTAAAAAAATATCAAAGTGCTTTTTCAAGGCAATTAAAACCATTAAATTTTAAAAACAGTTAAACCATCAGAATCCATAACTTAATAGAAAAAAAGAAATGTATTAGGCATCTTGGTGTCTTCCCCCTACCATCTGGCCTGGAATCCTTTGCTCTGTGGAGGCTGACAGAGTAGAAAGTGAGGAAGCAGAATGTGTGCAGTCCCCCATCGAGTAGTGCTCCTTTGTAACCCTTTCTAAATTGTGTGGTGAGCCACACAGGTCCTGGATTAGTTGGGACCAAAGCCTGGAATAGGTGGAGATTAGGTAGGCTCCAGGGCCTCTAAGTTAGCTGCCATAATTCTGCAGGGAGATAGGTGCACCAGAACCCTTGGGCTATGGTGGACTTTCACTTGGAGGGCAGCAGCAAAGTGGGTACCAAGTCTAAGGGACCATTGGAAGGGTGCAAACCCTGGGTAGCCTCCAGGCAGAATGTCCCTTAGTCATGTTTATATTTCTTCATTGCTGGTGCTTTGAATCCTCAGCACAGAGTCTGAGTTTAGGTTACTGCAGGCTCAGGGATCAAGTAAGGTGCTTTTACTACTTTCGTGGACTTCCTTCCCATGGAATGAGTCAGGAAGGATACCCCTGGGGAGCGGCTTACACACGCTTGAGACAAGAGAAAGAGGGGGATATGATTGAACTTTACAAATACCTTCACGGGGTAAGTAAAGTGGATAGAGGTGAATTGTTGAGATTGAGTGGTACCACAGACTCCAGGGAAAAATCCAGGAAGCTGTCAGGTGGCAAGTTTAAGAGAGATACCAGGAAGTACTTTTTACAGAGAAGGTGTTGGAAAGATGGAATAGGCTGCTGGAGGAGGGAGTCCGTATGAAATCACCGGGTGGATTCCTAAGAGGACAGAAGAGATGCAAGGGCTTGGTGAAGACCATATGAGAAAGGAGGGGGGCCGGGAAGAGGAGTCACTGGGGTGCTCTCATTTAGCATTAGTTAGCAGGAATGGGCAGACATGATAGGCCAGTGGTCCTTTTGCTGATAACAGATTCTATGTAAGTGCACATACCAGCAATCCAAGGGAGAAGTCCAGGATGGGTGGGGAAATTCTGGCCACCACAAGTCAGAAGAGAGATACCTAGGGGTTATCATATCTGATGACCTGAAGGTGACCAAATAGTGTGAAAAGGTGGTGGGGAGAGCAAACAGTGTGTTGGGGTGCATAGGGAGAGGCATAACAAGCCGGAGGAAAGAGGTGGTGATGCCACTGCACAGATCACTGGTGAGGCCTCAGCTGGAGTACAGTGTCCAGTTCTGGAGACCACATCTCCGGAAGGACATTGACAAAATAAAGGCAGGCTAGAGAAGGATAATGAAGATAGTACATGGACTGCACCATGTGAATATACAAAACTGCCAGCAGAAAACAGGGCTCACAGCTTACTGAGTCTCCTTGAGTGTGCAGCTTTGCTCCTCAGCATGCAGTTGCCCCTCTCGCCTCACCTTCCCAGTATCCCTTCCCCTGTCCCAACCCCTCTTGAAACTGCCCACCATCTTACAGGACACTATCTTGTCTGGTATGGTGTTCCATTTGTCCACCACTCTTTCTGTGAAAAAATGTCTCCTCATCTCCCTCTTGAATTCCCCCCCAATCTCAGTCCATGCCCTTTCATGTCCCTCCCCTTTATCATCTGAAAAATCCCTTCTGTGTTGGTCTTGTTTATCCCCTTCAGAATCTTAAAGGGCTCGATCATATCTCCCCTATCCCTCCTCTCCTCCAGTGAATATATATTCAGCTTTCCCAGCCTGTCCTTGTAGGGCTTGCGCTCCAATCCCTGGATCATCTTTGTGGCTCTTTGCTGCATCCCATCCAAGAGTCTGATGTCCTTCTTCAGGAATGGGCACCAGTACTGCATGCAGTACTCCAGGTGGGGCCTGACCAATGAGCTATACTTGACAATATTATGATTATGTCCTTGCTGTAATAACGACTGAAGTAACCATTGTAAAATCAGGACCTCACTGAAAATGAGCTTGTCTCAGTTGAGCTACCAATTCATTTACTGAATAAAAGTTTTTACTACTACTACTACACAGGGGCAGGATAACCTCCCTCCATCTGGAGGAGATCCCTTTTGCAATACACCCCAGCATTTTGTTGGCTTTTGCTGCCGCCTTCCTGCACTGAGCAGAGTTGTTCATGCTCCCTGTAATGATCACTCCTAGGTCCTTCTCCTCTGTGGAGCTCCCCGACTGTACCCCATTCAAGTGATAATCCCTTCCCTGGTTCCTGGCTCTGAAGTGCATAACCTTGCTCTTCTTAAAGTTGAACCCCAACTGCCATATTTCCGCTCACTCCTGCAGCTTATGGTCTTCCTGCAACCCTTTCAGCCCCTCCATGTCATCAACCACAGCTTGCTCCAGATCCCATGTCAGATATCTGTAATAGACATCCCAAACAGCACCAGCCCCAGTACCGATCCCTGTGGTACCCCGCTCGTCACTGCTCTCGGTGACGAGAGGTGACGAGAGGTCCCCCCCCGCACCACCACCACCACTCAGTGCTGCCTTCCCTTTAGCCAGTTTGCGATCCATATCACCATTTTTGGTCCTGCCCCCCACATATTCCAGTCCCCCCCCAACCTCCCATGTGGCACTGAATCAAAGGCTTTGACTGAAGTCCAAATATAGGACATCCACTGTATGGCTCTTGTCTAGTTCCCATGTCACCCAGTCATAGTACTCTACTAGAAGCCTTACGAGGAAACACTTAAGGACCTTAATATCTATTTACTGGAGGAAAGAAGGGAGAGGGGAGATATGGTAGAGACTTTCAAGTATGTTAGGGGAATAAACAGGGTACAGGTGGAAAGCATATTTCAGAGAAAACTCTGCACAAGAACAAGGGGGCATGATATGAGGCTGAAGGTTGTAAGACGCAGGAGTAATGTTAGGAAGTACTTTTTCACTGAAAGGGTGGTGGAGCCATGAAACAGCCTTCCAGCAGAAGTGGTGGGTGTGAAAACAATACGAGGGTTCAAAAGTGCATGGGATAGACATAATGGTACCCTGGAGATGTGCAGAGCAGGACAGCCACAGATCAAACAGGATCTGGGGTTGCAGCAGTGAGTAGGGTAATGAGCAGGATATGTGGGTCTTATGGTCCTTATCTGCTAACAGATTCTATGTTTCTATGTAAGCAGACAGAGGCACCTTCAACCTGCAGAAGTGAGGACAGACTCCCTCAGTGTTTTAAAGTTCCCCCCAAGTTGAGGGAGTCTGTCCTCACTTTTATTGATTTAATGAGATTTTACAGATACCAGAAACACACACACTGAGCACAAAATGACCACTGCTCCAGTTAGTCTGCCCTGAGTTACCCTAACCTGTGCCCAACTGTCTGGGTGGGATTTCCAACCTTGCCTCCCTCCTTGCTCCCTTCTGTACGGCCACCCAAGTGACTACAGTATTAAGCCCTTTACTCTGTCCCAACCTTGCCTGAATCCATATAAGTTTTTTGTGCCCATCACCTCAGCAGGTAGGCTGTTTCACGGCTCAACCACTCTATCCATAAAGTAACATTTTCTAACATTCCTCTGGACTCTATTGTAAGCCAGATTTGTCTCCTGCTCCCTTGTTTATGACCTGCAGTTCCTCCTGAATAGTTCCTCACAGTTTACCCTTGTTTATTCCTCTCAGAAACCTGAAGGTCTATATCTTGGCCCCCTTTTCCCTACTGGCCTCCAGTGAGTACATGTTTAGTGCTCTAAGCCAGTCCTCATAGGATGTAGCCTTGTGCCATGTAGCCCTGAATCATTTTGGTTACCCTATGTTGCACCATCTCCAGCCTGTGTTTGTCCTTCCTCAGCTGAGGACTCTCAGAACTGGGTACAGTATTCCAGATGGGGTGTCACCAGTGATCCAAAGAGAAGTAGCATTACCTCTTTCCTCCTGCTATCAAAACACCTTTCAGTGCATCCCAACATTCTGGCTCCTTTGCTATAGGTCTTACTGCATCTAGTTTGCTTTAGGAACTCTTTTATAACAGCGAGGTCCCTTTTCTCTGAAGTAGTGCCTGGCTTAACCCTCCCATCCATAGCCACAGCCATAGCCTGAAACAACTGGCTCGCCAGCTCCTCACCACAGCCTCTAGACTCCCACACAAATGTGAGCTCTATGAACAGGCTAACTGGCTACAACTTCAAGGCAGAATTAAGTATCATACCTGCTTACTTGCTAAGAAGATAGCGCTAGGCCTTCTTCCACCAGTGGTTCAGTCTATACTTTCCCCTCACTCTGCCACCCACCTTACCAGGAGTTTTGGAACACTAGTCTTTGCAGTTCCCGCTGCTGGACCACTCAAGGGCAGCGCTCCTACAAAGTTAGGGCCTCTAACTGGTTCAACACACTCCCAGTGGATATCACCAATGCACCGAATCTCAGCTCCTTTAAGCACAAACCATGACAGCACTTGGTGGCCAGTACCTACTGTGACTGCCACACTTAAATTCCCTGCTACCCTCCTGGCCTCTCCATTACTTATGCACTCTCCCCACACCCCAGTCCCTCCCTATTAACTATTCCCAATATCTCACATCAACCATCTCAGCCTCCTCCCTTGCCCCCCCAGATTTCACTCCTCCCTCTCTCCATTCCCTCTCACATGCTTGTCCTTCCCCTCACCTATTACCCCTGCACCTCCTAGCTCTCATATTCTCTCTCTCTCCTTTCTCCCCTAGCCCTCCTTAACTCCCTTCTAGTTCTCATTTCTCTCTCCTTTCTCCTCCTTGCCCATGCTAACTCTTCTCTCCTCCCCCACCCATCCTGTTACCCCCACTTACTGTACATCTCCCATCCCTTCTCCCCTCCACTCCATCACCGTCTACTCCTCTCCTTCACCACCTACATATCCCTCCAATCCCCCACCCCCTCGGTTCTTGCCTGTCCACTACTACTTTGTCCTCCCACCAACTACCTCTGACCCTCTCATGCACTTGTCAGATCACTATTTCAATTGTAACCGCCCCAGGCTCTCTTTGTATAATGTCTGGTGATATTGCACCATTGCTTCCGTCCACGTTGATCCTGACAAAGTCTTTGACAGCTCATGCATTCTGTAATGTTTTACCTGTTATTAATTCTATTGTCTTATCTGGAGAAAGCCACTGGCAGCTCATGTACTGTAATTGTATTAATTGTTATCTAGGTGCCTGTTCTTGTGTATACTTGTCTATTGTCCATGACGTGGAACCTCTGTAAAAGAGCACTGTTTGCTCAAAATTGTCATAAATAAATACTGTAAATCTAGTATTCTGTCCTGGGGTTTTTGTTGACTATGTGCAACACCTTGCACTTTATGGTGTTGAATTTCAACTGCCAAACCAGGGACCACCTCTCTAAACTGTGCAGGTTCCTGTGCAACTCCCTTACCCCACTCCTTGAGGTCTACCCTGCCTCAGGGTTTAGTGCCACCTATGAAGAGCACATGTTGCCCTATATTCCTTCTCTTATGTCACGGATAAACATATTGAAAAGGACTGGACCCAGGACTGATCCTTGTGGCATCCCATTGGTAACCTCCCTCTTAGCCAATCTGACACTGTTAAACACCACCCTTTGCTATCCCCCCAGCCAACTTCCCACCCATCTAACTAGGTCCTCACTGATCCCAGATATGAAAATTATGTACCTACTGTAATTCTTGATCTTCTTGGACGAGTCTCCACCACTCATTCACACTATTGGGATCTGCGCCGGAGGCACTAGGACCCATCGGGAGCAAACTTTTTTGCTGGAGGGTCGGAGCCAGAGATGGAGCCGCGAGGAATGGCACCATGAGCCTCAGCTCGCGTGGTAATGACTATCTCGGCGTCGACCCTCCAACCGTCTCAGTACCTTTTTTACCAAGGAGGTGCAGCGTAACTAACCTGGAAGGGTAGCCTAACCTAAAAACCGGACATCAGATAGTCCGGGCAACCCGTATAAGAAGGGTCAACAAAGAAGTCTTCATAGCCCAAAGATTTGAGGGAGTGAAGACCAACAACAGAGGTGAGCTCGTGGGATGAAGGGTTGGCGTGTGAATGAGTGGTGGAGACTCATCCAAGAAGATCAAGAATTACAGTAGGTACATAATTTTCATATCTTCCTGGACATAAGTCTCCACCACTCATTCACACCATTGGGAGAGTACCAAGCTAATAATCCCCTGAGATGGCGGCAGGAGAGACCAAGAGCTCACGTTTCTAGTACAGAAGTCCATTAAGGATGGCTCTGACAAAGGAAGAATGTCGTCTGGCATGGACATCCAGTGCATAATGTTCAACAAAAGTATGCACTGAGCTCCAGGTGTCCACGTTGCAAATATCTGCAATGGGCATATTGCGAATTTCTGCTAGGGATGCCGCGACCACTCTAGTAGAGTGAGCGTAAACCCTACCCTCCAACTTAACCTGCGCCATGGAATAGCAGTGGTGAAGGCATGCCACTAACCATGCTGAGATACATCTGATAGCGACAGGTTGACCCAGCCGGGTCTCGCTGAAAGAGACAAACAGTTGCTGGGCTTTGCGAAAATCCTTGGTTCTATCTAGATAGAAATGCAAAGCTCTCTTAACATCCAAAGAATGAAGAGATCGTTCTCCTTCATTTTGGAAGTCCGCAAAGTAAGAAGGAAGGACCAGAGGTTGGTTTAGATGAAACTCTGACACAACCTTAGGAAGAAATTTCGGATGGGTCGAAGAGACTACTTTGTCCTTATGGAACACAGTGTACGGAGGATCTGTGACCAGGGCATATCTCAGAGACCCTGCGAGCTGAGGTAATGGCCACCAGGAAGGCAGTCTTCCAGGTGAGAAATTTTAGCTCATAGGTGGCCAGAGGTTCGAAAGGTTTCCGAGTGAGCATGTCTAGCACAAGATTAATGTCCCAGGCTGCAACTGGACATCTTGTAGGAGGTCTGGTATGCAGAATTCCTTTAAGAAATCTCTTAACCACAGGTAATTGAGCTAGTGTTAAGGAAAAAAACAGCTCATGATACGCTGAAATGGCACTAAGGTGTACTTTGACTGTAGAGTACTGCAGACCTGAATTTGAGAGGTCCAAGAGGTACCCCAGAACCTTATCTGGTGGACAGGAAAAGGGATTCAAAGAGGACTTTGCACACCAGAATGAAAAACGCTTCCACTTAGCTGTGTAAGTTTTCTGAGTGGCCAGCTTCCGCGCAGCCAGAAGAATATCTGAAACCCTACGAGAGACATTGAACCGGTTTACTTCTACTTCTTCAGGAGCCAAGCGTGACGGTGAAGTGATCTCAGGTTGGGATGGACCACCGGCCCCCGAGTCAAAAGGTTCATCTGTAGGGAAGTGGTCTCGAAGCAACTGCCAACATACTGTTGAGTAGTGGAAACCACAGCTGCCGAGGCCAAAAGGGAGCAATGAGAATCATCTTGTCCCCCTTGGATTCGAACTTGAGGAGTACCCTCTGAATTAGAGGAAAAGGTGGAAAGGCGTAAAGAAAGCGTTTTGTCCACCGCAGCCTGAACGCATCCTGACAGAAAATGCCAGGCCCTGGATTTCTGGAGCAGAAGAGAGGCAGTTTTGCATTGAGTGGGGATGCAAAAAGGTCCAGGTCTGGAGTTCCCCACTCTTTGAATAGTGACTGAACTATGGTTGAGTCAAGAGACCACTCGTGAGGATCTGTCTCTGTTCTGCTGAGACGGTCTGCCAGCTCGTTTTGTATTCCCGGTAGGTAGACCACTTGAATTAGAGCCTTGTGCTCCAAGCACCATTCCCATACCCTCATTGCTTCCCTGCATAAGGGGTAAGAATGAGCACCGCCCTGCTTGTTGATGTAATACATCACTGCTTTGTTGTCTGTTTGAAGGAGAATGTTCTTGTGACAGAGAATGTCCTTCAACGCTCAGACCACATAAAGGACGGCTCTCATTTCTAGGACGTTTATGTGAAGCTGGGACTCGACTTGAGTCCATACACCTTGAGTGTGGAGAGTCTGACAGTGAGCTCCCCACCCCATTAGGGATGCGTCCGTGGTAATGGAGATTTGATGGTCCAGAGGAGCAAAAGGATATCCGACCAGGAGATTGCTCTCTTGAGACCACCAGGTGAGTGACCTCTTTAAAGGTTCTGTAACTTTGATGAGCTAGGACTGCGGGTGAGAGGTTGGGGACCACTGAGTACTGAGCATCCACTGAGTGGTTCTCATGTGCAGACATGCTAGGGGTACAGTGAACACTGAGGATGCCATGAGGCCTAGCATCCGTTGCATCGAGAGAGCTGTAACTGAGCTGTTCTCCCCGATGTGATGGGCCATTTGAAGAATATCGTTCCTTCTGTCTTCTGGAAGAAAAGCCTTCGCAAAGGAGGTGTCCCGAAGAGTCCCTACAAAGAAGAGCCTCTGGGAGGGCTGCAGTTGCGATTTCTTGAGGTTCAGCAGAACTCCCATGGACGTAAGGAAGCGAGAGGCCATCTCTATGGCGCCCAGAGTCCCTTGCCTGGAAGGGCTTGTTAGAAGCCAATCGTCCAGATAAGGGAACACCTGTATCCCGACCTTTCTGAGGTGTGCTGCGAGAACTGCACAACACTTTGTAAAAACCTGCAGTGCCGAGGATAGCCCAAAGGGCAGGACTCTGAACTGATAGTGTTGTACCAGAGCCACAAACCTCAGGAATCTGTGATGCCTCGGGTGAATAGGAATGTGCTGGTAGGCATCCTGCATGTCCAGGGAGGCTAGCCAGTCATGTTGATGAAGCAAGGGTAACAGGGTTCCTAGAGAAATCATTTTGAATTTCTTCTTGGGGAGAAATTTGTTTAGCTTTCTGAGATCTAGAATGGGGCGCATTCCCCCAGACTTCTTTGGAACCAGAAAGTAATGGGAGTAGAACCCCGTGTTCCGTTGATACAGCGGCACCACTTCTACTGCCCTGTTGTTCAGAAGGCCCTGAATCTCGGTGGCGAGAAGGTCTGACTGAAGAGTTGACAGCCTGGGCTGCCGTTTGGGAGGACGATCCGGAGGGGTCTCCAGAAGATTGAGAAAATACCCCTCGCGAATTATCCGAAGGACCCATTTGTCTGAGGTTATGAACTTGCACTGGCTGTAGAAGTGCATCAGATGACCTTCCACCGGAGAGGAAAAGTCCACCTCGGGCAGCTGAGATGGAACTTGGGCCAGCAATTCATAAGGTAGCGCTGGGCGCTTTGGGCCCTTGCACGTTCTGCTGTGTCTTCTTTTGAGGTTGGGCAGGTTGGTTTTTATGGAAAACTCCTCTGCCTCTGCCTCTAAAGGACTGATGATTATGAAACTGACGTTTATTAACATGTCCTCGAGAGGGGGCAGGAGCGGGTCGAGCCAACTTAATGGCTGACCTAGTCTTTTGTGTAGCTTCTACAGCTTGCTCAACCTGAGGACCAAAAAGATATGCACCATCAAAGGGCAACACCATCACCTGCTGCTGCGCGTCATTCGTGAAGCCTGAAGTGCACAGCCAGGAATGGCGGCCGGTGCAAATACCAGCAGCCGCTGAACGGGAAGCAGTGTCGAAAGCATCCATGGCTGCTTTAACCTGCTGGTTATTAGATTCGATACCTCTGGTAATGGTTTAAAGAAGCTCTGGCTTTGCATCCGACTCCGGTAGAGCTTCAACCATTTGCTTGATAGAATGCCACAGGATATACTCATACTGGGAGAAATAGCCCTGGTAACTGGCAATACGCATACTTAGGGTAGAAGCAGCAAAGACTCTCTTACCTAAGGTGTCTATCTTACGAGATTCCTTGTTAATAGGTCGAGCTGTAGTAGTTTGAGGAAGAACGACCTTATCATTCTCTGCCAGGACTACAATAGGATCCGCAAAGGCTTGAGATGCCAAAATGGGACGATCCTTGGGGGGCTGAATATTTCCTATCAATGAATTTAGCCACCGAAGGGGTGAGAGCAGGATTATTCCATACCATTTGAGACAACGTCTCGAAGGAAGGCTGAACCGGATGAGTAAAATCCATAGGGATCTCCGGGGCATGAAGGTATTGGAGTCTTAACAATTTCCCAGGATCGATGTCTGTAGTCTGGACAGAAAGTGTGGAACTCAGATTTTTCAGCAGAGACTAAAAGGACAGGTCCTCGACCACAGGCTCTGTAGCAGTAATAGATCCTGCTTCATCCACTTCATCACCCAACCGGAAGGTCTGGGTCAGGCTCAATGTCATCTCCTGACAGTCCAGGAGGGACTGTATGGACAGGAAAGGAATGAAAATCAGAAGAGAGGGAAGAAGGAAACAAGTGAAAGGAGGAGTCGTGAAAAGCAGAGGGAGCCCAGAGAGCCCCCGGCGCCAAGGAGGCGCACGGCACCGAAAACGATGCAGAGGGACCACGGGGCACCAAAAACCGTGCCAAGAAGCTGTACGGCACTGAGGACAGCACTGAGAAGCTGTATGGCACCGAGGATGGTGCCGAGAAGCCGCACGGCACCAAGGACGGTGCCGAGAAGCCGCACGGCGCCAAGGATGGTGCCGAGAAGCAGCCCGGCGCCGAGAGCAGCACTGAGCACACCATTGGTGCTGAGGACAGCACCGAGGGTGCCAAAAACACCCCCAGACTCTGAAAAACAGGTTTTGAAGGAAGAAGAGCAGGAGATAAGGGCATCGGTGTGGCCCCCACTATGTTGGGGGGGGGACACCTAAGCGCAGAGTCGACGGCACCGAAGAAGGTGCCGCGCGACCAGGAAAGTCCAACCGCCCTACCTGGTCTCCCAATGAGCTCAAAAGCCCACAAATGACCGAGCCAGGTAGCTGAACAAACCTCTGAGCCCATTGCTCCATAAGAGCGGCCCACTGATGAAACTGCTCATCTGAAGACCTACCAGCGGGCGGGGTAGGGCTCCGATGTCGAAGCTGTTGGCTACCAGAAGCAGAGGTTGGTGACTCCAAAGGAGGAGACCGGCAACTAGCCCCGATAACCGAACGTCTACACGCAGACATATCAGAGGGCGACCTCAAGTGATGCCTTCTCTTTTTAGACCTGTGGGCTGAAGAAGAGCTTGAGGCCGAATGGTGCCGAGAATGCGACCGTTTATTTTTATGCTTCTGAGGGGACCACCCATTCCCCCAAGCATTGGACTGACTGTTGTTAGACCCCCCCCCCCGGAGAAGGTGGCGGACCAGATCCAGCCCGACTGACTGAACAGCTTTCATATGAAGTCTCCCTACCGTCACCTGACCTGCTCATGGTCGACTCCGTCAAAGTAGGCTGAGACATTATTTTTTTAAATAAGAATAAACTAAGCGATACTTTATTGAGATAATACTACAAATAACAAAACTGAAAACTATGCTGCTAGTTTGAAGTTTGACTCCCTGCGTGCAAGCGACGTAGTCACTGAAGCGCACTCGGCGGGAAAAAAGGAACTGAGGCGGTTGGAGGGTCGACGCCGAGATACTCATTACCACACGAGCTGAGGCTCACGGTGCTGTTCCTCGCGGCTCCATCTCTGGCGCCGACCCTCCAGCAAAAAAGTTTGCTCCCGATGGGTCCTAGTGCCTCTGGCACAGATCCCAATAGTGTGAATGAGTGGTGGAGACTTATGTCCAGGAAGATCCTCTAATTTCTTCAGCTGACTTCTATGTGACACAGAGTCAAATGCCTTGCTGAAGCTGAAGAAGAGTAAAGCTACTGCCTGTCTGTTATCCACAGCCCTTGTTACCCAGTCTATCCATGCTATCAGGTTGGTCTGACAAGATCTGCATGCCACAGACACATGCTGCTAATTATCCTGGAGCCCATTTCTCTCAAGGTAGGCCACCAGGTCTTCTTTAACTAGTGTCTTCATCAGTTTACCAAAAATGGAGGAAAGACCGACGGGTCTGCAATTTCCAGGTTCCTCCTGGTCCCCTCCCTTGTGCAGCGAAACCCGATCCACTACCCTCCAATCTCCCAGAACCTCCCCTGACTGCAGTGAGCTGCTGAATAGCCCTATCAGTGATTCAGCCAGCTCCAATGCCAGTTCCCTGAGCACCCTCAGGTGCATCCCATCCGGTGCCTTTTTTATTTTCAGGACTACAAGCCCTTCTGTAAGCTTTTCTCCTGTAATTACATCCTGCCCCCATTTCTGGAATATCCTTCTAGCTGCCTTTATACTGCTTTCTTTCAGAGGCCCGTTATGGTCCACCGTGAGTACTGAGCAGAAGTACTGTGGTATGGATGCATGGCCCTGTATCTGAGGCTTGACTTTGGGTTATGAGGCTAGGAGAGATTGAAGGGGGATCAGAGTTAGGCTTAACAACTCTTATAGCACATTTCCAAAGTTTGTGGGCATCAGCTTGACAACCTGAACAGCTGATTTTCAACCTCTGGATACGATGGACTGCATCCTAGTGTAACTCCTGATTGTTTGCGTAAAGGGTTAACTCTAGCCAGCCTAGAGACTCTCTGCTAGCTGGACAGGCTTGCGGTTTTCAGGGGGTGTGGTCTGCTCCAGTGACTGGTGAGTCATAAAGTGTGGTTGTTTACTCAATTCAGTTCAAGGAGGGGAGGGCAGAAGGGCTGTTGTCTGCAGCTCAAGAAGCTGGAGACCTCGCTGGAAGTGGAACCCACCTAACCCATGGGATCTTGGTGGCGACCATCTGTAATGGAGTCCCTGGTGAGGTGCTACCCCCACTGTATGCTGATTCTCAAGGACGTTTGGGGCTAGCAGTCCCAGAGGTTAGAATAACAAGCTGTGAATGAGCTTGGTACATCCAGAAGACCTGGGTTTGATTCACACAATCTCCACTTGCACACTGTGTGACCATGAGCAAGTCACTTAACCTCCCCAGTGTTACTGGCTCACCCCTGCAAACAGGCATTCGTGCCTAGTGGGCCTTACTAGGTTACTGAAAAAAAAAAGAGTTAAGCTATACTCAAAGCTAAGTTTGCAGCCTCTGTGGTAGAAAATATGACTATTCTGAACATAAATGGGTACTGGGTAAGGCAAGAAGGGTAGGTAGATTACCACGGATATCACACTGTTGCCTACAGAGATTGGGTGAAAAGGGGGGGACTGTAGCAGTTTTAGCTGTTTTACAGTACTACACATAGTATCACAGATGTGGGGATGGAGGGAGGACATTGTTCCATGTAATCCACAGAGCACACTGCAGTACATCACAAGTTAATGAGGCCATAATAGAATGCAAATGACCCCTTAGCACAGAGTCAGTTCTTTATTTATTTATTTAAAGTTGGTGACCAAGAAAGGCACACTGAATCGAAGCTCATTTCCAGGTGCAACCCGGAGAAAGGGTACAATGAGGAAATCTTCAGCACTGGAATTACATAGTTGAGAAGTGGCATTATGCAAATAATTACACAAAATTACATACAGATTGTCCAGAACAAAAACATAACAAAGATGGCAGTCACTAGGCAAAAAGGAGTAGATACAAATAACACCATTTGAATTCCCATAGGGAACATAGTGTACTTCAAGAGGCTTACAGTAGCAGAAATGGGGCAGAAGAAAGGGGGAGGAGGTGGGGAAGGCAGGGAGAGGGGAGTGTGGATAAAGTGGGAAAAGAGGAAAGAATGAGAGGGAAGGGAGATGGGGAGACGAGAACAGTATGTGGATACTAGGTATCTGGAGGATGGAGTGCAGGTGCATCGTGTGTGGAGGGACTGGGAAAGAACATGTTTTAGAGTGGGTAGAGAGGGGGACAGCCAAAGGAAAATGCAGAGTGTGTTTCAGATGTGAGAGAAGTGATAAGAGAAGCGGCCAACCCAGAATTTGAGTTGGGACATGGGAGGGAGAATGAACAGGGGTTCACTGAATTGAATTGAATAGGGACCATTGAATGGTCATACTTTCTTTTAAAAAATGTCAGTTTCAATGTAATTACAGGGTAGGTAATCATTAGTTACATGCAATAGGGGTACATACACTGTAGCTGCATGTTTATTGCATATACAGTAACTACATTGCAATTGCAATGCAGCTACAGTGCAGTTATAATGCAACTACAGCACAGTTGAGAAAACCTAAAGGGTTGCCCATTGAATAAAGCAAGTTAGTGCAATTACACTGCAGGTCTGTGGCACCCTAACTGCTTTTGTTTTGTGTTTGCCTATACTAAATACAGTCACTTACAGTAACTCTGTGTGGCCAGCCGGGGGATGTGCTTAGTGCAGAATGCAATTTTGGTGCCTTTGCTAAGACTTTGCTGTATGGGTGTTATGGTCAAACAAGTTTGGGCACTCACTCTGTACTACAAATTTATCAGAATATATCAATTTTAGGGCAGCATACTAATTTGCATTCTGGATAAGTGGCGCTTTGCACAACAGAAACTTAGAGCTTTGAGTAGGGGGCCCCAAGCATGTCAAGGGTCTACATTATTTGCAGTGGCAAGGCAAAGACTGTTGAAGAGTAAGCAGTGCAAGGGAATTAAATAATATAGAAGTCTCTTTGCATGTGCAGGAGGTTAAAAATAAGGTTCTATATGACACTGCTGCTTTGTTTTCTGAAGTCTCATAATGGGATACACTAGCCTTTTAAGTACCCTTTCTACTTTTCTCTCCTGACCAAAAACCTGGCAGGTAAAACTATATGATCAAAGCAAGAAACCCAAGTGCATGTTCTGAAGCTGCAGAGTGCCACCCATGGGAATACTGCTTCAGACAAGACTGTAGGGTGAATGACTTCAGCAAATTAAAGACAGATGGCTGTCTTGTTAAAGGGAGTCTACAGAGGACGTTTGAGGTTCGGACATGAGTGCTTTACAAGAAGGCATGATTTCTGCCATCATCCACTCATTTCAGTCTTGCACGAGCTCTTACTTTCTGTCACTGTAAAGGTTATTACATGTTTAGCTGTGGACATGTGGTGCCTGCATACAGCAGTGCCAAGAGCAGCCTCCCAAGCAGAGACAATTCCCATGGCAGATAGCGCTCATGTCTCTGTAGGACTGCCATTCTGTCTCCTTGCCTTTCAACTGATATGTATATAAATCTATCCATCAGTTAACCACTCGCTCTATCAGTCACTCAGTTATTCAATTGATCACTTACTTAACCAACTAATCAGTTAATGACTCAGGCTGTGAACTGTCCAATTGATCAGTCGCTCAGCTGAATAATTACCTGCCAAGTAATTGATCAATCACTCAGTCCATCAACTGTCCAATCACTTAACTGGTCACTCATTCATTCACTCACTCACTCACTCACTCATGTTACAACTAAGTCATTCACTCAGTGAATCAGTCATCACAGTTTTATTAAACAACCCACCAATTATGCACATAAACATTAATTATATCAACGTTCTATTTTGAATTTGCTGGTCACAAGATGACAACCCACCCAGTGAAAAACCTTAACATTAAAAAAGGATGGCTGTCAGATATTAGGCAAATGGCACCCTAAGCAGGGGAGTGGTTAAAGGGCCCCTGGATGTCCAAGGGGAAACCTTGGGAAAAACATCATTTTTTTTCATACAGAAACAAAGGACAGAAAAAGAAAAGAAAAAAACAGACAGTTCATCAAGTGTGTTCCAAATACCTACTGTACCTCACATTAGACTAAAACAGGCCTACCTACCACCTCCCATGTGGCCTCATTTACATGTGTACCCTCCTGTTACCAATAATCCCCTTAAAGCTATACCGGCTAGCCTTGAACCCAGCAATGGACTCCACTGGCCGCATTGCTGGGCAAAATATTCCAGTTATCCTCCACCCTTTCTATGCATCTACTTATGTTTCTCATATTCTCTGTATGTAATCTGTCCTTTTTGAATATAACAATGTTTATAAAATAGGTAGGTAAAATATTGTGCCCTGGCTAACAAAACTCTGTGCCTTATGTGGTGACAACCACCAAGTTGAGAACCTTTCTGGCACCCAGGACGCAGCGTACCTATACATCCCTGCCTCCCAGAAATGTTTTGAAACAAGATTTGTGGCAGCCATGTTTCTGAGGCAAAAATCCTTAAGACCCCTAACCTGTCCTAACTGTAAAAAATATATTTTAGCATGTTTTGCCATCTCAATCTCTCATCACCAGCACAAACACACAAACATAATATAATGGCCTCTCTCACCATATTTCTTTGGTTTCTGCTGCCTCCACTTGTTTTAGGCTTCAGAACCAACTATTTCCATGTCAGGATAACGCAGGGCACCATTGCCACAATCTCACCTGCCCCCAACCCCTCCCTACTTTGTTCAGCTCTGCTCCCACACACCCACTTGAAATCACTGTCTCTCTAACCTTCCACCACCGGCGCTCACTTGCCTGCTTCCTCCGCGCATTCTAAAACATTAAAAAAAAAGTTTTTCTTTTAATTAAGGTGCCAAAGCTCACATCTCAATAATACACACTCTCCCCACTCAGTCAGCTGCTTGCGTCATAGTTTCTCAGACATCTTAAAAAAAGGTTTTCTTTCACATCACAGCAAGCCTTGCTCTCTCTCTCTGTTATAGTCACAGATGTATTCCGATCACAGCTGCAGCAACATATAGATTAGTGTATAGGCAACCATATACAACAAGGCCATATTGTCATCGGAGGATTTGCGATGACATCATGGGGACCTTGAGAGCTAAGCTCAAAAGGTCCCAATGTCATCTCAACCTGAGACAGGGACACAGCTTTTGTTGGTGTATGACTGACCATGTGCTATTTTACATAGTATACGGTTTAAAAACACATGATACACTGCTTTACAACATCAATCTCTAATCCTCAACCCATAAAACATCAAAGGAATACACAAGAGATTTTAAAAACAAAATTAATTTCCTATCACCTTTAAACAGCTATCACTTAGTCTGTATCAGGAATGAGCCACACAAGAGTCTATATAAAATCCACAGAGAATGTGGCAGAAGGCTCCTCTCGTTAAACTGGGCACCTGGGATTTCAGGTGCCCAGAAAAAGTATTTCTGGCACTAATTATGAAACACAAACACCAGAATCTAGCTAAACGGGTCCCGTTTAGCTAGATTCTGGTGTCTGATTTGTAAAATGACAGCACTTTAATGTATTTCACGGGGAGGGGGTTACAGTTAAGTCCTAGCAGTGATCTAGGCAACCTGGGCAGACCAGGTGGGCCTGGCAGTCCTTTTCTGCCATCACATTTCTATGATTCTATTTTTCACGCTTTTTAGTTCATGGAAAAACAAGATGGTGGCTAGTGAAAAAGGATTTTAGTCTCATGAAAAAGGAATTGATCTCGCGAGAATGATTCCTTTTTCGCTAGGTCAATCTTTGGTCGAATTTTATCCCTATAAAATCAACAGGAGATGTCCCACTGAAAACAAAATTGGAAACTTAAAAATGTAATAACTTTGCAACAGATTATTGTTTTTTCACCTAACTAAGCATGGCAATTCTGTTACCCAAGCTGGCTGTACCATAAAAAATCACACCAAAATTCCACACAAGGTAATGAGGAAAAAACTGCAAAAAAAGGCACCGGTTAGGGTTTTAGCACTATCCAGATCTCAGAATCCATACATCCGACTGGAAAGAAACTTGCCACATCAAGAGATCTACCCAACAGGACAGTACATGCCAGATTTTGTGCAAATCCGTTAAACAGTTGCAAAGTTATTAAAGTGCAAACTTTGAGGTTTAACATTAAACAGGCTACTCAACCCAACACGACTGTGCCCCTATAATTAATAAATACATATCTACATAAATATATATATCACAGAGGCACGATAGCACCTCTATAGTTATGGTTGACCATCAGTTTCTATGTTAAACCTGACATTTTGCACTTTAATAACTTTGTTACCGATCAATGGATTTGCACAAAATTTGGTAAGCTCTCTCCTGTGGGGTAGATCTCTTGATGTGGTAAGTTTCCTTCCGGTCAGATGTGCGGATTCTGAGATCTGAATAGTGAAAAAAGGTTAAAAAATCCACCCATTTTTGCAGTTTTTTCCTCATCACCTTGCAGCCAAATAGTGTGGAATTTCTGCAAGATATTTGCAGGGAATAATGAACATTGGTAGAATAACAGGCAGTGAAAATTTTGTGTGATATTAATTGGTTGCAATGCTGTCGCCGACCAGCTTATTTTCTAATGGAATGTGGTGAATGTTAGGGCTGGAGATGACAATCCCTCTTCATCTGTGCAGGGTTGGGTGTTAAGGTTGGAAACCCTAATGCCACATTTCCCTACTTTTGATGCTTTAACCCTAACTGATACAGTAACAACGTTTTTTGCAGTTCACATACACACACACACACACAGTAGTGCATAGCAGCTGCAGGGAGTACTTTTTATGTATATAAAAAATACATAATTGTTTTTTTAATTTGCTTTAATCTTAAACTTTTTTTGATAGGAGTCCCATTTAATAAGTGCAATAATACACTCCAGAGGCATTGGTTGTCATGGATTAAAGCACTTCCAGGTGCTAAAGGCACTCTGCACAAGTGCCTTGTGTCTCATTACACACCTGGGTGTGCATTAACCCATAACAACTGAGGCCCCTGTGATATCTTATTGTTTTCATATACTATGATAACAGGATCCCTGGCTGCCTGTCTACATCTGGCGTCATAATCTTCTGTTTTTGACATCATCATCATCATTTCCATAGTAACAGATTGTGATGTCATATGTAGAGATTTGTAATGTCAGGTAACATAGTAATTCAAAGTTGAATGGCACTCTAGGTCCATCAAGTCGATTCACTCCCCCACCATCCACTTCCTAAAAAGGGATCAATAAGCATGCAGTGCAAACATTCACTACATGAGCAATAACACCCAAGATGGTTGGAATGCCTTCAACCACCTGAGAAGTATAGTAATGTATGACATTACGGCATACCCTGGAGTGTGTTAATGCACTTATAAAATGTGTTTTAAAAGTTAAAAACTTAAAAAAAGAAGCAAAATCTGAACCACTGTGTGGTAAGTAAGCAATAACACTCAACAGGGTGTGCAGTTATTGACTTGGAGGCACAAGGCATTAGCCGAGTGCCCTTCAACAACAGGGGATTATTACGCAATAACTGCAAGCCCTGGAATGTGTTACTCTATTTTTAAAAAAGCACCAAATAATAAAAAACACAAGACTAAATAAATCCCTAAATTAGGAATAAATAACTCTTCATTTCGCGAAATCGATTCTCACACTAAACAGCTGGGTTTGCCACATTAAAGAGGTCAAATTGGCTGGCAGGAAAGACACTCATGTTAATTGAATCTTGTTTAGTTTTTTCCAACTGACACAGTTACTAAAAATTCTGAAACAGAGTAATGATATTTCTGTGCAGTTAGGTCAGCCTAGAAAACAAGTTACAAGCCCTGCAATGCACTTTCCAGACCCATGCAGTTAATGGTCAATTATCGCACAGGGCTGGACAGCTATTAACTAATCAGATCATTGGATTTTTCTTGCTCATTTTAATAGTGTAAAATTAATGCATGGTCATGTGACAATTTTTGATCACTCAGAGTACTTGTTTGATTTAAGCCATTTTCTAAACTAATACAGTGCATGATTGCCTTCCATTAGGGAGTTAGATGGCCACACAGGAGATGGGAGGCCACACAGAAGGCCGGCAGTATAGCCTAGAGGTTACAGTAACTCCCTGTGAATGAGCTTGGTTCAACAAACCTGGATCTGATTCCCCCAGCCTCCACTTGCATACTGTGGGACTCTAAGCAAGTCACTTAACCAGCCTAAAGCTCCTGGGCTGCCCCTGAAAACAAGCAGTTGTGCCTAGTGGACCTTACCAGGTTAACAAAATAATAACAAAAAAAAGAGTGTTTTTTTCCTCCCAGGTAAGACAGCTGAGAGGATCATACCTACTGTGTACATGCTAGTGCAGGGAGGAGGGAAGAAACTCAGTCTGATCCTCTACCTGAGTACAAATGACTTGGCTGGGTGTGAGGTAGGGGAGATACAAAATAACTTCAGGTAATTTGAGAGGAAAGTTAGGGAGGTATCAAGGTTGGTGGCATTTTGGAAGGTGCTACCAGTACCCAGGGCCAGCTTGGCTAGAAAGCTCTGGATCTTGAAGTTCAATCAGTGGCTACTGGACTGGTGCAAGGAGGACTTTGGTTGCATGGAGGACTGAGAAAGATTCTGGGAAGAGAAATTCCTGCACTTACTAGATAGGCTATATTTCAGCTGGGGGAGAACCAGGGTACTATCTGGCAGGTTAGGGGAGTACATCAGGGACAGCTTGAATTTAAACTGAGTGGGGGGGATGGACTACCTGGGGGTGTGGAACCCAGGGTTCACAACAGGAGGAGGCAGGAAGGCCTCCCCTAAAGCTGGGGGGGGGGGGTGGTCAATAAAGTAAAAAGGGAAAGTGGAAGGGAAAGGGTGATCACAGCAGGGAGGGGAACAGGAAGGAAGTGGAGAAAAGAGACAAGGAGGGGGAAGCTAGTAAGGCAGCCAGAGGAAAGGGGGAACTGGGAATAGGGAGGGGGACAGGAAACATGATATGCAGTGAGTGTTATCCACGAATGCCAGGAATCTGGAGAATAAAATGGATGACCTCCAGGCCATGATGATGGAGGGCCGAGCAGATCTGGTGGCAGTTATGGAGGCCTGGGCAACCCAGAACCATGACTATGCTCTGTCTGTTCATTGATACAACCTCTACAGGAAGAACAGAGCAAAGGGGATGAGTGGAGTGGTGACAATCTGTATTTGGGAAGGGATAAAGATCACAAGGGAGGCTATGGGGGTACAGAGATGCTATGAGTACAGCTGCAGTCAGGGATGAGGTGAAAGTAAGGATAGGGGTAGTGTACTGACCACCTAGTCAAGGCAAAACTACAGACAGGGAGCTGGGGGATAAGAGAAGAAAAACTGTGGCGGCAGGGGGAAGGGGTAACAGTGGGAGATTTTAACATACCCGATGTGGATTGGAGCATCCCACAGGCCAGCAGTAATAGCAGCTAAGTGATCCTACGTGCATTCCAGGATGTTTTTTTGACACAGGGATAGTGGAACTCACAAGGGATTGGGTCATCATGGATCTAGTTCTGAGGAGTAGTGACCACATGACATCCATCAGGGTTGCTGAGCCCCTGGGAAAGCGTGCCCACCAGACTGTATGGTTTCAGGTGGGCATGGGACATGAAACGCCAAACATGAAAACGTGTTCTTGACTTCAAAAAGGCAGATTTTGTATGCATGGGTATGATACTAGGGGAAAGACTGAGGGAACTCATGAAGGACATGATTGTGGAGGATAGATGGACTGTAATTAGGTAAGGTGTCTGTCCAGGTTGCCTCCACAACCTACCTTTAGCAGAAGGATAAAAGAAGCAAGAGGAGGAAGCTGCTGTGGTTTACAGAGGAAGTGGTAAGAGAAGTGAGAGAGAGAAAAGGGCTGCTTACAGGAAATAAAAGAAGTCCCAGAAGGTAGAGGTCATGGCAGAATATGCAAAGCAGCTTGAAACCACTTGCAGGGTGGTAAGGCAGGCCAAGGCAGACATAGAACTAAGAACAGCTGAGGAGGTCAATGGGGATGGCAATACCTTCTTCCAGTACATCCCAGGGCAAACAAACAAAAAGGAAACAGTGAAGCTGAGAAAGGGAATGGAATGGGAGTGAAACAGAGAGATGACAAAGGTACTGCATGAATACTTCTGCTCAGTCATCACAAAGGACAAGGACCGGCCACTAACACATGAGAAAATGGGGACGGGGAGGGCAGTGGAGATGAGGAAGGATGCAAAAAAGAGAGGTCAGAGTCCTTTAAGGGCTCAACGTTTTCAAGGTAGACAAGTTTCCAGGGCCAGATGGCATCAATCTGAGGTTGCTGAGAAATTTGGTGGCAGTCCTTGTAATGACCCTGACTGGCCTGTTCAACTGCTCGTGGACACAGGGTTGGTTCAGTGAGAGTGAAGCATAGCTAATGTGGTGCCCCTGCAGAACAGCTAACCAAGGGTCGAACTAGGGATTTATAGACCAGCAACTTGACTTCAAGTGTTGACAAGCTAATGGAAACCATCATAAAGGAAAGATTGTTGAGTTCTAGAGCTGTGCGGAATGTGAAATTCCACTATCGGGAATTGCTGTGGAATGGCAATCCCACTTCCAAAATGCTCAGAGGGATTTCTTTTTAAATTCCATGGAATTTCAAAAAGCATTTCTGGGCAAACTGCAGGATTATTTTCCATGGATCATGTAAACTGCAGAATAATTTTCCGCGGCTCATGTAAACTGCAGAAACATTTTCTGCAGATCATGTAACCTGTGAAATAATTTTCTGTGGATTGCAGAAAAAGAATCTGCAGTTTATGTGAACTGTGGATTATTAATCCGCAAACAACATTTCATACGCAGAATGCTGAAATTCCGCAAATGATGGAAAGCAGTGGAATTTTCAGGAATGCCGCTGAATTCCATTCGATCGGAAATTCAACATTCTGTACAGCCCTATTGAGATCCTTAAGGCAAAACGGGCAGCAGGATAGCAGGCAGCACAGGTTCATGGCAGGGAGGTTAGGCCAAACAAATTTGATCAGCTTCTTTGTTTGGGTCACTAGGGCAGTCGACAAGGGCCAAGTGGTGGTATACCTGTACTTCAGCAAGGCCTCTGACTCAGTCCCCCACAAGAAGCTGATCAAAATACTGGCAGATATGGGGAGAGGGGAGAAACAAACCTGGTGGGTGGAAAACTGGCTAAAGGGTAGAATATAGTGGGTGGTGGTAGCTAGAGGAACACTCTGGGATAAAAGAAGTTAGTGGTGGGGTTCCACAGGGATCAGAGCTTGTTCTGATCATAGTAAATGTACTCAGTAACACACCAGGAACAGTATCAAAGACAAGATATGTCTTTTCATGGAAAATACCAAGCTCTGTGGGACGGTGGACACTGAAGAGGTTAGGGGGTAGAATGCAGTGTGTTGTGGTGGGGGAGTGCTCCAGGCTGAGGTAAGTTACTAGCAGGATCCCACAAGGGTTGGTGCTTGACCCAGTCCAGTTCAGGGTGTTCATCAGTGACATCAGGTACAGCATCCATCAGCAAAAGCGAGATATGCCTTTCTGTAGATGATATCAAGCTCTATGGGAAAGTGGACACTGAGTAAGGTATAAGGGATCTGAGAGAGGACCTAGCAAGTTTGGAGAGGTGATCTGGAATTTGGCAACTGGCTTTAAACCTAAAAAGTGCAGAGTGATGCAGGGTTGAGTATGAGTACAGACCTGGAGGAGTGAAATTAGCAGACTCAGAAGAGGAGAAAGATTCAAGACTGAATATTTCAAGATTTTTATTAAAAACAGGAAAAGGTGTAACAAAACTAATAGAGCTTGCACTCATTTTCAGTGGCTTTCTGGTAATAATTAGTATGAAAACTAAAAAAATGTTTCTATTTCAAGTTAATATGTAGTAAAATAAACATAAATAAATACAAGTATTTGCAAAACAAGAGAAATTTATATAAAATAACAACTAACCTTAAACTACAGTGCACCCCTAAGATGACTGTTGACATGAGTTACAACAGACCAAGTCATTATCTTTAAACCAGAGACCTGGGGATAGCAATTACAAGCAACCTGAAACCGTCAACACAATGCAAAAAGGCGGCAAGGAAGGTGAACAGGGTGCTGGGTTGCATATCAAAGAAGTTCAACAGCAGGAGGAAGGTCATTCTGCTCCTGTACAGGTCCATGGTGCATTCGCATCTGGATTACTGTGTACAGTACTGCAGCCCCTACCTTAAGAAAGACAAACCAGATGAAGGCAGTGGAGAGGAAGGCTACCAAGATGGTTCAGGGGCTGGAATAGAGGTTGGTGAACCTGAGCATATACTCACTGGAGGCATAAAGTGAGAGGAGCACATGATCAAGTATCTTAAAGGCGTTAAGAAGGTCAACATATGGGATCTTTTTTTTCATACGTAAGAAATTAAAATTACATACTCGCCACAATTCTTGATCTTCTTGGCTAAGCCATCTCCAGTTATTCATACTGCTGGCTTACAAGCCAGAGGCACTGGGACCCTGTGGGTGGCAAAAATCTTCAGGAGGGCACATGCTGAGGTAGGACCACACATGCACAGCACCATGAGGCTGGCTCACACCTATGTAAGCTACCTCAGCATTGACCCTTCGACCGTCTCAGTACCTTTTTTTACCGAGGAGGTGCAGTGTAATATAACCTAAGAAACACCTAACCTAATAAGGGCATAAAATAGCTCAATTGACCCATATAAGAAGGGTCAATTTAAACAATGTCTTCATATCCCAAACCAAACAAGGGAGTGAAGACCAGGAACAGACTGAAAGTGCTTGAGGGATGGTGGGTGGGTGTATGAAAAAATGGTGAAGACTTGTCCAAGAAGATCAAGAATTACACTAAGTACGTAATTTTCATATCTTCCTGGACTTTAAGTCTTCACCATTTATTCATACTGCTGGGTTAGAGTACCAAGCTAAAACCAAATCCTCCCGAGCCAGGTGGTGGGAGACTGCACTCACTCTGGACAGAAGTCCATTAAGGATTGTCCTAGCAAAGAAAGCATGCTGTCTAGCATGGACATCCAGAGCATAGTGCTTTACGAAAATGTGCATTGAGCTTCAAGTAGCTGCTTTGCAAATGCCATCAACAGGAACAGAACAGATCTCCGCCAAAGATGCAGCAACTGCTCTGGTAAAATCGGTATGCACCTGGCCCTCCAACTTGACCTGCACCATAAAGTAATAATGGTGAAGGCATGCCACTATCCGCGCAGAGATACATTTGATGGACACTGGCTGACCCAGCCTGGCCACGCTGAAGGACACAAAAGTTGCCTGGCCTGACAGATATCCCTGGTTCTGTCGATGTAGAACCATAGCGCTCTTTAAATGTCCAGGGAATGAAGGGAGAGTTCCCCTTCATTTTGGAAGTTAGAGAAATAAGTGGGAAGAACCAAAGACTGGTTGAGGTGGAAATCCGAAACCACTTTGGGCAAGAACTTAGGTTGAGTACGGAGGATCACCTTGTCTTTATGAAAGATGGTATATGGAGGGTATGTGACCAAGGCATGTATTTCAGAGACCCTGTAAGCAGAAGTGATGGCCACCAGAAAGGCAGCCTTCCAGGTCAGAAACTTCAAATCACACATGGCTAGAGGCTCAAATGGTTTACAAGTGAGCATATCCAGTACGATATTAATATCCTAGGGGGCAACCGGCTTACTAACCGGGGGCCTCATGTGAAGAATGCCTTTGAGGAATCTTTTTAACAGTGCTAAACTGAGCCAGGGACATGTTCTGGTCTGGCTCATGATAGGCAGAAAGCACACAGAGGTGCTCCTTTACAGATGGGTATTGCAGTCATATATCTGAAAGGTCTAGCAGGTACTCCAACACTTTATCTGGAGAGCACTGAAATGGATCTAAGTAGATGTTAGTACACCATTCTGAGAAACGCTTCCATTTAGCTGTGTAAGTCTTCCTGGTGGAAGGCTTACGAGCCACCAAGAGGATCTGTGAGATTCTCTGAGAAACTTTAAACCTGCTCACTTCCATCTCCTCAGGAGCCAAGCTTGAAGATGAAGGGAATGCTGGTTGGGATGGATCACGTGTCCCTGTATCAGGAGGTCCATTTGCAAAGGCAGTTGCCTCAGAGGGGCCTCTTGACAACTTGTTGATCAAAGAAAACCAGATCTGCTGAGGCCAGTACAGTGCAATTAGAATCACAGAAACATAGAAGTTGACAGCAGATAAGGACTGCAATGCCCATCCAGTCTGCCCATTTATTTTTCTACCTTATAAATGTGCCATCGGCCTTTGTTCTGTCAATGGCCTATCTATTCATACTCATCTGTATTGCTCCCTTATGCCTATCCCATGCCTGTTTGAAGCCCTGCACTGTATTCATATCCACCACTTCCTGAGGTAGGCCATTCCATGCATCCACCACACTTTCTGTGAAAAAGAACTTCCTCACATTACCCCTTAATTGGCCTCCCTCTAATTTCATGCTACGTACTCTTGTCCAGCTATTTTTCTTATATTGAAACATGTTAGACTCTTTCACCTTGTTAATGCCCTTAAGGTGTTTGAATGTTTCGATCATATCACCTCTCTCCCTCCTTTGCTCTAGGGTATACATATTGAGCTCTGATAATCTGTCCTCATATGTTTTCTGATGCAGTCCCTGCACCATTTTCATTGCCCTTCTCTGGACTGCCTCAATTTGGTTAATGTCCTTGTGAAGGTGTGGCCTCCAATACTGCACTCAGTACTCCAGATGGGGCCTAACCAGTGTCTTGTAAAGAGGGATTATTACCTCCCTCTTCCAACTTGTGATACCCCTACTAATACATCCTAACATCCTCCTAGTCTTACCTACTGCTTTAGTGGTCTGCTTGGATGATTTCAGGTCATCGGTGATGATGATGTCCAAGTCTCTTTCTTCCCTTGTGACTGCCAGCAACTCCCCTCCCCCTTGCCTCCAGTCTGAGCAGCATCCTCTGAATGAGTGGAAGAGGATGTATCCTGACAGAATATGCCAGGTTCTGGATTTCTGGAGCAGAATAGAGGCAGTTTGGTGTTGAGTGGGGACAGAAAAAGGTCTAGGTCTGGACAGCACCACTCATAAAAGAGCAATTGTATGACGTCTGGTGCAAGTGACCACTCATGAGGATCTGCTTCTGTCCTGCTGAGGTGGTCCGACAGATCATTTTGAGTTTCTGGCAGGTAAACTGCCTGAATCAGGACACTGTGGTCAAGGCACCACTCCCCATATCCTCATGGCTTCTCTGCACAGAGGGTAGGAGTGAGCCCCGCCTTGTTTGTTGATGTAGTACATCACAGCCTTGTTGTCCATTGATTGACAACCTCTTCTAGGACTCAGAGGGCATAAAGGACTGCCCTTATCTATAACAGTCCACACTCCCTGAGTGTGAAGGTCCCAGCAGTGAACCCCCCTGTCGAGCAGAGATGCATCTGTTGTGATGGTGAACCGAGATTCCAGTGGGGCAAAGGGTAGACCTTGTAGAAGGTTGTCCTCTTCACCATGCAAGTGAGCAACACAGGGGCTCTGCCACTTTGATGCGGTAAAATGGAAGGTGTGTAGATGGGGACCACTGTGTGCTGAGCATCCACTGAGTGGTTCTTGTGTGCAATTGAGCTAGAGGCACTATGAAAAGGGAAGAAGCCATGAGGCCTAACATCAGTTTCATGGAGTAAGCTTATACAGGGTTGTTCTCTGTTCTCTCTGATGAAATGAGCCATCAGGATAATGTCATTCCTCCTGTCTGCTGAGAGAAATACCCTCACTTTTGTAGTGTCTAAAAGGGCTCCTATGAAGAGGAGCTGCTGGGAGAATTGAAGCTGTGACTTCTGTATGTTCACCAGGACCCACATGGAAGTGAGGAACTGAAATGTTGTGGATACTGCTTTCTGTGACTTCTCCTTGAAGGGCTTGCCAAAAGTCAATGTTCTAGGCAGGGGAAGACTTGAACACTGAGCTTATGAAGGTGTGCAGCAAGGACTGTGAAACACTTGGTAAAGACCCGAGGCGCCGAGAAAAGCCCAAAGGGCATGACTCTGAATTGGTAGTGTTGACCCAAGGCCACAAAGCGAAGGTACTTGTGGTGATTAAAATGTGCTGGTAGGCGTCTTCCATATCCAAAGATGCCAGCCAGTCATGTTGGTGGAGAAGCGGTGGGCACATCCCTAAGGAGACCATCTAGAACTTCTCCTGGAACAAGAACTTGTTTAGCTTTCTGTAGTCGAGAATGGGGCAAATGCTGCCTGTCTCTGGAACCAGAAAGTAATGGGAGTAGAAACCTATGTTTCACTCTGCCCAGGGAATTACTTCCACTGCCCTATTTTTGAGATGGCCCAATATCTCTGAAGTGAGAAGGGCTGACTGAACGGTTGACATATTGTGCTGTCACTTGGACAGAAGGCCTGGGGGAATCTTTGCAATGTTGAGAGAGTACCCTTCTTGAACAATCCTGAGGACCCAATTGCCAGTGGTGATAGACTTTCATTGGTTGTAAAACTGAGTTAGACGACCTCCCACTGCCATGGAAGAGTCCACCTCGGGCAGCTGAGGTGAGGCTTTCAGAGGGTAGCACTAAGCACTTTTGGTCCTTGTGCCTTCTGGTACTTGTTTGGGGCTCCTCAGCCTCTTCCCCGAAAAGGCTACCTGTTACAAAAAAAATGACTGTTCCTGCCTCTCTGAGGAGCTGAAGGAGCCAGCCTGGCTGGTTTAATGGCATTCCTAGTCTTCTGAGAGGCCTCCAGGACTTGTTCAACCTGTTGGCCAAACAGATATGTACCATCATATGTTATTAGGCACCAGAGGAAAACCCCGATGTCCTAAGCCAGGAATTTCTTCTAATACAGATTCCAGCAGCGGCTGCCCTGGATGCTGTGTCATATGCATCCATGGAAGCTTTCAGCTGATGGCTATTACATTCTATTCACCCCAGAATTCTAAAAGAACTAAGGGTAGACCTAGTGACACCACTGACTACTCTCTTCAACAAATTATGGGAGGATGGGGTGGTGCCTGAGGACTGGAGGAGGGCAGATGTGATTCCACTTCACAAAAGTGGGAGCAGGGCAGAAGCAGGAAACTACAGACCGGTTAGTTTGACCTCAGTGGTAGGGAAAATGATGGAATCACTTCTGAAGGAAAGAACTGTTGAGTACCTAGAAGCCAATGGGGCACAGGACCCAAGGCAGCATGGATTCACAGTGGGAAGGTCGTGTCAGATTAATCTAATAGATTTCTTCGACTGGGTGACTAAAGTAGTAGACCAGGGAAGGGCTGTGGATATGGCCTACCTAGACTTTAGCAAGGCATTTGACAAAGTCCCAAGTTAGCTAGCGCTGGAGTGGGTCCCAAGGTGATAGCCTAGACAACAGGACGCAGAGGGTAATAGTAAACAGAGTCCACAGTGAAGAAAGGAGGGTAACTAGCAGGGTACCGCAGGGTTCAGTACTGGGACCGGTCCTCTTTAATGTCTTTATAAGTGACATTGGAGAGCACCTGGAAGGAAAAGTATGTCTCTTTGCAGATGACACAAAGATCTGCAACAGGGTTCATACACAAGGTGGAGTGGAAAGGATGAAAAGGGACTTGGCAAGGTTGAGGAAAGGTCAAATGTATGGCAGCTCAGATTCAATGCAAAGAACTGCAAGGTAATGCACCTGGGAAACAAAAATCCAGGGGGAGAGTACACAATGGTGGGTGAGATACTAAACAACAACAAAAATTGAAAGGGACCAGAGGGTAGTTATAGCAGATGACCTAAAGGTGGGCAAGCAATGTGAGAAGGCAGTAAGGAGGGCTGGGGGGATACTGGGATGCATAGGGAGAGGCATCAACAGAAGAAGACATGAAGTTGTTATTCCTCTGTACAGACATTTGGTGAGACCCCATCTGGAGTACTGCGTGCAGTTCTGGTGACCCCATCTCTGCAAAGACATAGACAGAGTTTAGGATGTTCAGAGGAAGGAAACCAAAATGGTGCTGGGTCTGCACCAGAAGACATATGAAGAGAGACTAAAGCAGCTTAATATGTATACCCTCAAAGGAGGGAGAGGGGGAACATGATAGAAACTTTCAAGTAACTCAAGGGAGTTAGCAAAGTCCAAGAGGGTAGCATCTTTCAGAAAAAGAGATGTGCAAGTACAAGGGGGGACAATTTGAAGATAGAGGAGGGACAGCTCAGAGGAAATGTTAGAAAATATTTTTTCATGGAGAGGGTTGTGGATGCATGGAACAGCCTTCCTGAGGAGGTTGTGGAGTCAAGAACAGTGGGAGAATTCAAGAATGCATGGGACAGACATAAAGCAATTCTAGTGGGGCATAAGGAAGTAGGCAATTGGTTAACTAGAATCTGCAACTTATCCATCAGGTAGGGAAATGGGCAGACTAGGTGGGCCGAGCGGTCCTTATCTGCCATCAAATTCTAGGTTTCTATTCCCCAGGCAACAATCTGTAAACTCTTACATTTAGAGTCATACTCCAGTAGAGCTTCCGCTAGAGAGTTACGATAAGTCCAAAGGGCATATTCATACTGGGAGAAGTGCCCTTGACAGCTAGAAATACGCATGCCCAGAGTTGCGGCTGTGAAAGCCTTTTTCCCCATGGCATCTCTCTTACAAGATTCCTTATTGATAGGACATGCTGATACAGTACTTCTTGAGGAAGAACAGACTTGTCATTTTCAGCAAGGACGTTTTGGTACTTCTTCTTGACTGGATTGGTTCCTAAGTCCCAAATCTTAACTTTAGCAAACTGTAGTTTTTGTGATTGTTTGTGGGTGGCTTGTGGTTGTGCTGCTGGGTCTGGATCCTTGTCAGGGTGTCATGCCACCAGGCTCCAGCCTAACATGACCGCCCCCAAAAAAATCTTGTGAAATACTTTATCCATTTGCAGCTCAGTCTTTGTCATTACAGGCAGTGTGTGCCATGCCAGCCTGGCCTGCCTGTGTGAGCTGGAGACCCCTCCCAAAATAAATCTTTTAAAACACTTTATCCAGTTGCAGCTTGGCTTCGTCATGACAGGCAGTGTTCTGTGTCTGGCCTGCCAGTGTGGGAGCCAGAGAGCCACCCCACCCAGTTTTGTGAAACACTTTATCCAGTTGCAGCTTATTAAACATAGAAACACAGATGTTGGCAGATATTGGGCCATCTAGTCTGCCCTTTTTTTTCCCTACCTACAGCTACACTGCAGACCCTACTCAGTCTTCGGTCTTCACCCCCCACCTTACTTCCAAGATCCCCTTGTATCTATCCCATGCATTCTTGAATCCTGTAAACATTTTAGCCTCCACCACCTCCACTGGGAGGCTGTTCCATATGTTCACCACCCTCTCTGTGAAGAAATACTTCCTGACATTTCCTCTCAGACTCCCCCCTCCCACCTTCATAGTGTGACCCCTTGTCCTTAAGCATCCTTTTCTTTGAGAAATGCTATGTTCCTGTACCCTGTTTTTACCTGTAAAGTATTTGTATGTTTCTATCATATCCACCCTTTCCCTCCTTTCCTCTAGGGAGTACAAATTCATCTCCTTAAGCCTTTCTTCACAGGACTTTGGATGCAAGCACTGCACCATTTTTGTTGCTCTCTTTTGTACCACCTGTCTCCACCCTAGCTATGTCCTTTCAGAGACGGTGCCTCCAGAACTGGACACACTACTTGTGATGTGGTTTCACCACTAGCCAATACAGGGGTATCACCACATCCCTCCTCCTGCTGGTGAGTTCCCTGCCTATGCAGCCCAGCATCCTATTAACCTTCACCACTGCCTTGTCACACTGTTTAGCTACCTTCAGGTCATCAGAAATGATTACTCCAGGTCCCTTTCCTGCTTTGTGAATGCTAATTCCACTTCTCCCAGTTAGAATGTTGCCCCTGGGTTTCTGTGCCCAAGAGCATGATTTTGCACTTTTTGCTTTGAAACCCAACCGCCAGATCCGCGATCATTCTTTCAGCTTTTCTAGATTGTGCCTCATTCTTTCGACTCCTCTGGTGTATCTACTCTGTTGCAGAACTTTCTGTTGCCCATGATCAGGCATACATTCCCTTCCAGTCCCCCTGTAATGTTGCTAATTATTTCACTCTTCCTGACAGGCAGTGTGTGCGGTGCCTGGTCTGCCAGTGTGGGAGACAGAACACCCCCCCTCAAAAAAATATTGTGAATTACTTTATCCAGTTGCAGCTTAGTCTTTGTGCCAGGCAATGTGTGCTGTCTGCCGTGCCTGGTCTGCCAGTGTTGGAGACGGAGCGCCACACCCTCCCCCCAAAAAAACAAAAATCTTGTGAAACACTTTATCCAGTTACAGCTCAGTGTCTGTGACAGACAGTGTGTGCTGTGTCTGACCTGCCAGTGTGGGAGCTGAAGCCCCTCCTCACAAAAATCTTGTGAATCACTGTATCTAGTTGCAGCTTCGTCTTCATGACAGGCAATGTGTGCCATCTGCCATGCCTGGTCTGCCAGTGTGAGAGCTGAAGCCCCCCCCCCCAAAAAAAAATCTTGTGAAACACTTTACCTAGTTGCAGCTTAGTCTTTGTGTCTGGCAATGTGTGCTGTCTGCAGGAACATGTAAAAAGACAGCTGTGCTCCACAGAACTCCAAAACCACCAAAAGTTTGGGTAAAACCATTTTCCTCAGGGGTGGAGTCAGAAAGGAATGACATACATTTAAATAGTGAGTTCAACATGACGAGATGCATCATATGGCCATGTCAACATTCAAACATTTAAGTATACACCTTTTTTAGGAATTCATTCTTGATAACATGGTCAAATAAAATTTATATTTCATTCAGTTTGATGCACTGTTTATTAACATAAATGAATATTAAAATAAAATTAAAATCAAAAGAATTTTCTTTTAAAGTGAAAAAAACACTATCGGTATGGTGCACAGCATGCAGTATGTTAAGCTTAAATATATTTCTTATTATTATATTTAAAAGGATTATTCAAATTGAACAGTCATAATTAAACCAAGTAGAACAAGACTGCTCCCACCGGATCCCAATAGGGAAGGGTATCCCATGCCCACTGCCACACCATGGCTCGCACCTGGCAAATACCAATGGCAGTGCTGTCTGGCACATGGTTGTGTGTGCTGGTCAATGTCGGTGTGCCCCCTACCACCGTAAGTGCATGGCCACGGCATCCACCGGCTGCATACTCGCAGCATTTCCAGTATGTACAGTCCTCTCTTGTGTGCTCCCTCTGGAACATGTTCCCTCCTGCCACCAGGAGCTTGTGGCCCATGGCACTAGCCATGTATTCCACAGATATTCTGTAGTCGGTCCATGAACTGTGGGTGCAGGTGTGCCTGTGTACTTTGTAGGCACTGGCGGTGCACCTGCTGATGCTGTGGGGGTGTGTCTCTTCAGTGCCTGTATGCTCTGCCTGCAGTCGGGTTTGCTGCTGGCTCTACGGTCGTGTCGCTATAGAGGTGTCGGGTTTCTACCGTGCTTCTATCCTGGGCCTTCCTTACTGCAGTAGTCCAGTTGTCATACTCAGATCTTCCAAACCAAAGTTTTTAGTACTTTTCTTGGCTGGGTGGGTGCCTGAACTCCAAATCTTAACTTTATCAGACTGTAGTTTTGGTGATTGTTTATGGGTGGCTCGTGGCTATGCTGCTGCTGGGTCAGGATCAGGGTGCTGCCAGACTTCAGTTTGCATTCCCCTCCTCAAAAGAAATCTTGTGAAATACTTTATCCAGCTGCATCTAAGTCTTTGTGACAGGCGGTGTATGCTGTGCCTGACCTGCCTGTGGAAGCAGGCCCCCCCCCCAAAAAAAATCTTGTGAAACACTATATCCAACTGCAGCTCTGTCTGTGACAGGCAGTGTGTGCCATGCCTGACTTGCCATACAGATGAAGCAAGGATGTCCTGAAAGGGAAACAGGGAGCTGCCAGGAAAGCATCCACTGTGGTACTTGTCCCCCACAGCAATAGCAGTCGTAGTTGTGTGGCCCATGGTGGGGTTATGTATATGGTGATGATGTTAGAGGGAGAAGGACAGAGACAGGAAGTGGTGTTTATGTTGGTGGTGGTGGTAGTGGGTCCAAGACCGAGAGGCATAGGACGGCGGGTTGTGTAATAGTGCATCCAAAGAAACCATGGGGATTTGTTAGTCCGCAGAAGTCTGCTGGTTGTATGCTCACTTTAAGAAGGAACTTTTCCAGTTAGTCACAGTCAATGTTCAGTGGTGCATCTGGTGGTGCTGAAACCAGCTGTAGTGAAGCAGAAGTATACAGGTCTTCTAGTGCTCATGGTCCTTCTCCTCCAAGAACCTTGCTTTCCCCTACTATATATGGTGGTAATGTAAAACTCAGGGATACTCCATCCCACTCCGAAGCCCTCCACCTGTGCATCTTGTGTGAACTACATGAAAGCAGCTGGCAGTGCCAGGTGGAGTGCCAGCTCAGAAACCTGCACACCTGCACTGTGGTGAGCACCATTCTCAATTTCCAGTCTGCCACTGTCAGCTTGAGGCACTATAGGATGCTCCTTCTCTGAATGCACCCAGAGGCCACAAATCAGGGAGTGATTCGGTTGGGGTCTGACACCACTGTTATCTGTCACCTGAGGAAAAAGAATTGGTTGATGTACATGGGTGAGGTGCTGCTTAAGGTGTACCAACCTCTCTCTTTTATAAAAGCAAGCCAGTAGCATGTCCACCACCAGCACAGCCAATTGCTATGGAGGAGACGGCCACAGAGGAAGATGATATGGAAGTGGAGGTGTCAGAGGAGGGAGATATGCTGGTGAGTCAGAAGGGGGAAGCAGAAGCACAGGAAAAGGAGGAGGCAGTAGGAAAAGGGCATGGGAAGGGTGAACCATCAGTTGAGAGCAAGGTAAAGACAGGTAGGGAAAGACAAGTTGTGGTGGAGGAGCAGGCAACACTGGAGGACAAAGCAGGAGGAGGAAAAGAGGAAGCGGAAGCTGAAAGTCTGTTGTCAGTTACAACAAGCTCCTTTGATAAGGACTATGATTCTGACAAGTGTGGAGGCCACCAGCACCACCATCAGTACAGGAAGACAAGAGTGGAAAAGTAATGAAGAAGAAGAAAGCAAAAAAAAAAAAAAAATTGATGAAGCAGGGAAATCCAAATCCCAGGCCAAGGTCCCACTCACACTTGACAAATGTGCTACTACATGCTACTGCTGCTACTTCTGGTGATCATGTGGAGCAGCCACATCATTCTTTTCCCATGATCAGGAAAAAGAAATCTCACAGTGGTCACCCTAGTTCTTCAAAGGCCCCCTCCTGACCCCTCAGGCTAGCGGTCATATAGCTACGAAAGTCAACAGATTTTCTGCAGTATAGGACCCCACAAATCCACTGAGAGCACATTGCAATATGTGTGAGAAAATGATCAGCAGGGGTAGATACACTCAGACATTGGGAACCAGCGTCCGGCTGATCATCTAAAGTGTAAACATGGCATCTTGCTAACAATCATCACAATCTACACACAGGTCAGACTCAGCAGCAGCAGCAGCTAGGTATGGGTGGCAGGATCAAATAGTTTGTACAAATTACACAGTCCACATGGCAGCAGCGGTCAAAGTCAACTAACACCGCTGACACTCCATCCAGAACACCATTCCAACCACCACCACCACCACCACTACCATTAGGAAGGGATAATAGTGGAATTAGACACATCAGCACCACTGCTAGTCCAGAATGTACTGCCACCAACCAAACTACACTGCAGGAGTCATTACATGCCTGCACAAAAATGCCACCTACTCATTCAACCATCATACGAATCATTCCATCGATGGGAGAGATGATGATGCTTGATGTGCAGCCATTCTCCATGCTGAAAGACACTGGCTTTTAAAGACTCTTATATGAATTGAAACCCAAATACAGCATTCCTTCCTGCTTCATGTTTTCTAAGCATGTTCTCCTTGTAATGTATGAAGCTATATGCACACAGATGGTGGCCTTTCTGAGACAAGCAGAGGGGGGGGATATGTGCATTTTATTAGTAACTTTTGGAGCAGTACTGCAAACCAAAGTTTCCTGAGATTCACTGCTCATTTGGTTGTGTCAAGCATCAGCAGCACCACTGCTGCCCCACCTCCACCACTAAGACATCACACTGAGGACAGGACTGTTGCTGCGATGGAGACCGACGGGTTCGGAGCCCCCCCCCCACTGCGCTACCCAGGGAGAGAGAAGCTGGAAACCGTGGGGTTGAGGCACCGACAGCGTAATCTGGTCGGCGGATCTCCCCCGGTGTAAAATTGGAAGCAGACTGCAACTTTTAAAAAAGTTTCTGGCAAGACGTACCTCCTACAGTGAAGCGACCGCCGAAACAGACACTGCGAGACCTTTTCCCTCCAAAGCCAGTCCCTTGCTTCCGTGGACGTCTTTGTCCTGTTTTCCAGGGTCCCAGGTCCCACTTGCTGCCGTTTTTCCTGCTGGACTAACACTAAGGTTGCTTGAGCCATTGGCTGAGAAGGGGAGTAATGTGGACTGCAGCCAGCTGAAAAAGGCTGCTTCCCCCCTCCCAGCACATCACACTGAGGACAGGATTGTTGCTGCGACGGAGACCGACGGGTTCAGGGCCCCCCCCACTGCGCTGCCCAGGGAGAGAGAAGCTGGAAACCATGGGTTTGAGGCACCGACAGCGTAATCTGGTCGGCGGATCTCCCCCGGTGTAAAATTGGAAGCAGACTGCAAATTTTAAAAAGTTTCTGGCAAGACGTACCTCCTACAGTGAAGCGACCGCCGAAACAGACACTGCGAGACCTTTTCCCTTCAAAGCCAGCCCCTTGCTTCCGTGGACATCTTTGTCCTGTTTTCCAGGATCCCAGGTCCCACTTGCACGTTTTCCTGCTGGACTAACGCTAAGGTTACTTGAGCCATTGGCTGAGAAGGGAGTGGCGTGGACTGCAGCCAGCTGAAAAGGCTGCTTCCCCTCCCAGCACATCACACTGAGGGCAGGACTGTTGCTGCGACGGAGACCGATGGGTTCGGAGGCCCCCCCCCACTGCGCTGCCCAGAGAGAGAGAAGCTGGAAACTGCGGGGTTGAGATGCCGACAACGTAATGTGGTCGGCGGACCTCCCCCGGTGTAAAATTGGAAGCAGACTGCAACTTTTAAAAAGTTTCTCGCCCACCCGCCCCATTGTGGTTCTGATTATGTAGGGGGTAGCGCCGCCCGTTGTGAGCCCTACACCAATAGGAAGTGCAGGAGGTGGAGCATCACCCTGGGCTAATTTACCTCAGCCTGTATCAATTAAAGGCAAGCCCAACTGAACGAGGGACTTACTGCTTAACTCCAGCTACCTATTGTAAGACATTAATGATCTAAATGAACCTCAAAGGTCTACTGGGTTCTTAATGCTGAATGTACACTAAACAATAAGGACCCTATATTGTGCTATAACTGAAACGTGTGCTCACAATGTTACCAGCTAACCCTACCCTATTATGCAATAACTGTCAATAGCAATGCCACTGGGTTAAGTCTAACTGCTTTTATCTTCTTTTTTCTTTATCTCTATCTGACCTGTTGCTAGACTACCTCTGTGGTAGTAACCCATATAACCAAGAATCCTATTGCTTACTGAACTCAGGGGTTAGAAAAGTTGCCAAGTAAAGCTATTGTACAGACATAACCTAAATAAGCACAATACTGCTGTACGTCCCGGTACCCTCCGGCACCCAGCCTGTCCCCCCTAAATTACCCTTGTACTGTTACTACTAGGCCAAGCTCTTGTAGCCTAACAACGCCACATAAGGATGAAAATGCTAGTCAACAGGCCTCTGAATGCCCGTACCTTGGGCCAGCTTAGGTCAATTAAGGGTCTCCTCCTCGCTGCCCTGTACATCGCCTCAATCCTCTGGGTGGATTGGCTAGCCGGTAGACAAGCCCCCTGCTGCGCAGCCACCAAACGGACCAGCACCACGCCTGGCCTGGCACCCTTATAGCCCACCCCTGGCCAACAACCTGGCCCTCCTTATAGCCGCTAAACTCAGTAGGAGTGGGATTTGCTATGGGGCTACTCTTTTGCTGACATACAAACCTAAAAAAACTAGGTTCCCTTCCCTGACCTATATTCTCCGCCTTCTGCTAAGGACCTTGCTACTGCGGGCAGGTGACATTCAACCTAACCCTGGCCCGTGTGTCGATAATACCCCCATCTCAACCACCCCAGGACCTAAACTGGACTGCGACAAGGGGCTTGAGGCTAGCACACATGAACATTTGTAGTCTTAGGCCTAAAAACACACGAAGTACAAGCGTTGTTGGCCCTCTACAACCCTGATGTGCTTGCAGTCTCTGAGACTTGGTTAAAACCATCGATCCTAGATCACGAATGTGCTGCCCCAGGGTATGTCTGTTACCAGAAGGATAGAACCCAGAAAAAAGGGGGTGGGGTCCTCATATACGTTAAGGCTACTCTGATCTCTGCTCACATTAACCTCAACATAACAATGTCCCCCAAAATTGAAACTATCTTTGTACGCATCACCCTCGGCAGTGCTAAACACCTTAATGTAGGGTGTGTTTACAGTCCACTAAAGGGGGCCCTCCAATCCCTCGAGTCCCTCACAAAAAACCTAACAGTCGCGTTTGCTACTGAGGTCATCATCCTCGGTGACTTCAACGTGCACTGGGACACAGAGGCCAGGTCCTCAATAATAGACATGCTTCAGGAGGCCAACCTGTCCCAGATAGTCACCCTACCCACAAGGTTTAACTATAAAATGGGCAGCCACTTGACCATAGACTGGGTACTGGTGTCTAACCCTAAAAATATTCAACTGGCTGGCACCATGGCGGATGCCCTCAGCGACCACTCACCCACCTTCTGTGTTTGGAGGAATAGGATGGTAAGGGTCCCTCCTAGAATACTCACTTCCAGGGACTACTCAAAGTTCTCCCTGGAGCACTATAATACTCTCCTGGGCAACCTTGACTGGACCCCTATTAGATGTCTCCCTACCTTGGATGAGGCAGTGGACTTCTTAAACAGGCCAATCACATGGGCCGCTGATCTCCTGGCCCCATTTAAAACCTACAGGGTAAAGGGCCACTGCTATAAGTGGATTACCCCTCCCTTAAAAGCCCTGATGATCAGCTGAGATAAAGCTTGGAAAAAGTCCAAGGACACAGCTCTTCAAGCAGACCGGGTCCTCTACAGGACCCTCCGAAACCAATGTAAACAGGCCACCAAACTAGCGAGAAAGGGGTATTTCAACCATCTCCAAAAAGCCAACCTTGGCAACCGTAGGACTTTCTGGTCCCACATCAATGAACTTATGAAGGGAAAAAAAAAGATTACCTCGGGCCCCATCACCACCAATGGAAAGGCACTACATGATGTGGCACAAATTGCTGAGACCCTTAATATGTACTTCACCAACCCTGATAAACATCAGGCAGGGCCATCGGTGCCTAAAAACCCGGTCGCTCCACCGGTTCCTCAATCGCCTGACCGCCCACCCTTTCACTTGAGGCTGGCCAAGGTAAAAGAGGTCTTGGCCATCCTAAAAACCCTGAAAACAACAGGTTCAGGAGGCCCGGATGGACTCAAAGCGAGATTGCTAAAAGATGGTGCCACGGCACTCGCGCAGCCACTCACCTGGCTGATCAATAGGTCCCTACTTGAGGGATATGTCCCCGACCTGTGGAAACAGGTGCACATGGTCCTGATCCATAAGGGAGGGCCGGCAGAACCAATTGAAAACTACAGGCCAATCTCCCTGCTCTGTACCCTGGAAAAAATACAGGAGAAAATCATATATGCCTAGCTTAAGGAGCACCTGGAAGCCCACATGCTGTTGTCCCCATCGCAACATGGCTTTAGAGCCAATCATGGGACAGACACTGCCCTAACCAAATTCTCTTCAGACGTACTCAAAGACCTAGATGCTGGATCCAACACAGGGGCAGTTTTTATAGACCTCTCCAAGGCCTTCGACCGGGTGGATCACAGACTACTCCTCCAAAAACTCCTCCACGTAGGCCTAGATGCCCACGCCCTCAGATGGATAGAAAGCTACCTCACAGGTCGGACTCAGAGAGTCAGGTGGCAGGACAAACTCTCCAAACCTCAGTCCCTAATGGAGGGAGTACCCCAAGGGTCCACACTCAGGCCCCTTATGTTCTCGTTGTTCGTCAATGAACTGTACATGCACTGTGGAAGCAGCAATATAATCCAATATGCGGATGATGCTATTATTTACACGTCCTCTTACAACCTGGATGACCTATCCAGTTCTCTCCAAAAGGACAGTCACATCATGGAGAGGTGGCTCATTAACAACAAAATGGTCCTTAACACCAATAAGACCAAAGTTATGCTGTTCGGACCAAAAGCCTTAGGACAGGATAGATCAAATTCTCCAGCTTCATCTCTGGAGGCAACAAGCTAGAAGTTGTTCCCTCTACAAATACCTGGCCTCACACCTCGACCAGGGCCTCACGCTCAAACAACATGTGGACTAAGTCATTAAAGTAATCCATTCCAAACTCGGATTACTATATCAGCTTAAGGAACTGTTAACCATTGAAGCTAGGACTGCTATAGCAGCGAGTGTCCTACTTCCAACATTGATATTTGAGGCCCCGGTCATCCAGGGTATCTCAAAGTGGGAGTATGGTAAACTACAGGTTCTTTACAACAAAGTGACCTGCTTTGCCACTCTATCCCATTCAAGGAGCTACCACTGTGAGGCACTAGTAAAGCAACTGGCCATCCTTTGGAAGCACGCCTCAGGTTACCCGTGCTCTGCCTGGCAAAAGATAATTAGCCCTTCCCTCCCCTAGACTTGGGGACTCCTCACAGTAAAGAGAAACCCATGAGCCTTAGGTCTTCGGGCCAAACGCTGCTAGAGGTTCCTAAGGCTAGGACTAAGGCAGGCCAGAAATCTTTCTCGTATGCTGCCCCTTCCTTATGGAACCACCTCCCGTTGGAGGTGTGAGAAACCCCCTCAGTACCGTGCTTCCGCACCAGACTCAAAACCCATGTCCTATCAAAAAGTGTATGCCAGTGCCACTACACCTGACACTACCTAAACTACCACTACGAACTAAAAAATCAACCCCCCCCAATCAAGGTAGCACTAATTTTTCTCCTCAATGAACCATCCTAATGCTCTCGAAGTATGTCACCCAAGGAATCCATAATGCTGTCTCACTTACATGCAGGACAAATGTTCGAATGCTATGAACTACAACTTACCAATATGATATATAATACCCTAATAACTACTGTTATGTGTAAACAGCTGAATACTGTATGCCCATGACTTCCTGTATTATGTAACTGCACAAAGTTCATAATGTCTGTACTGTTATTCCCGGGTCACCCCTGAAAAACGGACCTTCGGGGCCCAGTGGGCCTACCCGGTCATTAAAATTCAATAAATAAATAAATAACACCAGCCTCTGCAAGAGTTATCATGAAGCAGACAGCCACATAGAGGAACAGCGCTCTAGGGAGGGCCTTACTTAATGTGTCAGTCATGAAGGGGAAAAACAGTGGTGAGAACATTCTGAGCTTCCTACAATCAATGTTGGACATCTGGATATACCCCAACAACCTGAAGGTGGGAAGTTTTGTGACAGACAGTAGGAGTAACATGCTGAAGGCCATGAATGATGTGGGTTCTGTCATGCACCTTGCTTTGCACATGCACTGAATCTGGTGGTGAGTTATGTGCTTGAGAAACATGTACAGTTAAATGAAATACTGGACACTGTTAAGGACATTACAAGGTATTTCCATTGCTCTTCCAAATGTACCGAGCTCCTCCGAAATTACTGACAGAAGCACAAATTTGTACAATACAGCTGGATTAGAGATGTGGTGACAAGGTGGGACTATGTCTTTTACATGGTGGAAAGAGTGGTGGAACAGAAAGCTATGTTCCAGGCTATGGGATCTGATGATGAGCCTTGTGGGGGTTACCTGTTCTGTGCCTTGTGGAGGATACATATCCCAGTTGCAGTGACATGTGCTGCAAAGGCTGGTTCCACTTCTGAGACCTTATGAACAGGCCACCAAAGATCTGTCTGCTGAATCCGCTACTCTCAGCATGGTTCTACCTATAGTGACTCTACTTGAACAATGCACAATGCTATATGACATCGACCAGAACAGCCACCCAACAAAGCAAGGCCAGTTACGATGGTGACAGTGGTGGTGCAGGCAGACATGGTTGTGGCATTGGTGGTGATGGAGGTGATGATAATTACTTCAGAAGTGGGGATCAGGATTCTAGTGCCGGACAAGGTGGTGGTGATGGAGGTCATGGTGGTGAAACTACTAGATCATCATCTCAGCAGCATCAGAAGCTGGATGTAATCCTTATTGGGGAAGTGGTAGAGATGTTTCTGAGACAGCTAGAAGAATGATTTCAAAGCATTCAACTGAATACCCAGTTTGGCATGGCAACGGATTCCAGATATAAATGTGTCTGCATTCCTCCTGAGCACATTAACTATGTCAAACAGAAAAGTCTTGCAGACAATTTAGATAGAGCAGAGCAGACAACACACAGAAGCCAAAACTCAACCTCCACCTCCTCCTCTTGGGCCTGCTTCCCATGTTTCCAAAGCCAGGGGGCATCAGCATGGCGGTGGTGTTGATGATGATGACATCAAATGGGCAGAGGAAGAAACTGATGATCAAGTTCCAATTCCAGGAGACACAAGAGACATATTGGAGCCGTTTGACACACAATACTGACGTCACGTACATATTATGGATAAAGGCACAGACATGACACCAGACTACATGATGGTGCATATTTAGCAGAGCCACTGTCTAGCCAAAATACTGATGTCATCCAATTCTGGCAGGACAGAAAAATGATTTGGCCTTCAGTGGCTAAACTGACTTTGTACTTTCCGAGATGTGCCCTAACATCGGTTGCTTCCGAAAGGTGTTTCAGCACAACTGACGATTTCGCTGGCTGATTCTGCTTAAGGAATCAAACAGGACATTATTTTTGACTGGTAGATGCACTACAAATATGTTTGCTTCTAAGGAATATGCTAGCTTAGATCCTAATTGCCTCTGTACACAGTTTTGACTATCTCGTTCCTCCCTGCTTGCTTATGTAGTACATCGTCGTGGTGTTGTCTGCCCTGATTTGGACAGACTGACCCTGTAGCTGGGGGAGAGAGACTGCATTGCTAGCAGTACGGCTCTGAACTCCAGGAGGTTGGTACATTCTAGTGATTTCTGTGGGCTCCATCTGCCACGCACTGTGCGATCCTGCAGGTGGACGCCCCACCCCAGGAGTGAGGCATCTGTAGTAAGAACATTTGTTGGTGATTGCTGAAGGATGGGAATGCCCTCTCTGAGGTTGCTTTCTTTATTACATCACTCTAATGATTCTACTAATGCTTTTGTCACTGGCACTGGCTTTGAAAGCGGATCCTATCTTTAAGACCAGTTGTCTCCTAAGTGATACTAACTGGATATCTCTCATTTGGAACATGGCCCATGGAATCACAGCTGTGGATGCAGCCATGTGTTCTAGTAACTGCAGTAAGTCTCTTGCAGGTCTTGGCTGACCTGCTGTTAAAGGTTCTTCTGTTGCTGAACAGCTGCAACTCTGACCTGTGGGAGGAAGGCTTTTCCCTGCAGGGTGTTTAACTCTGCTTCTATGAAGTCCAGTTCTTGAGCAGGTTCTAGCTGAGACTTCTGCAGGTTTATCAAGAATCACAGATTCTCCAAAGTACGTTTTACCAACAGAACTAAGCATCCTACCTTCTGTTCTGTTTTTTTTTTATGAGACTAGACAAAGATACATACAGTAGATACATAGAAACTGATGGCAGATAAGGACTGCCACGCCCATCTAGTCTGCCTATATACCTTACCTTTATTTGCAGCGTCTGACACTATCTGGTCATTGGCTTAACCTTTCCTTTCCTACCTGTAGGGTTCACTTATGTCTGTTCCATGCATGTTTAAAACCCCCCACCCCCACTGTACTTGCTCCTACCATCTGCTCAGGTAGGCTATTCCATGCATCCACCACCCTTTCTGTGACAAAATACTTCCTCACATTACCACTTATCCTGCCCCCCTCCAATCTCACATAGTGCCCCCTCGTTCTTGTACCTCTCCCATACTGAAAGATGTTGCCCCCATGCATTTTATTAATGCCCTTTAGATACTTGAAGGTTTCTATCATATCCTCCCCAATCCCTCCTCTCTTCCAGTGTATACATATTGAGGTCTTTTAATCTCTCCTCATATGTCCTCTGGTGTAAGCCCTTCACAATTTTAGTTGCCTGTCTTTGAACTGTCTCCACCCTGTCTAGGTCATTCCTAAAATGTGGCCTCCAGAACTGTACGCAGTACTCCAGATGAGGCCGCACCAGTGTTTTGTACAGTGGTATCACCACCTCCCTTTTTCGGCTAGTGATACCCTTGTCTATGCACCCCAACATGCCATAGACAGTCGTCTAGGTAGGGAAAACCATCAAGTCTTGTTTTCTTACATGTAGGGAAGAGCTGTGAAGTGGTACTGGCAGTTCCTCAACTTGAATCTGAGATATTTCCTGTGGGATGGCCCGATCCCAACCAGTGACCTGTCTTGCAAAGATGGTATCACTGTCCTTACCCTAAAATCAACTGAGGAACAGCAGGCTCCTCCCTCCATTCCAGCCAAGATCCTCATCCAAGGTAAAACCATCGAAAATAATAGCCAAATCCTAGAAGAGTTTAACTTGCATTTCACCACAGCTGGTCTGGCCTTTGATTCATCCCTTTATGCTGGACTTATGAACCAACTCCCCAGGACAGGACTAACCCTGAGGTTCTCCCTTCACCCTACCCCTTTCAGTTGTGTCAGGTCTCCTTCAAAGAGGTTGAAGATCTGCTCATTAACTTAGACACCAGGAAAAGAGGAGGTGAAGATAGCCTGGAGCCTTTTTTCTTAAAACTTTGCTACTACTATTTAACTTCCCCCATCCTCCATATATTCAATCTTTCAATTGACTCAGCCACAGTACCGGCCTGCTGGAAATCTTCACACATCCTCCCTTTATTTAAATCTGGTGACCCCTGTGACGTAAACAATTAGAGACCCATCACTATCCTTCCTACCCTGATCTACTGTCAACTAAGACACCATCTTGAAACCTACTCCCTCCGTAACCCAGCACAATCCGGGTTCCGATCCAAACACAGTACTATCTCTGCCCACGTCAAAGTCACCAATGACTGGGTCACAACCTTGGACTCTAAAAAGACTACAGGTGATGTATTCTTAGACCTTAGTAAGGCGTTCAACACTGTCGATCATAACCTAGTTGTCAGCAGCCTTATTACCGTTGGAGCCCCTCCTTCCACTGCCAAGTGGTTTACCAACTATCTATCAGGGAGGGTCCAAAAAATTAAAGCTGATGGTCTTTTCTCAACCTCCCTCCCAATTTCAAGGAGTGTTCCACAAGGCTCTATCTTGGGTCCTATCTTTTTTCCCTTTATATAAACCACCTTGACTATTACATCAAAAAATCCAAACTCCACTTTTTTTGCTGACGACAGTCTTGTACGCCTCTAGCTCAACTTTATCCGATGTAAGAAATATACTACAAGTTGACTTCACACAGCTTGAACAGAACCTTGTAAATGTTAAACTCCTTCTCAATGCCAAACAAATGAAGGCAATGATCTTTACCCTGAAAAACTCCTGCTCCACCTTCAACCCACCTAATGAGTTTATTTCTACCTTCCTGACGTACTCTTCTGTTATGTTTTAAATGTATGTGTTAAACCAATGAGAATTATTTCTGTTTTTTCAACATAATCTGGTTTTAATAGTATGGGATTTTCAAAATAATTGACATAAATCTTTTGAAGAAGGACCGGGCAGGTTTGAAAGCTAGAGCACTTTGTTCTTTTCTGTAACATCCGTGTTGGTCCAATAAAAGGTATCAAATCATTTGTTTCTGGATCTGTTCTTAAAAGGACCAATACGGCACCTACAACATTTTTTTACCTCCCTAGGTAAATTCAAATATCTGGGCATTTGGCTAGATAATAAACTCATCTTCAACACCCACACTGACTATCTGATTGGTAAGTTGAAGTCTAGAATTGGCGTTTTCTTTAGGACTAGGTCCCTTTTCTCAACTGAAACTAGAATCAGGCTCATCCAAGCTACATTCTTGCCCTTACTTGACTATGGTGACATAATCTACAATTCCTGCCCCACTGTGTATTTGAACAAGCTGGATGTCCTCTATCACTGTGCCCTACGATTTATAACCAGTTCCCCCTTTCATACTCATCACTGTGATCTGTATGCAGCTGTCGGGTGGACCTCGCTCACCACCAGACGTCTGATCCATTCACGTACTTGAACACTCAAAATCCTACTGAACAAACTCCCAGAATATTTGTCCTCCCTTGTTCGCATCTCCCCCTGTTTTTATTCCCTTAGGAAGTCTAACTTTATCCTCTTAGAGGTGCCTAGGACTCGTACCTCTTTTGGTAAATGTGCCATCTTTTGTGCCCTCCCTGCTGCCTGGAATCAGCTTCAGTCTGTATTCAAATTCTCCAGCCTAGTCTCTGTCACCTCCTTTAAAACCTTGGCTGCAACCAAATTGAAAGGAACATGTTGCTGCTGCTAGTCTACTTTGACCACTGTCTCAGAATCAATATCCCCCTTCCCCTTGCATACCCAACGTTTCTTTCCCCTCCTCATCTTCGCCACACTGGCCCATTCACGCCTTGCTATCTGAACACTGTGTTCTCCCTTTTCCTGGAACAGCATCGACTGTCCTTCTCCTCTCTACTTCTCACACTCTTTTCTCTTTTGTCTCATTTCATGTGTACTCATTTCCATGTCCTTGAATGTTGCTATCCCTTCTTACTACAATGCAGTCAGTATGTTCTATTATGAAGTTGTACATTTGCTAAATTTTTTTGCGTGCTTTTTTATATGTATCTTATACTTTATCCTTGGAATTTGACTGGTTGTATATAATTTGTCTTGTCTGTATATTTAACTTTTACAAGTCCTCAGGACCTCCTTGTGAATATGCTTGCTCAATGGAGTTATTCCTGCAATAAACTTCAACATTTCAACTAGTGTGACTATCCTGAATTTATCTTTCTTCAAATGTTTGTTCAGAAACCCGAGATCTAAAATGGGTCGGCACTCCTCATTTTTCTTGTGGGTCAGGAAGTATCTTGACAAACACTGTAGGCCCTTGCTCCATTGGGGGGCAGGGACCTTTACTAATACTACAGCCTTTGAGATTAACAGTTTAGTTTTACTTCCAGTTTCAGCAGACTTTTTTCTGTGGGACAGTGAGCTGGAAAACTTCCATGCTTCTGCAGGTTTGGAAAGTGTATTAACTGCAGGCACTTTACTGAAATAAAGAGTGCACCAACAGATACATATGCATAAAAGCACGGCTACCATATGTATATTCAAATTATGGCCAGCTTATGTACAGACTTGAATTACGGTGGTACATGAACTTACTTGCATACATTTCACTTCATTTTTAGCTATTATGCTGGCGGGCAAGATGAGCTATAAGGCCTGTTTCCACAAGTGTCCAGTTGTATGGCATAGAAAATACACAGATGATACTACACAGTATTAGTCAGGTAACACTTTTTTCGTTATTCTTTTGGTAACTGGGTAAGGCCCACCAGGCACAAGTGCCTGTTTTCAGGGGCAACCCAGGAGCACTGGGGTGGTTAAGTGACTTGCTCAGTCACACAGTGCACAAGTGGAGGTTGTGGGAATCAAACCCAGGTCTGCTGGATGTACAAAGCACATTCACTGCACTTTACTCTAACCTCTAGGCTATACTGCCAGCCCAGTTACAGGCAGTTGACCCACTGCAGGGAAGCAGCAGACAAATTAGGTGCAGTTTCAGTGCATATTGTCCAAAAGATGCTGGCAGAGGCTGACATTGAAGGACGGAATGCAAATAGCAGAGGTGATTGGGAATGGAAGAAGGTTATAGAGGCCTATGGCCCTGAAGGACAGAGCTCTTTGACCAGCTGCCATTTAAAACACAAGCTTTCTGTAAATATGGATGTGAGGTAGATTGGTCAAAGAAACATATCCTATTAGACTGCCCTTGACTCAAAAGTCTAAGAACAAAATGGTTAGGACAATTCCTGAGAAAAAAAAGGTTTTTAGACATAATGTAGGAAGACAAACTGACTTTTCTTATAGACTCTGGTCAGCTGAACATTACTTTTACTGTTGTAAAATTTGCACTGGCTGCAGCTAGCCTGCATCAAACATTTTAAATCATCTTGAAATACTGAAATATTAATATAAGACTATTTAGAAAAGTGTATATAATAACAAACATGCATACCAGAATGAGAATACATTTTAAAAAACTCTTTGATTGCTGCATTCATTGGAGTGAAAGAAACGTTTATATATTCTTGATAGTACGTATTTATGAAAATATGTCTAATGCATTCTTTTACCGATATTTGATAGGTACAAATCTGTTCCTTCTCATATTAGATTTAGTCTGTACTTTTTATTTCACTTTGTATGTTCAGCTGTATGAGCCCTTCATGCTTTTATTAAGAAAACTGGAATCTGGCTGGGTATGGTCTGGAGCTGCTCCCCACTGGGGAATCTTCGGCAGCACCGATGTCTGGGTGAGGGATGAGGAGGTCTTATCCTTACTCGACTCCATGTCAACAGAGTCAAGAGCAATTTCCACCCGGTCCTTGACCCACGTCAACTCAAACAACAACTCCAACAGGTTACCACTGGAGTGCTGGATGGCTCCTTCACTGGAACCACATTAATCATGGTCAAGTGCTCTGACGCGTTCAGAGACTGTGAAGAGTGGGAACATCCCCCACCCCATGACTGATGGCAATGACACTTCTTATGCTTACAATGACAAGGTGGGCTATCTTCATCCAGGTTAGAGTACATAGCCATGAAAAACTCATAGAACTCTGAGTAGTTCTGCAGGGTGATCTGCTCTATGGTCAGCCCTGCTGCTAGCACTATGGCCAGGGTTGACAAGGCTCCTGATCCTCCACTGCCTGGAGCTATGCCATCAAGCCCACAACTGCTGAGGTCGTTTATTCCTGTGGCATACACTGGAGGAAGCACGCCCTTCACTCACTCAATGAAGGATGCATGGTCAGGCGCTATGTACAAGAACTAACATTGTGTTATGTCCACAGGCAATAATCACATGCGTCATGGCCATTCGTGACCAATATTTTCTGTCAGCAGAGAGGGCATCTCTTGAGCTGAAGCTTTTTGCATTCCATCTGCCTGATCATGGATGGACTGGCAACCAGAAGACAAGATGCTTAGAATTCAATTAAAAACTGTAGAAGACAGACAAGTTGCCTAAAAAACTCTTGAAAACTAGAAACCTCTATTTATTGCAGGAGCTATTAAGGAGGAGATCTGTTCCTTCCAGCAATAAGAAAGATCTAATAGCAGCTCAGGCAGAGCTGGAGGACAACAACATGGGTGGTGAGGGGAGTGGAGCTTGAAGGCCTATCTTCTTGAAGGTGGAAACAAGCTGCTTTGAAACAACTGGGAGCTGTGAATGAGAACTATATTGAACTGGCAATCTGAAAGAAAGCTCACTCTTGCTCAAATCTGAGAGAGGTTTACTTTACTTTGAATTTAACATTTGGTATTGCTTTGCGTTTGTTTTGTTTGTTTTTTTTAAATCAAGAAGGGGTTTGCAATGCTGCTTATGTACCTTTAGAGTGTGAGTTTCACTTCAGAAGGATTGAAATACTGCATAACTGGTTTTCCTTGTGGATAGCTGGATTTTTGTCTACTAGTATTTTGGTGACAGTTTGCATCAAACTACTTTTAGTACAGTGAACTATTTACTGGTGGCTGAGGATTTGCCATTGTAAGGCCTGCAGTTTAGTGCAGGTTAGCGGAGGTTTGTGTATTTGAGCCAGACAATGCCTCAGGTGGTGGAAACTGGTTTCCTCTGATTGTCTTCGACGCAGAGAACACCAGGTCATATTGGGTCAGGGAAGGCTTACGTCATAGGTATTGGGCTCAACTGCTTTATTTTTCTCTGACTGCAATTGTTTTTTGCTGGGTATATTCTCTGTTAAATGGTCGTGCAGGTTGTCTTGCTTAAAGGAAGGTCAGCACTCACCGGAGTGGTAGGTCAGAGCTGTAGTCAATTGTTTCTGGAGGGCACAGGCTTGGTCCCACCCACCCTGCACTTCACCCCGCCCACCCCAAGGGTGTCATTTCCTTTATGCCAGGGGTTCTGACATCACTTCCCCAAGAGGCATACAACTGTCATATCGTTAACAGTCCAGCACACTGCATAGAGGGTAAATGCACACACACACTAACAAAAAAAGACAAAAATATATATATATATTAAACAGGAAGAGAGAGAGACATATGGGGAATGGTACAATACGCTGGTTGTGGGGCGGTAGTCTTCCAGGAGACATTCTGGAGGCTGTGATGCTGCCCTATTTGCAGACAACTCTCGGTTCTGAGGGAGAAGGTTGCCCATCTCCAGGTTGACCTGGCAAGGAATAGGGAAAACTCCCCCACCCAGGGAACACCAGGGCCACCACTGCTGCCTCAGAGGTTGCCAAGAAAGAGAAGCGGTTGGACCATGATGGACTCAGGGAGGGTGAGAGAGGTGGAACAGAGGCATATCCCTCCAATTGTACCTCTCCACAATTCATATGCCATTCTGGCAGAGCATGGTTCCTCTATAGAGGCACCCACAGTAGAGACCAAGTAGGATGCTGGGAACCTCCACAAGGGAGACCCACAGGAGGGTGACATGGGACACCACAGGAGAAGGAAGCAGCTCCTGGTGGGGGACTCAGTTATTAGGGGGTGTAGAACTGGAGGAGGGAGGGGAGATGGAGGTAAGGTGCCTGCCCAGTGCCATGGCTTGGAGGGACAGGAAGCGAATCCTCAGGATCGCAAGAGCAGCTGCACAGGAGAGGAAGCTGCACACCACTGTCCACCTAGAGACAAATGACCTAGCTGGGCATGGTATCAGACCAGTGCAGTAGGAGTTTCTGGAGTTGGGGAGGAGCCTTACACAAGTAGCATGTGCAGTAACCTTCTCGGAGGTGCTGCCGGCCTATGGCATGGGTGAGGCTAGGGTACTCCGTACCATGTGATTCAATGAATGGTTGAAAAACTGGTGCAGAGCACAGGGTTTTGGCTTCATTGGGGAATGGCGTTCCACCTGATGAGATACAGCCCTATACTGGCATGATGGTCTGCATCTGTCCAGGAAGGGAACTAGGCTCCTAGGTAGTAAGTTTACATGCTTTATTGTCAAGCTTTTAAACTATCCAATCGAGGAGGCACTGATAAGAAGCAGGGAATTCCCAGCCTCCCACCACAAAACAGGGTAGTTAGCAAGGTAAACACCAAGGTAGAGAGGTGGACAGGGAGCAGGACAAGAGTAAACAAAGAAAAAGGCAAAGGCAACAAGGGCAGGGCTGCAGCTAAAAGGGGTAAGGCCATCAAAAAATGGAGGATGATGAGTACCAATGCCCATAGTCTGGGTAACAAGCTCCTTGAACTAGTGGCCTTGATGGAAGAGGGACACCTGGATATCATGGCAGTCACAGAAACGTGGTACACAGAGAACCATGACTGGGATGTCAACATACCAGGGTACACAATCTACAGGAGGGACAGGGAGGGTAAAAGAGGAGGAGGAGTAGCTCTCTACATAAGGGAAGGGATCAAAGCAATGTAACTAAAGGGTAAATGTGGAGGAGAGGAGTCACTGTGGGTCACCTTGGAGACAGGAAATGGCACCACATTCTGCACAGGGGTTGTACACACACCCCATCTCAGGAGGAGTAAATGGACAAGTAAATGACAGAAGGCATCCTTAGAATGGCAGAAAAAGGGGAGATATTGTTGACGGGGGACCTGAATATGCCAGATGTTAACAGGAACACATTTGCTGCAGCCACATCCAAGAGCGAGGTCATTCTCGATGCCCTGCAGGGGGCACGCCTCAGACAGCTAGTGCTGGAACCCACTCAGGAGGGAGCAATCTTAGACCTGGTACTCTCAAACGGGGACGGAGAGAGGATCACAGATTTAGAAGTGGGTAGCCATCTGGGAACAAGCGACGACCTAACAGTGTGGTTCACGACAAACTCAGCTATAGAGTCAAGCCATACAAAAGCAAAGGTACTGGACTTTAGGAGGGCTGGCTTTGGCTAAATGAGTGAGTGCCTATGAAATGCACTAGTAAATGGGCAGGAAAGAGGGGTGGAAGAACAATGGGGAAAAATCAAAACAGCCATCAAAGAGGCAACAAGCCTTTGTGTGAAGCAAATAAACAAAACAAAACAAAGTAAAAAAAACACTATGGTTCTCAAAAGAGGTGGCATGGAAGGTTAGGGAGAAAAAGATAGCATTCAGGAAGTATAAGGAATCACAGAAGGAGCAGGACAGAGAACTGTATCAGTTAAAGCAGAAGGACGCGGGGAAGGCAGGCAGTCAGAATAGCAAAGACCCAAACCAAGGAAAAGATAGTCAACTCAGAAGGGGGATAAAAACAGGTTACTCACCTGTAACAGTAGTTCTAGGACTGGTATATGTTGTTCAGCCACACTATTTGGCATGTCCTTTTCCTCTTTAAATATTGCCGGAAGGTCTTCAAGCTGGCTCCACCCACCCACCCGGGTGGTATAACCCTTGGCCCTGCCCCATGACACCAGATCTTAGCCCGCTGGAAGCTAGGTATGTGCGTTGCAGTTGGGGAGGTCGGGTGGATCCGTGTGGATGAACAATATATATCACTCCTAGAACTACTGTTACAGGTAAGTAACCTGTTTTTCTAGGATCGTGGATATGTTGTTCATCCACACTATTTAGCAGACTCCTAGCAGTTCTCTGGGAGAAGGGAGGCAAGGAGCACACCCCCTACTTCGGGAACAGAGACTGGAGAACTGAGGCCCCAAAACCAGCGTGACTCAAGGTTGATGTGGTAGTGAGTGATGAAGGTGTTTGCTGTCTTCCACGTAGCAGCCCGACAGATTTCCTATATGAGGATGTCCCTGGAAGCAGCCACTGATGCAGCGGTATGGCAGGTAGAATGTGCTCTTATCCCTTTGGGAGTCTTCTTGCCCGCCAACCTATACCAGAGATCAATGTGTAACCCCCCCTACAAATGGGGGTCCTGAAAAGTCTTCCTTGAGCTTGCCTAAATGCTCACTGCCTGGCTGGTTTTCTGCGTCTTAGCAGTTTAAATGTATTGCCAGAGAGTGCCTGTATAGCCTCTGTGTACTGTCTCTTTAAGAGCTGCCTGGATTGCAGTCATAATTAATCTGAGAGAGAGCTCTGTTAGAAGATGTACTTGTCTGCTGATCATTTGTTAGACTAGTAATAATATTGCAGTTTGTTCTAACCTGCCTTCTTTGCAGCATGGACAGTTCTGTTTGTTTCCATCATCTTGCTCCTGGACTGCTGAATGGGCCAATCAGTACATTTGGGACTCTAAAATGGAGCCTGCCTACAGGGGCTTAGTGGTGCCAAAACTTGTAGGAATAAAATAACCTGGAGGGGGAGCCTTGTTGTGACTGACAGACAGATCAGCCAACCGAACCTTTTGGATCTTGAGAAAAGTCCGACACTGTTTGCAGTTTCAGTTAGATCTGAGTTGGGAAGTGAAGAAGTAACAGCTCGAGATAGTTCAAGCAGCAATCCATAGTGGATTCACGTGGGAGAACTGTGGAAAGGCCTGAGTTTGGCCTGCATGCCTGCCTGCTGTTCCTGAGAGAGAACTTGTGCTTTTTTTTCCGACTGAATCCGAATTTGGAGAGCGAATTAAGCCACTGAATTGTGACCAGGCTTTAACCTAAAGACCAAAGATTTGCTGAATGCGATTAGCTTGTCAGGACTTCCAGCTACCTCTGAATTCCTGGATTGTGCAGAGACTCTGTAATTGTGACCGGAGAGCCATTTGTCTGGTACAGTGGAATTTTCTTACATTGGAATGTACTGTGTGCTTATAGTGGATCGTGATTTGATTCCCCACTGTGTGTCTGAACTGTGTTTTGCTTGCTGGAGGCTGTATCCAGCTCCATGGACTGAATCCATATCCATTTCCATTTGCCTGGGCCCTGCTACTCTGGCTCAGAAAGAATACCTGCTACACAGAGAAAATCATCAACGAGAGACCGGCCTGGGGATCAGCCCCCTGCTCAACACCTTGAACAGGAACGCCTCGGTGATTCATGTGGGCCCTGCTTCTCCGGGCACTCCAGCTCAACAGCCTGCAGTCTTGATTTCATCCTGCCTGTGTCCTTTATTGGGTATTGTGAGTAAACATCAGGGTAGCTCCCTGCAACAACAGCTAAATCTAAAAGTGTTGTCATGTGATTGCCTTGTTGCCTTTTCTTTCACGAACTGAGCCCTCCGGCCCCGGATTACAAATAGTGTGTGTTGTGCATGTTGTTTCTTCCATCACAGGGCCCCAACCAGCTCCAACGTTCCTGGCTAGCCCACTGTTTTCCTACCTAGGTACCCAGAGTGTGTGTGATTGTGTAGGGACTCTGAACTGCATGCATAACAGTCTGATTAATATAGCTTTTAAGCAAATCAACCTGATTACGCCTCTCCCTTGTTCAAGTCCCCTGAATAAATCAGATTAAACTTTGTTTGCATTTAACCTGACTGTGGTTCCAGTTTGTGCCAAAAGTATTGTACTGTTGCTATTTGCTGTGCTTAACCTTGTTTTACAGGGGTCCCCAGGGTCAAGCTAGAGGAACCAGCCCTGGTGGTAAGTGCAAACAGTGTGGGTAATTGCCTGGTGAATAAGGGTCATTGTGAAAGTAATTATTGTATATTGTTCAGGCCACTAGAAGGGAAAGAGGGGGGTTACAGTGTCCCAGAGGGCTGTGCCCAGGTTAGCTTGACCACTAACAACCCTGACCTCTGGGTGGAGGCACCCGTTTCATTACTCAGGCCCCTTAACCTGCTACTAGCCAATAGGCAGGGGTAGTAGCCCTTGGGATAGTGCCACCTAGAGGTTACAAATGCAAGATGTGATCCATCTTGTGATCGCCCGCTTTACTGCAGGTCTGCCAGAAGCAGCTTCAGCGTAGGTGACAAATAGCTGGTGAATCTCTCCCTGAATTTCTGCTGTCCTCTCCTTGTAATGGGAGAAAGCTCATCTCGGGTCCAAAGTATGGTGCCTGTACTCAGCATCCAAGGTGTAGTTCAGGTAGAACACAGGCAGAGTCAACACCTGGTTAAGGTGAAACTCTGACACCACCTTCGGGAGGAACTTCGGGTGAGGGCACAGGACAACCTTGTCCCTGTGGAAGACCAGATGGGGGAGTCCAATTGAGAGTGCCTGGAGCTCCCCTGTCCCTCTGGCAGACGAGATAGCCACCAGGAAGGCTGTCTTCCATGACAAATGTGACATCTCACACGTGTGGATTGGTTCAAATGGCTTGCCCATGAGCTTTGCCAATACCAGCAGTAGATCCCATGGAGGTGGAGGTTCACGCACAAGAGGGGATATGTGATCCAGGCCTTTAAAAAAGCACCCAACCACTGTCTCCTGCACCAACATCTGCTGACCAGCCCACACACTATGGGTCAATGACCGAAGACCCCCTTTGGACAGAGACCAAAGGTAGTCTAGAATGTTAGCCAATGGACAGGACAGAGAGGGTCCAGGCCCTTGCCCCGACACCAAATGGAAAACATTTTCCATTTGAAGGCATAACACTTCCTGGTTGACTCCTTTCTGGATACTTCCACTACTGTGTGTACATCCTCGGAGAGACCCAAAGCCTGGCGCTCTAGCCACTCAGGTACCAGGCTGCCAAGTGCAAGGATTGAAGGTCTGCGTGGAGGACCCTCCCCTGACTGAGATCAGGTCCGGGGATGCTGGAAGCTGTCTCGGGATCCTGTTGCTGAGGCTGAGGAGATCTGGATACCAGAACTGGCATAGCCAATCTGGGGCTACCAAGATCACCTGCACCTTGTCCCTCCTCACCTTGAGAAGCACCTTATGGATCAAGGGAAATGGAGGGAAGGCGTAGAAGAGGCCTGGGGTCCACAGCCTCGAGAAGGCATCCCCCTGCAGGAGCCCTGCTGAAGGGGGCGTGCATGGAACAGCCTCAGCTTGGTGTTTTCCCTGGAGGCAAACAGGTCCACCAGCGGTTTGCCCCAGTGGAAGAACAGACTGTAAGCTACCTCTGGATGGAGAGACCACTCATGGGATGTCTCACCTATGCGACTGAGCGCATCCGCCAGTTGGTTCGAGACTCCTGCCACGTGGATGGCTAAGAGATCCACCTCCAGTCATCTCACGAGTGTCCAGATGCGGAGCACTTCCTTGCACAACAGCTGGGAGTGTGTGCTGCCTTGTTTGTTGAGGTAGTATATGGTAGTGGTATTTTCCATCTGGACTTGAACCACTTGACCCTAGAGCTGAGGAGCAAATGCTGACAGTGCTAGTCTGACCGCTCTGAGCTCCAACAGGTTGATGTGGTAATGGGACTCCTCAGGGGTCCAGAACCCGAGGGCCCTGTTGTCCCCAATGAGAGAGGCATCGGTTGTGAGGACGGGCGTCAGCTCAGGGCAGACAAACAGGATCCCTCCCTGCAACTGGTCTGAGATAGTCCACCATTGGAGAGTGTCCCACATCTTTTGAGTCACAGTGATCAGCTGGTTGAAATGACCTTGGCGTTGAGTCCACTGGGCTGCCAGCTCCCATTGAAGGGGGGAGCATATGCCACCGGGCCCAATGGACCACGGAGGTGCAGGCTGCCATGTAACCCAGAAGGCACAGAAAGTCCTGGGCAGGCCACAATTGCCCAACCAGAAATGATTGAGAAAAGGAGGAGAGAACCTCCATCCTGTCTGCTGGGAGCCAAGCTCTGGCTCGACAGGAGTCGAGCTCTGCCCCAATGAAGCACATCACCTGAGAAGGCATGAGCTCCGACTTGGTCTCGTTGATCAGGAGGCCAAGTTGAGAGCAGGTTTGGAGGGCCAGGTCCCTGAACCTCTCCACCTCCTGCTGGGTGGAACCTGCTAGAAGCCAATCATCGAGGTAGGGGTATGTTCTGACCCAGACACCTGAGGTGGGCTGCCACCACTGCAATGCATTTGAAGACCCATGGGCTGATGGCAGGCTATATGGCATGGCTTGGAACTCATAAAAAGATTCCTTCTGCCCTGAAGCAGAGGAACCGTTGGTGGGACGGATGGATTGGGACATGAAAGAACACATCCTGAAGATCCAGTGAGCAGAACCATAAGTTCTGCTCCAGGGATGGTATGATCTGGGACAGAGTTACCATCTAGAAGGTGCGTGGCCTGAGATACTGATTCAGGTCGTGCAGATCTAGAATGGGGTGCCAGCCCCCCATCTGCTTCGGAACCAGGAAGTACCTGGAAACAAACCCTGGGTCTACTGGAGGACCCGTCACTCAGACCACTGCCTCCTTGAGGAGCTGCTGGGCAATATCGTCTTAGAGAGCCGACTGAGTGTGGGTGGAGTCTCTCTCCTCCTGTGGGGTGCGAGCTCGGTTTGGAGGGTACTGCTCTAATTCCAGAGGCAGACCCTGAACGACCACCTCCAAGACCCACCTGCCCATGGTAACAGCAGACCAGGCAGAAAGGAAGTGGTGGAGCTGACCCCCCCATGGGAGGACCCAGAGCTGGCGTGACAGGGATAGGGGTATTATCCCCTATCCTGTCACTGGGCAGGCTTGGAGGAGGAAGGTCTGGGGCCTGAACCTCATCCTTCCTTGAAGGCCAGGGAAGGTCCAGGCTTGGGGTGGGGGCACCAAGCCTGAGCCTGCTGCTGCTGACCTCCCTGAAAGGAGGACTGGTGGGCCACAGGGGAAGAATGCCAAAAAGGTTTCTTCTTCTGCTGCTTCTTGGGACCAGAAGAACTTTAAGCAGAAGTAGCATCCAAGGTGGTATAGGACTGCTCTATGTGCTGAAGGTGAGCAGCCACACCTGGGCCAAAGAGATCAGTGCCCAGGAAAGAAACATCAGCTAATTTGTGCTGGGTGTCCAACAGAAAGGAGGAGAGCCTCAGCCAAGCCCTGTGGCAGGAGGCAACTGTGGCTGCCAATACACAGGCACATGAGTCCCCAATGTCCAGGGCTGTCTGGAGCTGCTGCTTGGCAATGGCATGGCCTTGGTCCCGGACTTGCTTGACCGTGTTCTGCAGGTCCATGGGGAGATGTGGGAGGACTTCATCCAGGGACCCCAAAATGGCGTGGGAGAAGTTTGCCATGATGACGGCCGAGCTTGCCTGACGGAGACCCAAGGAAGAGGCCGCATAGACCTTCCAAGCAGAGTGGTCCAATTTCTTGGACTCCTTGTCTGGAGGTCTATCAGTGTTGGCAGAACTGCCTGTACGTCTGAACACAGAGGCGATCACAAGGTTCTCGGCCGAAGGGTGCTCTGTGAACCCGCCGAGGAACCCATGGGCACCACATACTTGTGGGCCATCCAGACAGATGGAGCTGGGCAGGAGGCAGGATGCTGCCAAAGTTCTAAGGCTGGGCCTACTATGGCTTCGGCCACAGGAAAGGCTTCCGTCGGGGTGTCCCCTCTCTTGAGGATATCCGTTAGTGGGAGGCAGTCCAGAGGAGGGCAAACAAAATTGTGCAGGGTCTGCAACAGAAGCCATATGTAGAGAGACTAAAGAGCTTAATATGTATACCCTCAAGGAAAGGAGGGAGAAGGGAGACATAATAGAAACTTTCAAGTACCTCAAGGGAATCAACAAAGTTCAAGAGCAGAGCATCTTTCAGAAAAAGAGATGTGCAAGAACAAGGGTGCACAGATTGAAGATAGAGGGAAGACGGCTCACAGGCAACGTGAAGAAGCATTTTTTTAAGGAGACGGTGGTGGACGCATGGAACCACCTTCCTGAGGAGGTCGTGGGGTCAGAAACAGTGTGGAATTCAAGAATGCATGGGACAAACATAAGGCAATTATAGTGGGGGGTAGGAGGAAGTAGGCTATTGGTTAACTAGAATCTGCAGCTTATCCAATAGGTAGGGACATGGGCAGACTGGGTGGGCCAAGTGGTCCTTATCTGCTGTCAAAGTCTACAGGTATGTTTCTATGTTCCAGTGACTGAGTAATGCCCTGTGGCTCCTGTCTAAGGGTGGAAATTAACTGAATTTTGGCAGTTAGAATTTTTATTACCAGTAAAACAGCTGTACGGGTAATTTTCAAAAAAAGCACAAGTGCAAACACAGTTTTAAACCGTAAAAATACAACCCAGTATGTAGTACTAGGCTTAGTGCAGTAAGAAACATAGTAAAATATGGTGCAACAACCAGTGAATGCAGTGCAAACTGGGAAGATAGACAGGGCCTTGGTGCCTGAGCAGACATGGAGTGATCAAAGAGTAGCGCTTTCAGGATTGAGGGAGGCAAGATCAAAGTTGGGGAAGCTGATGGTAGACTGCCCTACATTGGCCTTGGTGCAAGGCAAAGAAAAAGAGTGGAAACACAGAAACGTAGAATTTGACAGCAGATAAAGGTCGCTTGGCCCACCTAGTTTGACCATTTCCCCCTACCTACTGTATTACTGCAGACCCTACTTGATCTCCGGCTCTACCCCCCCCACCCTTGCCATACCACTATGGTTCTCTTATGCCTATCCCATGCATTCTTGAACCCCGCTACAGTCAAGGAGTCAAGAAAGGAGGGAGTCAGAGGAGGGGTGGGGATAAGAGAGGAGGAAGCCGAGATAGCGGAGGAGGGAATTAAACCAGTACTTTGAGATGAGGGAGACAGAATGGGACAGAGAGGGGACAGCGAGGGTAGAATAGAGTAAGCAATGATAAGATGAGGCAGACAACTAATAGTAAAGTGACAGAGGGAAGGAAAAAAGGGTCCAGTCTGGCTAGGGTGGATTTAAAGACAACATACACATCATCCCCACAATTAAAGACACAGAAGACCATTTTCACAATGATTTTTTCCTAGACAGAGAGGTGGATACTAAGGGTAATGCCAAGGATGTAGGACAGAATAAGGCAGGATGTCCATGTGACCCATCCACTCAGAATATATATTAATTTTTGTCTTACTGTAAAATACATGCTTTATTCCTGTATAACATACACCGAGCTAAGGGAGACATTTTGTATAATAGGGCAATGAGGGGAGAGAAGTCAAGGTGCTTGACAAGAGCCCAAAACTTGGTATTTAAAAGAGAAGACAACCTCCAGCAGGGGTCACCTGGGGTTTTGAAGACCCTACGTGGCTGTATTTTACCCAGGCATTGCCTCATGCCACAGTCATGGGTACCATCTTTTTGGCAATCAAGGTTAGCTGGTAAGCACAGAACCAGTGCTGGAGAAGAGTTGAAGTCCTGCCAGAGTTACACCCACTGCTTGAGGCACTGGCAAAGAGCACTGTGTCAATACATACATGTGGATGTGTGAGGAGAAAAAGACCTTGGGGAGTTTGTTTAAAAAGATGAACATGCTGAAGTCAAGGACAGAGCCTCAGGGAACTCCAGATGTCATAGAAACATAGAAATTGATGGCAGATAAGGAGACAGAAATACAGAATTTGACAGCACGTAAGGACCGCTTGGCCCATCCAGTCTGCCTATTTCTCCCTACCTACACTATTACCGCAGACCGTGCCTATCTAGAGCTCTTTCTTTCATGTTGGGGATGGAGTCTCCAATGAGAATATCCTGGGACCTACCCACCAGGAAGGACATGAACCACTTGACTGCAAGGTCAGAGAGTCCAGAACCCATTGGCTTGTCCAGAAAGAGGGGCAGGCAACCATATCAAAGGCTTTAACAAGATTGACAAAGATAGCAGTGGTGATGTAACCCTGATCATCCCCTTTAGGGTGGTGTCAGTGAGTCACAGCAGTGGAGTGCTGGTGAAGTGTGATTTCTTAAACCCAGACTGCACGGGGCTAAAGAAGTCAGAAGCATTGAAGAAATGGGAGAGCTGAGAGAGAACAAGGTGTTCTTGAAGCTTGGCCAAAGCAGAGAGGAGAGAGACAGGGTGATAGCTGCCTTGGGCAGAGGGGTGTAAAGGGATGACCTTGGCCCTCTTCCAACCACCTGTGACCATACCCGTGCGGAAAGTAAATATAAGGATATCTAAGATAGAAGGCTCATCAGCAGGAGCGACAAGATATTGAAGTTTAGAGTCCAAGTCATCTGGACTATTGTCTTTTGGAGAGTGAGGAACTGTAAAGTAGGTTGAGCACCAACAAGAGTGGTATGAGAGAAGGAGAACAAATTGAGTGGGGGTGGGGAAGGAGGAGGAGGAAGGGGGGAAGCAGAGAGAGCGGGTGCAGGTAATAAAAGCATCAAGTTCTCTAGCTTATCTTGTTTGTACAAGGACAAAATCAAAACATATATTTGAGCAACTGTGAGTTGTTACGCAACCTTTGAAAACCACATACGTTTTTTGGGTGCTGTGTAAGGCTGCATAGGTACAACCAGATGATTTAATATAAAAAGTAACGAGCTGCTTTCAATTGCAAACTATAGCAGTTCAAATACAATAAACATTTACATATGTATGCATGTGTTGATTAAAGCAAGGAATAATTTGCACAACTTTCGCACTCGTGTGTAAAAGTGAAATGTTAAAAAAGGTGTGTCAGTAAAAAAAATTTTCGCTGCGAGTGGAATGGGTTTGGAGCAGGCTAACAGTTAATGATGTACACTGAAAACATTTATTGTACACTGAAAGCATTTATTGCTTTCAGACTAGACTGGATAAATTCTTAGGGGTACACAATATTTCAGGTTGCTGCTGTTGGGAATATGTGGAGATAGTCTTCTTGGACCAAAGGTCTTACTCTGATTCCAACTATCTACCAGAAGTGATGTTAGTCTGAAACAGAGGGCTAGAAAACATATAGGTTACTCACCTGGAACCATAGTTCTAGGAGTGGTATAAGATTCACATCGACACCCTGGCAGTTCTGCTGGAACAGCCTGACTAGAGGGACATCTTTAAGCTAAGCTCATCTCACCACTCAGGTGGTATATCCCCTGACTCCACCCCATGATTTCAGATCTTACACACTGGAAGCAGGGATCCATGTGTCACTTGTCAGGGGAAGCCAGGTGGGTTGAATGGATGTTAACGATATACCACTCCTAGAACTATGGTCACAGGTAAGTAATCTATTTTTCTAGGTGCATGGATATGGTTCACTATCCACACTTTGCAGACTCCTAGCAGTTCTCTGGGAGGAGGGGGCAAGGCATGCACCTCTAGCTTGCGAACAGAGATTGGAGAACCGAGGTCCCAAAACTGGCATTCCGGTGTGACTCAACATCGATGTGGTAGTGGGAAATGAAGGTGTGTGCTGATTCAGCTAGTTATGAATATTGGTTATAGTAATGCAACCCAGCTGTTGGTTATTTATTGATGGTTTTATGGGCTGTTATTGATGTAAATATTTAAATATTTTATTTATTTTTTTGTTTGTTGATATTTTTGCTATTTCCTCCTTTGTAATGGCACCCTGGGCCTCCAGGGAAGGGTGACATAACTAAAAAAAAGCTACTACTTCTACTACTTCCAAATAACAGCAGATTTACTGGATAGAGACATCCCTGGAAGCAGCAACCGAGGCAGCTGTATCTCTGGTGGAATGAGCTCTAAGCCCTATAGGAGGCTCCCTACCAGCCGCCCTATAGTCGAGGTTGATGCAGGATGTGATCCACCTGCCAATGGTCTGCTTTGCTGACAGACTGCCTGGTGTGGCTTAAGCGTATGTTACAAACAGCTGGTGAGCCTCACCCTGAACTCTAGTCATGCACTCTACAAAATAAGAGTTCCCTCTGCAGAACAAGGGTATGGAGCCTGCAGTAGACCTCCGAAGATGGGCCAGTAAAGTACACCAGTAAGTTAGGTGAAACACTGATACAACCTTTGAGAGAAACTTCGGGTTGGGGCAAAGGATGACTTTATCCATGTGGAACACCAGGTTTGGAGACTCCAAAAGCACCTGGAACACCCAATCCTTCTGGCTGACGTAATGGCCACCGGGAAGGCAGTCTTCCATGATAGGTGGGACATCTCACACCTGTGCATAGGCTTGAAAGCCTTGTGCATGAACATAGCCAGCACTAGCAGTAAGTCCCACGGTGGAGGTGGTGCACACACTGGACAGGATAGGTGGTCCAGTCCCTCAAGAAAAGTGCCCAACCACCTTCTCCTGGGCTACTGTTGGCTTACCAGCCCACGTCTGATAAGCAGAGATGTCTGTCAGTTGCACTGTAAAGGTCATCGTTTGCAGTCTCTGCTGAGAGAGGGACCAGAGGTAGTTGAGAGGCTCACCACAGGGCAGGCAAAGGGATCAAGCTCCTTGCTCTGGCACCAAATGGAGGACGTTTTCCATTTAAAGGCATAACACTGGTGAGTCGACTCTTTCCAGGAGGCCTCCGCAACATGGAGCACTTCATCTGAAAGACCCAAAGCCTGGCACTCTAGCTGCTCAGGAACCAGGCCATGTGGTGTAGGGACTGCAGGTCCAGGTGCAGGACCATCCACTCAAGTCTGGTCAGCAGATCTGGGTGGAGAGGCAGTTGCCATGGAGGTCTGCTGCTGAGGCTATAGAGATCCATGTACCAGAGCTGCCATGGCCAGTCTGGCGCTATCAGGATTATCTGTGTCTTGTCCTTCTGAACCTTGACCACTACCTTGTGGATCAAGGGGAAGGGAGGAAAGGCTACACGAGGCCTCAGGTCCAGGGCCTCACAAAGGCATCCCTCAACAATGTCCCAGACTGTGGGGAGTGGGTACTAAACAGCCTCAAGTTGGCATTCTCCCAGGAGGCAAACACCTCCACCAGAGTACTGCCCCACTGGGAGAACATGTGGTTCATCACCCCCTGATTATGGGACCATTCATGTGATGTGTCTGTCCTACCCAGCTGAGAGCATCTGCCAACTGATTATTTTCTCCTGTGATAAGACTTGCTAGGAGATCTGCACCAAGGCTGTAAGTGAGGGTCCAGGTGCAGAGGGCCTCCTGACACAAGGGAAGAGAGTGAGTTCCACCCTGCCTGTTTAGGTAGAACGTAGGTGTGGTGTTGTCTGTCTGGACCTGCATGACATGACCCCTAACTAGAGGAGTGAATTCTATCAGTACAAGTCACGCCGCATAGAGCTCCAGCAGGTTTATGAGGTGATGGGACTCCCAGGGTGACCAGAGCTCACGGGCTCTGTGGTCTCCCAGGTGTGCTCCCCACTCCACCAGAGAGATATCCATCATGAGTGTAATGGTGAGTTCTGTATGGATGAACAGGAGTCCTTCCTCTGGGTGTTCTGGGATCAGCCACCACTGGATGGCATCCCACTTCAGCTTGGTCACTGTGACCAGCTGGTTACAGTGACCAGCCGGTCCAAGTGGCCTAGGTGCTGGGACCACTTATGGTCCAGCTCCCACTGGAGGTGGCCCATCTACCAGCAGGCCCAACGGACCATGCTGGTGCAGGATGCCATGTACCTCAGCAGCTTCTGGAAATCTCAGGCAAGGACAACAACCCAAACTGAAATGATCAGGCAAAGGAGGTAAGATCCAGTGTCTGGTCCACAAGGAGATGGGCTTTGGCCCACAAACAGTCTAGTTCTGCTCTGATGAACTTGATCACCAGCATAGGTACCCATTCAGACTTGTCAGGGTTGACCGACAGGCCCAAGTCTCAGCAAGTCTGGAAAGTCAGATCTCTGAACCTCTCCATGACCTCTTTGGATGGACCAGCTAACAGCCAGTCATCCATGTAGGAGTACACTCTGACACTGAGGCACCACAAGTATGCTGCCACCAGTGCCATGCACTTGGTGATGACCTTGAGTGCCAAGGAGAGGCTAAAAGGCAGAACCTGGAACTGCTACAGGACCCCTTACATGTGGTTCCAGAGATACTGGTGGTTAGCCTGATGGACTGGGATGTGGAAAAACGCATCCTGGAGATCTAGGGAGCAAAACCACATGTTCTGCTTCAGCGATGGAATGATTTGATTTAGAGTGACCATCCAGAACTTACATTTCCACATGAACTGGTTCAAATCATGCAGATCCAATATGCGGCACTAGCCTCCTGTCTGTTTTGGGACCAGGAAATATCTAGACACGTAATCCTAACTGGCCAGGGCATCCAGGATGCAGGCTATTGCCCTTTTGCAAGAAGCTGAGCAATGTCCTACTGAAGGCTGGGCAGCATGTCCTGGGACACCCTGGACTTCTTAAGTGTGTGATGGTGGTAAGACAGGAGAGCCTCAAAGCTCAGAGGCAACCATCTGCCCACTATATTGTGATACTGGACCAGTGTGGCAAGAAGTGAGGTAGCTGACCTCTGTTGAGGAGTGCAGACAGGGACAGGATGGGTGGAGGGATGACACCCCCCAAACTGTCACTGGGCAGCTTTGGTGGGGGCACCAGAAGAAGCCAGAAGGGGAAGAGAAGAAGCCAGAAGGGGAAGGAAGGAACCATATTCAATTTAGTGCTTTAGAGTAACTGGTAATTGCTATTTTTCTTTTAAACTTAGATTGTGGGCTTTTAGTGACACTATACTTTCTTTGTTGTCTTTACTTATAATTGTTTTTGGGCTGTTGAAAATTTAAAACATAGTGGTGGTGTAATTCTGTGCTGTCTTTAATTGTTGCAAATTTTGCCCCCAACTCTTAATTATATGCCCTGTTAAATCTGATTGACAGGAGCTAAACACAGGGTATAGTAAGGCGTGTGAAGTAGGAGGGGCATAAGGGGGAAGAAGCCCACCCTCAGCACGACAAGTGTTTTGACTCATTTATTTATTTCTTGGTTTATTGGTTTCTTTTTTTTTTTTTTAAAGAAAATTATCTGAGGATCAGTGGCAGGATTTTTAGGACAGTAAATTAATAAAAAGGGAACTAGGAGAGCTTCAGTAGCAGACAAGTAGTGGAATTGCAGTATAATGTGGGGAGTGGTGCAATGCAGTGGCTGTGGGGTAGCCATATTCAGGCAGACCTTCTGGACACTGAGGTGCTGCCCTATCTGCATGCATCTCTCTGGACTGTGGGATGAGGTAGCCAGACTCAGAGCGGAAGTAAACTGGGTCAGGAGTACCATCACCCCTATCCAGGGACCACCCAGTCCAATGCAACTGCCTCAAAGGATGCCGAGAACGAGGAGCACTTGGATGACAGTGGGCTCAGGGAGGGTTAGAGTGGTCAGGCAGAGGCACATCCCAGATCCTATTCCACTCAAGAACTCATATGCCACACTGGCAAACGAGGACAACCAAATAGAGGTACCCAGAGAAGTGGAAGGAAAGGATGTGGAGGTTAGCCAAGGAGGTGACCTCAGCGGGAAAAGCAGTGGACCCCAGAGGAGGAGGAAGCGAATCCTGGTGGGGGACTCCAGCATAAGAGGGATCCAGCTAGGAACACAGGAGGGGGAGGACAAGGAGGTGAGGTGCCTACCAGGTGCCACGGCATGGAGGGATGGAAGGAAGATCCTGGGGATCACTGGGAAGGCAAGACGGGAGGGTGAGCTGGATGTCATTATCCACCTAGGTACTAATGACCTGGCAAATGGGGAGCCAAAGGAAGTTCAGGAAGAGTTTAGGAAACTGGGGAGGGTCTCTAACAAGTAGCTACTTCTGTCACTTCTCAGAAGTACTACCTGTGAGAGGCAAGGAGAGCATAGAGTGCATGCACCAGGAACTTTAACTCATGGTTGAAGAACTGGTGCTGTGGAGGAAGGGTTTGGATTCATTGGTGACTGGGGACCCACCTGGAGGGATGGAGGTTTGTTCAACCCTGACGGCCTGCATCCATCCTGGAGGGGAATCCAAGCACTCAATGATAAGTTTAAATGCTACATTGATAGCATTTAAACTAGAAGGGGGTGGCAGGCCAGCAAGGAGGGTACCTACTTGCTCACCCCCACAGCTAGCAGTGGAACCAGTGAACCAGAGGAGGGCTATCTCTGCAAAGCAGTGCAAAAGATAGAGATTAGTGCCCAAGAGGTGGATAAGCAGAAAAGGGCAAAATTCAGCAGAAGGGCAGACGGCAAGGAGAACCAGGGATAAATGACAACCAGGAAGGGGCTAGAGTAGAACAGTGAAACAGTCTAGGAGGTCAAATCATGGAAAGCATGTGTGCAAATGCCAGGAGCCTTAGCAACAGGATGGAAGATCTGAGGCTGTCATGGTGCAGTCAGACCTGACGTTGTGGCCATCACTGAAACCTGGTGTAATGATAACCACGACTGAGAGATGGCCATACCTGGCTACAACATATTCAGAAGAGACAGAGCAGGCAGGAAGGGAGGAGGAGTGGCACTGTATGTGAAAAATGACATAAGGGCCACAGAGATCCAGGAGGAACAAAATGGGGGAGAGATACTGTGGGTTAAGCTGGAAAGGAAAATGGGGTCAGCCATCCGCACAGGTGTGGTCTATAGACCACCAGCCCAGGAGGAAGAAACAGATAGGGAGCTGATGCTAGCCATCCAAAGGATGGCAGACAAGGGTGAAGTAGTACTGGTTGGATACTTCAATATTCCAGACGTGGACTGGAGCATCCTAGCAGCAGCATCAACTAGGAGCAGATTTATCCTGGACTCCCTTCAGGGTGCCTTCCTCAAGCAACTGGTCATGGAACCAACTCGGCAGAAGGCAATACTGGACCTTGTGCTCACAAACAGGGACAGTGTGATGGGGGTAACAGTGGGGAGCACCTGGGAAACAGTGACCACCAGTCATTGTGGTTTGAAATCACAGAAAGAGCAGAACCAAACCACACAAAAACACGTATCCTGGATTTTAGGGGGCAGACTTTGGGAAATGGGAAGATACTTGAAAGAGGCATTAAGGGAATGGGACAGGAATCAGGGGTTGAGGAACAGTGGGCAGTATTTAAAATGGGGATTACAAGAACAACAGAATTATGTATGACAGGTTAGCAAGAGGAAAAGGAAGAGGAGACCATTATGGTTTTCCAAAGAGGTAGCAAAGAAAGTGAAAGCTAAAAAGATTGCATTCAGGCAATACAAAAAGACACAGGCAGAAGGGGATAGGGAGAAGTACCAGGAGAAGCAAAGGGAGGCAGGAGGTCAGTAGGGAAGCCAAAGCTCAGACAGAAGAACACATTGCAAAATCAGTGGGTAGAGGGGACAAACCTTTACAGGTATGTAAGTGAAAAAGAAAGACAAAGGGAGGATAGTGAGACTGAAGGGGAGGATGGGGGCAGTGAGGATGACAACAGTAAAGCTGACATATTGAACAGGTATTTCTGCTCAGTCTTTACTGAAGAAGAGGAGGGTAATGGGTCTGAAGGAGTACAAGGGTGAGAATGGTGCAGTATGGACACAAGTCCCTTTACACGAGAAAGGGTCCTGAAGGAACTGGAAGTAATAAGAGTTGATAAAGCAATGGGGCCAGATGGGTGCACCCAGGGTCCTTAAAGAACTAAGAGAGGTGGTGGCTGAACCTCTGGCTATCCTGTTTAGCCGATCACTGGAAACAGGGAGGTACCCAAAGTCTGGAGGACAGCAGATGTAGTCCCTTATACAAAAGTGGGAACAAAGAGGAAGCAGGGAACTACAGACCAGTCAGCCTCACCTCGGTAGTGGGGAAGATCATGGAAGCACTACTGAAGGAGAGATTGGTGGAACATCTGGTTGTCAATGGACTACAGGACCCAAGGCAGCATGGTTTCACCAGGGGGAGGTCATGTCAGACCAACCTCGTTGAATTTTTTGACTGGGTGACTAGGGAGGTGGATCAGGGGAGGCAGTGGACATGGCCTATCTGGACTTCAGCAAGGCCTTTGACACTGTGCCACATAGAAGACTATTACACAAACTGGGGAATATGGGTGTGGGCAGGACAGTAGTGGTGGTAGGTAACTGGCTGGGTGGCAGGACACAGAGGGTGGTGGTAAATGGCTGTCACTCCACAGAGGGAAGAGTGACCAGTGGGGTACCACAGGGATCAGTGCTGGGACCGGTCCTATTCAACATCTTCATCAGTGACATGGCGCAGGACCTAGAAGGCAGAATTTCACTGTTCGCTGATGACACAAAGCTCTGTAACAGAGTAGACACACCAGAGGGTGTAGACAGAATGAGAAGTGACCTGCAGAAACTTGAAGAATGGTCAGGGGTTTGGCAGTTGAAATTCAATGCAAAGAAGTGCAAGATAATGCATATCGGCAGAAAACCCTGGCACAATATATCAGTTGGGGGTGAGGATATAGCATGCACCAAGCAGGAAAGGGATCTTGGGGTTATCATCTCTGATGACCTCAAGGTAGGGAAACAGGTGACAAGGCAGCAGGTAAAGCAAATAGGATGCTGGGATGTATAGGCAGGTGCATCACCAGCAGGAAAAGGGAGGTCATAATTCTGCTGTACAAGACACTAGTGAGGCCCCACCTGGAGTACAGTGTACAGTTCTGGAGACCATACTCACGTAAGGACATAGACAGGGTAGAGAAGGTTCAGAGGAGGGCAACAAAGATGGTGCATGGATTGCATCACAAGTCCTATGAAGACAGGTTGAAGGAACTGAACATGTACTCCTGGAGGAGAGGAGAGAGAGGGGATATGATAGAGACATACAAGTATCTTACAGGAGGAACAGGGTGCAGGAAAACACTATTTTTAAGCTGAAAAGATGTTCCAGGACTAGAGGGCATGGGATGAAGTTGGAGGAGGACGATTCAGAGGAAACATGAGAAAGAATTTCTTCACAGAACGGGTGGTGGACAAGTGGAACACCCTGCCAGAGGAAGTGGTGGGGGCTGAAACAATCACGGGATTTAAGAATGCATGGGATAGACATAAAGGAATTCTGGAGGTCAGGGGTAAGGGGCAACAGACTTCTAGGAAAACAAACTGAACTTACAAGCTCAAATGGGCAGACTGGAAGGGCCATAGGCCCTTATCTGCTGACACTGTCTATGTATCTATGTATCACCACCACCCTTGGGCTTGGGGTGCCAGGCCTGGTACTGCCCGAGCTGGGGCTGCTGCTGGGGAGTCTGTGGCTGAAAGGACTGATACTGTACAGCCTGTTTCTTAGGCTTCTTTCTGTGTCTTTCTGGGATGATGCCACAGAATCCAGGGTGGCACTGGATTTCTCAGTATGGGTGAGATGCCCTTCCATCCCAGGGCCAAAGAGGTCAGTGCCCAAGAAGGGGACATCAGCCAGCTTGTGCTGGGTGTCTGCCATGAAGCTGGACTGATGCAGCCAGGTCTTGTGATGCATGAAGATGGCCACTGCCAAGGCACAGGCACATGAATCACCCATGTCCAAAGCCATCTGGAGCTGGTGTTTAGCCAGTGACTGATCTTGGTCTCTGATGACTGCCACCGTCGATTGCTGATCAACTGGGAGGTGGCAGAGGATGGAATCAAAAACTACCATCTGGGAGTGACTGAAATTGGCCATCATCATGGCATAGCTAACCTGACAGCAATCCAAGGACGCAGCAACATACATCTTTCTAGTGGTGTGGTCAATCTTACGAGACTCCTTCTCCAGAGGCTTGTCCACATCCCCCCCTGCTGTCTGGACTTGTGGAACACTGAATCAATTACCAACCCCACCATGGAGAGGTGGTTCAAGAACCCGGAAAGGGACCCAGTAGGGACTTCTTACTTGTAGAACATTTGGGAAGAGGGTGCTGGACATAATGCTGGATGCTGCCAAAGTTCCAGGGCAGCTCCCAAAAAAACTTCAGCCACAAGAAAGGCAACTCCTGGAAATTTGTCCCTATCCAAAATGTCCATAAAAGGGTACTTAGTCATTTTTTGGACTGGTTTTAGTGGGACTGACCTGGACTCCAATATTAGGCAGAAGCACATCAAAGGACACCAGGCCATGTGTGGTGGACAGCTCCTGGACCAATCTCCAGTCAAGGAGGGGAATCCCAAATCAGGCCATGGACTCATGGTCAGAGTCATCCAAGGACTTTACAAAAATGGCCCTCGACCATTTCTCACCATGGACCACCTAGGTATTCTGTGATGATCTGCACCAACAAATGGCCTGGCGAGTTGATGGCCAAACAGGCCTCCTTGGTCAAAGCACCCACCTTCGACTCCAATGGTGGGGACTCCACCCAAAGAGGTGGAGAAGTAGTTGCAAGGAGTAGCATGGACCAGCAGGAGCAACACTGGTGACTGCCAGGTGACCAGAGGTCCATAAGGTAGAGCCCTACCTTGCCCCATGATAGCCCATTGTTGCCAGGGGAGCTCCTCGTAGCATCAGCACAGCTTATGAGGGTGCCTCTCCTAACTTGTGGATGAGAAGGTCAAGGAACATTGACTGTGATGCCTCCTGGTCAAGCAAGACTGAGAGGGCGGGAATACCTCGATTGAGATCTCGACCATCAACTGGAAAAACAACGGTAAAGGAAGCCCTCTGGCTGGTTGTGTTATACCATGTGCCTGGCCATGTTAAACAGCATGGGAGTAAAAGGCTCAACCACCAGTGGAGGCTGCTCCCAACGATGACTGAATGAGGATACTGACCAAACTACTTCCTCTTAAAGGAGAGGACCAGAAGCACCGGGGTCTATGAGACTGATCCCTTGACCTCGTCTGACAATGTGTCGACAGGCTTGAGTACAATTTACACAGCCTGCTTGACTAGAGTTGAAGTCGACTGGATTGACGAGGGGACCAAAGAACCCTCAATCTGCCCAACCTGCCCCTCGGCTGAGGGGCGCTTGACCAACTTCGAGCAGTTGGGCAAATTGAGGGACCGGGAGGACGGTGATCTCTGTCAGACCAATGACCAGTACCAGCTACACTTGTGCTTGGAACCACAGTGAACAGGACTCTCCCCAACAGTCTGAAAGGTCAAACACATACTGGAAGCCTCTGGTGAATGACCCTCTGATACTGGCCCCAGCCAGGAACAGCACCAAGACCAAGGAAGTACCTGCCGTGGCAGCTGCCACTTTGCCTCAATAGCCGCAAGCTGCTGGGCAGACCTGGCCACAGCAGAGGCCTTCTTGTGGCCCTCAGAGCCATCCTTCAGATCTTATTCCAAAGGCTGACCCAGTGACTGACATACAGAGCTTTCTGTCCTTGAGGGACTCATGAATCATGCTGAGACAAAGGCCGCACCCAGCAATGTCATGCTGCCCACCAAGGCAACACATGCACATGTCATGCAGGTTGGTAACTGACATCTTCTGCCGTCACCACAGAACTTGAACCCTGGCTTCTGTTGCTCCATCGAATGTCTAAGAGTGGAGTTGAAGGAACCAAGGAAAGAATGCATATAACTCAAAAAAACTTTGAAAGACAAAGTATGCCTACGGCACACTAAATCCTAAGTGGAAGCCATGAAGGAGGTGACCTGTTCTTCCAGCAGAAAGAAAAATCTTTTGCCAGCGGGCAGAGTTGAGGGATACACTGCCTCGGTGGTGTGGAGAGTTTAGCTTAAAGATGTCTGGCTAATCAGACTGTTTCAGTGGAACTGCCAGTGTGTAGACAGTGAACGATAATCCGCCCCTAGAACTGATATTTGAATACGGAGCAGCTCTAGCCATGTGGGAGCTGTCCAGATACAATGAAGTGCTGAAGCAGGGGGCTGGGATTGCTTCAGTTCTATTTCTTCATTCCTCTAGTCTTGCAAGAGCTGTCCAAAATTCATATAGTACTGAAGGCAAGGGCTGTTAAATGAGACCTGCACCTTCACGTACTGTAAGTTTTTCCAGTTTACTTGTCACCAGTTGCCTGGGTTCCTGTGCCCCAAGTGCATTATTTTGCACTTTTTCACACTGAAACCCAGCTGCCATACCCTTGACCACTCCTCAAGTTTTCTTAGGTCTCTGCCCATTCTTTCCATCCACCCCCCCCCAGAGTGTCTACCCTATTGCAGATTTTGGTGTTATCCGCAAAGAGGCAGACCTTCCCCTCCAGCTCCTCTGCAATGTCACCTATAAAAACATTAAAGAGGACTGGTTCCAGGACTGATCCCTGAGGAACCCCACTGGTCACCATCCCTCCTCAGAGTGAACTCTGTTTACCACTACCCTCTGTCGTCTATCCCCTAATCAATTTCTTACCCAGTTTACCACCTTTGGACCCACTCCTAAGCTACCCAGCTTGCTTAATAGTCTCCTATGTGGAACGGTGCCTTATTTGACTCTGTATGTATACCTATGTTATTAAGTGTAATTAATACCAGATCACCCATGAAAAAGGGACATCTTGTCTCAGTGGGCCTACCCGGTTAACACAATTTCAGTAAACAATAAACAATAAATGCCTTACTGAAATCTAGGTAGGCCACATCCACTGCTCCACCCTGATCTAATTCCTTGGTCACCCAATCAAAGAAATTTATTAGATTCGTTTGATAGGACCCATCCACCCATGAATCCATGCTGTCTTGGATCTTATAACCCATTAGATTCAAGATATTCAACTATCCTCTTCTTCAGCAGTAATTTCATTAACTTTCCCACCAATGATGTCAGACTGACTGGCCTATAATTGCAAGCCTTCTCCCTGCTACCACTTCTGTGAAGTGGGACTACATCTGCCCTCTTTCAGTCCTCTGGAACCACTCTTGTTTCCAGTGAGCTGTTAAATAAGACTGTCAGAGGTGCAGCCAGTACATCCCTGAGCCCCCTCAGTACCCTAGAATGTACTCCATCTGGTACCACTGCTTTGTCATTTTCAGATTAGCAAGTCCCTTTAGGACTCTCTCCTCTGAAAAAGGACATATGTCCACCTCCCTGCCTTCAGAGCTCCTGTTACTTTTTGTAGCCCCTCTCCTTCTCCTTTCACTGTGAACACTGAACAAAAGTATTTATTCAGGGCATCTGCCTTTTCCTGGTCCCACGCTGCACAGTCCACCCCAACCCTTTCTAACCTTACAATCCTTCCACTGGTCTTCCTCTTTTCTCGTACATATCTAAAAAATGTCTTGTCTCCTTTCTTTACCACTTGGGTTATTTTCACTTTAGTTTGTACCTGCGTGTTCCTTATTGCATTCCCTGCTTCTGTCTGTTTCTCCTACTACACCTCCCTCAGCATCTCCTTATATGTTCTGAATGCTACCCTTTTAGCCTTTATCTTTTCAACCACCTCTTTCGAGAACCATAGCGGTCTCTTTCTCTTCTTACTTTTACTCGATTGATGCAGAGGTTTGTTGCCATCCCTATGTCCCCTTTTAGCTTCACCCACTGTTCCTCCATGCCACTCAGGTCATCCCCCCTGCCAGTTTTTAGAAGATTTGCCCTTCTGAAGTCCAAGACCATCATCCTTGTGTGGTTTGATTCTTCAGCCATCCTTATACTGAGCCACATTGTATTGTGATCACTGGTCCCCAGGTGGCCTCCTGCCATGATGTCTTCAACATTGTCCCTGTTTGTGAGTACCAGGTCCAGTACTGCCTCACCAAGAGTGAGTTTACGGACAAGTTGCCTGAGGAACACCCTTTGCTGGAAGTCTTGGATGTCTCTGATTCTAGCTGAAGTCACAGCTGGGAGGCTCCGATCTATATCTCGCAGACTGTAGTCCCCCCCACAGGCAGCACCTCTCCTTTTTCTGCCATCTTACCAATGGCTTCCACCAGTACCTTATCTAACTCCTACCCCTGTGCTTAAGGTCTGTAGAGCACATCATTGTGGACAGTGGTTCCGTTCCCCTTCTCCAGGGTGACCCACAGTACCTCTGCCCCACCCCTGTTTTTCCTGTATCTCTGTTGCTTTTATGTTTTCCTTCACATGAAGCACCACCCCCTCCTTTTCTTCCCACCCTGTCCTTCTTGAGCACAGTATAATCTGGTATGGCCATGTCCCAGTCATGGTTTTTAGTGCTTCTCATAGTGTTGATGCATACACCATCAATGCCTCTCCTCACCTGAGGATGAGCAGGTTGGGAAGCATTGAGAGCAATGCCCTCCAAGTGAACGAGATCAAGAGCAGTGCCTCAGCCTCGAATGTTAGCCCGAGGAAAGATGTTGACAGGTGTCTTCTAGAGGGTCAGGACAGACAACTTGCTTGGACAGCATGACCAAAATTGATCTAGGAGGCATGACCACTGCTGGCAGCAGCTCAAGTGTCAATGCAGCCAGGGGTACCAAGTGGTCCTTGTCCTCCTGGGTGAGGACAGGGAGCACTGGGATCTGGGCGATCAACTCCTCATCAACCTCCTCAAGAAAATCTTGACCACTTGCTCAATGAGAGATCAGGTCAAAAAGTCTGACGGGGCTACCATGGAAACCTCAACCTGCCCCTTGACCTGAGGAAGCTCAACCAACGTTGAATAGTCAGTGGAGTCAAAGGAGTGGAAATAGCTTGATCGTCCCCGGTCCCATAACCTGTGGCAATGATGATTCTTGTGCTTCTTGCTGCAGTGGGATGGGCTCTCCCTAAAGGTCTGGAGGGTTATAAACATCTCTCAGAACTCATTCCAGAATCCTCTGATGCTGACACAGGCAGGAACAGCACTGAGACTGACAAGGACCCAACTGCAGCTACTGCCTCTTCTTTGAGGGCTGATAACTAAGCAACTGACCCGGCAACTGACATGGCTGATTTACAGTCCTTTGGCCTATTTAGGGCCAGCCTGCCTTCCATTCCTCAATGGATACTGCGGGCATGGTACAGCATTGAGTGCAATTGTCAATGTCATGCTGTTCACCCAAGCATTAGACAGACGTGTCATGTGTATCCCGTGGCTGACATTTTCTGCCTGCATTGAGCGAGAACTTGAAACCTGATTTCTGCCTTTCCATAATGATCGTTGGTAAACAGTGAAGTTGGAAGACACAGGAGCAACTATAAGTTGAAAACAACTTAATCAGTTGAAATTTGACAAAGACAAGCACTTGTACAGTCAAAATCCTACTACGCATGCAGAGCTGCAAAGGAGGAGACCTCACTTCCAGCGGAAAGAAAGACCTAACATCACAGGGCGAAGCCAGAAGATATACCAACCATGTGGTGGGAGGAGCTTAGCTTGTAGACATTCTGATGACTCAGCTGTCTCCAGGAAGACTGCCTATGTTTGTTTATTTATGTACAGTATGTATGCATGTATGTATGTGTATGTATGTATGTATATGTATATATGTATGTATGTCTCGGATTACAATACGTTTGGGCCAGATGCTCTTTTACAAAGGTTCGACGTCAGTAGGATTGATACAAAGGCATACAATACAAATTGTACAAACATTCGATATCAACAATAAATACACTTAAGGCAGTTAGAAAACAGTCATGTAAATACATTCAAAAATAACAGTTGTGTACAAATCAAGACAAAATAAAGTAGGCCAGGAGGGTATTATCAAAACAGTTGGTAGGTAAAAGCAGCTAACTGAATCCATGATCCTAGAAACATTTGTATCATAGAAACTTAGAAAAATAGAAAGTGATGGAAGAAGAAGACCATACAGTTCATCTAGTCTGCCCATAGGCCTACCCCCTCCCTTAACTGCTAGACAAGGCCTATCCCCTCCGTTAACTGCTAGACAGTGTGGTGGTGCCTTTGTACCTATCCCAAGTATTCTTGAAACCTACCACTGTTTTTGCCCCCACCACCACTACCTGAGGAAGGCTGTTCCATACATCCACCACCCTCTCGGTAAAGAAAAACTTGCAAGTGTTACCTCTGAATTTGCCCCCCCTCCAGCTTCATGTTGTGCTGCCCTAGTTCTTGTGTGCTTTTTGACTTGGAGCAGTTCCTGAACCTGCACCTTGTTTATTCCATTTAGGAACCTGGCCTCAATAATGTCTCCCCTCTCCCTCTGCTGCTCCAGGGAGTACATGTTCAGGTTTTGCAGATGCTCTTCATAGTTTTTGTTCTGTAGGCCATGTATCATTTTTGTAGCTCTCCTTTGCACTGTCTCCAGTCTGTTGATATCCTTTTTTGGGTGTGGTCTCCAGAACTGTACGCTGTACTCCAGGTGTGGCCTCACCATAGATCTATAGAATGGCGGGATGACCTCCTTTTTTCTGCTGGTGATCCCACTACCTTTTATGCAGCCCAATATGCCATTCGCCTGTAGTGCTGCTTTCTCACACTGTTTTGACATCTTTAGGTCATCCATTATAATTATTCCCAGATCCCTTTCCTGTCTGGAAGATTCCAGTTGTACTCCTCCCAGGTAGTAGTCCTCTCCTAGGTTGGCCCTTCCTAGGTGCATGAACTGCTATAGAAAATGGAGCTGACTGATGATAAATAAACAGATAAAATTTACAACATGTGAGGGTACAATGCTCCTTTAAAGCTTTGGTTCTGATCACTCCTAATATCATGTAGTGCAACGGTGTGTGTGTGTGGGGGGGACTTCCAGTGGAAGGGATGCATACAATATTCTCAATTCACATTTGTTTACCCCCAGTTCTCTTTCTATCTACAGCTCACTTTTTTCCTTTTCTGCCATGAGACAGAAAAAGACTGAGTCCATCCAGTTGGCCCTGTTGTTTTGTAGATTTACTCAACCCTATCAGAGGTCGCCCAGCACTCTAACTCCTGTTTGTTGCTAATTTCCCCCATTAACTCTGTCCCATTGGGTTTTGAGCCTCAGGACAGTCCTAGCATTAATCACCTCACCCAGTAGATTGCTTAACCAATTCAACACCTTTTCAGTGATGTATGTGTAAGTAACAAGCTACAACAGGGTGTGCCGTATAGGAATTTAATGCACACCCCAGGGGTGATGTGAAGCACGAGGCCATAGGCTGAGTGTTCTTATGCTCCTGGCAAACTCATTAAAACCCTATGGTGCACACCTTGGATGGGGCTTATTACACTTATAAAATGGCTCTAAGTAAGTTTCTTTGTGGGAAGGAAAATTAGATTTGGCAACTGACTGCATTTACAGCAATTTAATTCATGGTCAGGAGATGTCTCTAGGCCAATTCAATTTCTAGATTTTCTTTTTCCATTTTATAAATTTATTTTTTGAAATTGTTTCCCTAGGTAAACATACAGAGATACAGTAAGAATCTTACTTACAGATGCAACCAGGGGAGGGGAAGGAAACGTGGGAACATAACAATAAAAATAAAACCATAGTATCGTACCTTACAGCAGTCCATGATATTTAGGCATGCCTCCCTGATTCTGCCTTATAATTTTTATCTGTCTCTTCCAGAATTTTTGTTTCCATGACTGAACAATAGAATTGTAAGCACAAAATAATGCCACACATTACAGTCACAGACTTGCTCATCTTCAGGCAATGCATTTTACACTAATCTCATTCTACCAGCCTCCTGGGAATATATTATCAATTTTTAAGATGTGTCCCTGATGTTGGTCCTATATCTCTGATTTTTTTTTAAACCCTGTCCCTGATTTATGAGGCAGGATGTTGAGAGGTATGTATAATACAGTAATATAAATAAGGGATATGCGCCACTCGTGAGGGTTATGAGTGGTCACTGGCAACTGAACAAATAACTTTGTTATCCCACAGGCACCCCCTGCATATTTGATTTATGCAGCAGGATTTTTTGGGGTTCTGGTTTGTCATATTTTTTTTTTTCAGTTAAGTTCCTTTTCAGGTTTTTTCTCTGTGCCTGGTTGCTGTGTTTGGTTTGCAGGATTGCTGTGCTGAGAAAGAGGAAAAAATGTGCCTTTTTTTTCTTAAGTGTTTTCATTTAAAATGTGGTTCCAGTTTGGAGGGGGGGGGGTTTGGTTAGGGTGTGCATTTTGTGAGTGTTTGGGACTGTGATAGCTTGGCATTTAAGAGCACTGTGAGGAGGTGAAACTGGGAGACAGTGCTGGTAAGAAGGCAGCACAGGTGGTGGTAGTTAGTAATGTGGTTACTGTGTGGATAAATGGATGATGATGTAGTTACTATGTGGATAAATAAATGTATCCACATAGTAGCACAGATAAATGGATTTATCAGTGCAGATTTATTCAGACACCTGTTGCATAAATTAGTATACATGCTGTACAGAAAAATACATATTTACAAATTTACATATTCACAATGAGAGGTACAGAACCAGAGATACGACTAGAGTATAGAGTTACAATTTACTATAGCTTTAGAACAAATTCACAGTAAGTGGTCAAGAGCAATTACCATGGGATACCGTTTGAAGTTTCAGGCACTGATTAGCAAAGGGGATACTAGTCGCTGGGCTGCTACCCAGGGAAGGTTATTCTATACCTGGCAAGTTGACCAGATTTCTGTTTGCACCTGGGAACGAGGATCCAGTTCCCACTGTGGGAACACAGGTTGTGTCTAGAGGAAAGAGCAGGAGTAATGGAGGTGCAGAAAACTGCCAAGGTTGCAGAACCAGAAGTTAAACCCATACAGGGCAAGATGCTGCAAGTGCCTATTATTTAATGAGGGACACATCAGTTGGTCTTGCAGAGGGCAGTGATGTGGCCGGAGTGGGCAATGGAGGATAAAATGGCAGAGGGAGTTGAACAGGGTATTTTATTTGGACAGCTGACAGTTTGGAGCAGTGGCATAAATTACATCACCAAAATTAATCCTAGGAAGAATCATGCATTCAACATGGCACTTCCCCATACCTCGTAAGAGGCAGTCATGTACCATGTACAGGGTACTTAAGGCCCACATTCATAGTCAGCCATGTGCACTACCCAAACAGGAGTGCTGTATAGCTCTTAGCACACAGCCAGATCAGGGGTAATATTCAGACAATTAGTCGACTAGTGCTAATTGTCTAAATATGGGGCTGTGCCAGCACAGTATATATTGTCCATGTGTTGTGCTGACACAGCCAAAACTAAATATGACCCACTGGAAGCTCAATGGAGACAGCGCATCCCAAACAGGATAGTGCCATGGCTCCTGAAGGATATATTTAGCCACAGCATGCTAACGAGCCCATTGGGCATGTATGGCGCTAAGTGGCCATTAGCATACCCATTATGGGCTCATTACCACATGTGTGTGCCCCCCCAAGCCCCTGTCTTGTCCATGCATTATGCATACCCCCAAACTGGTGGACTAGTGGCCCCCACCTCCGAACTACAGCCTGTCCTTGTAGTAAGCATACTCCTGGACCTTATGTCCCCTATCCCCCCATGTCATCCAACAGTGCTGTATGTATGTGTATATATATATATATATATATATATATATATATATGTAATAGATAATCCACTCTAGGGTGTGTGGTCACGCTCTGACATACGCATGCCTTGGTGTGCGTTGAGGCACACGAGGCCGCAAGCAGAATGTGTTCAACCACCCAAGGCGTGCATATATCAGAGCGCGACCGCACCTTCCAGAGTGGATTATCTATCTTATAAAATGGAAATAAATATGTTTGGGGGAGAGCAAAAAAGTAGTCCCTGTCTGGCATGAATAAATGAGTTGTTGTCAAAAGTTTAAAGTAAGACTGACTGTCTTGAAGAATTAAAAAAAAAGAGATTTCTATTTCTATTTATTTTCCTTTACTATTCACAGAATAAAGTCGTCTTTACAGGGAGGAGAACGAGTGGGGAACACTTTCACTTTTATCAGTGATCTTTGCTAGAGCAACACTCGCTTTGCCCTGCGTTACCTCTCTGATGCTGCCGACACCCTCGCTCTGTGCTAGCTCTCCACTTGCTTCAGGTGGAAGCTTTTTTACAGGATTTTAAATTAAAAGAACCTGAAGTGCACAGTTTGTTTGGTTTTCTAGTACAGAGACTAACTTAGTTTCACTGTTTGGCTGCATATTATTTATCACTTTTGACCACGCTCGGTCACGCTACATGTCACTGATAAAAGTGAAAGTGCTGTCTACTCGCTCTTCACTCGCTTCAGCTGGCTTCTTCTTCTTTTAGAAGAGTCTACATAAAAAAATGTAAAATACACAGTTACTTTGGTTTCTTAACAGTGATGGACTTGATTTCAGTGTCTGCCTGCATATTACGTACTATTATTGACCACGCTCGGTTACGGTATGTATCACTGATAAAAGTGAAAATGCTCCCAACTCGTTTTCCTCCCAGTAAAGAGGACGACTTTATCCTAAGAATAGTAAAGGAAAATAAATAGAAATATAAACCTCTTTTTTTTTTAATTCTTCAAGACAGTCAGTCTTACTTTGAACTTTTGGCAGCAATTCATTTACCAGGGGCAGTTGAAATTTATGTTGGTAGCAGTCTGAATGTACCACTTGTATGTATGTGGCTGCCTATCTGTGGTAGGTGTGTAATGATCTCACTACTGGTGAGAAGGTTTTGAAGGGATAAAAAGTAGTTCAGGCGTACGGTCACGCTGGGAGGTGTGAGGTCGTTGGGAAATAATGCACGGTCATGTGATGCAGTCTGTCCAATCATGTTAGTGGAATTTCTATGATTTTACCTACCCATTTCATAAATATGTATATACATATACATATACACACACACACACACACACACACACACACACACACAGACACACCACACATATACGGTGTCCCCCACGTACCAGAAGATCAGCAGCCCCCTCCTGTGACCCCCACCTCCCTTCACCCCCCCCCCAGTCACAGTCACTGGTCTACTTTAGGTGGAAATAATGACTGTTTCAGCCCTCCACACACCACCTGAGCTGTCCGTTATCTGGCAGGTATTCGCAATCACACATACTGTAGAAACAACTGGTGAGGTTTGAGTAGTGACATGTGAAACAAAATGTAGCACCTGTTGAATCATTTTCTCATCAGTTTATCCCATCCCTACACATGGATTTGCAAGCCCATGAGGCATTGGGCTGGTTTTAATGCCTTTAAATGTACGTAAGTTTACTGAAACCACACAAATTGGAAAGTAACTGCTGCCTTCTATTATTTGTGCATCCTATGTACTGTTCTTTTTTCATGCCAGCATTTAAATTATTTCACCACTTCTACTCACTAAAACGATAAAAAGAGAGGAGCTTAAAAAGTTGCTGACATGCTGGGGTCAGGCTACTTGTAAAAGAGTTGCCTGCCATAGGAGTTAAATTGCCTAGGATTTCAATTTTTTTAGCCAGCCATTAATCAAAAACTAAATATACATTACCTGAGTTCTCTGCTCCATCTGTTTGATACCTGTCCTGATAGCTGCTCGGACCTTGACTCATCCCCTCCCACAAAAACAACATTTTGATGATGTTAAGTAGGGAAGGGACTGCAGGGCTACTAGTGTGAATAGACAGTGACGTCCTGTAAGTACAAGTAATTTACTTTGTAGGCACTTGCACGTGTTAAGGGAGGTAGTATTACATTTATATACCCACCTTAATAAGTGCACGTACTTAGAAAGTAATATGACATGTTTTATGTTTCCATGAGGCTACACCTCAGAAAGGGCATAGGGTGCAGGGGTTACATGAGAAGCCTTATGAGGAAAGACAGAGGGATGTCAACATATACAAACAACAAAGAGACCCTGGAAGAAAGGAGAGCGAGTAGTGGCATGATAGAGACTTACAAGTACCTCACAGGGGTGAACAGGGTACAGAAGGAGAGTCTCTTTCAAATGAGAAAGAGCATCAGGACCACGGGGCATGCAATAAAGCTGGATTTCAAGGAGATGTGAGGAAATATTTAGTCACTAAAAGGGTGGTAGACACCTGGAAAAAACTGCCATCAGAAGTGGTGAAGGTGAAATCAGTGGGAGACTTCAAGCATGCGTAGGACACACATGGGGTATATAAGGGAAGAGGGAGGATCACCAGAGATCATTTACTGTAGGGTCTGCGGAAACAGATTAGTCAGGAAACATCTGGGTAGACTGGGTGGACCAAACAGTCCTTTTCTGCTGATAAATTGAATGTTTCTATGTTTCACAATGCTCCGATTTAAACTCAGAGGCCCTTGTCGCAGCAAAGGCTCCCAACACTAATGAACACATCTACCGAACCATGAAGCTTCAGCTTGAACTAGGAGGTTCTTGCAATAATGGAGGGTATTTGAATTAGTACAAAAGTGTGGCAAAACCAGAGTTGACTGAAATGCAAGGTTCTTTTATTAACAGAGAATATTTGTACAAGCATATGAGTGTGAAACAACCACACTAGGATTTGAACCTGGGATTCTTGTGAAACTACAGGGCCCCAGCTCATTTGCATATTTTCTAACATTCTGTTATCAGGCAAGTTGGACTAGATGACTCACCTGAAGTCTCCTCCCTCATAGTCCTCAGCCAACACGTAGGTGCAGGCTCCCTGGAAGTGAATCATCTTGCCGTCAAAGGTGCGATAATGGGGATCTCCGAATGCAATACAGGTGGCGGGGCGAGGGATACAGTGGGGACAACACATGCCAGGGATCAGCGCAGGAGTCTCATCCTGAAAACAAATGGTGTATTATGAGAATCGTTTATTCCATCCCCACCATCCAACCACAATGCAGGACCGTGAGGCACACATTCTATATCTGTATTATGAAGCTTTGCGTCATTAAAACACACCACCAAAATAAACTTTATATTCTGTAAAAGAGCATTATAAAGATCGTACTTTATGGAAACTTTGAAATTATGTTTTTTTCTTTAATTGGATCAATAGTGATTTCCACAAACCTTCAATAAATATTCTTAACATATTTTCATTAGTAAAACTGCTGTCCTGGCAGGGCAAAATCTCATGGCACCATTTTGGAGTGCACAAAGACCAGTCTTACACTGTAGGCTCACTGAGAAACACAGTGCCAGAGGCAGCAGCCTGTCATGTTGCAATGTGGAAGAGCTGTTTTGGGAGCAGAGCTGGTGCTCTTATCCCCCCCCACACACACACATACTGGTAGAGGCCTCAGATGTATTGATGGCAGTATGCCCTCTTGGCTGTATGAGGTTTGTTACAATTATGGATTGCAGGAAGTGTGTGTCCTGTGCGTCTATGTAGTTGGGTGGGGGGCTGAATGTATTCACATTATACATTAAGAGTGTACTGGAACTGTCCCTGGTGGCTGTAAGACTGTCCCCTTGTGCTCTCTTAGCTGGATAATGTGCATCATTATGGACAGCAGACTGTATACGAGTGTGTTTGTGTGCAGCTGTGAGACTTTATTTGCACTGCATTCAAACGCCCTCTGTTGAACAGTTTAGAGACCTAAATAGGCTATGGACCAAATGGTGATACTAAGCAACTCTCCCACTTGACCAAAACACAATCTGAGCTGCCAAGAATTGGAGTGGATGGGGGCATAGAACAACACGGACAGAAAAGGACCACTTTGTGCCACCTGGAAGACTGGGGTTCACTTAACAGCCCTATAATACTGGACTGAAACTGGTCAAAGGATGAGTGCTTTATGGAGGAAAGAGCTTAGCTCCCTTGGAGAGAAGAAAGAGGCAGGGGGTGAGAGAGGGAGTCTGGGTGGGGGTGTGTAGTGGATTGGGATGGGGGAGTCATGGAGAGTAAGAGGAAGGAAGAGGCAGAATGGGAAGGTGAGTTAGAGGGTGGGTGAGAGAGAGAGGTGGATGGCTGTAAGTGAGGGTGGGAGGAAGGGAATGAGGGTGGATATAAATGAGGGTGGTATGGTGTGAGGGAAGGTGGGGAATGTTAGGGAGGAGAGGGTAGGTGTGTGGAGAGTTTTAGGAGGGTGGCAGAGTGTGTGTGCCATCTGGCAGCTAGCATCCCTTGTCTACCAACCCAGGAACAAAATAATAATGTAAATATGAATAACCATGCAACATCAGCATTAGTTGTGGAGGCAGCTGTGACCAAGGAACAACACTGGAACTGGATGTGGAGGCAGCTGCAACCAAGGAACAACATCTGAACTGGATGTTGATGTAGCTGTGACCAAGGAACAACATTAGCATTGGATGTAGAGGCAGCTGTGTTCAAGGAACAACCTTGGCACTGGATGTAGAGATATCTGTTATCAAGGTACAACACTGGCACTGGAGATGGAGAAAGATATGACTAAGAAACGTTGGCATTTGATGTGGAGGCAACTGCAACCAAGGAACAACATCAGAACTGGATGTTGATGTAGCTGCAACCAATGAACAGCATTGGCAATGGATATGGAGACAGCTGTGACCAAGAAACAACATTGGCAATGGATATGGAGATAGCTGTGAGCAATAAACAACATTGGCAATGGATATGGAGGCAGCTGTGACTGAGAAGCAACATGGCACTGGATGTTGAGGTAGCTATGACCCAGAAACATCATTGGCATTGGATGTGGTGGTAGCTATGACCCAGGAACATCATTGGCACTGGATGTGGAGGTAGCTATGACCCAGGAACATCATTGGCACTGGATGTGGAGGCTGCTGTGACCAAGGAACAACACTGGCACTGGACGTGATAGCAGCTATGACCAAGGCACAAGACTGGCACTGGATGTGAAGTCACGTGTGATTAAGGAGTAACACAGGCATTGGATACAGACGTAACTGTGACCAATGAGCAACATATTCTTTGGATGTGAATTCATCTGTGACCACGGAACAACACCGACACTGGATATGAAGGCATCTGCAACCCAATGAGCAACACTAGTGCTGGATGTGAATACTGCTGTGACCAAGAATCCACACTGGCACTGGATGTGTAGGCAGCTGTGACTAAGGAGCAACATATTTACTGACATGATGTCATCTGCTTGCCTGTTCTCCATTTCAGAAGAAGGATGCAGCCTTGGCAACACTGATCACTGAGGAAGGATACCAGGGGGCAACTGGGGGGCCGGATGGACAAATCAAAAAATTACAAGGCATGATCTCAAGGATAATGCTAGAATCCTATCACTGCACCATTAGATCAAGGATTAATGGGTTTTTAAATTGCAGTATTTCTGGGGGCCTTCCAACTTGCTTTTGCACACTCAGTTTCTCTCTCTCTCTCTCACCCATGTTCTATGATTGTCTACATACATTAGCCCCTTTTGGTAATTACTAAATGGACAGCAGGGAAAGCTGGTGCCTTACTGACATCATATTTTATGACCATCTCTCCCCCTGCTGTGAATAGTCAGGGGTGACAGTGATGTAATCAATCAACCAGTTTTAAGGGATACAAAAACCTTTCATTTCTCCTGCCTAATGCCTCCCACAATACCCTTTTACCACTGTTAAGTCAGCATACAACACAGCCCACTCTTGGAGAAGTAGGGCTATACGATACTGCTGCAAACCAGCAAACCATAGTGACCAGCCAGTGGTGGCCATGACCTAGTACCATGTACTGTCCTGAATGACACATCTTCCTCTCACTAGCCACTGAGGTGGACTATCCTGGTTGATGTGGTAAGTTCTGGAATCTCCCTGAAAAACCAGGCCTGAGTGGCAAGTGTTGGGATTTAAATCCAAGACCTTTGTAAATGCAGAGGTTGTCCACATTGAAGAGACAAACCATAATCCAGAAAGGTACCAGGTCAATATAGCACTACAATAGTAGTGCGGGGAGAACTGTGCTGTGTAAAGCGCAAATGGATTTAGAGCTACAGGGGCATAATAGCATTGGGGAATTACTGCTACCCGTCTCTCTGGGTTGTTACATAGCAAGGATAAAGTTGCCATGTGTGGGGTGCCTGGTTGAGCCGCTCCCATGGTGGAGTGGCTAAGGCATCAGCATATGGCAGGGTTGGAAACCTGGGACCACAGTTCGGTTCCCCCCAGGTCTCCGGGTGTTACTACTATTTTTTTTTTTTTATTGTTCCCCCTTCTGAGTTTCTCCCCATCCTCGAAGTCCACACCCCCTCGGAGTATGTTATCTTTAGTTGGGGGGGGGCATCGGGGGGCTGTGCAGGGAGTGACTCTCCCTGCAGAAACAAAGTTCTACTGTGTTCAATGGTGTACGCTGTTTTTGGTGGGTTCGGTGTTGTTACCCACGCTATTGCAGTAGATGCTGTTTTCTTTGCAGCATTGATTGCCTCGCTGTTTTTTTGGTGACATTATGACCTCATGTCATCCACAAACAGAGGTATTCTTTCTTCAAAATGTCTGAAGAGGAATGTTGTGTGCAGGATGGATTCCACACTATTACTGTATTATAGGGTGTGCTCTGCTGGACTGATCAGGTCTTCAAGGACAGGATTCAAGGATGTTGGAGAGATGATTCATGGCAGTGTTACAGCCTTGCTTCTATCCCTTGCTGCTATAACTGTGTGTGTGACTGGCTTCTTGCCCCGCAAGGATGGCTTCAGAGCTAATCAGTCTGCAGATGTTTTAGTAACATTGAGAGACCTGCAAAATACCAAGGCATCCTGTAGTGTTTTCATCTATAGGAGGAAAGCAAGTGGGTACGTACTGAAGCACAGGAGACCTGAGGGCAGCGTTCTGTCTGACAGTGGACCTCTCCAGAGACACAGGTGCAACTGGTACACTCATCCACCTCCCAGTGGCCGTTGGACTGGTACACCTGGCCCTGATATGTGCAGGAGATGTTTGGATCTGGAAAACACAAGAGAGCAGAGTAAGGGGGAAATTCCAGAGCTGTGAAGAAGAAACCCACATTTCCAATTTGTCTCCCTACTTCCTTCCCTCTGGCTTGCACCTATAAACAAACCTTGGCTCAGCCTGCGTTTAAGGTTAACTATTTTCAATAAACAAATAATGTCAATAGGCTCCCTGGCTGGTTCAGTACTCTACTGTGATGAAACTAAGTTTCAAAATACTAGTTATGACAAAACTAAGAAGAAGATATCATCCTGTCTTGAAGTTAGCTACAAAGGTATCACTCAGAAACATCATAACATAGACGATGACAGCAGAGAAAAATCATTGGCCCAACCAGTCTGCCCATAAAACCGCTAACAAACCTGAGACCTATTGTCAATACACGGCCCTAACTCATAAGTCCACCCCGTGCTCCGTACCCTAGCACTTCAACCCAAAGCAAACACTAAGCCCTTTACTCTGTCCCAGCCGTGTTTGAAACCATTGATAGTTTTCACACCCACCACATCAGCTGGCAGGTGATTCCATGGCTTCATCGCCCTTCCTGTAAAATAACATTTTCCCACTTCCCTCTTAAACCTACCCAATCAGTTTCCACTCATTACTCTGTGTTCTTGATCTGCTACTTAAGCTAAATAGTTCCTCACAGCTGTTCATTCCAACTTGAAGGTTTCTATCATATTCCCCCCGCTCTCAGTTATCCTCCAGCGAGCATGTTTGGTGCCTTGAGCTGATCCTCACAAGATCTGCGCTGCTCTGGTCCTGAATCATTTTGGTCGCCCTACATTGCACTGTCTCCAACCTGTCCTTATCCTCCCTTAAGTGAGGATTCAAGAACGGCGCAGTACTCCAGGTGGGGTCTCGCCAGCGATCTACAGAGTGGTAGTAATATCTCTTACGTTGCACTGTCTCTAGCATGTTCTTATCTTTCCTTTGGTGAAGACTCCAGAACTGGGTACAGTACTCCGGGGGGAGGGGGGCCTCATCAGTTATCTGCAGAGAGGTAGTAATACCCCCCCTTCTGCTATCAATACCCCTTCCTTTTCAGTTTCTAATTTTATCAGTTGTCCCACATGCTTGCTAAACACCTCAGGCCTGAACTGTGGCAGAAGTTGTACGGGTCACAGATCATTGCCATGGTGCTAAATTCACCCTCATCTCATACTACTTCATATGTTTACTCTAAGTTGTGTGACGCTTATGTAGACAAAGAGGGAGAGCTGTTTTACTATTGGGATCACGCTCTTCCTGTCTTGAATGGGTCATGTAACTGGTCCCGCATATGGAAACATACCTATAAATTTATAAAATGGGATAAATGTCACTTCATGCAGTTCCACATATTGCATAATTTATTTTATACTCCAGTAAAACTGCAAAGAATGGGTAAACTTCCCACAGATACATGTTCCAGATGCAATAAAGAAGTCGGTACTCTATTTCACATTCTTTGGACCTGTGAAAAGATAATCCCGTTCTGAGGAACTATACAACAAAATCCGGACCCCCTGTTGGGCTTGACCTCTAAATTTAGTCCTGCAATATGTGTATTGGGTGATGTTACCAAGGAATTGATGGGAAATCAAGGGTATCACATGGCATTGATCTTGGCCTGTGCCAAAAAAGTGATCCTAAGACACTGGAGTGACCAGATGATTCACAGTTTCACTGAATGGCACAGGGAGATATTATTTGCTCTACAAGCTGAAAGGATTATTGCCAGCCTAGCAGATTGCTTAGACAGGTATAAGAAAATATGCTAACCATAATTTGTATTAACGCTCTGAATTTTTTTCTGTGTATTATACTTGGTTCTCAGTCTTTTACCTTCCTCCCAAACTTAACCTAGATGGGAGAATATAATGGGATACGGTTATGTACAATCACGTGATACTTTGGCCTCTGGTCCTTTAATGTACAGGTTTATACGTAAAGGGTACCCCTAACCTCTTAAGCTCTTCAACTATTAGCTTTCATTACGAACAGTGCCCTTTTGTTTCTTTCTGAGAGAGAGGAAGGGGGGAGGATAATGGGGTTGGGGGTGAGGGGGTAGTATTGTAAAGTTTTTGTTTTAGTTGCTTTCACTCTTTTTTTTATGAAAAATGTCATTATGTACTGTACAGTAGTTTATTTTTACACCTCATATGATATGGATTTGTCTGACAAGTGTAATGTTTTGGTGTTCATTTTCTTACAATGTTCAATAAGGTTTACTTAGTTTGAAAGAAAAATACCCATTCCTATACCCTCCAGCATCCTGTTTGCCTTACTGTATGCCCTGTTATTTTGGCTTGATTGCTTTGTGGAGTCACTGATGATGACCTTGGGTCTCTGATGATGACCTTGGGTCTCTTTCCTCAGAGGTCATACCCAGCTTTACCCCTCCATCCAGACCTCTGACCAGGGGTTCCTGTTCCCTATCATTTTGTACTTTTAGCACTGAATGTCAAGTGCCAAACCTTTGACCCCCTCCAGCCTTTGCAAGTCCCTCTGTATCTCCCTAACCCCCTCCTCTCTGTCTACACTGCCACAGAGCTTACTGTAGTCTGCAGAGACACATCTTGCCCTGTCCAGCTTCTCCCATGTCACTGATGAACACATTGAAAAGGACTGGACCCATGAGCAATACTTGAGGCATCCCTCTGGTGTCCTCCATCTCTTCTGATTTGACTCTGTTAACCACAACCCTCTGCTATCTCCCTTTCAACCATTTAGTCATCCATTCAACTGTGCCTTTTGCTGTAACCAGATCCTCTAACCTCTTCAGCAACTTTCTGTGAGGCACCGAGTTGAAAGCTTTGATGAAATTGAAATAGAGTAAATCCACAGCATTGTCCCTGTCTACTACCCTCGATACCCAGTTAAAGAATACTATTGGGTTGGTCTGACAGGACCTTACTGCCACAAACCAGTGCTGTTTACTATACTGGAATCCACTGCTCTCCAGGTAGTCCACAAGGTCCTTTTTGACTACTGTGTCCTTCAGTTTACCTACAACAGAGGTAAGACTCACAGGTCAGTAGTTACCCGGTTGCTCCCTGTCCCCCTCTTATGGAGTGGGACTACATCCGCTACCCTCCAGTCTTTTGGAACAACCCCTGTCTGAACTGAGCTACTGAACAACCCTACCAGGTGTTCAGTTAGTTCTTTTGCGAATTCCATGAGCCCCCTCAGATGCACCCATCTGGTTACAGGGCCTTATGTATATTTAGGCCTGCTAGACCTTTCTGAACCCTTTTACTGGTAAATATTTATTTATTTATTGTCTTGGATAACAACCTTTGAGCTTGGAGCTCATTTACAAAGGTTCCATGTCAGGAAAGGTACAATTTACAAAAAGCACAAAGACATAAGCTATATACATGTAACCCCTAGGTGGCGCTATCCCAAGGGCTACTACCCCTGCCTGCTTGGCTAGTAGCAGGTTAAGGGGCCTGAGTTCTGAAACGGATGCCTCCACCCGGAGGTCAGAGTTGGTAGTGGTCAAGCTAACCTGGGCACAGCCCTCCGGGACACTGTAACCCCCCCTCTTTCCCCTCTAGTGGCCTGAACACTGTACAATAATCACTTTCACAAAACCCCTAGTACACCGCACAAGTACCCACACTGTTTGCACTTACCACCAGGGCTGGTTCCTCTGGCTCGACCCTGGGGACCCCCTGTAAAACAAGGTTATGCACAGCAAATAGCAACAGTACAGTACTTTGAGCACAAACTGGAACCACAGTCAGATTACATGCAGAAAAAGTTAGATCTGATTTTTTCAGGGGACATGAACAAGGGAAGGGCAAAATAAACAGGTTACTCACCTGCAACAGTAGTTCTAGGAGTGGTATATGTTGTTCATCCACACTCTTTGGCATGTCCCTTTCCCCTTTAAATCTTGCCGAAAGTCTTCAAGCTGGCTCCTGCCACCCACCCGGGTGGTAAATACCTCAGCTCCGCCCCATGACGCCAGATCTTAGCCCGCTGGAAGCAAGGTGATGCGCCTAAAGCCGGGGAGGTCGGATGGGTGCGTGGGGATGACCAACATATACCACTCCTAGAACTACTGTTACAGGTGAGTAACCTGCTTTTCTAGGAGCGTGGATATGTTGTTCATCCACACTCTTTGGCAGACTCCTAGCAGTTCTCTGGGAGGAGGGAGGCAAGGTGCACACCCCCTACTTAGGAAACAGAGATTGGAGAACCGAGGCCCCAAAACCAGCATCACGACGTGACTCAAGGTCGATGAGGTAATGGGAAATGAAGGTGTCTGCTGACTTCCAGGTAGCAGCCCGACAGATTTCCTGGATAAGGATGTCTCTGGAAGCAGCCACCGATGCAGCAGTATGGCAGGTAGAATGAGCTTTTATCCCTCTGGGAAGATCCTTGCCCGCCAACTCATAGCACAGACCTATGCATAATGTAATCCATCTTGCAATGGTCCGTTTGGCTGCAGGTCTGCCAGAAGTGGCTTCAGCGTAGGTGACAAACAGCTGGCGAACCTCTCCCCAAATTTCTGCCGTCCTCTCCCTGTAGTAGGAGAGAGCACGTCTAAGGTCCAGGGTATGGAGCCTGTACTGGCGTCCGAGGTGTAGTTAGGGTAATATACCAGCAGAGTCAACACCTGGTTAAGGTGAAACTCTGACACCATCTTTGTAAGGAATTTCAGGTGGGGGCGCAGGACAACTTTGTCCCTGTGAAAGACCAGATAAGGGGAGTCCACCGAGAGCGCCTGGAGCTCCCCTGTCCTTCTGGCTGACGTGATAGCCACCAGGAAGGCAGTCTTCCACACGTGTGAGAGCTCACACTTGTGCATGGGTTCGAATGGCTTGCCCATGAGCTTTGCCAAAACCTGCAAAAGATCCCATGGAGGTGGAGGTTCATGCACCGGAGGGGATATGTGATCCAGGCCTTTGAAAAAATGCCCAACCACTGTCTCAAATGCCAATGTCGACTGACCGGCCCATGCCTGGTAAGCAGAAATGGCTGCCAGGTGCACTCTAAGGGTCGATGACCGTAGACCCCTTTTGGAGAGAGACCAAAGGTAGTCTAAAATGTTAGCCATGGAGCAGGATAAGGGATCCAGACTCTTACTCTAACACCAAATGGAAAACCTTTTCCATTTGAAGGCATAACATTTCCTGGTCGATTCCTTACGAGATGCCTCCACCACGGTGTAGACATCCTCGGAAAGACCCAGAGCCTGGAACTCTAGCCGCTCAGATACCAGGCTGTGAGGTGCAGGGATTGAAGGTCAGGTTGGAATACCTTCCCTTGGTTCAATGACATCAGGTCTGGGCGTGTCAAAAGCCGCTCCGGGGCCCTGCAGCTGAGGCTGAGGAGATCTGGATACCTGAACTGGTGGAGCCAATCTTGGGCTACCAGGATCACCTTCACCTTGTCCCTCCTCACCTTGAGTAACACCTTGTGGATCAAGGGAAATGGAGGGAAGGCATACAGGAGGCCTGGGGTCCATGGCCTCGAGAAGGCATCCCCCTGCAGCGAGCCCTGCTGAGGGGGGCCGGCATGGTACAGCCTCAGCTTGGTGTTCTCCCTTGAGGCAAACAGGTCCACCAATGGTTTGCCCCAACAGGAGAACAGATTGTAGGCTACCTCTGGATGGAGAGACCACTCGTGGGATGTCTGGTCTATGTGGTTGAGAGCATCCGCCAATTGGTTTGAGACTCCTGCCACACGGATGGCAAGGACATCCAGCTCCAACCGGATGACGAAGGTCCAGATCCGGAGCGCCTCCTTGCATAGCAGACACGAGTGTGTGCCGCAGTGTTTGTTGAGGTAGTACATGGTTGTGGTATTGTCCATCTGGACTTGAACCACTTGACCCCGGAGCTGAGGAGTGAAAGCTGACAGTGCCAGTCTGACTGCTCTGAGCTCCAACAGGTTGATGTGGCATCGGGACACCTCAAGGGCCCAGAACCCGTGGGCTCTGTGGTCCCCATGTGGGCTCCCCAGCCCATGAGAGAGGCATCGGTCGTAAGGACGACCATCGGCTCGGGGCAGACAAATGGGATCCCTTCCTGCGGACGACCTGGGATGGTCCACCATTGAAAACGTCCCACATCTTCTGGGTGACAGTGACCAGCTGGTCGAAATGACCCTGACGCTGAGTCCACTGAGCAGCCAGCTCCCACTGGAGGGGGCGCATGTGCCATCTGGCCCAATGGACCACTGAGGTGCATGCCGTCATGTAACCCAGAAGGTGCAGGAAGTCCCGGGCAGGGTGCAAGTGCCCAACCAGAAATGATTGGGCAAAGGAGGAAAGAACCTCTGCCCTGTCCACCAGGAGCCGAGCTCTGGCTTGACGAGAGTCGAGCTCTGCCCCAATAAAGCCCATCACCTGAAAGGGCATGAGTTTTGACTTGGCCTCATTGATCAGGAGGCCTGATTGGTAACAGGTTCGGATGGCCAGGTCCCTGGGCCTCTCCACCTCCTGCAGGGAGGAACCCACCAGGAGTCATTCATTGAGGTAGGGGTATATCCGAATCCCTTGACGCCATAAATGGGCCGCCACCACTGCGATGCACTTGGTGAAGACCTGAGGGGCCGATGACAGGCCGAACAGCATGGCTTGGAACTCGTACAGGGTCCCTTCCACCCTGAAGTGGAAGAACCACTGGTGGGACAGATGGATTGGAACATGGAAAAATGCATCCTGTAGATCCAGTGAACAGAACCACATGTTTTGCTCCAGAGATGGTATGATCTGATTCAGAGTTACCATCCGGAAGGTGTGAGACCTGAGATATTGATTCAGGTCGTGGAGATCTAGGATAGGGCACCAACCCCACGTCCGCTTGGGCACCAGGAAATACCTGGACGCGTAGCCTGGGTCTGTAGGAGGATCCGGCACTGGAGCTACTGCTTCCTTGTGGAGGAGCTGAGCAATGTTGTCCCGAAGGGCCGACTGAGTGCCAACTGAGATCCTTTCTTCCCGTGGGGCACGGGCTCGGCAGGGAGGGTACTGCTCGAATTCTAGAGGCAGTCCCTGACCGACCACTTCCAGGACCCACCTGTCCAAAGTGATACTGGACCAGGCGGAAAGAAAGTGGTGGAGCTGGGCTCCCACAGGAGGACCCAGAACTGGCGTGACGGGTGTAGGGGTGGCCACCCCCGACCCATCACTGCACAGGCTTAGAGGAGGAGGAGGCTTCTGGACCGGCACCTCGGCCTCCTTTGCAGGGCTGTTGGGGACCCTGCTTGAGCCTAGAGCACCAAGCTAGAGCCTGCTGTTGCTGCTGGTGCTGCTGACCTCCTTGGAAGGGGGTCTGTCTAACCGCAGCAGAAGAGTGCCGAAAAGGCTTCTTCTTGTGCTTCTGCTGGTTCTTGCCCGAAGAACCTTTTGCAGAAGTGGCATCCAAGGTGGCACTGGACTGCTCTATGTGCTGGAGGTGACCTGCCAACTCCTGTACTGAAGAGATCAGTGCCAAGGAAGGACACGTCAGCTAACTTATGCTGAGTATCCGCCGGAAAAGAGGATACCCTCAGCCATGCCCTGTGGCAAATGGCCACTGCGGCTGCTAGTTAATGGGCACAGGAATCTCCAATATCCAAGGCTGTCTGGAGCTGCTGCTTTGTAACAGCACAGCCCTGGTCACGGACCTGCTTAACCATGGTCTGCATGGTCTGCATGTCCCCGGAAGATAAGGGAGGACTTCATCTAGCGACCCCAAGAGGGCATTAGAGAAGTGTGCCATGATCACTGCCGAGCTGGCCTGACGAAGGCCCAAGGATGAGGCCGCATATACCTTCCGGGCAGAATGGTCCATATTTTTGGACTCCTTGTCCAGAGGGCGGTCAGTTTCACTGAGCTACCGCAGATGCCTAAACACTGAGGAGCCACAAGATCTTCGGCCGAGGATGGTCTGTGAAGCCCGCCAAGGACCCCAAGGGTACAGTGTACTTGTGAGCCATGTGGGCAGATGGAGCCGGGCAAGAGGCAGGGCGCTGGCATAGCTCAAGAGTCAGGCCAACAATGGCTTCAGCCACTGGGAAGGCCTCCGTCGGGGTATCCCCCCTCTTAAGGATATCTGTGAGAGGATATTCCACCTTCTTTTGGATAGGCTCCAGGGGCATACCGGTGGACTCTGAAATAAGTCGGAGGATGCCCTGGAAAGAGGAAGGACCTTCCTCCAGGCCTGTCACTGACAACTCATCATCGAGGTGTGAGTGAAGACCAGTGGTATCCGAGTCCGAGGAGTTGGGATACAGTGGTCTCCCACCTATGCCCCTTCAATATGCTGAGGGTGATCGGGGACAACAGTGATGGACAGACGACAGGGCAGGCCCGTATCTGTCCGGTCCTCTTTTGAGGGAGCCCCTCCCTGAGGCTGCTTAGGCAGTGGCTCTACCAAAATTGGTGGGGAGACCGGAACAGGCCAAACAGGAATGCATGCTGGTCCTACCGGAGGAAGAACCGGAGTCTTCGGTTCTGGAGGGGTCAGCGTCGGTCTAAGAGGCTGGGGCCAAGTAATGGCTGGTGGAGCTGGCTTTTGACCGGTCAGAATTAGCTGTTGCCACATAAGGTCCTCATAACGCCGACAGAGCTTCCGTCAAGTCTCTCTCCTCGCTCGAGGAGGATGAGGATCGGGTATGACGCCTTCCAGGAGTATGTAGACCCTTTTTCGGTTTTTCGACTGACAGGGTCCTAGTCCTCAATCGAGACTGACGGTGTCGGCTCTCTTGATCTGGAGAGGCCGGATTCGGTGAAAACCGAGGTTCTGGCTCCTGTCCCTCGATCGGGGTACCCGAGGGAAGGGTCTCCTCATCGGGGAAGGAAAGGATGGATGTCCTCTCCAAGGAGTCATCGAACGAGGTCGGCGACAACAGCTCGATTGGGTCAAGAGAAATCTCAGCCGGTTCAGCCGTATCCTCGGCCTCAGTTCCTTGGCCTGATGGAAGGTCCGAGAAGCTGGCAGCCGAGGAAGCGATCATGACCGTGGTCGAGACCACAAGATCCTGAGAATCGGACCACTCTCGGTCCCAGGAACATCTTCTTCAGGCAGAAGAAGATTTAGGGTCCTTGTCCCTTTTCTTAGGGCGGGAGGAGTGCAAGCCCGAGGGCGCCTCACCCCTGGAAGGGAGAGACTGGCACAGCTCCCGAAAGGACCCAGTGAAGGTGGAGCCCAGGTTAAGTGGCATGAAAAAACTTCAGCTGGCCGAAGCTTGAGCAGCTTCCTCTTCGAAAGCCGCCATCTGTTCGAGCTGATCGGCGGATCCTCCGGCCACGGAAACTGCCCTCCTGGCCTCCATCGCTTTCACTGGTGGGTTGCGAAGCTCCGGTCTCCCTAGTTTTAGGTGCACCTTGCGGTCATCCAGGATGTTGGGATGGAAGGCCAAACACATGGTGCAAGACTTGGTGTCATGCACGACACCCAAGCAATAGACACATGAGAGGTGGGGATCGGTGCGCACCTTTTTCTGTCCGCAAGGACACCGGCGAAACCCGGGGGACGACTTGTCCTCCATGTCCGATGAGCTCGGATCGGAATCATAAACTTGTACAAGTTTCAAAGAAAGTAAATGCGGCGAAAACCGTCGATTAGAATCCAGGGCCTACAGTACTGCCGAAGTAGCACAAGTGAACCTGAATCTTCCAGTGGAAAGGAAGATCTGGAGTCATGGGGTGGAGTTGAGGTATTTACCACCTGGGTGGGTGGGAGGAGCCAGCTGGAAGACTTCCATCAAGATTTAAAGGGGAAAGGGACATGCCAAAGAGTGTGGATGAACAACATATCCACGCTCCTAGAACAGGTTAATTAGCTTAAAGGTTATATCAATCAGGCAGTTATGCATGCACTTTGAGTCCCCCCACACAGTCCACCTCTGTGTACCCAGGTAGAGAAGAGATGGGCTAGCCAGGACCATTGCCCAGGGTTGCAGCTGGTTGAGGCCCTGTGATGGAAAGCACAACATGCACAGTACACAATATTTGTAATCTGTAGCCAGAGGGATCAGTTCATAAAGGAAACAAGACAACAAGACAATCAGATGACACACTCAGATTAAGCTGTTGTTGCCGGGAGCTACCCCGGTATTTACTCACGATACCCAAGACTGGACACAGGCTGGACAAAAATCGAGACTGCAGGTGGCTGATCTGGAATGCCAGGAGAAGAAGGGCCCACACGAGTCACAGAGGCATCATTCCTGTTCAAGTGTGGAGCAGGGGGGCTGATCCCCAGGCAGATCTCTTGTCGATGGCTTCTCTGTGCAGTGGGTAGTCTGGCTGGGTCAGTCTGGCAAGGCCCAGACCACATGGAGACAGATTCAGATGCAGACCATTTTGGGCTGGATACAGCTTCCAGCAAGCAGAACACAGTTCACACAGTGAGGAACCAACTCACAACCCACTAGCAGCTCATAGCACATTTACATGTATGGGAATTCTACTGTACCAGGCAAAGCACTCCCCGGTCACAATCGCAAACACTCTGCACACACCAGGAACTTAGGGGTAGCTGGAACTCCTGATAGGCAGATCGCATTCAGCAAAATCTTCAGTCTTCTTCAGGTTGAGCCCGGCCCACTTCAGTAGCTTACTTTAGTCACACAAACTTGGATTTAGTCCAAAATAATTCTCTTCTCTCCCTCTCAGGAGCAGCAGGCAGACAAGGAAGCCAAACTCTCAGCCTTTTCATAGTTCTCCCATGCGAATCCACTCAGGATTGCTCACAGAACCACTTCAGAATCACTTCAGCCCCTCTCCTTTTACTTCCCAGCTCAGAACTATACTGAAAATTGCAAGTAGCCCGGAACTTCCCCAAGATCCAAAAGCTTTGGTTGGCTGATTTGGCTGTCAGTCAAAGCAAGAGCTCCCCCTTCAGTTGCAAAACAAGCGCAAAAACTCAAACCACAGTTCCTATAGATTTTGAATTCAGCAGCTCCTGTAGTCTGGCTACATTTTAGGTCCCACCAGAACTGATTGGTCCAATTTGCAGTCCAGGACCAAGATAGTGGAGACAAACAAAACAGTCTTTGCTACAAAGAAAGCAGGTTAGACAAACTACATTATCATTATCACTCTAAATGGTTTTCAGCAAATAGTTATATCTTTCAACAGAGCTCCCTCTCAGATTACCTAAGCTGCAATTAGGCAGCTCTTAAAGAGACAGTACACAGAGGCTATACAAGCTCTGGTAATCATATTTAAACTGCTAAAATGCAGGACACCAACCTGGCAGTGAGCATTTAGGCAAGCTCAAGGAAGACGTTTTGGGAACCCCCATTTGTAGGGGGTTACAACCTTCCCTGCCTGGGCAAACTTGGCATCTGCATCAAGTCTGTACCATCATAACATTTGAAAATGCAACATATACAAGATATTTATACCATTAGCATGCTATACAAGTACTATCTGATTCATCAATTGGCATAACTTGTCACTTTACTATACATTTCAATGTACTCCACTATATAATTTCCATTCTGACAATACATTATGCATATTTCACACAGGTAAATTGATCATTACTATACAGAATCATGTAATAACTTCTTGTACTCTAAATAATGCAAGAGGGAGCCCTTTCCTGTCAGCTAACTTGGGGCTGGATGGGGCAGGGGCACCATGGTGAGAGGGCAAAACAAGTAACCTGGAATGGGCCGTCAAGCTCAATTTGGGCAGTGAGCTCTGAGACATAAACACCTTTGTGGACTACATTGAGAGGCAAATCCACTGGCCTTCCGGGGGAATCGTAACTGAAGTGCACTACTGGCTTGACAGCTCGGCCAGTCTTTCTGGGGTGAACAACCACAGTCTCTGTACTTTCAGCAATGGTCTTGGAGCTTTCATCACTTGTGAGGGGTGCCTCTGCATGAAGGGGAATGTCCAAGCTGGGAGCACTGTCAGCCCCTTGCTCTGTAGTCTCTATTTCTACAACACTTGGCTCATTTTGAAGACACTGTGGCACTGAAGGAGGTTTGTCAGCACTCACATAGTGTTTCTCAAGTTCTGGCATGTCACCAGAAAGACTCATACCATCAGCCTCTCCTTCAGACAAATCATTCAGTTCCACGATCCACAAAGACTCAGCATCCTCAGACGTGATACTTTGCACTTCACCTTCAGGGAGCATTGGCTCCAAGGATGATGCCGGGGCGTTAGGCAGTCCAGAAGGCCCAGATTCATCCCCATAATTCAACACAGGATTTCCACGAAACAACTGACTCAGTTCATATGAGGGGTATTAGGCATTATCACACTCACTGTCATCCGAGTTAGACTAGCAGTCACTATCATTCTGGGCCTGCTGTGGGGGAAGTCTTAAATCGGCAACCACGGGGGCATGCTGACTCTGTTTCTTTCTTGCAGCAGCATGAGTCACTGGTCCAGGGGAATCAATCTCAGTGGGTTCAGCCTCAATTATAACTTGACAAATAGGTAGCAAGTGGTTACGGTGCATGGTCTTGACAGCTTCGGAGTTATTCTCTGGGTGCACTTTGTACACTGGCAAATCATCCAGCTTTCCAACTATGACATGGAGAAGATGGTGCCATCGATCAGCAATTTTGTGTTTACCATGCAATCCTAAATTTTGCAACAACACATGGTCTCCAGGCCTAAGCTCTTGAGCCTTTACCTTTCTATCATGTCTCTCTTTGTTGGCTAGATTTCTTTTGGCGGCCATTGTCTGGGACAGTTGATAGGCATGGTTCAAATAAGCTTTAAGTTTTTGTACATATTGCAGGTAATCTTCTGCTCGGACCCCATTGGGAGAAACCCCAAAACAGACATCAACAGGCAGCCAGGCCTCTCTCCTGAACATGAGGCGGTAGGGAGAGAACCCGGTAGCATCATTCTTTGTGCAATTGTATGTGTGTGTACCAAGGTGCTAATCTGCTGGCTCCATTTATGCTTATCTTTTGGGTGGAGGGTGCCTAGTATGGCTAGTAGGCGGTGTTAAAGTTCTCAGGTTGAGGATTCCTCATGGGTGATAAGGTGTGGTTCTGACTTTCTCGCACTTCAGAGAGAGCATTGATTAGCCGACTCTCAAAGTCCTGGCCCTGATCAGAGTGAATTCACTGGGGGGGTACCATAGTGGTCAAAGAAATGTTCCACTAGCACCTTGGCCACGGTAGATGCTTTTTGATCTTTGGTGGGAAAAGCTTGTGCATACTGTGTGAAATGGTCCATAACCACTAACACATTGCCAATGTTTCGTTGATCAGGCTGTAAACTCAAGAAGTCTATGCAGACTAGTTCCATTGGGGTGCTGGTAGTAATGTTGATAAGGGAGCAGCCCTCTGAGGCAGGGCTTTTCTCTGCAGGCAGCGACCACAAGTCCTTACATGGTGTTCAACATCGGCCCCCATCTTGGGCCAGCAGAATCGAGATCATACTAGGTCAAGGGTCCGGTCGATACCAAGGTGGCCCATATAATTGTGGAGGGACCTCAGTACCAAATCTTTGAAGGCTGTGAGCAGGACCAATTGTTGCTTGTCTAGTTGGCCACCCTGATCTACAGTCTCTCTCTATACAACAACTGATTAAGCAGCTTCAGCCTGAGGCCTTCTTTAAACAATAAAGCGGTTCGCAGATCAGAGGAACGCAACTTGGACACATCCTTTCCTGCACAAAGGGCATCAAGTGCTGGCTGAATCATAGGATCTCATGATTGAGCCCACTGAATGCTGTCATTGTTAAACTGAGGTAGTGCACTAATATCTAGAGCAGAGAAGTGGCAATACGCATCCAGTATGCAGGTGTCAGAGGGGCCCAAGCAATCTACTAAGCAGTCCGCTGTGTCCGTAGACATCTGTTCATTTCTACCAAACTTTTGGCACAATGCTTGAATGTCAGGTTCAGACAGCCTGACCCAGTCGCTCTTGGAAATGGGCCTCCGAGATAGGGCGTCAGCATCAATATGATTCAGGCCTGGTCTGTATTCGACAGCATAATCATATGTTGACAATGCAGAAAGCCACCAGTGCCCCATGGCATCTAACTTAGCTGAAGTCTGTACATAGGTCAATGGGTTATTGTCAGTCCTCACCAATATTTTTGCCCCATAGAGGTAATCATGAAACTGGTTGACAATGGCCCATTTTAACTCAAGGAACTCCAAATTGTGCACAGGGTAGTTTCGCTCTGACAGGGTCAAGCTCCTACTGGCGAATGCCACTGGTCTCAAACCATCCTCATGGTCTTGATACAGTACAGCTCCTAGACCCTGCAGACTGGCATCAGTATGCAGCACATAGGTTTTGGTGGGATCAGCATAAGCAAGGATGGGGGTGTGGCTGAGCTGGTATATGATTTCGTGAAAAGCTGCTTCGCAGTCAGGCATCCAGCGGGACCCGAAAAGTTCACCTAGGCAGAAATATGCTTTGTATGGTTCTTTGACGGACCCTTTTTTGTATTTCTGATTGGTAGGAGGGTAACCCTGGGTAAGAATCAAGAGCGGCCGAATCACTTTGGAATACTTCTTTATGAGTCGGCTGTAGTAGCCACAGAATCCCAGGAAATGTAGTTCTTTCAAATTGTGGGGCTTGGGCCAAGTAGTCAAGGCTTCAACTTTACTAGGATCAGTCTCTCTCCCCTCTGTAGACACTATGTGCCCCACATACTTCAAAGAGGTTTGGAAAAACTGGCACTTGTTGATTGACAGCTTGAGGTCAAAATCTTCCAGTAGGTCTAGTACTTTGAACATTCGACTCTCATGTTCCTCTAGGGAGCTCCCAAACACAATGACATCATCCAAGTACACCAGGCATTCCAGCAAATTCATGTCTCCCACCGCTCGGTCCATCAGTCGCTGGAAGGTGGCTGGGGTGCCCGATATCCCCTGTGGCATTCTCAGGAATTCGTAGAACTATAAAAGGACAGATGAAAGCTGTCTTCTCACAGTCCTCCGGAGCCGTCGGAATCTGGTAATATCCACTGCGAAGATCCAACACCGAGAACCATTTGTTCCCATTCAAACAATCCAGAGCATCTTGTATACGGGGCATGGTATATTGATCGGGGATGGTCTGCCGATTCAGAGTTCGATAATCAACACACATTCTCACAGATCCATTCTTCTTATGCACAACCACAATGGGAGAAGCATATGAGCTCCTGAATTCTTGTATCACACCAGCTGCAAGCATTTCCTGCAAGTGTCTTCTCACATCGTCTATATCTGCAGGGGCTAGGCGTCGAGACCTCTCTCAAAATGGCCGTTCATCGTGCAGCTGTATGTGATGCTCTGCACCCTGGACACATCCCATGTCCCATTCCTTCAATGAAAACACTTGATCTCTCTAGGCAAGTTTCTGGCTAATCCTAGTCTTCCATTCAGCCGGCAATGGGGAGTCACCAAAATAAAACAAGTCGGGAGTCACTCTATCTGTCTTGCCAGGGTGCTTGTTGCTGGGCAAGACTGCAGTGTCTGTGCAGTGTACCATAGCTAGGGTGCATCCTCTGTTCACCCGGATCTCCCAATCTGACACATTATGAATCTGGACCATCATTCATCATGCAAAGGCATGAGCATGAGCTGGCAAGATGCTGGGCTTAACCAATAATCCTTCCGGCAATTTTCATCGGCTTACCCAACATCAGTATTTTGTTCTTGACATCTTTGTGGAGGTGGACCTCCCCTTGTACGGTACACTGGGCGTTAGGGGCCAGTACCATTGAATTGGGATCCTTCTTCCACACGACTCCTACCGGTTCATCCTGGTCCACTCCCTTGTGGTTCTGTTGCAAATCATAGGCCCTCTTGATCAGAGCGGGAATTCTTAGGGCCCTCCCAGTCCGTCGCCCTTGTTTCTCATGACAGAGTTGTGCCATTCTCCCAAACATATGGGCGTTGGTCCCAATTAACAGGAGAACCCCATCATGCAGTCCAGTAGGGGGACACACTAAGGCCAGTGTCTCGACTTGCTCCTCTACACCAGTTACAGCTGCAGGAAACGACAACCAGAGGCAGACATATCCTAGGTAGGGATAAGACTTGTCACTCAGCCCCCACACATGTAGGCCTTCCAGGGATTGTAAGAGCACAGCAGATAAGTGTTTGTCATACCAGTCCGGTCCTTAAATACAATGGTCACTTGAGACCCACTGTCCAGCACAGCCCGAGTAGGAACACCATTCACAGCCGCTGTAGTCTCCACTGAAGGGCCCACTATTTTGGACCAGTCTGGAGGGACAGCAGCAGGGGTCTGGAGAGATGATATAGCCACATAGGGATTTGAGTTACTACTTCTTGAACCCTCACTGCGGTCATTTTGGGTACTCTTTGACCGCTGATTCATTCTCCGAAGCTCTTCTTGAAGCCTGTATACAACTTTATCTAGGTCTTTTGTGGACCAGCATTCTCTCTCTTCATGTGCCCATCCTTCCCACAATTATGGCAAAATATGTTTTCTGGGATTTGGGGTGGCCGAGGCATCACACTGGGAACTGGGGCGGTGGTACTACCGACTGAAAACCTTGGTGCCATCTCTGTCTGCTATGTGGTGAACATTTGGAGACATCCCATCAATTCTCTTACTTCCACAGTCAAGGTATTGAGTTTCGAGCTGCTGTCAGCAGGAGATGCCTGGGTGGGCACCCTCACCCCCATAGCAGATGCAGTTGGATAAGGGTCAGTGCCTGTACTTGCAGGAGCGGCCTTCATAAAGAGACTGTTTTTTGTTTTCCTGAACTCCCTCAGCAGTTCATCCCATGGCGGCACACCCTTACTGGTCCCCACTTCGGAAGGGCCTTTCCATGCCGTGATCACTTGGGCTGCGTTCACCCTACGATTGCAATCCCCCTCTTCATCTTCAACCTCATGGAGTTCTTTTATCAAGTCACAATAGTCCAGTGGGTTACCCCTTCTATCTGGAAGCCTTAATTGAAGGAACTGCAATTTAGAATGCTTTGCATGTTGCAGTATGTGCCCCAACCTCACATGGTTTAAGTCATTGGCGGCTACCGCACCTTTTCAGTAAGCCTTCTGCAGCACTCTTTCCAGACGAGTAACATATGCAGACAAACTTTCCCCTGGCCATTGTTTTGTACCTTGAAATTTCCACATCAAGTTCTCCCCTGACTCAATGCTCCCAAAATTGCCTTCGAGTGCAGAAGGTACTTCTTGGCAGATGCATCAGGGTTTGTGGACCTCAGAAATGTAATGGCCTCTAAAGCGGGACCCCTCAAACTTTCTATGATTCTTTTCCGTTTCTCAGCCTCTGCACACTGCCATTCAGGTACCAAAGGGGCAACACAATCTATCCAGGTCTCCCAATCATCCTCCCCTTGGGGGGTTGGGAGGGTGCCGGAGAAGATTCTCAATCTTCGGTAAGAGTCGTGACTAATGGCATGTACAGACATATGAGACAGCATTGGCATGGGCACAGAAGGAGGGGCAATAATGGGTGCTAGAGCGGGAGGGGGTGTTGAGGGAGAAACACCCCTAAGTGGCAGGAATAGTTTCTTTCAAGTCCTCCACAGTTTTCCCTTCCTCCAGCAACAACTTAGCAAATTTCTCCTCAAAAGTCTCAGATAGTGGGGGTGGGGGGGGCTCATTCTCCCCGGGGTCTTTACTGTCTTTAGTTATCACTCTACAGGCAGTGAGGGCTCCTTCGGGGGTGATAGTCCATGGCACTTTGGAACTGTCTACTGGGTCCTTACACTCTAACGCCATGAAACTTTGGGCGAGCAGATTAGCCTGTCGACCCACGACCACAGGGTTTTGTAAACATTCAGCCTTGGAAAGTACTCCCTCTACAGTGTCCTTATTGGTACCCAGGGGAATATCCAAGATAAGTATAGCATTCTGGGGGTCGATCTCCTACTCAGTACACCACCCCACCAACTAGTGCACAACCATTTCTGTTGGGGTAGCCATTTATTTTTAACAGCAATTCCCAAATTTGGCCACTAGAAGACACAAAATCCCAGCAGTGAGCCTCCAAGATGTAACCCCTAGGTGGTGCTATCCCGAGGGCTACTACCCCTGCCTGCTTGGCTAGTAGCAGGTTACGGGGCCTGAGTTCTGAAACGGGTGCCTCCACCCAGAGGTCAGGGTTGGTAGTGGTCAAGCTAACCTGGGCACAGCCCTCTGGGACACTGTAACCCCCCTCTTTCCCCTCTAGTGGCATGAACACTGTACAATAATCACTTTCACAATACCCCTGGTACACCACACAAGTACCGACACTGTTTGCACTTACCACCAGGGCTGGTTCCTCTGGCTTGACTCTGGGGACCCCCTGTAAAACAAGGTTAAGCACAGCAAATAGCAACAGTACAGTACTTTGAGCACAAACTGGAACCACAGTCAGATTACATGCAGAAAAAGTTAGATCTAATTTATTCAGGGGATGTGAACAAGGGAGGGGCAAAATCAGGTTAATTAGCTTAAAGGTTATATCAATCAAGCAGTTATGCATGCGCTTTGAGTCCCCCCACACTGTCAACCTCTGGGTACCCAGGTGGAGAAGAGATGGGCTAGCCAGGACCATAGCCCAGGGTTGCAGCTGGTTGGGGCCCAGTGATGGAAAACACAACATGCACAGTACACAATATTTGTAATCCAGAGCCAGAGGGCTCAGTTCATAAAGGAAACAAAACAACAAGACAATCAGATGACACACTCAGATTAATCTGTTGTTGCTGGGAGCTACCCCGGTATTTACTCACGATACCCAAGACTGGACACAGGATGGACAAAAATCAAGACTGCAGGTGGTTGATCTGGAATGCCAGGAGAAGCAGGGCCCACACGAGTCGCAGAGGTGTCGTTCCTGTTCAAGTGTGGTGCATTGGGGATGATCCCCAGGCAGATCTCTTGTCGATGGCTTCTCTGTGCAGTGGGTAGTCTGGCTGGGTCAGTCTGGCAAGACCCAGACCACATGGAGACAGATTCGGATGCAGTCCATTTTGGGCTGGATACAGCTTCCAGCAAACAGAACACAGTTCACACAGTGGGGAACCAACTCACAACCCACTTACAGCTCATAGCACATTTACATTTATGGGAATTCTACTGTACCAGGCAAAGCGCTCCCCGGTCACAATCGCAAACCCTCTGCACACCTCGGGAGTTTAGGGATAGCTTGAACTCCTGACAGGCCGACCGCATTCAGCAAAATCTTCGGTCTTCTTCAGGTTGAGCCTGGCCCACTTCAGTAGCTTACTTTAGTCACACAAACTTGGATTTAGTCCAAAATAATTCTCTTCTCTTCCTCTCAGGAGCAGCAGGCAGGCATGGAGGCCAAACTCTCAGTCTTTTCATAGTTCTCACATGCGAATCCACTCAGGATTGCTCTCAGAATCACTTCAGTTCCTCTCCTTTTAACTCCCAGCTCAGAACAAAACTGAAAACTGCAAGTAGCCCGGGACTTCCCCAAGATCCAAAAGCTTTTGTTGGCTGATTTGGCTGTCAGTCAAAGCAAGAGCTCCCCCTTCAGTTGCAAAAAAGGCGCAAAAACTCAAACCACAGTTCCTATAGATTTTGAATTCAGACAGCTCCTGTAGTCCAGCTACATTTTAAGTCCCACCAGAACTGATTGGTCCAATTTGCAGTCCAGGACCAAGATAGTGGAGACAAACAAACCAGTCCTTGCTACAAAGAAAGCAGGTTAGATAAACTACATTATCATTATCACTCTAAATAGTTTTCTGCAAATAGTTACATCTTTCAACAGAGCTCCCTCTCAGATTACTTAAACTGCAATTAGGCAGCTCTTAAAGAGACAGTTCACAGAGGCTATACAAGCTCTAGTAATCACATTTAAACTGCTAAAACGCAGGACACCAGCCTGGCAGTGAGCATTTAGGCAAGCTCAAGGAAGACTTTTTGGGAACCCCCATTTGTAGGGGGGTTACATACAGGAGGTAAAAGAAAATGGCAACAATTGAATAGATACATGAAATAGTGTACAGATTGTTTACAAAGGAGCTAGGAAATACCAGCTGTACTTAACAACTGAGCTTAGATGGAGGTTTTAGTCAAAGAGGTGAGGAAGGGAGCACAGCCAGGGGATTATCTTTGTCTAGAGGCAGGAGGGAAGTGATGATGTGCGGAAGGGAGTAGGAAATGTGTGTGTGGGAGTGGGTAGGGGAGGTTGTGAAGAGGGGGAGGGTGGTATGAGTGGGGAAGCAGTAGTCGAGAAGTGGGGAGTGGAAGGGGAAAGGCATGTTAGGGGCAGTAAGGTAAGGTGAGAGATGGTAAGGAGAGAGAGAGCGGAGGGGGTGAGGAAGGGGGGGTTGGGTGGCAAGCTAGGGGATAGAAGAGAGGAAGATTTAGGGTAGGAGAAAAGGAGGAAGGGAATTAGTGCAGACAGTCATATACACTTAGTGTAGTCATGTGTTGTAGCAGTTCCTTTTTTAAAAGTTCTGAGTTTTGGTACGTTTGCTAAGGCAGAAGAAAGTTTGTTGAGCACAAGGGGGACCTTACACGTGACGAACCACTGGGTTAGTGCAGAGTGACAAAAGTGGATATGCAGGGCATTTCTTACCTTTCCTCTAGTCTGGTGTGAGTTTGATGCAAGTTTAAGGTGATTCTATATGGCTGGAGAGGTTAAGCCACAGAGGTTTTTTTTTTTTTTTACCCAAGAGACAGACCAGATACTTTATCCTCCCTTGGAGGTTTAGCCACTTAGTCTGGTAAGGTAGGTCTGATCCTTTTCAGAGTAGTGTAAGTGGCTGTGCTATACACAACTAAACCATAATCAATGACAGATAGCATTGAGCTGTTGACTGCCAGAGAATGCTTCAGCTGTCATGCAGTGTCAGTGCGTACAGAGCAAGCCAATTCTGGTGTTGACTGTTTTTACCACACGATCTACATGGTGGGCATAGGAGAGGGAGGAGAGGTACCTATCAAGGGTGATGCCTAGGTACTTGATGGTGCTAACCTGGTTTAGGGCATCATGATTGCTGTTTAAGATTGTTAGCTGGCTGGATATGTGTTTACTTTGTGGGTTGGCAAACAGCATTACTTTCATTTTTTTGTAGTTTAGGAGGAGTTTGTTTAAATTAAACCATTTCTCGATTATGGAGACACTTTCCTGGAGGTTATTATTCAGCAGGTGTGGGTGAGAGCCGCTGGAGAAAACAGCTGCTTTATCTGTATAAAGAAGGATTTTAGCTGGGCAGATCCCAGGGAGGGAGTTGAGGAACAGACTAAATAAGAGAGGCCCCAATATGGAACCTTGTGGAATGCCAGTGGACACCTTCCTGCTGTCAGAGAGGGTAGTAGTTATTTTTACTTGCTGCCTCATCTCAAGGATCCACCTTATAGCTGCCTAGTATTAAGGCCCTCTGTCTTCCCTTGTGAATACAGAGCAGAAGTAGTCATAAAGAATGGCTGCTTTCTGCCCCTCCTCCACAATTACCCTACCTCATTCTATTAGCCTATCAATTCCTCCTCCCTTCTTTCTATTCTCCCTAATATATCTTACAAACTGTTTTTCTTCAGACTTGACCCTTTGTGCAATACGTAGTTCTGTGTTGGCCTTTGCTTGTCTGATCGCCCTCTTGAGTTCCCTTGTTTTCATTTGGTACTGTCCCCATTCTTCCTCCCCTTGATTTTCCTAGTATCTGGTGAAGACTTTCTTTTTGGCGTTCCCTGCTTCCCTGATTTTCTTCCAGAGAACCGTATTGGTCCTGTGTACAGTTGCAGTCAAAGACATAGCCAAATATCTCCTGAAATATTTGCAATACAGCATCTCACTTCCTGCCTGCAGTACTACTTGGGCCACCAGAGAGAATCTCTTTGAATATATAGCAGAATGTACAGTATGGAAACATCTGTCTGTATCTATGGCTTCAGCTCTACGTTTCTTCTGATTACCATTCTCATGCATGACTTTGTTGCCTTGAAAATGGCCTCCTTGATTGCCCCCATCTTTCCTCCATATCCCTGATGCTGTCCACTCTGACTAACTTGTCCTGGACCAACTCCCTCATCTGGTTGAAGTCTGCCCTTCTGAAATCTAGGACTTCAGTCTTTGATGAGGTCTTACTTGTCCCAAGGGCTCGGTCGAACCATACAGTTATGAAAACTGGACCCTAGTGGCTCCTCTACCCTCACTTCTCCTACCACTTTCAAGTTGGTGAGCACCACATCAAGAATGGCAGCCTGCCTTGTGGGTTCCTTAACCAGCTGGACTAGCAGGCAGTCCTGAAATGTATCCAGAGCAGAATGACTTCTGGAGTGCCTGGCTGCTGGAATGACCCAGTCAATATCTGGTGAGTTTAAATATCCCACCACCACTTCCTTCCCCGTTTCCACCCCCTTTCTAGTTCTGGTAATAGTTCCTTATCCCTCTCTCTCTTCCTCCAGTCCTGTGGGTTTACAAATCACCCCAGCCATAGTTTCTTGCCTGATGTTGCCATGAGCTGAACCCACAGTGATTCTGTTTCCCCATTACCTCCCTGATGTTTCCATCCTCCACTGCTTTCCCTGACATATAGGGCCATGCCTCCTCCTTTGCCCTTTCCTCTATCCCATCTCAACATAGTGTAGCTTGGGACTGTCCGGTCCCAATCATTATGCTTGACATACTGACAGGGTCAGTGACTCAGTAAGAAGTTTCAAGTTTTCAAGTTTCAAGTTTCAAGTTTATTGCAGGAAAACTCCATTGAGCAAGCTCATTCACAAGGAGGTCGTGTGACATAAACACTTAAAGTACAAACACAGATAGGTAATAACAGGATATACATGAAATGCACGTTACATGATACAGGCTGGATATACATACAAGGGTACCACAAAGGGTGACCGCAGGTGGTAAACATTGATATGAGACAGGGAAGCACTTACAGGTTGCATACTGATAAATGAAACATGATGACTGGTGTGTGCAATACATATACAGTATTTTGCAGCTAGAACAAACAACAGTCTACAACTGATATGGGGGAGGAGTGATTTGATAGAGTAGCAGTGAGCGTAAGCAAAGATAAAGCCAGGAGTAGAAGGGAAGGGAAAGCAGTTAATATGACAAATCAATTATACCTTACCAGTGGATAAATATGGCACACATGGGGAAGGAAGAGACTTAATGACAGTTACAGGTGTCTTTTATTTTGGCTGAACTTAGCGATTTGCTAGAAGTTTATTGAAACTGTGCTAGTTAGTTTCAGTACGGTTTGTAATTGGTTCCAAATGGAGGGAAGGGCATATGCAATAGCACGTTTACCAAAGGAAGTCCGCGTCCTTGGTATGTCAAGCATAATAAAGTCAGATTTTCTTAACGAGTATGCACTATGTGAGATACTAATAAGGGAAGAGAGATAGCTTGGCAATTTCTGCAGGAGAAGCATGCTCACCCTAGGGCCCAGAAGATCAGAAGGTCCTGGGTTCTAGCCCCACATCAGGTACTTGGGGTAATACCCATAACAGGCACTAGTGCAGTACGAGGAGGGTACTGCACTGTTCATGCTGTCCTTTGGATGAGATGCTAAATTGATGTCCCTTCTGCCCATCTCTGGTTACTGTCCAGGTGAAAGTAAAAGATCCCACGGCACTTATCAATGAAGAGTAGGGGAATTTTTATTAAAAATAAAACTAATCTGATTTTATGTCACAGAAATAAAATGATAATTAACACAGGTATAAACAAATGGGACAACACAGAAAGACAGTATTCATTACAATGATGCCACGATAATAACATTAAAGTATTAAAAAAACAGAATGTAAGCAAAATGGGAAAGAAAAACCAACACCTATTAATCTTGTGCTCAAATCCCCTTACATATTAATCAGATTCAAACTATCCAACAGCTTTTCATAAAGACATTGAGGTTCTCATCCCTTAGAAAAATGATCCATGGTATAAACAAGGGACAATCCTGTCTTTACGTCACAAATAATTTCTTTATAATCTCTCACTTTCTGCTGGGTGGTGAGAGCACAGAGAGCTTTGCAGATATAATAGAGGCAAAAAGAAGCCATAAAGTAACTCTGTGCTACTCAGACCACTAAGCAGAGACAACACCCCAAACCAACTCATTGTACTTTAAAGTCAATAACTGCGGTTCCTACCAGGAATTGGCAAGAGGTTCCTAGAAACCTTTTACAAAGAGGCATTCGAGATACAGGTGTTCTTGGGTTTCAGGTACCCCACTACATTGTGCCTAGGGCAATTTCTTTCATCAATGCTCTTGTGCTTGTGGGAGTTTTTAAGTCTCAAATCTACCATAGTAGGATTGCCAAACCACCTCCCAGGTATGTACAGGAACCCTCTTGTCCTGTAAGTGCTCCAAAACTGTAGATCTTTCAGAGGAATGACAATTATGATGAAGATTATGGGAGTTTCCCCGGTGTCATGGCCAACATTTTGCCATCAGTAAAACAGGTCCATGTATCCCAACCCCAAGAACACACCTGGAAACAAGCTGTAACAGCTTAGTGTGCCTTTCCTGGTCAAAAATTACAAATAAATAAATAGAAATAAAAAACTAAATTCTTTGTTGCCCACGTTTTTGTAATGGATCCTAGATCCATCTCAGTGTCTGCCACCACAGCCTGAAGCTCACTCATATTTTCCCCAGACTCCTGACACTAAGGCAGATCCCTTTCCATCTTTAGCCTGATCCTCTCTTGCTTTTTCATATTTCTTCTCCCTTACTCTTCCCTAGTTTTAATTTTCCTTTTTTGTGCTGAATGAGGACTCTTTCAGCTCTCCCTCACTGGCCTCTTCCCCAACCTAATTTGAACTTCAACCTTGCTATTACCCACCTTGCTGCTATTAGTCCTCTGTTCACTGGGAGCCCTACCTATGTTCTCCACCCACTCTACCTTCTCAGTGGTTCCACTAGCCTCTGTCTCCCCTGCAGTCAGTTTAACTGTCCAATGGAAGTGTCAAACTTCTACCCAAGAGCACTGGCCCCCTCTCTCATCAGGTGAAGGCCATCACTCATAAAGAGCCTCTTGTGCCAGAATCCCCCCCAGTCCCCCACAAAATGGTATCCCTCCTTCTGACACCATCCCTTCAACCACACATTAAACTCATAAGTTTCTTCCTTCCTTACTCTGTTGTTACCATTCCCCCTTTTCCACACAGGGAGGACCTCAGAAAAGTCCAGGGAAGCCGAATGTGCCTTCAGTCTGTCCCCCAGCCTCTTAAAGTTCTGCTTCACTGCCTCAACAGGCTGGTTTGCCAGATTACTGGTACCCAATCATACAAGCACCTCTATCTCCAACTCCTCCTCCTTCTTTGCCATCTTCCTTGTCCTAGCTATATTCCAGATGGTTGATGCACCAGGAAGGCACCTGACCATTTCACTCCCCACCCACCTACCATCTTCTCTACACCCCTAATCACTGAGTCCCCAATCACCAACACTTTCCTTGCTCACTTCCTCCTGCTCACCCCCTTGGGTGCCACCAAGCTGTCCTGCCCATTTCCCCAACTGGCTTAAAGTCCCCCCCAATTAAGTTAGATATCTGAGCCTCCTCCAGGGGGTGCAAAGTGATTTGCTGTCTTGATGGTGTGGAGATTGGTTGAACCCCTTATGGCTGCCTAAGCCACCCTTCCCTCTCACCTTCCCCACCACACTCCAGTCCCCTGGGCTAGTGGGCCTCTGGGGAAGCTGGGGGTGGACCCCAGCTGAGCCAGTGCTGAAGCTGAGATATCTCATCTCTTGCTGCTATCAGCTTACTAGATTTACTAGGTAAGTAAGGACAGAAGAAGGCCTTGGCTCATCCAGACTGTCCCCCACATAAGTAGAAAATTAGACCCGGTGAAAATTGTCAGAGAACCATCTGTCTATGCCATTTTTAAAGGAACTGAAGGTGTTACTATCAATTAGCTCCTGGAGGAGTTTATTCCAGAGCCTTGGGGTTCTTACAGAAAATAACTGTAGTCTCTTGTTTGTTCTTGCTCTGCTAACTGGTCGTTGTTTGTTGTGAAGTCTTGTTGCTAGTTTCCTATGTGCCAAGCGAATGCCGCACTGATTCATTAATAGAGATGACTTTAGTATTTTGTACAGAAACAGAATATCACCTCTTGTTCACCTAAGCTCAAATGAATGGAGACCTGTTTTCTGTAATCTTTCAGAATACGATAGTGGTGCTAAGTATGAAACCATCTTTGTTGCCCTACTCTGAATCTGTTCAATAGTGTGAATGTCTTTAATTAGGTATCGGCTCCACATAGGTGACCCATAATCTGCATGAGGTCTAATGTGTGTTCTGTATAAGAGGATGATGCAATCCTCTGTTTTTGATATGAATGTGTGGTTAATTCGCTTTAGAAGTGAGTCTGAAGTTTCGCTATGTGATTGCAGTGATTAGTGGAAGATAATTTATCATTTATCAAAATTCACAGCTCTTTTTCACATGTAGAGGATTTTAATGTGTTGTTATTCATGTGGTATACTTGTTTGGGGTTATTATGACCTAAGTGAAGGACTGAACATTTGTCTGTGTTAAAAGACATTTCATTTATTTGGGCCCGTTGTTCTAATAAAAGAAGATCGTTGCCAGAGCAGCTTTGTTTATGTCAGAATCCACTTTTCCACCTAATTTGGTGTCGTCTGCAAATTTGGAGAGAGTGTTCCTGGAGCTAATCTGCATATCAGAGATGAATATGCTAAATACCACAGGGCGCAGAACCAATCCCTGTGGCACGCCACTAGTTACACCCACATTACTGGAATATGATCCATTGATCTTGACACACTGGGCTCTGTTTGTCAGCCAGCAATCTAGTCATTTCATTATGTTGGGGGAAAAACCCAATTGTGAAAGTTTAGATAAAAAAATATTATATGTAACCCTATCAAAAGCTGAGCAAGGAACTCCACAAAAGTTCTGCAGATGGGGGATCTTACAATTCCTCCTTGCACAGAGATGGCAGCCTGATTTTAACCTCTCACAGGCGATCTTAAAAATTCAACAAAAATACCAAAACTTGGAGATTCTTGCGTCTGTTTTTTTATATTATATTCAGTTGGAGTATCAGTGCTTTTGTGCAGCAATAGATATTTGTCCCACTGCAGTGTTTTTAGTCAAACAATCATCGAGTTAAAACTGACACGTCTCCTGCTCTTGCTTTCAGTGAACGTTGCAATGGCTTCACCAGTAACCGAGCATACCTCCTTGGACTTGTTAGAAATAAAACAAATGCTTCAGAAATTACTGGATGAATCACTAGTTATAAAAAAATCTTACCTAATTAGAGGAAAAGATGGAGGCAGCAGAATACAGAATTGTGGATGCCAAGCTGAGCCATAACCAGTTGGATTCTCAGGTATTTTCACAAATGGAAAGGATTTCAAAGCTTGAAAAACAAGTTTAATACTTATTAACCAAAGCTGATGATTTGGAGAATCAGGGAAGGAGGAATAACCTCTTAATTATGGGTCTGCCTGAAAGGCCCGGAGGAAGGTGATATGATAACCTTTCTACAAATGCTCTTCCCAAAATTGCTTGATCACTATTGGGACCCCCCCCCCCCACCGAGATTGAGAGAGCGCACTGATCGTTGGGACCCAAACCAGCTTGAGGAATGCCACCTCATTTCATTTCATTTTGGTGTATTTTCTTAGATTTTCAGTGAAAGAGAAAATCCTAAAATTGGCTAGAGAAAGGAAAAGACTTCTTTGGAATGGCCATAAAATTATGATTTTTCCAAGATTTCTATAAAGACTTGGTGGACAGGCAAAAAGCTTTTAACCCAATAAAAAAAGACTTGGTGAAAAACAGAATTCCATTCTCGCTTAACTATCCTGCCACCTTACAAGTTCAATTATATGACAAATGGTACTCTTTTACAATTTGGCAAGAGGCTGAGAAAGTTCTTACAAAATTCCTCTCAGAGCAAAAAGGTAGACATGGGGGGTTTCACTAAACAGCCTGCTACTTCAATAATGTGGTTGGAAATGAATAGATCCAGTTCTGGAATGCCAACTAAAAGTACTCAACAAACCTTGAAGAATGAACCCAAACAGAATGTTGAAGGTTGGTAGTCTGTCAAGCCAAAGAGGAGAGATAGAGGTCAGTCTCGAACCTCTCGATCATTGATGGCAAGTAATGCACAGCGCTGAAGGAGTAGAAGTAGAGGCTCTAGACAACCAACCCCTGAATCAAGCCTGCCTTCAGAAGAGCCTGCTCGAATTAATAAACTGTCGAGGAGTCGCTCAGATACTACGTTATATTCCAGATCAAGAACTGTTTTGTTGCCGGACGCTTCTGTAAATATGGAATACAAAGATCAACATCATTCAGACGAAGATTTTTCTCTACGGTCAACGTGGGCATCTGCAGTGTCGGGGAAAAAAGGAACTGTTTCTGAGCTTAGCCAAACGGACTGCAAAGACCCTCACAAAGAACCTGAACACTCTTGATAATTCTTCATTTGAAGGAAGAAGAAAATGTACTCGGAAGCTGAACAAGATGGCCTTTCCTGTGTGATGGGCTCCAAACCCTGAGTGTGTTCAGCTTTTATTTCTCTTTCCCCCTGTCCTATTCCTTTACTATAACCATTTCTTTTACTGGCTCCTTTCTTTACTATCTTTTTCACTTCCAGGTAAGTATGTGTTGGGAGAGTATTTAAGGAAAAAATAACTGAAGGGGAGGGACGGGAAGCCAGGTAGGAGCTGATTTAAATTAATTTTACAAAGTCTTTGGGTAGGTTAGGTCAAAAGTAATAAAGGAAGAAGGGTGGTAACAAAAGAAGGGGTTCCTATAAGGATCTTAAACTTAGAGTTAGAGGGGAATTTGAGTTCTGAATTATAGTCATGTCCTCCTCTATAGTGGGATGTGTACCTATTACAGGGGAGTTTTGTTTTATTCTGGTAAAATCTAAGGAGTTTAAAGAGTTGACCCTGCAGAATTTAGTTTTATTATACTACCTCTCCCATCTTGCCCCCCCCCCACCGCCACACACACACACACTAAGCTAAGGAAATGTACGCTATACTCTCCTATAAGATTTATGCCTTTTTTTTTTTTTTTTTTTTTTACAGGGGTCATACCAGGCATTTTTATCATCAGATACTAGGAATGGTGGTTTTGGAAGGTCTTAGGCTGTACTTTGGGTTGGTTGGGTTAGGATACGGAATGCTGTTAGGGATAAGCTAGGGATAAGTACATGGGAAGTAAGTAGTCTGAGGATTGCCCTTCTGCTAGAATGTACCTCATCTTTGACCACTGGGTCTTCCTTTTTTTTTTTTACAATATAGCTTATTTCTCATTTTGTTTATTATATATACAGATTTTAATTGTATACCTCTGCCATATAGACTTGTGTCTGGTTATTATTTACTATAAATTGAATAAGAATCCTGTTTACATAAGTGTTTTGAATATGTCACTTCTTGTTATGTGTTTTATTGTACTTTTCAAACTGTATAGGATCATTTTGCTACACTTAGGTTTAAGGGGTTTGATGCTAACTGCTGGCTTTTATTTGTGCATTGAATGGATGACAATATTCCTTTTTTTAAGAATCGTCCTTCTCATGATCTGGGGATTTTCGAGATACATATTGCTTCTATTACTGAAATGGAATCCTGCAATCAATATTATCTGTTCTTTTATTGCATCAGTATAATATGGTTGATGTCAAATATATGTCTTGGAATGTGCAGGGTATAAATAATCCTATAAAAAGAAAGAAAATTCTAACTTTCCTGAATCAACACAAATGTGAAGTGGCTTTATTTTTTATTTTTTTTTGCAGGAGACACATCTGCTGGAGGAGGAAGCAGCTAAGCCTGAAAGAGTTTGGTTTGGTTTTGAAGCTTCTAGCTGTTACTCTAAAAAGAAAGGAGGTGTATTCATTTTAGCAAAAAAAGGATTCCCTTTTCATGTGTCTGTAAGTCAAAAGGATAAGGAAGGGAGATGGATTATGCTTAATGGATATAATAAAGGCAGAGAAATAATGATGGTGAATTTATATGCCCCCAAAGATGATAATGGTGAATTTTTTTATGATCTGTCTCAAAGGATTATCCAGCTTTCTTCTCCTTCAACTGAGCCAATAGTTGGAGGTGATTTCAACTTGGTTCCAGACTACCTCCTAGATAGATTGCCCGGAGAGTTTCATAACCCTTCGCATGAGAAAGCCAAGGAGGCAGTTAACTGTCTTATCAATGATTTTAGGTTGACAGACATCTGGAGAATTTTGAACCCTAACTCAGCCGATTTTACCTTCAGATCGGCCAGATTTGGAATGCTTAGTAGACTAGACTATTTCTTAATTTCTAATTCAATGATACCAGAGGTCACAAATATTGATATAGGACCTATATTGCTGTTTGACCATTCCCCTGTTTCTTTCTCTCTTGTATTGTCTACAACTGTTTCTAAAACACCATGATGAAGGTTTAACCCTTTACTTCTGAGATCTTCTGAGTTTGTTCCTTGGCTGAAAGAAGAAATACATTTCTTCTTTAAAGTTAATAAATCTGATGACACTTCTGTTCAGAATAATTGGGATCTGTTTAAAGCATTTTTGAGAGGGAGAATATACAGGTTACTCACCTGTAACAGGAGTTCTAGGAATGGTATATGTTGTTCATCCACACTGTCTGGCAGGTATCCTTGCCACTTTAAATCTTGCCGGAAGGTCTTCAAGCTGGCTCCTCCCACCCACCGGGTGGTAAAACTCGGCTGCCTGCCCCATGCGCCAGATCTGCCCGCTGGAAGCTCAAGTTGTGCGCCGGCCGAGGTCGAGGGAAATGTAGGATGAACAACATATACCATTCTAGAACTCCTGTTACAGGTGAGTAACCTGTATTTAGGACATGGATATGTTGTTCATCCACACTGTCTGGCAGACTCCTAGCAGTTCTCCAGAAGGAGGGAGGCAAGGCGACACCCCTACTTAGGAATAGAGACTGAGAACCGAGGCCCCAAAACCAGCATCCCAGCGTGACTCAAAGTCGATGTGGTAGTGGGTGATGAAGGTGTGTGCTGACTTCCAGGTAGCAGCCCTGCAGATTTCCTGGATAGGGACGTCCCTGGAAGCAGCCACCGATGCAGCAGAATGGCGGGTAGAATGAGCTCTTATCCCTTCTGGGAGGCTCCATGCCCGCCAATTTATAGCAGAGATCTATGCAGGAGGTGACCCACCTGCTTATGTCCACTTGGCTGCAGGTCTGCCAGGTGCGGCTTCAGCGTAGGTGACATACAGCTGGTGAACCTCTCCCTGAATTTCAGCCGTCCGCTCCTTATAGTAAGCGAGTGCCCTTCTAGGGTCCAGAGTATGGAGCCTATATTCGGCCCCTGAGGTGTGATTGGGGTAGAACACCGGCAGAGTCAACACCTGGTTAAGGTGAAACTCCGACACCACCTTCGGAAGGAATTTCGGGTGGGGGCGTAGGACAACCTTGTCCCTGTGGAAGACCAGGTAAGGATACTTGATGGAAAGTGCCTGGAGCTCTCCCATCCTTCTGGCTGATGTGATAGCCACCAAGAAGGCGGTCTTCCACGACAGGTGAGAGAGATCACACCTGTGCATTGGTTCGAATGGCTTGCCCATGAGCTTTGCCAGTACCAGCAGTAGATCCCACGGAGGTGGAGGTTCTTGCACGAGGAAATGTGATCAAGGCCTTTGAGAAAGCACCAGACCACCTCTCCTGCGCCACTGACTGCTCCCAGCCCACGCCTGTAAGCAGAGATGGCTGCCAGGGTGCACCTTAAGGGTCGTCGACCTAAGCCCTTGCTGAGAAAGGGACCACAGGTAGTCCAATATGCTCGCCAGGGAACAGGAGGAAGGGTCAAGGCCCTTACCCTGACACCAAATGGAAAATCTCTTCCATTTGAAGGCATAGCATTTCCTGGTTGACTCCTTACGGGATGCCTCAACTACATTGAGGACCTCGTCGGAAAGACCCAACGCCTGGAACTCTAGCCGCTCAGGAACCAGGCCGTCAGGTGCAGGGATTGAAGGTCCGGATGGAACACCTTCCCCTAATTGACTGAGAGCAGGTCTGGGTGAGCTGGAAGCTGCCTCGGGAGCCTGGAGCTGAGGCTGAGGAGATCTGGGTACCAGACCTGGCGGAGCCAGTCTGGGGCTATCAGAATCACTAGTGCCTTGTCCCTCCTTGCTTTGAGAAGCACCTTGTGTATCAAGGGGAATGGGGGAAAGGCATAGAAGAGGCCCAGGGTCCACTGCCTCGAGAAGGCATCCCCCTGCAGCCAGCCCTGCTGAGGGGGGCGGGCATGGAACAGCCTCAGCTTCACGTTCTCCCTGGAGGCAAACAGGTCCACCTGAGGTGTGCCCCAATGGGAGAACAGATCAAGTACTACCTCTGGCAGGAGAGACCACTCGTGGGACGCAGCCCCTATTCGGCTTAGGGCATCTGCCAGGGTGTTGGAGGCTCCTGCCACGTGAATGGCTAGGAGATCCACCTCCAGGCTGCACACGAGTGACCAAATGCGGAGAACTTCCTTGCATAGAAGCATGGAGCGCATCCCGCCCTGGCGGTTTAGATAGTACATGGTCGTGGTATTGTCCATCTGGACTCGGACCACTTGACCCCGGAGAAATGGAGCAAAGGTGGTGAGAGCTAGGCGGACCGCTCGGAGCTCCAGCAGGTTGATGTGACATTGGGACTCCCACGGGGACCAGAGGCCGTGCCCTCGGTGTTCCCCCAGATGGGCACCCTAACCCATCAGAGAGGCATCGGTCGATAGAGAGACCGTCAGCTCGGGGCGGACAAACGGGATGCCCTCCTGCAGATGAACTTGAACGGTCCACCACTGGAGAGCGTTCCACATCCCCTGGGTCACCGTCACTAGCTGGTCCAATGGATCGCAGCATTGAGACCACTGGCTGGCCAGCCCCCATTGAAGGGGGCGCATGTTCCAGCGGGCCCAGCGGACCACGCTGGTACAGGCCGCCATGAGACCCTGAGGCGCAGGAAGTCCCGGCAGGCGCGATTGCCCAACCAGAAATGACTGGGCAAAGGAGGAAAGAACCTCGGCCCTGTCCGCCGGGAGCCGTGCTCTGGCTCGAAGAGAGTCAAGCTCTGCCCCGATGAAAAGAATCACCTGCTTCAGCTCAAGTTCCGACTTGGCCTCGTTGATGAGAAGGCCGACTTGAGAGCAAACCTGGAGGGCCAGATCTCTGGACCACTCCATCTCCTGCCTGGAGGGGGCTGCTATCAGCCAGTCGTCCAGATAAGGGTACACCCGGACCCCTCGGCACCGCAGGAATGCTGTAACCACTGCCATGCATTTGGTGAAGACCCTGGGAGCTGGAGACAAGCCAAAGGGCATGGCTCGGAACTCGGAAAGGGATCCCTCCGCTCGAAAGCGAAGGAATCTCTGATGTGACGGACGGATAGGGATGTGAAAGAATGCATCCTGCAGGTTCAGAGAGCAGAACCTCATGCCGTGTTCCAAGAATGGTACTATCTGAGCCAGAGTGACCATCCTGAAGGTCCGAGACCTTAGGAACTTGTTTAGGTCATGCAGGTTGAGAATGGGGCGCCAGCCCCCCGTCCGTTTTGGAACCAGGAAGTACCTGGACACAAACCCCAGGTCTGAGGGAGGGTCCGCTACCTCTCTGATCACCTCCTTCTTGAGGAGGAGAGTGATGTAGGCTCGGCGAGCCAACAGTGAAACTGCGGACCCCGAGGCCCCCCGAGGTGCGACGGCTCTGAAGGGTGGGGCCTGCTCGAACTCCAGAGGCAGGCCCTTTCTGACCACTTCCAACACCCACCGGTCTGTGGTAATAACGGACCAGGCGGAAAGAAAGTGGCGGAGTCGCCCCCCCATGGGGGAACCTGGGGTGAGGTGACGGGGTTGGGGGCAACACCCCTCAACCCGTCACTGGGCAGGCTTGGAGGAGGGACCGGCCGAGGGACCTCCAGGGCCTTTACCTCCCTGCTTCCTGGAGGAGAAAGCCGAGGGCTTGGGTTTGGGATGCCAAGCTCGTGCCTGCTGGCCCTGATGTTGCTGGGCCAGACATGCTGCGGGTGCAGAGGGACAAAAGGGCTTAGGCTGTGGTCTGTGGCCTTTGTCCTCCTGTGCGGATGAGACCGAGTACAAGGTAGCATTGGACTTCTCGATCCTCTGTAGGTGATCTTCCACCCCAGGGCCGAAAAGGTCAGTCCCCAGGAAGGGGACATCCGCCAACTTGTGCTGGGTATCCGAAGCGAAGGTGGATATCCTCAGCCATGCCCGACGGCGCATAGCCACTGCGGCCGCTACTGACCTGGCACATGAGTCCCCAATGTCCAGAGCAGTCTGAAGCTGCTGTTTGGCCACTGCCCTGCCCTGGTCCCGCACCTGCCTAACCGTGGTCTGCAGGTCCGCCGGAAGATGAGGAACTACCTCGTCCAGGGAGCCCAACAGGGCATGAGAGAAATGTGCCATGAGTATGGCCGAACTGGACTGACGAAGGCTGATGGAGGACACAGCGTAGACTTTGTGCCCGGCATAGTCCAATTTCTTGGACTCCTTGTCGGGATGTTTGTCCACGTCCCTAGCATTCCTGGCACGCCGGGAAACGCTGTCGGTAACTAGCCCCTCGGCTGAGGGGTGTTCCGAAAAAACGGACAAGGAACCGGTAGGGACCGCATACTTCCTGGCCATCCTGGCCGAGGTTGCAGGACAGGAAGCAGGGCGCTGCCGGAGCTCCAAGGCCGGGCCCACTATGGCCTCGGCCACTGGAAAGGCCTCTGTAGGGGAATCCCCTTGGTCCAGTATCTCCATGAGGGGATACTTGGCCCGCTTAGACACGGGTTCGAGCTTCATCCCGGTGCACTCCGAGATGAGCCGAGGCAATCCCAAATAGGACGAAGGGCTATCGTCCAGCGACTGACCTCCAGAGGACTCCAAGTCTACTCGCCTGGAGAAAAGGGAGGAATCGTCGTCAGACTCGGAGGAGTCCACAAAGAGCTGCCTCGGGCCTGAGCCACCTCCACCTGCCGAGGTCGATCGGAGTGAGGGTAACAGACAGCCTATGGGGCAGGGCCCTGAGCCGACCGAGAATTCTTGGTCGGAGCCCCAAATAACGGCTGTGGAGGCGGAGGTTCCACCGAATCGGTGGAGCAGCTGGTTTGGTCAACAACCGCCTGGGAACAGGCCTCGGTAAGTCAAGGGGTTGTTTGCGGCTCCGTGACAGCCACTTAATGGCCGGGTAGGCGACGGGCGCGGCTTGTTCCGCGCCAGAAGGAGCTGCTGCCACATGAGGTCCCATCATCGCCGATGTAACCACGCCGGCCTCCCCTGGTCCGAGGAGGAGGCCGAGGATGAGCGGCGGTGCCGCCATCGCGTGCCGAGACCGAGACCGCCTATGATGGCGGATCGTGGCTGACCGCAAAGAAGTCCGAGACCGAGACCAAGAACCTTGGCTTTTTCGAGGATGGTGCGGGGAAGGGACTGGTGGAACCGGCTCTCCCCTTGGCTCGGAGGGTTCACCCGAGGGCTCCAGAACCGGAGGCACTGGCAAGCCCACGGGATCCTCAACTCCCACTGGGGGAACCGGGGAGAGAGGATTCTCAGCTTCGCCAGTCGACAACCCGTCCAATGGATCGAGAAAAATCTCGACTGCATCGACGGGAGTCTCGGTCAGCTGACCTGATGGGGACACCGTGAGACCAGTGGCCGAAGCCGAACGATCGACTGAAGTCGATGGCCGACAACTCGAGGAGAGGGACCTTTCCCGCTCCCAAGAGCGTCGATGGAGGGACTTACCCTTGTCTTTCTTTTGGACCGAGAAGAAGGTCCAGCAGACGTTGGTCCCTCTCCCTTAGTGGAGAGGGACAAACAAAGCTCCTTAAAGGAAGCTGTATAAGAGGAACCCAGGAAGCGGGATAAATGCGTGACCGAGGAAGATGCGACCCGCGCCGCCTCCTCTTGAGGGCAATCATCTGCTCTAGCTGATCCGCTGAGCCCGCCGCTGAGAAACCGCCGACCGGGCCTCTTGACTTCACCGAGGGGAATGCTTCGACGCCCCAGTTGTAACGGGCAGCACGTCTTCGAGACGAGGCCGAGAAGGAAGAGCACAGGTCGCAAGCCTGCGGGTCGTGCTCAAGGCCTAGACAGTAGACACACGTGGAGTGCGGATCCATCCGAGACATCTTCTGCCCGCAAGGGCATCTCCGAAAACCAGGAGTCGATTTGTCCATCACAGCCACGAGGGATGAGACCAAGTCTAGAAATGCAAAACTTTTAAATTCGGCAAACCAAGAGTTAGGAACCAGTCTTATACGCAGAGCATTAAGGAGGAACCTGAGCTTCCAAGCGTAAGGAAGATCTGGTGTCATGGGGTGGAGCCGAGAGTTTTACCACCCGGGTGGGAGGGAGGAGCCAGCTTGAAGACCTTCTGGCAAGATTTAAAGCGGCAAGGATACCTGCCAGACAGTGTGGATGAACAACATATCCATGTCCCTAGAAAATTGCTTTTTCAGCTAGAATCAATAAACAAAAAACAGGAGATCTAAAAAAAATTGCAAACAGATCTAAAGGAGTTAGAAAAGCAAATCTACTCTGGGATGGCTAGATGGTCTGATTTAGAATATAAAGTTTTTCAGTTGAAATACAAAATTAATATTATCCTCCATCAGCAAGCTGACAGAAGTCTATTTTTTATTAAGCCATATTATTGGGAGAATGGTGAGAAGAACTCCAAATTGCTGGCTTATAGTTTGAAAAAGAGGGCAGCTGAATTACAAATTCCCAACCTCAAAAGAAAAGATGGATCACTTTAATTTGATCCTAAAGAAACTAATCATATTTTTTAAAGAATATTATTTAAACCTATATAAATCTACTTCCCGACCCTCAGGTAATGTTATAAATAATTTCCTGGTTAGGGTGGGTCTGCCAAAATTCTCAGCAGAGGACTTAACAGAATTGGTAGCATCCATATCTGCTTTGGAAACCCAGTCCGCAATTAAGTCTTTGCCTAAAGGGTCTGATGGCTTAAGTGCAGACTTTTATCTAGCCTTTTTATATGAGTTAGTTCTTCGTCTTCATAAAATATCCGCTATAATTGCTCAGGGGGAAAAATGTCAAAGTCTATGTATGAGGCAACTATAACTGTTCTTCCTAAGCCTACTCTCACCTTGTGTACTAGCTATAGGTCAATATATTTGATAAATGATGATTACAAAATACTTACCAAACTATTGGCCAATAGGCTGGGTAAAGTGCTATCTAAAGTGGTACATAACCCTTAAACAGGCTTTATAAAAGGCAGACAAGTATCTGACAACATCAGAGCTTTAGTAAATGTGTTAGATAAGGCCCAAAATCTAGTGACTCCATGGCTTTGGTTGCTGTTGATACTGAGAAGGCATTTGACTCGGTGGAGTGTGGCTATTTGTTTGCCGTCTTACAATATATGGGCATGGGTCCCTTTTTTCCAAACTGTATCAAAAACTTGTATATGAGCCCAAAACCAATGTTCTTACCAATGGCCTTTTATCAAACATATTCCCATGCCACCAAGGAACTAGACAAGGATGTCCGTTGTTACCTTTGTTATTTGTCTTAGCAAACAAACTGCTCTCTCTGGCTATTGTAAAGCATAAAGATATCCATGGGGTCAGATTGGGGAGTGTTCATTGCAAGGCTCTATTTTTTGCTGATGATGTTTAACTAACCCTCACTACAGTGAACTCCTCATTAGAGACAGTTTTGGATTTACTGTCGGCATTTGGGTATCTTTCAGGACTCAAGGTGAACTGGGCTAAGACAGAGTTGCTCCCTGTGATAAATTGCTATCATTTGTCAGGTAACAAATTAAGCTAAAAACTCAAATGGTCCAAATCACATATCTCTTATTTAGGAATGACTATAAAACCCAAGCCAAAAGATTGGATATCCTCAAATTTAAGCCCCTTGATAAGTACTTTAAAACAAGATTTGGTCAGATGGCAACACCTTAACTTGTCATTGGCAGGTAAAATTGCCTCACTGAAAATGATGGCCCTTCCAAAAATCCTATATATTATCAATAACCTTTCTGTGGTCTTAACACAAAAATGGTGGCTTCAACTTGAAAACATTTTCTCAATCTTTTTATGGTCAGGACAAAGACCTAGGTTTAGCAAAAGAGTTTTAAGAACTGTCAGTACAAAATGGGTCTGGAATTTCCCACACCTAAAGGCTTACCATGTAGCAAGTGGAGTAAAAACAGGTTACTCACCTGTAACAGTGGTTCTAGGACTGGTATATGTTGTTCATCCACACTTTGGCATGTCCTTTCCCTTTAAGAATCTTGCCAGAAGGTCTTGAAGCTGGCTCCTCTCACCCACCCGGGTGGTATAATCCTCGGCTCCGCCTCATGATGCCAGATCTTTGCCCGCTGGAAGCTCAGGTTGTACGTCGAAGCTGGGGAGGTCGGGTTGGTTCATGTGGATGAACAACATATACCACTCCTAGAACTACTGTTACAGGTGAGTAACCTGATTTTCTATGATCATGGATATATTGTTCTATCCACACTGTTTGGCAGACTCCAAGAAGTTCTCTGGGAGGAGGGAGGCAAGGCACACACCCTCTTTGATATACTTACTTGGGGAACAGAGATTGGAGAACTGAGGCCCCAAAACCAGCATCCCGGCGTAACTCTAGGTCGATGTGGTAGTGGGTAATGAAGGTGTTTGCTGTCTTCCAGGTGGCAGCCCAGCAGATTTCCTGGATAGAGATGTCCCTGGAAGCAGCCACCGATGAAGCAGTATGGCAGGTAGAATGAGCTCTTATCCCTATGGGAGGCTCCTTGCCCGCCAACTGGTAGCAGAGATCAATGCAGGAGATAATCCATCTGCCAATCATCCGCTTTGCAGCAGGTCTGCCAGGTGCAGCTTCAGCATAGGTGACAAACAGCTGGTGAACCTCTCTTCAAACTTCTGCTGTCCGCTCCTTATAATAAGAGAGCGCTCGTCTCAGGTCCAGACTATGGAGCCTGTACTCAGCCTCCAAGGTGTAGTTCAGGTAGAACACAGGCAGAGTCAACATCTGGTTAAAATGGAACTCTGACACCACCTTCGGAAGGAATGTCGGGAGGGGGCGCAGGACAACCTTGCCCCTGTGGAAGACCAGGTAAGGAGATTCCACCGAGAGCACCTGGAGCTCCACAGTCCTTCTGGCTGACGTGGTAGCCACCAGAAAGGCGGTCTTCCATGACAAATGTGACATCTCACACTTGTGCATCAGTTTGAATGGCTTGCCCATGAGCTTTGCCAGTACCAGCAGTAGATCCCACGGAGGTGGAGGTTCACGCACCGGATGGGATATGTGGTCGAGGCCTTTAAAGAAATGACAGACCACCTTCTCCTGTGCCACCGTCTGCTGACTGGCCTGTGCCCAGTAAGCAGAGATGGCTGCCAGGTGCACCTTAAGGGTTATACACCAAAGACCCCTTTGGACAGAGACCAAATGTAGTCTAGGATGCTAGCCATTGGACAGGACAGAGGGTCCAGGCCTTTACCCTGACACCAAATGGAAAACTGTTTCCATTTGAAGGCATAGCACCTCCTGGTCGACTCCTTCCTGGATGCTTCCACTACTGCGAGTACATCCTCAGAGAGACCCAAAGCCTGGAACTCTAGCCGCTCAGGAACCAGGCTATCAGGTGCAGGGATTGAAGATCTGGATGGACTATCTTCCTCTGATTGACAGATTACAAGTCCAGGCGTACTGAAAGATGTCTCAGAGTCCTGGAGCTGAGGCTGAGGAGATCTGGATACCAGAACTGGCATGGCCAGTCTGGGGCTACCAGGATCACTTGTGCCTTGTCCCACCTGACCTTGAGGATCACCTTGTGAACCAAGGAAAGTGGAGGGAAGGCATAGAAAAGGCCTGGGGTCCATGGCCTCGAGAAGGCATCCTCCTGCAGTGAGCCCTGCTGAGGGGGGCTGGCATGAAACAGCTTCAGCTTGGTGTTCTCCTTGGAGGTGAACAGATCCACCTGAGGTTTGCCCCAGTGGGAGAACAGGCTGTGTACTACCTCTGGATGGAGAGACCACTCATGGGACCTCTCGCCCACATGACTGAGAGCATCCTCCAGTTGATTTTAGGCTCCTGCCACATGGATGACTAGAAGATCTGCCTCCAGTTGGCTCACAAGGGTCCAGATGCAGAGCACTTCCCTGCACAGCAGCTGGGAGTGCGTGCCACCCTGTTTGTTAAGGTACTACATGGTCGTGGTATTGTCTGTCTGGACTTGCACCACTTGACCCCAAAGGAGTGAAGCGAATGCTGACAGTGCCAGTCTGACTGCTCTGAGCTCCAACAGGTTGATATATCGGAATTCCTTGGGGGTCCAGAACCCGTGTGCTCTGTGGTTCCCCATGTGGGCTCCCCAGCCTATGAGAGAGACATCGGTCATAAGAATGACCATGGGCTCTGGATGAACAAATGGAATCCCTTCCTGCAAGTGATCCAGGATGGTCCACCATTGGAGAGTGTACCACATCTTCTGGGTTACAGTGACCAGCTGGTCGAAGTGACCATGATGCCGAGTCCACTGGCTGGCCAGCACCCATTGGAGAGGGCACATATGCCACCGGGCCCATCGGACCATGGTGGTGCAGGCCGCCATGTACCCCAGAAGGCACAGAAAGTCCCAGGCAGGGCACAAGTGCCCAACCAGAAATGACTGAGCAAAGGAGGAGAGAACCTCCACCCTATCAGTCAGGAGCCAGGCTCTGTCTTGGCAGGAGTCGAGCTCTGCCCCAATGAAACATACCACCTGTGAAGGTATGAGTTCCAACTTGGCCTCGTTGATCAGGAGACCAAGGTTGGTGCACGTCTGGAGGGCCAGGTCACTGGACCTCTCCACCTCTTGCTTGGTGGAACCTGCCAAAAGCCAGTCATCGAGATATAGGTAAACTCTGACCCCTCAACGCTGAAGATGGGCCATCACCACTGCAATGCATTTGGTGGAGACCCGTGGGGCCAATGTCAGGCCAAACAGCATGTCTCAGAACTCAAATAGAGCTCCTTCTGCTTGGACACGAAGGAACCTCAGGTGAGATGGATGGATTGAGACATGAAAGAATGTGTTCTGGAGATCCAAAGAGCAAAACCACATGTTCTGCTTAAGAAATGGTATGTTCTGGGACAAAGTTACCATCCTGAAGGTGCATGACCTAAGGAACTGGTTCAGATCGCGCAGATCTAGAATCAGGCACCAGCCTCCTATCTACTTCAGAACCAGGAAGTAGCTGGATATGAACCCTGGGTTGACCGGGGGGTCCGTAACTCTGGCCACCATCTTCCTGTGGTGGAGTTGCGCAATGTGATCTCGAAGAGTTGACAGTATGTACGGACACCATATCCCCCCATGGGGCACAGGCTCAGCTTGGAGGGTACTGCTCAAATTCCAGAGGCAGCCCCTGGCCCACCACTTCTAGAACCCACCTGTCCATGGTAACACTGGACCAAGTGGAAAGGAAGTGGCAGAGCTGGCCCCCCATGGAAGGACCCAGAGCTTGCGTGACAGATATGAGGGTGGCCACCCCCATCCTGTCACTGATCAGGCTTGGAGGAAGAGGAGCCACACTGGGGACCACCTGAGCCCCATCCTCCAGGCTTATGGGCCACCAGAGGCCCGGACTTGGGCCAAAGGGTGCTAAGATTGTGCCTGCTGTTGCTGCCCCGCTTGAAAGTGGGGTTGCTTGGCTGCAGGGGCAGAATGCCTTGGTGACCGTCGACACTTGGGTTGTAGAGGTCAGTATCCAGGAAAGGGATGCCCTTTAGCTTGTGTTGGGTGTCTGCCGTGAAGGTGGAGACACTTAACCAAGCCCTGCAGTGCATGGCAACTGCGGCTACCACCGAATGGGCATATGAGTCCCCAAGGTCCAGAGCCATCTGGAGTTGCTGCTTCGCAACAGCCCACTCCTGGTCCCGGACCTGCCTGACTGTGGTCTGGAGGTCTGCGAGGAGGTGAGGTAGAACCTCATCAAGGGAGCCCAGAAGGACGTGAGAGAAATGCGCCATGATTACGGCCGAGCTTGTCTGATGGAGGCCCAGCGTAGAGGTGGCATAGACTTTACGGGCAGAGCGGTCCAGTTTTTTGGACTCCTTGTCCGGAGGTCTATCTGTATCTGCCAAACTACCCCAACATCTGAACATAGATTCAGTCACCAGACCTTCTGCAGAGGGGTGCTCTGTGAACCCTGAAAGGGACCCGATGGGCACCACGTATTCGTGGGCCATACGGACAGAAGGCGCAGAGCAGGAGGCAGGATGCTGCCATAGCTCCAAAGCCAGACCAACAATGGCCTTGGCCACTGGAAAGGTTTCCGTCGGTGAATCCCCCCATTTGAGGATATCCGTGAGGGGATGTTAGGCTCGTTTCTGGATGGGTTGAGAGGCATCTCCGTGGATTTGGAGATAAGATGGAGGATGCCCATAAAGGAAGAGGGACCTTCCTCCATTGAGAGACTACAGACCAATTCCTCATCCAAGGAGCGGGAGTCAAGGTCCGAGTCCTTGGGCTGCAAAGAGTCTGAATAAATTGGCCAGTCACCTGAGTCTCCCTCCACCCTCCTAGGATAGTCAGAAGTGAGGATAACAGAGAGACAATGCGGGAGGCCCGTAACAGGCCGAGACTCTTTGGCAGGCACCCCCACAGGGGGCTGTTTAGGCTGCGGCTCCACCAAGATCGGTGGAGAGGTCGATTTTGGCTGAACCAGAATGGTTTTGACCGGCTCCATGGGAAGAGGAATGGTGCAGGCTGGCTCCGGGGGAGTCAGCTTCGGCCTGGGAGGTGATAGCCAAGTAATGGCTGGAGTGGAAGCCGGAATTGGCTTTTGACCGGACAAGATCAGATGTTGCCACATTAGATCTTCGTAGCATCGACTGAGTTTCCGTCGAAGCCTCTCCTCATCTGAGGAGGGTGAAGAAGAATGTCGGCAGTGCCTCTTCTTAGAGTGCCTGTGTGCCTGCTTTAGCCTGTTGGTTGAAGGAGTTTGAGACCTCAACCTTGATTGTCGGGGTGACTGACGGGGTCGATCAGAAGGCACCATGGAGATCGGTGGTTGTTCTTGGTCTGGGACCGGTTCTCCAATGGGGTTCCCAGCGGGTTGGGTCTCCTCATCTTGGAGAGGCAGGACTGGGGTCCTGAAAAAGGAGCTGTCCACCTCCTCAGGTGACAATGGGTCGAGAATGATCTCAACTGGATCGTCATTCAGTGTTTGGGCCAGCTGGCCTGACAGGGGAACCATGAAACCAGCGGCTGAGGCCGCACCCTCGACTGAAGTTGAGACAGGCGATTCCTGGGACTGAGATATCTCACAATCCCAGGAACGTCATTGATGAGACAAAGATTCTCTCGGTTTCTTATCCTTTTTATGGGACCGAGAGACATGCATACCTGAAGGCCCCTTGCCCTTGATGGGAAGGGATTGGCACATCTCCCGAAAGGATCCAGAGAAAGTGGAGCCTAAGTTGAGCAGGATGAAAAAGGGCTTCGAGGACCGATCCATGGCCCGAGCCACCTCTTCCTTGAAAGCCTTCATTTGTTTGAGCTGTTCAGCAGAACCCGCAGCTGTGGAGATCGCCCATCGGGCTTCCTTAGATTTGACTGGCAGGTTCCGTTTCTCTGGTCTGCCCAACTTCAGCCATGCGAAACGATCGTCCAAGATGTTCGGGTGAAATGCGAGACACATCTCACAGGCCTGAGTGTCATAGGCGACACCCAGGCAGTACACGCATGTGGTATGCGGATCGGTAAGAGATATTTTTTGCCCGCACGGGCAGCGGCAGAAAACCGGAAAAGATTTATCCTCCATAGCGATCGAGATTGTGAAGCGATTTTTAGCAGCTTTGACGAGTTTGAGTTTAAACAAATCCGTGGATTTGAAAGCCAGGGCCTATAGAACGCAAAAGTGGTAAGGAGGGAACCTGTATCTTCCAGGGGAAAGGAAGATCTGGCGTCATGAGGTGGAGCCGAGGGTTATACCACCCGGGTGGGTGGGAGAATCCAGCTTCAAGACCTTCCAACAAGATTCTTAAAGGGAAAGGACATGCCAAACAGTGTGGATAGAACAACGTATCCACGATCCTAGAAGGTCAGCTTTATTCTAGATCAAAAATCAGGATGGTCCTCTATGGCTCCAGATGGAACAGGCCCTCTTGAGTCGCTTGCCACTTCAAATTAGACTTAAAAATAAGTTGCGAAGACAAATTGGATTCAGTACCCTCAAATTTATAATCCATTCTGTGCAATATCTCTGTACTAACTCACAGTGGGAGAATGTTACTTCTGGGAGACATGAAAGCCTGTGGCACAATTCTAAACTTAAAATTGATGGGTTAAAGATATATTGGAAGCAGTGGGGAAACAAAGGAATTAGTCAATTAGGGCATCTTTTATCACCACTCAATGGTTCTTTAAAATCATTTCAGGAGTTACAGAGAGAATTTATCCACCCCAACACAGATTTCTGGAGGTACCTCCAAATGAGAAAAGCTCTAACTGATTGATTAGACCATCAATATTAATACAGACCACCTCTGATGAGTGGAATGATTGATAGGTGGATGAAAATGGAGCCACTGAAAGGGTCCTTCATTTATATTTAGTTATTGGATGAACTCTTTTGGGAAGGTCACAGAAACATACACTTTGATGGCAGATAAGGACCGCTTGGCCCACCCAGTCTGCTCATTTCCCTATCTATTGGATAAGCTGCAGATTCTAGTTAACCAACAGCCTACTTCCTCCTATCTCCCACACTATGATTGCCTTATTTCTGTATCATGCATTCTTGAATTCCCCCACTGTTTTTGACCACACAACTTCCTCAGAAAGGTGGTTCCATGTGTCCACCACTCTCTCTGTGAAAAAAATATTTCCTCACGTTGCCCTGAGCTGTCCCCCTCTATCTTCAAATAGTGTCCCCTTGTTCTTGCACATCTCTTTTTCTGAAAGATGCTACCCTCTTGGACTTTGTTGATTCCCTTGAGGTACTTGAAAGTTTCTATCATGTCCCCCTTCTCACTCCTTTCCTCAAGGGTATACATATTAGCTATTTCAGTCTGTCTTTGTATGGCTTCTGTTGCAGACCCTGCACCATTTTAGTTGCCCTCCTCTGGACCGCCTCCATCCTATCTATGTCTTTACAGAGATGGGGTCTCCAGAACTTCAGGTCAGAGACTGAAATGGGAGTTTTATCTTAATATTGTCATCCCTCCACATTCGTGGAATAGATGCTTGTCTCTAGCTCATAAGGCAACTACTGATCCCCCCTAACAAATTATGCAGAAGAAAATATTAGGGAGATGGCATGGGTCCCCAGATGTTCTTGTAAAGATGGGAGTGCTTGTTCAAAATTTATGTTGGAGATGTGATGCTTCCCCAGGGTCCATTGGTCACAGAATTTGGTCCTGCCCAAAAGTGAAATGTTTTTGGAAGGATGTTACATACATACGAAAGTGCCAGCAGAACAGACCTACTGGTCTATCAGTCTGCTCGATTGTGCAGCTAGCCCCCTAGCAAGCAGTTGCCCCTCCCTCATCCCCCTTTTTGGCCTTCCTTTGTTGTTCTCCTCACCCACCCTTACCCACCCTTGTACTCTTTTGCAAGCGGTCTTAAAGCAAACCACATTTTTGCTTCATATCACCCTTCTGGTAGTGTGTTTCACCTCGCCACCACTCTCTGTGAAGTAATGCCTCCTCATCTCCCTCCTGAATCTCCCTCCCTCTATTCTTAGCCCATGCCTACTAGTTTCCCTCCCGCTCCTTAATTTAAACACCCCCTCCGCACCACCCCTGTTCGTACCCTTAGGTACTTGAAAGTCTCCATCATGTCCCCCATCCATCCTCTCTTCCAGTGTACATATTCAGTTCCTTTAGCCTTATCACATAGTCCATTCCTTCTATCCCCTGAATCATCCTCATCACCCTCTGCTGCACTCCCTCCAGCAGATTGACATCCCACCTCAGGTATGGCCTCCAGAACTGCACACAGCACTCCCAGTGCAGCCTGACCAGTGACCTGTAGAGGGGCAAGATCACCTCCCTGCACCTGGATGTGAATCTCCATGCTATGCATCCCAGCATCTTGTTTGCCTTCGCCGCCACTCTCCTGCATTGGGCAGTATTGTTCATGCTCCCTGTTACCAACACCCCCAGGTCCTTTTCCTCCTCAGTGATCCACAGCTTGTTCCCACGCAGCCAGTATTCTCTCTTTGGGTTCCTAGCCCCAAAGTGCAACATATTGCATTTTTTTCACACTGAACCCCAGCTGCCACTTCCCTGACCATTCCTCCAGCTCGGCTAAGTCCCTCTGTAGTTACATCCATCCCTCTTCATCGTCCACTGTTGCACCCACTTTGGTGTTGTTGGTGAACAGGCTAATCCTGCTCACCACCCCCTGCACAATGTCTGAGATGAATAGCCCAAACAGCGCTGGATCCAGCACCGAGCCCTGTGGCAGCCTGCTCATCACAGATCTAGGCTCCGACACTCCCCCCCCCCCAACCACCACCACCTGTTGTAGCCTACCCTGTAGCCAGTTTGAGATCCAACATGCCATCTTTGTCCCCACTCCCACCCCAGACAACTTCACCCCATGGGTCACTGAATCAATGTCCGTGCTGAAATCCAAGTACAGCACATCAACAGCATGGCCCCCATCCAGCTCCTTCATCGCCCCGTCATAGTACTGTATAAGATTGGCTTAGCAGGATCTCCCTGAAACAAACCCATGCTACCTCCCATCCTGAATGTCACTGCCCTCCAGAAATGCCACCATCCTTTCTTTTAATATTATCTCCATGAGTTTTCCCACTATGGACATTAGACTGACTGGCCTATAGTTCCCTGACTCATCCCTTGGACTACTTTTATGTAATGGTGCCACATGGGCCATCCTCCAGCCTGAGGCCCCTATCCCATTTCCAGGAAGGTGCTGAACAGGTCTGCCAGTGGTTCTGCTAGAACCTCTGCCATCTCCTGCAGCACCCTGGGGTGGATACCATCCAGCCCTGGTGCTTTATTCACTTTCAACACCCTCATCCCCTCCAAAACTCTACTACCTTCTGTCTTGCTGTCCATTACCTCACCCCCTAATCCCCCTCCTCCCAGACCAGGGTGGTATTTGGCCTCCCTTCTCCTTTGTCAACAGTGAGCAGAAGTATTTGTTCAGTGCTCCGCTTGTTCCTTTCCCTTTTTCACCCACTCCCCCATTTTATCATCACTGTACTGTCCCTGCACTTCCTTTTCTCCCTGACGTATCTAAAAAAGTCTCCTCCCCCTTTTATTCCCTCAGCTAATCTGAGTTCCCTTGTGGCCTTCGTTCCCCTTACCCTCTTGGTCACCTCCTTAGGCCATCTGGTGTAATCCTCCCTGTCCTCCCCCTCCTTCTAAACTTCAGGTACGCCACTCTTTTTGCCCTCACTCCCTCTATCACCTCCCTGTTCAGCCAGCATGGTCTCTTTACTCTACTCTTCTTACTCTGTAGCCTGGTACACATTTCCATCACCTCTATGATTCCTTGCTTTATTATGTCCCATTTCTGTGCTGTCTCCATCCCCTGCTTCATGCCCTCGAGTCTCCCCTTCAGCAGCTCCCTCATCCTCCTGAAGTCCGCCCTCCTGAAATCCACCGTCTTTGTTACTGATCCATCTGGCTCCCTGCTCATTGTGATGTTAAACCACAGTAGGGTGGAGGAAGTCCTATTCCATGAAGTACCAAAAATACCATCTCTATGGATCTTGGGTGATATCTATATTTTGAGGGATACTCAGAAAGAACAGGTTACTCACCAGTAACAGTAGTTCTAGGAGTGGTATATGTTGTTCATCCACACTCTCTGGCATGTCCCTTTCCACTTTAAATCTGGCCAGAAGTCTTCAAGCTGGCTACTCTCACCCACACTGGTGGTAAATACCTCGGCTCCACCCCATGATGCCAGATCTTAGCCAGCTGGAAGCAAGGTTGTGCACCTAAAGCTGGGGAGGTCGGGTTGGTGCATGTGGATGAACAACATATACCACTCCTAGAACTACTGTTACAGGTGAGTAACCTGTTCTTCTAGGAGCATGGATATGTTGTTCATCCACACTCTCTGGCAGACTCCAAGCAGTTCTCCGGGAGGAGGGAGGCAAAGCACACACACCCTACTTGGGAAATAGAGATTGGAGAACTGAGGCCCCAAAACCAGCATCCCGGCGTGACTCAAGGTCAATGTGGTAGTGGGTAATGAAGGTGTTTGCTGACTTCCAGGTAGCAGCCCGACAGATTTCCTGGATAGGGATGTCCCTGGAAGCAGCCACCGATGCAGCAGTATGGCGGGTAGAATGAACTCTTATCCCTCTGGGAGGCTCCTTGCCTGTCAACTCATAGCACAGACCTATGCATGATGTAATCCATCTTGCAATGGTCCATTTGGCTGCAGGTTTGCCAGAAGCAGCTTCAGTGTAGGTGATAAACAGCTGGCGAACCTCTCCCCGAATTTCCGCCGTCCTCTCCTTATAGTAGGAGAGAGAGCACACCTGAGGTCCAGAGTATGGAGTCTGTACTCGGTGTCCGAGGGGTAGTTAGGGTAGTATACCGGCAAAGTCAACACCAAATTAAGGTGAAACCCTGAAACCACCTTCGGAAGGAATTTCAGGTGGGGGCGCAGGACAACTTTGTCCCTGTGGAAGACCAGATAAGGGGAGTCCACCGAAACAGCCTGGAGTTCTCCTATCCTTCTGGCTGATGTGATAGCCACCAAGAAGGCCGTCTTCCATGACAAGTGTGAGAGTTCACACTTGTGCATGGATTCGAATGGCTTTCCCATGAGCTTTGCCAAAACCAGCAAGAGATCCCATGGAGGTGGAGGTTAATGCACCGGAAGGGATATGTAATCCAGGCCTTTGAAGAAGCGCCTGACCACTGTCTCCAGAGCCAAAGTCGGCTGACCGGCCCGCACCCGGTAAGCAGAAATGGCTGCCAGGTGCACCCTAAGGGTCGATGACCATCGACCCCCTTTGGAGAGAGGCCAAAGGTAGTCTAGAATGTTAGCCACAGACCAGGATAAGGGGTCCAGACTCTTACCCTGACACCAAATGGAAAACCTTTTCCATTTGAAGGCATAACATTTCCTGGTTGATTCCTTACGAGATGCCTCCACCACAGTGTAGACATCCTCGGAAAGACCCAGAGCCTGGAACTCTAGCCGCTCAGGTACCAGGCTGTGAGGTGCAGGGATTGAAGGTCCGGATGGAATACCTTCCCCTGGTTTAATGATATCATGTCTGGGTGTGTACAAAGCCGCTCCGGGGGCCTGCAGCTGAGGCTGAGGAGATCTGGGTACCAGAACTGGCACGGCCAATCTGGGACTACCAGGATCACCTTCGCCTTGTCCCTCCTCACCTTGAGTAACACCTTGTGGATCAAGGGAAATAGAGGGAAGGTGTAGAGGAGGCATGGGGTCCCAGGCCTTGAAAAAGGCATCCCCCTGCAGTGAGCCCTGCTGAGGAGGGCGGGCATGGTACAGTCTCAGCTTGGTGTTTTCCCTGGAGGCAAACAGGTCCACCAATGGTAAGCCCCAACAGGAGAGCAGACTGTAAGCTACCTCTGGATGGAGTGACCACTCGTGGGACGTCTGGCCTAAGCGGCAGAGAGCATCCGCCAGTTGATTCGAGACTCCTGCCACATGGATGGCTAGGATATCTACCTCAAACTGAGCTACGAGGGTCCAGATGCAGAGTGCCTCCTTGCACAGCAGACTGGAGTGCATGCCGCCCTGTTTTTTGAGGTAGTACATGGTCGTGGTATTGTCTGTCTGGACTTGAACCACTTGACCCCGGAGCTGAGGAGCGAAAGCTGACAGTGCCAGTCTGACTGCTCTGAGCTCCAACAGGTTGATGTGGCATTAGGACTCCTCAGGGGTCCAGAACCCATGGGCCCTGTCGTCCCCCATGTGAGCTCCCCAGCCCATGAGAGAAGCATCGGTCATCAGGACGACTGTCGGCTCTGGGCGGACAAACAGGATCCCTTCCTGCAACTGGTCGAGGTGGTCCACCATTGGACAGAATCCCACATCTTCTGGGTTACAGTGATCAGCTGGTCGAAGTGACCATGGCGCTGAGTCCACTGTGCGGCCAGCTCCCACTGGAGGGGCGCATGTGCCACCTGACCCAATGGACCACTGAGGTGCATGCCACCATGTAACCCCAGAAGGCACAGAAAGTCCCAGGCAGGGCACAAATGCCCAACCAGAAATGATTGGGCCAAGGAGAACTCCCCCAGTCCACTGGGAGCCGAGCTCTGGCTAGAGGAGAGTAGAGCTCTGCCCCGATAAAGCCCATCACCTGAGAGGGCACAAGTTCCGACTTGGTCTCGTTGACCAAGAGGCCAAGTTGAGAGCAGGTTCAGAGGGCCAGATCCCTGGACCTCTCTACCTCCTGAAGGGAGGAACCTGCCAAGAGCCAGTCATCGAGATAAGGGTATATCCGCACTCCTCGACGCCGAAGATGGGCCGCCACCACTGCAATGCACTTGGTGAAGACCCGAGGGGCCGAAGACAGGCCGAACAGCATGGCTCGGAACTCGTACAGGGTCCCCTTGACCCTGAAGCAGAGGAACCGCTGGTGCGACGGATTGATTGGGACGTGAAAGAACGCATCCTGTAGATCCAGTGAACAGAACCACATGTTTCGCTCCAGGGATGGTATGATCTGGTTCAGAGTTACCATCCGGAAGGTGCGAGACCTGAGATATTGATTCAGGTTGTGGAGATCTAGGATGGGGCGCCAACCTCCCATCCGCTTGGGCACCAGGAAGTATGGACATGAAGCCTGGGTCTGTAGGAGGATCTGGCCCTGGAGCTACTGCCTCTTTGCAGAGGAGCTGAGCAATGTCGTCAAAGAGCAGACTGAGTGCAAGCTGAGATCCTCTCCTCCCGAGGGGTGCAGGCTCGGCTTGGAGGGTACTGCTCGAATTCCAGAGGCAGTCCCTGGCCGACCACTTCCAGAACCCACCTGTCTGAAGTGACACCAGACCAGGCGGAAACAAAGTGGAGGAGCCGGCCCCCCACGGGAGGACCCAGGGCTGGTGTGACAGGTGTAAGGGTGGCAACCCCCGACCCATCACTGAGCAGGCTTAGAGGAGGAGGAGGCTCCTGGACCAGCACCTTGGCCTCCTTTATGGGGCTGTTGGGGATCCTGCTTGCAGCTGGGGTGCCAAGCTTGAACCTGCTGCTGATGCTTTTGCTGCTGTCCTCCTTGAAAGGAGGGCTGCCTAACCACAGGGGAAGAGTGCCGAAAAGGCTGCTTCTTGCGCTTCTGCTGGTTCTTGCCCGAAGAACCTTTCACAGAGGTAGCATCCAAGGTGGCACTGGACTGCTCTATGCACTGAAGGTGACCAGCCACTCCTGTACCGAAGAGGTCGGTGCCTAGGAAGGGCACGTCAGCTAACTTGTGCTGAGTATCCGCCGGGAAGAAGGATAGCCTCAGCCAGGCCCTGCGGCGAGTGGCCACTGCAGCTGCTAAGGATCGGGCACAGGAATCTCCAATGTCCAGGGCCGTCTGGAGCTGCTGTTTTGCAACAGCATGGACCTGCTTTACAGTGGTCTGCATGTCCACTGGAAGACGAGGGAGAACTTCATCTAATGACCCTAAAAGGGCATGAGAGAAGTGTGCCATGATCACAGCCGAACTGGCCTGACGAAGGCCTAAGGAGGAGGCTGCATAGACCTTCCGAGCAGAATGATCCATATTCTTGGACTCCTTGTCCGAGGGGGCGGTCAATGTCAGCTGAGCTACCAGTGTGTCTGAACACAGAAGCTGTCACAAGGCTTTCGGCCGGGGGATGCTCTGTGAACCCTGCCAGGGACCCCATAGGCACCATGTACTTGCAGGCCATGTGGGCAGACGGAGCTGGGCAGGAAGCAGGACACTGCCAGAGCTCAAGGGCTGGGCCAACAATGGCTTCAGCCACTGGAAAGGCCTCCTTTGGGGTATCCCTCCTTTTGAGGATATCCGTAAGGGGGTATTCCAACTTCTTTTGGATGGGTTCCAAGGGCATTCCGGTAGATTCAGAAATCAGGCGGAGGATGCCCTGAAAGGAGGAAGGGCCTTCCTCCAACCCCACCACTGAAGACTCGTCATCCCCTGGATGCGAGTGCAAACCAGTGGCATCTGAGTCCGAAGAGTCGGGATACAATGGTCTCCCGCCTAGGTCACCCTCAATGCACCGAGGGCGATCGGGGACAACAGTGATGGACAGACGACGGGGAAGTCCGGTGTCTGTCCGGTCCTCTTTTGAGGGAGCCCTGGTGGGAGACCAAAATAGCCAATTGAATACGTGCCAAATCCTCCCACAGGAGGGGAACCAAGCCTTCCGTTCCGGAGGGGTCGGCATCGGCCTGGAAGGTGGGGGCCAAGTAATGGCCAGTGCTGCTGGTGGAGCTGGCTTTTGACTGGTCAGAATCAGCTGTTGCCACATGAGCTCCTCATAACGTCGACGGAGTTTCCGTCGAATTCTCTCCTCGTTAGAGGAGGATGAGGATCAATAGCGATGCCTCTTTCTAGAGTGTCTGTGACTTTTCTTCAGTTTTTCGACTGAAGGGGTCCTGGTCCTTGATCAAGACCGACGGGGTCAGCTCTTTCGATCGGAAGACGCTGGGGTTGAAGAAAACCGAGATTCCGGCACCTTTCCCTCGATCAGGACACCCAAGGGCTGGGTCTCCTCATCAGGGAAGGAAAGGACAGGCGTCCTGTCTAAGGAATCGTCGACCAGAGTCGGCGACAAAGGCTCAATTGGGTCGAGAGTGATCTCGGCCAGTTCAGCCATTTCCCCGGTCTCGGTGCCTTGGCCGGATGGAAGATCCGAAAAACCGGTGGCCGAGGAAGCGATCTTGACCGAAGTCGAGACCGCATGCTCCTGGGACTCGGACTTCTCTCGGTCCCAGGAATGTCTCCTTCTGGAGGAAGAAGACTTGGCACCTTCTCTCTCTTCTGAGGGCGGGAGGAATGCGAGCCCGAGGATGCCTCGTCCCTGTTGGGGAGAGACTGGCACAACTCCCGAAAGGAACTAGAAAGGTAGAGCCAAGGTTGAAAGGTATGAAAAAGCTTCGACTGGCCGAAGTTTGAGTAGCTTCCTCCTCGAAAGCCGCCATCTGCTCCAGCTGTTCGGCGGATCCCATGGCCACAGAAACCACCCCACCTTTCCTCCTTCGACTTCACCGGTGGATTGTGAAGTTCTGGTCTCCCCAATTTTAGGCACATCTTGCAGTCATCCAGAAAGTTGGGATGGAAGACCAAGCAGATGGTGCAAGCAGTGGTGTCATGTACGACACCCAAGCAGTAGACTCACGAGAGGTGGGGATCGGTGCTTGACATTTTCTGGCCACAGGGACAGCAGCAAAATCCAGGGGATGGTTTGTCCTCCATGTCCGATGCACTAGGATCAGAGTCATAAACTCTGATGAGTTTTAAAGAAATTGGCAGTGAAAACCGACGTTGAGAATCCAGAGCCTACGAACTGCTAAGGTAGCACGAGGGAACTTGAATCTTCCAGCGGAAAGGAAGATCTGGCGTTATGGGGCAGAGCCGAGGTATTTACCACCCGGGTGGGTGGGAGCAGCCAGCTTGAAGATTTCCAGCCAGATTTAAAGGGGAAAGCGTCATGCTGGAGAGTGTGGATGAACAACATATCCACGCTCCTAGAAAACTCGATTATATTAATTACGTCTATGGCAATGAAAGCTAAAAGGCAAATATTAATGAAATGGAGGCAGAAACATCCACCCTCGATATCTGAATGGGTGGCAGGAGTTTATAAAACAGCATCTTGACTTAAAGTTCATTATGCTAATAGAGACCTAGTGGCAACATTTGATAATATCTGGAAACCCTGGTTTAAACATTTTAGTAATAAAACATAAAAGCAGTTGGTTTAAAATATAAATTTTGAATATATATCTTACATTAATTTATTCAGGTTCATGCTGGTAATGACAGTTGTTAGGTATCATGGCAGAGATATAATTATATATTAATGAATATTTATGTAGTGGTTCTTAGTAATTTTTCCAAAAATTAAATATAGTAGTTATATTAGGTATTCCTTTTAATACAGTAGTATTGTTACACTTAATAAGATATATACATTCATTATTAGGTCTTTATTACAGATTAAAGTAGGTCTTTGATGAATTTATCAGGTGTCACTCTTTCTATATTTGAAGAGAAGTTGTAATTAGTTGGGGATGTGATGACTTGTTACAAGTGGGTTGGAATTTTATTATTACTACCTAGGTTTTATATTTCTCTTATGCATGTATTCACATTTTTATATGACTGTTTTTTGTGTGTGTATTTATTATCTGCATTTGAATATTTATAGTCTGAGTGCTCTGTGTTGTCTCTTTGAAGTTCTACTGTTTGTTGATTGAAAAACTCAATAAAGAGACATAAAAAAAAAAAAAAAAGATTCTGCAGATGAGGCATTGTCCCTTCCTCCAGATTGTAACCCCGGAGAAGGTCGCTCCGCAGATCCCCACAACTGACTACCCCCCCCCCCCACACACTGTACCTCATCGCTGAAGGGAAAGATTTTAAAGCAGGACGCTTTTCAGTGTCTCTGCCCATTTTAAACTGATTTCACCATATGCAAAGTCTCCCAAATGAGAGAGCATTGACTGCTTTAATTTTAGTGCTGAAAACTGTAGGGGCAGACTCAAGAGTGTGGAACACTTCCGCATTCCAGGCTATAAAATCACGCTCGCAGTGAGCGGTGCAGTCTGAAGGAAAAGGTTTCAAGGCATGATGCTTTTCAGTGTCTCTGTTCATTGTAAACAGATTTCACCATATGTAAAGTCTCCCGAATGAGGGAGCACTGAATGCTTTAGTTTTAGTGTTGAAAACCGCAGGGGCAAACTCGAGAATGTGGAGCATTTCTGCATTCCAGGCTACATGAGCAAGTGCTCCTGGACGCGATCCAGGAGGGTCTCCTGACACAGTTGGTTACTGTAACTACTAGGTTAAAGAACACTTTAGACCTGGTATTGTCGAATGGGGAAGCAGTGAGGGAATTAAAGGTAGAGGACCCACTAGCCGACAGCGATCACCAAACGGTGTAGTTTAATATCACGATGTGCAGGTAGCCAGAGAAATCAGTTACTCAGGTGGTAAACTTCAGGGGGGCGGACTTTGGGAGCATGCAGGAAGTACTAAAAGGGAAACTTGAGGGCATAAGGCAGGAGATGGACATGGAGCAGAAATGGGATATTAGTAAACAGTGGGTTACAGAGGCAACAGAAGCCTGCACCAAGGCACAGAGTAAGAGGAGCAGAGCAGAAAACCATGCTGGCTGAACAGCGAGGCTGTGGAGGTGGTGAGGGCAAAACAAGTGGCACACCAGAGGTTTAGGAGGACAGGCAAGGAAGTGGACAGGGAGGAATTTGCAAGATGATCCAAGGAGGTGACCAGAAAAGTGAGAGAAGCCAAGACCCAGAGGGAGATGAGATTAGCACATGGAATTAATGGGGGAGGAAGACTTTTTCAGATACATCAGGGAGAAAAGGAAGTGCAAGGAGACAATAGTGAGGATAAAAAGGGGTGGGGAGTAGATGGAAAAGGGGGAGGAGCAGGCAAAAGCACTAAATGAATACTTTTGCTCAGTGTTAATGGAAGAAAGGGGGGGGACTGCTATCAGCATGGGCTAGGAGGGTGGGGACAGGGGGAGAGGAGGTGACAGATGGAAGAATTGAGGCAAGTAGAGTCCTAGAGGGACTGAGGGCCCTGAAGGTAGACAAAGCACCAGGGCCAGATAGCATCCACCCCAGGGTGCTGAGGGAGATGGTGTTGGTGGAGCCACTGGCAGATCTGTAGAGCACCTCACTGGAGTTGGGATGTGTGCCACTGGACTGGAGGATGGCACATGTAGTACCATTACACAAGAGAGGGCCAAGGGATGAACCAGGTAATTATCATCCAGTAAGTCTCACCTCCATAGTGTGCAAACTCATGGAAACGATACTAAAGGAAAGACTGGTGTCGTACCTGGAGGACAATGGCCTCCAGGATGTGAGGCAGCATGGGTTTGTTTCAGGGAAGTCTTGTCAAACCAACCGCATACAATATTATGACTGGGTGAAAGGTGAAATGGATAAGGGTCATGCAGTGGATGTTTTTTACTTGGACTTCAGCAAGGCCTTCGATTCAGTGCCTCATGGGTGGCTTAGGGGGAAGCTAACTGGTATAGGGGTAGGGGCAAAAATGATAAACTGGATTACAAGCTGGCTGAGTGGCAGGCTGCAACGGGTGGTGGTGAGAGGAGAGCTCTCAACTCCAAGGCCGGTGACGAGTGGGATGCCACAGAGCTCTGTGTTGGGCCAGTATTGTTTGGGCTTTTCATATCAGACATTGCACATGGGGTGGTGAGCAAGGTAAGTCTGTTCGCTGACGACACCAAAATTGAAGCAGTGATGGATGGAGAGAAGGGATGGAATCAGCTGCAGGGGGACCTACACAAGCTAGAGGAGTGATCAGAGAGGAGGCAGCTGGGGTTCAATGCAAAGAAGTGTAAGGTTATGCACTTTGGGGTGAAGAACCCAAGGAGAGAATAGTGGCTGGGGGGATTAACTGGGGATCACTGAGAAGGAGAAGGACCTAGGGGTAATGATAATAGGGACCATGAACAACACCGCCCAGTGCAGGAGAGTGGCTGCAAAAGCAAACAAAATGCTGGGGTACATAGTGAGGGGGTATTCGTCCAGGCGAAGAGAGGTGATCTTGCCCGTCTACAGATTAGTGGTAAGGCCGTACTTAGAGTACTGGGTGCAGTTTTGGATGTCATACTTAAAGCATGATATCAGGCTACTGGAGGGGGTGCAGAGGAGGGCACAAAGATGATATATGGAATGGATGGGAGAGACTATGACAGCAGGCTGGGAGACCTGAATATGTACACCCTAGAGGATAGAAGGGATGGGGGAACATGATAGAGACATTCAAGTATCTGAGGGGAATCAATAAGGATGGGGCAGATGGGGTATTTAGGTTAAGGAGGGGGAGACACCAGGGGCACAGGCTAAGAATGGGGGTGATTCAGGAAGGAAATGGGGAGACACTTACAGAGAGGGTGGTAGCAAAATGGAACACCCTACAAGAATGGGTGGTATCATGTAAATCTGTGAACAGCTTCAAAAGGGCATGGGACAGGGAAGAGGGGAGCGTGAGGTTGGGGGAGGTGGGGGTGGCAGTGGGATGACAAAGGGGAGTGGGTGGGGCAGCTGCAAACTAGGGGTGTTGGCTACACACTCGAGCAGGCTTAGATAGACCGGGTGGTCTGTTTCTGCTGGCACATTCGTATGTTCATATATAATCACGCTCACAGTGAGTGGTGCAATCTGAAGGGAAAGGTTTCTAGGCAGGATGCTTTTCAGTGTGTCTGCTCATTTTAAACTGATTTCACCATATTTAAAGTCTCCTGAATGAAGGAGCATTGAATGCTTTAATTTTAGTGCTGAAAACCACAGGGGCAGACTCGAGAGTGTGGAGCATTTCTGAATTCCAGGTTATAAAATCACTCTTGGAGTGAGCACGTGCGGACAAGCACGCAGAGATGTGCACAGACACGTGTCTGCCAGGACAGAGGGATCAGGGCAGAGTACTTTAAACATATGAACAGTACTGAAAGAGATCCTAGCTACATGAGGATTAGAACTGACTATAAATTCAGTAAAGGTAACAGTAGCTTGTAAATTGATTATTTGCGGAGGCACTGTATTAATACTGCACTATTACATGTACTGAAGGTCCAACTTGTGCTGCCAATATTTATTAACACCATTTGAATTTGACTGGAGCCCTGCTTCCTCATGTTTAGTAAGCAGGTAGAGAGTTCGGATTACCAAACTACAGGGCCAGTAGTTGTAAAACAAACTTGTAGTTGCTCCTATTCGAAGTGCCACTCTGCACTCAGAATAACTTTGCATGAGGGGATTATCAAGTTATTTTAAAAAGACCTCTCTTTAGGACATTTGTGCATAATAGCAGTGCAAAATGGTAGTACCTTGAGTTATTTCTGACATCCCAGGAATGAGAGGTCAGAGCTGCATAGAGACACCGCTGCACACTCGGTGCAGTTTGGAGAAGCCTTGCGTGCTGCCAGACACTTCTAGTTTGTTTTTTAAAGGCAGACTATTAGTGTGGTGTACAGAAAAGTAACTTAGTACAGCAAATAATTTGATTTTAATTGCACCGAGCACTGGAAGTAGGCGCTGACATCATTTCCGGTCCGGTGCTTTTAAAGCCAGATCCTCCTAGCAACTGGGGGTGAGCGCAGGGCAGAGGCTGGCAAAGGGCCATCCTCTAGGCAGGTAACAAACAGTGTGTGTTTCACAAAGTATATTGAGAAAGCAAGGTTAAGGGAAAATAATGGCACCACCAGTGGATCTCTCTGAGGAATTATTGCAGATTATGTGTAAATAAGACATGCTTGTTCGCGGCCTCAAATGTAAAATGTATGCAGAAACCACTCCTATAAGTCATACCAAAGCATTTACTTGTACGAAACTAGGAGCAGATTTATCCTGGACTCCCTTCAGGGTGCCTTCCTCAAGCAACTGGTCATGGAACCAACTCAGCAGAAGGCAATACTGGACCTTGTGCTCACAAACAGGGACAGTGTGATGGGGGTAACAGCGGGGGAGCACCTGGGAAACAGTGACCACCAGTCATTGTGGTTTGAAATCACAGAAGGAGCAGAACCAAACCACACAAAAACATTTATCCTGGATTTTAGGGGGGCAGACTTTGGGAAAATGGGGAGATACTTGAAAGAGGCATTAAGGGGAATGGGACATGAATCAAGGGTTGAGGAACAGTGGGCAGTATTTAAAATGGGGATTACAAGAGCAACAGAATTTTGCATTAAGCAGGTTAGCAAGGGGAAAATGAAAAGAGGAGGCCATTATGGTTTTCCAAGGAGGTAGTGGAGAAAGTGAAAGCCAAAAAGATTGCATTCAGGCAATACAAAAAGACACAGGCAGAAGGGGATAGGGAAAAGTACCAGGAGAAGCAAAGAGAGGCAGGGAGGTCAGTAAGGGAAGCCAAAGCTCAGACAGAAAAGCACATTGCAAAATCAGTGGGTAGAGGGGACAAAACATTTTACAGGTACATAAGTGAAAAAAGAAAGGCAAAGGGAGGGATAGTGAAACTGAAGGGGGAGGATGGGGACGCGTGGAGGATGACAACAGTAAAGCTGACATATTGAATAGGTATTTCTGCTCAGTCTTTACTGAGGAAGAGGACGGCAATGGGCCTGAAGGGAGTACAAGGGGTTGGAATGATACAGAAATGGACACAAGTCCCTTTACACGAGAAAGGGTCCTGAAGGAACTGGAAGGAATAAGAGTTGATAAAGCAATGGGGCCAGAGTGGGGTGTACTCCAGGGTCCTTAAAGAACTAAGAGAGGTGGTGGCTGAACCTCTGGCAATCCTGTTTAGCTGATCACTGGAAACAGGGGAGGTACCCAAAGACTGGAGGACAGCAGATGTAGTCCCCTTATACAAAAGTGAGAAGAAAGAGGAAACGGGGAAACTACAAACCAGTCAGCCTCACCTTGGTGGTAGGGAATCTCATGGAAGCACTACTGAAGGAGAGATTGGTGGAACATCTGGTTGTCAATGGACTACAGGACCCAAGACAGCATGGTTTCACCAGGGGAGGTCATGTCACACCAACCTCATTGAATTTTTTGACTGGGTGACTAGGGGTGTGGATCACGGGAGGGCAGTGGACATGGCCTATCTGGACTTCAGCAAGGCCTTTGACACTGTGCCACATGGAAGACTATTACACAGACTAGGGAATATGGGTGTAGGCAGGACAGTAGTGTGGTGGGTAGGTAACTGGCTGGGCGGCAGGACACAGAGGGGGATGGTAAATGGATGTCACTCCACAGAGGGAAAAGTGACCAGTGGGGTACCACAGGGATCAGTGCTAGGACCAGTCCTATTCAACATCTTCATCAGTGACATTACGCAGGACCTAGAAGGCAGAATTTCCCTTGTTTGCTGATGACACAAAGCTCTGTAACAGAGTAGACACACCAGAGGGTGTAGACAGAATGAGAACGGACCTGCAGAAACTTGAAGAATGGTCAGGGGTTTGGCAGTTGAAATTCAATGCAAAGAAGTGCAAGATAATGCTTATGGGGCACAAATACCCTGGCACAATATATCAGTTGGGGGGTGAGGATATAGCATGCACCAAGAAGGAAAGGGATCGTGGGGTTATCATCTGGACCAGGACATGGAGCCCACCGACTGACACATACATGTGAACTCTACGCCCAATCAGGATGGCTTCAACTCGCAAATTGAATTAAGTGCCTAACCTGTCTGATGGAGAAAAAAAACTATCTTGGGCATTACCCCACCTAGTGTCCAAGTCCTTCTGAGCCCAATCTCCAATCTACGTAAAACCAGAGGGTCGGAACAACAGCTCCTACAAGTTCCTCAATGCCGCACATCACTGGGTCAAAGATTCTTTGTGCACCATACTCCCACCTGAATAAATGCCCTCAGCACTGATATTACTTACTCCTCTTCACTGGGCATTTTCAGATTCAGACTACATCTTCATCTCACTTCCTCCAGCTCCTGTGACTGCCTCTCCTAACTTCCTTCTTCCCCTGCTGCCCACCTCCCCTCTTCTTGTTCCCTGACAATGCTGTGAATCTGCTCTAGCTGCTCATCGGCTGCTGCCCCCCACTCCCCCAACCCCTCCTTCCCAACTCCTTATAGATCTCTTGAACTTATCCAAAACCTAGGTGTTTCCTTACTTTATTTCAGCAATTCAACATTCTGAACAATGAATAATGTTATTTAATCTCCGTCTTTTATGTTGTTTTCTTTTGCCTATGTATGGACCGATGTAGCTTAGCCTATACTGCTTGTACTGTCTTGACGTGGAACCTTTGTAAAAGAGCCTTGGCTCGAAGGTATCTGTAATCCTAGATTTCAATAAATAAAAATCTCTGATGACCTCAAGGTAGGGAAACAGTGTGACAAGGCAGCAGGTAAAGCAAATAGGATGCTGGGACGTATAGGCAGGGGCATCACCAGCAGGAAAAGGGAGGTCATAATTCCGCTATACAAGACCCTAGCGAGGCCCCACCTGGAGTACAGTGTACAGTTCTGGAGACCTTACCTATTTAAGGACATAGACAGGGTACAGAAGGTTCAGAGGAGGGCAACAAAGATGGTACATGGATTGCATCACCAGTCCTATGAGGACAGGTTGAAGGAGTTGAATATGTACTCCCTGGAGGAGAGGAGGGAGAGAGGGGATATGATAGAGACATACGAGTATCTTACAGGGAGGAACAGGGTGCAGGAATACACTATTTTTAAGCAAAAAAGATGGTCCAGGACTAGAGGGCATGGGATGAAGTTGGAGGGAGGACAATTCAGAGGAAACGTGAGGAAGAATTTCTTCACAGAACAGGTGGTGGACAAGTGGAACACCCTGCCAGAGGAAGTGGTGGGGCTGAAACAATCATGGGATTTAAGAATGCATGGGATAGACATAAAGGAATTCTGGAGGTCAGGGGTAAGGGGCAACAGACTTCTAGGAAAACATAAACTGAACTTACAAGCTCAAATGGGCAGACTGGGTGGGCTGTAGGCCCTTATCTGCAGACATTGTCTATGTATCTATGTAACATGGCATAAAAAGTAAAAGGAAAGTAAGCAGCAGATAGGTGCAAACACACCATGTGGTACACCAGCAACCATGGTCTAATATTGTAGTAGATCATGGTAGCGAGTGGGTGTGTGCAAAAATAATTATGCCATGGTTTGCATGCTGCTGGTGCTCAACAGCGTTGGCGAGGAGCGAGCACCATGTATACACTGCAGCATAGCAAGTGCTCTGTTCCCTCACCTCCTAGTGGCAGCCAAGTAACCCATGTAACACAACTGACATGGCAGAGGTAGAGTAGCAAACAGAAATAGTAAAAGAAACATGTAAACAGTAGCAGAGGAGCGCGGGTGAGAAAACAAATATCACCAGAAGGAATTGCAGACAGAGGAGTCTGTGTCAGTAGAACACTGGTCAGAACACAAGAGAATCACTGCAATAATGTAAAGACACGAAGTATGAGATCGCTGTAATCAGTGAAATAGTGTCAGGTGCATGAAAAGTGTTCGCGTGGCATAGCTGTAGCACGCTCTGTATGGCAGCATGCAAATCTGGAGAAATACCCAGAGTGCAGCAGCACAGAACAGCAGAAATGTTAGACAATGGAGCTGAAAGAAACAAAGGAAAAAAGACACATACAAAGAAAATTACATACAGCGAGCAATGTGAATCTCCGGGCTGCATATTTTACCCAGTTCCTGTATAGGTACAGAAAAGCACATCAGTATATTAATACATGACAAATCTTCAACATGCATGTGCACGTTTTGAAGTGCATAGAAGCTTATAAACAGACAGAAAAGTGATAGTCTGACTGCAGTTTGTTATTCATAATATTGTTGTCTAATAATAATAATAGAGAGTAACCTCCTAAATTGCTAGCCATGTTACAAGTGGATTAAGCCACTCGAAAGGATGGGTATACAGTGGAATTAATCCATGGTTGGTTGGACGCACTCGGCCTTCGGTCTCACGCCCCAACCACAACAATGATGTTTTGCTCTGAACAAAGGAGGAAATAAACACTAAAATCAGAATTCTAAAAAATGTGGTGCCCAGTCCTTGATAACATAACCCCGCAGATTCTTATAATACTGCAAGATGGTATTTGTTGGCCACTACAAATATTGTACAATAAAATTTTGAGTACTGGAGAAGTCCCAACTGACTGGAGAACTGCCATAATCATCCCAATTCATAAACAAGCATTTGTCAATGCTGAATGTTGATTGCTTTGCTCCACTGAGCTTGCTCACTCCCCCTCTGTCACTCGCTCATTCTGTTTCTCCTGGCGCTGCAGGCTGCGCTTTTGTACTGGGCTCCTGCCTGCATTGGTGCCTTTATCTGTCCACAAAGAAATCTGCAGCAGTCCCAACAGAGCTCCATTGAGCTCGTTCACTACCCCTCTCTCACTCGCTCATTCCGTTTCTGCCGGCTCTGCAGGCTGCCCTTTTGTACTGGGCTCCTGCCTGCGCTGCTGCCTTTTTCTGCCCACAAAGAAATCCGCAGCAGTAACGATAGAGCTCAGTTGAGTTCGCTCACTCCCCCTCTCTCAGTCACTTGTTCTGTTTCTCCCGCCGCTGCAGGCTGCCCTTTTGTACTGGGCCCCTGCCTGCATTGCTGCCTTTTTTTGCCCACAAAGAAATCCGTAGCAGTCCTAACAGAGCTCTGTTGAGCTCACTCACTCCCTCACCCTCCCTCACTCGCTCATTCTGTTTCTCCTGGCGCTGCAGGCTGCGCTTTTGTACTGGGCTCCTGCCTGCATTGGTGCCTTTATCTGTCCACAAAGAAATCTGCAGCAGTCCCAACAGAGCTCCATTGAGCTCGTTCACTACCCCTCTCTCACTCGCTCATTCCGTTTCTGCCGGCTCTGCAGGCTGCCCTTGTACTGGGCTCCTGCCCGCGCTGCTGCCTTTTTCTGCCCACAAAGAACCGTGCAGCAGTAACGATAGAGCCCAGTTGAGTTCAGCTACCCCCTCTCTCTCAGTCACTTGTTCTGTTTCTCCCGCCGCTGCAGGCTGCCCTTTTGTACTGGGCCCCTGCCTGCATTGCTGCCTTTTTTTGCCCACAAAGAAATCCGTAGCAGTCCTAACAGAGCTCTGTTGAGCTCACTCACTCCCTCACCCTCCCTCACTCGCTCATTCTGTTTCTTCCGGCACTGCAGGCTGCCCTTTTGTACTGGACTCCTGCGTTGGGACCTGTTTCTGCCCAAAAAGAAATCCACTGCCGTACCGACAGAGTTCAGCTGAGCTCGGTCACTCCCCCCTCTCACTCGCTTGATCTTAATCTGTCCCAAACACTGATTTCCCACAGCGACCGTGCTATTCTGAAGCAGGAGCGCAAAAACATATTTTGGCCAGGATGTGAAAAATGACAGCTGTACTGTTCATAAGGAGGTGTGAATAAATGCAAGTGTTGAAAATCTGGCGTGAAAATATTACTGATTTGCAAAGTTACAAGGGTGTGTGGAAACTGCATAATGCACACTTGTAACACAGTCATTTTATGGACTTTCATCACAAAAATTTCAACATTGGCATTTTAGGACCTCTGCTCATGAACAGTGTCACTGTGGTTTTCTTAATGTGTCCCAAACACTGATTTCCCACAGCGACCACATTATTCTGCGCTGGAAGTGCGAAAACGCATTTCGGCCGGGATTTGAAAAATGATAGCTGTACTGTTCATAAGGAGGTGTGAGCATATCCAGTCATTGCTTTGTCTCCACTCCAGAGACCCTGCTGTAATACAGGACCACGGAGGACCCTGGGCGGGAGCTCACTCACTCCCCCTTGCTCACTCGCTCATTCTATTTCTCCAGACGCTGCAGGCTGCTCTTTTGCACTGTGCTCCTGTTTGCATTGGCGCCTTTTTCTGCCCAAAAAGAAATCCGCAGCAGTCCCGACACAGCTCCGTTGAGTTCACTCACTCCCCCTCTCTCGCTCACTCATTCTGTGTCTCTCCGTGCTGCAGGCTGCCCTTTTGTACTGGGCTCCTGCCTGTGTTGGCACCTTCTTCTACCCACAAAGTTCACAGCTGTCCTGACAGAGCTCCGTTGAGGTCACTCACTCCCCCTCTCTCACTCGCTCATTCTACTTCTGGTGCTGCAGGCTGCTGTTTTGCACTGGGCTCCTGCCTCCATTGGTGCCTTTTTCTGCCCACAAAGAAATCTGCAGCAGTCCCAACAGAGCTCCATTGAGCTCGCTCACTACCCCTCCCTCACTTGCTCTCTCTTTCTGTTTCTCCCAGTGCTGCAGGCTGCCCTTTTGTACTGGGCTCCTGCGTTGTGGCCATTTTCTGCCCACAAAGAAATCCGCAGCAGTCCCGATAGAGCTCAGTTGAGCTCGGTCACTCCTCCGATCTTAATCTGTCCCAAACACTGATTTCCCCACAGTGACCGTGCTATTCTGCGGCAGGAGTGCAAAAACATATTTTGGCCAGGATGTGAAAAATGACAGCTGTACCGTTCATAAGGAGGTTGAAAAAATGCCAGTGTTGAAAATGTGGCATGAAAATATTACAAATTTGCTAAGTTACAAGGGTGTGTGGAAACAGTTCAACGCACGCTTGTAACACAGTCATTTTATGGAGTTTCGTCACCAAATTTTCAACATAGGGATTTTAGGACCTCTGCTCATGAACAGTGTCACTGTCATTTTCTTAATCTGTCCTGAACACTGATTTTCTACAGCGACCCCGCTATTCTGCGCCGGAAGTGCAAAAACACATTTTGGCCAGGATATGAAAAATTACAGCTATACTGTTCACAAGGAGGTGTGAAAAAAAATGTCAATGTTGAAAATATGGCATGAAAGTATTGCAAATTCACGAAGTTGTGAGCCTGTGTACCAAATGGGCACTGCAAGCTCGTAAAACAGTCATTTTTTGGATTTTTTCCACCAAATTTGCAACATAGACTTTTTGAGAGCCCACCTCATGAACACTAGCACTGTCATTTCATTAATCAGTCCTGAAAGGTGATTCCACGCAGTGACTGCAAAATCATTTTTCGGGGGTGAATAACGCCATTACAGTGGCAGAATTCATGAGGAGGGGCCCAAAAACCCCAGGTTGAAAATTTGGTGCCAAAATTCCCCAAAATGCCTGAGATATGCACCAAAGTTGCAAAAACCCTATTTATGCCATTATACAGCTTACAGGCATTTCTTCAGTTTGTGGTCAGCTTTGAAGAGTGCAGACGTGCTCCTGGTACACCGAAGATCATCGTGCCAGACTCCACAGGTAAGTAAGAGGTGAGGGGAGTGTGTGGGGATGTAGGATGCGCAAAGGATGGGTGCAGGTTGTGGGAGGGGGCAGGAAGACCGCAAGGAACCATTTTCTTTTTTGACAGGTTAAAAAAAAAAAAATCATGGGAAGTTTTTTTCTTTACAGGGCCATTTGGCACACTAGGGTGGGCTCCCAGCATGCCAACAGAGTGTTTTTTTTGGGGCAGCTATAGCCGATGAGGGATTGGGCACCCCTGTGACACAAAGGGGGTGCAAGAGCGAGGAGATTGGAACTCGGGCACAACTGTACTGCATGTTTGGGGGGATTATGCCGACAGGGAGTGGGCTTCCCAGTCAGAAAATGAAACTGGGAAGGGGGACATAATGCTGACAGGAGTGGGCTCCCCCATTGGCAACATGAACGTCAGGGCACTGAAGCCTACAGGGATTGAAGCCCCCATCAGCAAACAAACATGGTGGGAGGCACATGCTGCTGAGGGGGATTGGGTACTCCCTCAGCAGTGAGGGTGCTTAATACTGTTTGAGAACATGGCGGCAAGCCACCATATCATATCATGACAGAATTAAAAAACTGGGTTTATATTCCCTAGAGGACAGACGAAAGCGGGGTGATCTACTATCATACTACGATTTTATAAAGGATCTGATACTCAGTAGGGAACTAGATATTGCTATAAGACAGTCAAACTACAACACAAGGGGGCATCCATTACAGGTCCAGGGTGTCCGTTTTAGAACAAAAAAAGGAAGTGTTTTTTCATCGAAACAGTGATGAATGCATGGAATAGTTTACCAGCAAGCTTGGTACTAAGAAAGAAGCCTTTAAATGAGGTCTTGACAAATTAACGTTGGAAGGCAGGACAATAAATTATTACCACCCTATATAGGAGCACATATGGGCCTATGCCTCTTACAGCTCCTTTTTACATTAGTGACATTAGTGATTAGTGACATCTCCATACTGATCCTATGATAACCCTAAACTGTTGTTAATAACTTGCTTTCCTCTCTCTATCTAGTACCCTTAGACAAGAACCAACAATATCTACCTTATATATGGAGTTCTGTTATATGTGGAGTTCTTCTTACACCTCACTTACAGTACCTACTCCTCTAACCTCGGTTAATTCAAACGCTAAAACAAATTACAAGTAACATTTTCATGCTATCATGCCATTGTATAAATATCTTTATACCACAATGACAAGATAAAAGTAATATCTTGGATGAGGACAATACTTACAGCAAGATATCAAAACTATGTTGCTACAAGTGCCGTCATACTAGATACCTTGACATTCCATCACAATGGAATACTGTACTAACCAGAGAAATGGAAGTTATACAGTTACCGTAACTGTTGATCTTCCAGAATATCTTCACCATTGATTACCATTTATAGGTCTGGGCTGGAGACACTAGGACCCCATGGGAGCAAACCTTTTGGCCAGGGAACTGGCAACGGCTACTGAGCACGGTGCCTGTGCACCGTCCATGTGGTGCCTTATGCTAGCCAATAACCATTGCTCGCACCCTCACCAAACTCAGTTCTTATCGCCAGGACAGAAACAAATTGGGGAAAAATAAACAGATGACTAAAGAGATTCCCTAGCCCAAAAGGGCAGGCAAAGGATGTAAGACAAAATAAACAATGAAAAAATCTGATTGCCAGTCTCTAGGTAGAAAGAAGGGCACACTAAGTGGCACAAAGCGGTAACTGGATATGGAACCAGAGCCTCAACATTACTAGCCAGAATGTAGATGAGTAGGGCGGCTAAGGCAACAGCCCTGAGGCACATGGCTCCGGTATGTAAATTAAGAATAGTATGGCCAAAAGTTGGGATTTCCTTGCAACTGAGATGGCACCAGTGGGTCTAAGACAGAAATGAACCACACAAATTCCTAAAATGCGGCCTCATACTACCAGATACAGAACTAACTGAAAAACAGTTAATTGTGTCCTTTTTCTTCCACCAGTGGTACAAGGAAATGGGTTTCTGGTGCATGTGGGGTTGCAGGGCTGAAATGCCCACGGGAGTCAAGAGATGTGTCTGTCTCCCCAGTTACCCCTGAAGTAGTGGTCTATAAGTTCAGCTGGCAAGGAAGAGAAAATGCATACCAACCAATGAAAGAATAACCTGGCATACCCAGAAGAAATAAAAACATCAGAAGAAAGTGACCTGCTTCTCCTACAACAACAGAGATGTACCCTGTGTAAAGGCTAGTACAGTAGAAGCCACTTAGAAGGGATACAGACAAGCAGGACATCTGCTTTACTGGGACATTCCACTGGGCACTGATTAGGTGGCTATTCATTCTTATGAGACCAACTGATGCTTAAATTGGACAGGGTAGCCATTTAATTGGGATGATTTTGTCCCTCTAATCCCATTTAGCTGCTTGTTCTCACCCTGCTAAACTGCCTGGCTGAATGGTTCCACTAACCAGTCTACTAGTCAGTTCTCCTATAGTCACATGAGCTGCCACTTACCACCAGTTTATCAGGTATCCCATCAGATCAGCTGATGTAATTCCCCATCCTTGAATCATGCTATATTGCACAGCTCCCAGCTTTACCTCCCTCAAGCATTGTTACCTCTCACAAAACGGAGCTGAAAAAAGCATAGGTACTTCTCTGTCGGTACTGAAAGTAAAAGTGGCAAGCACACTGCCTCCCATAAGGTAGGAAGAAATAGGCTGTTGGTTAACTAGGATCTGCAGCTTATCCAGTAGGTAGGGAAATGGGCAGACTAGGTGGGCCAAGCAGTCCTTATCTGCTATCAAAGTCTATGTTTCACAAAAGAAACGGAGCTGAAATACAGTAAAGCACAATCTCTATCTTTATTTGGTCTGCCTGGGAAGTTTTGTAGAGTCTGTTGAAGCATAACATAAAGCACTGTTTTTACCTCTCCCAAGCTCCCCCAGTAACTGGACTGAATTCAGTAAGTTACAGTAAGTGTTTAAAACTAACTTTTTACAGTCTTTCTCCCACAGCAAGTCTGGAGCTGCTGAGCTAACACACTGTTTCCACTAGGCTTGTCTCCATTCCACCCCCCACCCCTGACTATAACCACTACAACCATTCACATAACTCTGAGACACAGAGAAAGGTAAACAACAGGAAAAAAAATATTTATTTTAGCTTATTTTACTCATTGGCAAATAAAAAAACTGTCAGTGGTACTGAGGGGTCACAGGAGGATCGTGGGAGCAGAAGCTGGGATAGTCTGGGTACAGAAAATCAGTCAGCCCTAAAAACAACCAGTGAAACTTGAACTTCTGGTAATTGAGACAGCTTCTTAACTGGGATGAAATGGCTTCCACCATGCTGTCCCAATTAATTGGCTTCTACTGTATAATTTAATCTATTCTAGTGCACAGCACCCCTGCACAGACAGTGCTGTTATCAAGTGGAGTTAGATTTGGATAGAACCCAGGTGCACAAGCTGCATTTAGCAGCTAATAAAGATAAACCCCATAGAACCCATAGAAAGGGATCTACCCCAATCTGGGAGAAGACGGGCAAGAAAATAAAAGAGAAGGCTAGCTACCTCCTCTTGCTTTTTTCATAGGGGTGGGTGTTGGTTGGTATAAGGGGGCCCTAAAAAGGGACACTCACTCCAGCTTTTGTATTTTTTAGGTGGGGATAGGAACCCAACAATGGGTCCCAAGCACACCCTTTTTTGACAAGCTACTCCACAGTGGGTGAGAAACTGGAGACAGACATGCAGCACTAGATGGTGCTGGCCAGCACAATCAGGGTGAGCTGCCCAGAGGCACTGTCTCTGCTCAAGTGGGGGATGGTGGGTAGGTATGGTAATCAATGGTGAAGATATTCTGGAAGATCAACAGTTACGTTAAGTATGCAATTTTCATATCTTCTAAGAATCAATCCTCATCACTGATTCCTTCTTATGGGTCAGAGTAATAAGCTTTCCCTTCATCCTGTAAGAGGAGCTGGCTCATCCTGAGTATACAAGATACCTCCAGCCCTCTGTGTGGGGAGAACACCAAAGGGCAGGGACTCCTCATAGGTCTTGCAAGACCTGAGACTGGTCAGGGCCAGTCAGGGACTTCTGTGGTACAGGAGCAGGAAGCTTCCCTGACAGTTCCAGGCTGACTCAAGGGAAGATGTGTGCTCCCTGAAAGGGTGAGTTAAGCCCCTTATGCCAGGCCAAAGGTGTCAGTCAGGAGAGGTGAAGCCATGACATCTGCCTGATGCAGACTGTGGTTCCTACCAGCTTAGAGGCCACCTCACCGGCATAGTAAAAAATGCCCTCAACTGGTGCTAAGCTATCTTCAGGCCCAGGAAGAAATTTTAATTATCTGCCTCAGTGTTTTAGTCTGGGACAATGCAGTTAAGAATGTGCTTAGCTGCACCCCTAGGTGATGGGTATAAGTTGCCATATGTTCCTGGTGTGCAAACATGCACATTAGTAAGCATGCAGAGGCAAAAGCCTTCCTTCCAAGAGCATCTGCTTGAGCAGAATCTGCTTCTAGAGGTCAGTCACATGTGAGGTATTGTGACCCATATGGAGTCTTCAGTACTTCAGGAGCTAATGAGGGGTAAGGTACATCGCCTTCACTCTGTGTGGGTGCACAATACTGCATGAGAAGGTCCCTGGGGATGGCTGGGTTGGAAAAAAGATGCCACCACAGTGCCCTGGATGCCTCCTCCAGGGTCCTAGGCCATGAAGGAATGACAACAGTGTCAATATTGGGAACCCTGAGGGGTCCCAATTGTAGGACTGCTGGATTGCGGCTTGTAAAAGCATGTAGATCAAGTGCCTGGAGCTTCTACACCTAGAATCACTGGTAAAAGGCGTACTCAATGGCAGATGGAAGGAAGACAGATGATTCATTGTGCTCTGAAAAGGACATCAATGGAGACCAGGTGCTGCCTCTGGGTATCGATGGTGCCAAGGAGCAGGGCCTGTACTGGGCCCTGTTAGCCTCCCTATGCCAGTTGTCTAAGGCACAACAAAAACCCAGTGTTAATTCCATGTTAATGGCCCCTTGGTGCCTATGAACAAGGGCATCTTTTCAATAAAACAGCAAGGCCCATCTAGTGAAGGTTGAGACTCCTGGTCTTGAGGGCCTCAGCCTGGGCTGTGGAACTGTGTAGAGGACCTCGCTTGAGGGAAGGGCCTAGCACATTCACCTGAAGAATGTCCCCCCCCTTATATCCAAGGAGTGACTCCATCAGTGCCTGTGTGGGAACCTCCAGGAGAGGAAACTGGAGCCATACTGGTCTCACAGGGTGACCTCAGTCCTCACTGGTGAGGGTGACGTCCAACAGCTTTGGAGAAGACTCCATCTCAGGGCCATGATCCAACTCTGATTCAGTGCTGCCTCTGGCACTTGGTTTAGGATCAGGGATGTCCACAGAGACAAGAGTTCCCTGTAGCCATGGCTGGCACCATCCTTGACCACTCACTTGGTGTTGACTTTGACATTGTGCTTGGTGCCATTACCCTCCCCAGTGTTGTGGGCACCACTGGAGTCGTAGACAAACTCTATCAACACCTTGCTTGGATATGGGCCATGATCAGCACCACTGCTGTTGCCGCCTCTATATTTGCAGTAAGTATTTCTAGAGTAGAGCCACAATAAATTGATTTTCTCACAGGATCTATAATAACAGGCTGGACCTTAATCTCTTCTGCATCTCTGCACCTGCTGTTGCCTTTCTGTTTGCTCACCTTCTGAACTTCTACTTTTCCCTCAGTGCTCTCCCTCAGGCCTGGAGATTACTAAGGTTCTGCCTCTGACCAAAGGGGGTTACCCCTCCTCCCCTTGCAACTTCTGGCCAATCTCACTCCTCTCTTCTCTAGCAAAGCTCCAGGAGGGCACAGTTTATACCAGGCTTTCTGACTTCCTCCACTCCTCTAATTTTCTTTCCCCTTCTCAGGCTGGTTTTAGGAAGAACAACTCTACTGTCTCCATCCTGCTGCATGTAACTGACGTTATCCTCTTCAGGATTGATCAGGGACTTATTACTGCAGCCATATTCATTGATCTGGCTAAAGGTTTGAACTTGGAGTACCCACTCATCCTAAACAAGCTGAGCTCTGCTGGCCTTTCAGCTCCCGCTTTTGACTGTGTGACAGGTTTGAACAAGGCCCTGTCCCATCTGTTATGCAAAAAGAGTTAAATGCAAGGATCTGTTCTATCCTCCCCTTTTCTGTCTTCTCTGTCTGGTTGCGCAACCAAATGTTCTTGTGAGACCTAGGAACTGATCACTCAGAAGGTCTCGTGATTCTTCGAGGCTTGCTACCTCTCTGCCTTCACTTGCTGTTTTTGTCTTTTCTTCACCCTTGTATATCTGCAGTTATAAGAATATATGTGAATCTTTGTGTAAAATTGTATGTGAAACTGGGATCCCTTTGTTTTAAAAATGTGTATAGTTGTACTGTTGACATGATTGCAAAAAGCTATTTGAAGCTCAAAGGGTTAAATTGAGATGCAGTTTGCAAACTCTCTGCAGAGCTGTGAACAAGAGGTCAGTTCTGGGTCACTATGTTTGGTTTGTTGCACCTGCAAAGAAACTGACGAGAACATTCTGTAAACTGACAAAAACTTTCTGTGAGAAGCAGGACTTCTCCTAACGAGGTTCCCTGGCAAAGACATATAAAAAGAGCAGTAATACTTTTGCTAGAGAGACAAGGAAAGTGAGAGACTGAGAGACTGAAACTTGGAATTAAGGGATACCCTCAGAAGGAGGGCTGTTTTCTCTGTTTGTTCTGCCTTTGTAAATAGTTATACTGAATATTATTCTTTATTTTGTTGTTATTGAGAAAAATAAAATGCTATTTGCGAATTTTACAACTGCTCCTGGTCATCCTGTGCTTTCTGACCTGTGCCTTGACAACAGACTGGTTCCATTCATACCTCATGAACCATCAACATATTGTACAAGTTAGTGGCATCCAGTCCCCCTGCCCCCTTCCCATCCTTACTGGGATCCTTCAAGGCTCCATCCTGGGTCCAGTCCTTTTCTTCATTTTCATAAATGACCTCCCTCAGTTTGTGCTGCTACACATATCCACATGTATGTGGACAACATGGTCATCTACACCTTAGGCCCATCTGTTTCTTCAGTGTAAGCTCCACTCCAAAAAGACTTCTACAACGTGCTGCACTGGTTCGAAGCCAACCAGCTCAGGGTCAACACCAAGAAAACTGTGCCTATCACCTTCAGCACCAGCCAGAAATTGGCAAGGCTCTCACCTTCTTCTGTATTCTCTACACTGGATGGTAGTCTTCTGGAGAGTGTCCCTGCCTTCAGCTATCTTGGAGTGTGGCTGGCTACCAAGCTCAATTTCTCTACCCACATTGATGATATCCATGTCAAACTTCACCTCAGATTTGGTGCCTTGTACCACAACAAGGAGTACACCCCCAGGTCCAACAGGAGTTAGTTACCAAAATGGTTCACCCCATCTTTGACTGCGCAAATGTATTCTATGTCTTTGCCCCATCCTCCTCACTTACCAGACTGGACACCCTCTATAATGCTTTCTGCCATTTCACCACCAGCTCTCCACCCTAGCACTCATCACTGTTCCCACTACTCCCCCCTTTCAGTCCTCCCTCTATCTTCACATCGCCAGTCCCACTTACTCTCCTTTATAGCCAAATACTGGTTTAGGTCCCCCCTTCCCTTCTACATTTCCTCAGTCCTCTCCCCTGTCCTATTCTCTTCATATTCTCTGCACTCCAGACACTCCCATACCTTCTCCACTCCCCATCCTCACTCCACCTCTGGGTAAGCTGCCTTCTCCTACCACCTCCCATCCCTCTGGAACATGCTGCCATCCTCCCTCCATCACTCCCCCCCACCTTCAGACATCTGCTAAGGCTTATTCTTGTTCCCCCTTGTACATGTCACTCCCCACCTGTGATGTGAAGATAGAGGGAGGACTGAGAGGGAGGAGCAGAGGACTTGACCAAGGCCACGTTTGTGGACTTGACCAAGGCATTCAACTTAGTGGACCATGAACTTATGGTTGAAAGATTGAAAGAGTTGGGGGGTAGGCTACTTGGTTCTAGGCTGGTTCAAAAGTTACTTGACAGAGAGATTCCAAATGGTTACCGGGAGATATGGGGGTAGTATGTCAGGAAAAGCTAAGGTCAAATGTGGAGTCCCATTAGGCTCCATATTAGGACCAATCTTATTTTCCATATTTTTTGACTCTGTATGATCTGTAATATATGATGGTCACCTTATACTTTATACGAACAACACTGTGATTTATTTACAGGAGCTATCATTATCAAAAATAACTACAACATTAACAGGTGAATTAAATAAAGCACAACATGGCTAACTCAAAATAAATTGCTTTTAAATAAACAAAAAACTAAACTAATGCTTTTGGTACATGGACCAGATTGAGGGACAAGAGTAACTGCTTACATGCAATGTCCTCTGATGGTACTGTCTACGAGACAGTGGAAAGTATAAAATATCTGGGGGTTACTTTAGACCCAACTTTGAAGCATGTTTTACATACACAAATCTTGACTACAAAAATTCATGCTAAATTGGCTTTGTTATGCAGACTTCGTGCTTTTATGATTGATAACACTAGATTCGCAATTGTAAAACAAGGGTTGCTGCCAATAATCAATTATGCATTAGCTGGGTAGTTAATAATGCTCCTGTGAGTACTTTTTAAATTTTTTTTATTTAAACATTTGATAACCGGGAAAAGCACAGTGAGCCAAGGCTCATTTCCAGGTGCGACCCAAGGACTTTGTAATGGAAGTCTATATTATTAAATACCTTTAGGAACTCTTAAAAAATAAGAACCTCCTTCACCACCTCGGGTGCTCAATCCTGCCCTCCACCCCCCAAGGGTAGGTATAGTTGCATGTTCGTTGTCTGCCATATGACATCTTCCTATCCCCGCATTTCTAAACCCATCCCAAAGCAGAAAATGGGTGCCCCTTACTTAATGCTTCAACTGCCCATCCTACTGACTGTACTAAGCATAGTAGGTAACAGCGCGGCGCAGCAAAGCAAACTAAACACACCAGCTCAGCAATCCAACCAAAACAGCTCGGTATTATATATACATATATATCTATATCTATCTCTCCCTCTCTCTCTCTCCCTATACATATATATATATATATATATATATACACATACATACATTATGCACAAGGCACCATCAGCTCCCTTCCTCACCTGTACTGGAGTGTCCCCTACCCATAAGAGCAGCCACCTGGGTTTGCCCACCTATATCCCAGCTACCTACCTCTCCTCACCAAGCTGAGCATAATCTGCTGCACATGCAAATCATGGACAACTAACACAGAGTTAAAGGCTCAGTTTTTAAGACTTATGGTAATGCCTCTACTAGTGTTGGGCAACATTCACCCTAGCTCTGGCCCCCTGCACCAATCCAAGTGCTACAATAAAAAGCAGAGTACCCTCACACTTGCTTCCATCAATATATGTAGCTTGTTAGCCAGATCCGATGCACAGCAAGTATGGGTCATACAACACAGGCCTGACATCCTTGCCATAGTTGAAACTTGGCTTACGACAAAGATCCTTGATTCTGAAATTACCATAGCTGGGTATACCCTTTTCAGACAGGACAGGATTAGCAAGAGGGGTGGGGGCTGCGTGATTTATCTAAAGGACACCTTCGAGGGACACGCCACTCCCTATCCAGATTCTGGCAGTAACATCCAAGCACTGGCAGTTAAGATCCTTCTAGGAGCTCATAACAAGACACTTACCATTGTGTCAACTTATATCCCCCCCCCAAAAGGATCAGGTTACTGGCCTAAAAGGGTCCTAGACTACTTTAGTAACCTTCACCACAGCTCAGACGTAATTATGTTAGGAGACTTTATCATAAACTGGCTGTCCCTTGAAGTGGCTCTATTTAAAGATGCTTCTCTTCCATCAATTTAGCTCAGTTTATCAACTCCCCTACTAGAATAAACTATCGGACTGGCTCAAGTTCCTTACTGGACTGGCTGCTTACCAACTACCCTGAGAGAATCTCGAGCACCTCAGGTCTCCCAGACTCGATCAGCGACCACTACCCTATTCTGTGTAATTGATCCAACAAAGCCACCAACCCCACCTGCTAAAACTATTACCAGCTGAATTCAATAAAAGGACAGCTTGTACAATTGAAATCACACCTCAGAGAAATAGATTGGTCTCCTATATATGCCACCAAGGATGCTGACCAAGCCCTGGACCACATCATTACTGTCTTCAGTGGAGCCTGTGATATCCATGCCCTCCCAAAAAATGTAAGATCAAGGGCACCAAAAATTCATGGATTACACCACCCCTTCTTGAGCATATGTCAAACAGAGATAATCTGTGGCACCGGGCCCGTGCCTCTGACAAACAGGCCAACTTACAACAGTATAAAAAGGCTAGGAACACCTGTACATGAGCTATATGTGCTGTCAAAAGTCACTATTTAAAGAACGAGTTTGCCAACTCTTGGGGGGATGGGAGTAAATTTTGGGGTAACATGAAAGAATTGATGGGGAAATCCAACAAAACCTCCATATCCATGCTGGATATAAATGGTGATATCACTCAAGATCCGAACGTAATCGCGGATGCGTTTAACAGCTTTTATGGACCTAAGCAACATCCTTTCCCCTGACTTCTACAATTCAGTAGATAACAATAACTGTAAGAATGGTGTAAAAGAAAGATGATCTAATACCCTCCCCTTCTACTTTAAAGTTATATCCAAGAAAGATGCCAAAACATACTTGCTTCGAGTTTTAGGGAAGTCTAGATTTAGCAGAGATTCACTTGACTTAAAATTTGCCTTCTTCACTCTTGACGAAATATCATCGGCCACACATATTCTGAACTCATCCTTCGCCTACCGATTTTCCACAAAATGGAAAGCTGTTGTAGTTATAACTGTCCATAAAAATGGTGACAGGACTATGCTAGCAAACTATCGCCCATATCCATCCTCCCCTTCAAAGCATTGGAGTGCATCGTGGCTGATCAGCTTGTAGATTACCTTGATAATTATCAGGCTCAATGTCCCCAGTGACACAGATTTCGTAAATCACACAGCACCACCACCACTGCGCTAATAGAGTTCACTAGCTATATACATGATGCCCTTGACTGAGGTCAGATGGTAGGGGCGGCCTTTATCAACCTCACCAAGGCCTTCAATATGGTCAACCATGCACTTCTGCTTTACCAGCTATCCATGGCCGGACTGTCAAACAGCACCATAAGTTGGTTCAGAAGCTGTCTTGTAAACAGAGTTCAGCAAGCAAAGATAAACAGAGTACTTTCAGAAAGCCGGGATGTGCATTCTGGTGTACCACAAGGTTCCATTTTAGGCCCATTACTGTTTAACCTATTCCTTAATCGACTCCCACTGGCATGCCCAGACGGAATCCTACTATATGCAGATGATGCTGTGATTTTCACTAGCAGCACTGACCCCATGCTCCTTGAGCAACAGCTCCAGCTGAATTTTACTAGTGTAGCAAATTGATTCTTGAAGCAATAGCTGCTCCTGAATTACAAACAGACTGCAGAAATGACATTTGCCAACCCCCCACAATAAACACAGAGCCTACCATCCCACTATATTAAATAGCCTTAGCGCCCCACTGGACCTGGTCCATACTTTCAAGTACCTAGAAGTAACCCTGGACAGCACTTCATCCTTTGCACACCATGTCGAACAGGTTGCCAAAGCAGTTAACATAAGGTTAGGTCTCCTGCATAGGCATAAACACTGTCTGACAAATAAGGCACTTTGTATTGCTGTAGATGGCTCTGTCATCTCCATAATAGATTACAGCCTGATTATTTATGGTGCCACGGCAGATACAACCCTCAAAAGAGTGACAATTGCCTTAAATAAAGCATGCAGGCTAACATTAGGTGCACATCAGCTCATTCACATGTGTGATCGGTATGCTCAATCTGGGTGGCTTCATCTAAAAGGGAGAATGAAGTACCAGACCTGCCTACTAGCCAAACAAGCATCCCTGGACCTCATTCCCCTGAGTGCCAGATCCTTTTAAGTCACATGTCCAACCCCCATTGTACCAGAGGCATGAATAGTCGACCGTTCAAAGTCCCCTTTTGCCGTACCTCCCAGGGACAAAGATCATTTGCGTACCACACCCCCAAATGGATCAACTCCCTCCATTGTGACCTCCTGACTGAATCCAAGTTAGGTCCCTTCAAATGCAAGTTACGTGAACACGTCTCTGTACTCTGTGGCCGTGACTGCCCCACCTAACAGACTTTCTTAAACTTCCCCTAGCCCATCACCACACCCAGCTCTCTGTATGCTGTAGCACTTAGCAGCCAGCCTGCCTATCTCTCTTCTCTCTCCCCTCACCTGCCAGTCCCTACCCACTCTAATCTCCTTCCCACCTCATCCACTCTACCCATTTGCACTTACCCCCTAATTTTCCTCCATGCTATAAGATTCTGTGCATCAAAGCACTTAGTAGCCAGTCTGCCTATCCCTCTTCTCTCTCCTCACCCTCTTGTTCCCCTTTTCTCTCCCCTCCTCATCCCCCTACCCACCTATACTTACTTCATTCACTCCTCTTGCATTCACCCATCCCTGCTCTCTCTCCACTGCCTTAACCCTGGACAAGGCCTTCTAGGTGGATTTCTCTACCTGCCTTAACCCTGGACAAGGCCTCCTAGGCCGATTTCCCTAATTGAGTTCAACTGGGTTTCCTATTATGTATATCAAACTTTACTGTAACATGCTTGTTTTGTACCTTCGTTTGCATTGTTTGCCATCCCATCTTGTACTGCTTGCTGTATAACCAATCTACCGCCTCAGACCCACTACTAGCTAGTACCTGAAAATGTTCCTTCCCTATATTGTTCTCAATTCACAATGTTTATGTTTGTTTTTGTTTATTATGACAAAGAACCTTTGTAAAAGAGCTTCCTTCTCAAAGGTATTTGTAATTTGATACTTCAATAAAATAAATAAAAAAAAAATAAATGGGTATGTTTGTGCTTCTTGCACTGCATAATCTGCATCATTGTGAAATATTGAAGAGATTGAACAGATTAACTCCACATTTATATTTCAAGCTACCATTAGCTACATTTACATTTAGGATTAGAAATCCTGGCATTTCATCCATCTTATATGATCAATTAAGGGAACATAGCACTGTGACCAAAACAAGATCATCTCATGACCTGACCCTTCTAGAAGTTCTAAATAAACTAACACGAAATGGACAGCGCACTTTTTCATATGCTGCGTCTGCAACATGGAATGACATCCCAGCAAGAATCAAGGACTTGAACTGTTACAAAACCTTCTCCAGCACTGTAACAAACTTTTACAAAAGTCAGATGGTCTGCAACTGTTACTAATTTTTCAGTATCAACACTGTTCATACCATCACCTCTTCCAACACTCATCACAGTTATTACTTCTGCCCCACTTCATGAGCACTTGTTGAACCATCCCCACTCACCTCTCCATCCCTCCCCCTGTATGCACATCCCCACACCCTTCTCTTCCTTGCAGCTAACTCATCTCCCTTCCACCCCTCCCTAATTGCCAAGCTGAGGAGCTTGTAACAGGGGACTGCAGAGAGCCATAAGTGGTAAAGCCTCCTTCCTGCTTGTGGAGAGCACTTACCCCATCTGCCCATCCATCACTGGCACTCCATTTATTGTTGCTTACAGGTCACATGACCTACCCTACTTCCTAAGTGCCCACTTTCCCATTTGCAGCTTATACACTCTGACCACTGGGGGGGGGTTGCTGCACTATCATCACTGGCACCACCCACCCTTAACAACTAATATCAACCCCCTGTCCACTAGAAGTCACTACAGTTCTCTCCTAATCCTTTCTGCTGCCTTCCTCTCCTTCTCTAATTTCTGCTCTCCCCTTTCCATCTCCTTGCCCATTGCCCCACCATAGTCCCTTGCAAGTCTCAAACCCTGTACTCCTGCCTCCAAAGTCTGTAGCCCATCCACTAAGCCAACAAACCAGGCCAATATTTACCTCTATTTCAAAACTTTTAACCCTTTCTTCTCCCTATTTAGAAAAAATACTTATCCTCTGTTCTACTGCAGGTCTCAACCCCAATACCCTTGCTGTCAGAGTCAGCAGCTCTACCACTTAACCATCATATCTGGCTATTTTATCCTAACTTTCTAAGGCTCTCATAGTTCTGACCCCCATAGTCTGCTAAAATAATTTTTTTTTCTTGGTACCACTGCAGGCCTCAAGCTCTGCACCCTTGCTACCAGAGTCAGTGGCTCTACCACTCAGCCATCATATCGGACAATTTTTAGCTATAGTTTTTAAGGCTCTCAAAGCTTCTAACCCCCATAGTCTGCTAAAATAATATTCTTGGTACCACTGCAGGCTTCAAACCCTGCACCCTTGCTACCAGAATCAGCAGCTCTACCACTCATCCATCATATCTGGCTATTTTTTAACCCCCAGTTTCAAGACTCTCAAAGCCTCTGCCCCCATAGTCTGCTAAAATAACATTTCTGGTATTCGCTGCAGGTTACGAACCCTGTACCCCTCCCAGCAGTATCCTCAGCTCTACCGCTGAGACAACCAAAGCAGACTAACTCATGCTTAGTTTCTAAAGCTTTCAAAGCCTCTATCGTTATAGTCAGCCTAAAATAAATCTCTCCTCTGTCCCACTGCAGGTCTCAAAGCCTGTGCCTTTGCCACCATAGTTGGCAGCTCTGCCACTGAGCCTACAAGTCAAGCTATGGTACCATGGCATATCTCAAAGCTCTTACAGCTTTTCTGGTTCCCCCCACAACCTTTTTGTTCTGCCCCCAAAGCTATCTAGGCACCATGTCTGTTCACTTCCACCTTATGTGCCTCATCCTCATAACCACCCTGGGGTTCACCTCCCACCAGCCAGACCTCACCCTATGCCCTTTGTGGACTACACCATTGCACCTCTCCAGAATTGGCCATCCCCCCCACCTTGTCATCACACGCTGGACCCCTGCATCCACCTCCCACCAGCAGCCCCAACCCCAGCACCCACCCGGGCCCCCCCTGGCTCCACCCCTTCTGCGTACGCCCATCTCTCCAAACCCTGCCCATCCCCTACTCCACTACATCCTCCCCCCCAAATGTACTCCCAAAAATATAACAACCTGCCACCCTATGGTTAGAGCCTTAGTCATCCTACTACTCCTCTCTGGTAATATCCACCCTAATCCAGGCTCTGCCCCACCACTCCACCTACCAGATCCTCTGGACTCCGAATTGCCTCTCTGAATATACGCAGCCTGCCAAAGAAATCTGCAGCGCTTCAATGTTGGGCCACCCTTCACCAACCAGGCATCATTGCCCTAGTGGAGACCTGGCTCTCCAAATCTACTCCTGACACCTTTGTCTCACTCCCCGGATACACCCTATATCGGGAAGACAGGGTAGGAAAGCGTGGGGGTGGCTGTGCAGTCTACATAAATAATTACATTATTGGTCACATGCTCCCACCCTCCAAACTCACCAACGGAGCACAAGCCCTCACCCTAAAAATCACCCCTGACCCGTCCAGGGGTCCACTATATCTCACAGTTGCCTACATATCCCCTAAGAATCAAAAGCCTGTCATCACATCCCTCACTGAATACCTCTCTACCCTACCGCACAATGCACAGCAGACATTAGCAGGGAACCTCAATATCAACTGGCTTGGCCCCTCAGCCGCACCAACAAAGGACTCGTTCTCGGCCCTTGACATGGTCCAATTAGTTACTCAACCCACTAGACTTCACCAATCTACTGGTACCCACACCCTCCTGGATATCATTATCTCTAACCGCCCCAACAAAATCCAGGATATTAAAGTACTTTCCGACTCACTAAGTGACTACTCACCCATCCTATTCCAATGGACCTCTTCCACACCCAAACCCATAACCCAAACAATCTTCCGAAGGCGTCTCCACCCAGGAGGGTTAATAAAACTTAAACAGCTGCTCACCCAAATAGATTGGTCCCCCATTAATATAGCCCCCCGCGTCGACATTGCACTCAACCTGTTTACACAGGCCTTCACCAAGGACTGTGACCTCTATGCTCCACTCACCAAACTCCGTACCAAAAGGCAACATGCTTCTTGGATAACCCCCTCCCTACTCTAAATGTTGAGAGAGAGGGATAATCTCTGGCACAAAGCCACAGAATCTGGCAGGTTGGTGGACACACAATCCTATAATGCCGCTCGCAATAGATGTACTCGAGCCATCCGTAAGACCAAAGCAGACCACTATCAATCCACTCTCACAACCACATGGGGGTCTGCGAGGACCTTCTGGAGTAATATCAAAGAACTCCATGGGAAATCATGCTCCCCACCTCCCTCCCAGCTCACCATAAATGGCACTGCCTCCACAGACACACTCACCATAGCAAACTGTCTAAACACCACCTTCTCGGATCTCAGCAATGTTCTCCCTAGTTGTTTCTTTGACCCTGTGCCCCAATCCCAACCCCAACCCTGCAGCATCCTTGTTTCCTCCCTGCGCAAAATATCCACCCACTGAGCTCGTCGTCCTTACACTAGCCTAACAGCAACAACCCTAAAAGACCCCTAGATGCCAGGCTCCTTGACTAGTCCTCAACGAGGTCCTAGTCCCCTAATGGACCTGCTCAACAAATCCCTATGCCTAGGGCACCCCTAGTGCCTGGAAAACAGCTGTCATTACCCCCATCCATAAAAGTGGTGACAAAGCCTCCCCAAATAACTATCGACCCATCTCCATTCTTCTCCCCCTCTCTAAAGCATTAGAAAAAGTGGCTGCCACCCAACTTACTGAATACAGAGCCAAGTATGACATTCTATGCCCACAGCAGCATGGTTTCCGTTCGGGCCTTAGCACCACCACAGCCCTCCTAGAATTCATCAACTTCCTGCACTCCTCCCTAGATGCCGGTAACATTGCAGGAGCTGTGTTCATAGACCTATCCAGGGCCTTCGACATGGTCTGCCACCCTCTCCTTCTCGACTCTCTCCACCAACTTGGTTTCTCCACAGGCCCCCTAGCCTGGTACTCCAGTTACCTTTCCGCCCGGTCCCAATGCATCAAAATTAACAGAACCCTATCCAACACACTATCCGCTCTGCTCTGGGTGCCCGGCCCCATCCTGGGGCCACTTCTTTCTCCCTCTACCTAAACTCCTTACCAAAGGCCTGCTCCACAAAATCTTACTGTATGCAGATGATGCAGTGCTCTTGCTTCGCATCATAAACCCACACCCTTCAGGACTCCCTCCAACATGCCTTCTCCCAGGCCGAAACATGGTTTAAGGACCGTAGACAGGTCATAAACTTAAAAAAGACTAAATCAATGATCTTCTCTCACCACCAAAACAAAGCAAAAAGTGCACCTCTCCGCATCCTCCCCAGCACCCAGTACTCCCTTGAACAGGTATCCAACTACAAATATCTTGGACTTACCCTCGACTCGGCCCGTACCTTCCATGACCACATAAACACCCTTGCTGCCTAACAAACACCCAGATTGGACTCCTTACAGACACAGGACTGCTTCCCCCATGCCCTTAGGCTTGCCATCACCTCATCAATACTGTCCCTAGTGGACTATGGGCCCCTGTATATGGGGCAAGGATAACTCCACACTCCAGAAAATCCAGGTCTCCCTAAACAAGGCCTGCAGGCTCCTAACTGGCGCACCTAGGCTCACTCACACCTGTTCCCTCTATACCTCTGCCAATCTTCTCAACCTCAATGAAAGGCTCCGCTACCAGACCTGCATACTGTCCAAGAAAATACTGCTCGGACTCTCTCCACCTGGGGTCACCGCCTCTCTTCATCCTGCTACCCCCACTATCTCCACCTGCAACTCAGAGAAAGCACCACTGGTTGTGCCCAGGGTAAAAACCTCCCTTGCCCAGATATCTTTCCACTACAAGGCCCCCCATGGTTTAATGCACTCCCAAACACCATCACTAGTGCACCCAAGATCGCCCACTTCAAAACCACTATTACTATCAACCACCTCTTCAATATCCGCCTCCTGTAACTGCAACTAACATTTCCCACTTTCTCACCCACTCTGATCCAAATTTTCTGACAAAGTCCATTATGGATTGCAACCTACGTCAATACCAAACCCATGAATAGGACTGACTACTCTGTTTAGATGCTTTCTCAAGCTAATAATGTCTTTCTGCTGTGATGATGTAAATATCGTCATCCAAATACTGTAAATAATGTCTGTAAATATCTACATCCAAATACTGTAAATAATGTCTGTGACAAATGTCTATAACACTTGCTTAATATAATTGTTGTTATACCCTGTCTGCATTAATTTATGTCCTACATGTGATGAGGTACCTTTGTAAATGAGCCTCTGGCTCAAAGGTTGTAAACCTGATATATCAAATAAATAAACTTATCACCTTACCAGCCTTTCCTGTTACCACTTGACAAGGCCGCCTGGCTGACTTATTTGATTTCTGCTTCTGTGTGTGCTTATAATTTTATGCCATAACCTGCTTCCTGGCATACACTGTACAAAGCCAGATAAAGCTGTTCATTTGTATTTCCCTGTAATTCCATGATTTGCTGTGCATCCCTTGTTTAATGTTACTACCTTTGTAATTCCCTCAGACGTGGAAACTATGTAAAAGAGCTCTTGCTCAAAGGTGTTTAATCCAATATCTTAATAAATAAATAAATACTTTTTTTATTGACATGACATTTTTTTTCCCCCTATATTATTGTCTATTTATGTATCAATTATTGTTTGTATGCATACTTGACTATGGGTCACACCTGTAAATGAAATTGCATTCAAGTGTGCCTATCTGTCTACAAATAAAATACAAAAACACAAATACCTGACTTCCTTCTCCTACCTCCGCTGACCCCCCCCCCCCAGAATAAGCTACCCTAATCTTGGGCAGTGTGCACTTGCTGCACCTTTTGTTACATAATTATATTGTGTATTTAAGTTAACTTGCCACAGTTTGTACCCTTGGATGTGACTTGTTTAGTGCAATTTTGTATTTCACGAGGCTGTGTCTATGCTACTCCCCCTTCCCAAGGTTGCACCTGGAAATGAGCCTCAGCTCAGTGTCCCTATCCTGGTTACCAAATTTTAAATAAATAATACCTGTTACCTACCAAGTTACAGTAAGAATTTCTACATGCAAGTAAAGCCACAATAAACAGATTTTTATCCAGCATGTACCCGTTGGTATTGCCTAATTATTTGCAGAATTTTTACTCATCACAGAGCCAGAGTAAGCAGATGTTCACGCAGTGTCACCGTTTTATGTGTCAGCGTGGCTCAGTTGGTAGCACATCCGCTTCTGGACCAGAAGGTCATGGGCTCTTGTCCCATACCGAGACTGGACTCTGTTATCCATGGACCAGCACCCGTGATTGTACCCCCACCTCGTGGACAGCAGTATATATGTAGGTATATGTACTAACCTTAGGGCACAGACACTTGTCATATAAGCATAAGTGTCAGGATCAGAGTTGTACTGTACTTTTGTACTGCATATTATGCTTCACTATATTCTCACAATATATATTGTACCACTGGGAGATGTTTTCTAGTATATTTTTATTCTGTAATCATTAGTTAGGTTACAGTTCCATCTTTAGAGCTTGTGCAAACTGTAACTGCACGTGACCTTGGAAAGCATCACAGGCCTTATTGTTCATATTTTATCTTCTGCTAGCTAAGCAACTTTCCCATGCTAGTTAGGATGGTTACTCTCTGGCCACCTGTTTTTAGCCAATTACTTACTTTTTATGTATCTTCTTTTATAGTTGCCATACCAATTATCAGGGTATAAGACTCTTTGTATCACGTATTTTCTCTCAGAGAGACTTCACTGCACCTATAGGTAAAGAAACCGGATACTCTCCCAGTGATTATTATACTGTTTGTTGTAAGCCTGTATTATTCTTATTTACCAGTTATAAATTACATTTATTACTTGGACACCATTTGTCTGTCATCTCTTCCTTTTGTGCAGATCCAACAAGAATCTGAGAAAGGTAATTTTATTACCCAGTTACATTTGGCGACTGTTTGCAGGTTGGAATGTACAAAGTGAGGATTCCATTCAATTAATTTTGAATGTTGAACAGTGTAGTGCACCCTGTTGCCTACTTGGACCTACTCGTACTTACAGTGGTTGTTATTGTGATGGACACACTCTGTCCTTGTCTCAAGTGTGGCACATCCACTGATACAATCCCTCTGCAAGTGACAGTGAACTACCCTGGCACCACTGTTTGCCCATGGGGGAGTGGAAAGCCATTGGGTGATGGCACCAAGGATTTTATCCAGTTTTCTGACTGCTTCTTTGTTTGTTTGTTTGCCCCCTTGTTTGTCATGCCTGAACTTTGCACAAAGTTGAGACTGGATGTCTCAAACTACCTCACATCCCATGGTGCAGAAAATCCCTTGCTGCTAATTCCTGACTAATACTTAGAGTCTAAACTTAAATCCAAGAAATACAACCTTAAAGGTCTCTTGGTTGTGGCTCTACATAGCGGTGTTGAGAGTCTCACAGCGAAGTGTGCCTCCCTTGAATTGCACAATGCCTCTCAAAAAAAAAAAGAGATGGGCTTGCAGACATCGGAGTTACAGAAAAGGGAACAGAAACTAGCGAAGGGGACACAGTCACTCCATAATCACAATATCAGACTGTTGCACTATACTGCTCAAGACTCTGAGCATGAAACTTGCATGTTGAGGGATGATTGTGAAAGGCTGGAATGTGATAAGAAACAGTTAACTTATTTGAATGATATTCTGAGTGATACGAATGAAGGTCTGAGAGGTGAGAATGCTGAATTGAAAGAAGAGAATGAAAGGTTGACACATGAGCTAGACAAAAAGCTTAGGGAAAATGTTGAATTGGGCACTGCGTACAGAGTATTGCAGCGTGAGGTAGAGAAGGGTACTGAGCAAGGTACTGCAAAAGTTTGTCATAAGAGGTATAGAACAAAGATGGCAAGAATGCGCCATTAGCAAGAGGGTCTCGCTGGCCATGTTTTATTTTTTTTATTTTATTTTAGTCTTTGGTAACCAGGTAAGGCCCACTAGGCACAAGTGCCTGTATTCAGGGGTGACCTGGGAGCACTGGGCAGTTAAGTGACTTGCTCAGAGTCACACAGTATGTAAGTGGAGGTTGTGAGAATCAAACTCAGGTCTGGTCTGCTGGATGTATCAAGCTCGTTCTCCCCTCGTTCCTCTAACCTCGAGGCTATACTGCCAGCCAAGTTAAAGCCATGAATAGTTTCCAGTATACGTCCATTGACATTGCATCATCCCCGCGATGATGACTCCAACTATGAAGAACTGACTCATCTCGTCACATTCAAGTCCAATCCCCATAGGGCGGTGGCGTTTGCCAGCCATTCACAATGTGACGGCCATGTTGGCATGCCCCCTACATTGCCACGTCAACACAAACATGGCAGCCCCCATGACACAGGAGGTCGACCACCTCCGAGTGGTGCACTTCCACTGGCTCCCCTCTCCCGGGAAGACAATACCGAAGTGCGCGGCATGATATAAGATGCCTTTCATAATATCGTTACACCAGAGGGTCAAAGAATCATCCAAGACCTAACTGATCGCATGTTTGAAGATATTGTAACCCAGGTCCATGCGTTCAGAGCAGTCTCTGATGTGGCAGCAGAAGCTGCCATCTGCAGTGCTATGGGTCGCGTGGAACTCACCGCGATTCCCCATATGACCAACCTCCTACAGGTCACTCATTCTGTTCAGCAAATTGCCCAAAGCATTGGACAGATGGGCCCAAATGACAACCTCAGTTGCCATTTGGAGAAGATGCGCTCCCTCTGTGAGAAGTTTTCTCTCCAACCCGATTACCAGGTTCAAGTCTTGTGACAGACCATCGAACCTACCCTCTGGGCCAAGCTCCCAGATGCTGTCCGCAATTGAGAGATGCTTGCCTACAATGGTATCACTCAGGCACTCCTTGCTGCCAATTCCCCGGGTATTGCTGGAGCCCACTTGGCCTACAAGGTTAAGCAGAGTGCGAAGGAAAGCCCAGCAGATTTCCATCAATGGTTGTGGCTCACCTACGAGGCTGGAAAGGGCCTAGTGGGCTAGCTTGCACACAAGGACCAAATCGAGTACAAGGATTTGTGCATCCAGAATATGACTCCGGGCCTTCGGGAAAAGGTTGAGCTCAATGTTTACCCAGAGACTGACATCTTTGCCGCGATCCTCACCAAGACATAGCATGCCTTTCAGGTCTACCTCCATAACCTTGCTTCTAGTAAAAACAAGACCGCCGCTCTCCAAACCCCTATGGCCCAGGTAGCCTCAGCCCAAGCCACTGTAGTGCACCCTCTGCTGACAAACTACACTGTGGAAGGGAATAACAAGAAGCAGGAGGCCTCTTCTAACAACAAGCAGTCATACGTGTGGGAACCGGAACTATAGAAACAACAGAAATAGGGACAGGAACAATTGGAAAAATCTGGCAAGTACTGTAATGGTACCAGCTAGCAGACCCTTAAGGATGAGAACGAGTCCCACCATAAACCACTGGAGGAGGCCCATGCCAGAAAAGAGGCCACATCTACGTGTACCATAGCTGCCCTTGCACCGGTCAGCAACAAAAATCCATTCCTGCCCTTGGCTATCGAACAACTGAGCAGCCGAGGAAAGAATCCCTTCATGGTATCGGATACTGGCCAGGCCAAAGCGATGACCAGGGAGAAACCAACTGAGAAGGCCGCTGTCATGCCTGTGACATCACAGGTACAATATCTGTATCCTGTGCAGGACATCAAGGAGGCCCAATGGGATCCCGCAGGCCTCAGATTTCAGAACAGGATGATGACGAAGATTCTGAGAATTGCACGGATTGATAATTACAGGCCCCAGTCCAGACTGTGAGTGACTTGCTTGTTGACACAAATGGACAGCCTTGTGTAAAGGCCATGGTCAGGGTCTGCCAACTGGACATGCTTCTGGATACCGGAGCGGCCATGTCTGTTGTCCATGATGAGAATCCAGCCACACCTGACTGGTCTACCGGCTAGAGGACCAGTGCACAGGGTATAGATGGTACTCAGCCACACACCTACCAATCTGTGTCTTTGGCTGGGGTGATAGGCCACCTCAGGAATGATTTTGCCATTTGACCTCATGGTATTACGTCATCACCCCAGCATACTAGAAATTGATTTCCTTGCACTGCATGGCTGTGTAGTGGACTTAGCCAACAGGCTACTTCTCCAGATCAAAGGACAATGTCACACTGTCACCATCTCTGATTCGTACATGGTGGCAGCCATCTCCCATAACAACAAGGAGTGTGACATCATGGCTTTGTTCAAAAGTCATGACCTGTTTTCTGAACGTGCACCTTTGTTGCAAAAACACCTTGATGTCTTTGCTACCAACACGCATGATTGTGGTAGGATGCATGCCACTACTGAGATTCCAGGACCTAACCCTGTGAGGCAAAAGCAGTACCCATTTCCTGCTGAAACCTTGCCATCACTGAGGAAGACCATCCAATCATTGCTACAACAAGGAGTGGTTAGGACTTGTGTCTCCACTGTCAATTCGCCTATTTGGCCAGTGAAAAAGCCCAATGGAGCTTGGAGACTTGCAATCAATTTCAGGAAACTTAATCAAGTTATCCCCAGCTGTGCCCCAACAGTGGCTTTGGCCCCTGATGTGCTCAAGTCACTGACCCCTGACCAAAAGTGGTTCTCAGCTCTTGACATCTCTAATGGGTTTTGGTTACTCCCATTAGCACAAGTAAGTCAATACAAATTTGCCTTCACCTTTGATGTGCACCAGTACACCGTGACCTGTCTTTCCCAGAGCTTCCATAATAGCCCCTCCCTCTTCCATCTCCATATAATGGATGCCCTGCAGGAGTTCTCCATACCCCAGTGTCTCCTGTAGTATGTGGATGGCTTGCTCTTGGCAACCACCACAAAAGAAGAACATTTGGCACTTCTAGATGAATTACCGTGTCTCCTCAGAGAGCAGACCTCAAGTGCAACCCCTCTAAAGCACAACTGTGTGAAAAAGAGGTCATTTTCATTGGTCTATGGATCACAGACCAAGACAGAAGCCCAGCTGTCAAGAAGATTCAGGGCTTGCAAGATCTGCCACTTCCTACTAGTGTGGCAACACTCAGACGTTGTTTAGGAATGGTAAACTATTCCAGGGACTTTATCCCTGACTTTGCCTTGAAGGCTGTTCCCTTGTATGAACTTCTGAAAAAGGATGTCCCATGGACATGGGGCCCCACTCACACTAAAGCTGTTACACAGCTCAAGCAGGCCTTAGCCTCCACCCCAGCACTGATCAATCCCAATCCAAACCTCCCATTCCATTTGGAAATTGCCACATCTGATGTGGCCATGTCTGCAGTGCTGGCACAAAAGTACAATGGGTACCACAGGCCCATTGCCTGTGCATCTCAGATGTTATCCCCAGTAGAGAGGAAATACAGTCTCTATAAAAGGACACTCTTTGCAACCTTTTGGGCTGTCAAGCACTTTCTGTACATTATTGGGTATGCTTCTATTGTCTTGCATACCTGCCGCACCCCAACTAGCTTTTTGCTTTCAGATAAAGTAAAAGATGGTTCAGTCTCTAACCCATTGGTCTTTGCTTTTGCAGGACATGGACATCAAAGTACTGCCTGCTAAAATGCTCTCAATCTTGGCCCATGACCTGCTCTACACAGGTAAGCCCCATGACTGTGCCCTTCAGCTTCCTGACTTATCTGAGCCAGGGCCATTCTTACTGGCCACACCTGAAATTCTGGAAGATACCAGCATGCATCATATCTTTACAGATGGTTCCATCTCCCGTGTGGACGGAGAGCAGGTGGCAGGATTTGGAGTGCTTATTTTGGACAAAGAAGGTGATTTCAGGTGCATTTCCAGGAAGTGCACTGTTATCTCCTCACAGTATGCTGAATTGGAAGCTGTGGCCTGTTCTTTGGAGGTCATGCCCCATGGTGACAAGGATGCCATCATCTTTGCAGACTCCAACTGGGTCTGCTCATCCCTTACTGAGTTTTTACCATTCTGGGAGAGAAACAATTTTACATCCTCTGATGGCACACCTGTCAAATATAGAGATCTGTTTGTATATATACACAACAGTTTACTCACAAACTGTACATACACAAGGTAAAGGCTCCCTGTAAATCTGACCCTTACCATGAATTCAACGATCGAGCAGACTTGCTTGCCAAAGCAGGTGCTCGAGGGGGGAGACATGGACAATGATTCACCCAATAGCTGTGGCATCTATAGTACCCACCAACACTAGGTAGAAACCAGTATCAGAACCTCCACTGGACTTTTCTGCTGCATAGAAATCAGACCCAGAACTAAAAGATGTGTTCAAATTCTTGGACAAAGGAATTGAACAACCATTATCTGTGGGTAGTCCATACAAGAGACACCCTAACAACATGCACTTGTCCAATGATCAGAAGCTCATCTAGTATCGAAAATAGGATACAGGTGACTAATTGTGGAATGTACCACAATCCCTATGAACCAAATTGATCCATATGGTTCATGATACTCCCACTGGTGGACACCAGGGGACAGAAAACACCCTCCAGAGACTCAAAACTGTCTGGTGGCCTGGCATGGCCAAAGATGTAGAGCACTATGTGGACAACTGCATAGTGTGTGCCCAGAACAATCAAATTTTGGTGAAAAGAAATGCCAGATTGTTGCCCCAAAGGCAAACTGGACCATGGAATGCAATACAAATCAATTTCATTGGCCCCCTTACCAAATCCATCAAGAACAACAAGTATGCACTTGTTGTGACAGATTTGTTCTCCAAGTGGGTGGAAGCACTTCCCATTAAGAGTAACACGGCAAAGACAACTGCCAAGATCCTGGTGGATCAACTGTTCTCCAGGTGGGGCCTACTCTTAAAGGTAGACTCAGACCAGGGAACCAGTTTTACAGCTGAGCTGATGAAGCAGACACTGCAGTTACTTGGAGTAGATCAGAAATTCCATATCCCTTACCATCCTCAATCCTCAGGTCGGGTAGAAAGAGCCAATAGAAGAATCAAACAGATGTTATGCAAATTCGTTAACTACAATCCCAAGGATTGGGATTCCCTCTTGCCACTACTCCTCATGGCAATTAGGGGCACCCCTGCAACCACTACTCAGTGTACACCTTACAAGATTATGACTGGAAGAACCGTGAGATTACCTGAGCACCTGTTGATTGATCTCCACACCCCCACTGCAGATCGAGTATCTCTAGACAAGTATGTTGAAAAGCTTCATGGAGACACGCCTTTTCACTGCCAATCACATGGGTAAAGCTCAGCAAGAAGCTAAAACTCACTTTGATAAGTATAGCAAAGAAGTCGACTGCCAAGTTGGAGACCAAGTTATGCTTCTCCAATACAGCTCTGCTTATGGCCATAATTTCCACTGTTAATAATAATAATAATAAATAATACTAAATAATAAATTTATTTATATGGCGCCTTATCCAAGACCAAGGCACCCGACAATTTAAAACAGAATCAATCAAGAATACTTTATCAATAAAATAACAATAAAATATTTATCAAAAGGAAGATTAATCGTTAAAAGCGTGGCGCCACAAAAAAGTTTTCAAAGCTTGTTTAAATCCTTCCACAGTTGTGCACTCCCTTAAACAACAGGGTAGAGAATTCCAAAGGGAAGGGGCTGCATACATAAATGCTCTCGCCCCTGATGACTTCAGGGACTTGGAAACAGGATGCATTCCAGATATCATCCATGATAAATAAATGGGTAAATGGTATTGTCCTCACTGCAAAGCTCTTGGTTGTATTAATATGTGTTTAACAAAATCTAATAATATGTCTATGTCTACAGCTAGAAATCTTGGATATGTCTCCAGATATCCAAATCAAGCAACTTGCTATTTTACTAAGACTTGTTCTATACATGATAAGAAGTTTGTTACATTTACGGTGTCATTGCCCCGCCTTGATCCTGTTACTTCAGTCTTTGATAAACTTTCTGAAATTCATTCCATTGGACATCCTGATGCTGACATCTGTCGTGAAAGAACTGATCTTCCATCTTTATTGGTCTACCATGCTGTGCTCCAAGCTTGGGTGGCACCCCACAAGAACTGTTGTGACAAGAAAGGATATTACTACCTGTGCCACTGTGACGTCTTTGACATTGTGAAACCAGTGTGTGTGGCTACTCTCCAGAACACCTTGACTGGGCCTTTACCTGGGGTGACCAATTGCCACTGAACCTTACTGATGTTGACAAGGATGACAAATCCGAATCTTTACGAGCTGCATCTTCTGCGCCTGATGCCGAAACAGCGACATCCCAAAGCTACCTGGAAGAGGTACATTGCTTCACTTCATGGCTCATCAACCAGTCCTTTGCCTGCCTGATATGTCTACAGTGATGGAGGGTTCCATCTGTCAGAGTCACGTACAACTCCGATGGCCAGTACTGCGTTGTTACCAATCAAGTCATTCGCTTATGGTCATAAATCTTGTGTTATTGAATCACCTAAGTTTTGTTTTACTCCACAGCAGAAAACTGTTACAGGTCACACTGTGTTAACTCCTGTTCCTCTCCCTGAACCAGATGTTATTGATAGTGATCCGCAATACTTGCTTGTCTTGTCTCAGTATTTGCTCGTGTTTAACGTGCACATTGACCCTTTGACACTTTCCTTGAGATCTCTTTTAGCGAGGAAGGATTCACATTTGATATATATATTAGTAATAATATTTCTAAAGCTGGCAGTGTTCTTAATACCCTTATTAGGCGGTATTAAATCCATGTTAACCACGCCTATGTCTCTCTTCCCCACCTCTCATTAGCTTGCTGTCTTACTTGTGCTCTGATATATATATATATATATATATATATATATATATATATATATATAGTTATTTTTTCTTAAAGGGCAACACTATAATTGCTAGGACTGTTGGTCTCCATGACTTGTAGACATTCATCTAACATCGAGTCCCATTTATTCCATGTTTTTTCTGTGGGTGACCAACAGTTGTAATTAGTAGAGACTTGAGTGGTATAAACTTTGACAACCTTGTATAACCACTCTGCCCTTAATTGCATAGTTACTGTTACTGTTGCCTCTTTTCTGTCTCAGAAGCAGGGCTAGCTAAAGCATCAAGGTACTTGCCGAACAATCAGAACGATGCATGTAACTCGCTCGTCTTCCATGCCCCTTCTCCTCTTATGCCTTGTTCACCTGTTTGGGTTATCTCAACATCCATTAGTTGGTAACTTCACAAACAGTAACAGGGAAGATTGCCAAGGTATGCCACATTCCATGGATCAGTATATATGTGCCTCCTTGTTCCACAAACCTGATCTAGCTATACACCTACCGTGGTGGGCTGGTACTGTGAAAGTATTAGGTAGTGAGGGTGTAGCACCTTCTACATATATTCCATTGTCTCCCATGCATTTCGCACTTAGGGTTTTAATCTATGTGGCATTTGGCCATTATGACAATAATCTTAGGATCCCTTCAGCGACTACTAGCTATCACCAGCATTTAGAGTCCTCCTAGGGACTATCAGAAAAGTATTGCTCCTTCTACTACTGTGCTCTGGTAATATTGAACTAAACCCTGGTCTGCCAGCAACTATTTCTTCTCCAGCTGATCTGCCCAGTCTCAAAGGTTTGAGCTTTATGCATGTCAATGCATGCAGCCTATTAAAAAAAAATCACCTCCATCCAGGCATGGGTCTGTCATACCACACCTGATATACTGGTGATTACTGAGTCCTGGCTTAGATCTGGCTTTGGAGACTGTGAAGTGAATGTCCCCTCATACTTTTTGTTTAGGATGGACAGACAGTCCAGAGGTGGTGGAGTAGCCATATATGTTAAAGATAAATACCTGTTTCTGTTATTGACTCAACCTCCGTTCAAAACGAATTGAAAGCCTACCTGTTAAAGTCAAGATTTCCCCTATGGTCTCGTTCTACGTAGTTGGATGTTTCAGACCTCCCTCAGCTGGTTTACAACTTTTGAAACATCTTGAAAGTACACTGGGAGCTGTGTCATCTGAGGTCATAATTTTAGGAGACTTCAATTTAGATTGGTTCTCCAGTGCCTCCACACCCCTTAAAGACACCTGTGATACCCCTGGGCTGACTCAAATAATTAATGAAGCAACTCACCCTAATGAAAAGAACCCAACCAATAGCTCTCTACTAGATCTTATTGTTGTAAGTAAACCTTACTTATACTTCCATGTTTGAGCATTCTCGGATATTAGTGATCACTGTTTTATTGCATGTGTAAGAGCTAACCCTAAATCGACATCCACTTCTAAATTCACCACCAAGAGATGCCGAAGCAACTTTTATCCCTGTGAGTTTATCACACAGATAAAAAACTCCTTGCATTGGCAGGACTTCTACCTATCAAAATCAGTAAATATGGCATATGACATCTTCCATGAAATTGTACTAGGGGCCCTGGATAAGCATGCTCCATTGGTCAAAGTCCGTACCAGGATTAAATCATGCTGATGGTTTACAGCTGAGTTAAAGTCTGCACTTCAAAATAGGGACATGTTATGGAAAGCTGCCTGGAGATCTAAGCTGCCTGCCAATTGGATTATGTTTAGGAGGGCTAGAAACCTTTGCACCAAGTTGGTCAGAGAGGCAAAGGCTAATTTTTACTGCATGGAGCTTGAATCATCCTCACAGTGTCCCTCCAAATTTTGGAAAACCATAAATGACATAGAAGGCTATTCCCCTGGTAATTTCCTATCAGCAAAAATTATAGTTGGTGGCACCCTGGTCGTCGACAGGTCTGCCGTCCTTGAGCATCTCAACAACCACTTTGCCACTGCTGGTCTGGTTTTTGATACCTCTCCAGCCAGTAATCTCCACTCTCAACTTGGCATCCTTGATCAAGGAGTACCTGTTCCTGACTCTATGTTCTCCCTGCAGCCTGTATCCCTGAAGGAGGTTGAAGACCTTCTTTTACAGCTGGATACAAGGAAGCGTGCAGGAGCGGACTTCCTGGATCCTCTCTACCTAAAAATTGGTTACCAGGTCTTGGCTGTGCCACTTACACACCTTTTTAACTTATCTCTCAAACAGGGTGTCCTCCCTCCTTTATGGAAAACCGCCCATGTAATTCCCCTGTTCAAATCTGGAGACCCTACTGACCTTACTAACTATAGGCCAATCTCGCTACTACCTATTCTATCCAAACTGTTGGAAAGAATTGTAAGCAATCAGTTCAGAAACTACCTAGAAGCTGAGAACCTGCTTAATCTCCTACAATCAGGCTTTAGATCTCGACATAGTATCATCTCGACTCTCGCTAAAGTGACTAATGACTGGCAGCGTGAATTGGGTGATAAGAATTTTGTTTGCACAGTATTTTTAGACTTGAGCAAGGCTTTTGATACTGTTGACCATGACCTGCTTCTTACATCCCTCCGGAACATTACTCTAAACTCATCATCTTTGAGATGGTTCTCTAATTATCTTGCGGGTCGGCTCCAGCAGGTTAAGGCAGAAGGGGAATATTCACCATTAAAACCCTTAGTGAGATGCGTACCGCAGGGCGGCTCTATTTAAGGACCATTACTCTTTGTGATCTACATAAATAGTATTGATGCCAGTATCGAAGCAGCTAACATTCATCTTTTCGCTGACAACACGGTGCTCTATGCCAGCAGACCATCCTTTAAATTTGCATGTAGTGACCTTCAACATGACTTCAACCAGCTCCAGCATCAGCTCCTAAACCAGAAACTACTTTCAAATGCCAAAAAAACTAAGGCGATGATATTTTCTCCTTGTGTTCACGTGGTGGATCTCATAACGGCATCTCCAATTGTTACACTCCTGGGCGAACCCTTGGAATTTGTAGTAAAGTTCAAATATCTGGGGGTCTGGATCGACCATAGACTGTCCTTTATAGACCACATAGAAGAGCTGATAAAAAGGCTTAGGCAGAGACTTGGTCTCTTCTATAGAATCAGCCATTTCCTTTTAAAGGAGGCCAAGATGAGGCTGGTCCAAACCACCTTCCTGTCCATACTAGACTATGCAGACTTTCTCTATAGTCAGGGTCCAGCCACTGCACTTTTGAAGCTGGACATGCTCTATCATAGAGCCCTAAGGTTTATTACAGGTCTCCTCTACTCGATGCATCACTGCTCCTTATACTTAGCTTTGGGATGGTCGTCTCTTATGCATAGGCGTCAGAGAAATGCGGCACTTTGGACAGTTAGAGCCATCACTAAGAAGATGCCCCAATATATTTCTGATTGCATGCCACTATGCATGATAGGTAAATATGTATTGAGAAGTGCTTCCTATATTACACTGTCTGTACCCAAGGTCAAATCACATTTTGGTAGGGCCTCAATAAGTTATAAGCTACCTCTATTGTGGAATAAGCTGCAAAAAACATTGAAAGTGGTCCTCCCTATTACTTTGGCGCTTTCAAATCACTGTATGCCTGTTCCTTTATAGAACGTTACAATCGCTTCCCTTGATCCTGGCTTATCTTTTAACAAGGACTCATGCTTGTTCAGGTTGTTCCCTGCCCCCCTCTCCTCAACCTCCCTAACCCCATTCACTGTTCCCTTGTTCCTTTATTTCAAATATCTCGGTTCTTCCTGTGATTGTGTTTGCAACCATGGCCAACAGCTTATACTTCCTCCAACCCCCTTATTCTGATACTTCCCCTACTCCCACCACATTTCTGTCCTGTTACAGGGTATTGTAACCGCATCCTATGGTTATACCTGTTAGTGGATACAGACCCCCCTCAGGCTCTCATTCTGTTATCTCGGTTTAGCTGGCCAACATTGCTGGTGGTTCCCTGGGTTTCCTTCCTTCCATTCCTTCCCCTCCCTTCATCCCCTTACTTCTATCACTAACCGCCCCACTCCCTCATTTTTAATCCACTTTACTCTTCTCTGAATCTCTCTTTCTCTTCCCTTCCCTGGTACTCTTCAGGCAATTGTGTTGGGTTATACTTTTACACATCAATCAATTAAACTTTTATATATTCTGTAGACATTTTTTTTGTTTAGGCCTCACTGTTGTTATTATTTTCTCATAGTAACTGCTATGGTTCTAAACTTTTTTTTTCTCTTACTATTGTAAACACTGTGTTAAATTATGACTATGTATACTGTCCAGGTCCATCTTGAAAATGAGCATTGCTCAACGGTGTTCACCTGGTGAAATAAAGATTCTGATTGATTGATTGATCCCTCACCACCTCCCCAAAAATTTCTACTGGGGGGGTCTGGCAAGGAATCAGGTAGTGGGAGGGGGAGCCGAGAGGGCTGAGACAGTTGCCCGGGGAGCCCTAGTGGTGGCAGCTGCAGAGGCCAATGTCTGTTTACACTTACCATGCCCTTGACAGGAGGGCAGGGTTGCCTACGAGATGAGTGGCAGAAAGGTGTCCAGTGGCCAGACCTAGGCTTTATATGGTACAGGGAATGGATGGATGGGAAGGCCCAGCCTAATTCCTGGAGGGAGGAGATCAGATCCTGTACATCCCCTCCAAAGAAGACAGAACCCCAAAAGGGGACATCCAGAATGCTAGACTGCATATCAAGGGTAAAACCAGACACCCACAGCCAAGAGTGGCACCTGAGTCAGATGCTCAAGGCTGCTCCTCTGCCTAAGGCATCAATGGCATCATAGGCAACCCACAGGCTGTGATTGCCAAAGTCCAAGCCCATCCTGAGAGTCTGGGCTAGCTGCTTTGTAGCAAGATCATTGGGCACGGCCTGAACCAATTCTCTGGCCTGATCCCACAACACATTCTGGTACTGGACCATATGGGCCAAATAGTTAATGGCTCTAATGGCCAGAGAAGCCGAGGAGTAGACCCTCTTACCCAAGTGATCCAACTGCCTTGTTCGGAGGGTCAGCACTGAGGTGTTTAAATTTCTTGGTGCAATCATGGGCCGCATTGATAACCACTGAATCAGCCTTCAGTTGGCCCCCAAAGAAGGGCTTCCCAGTGGGGGCATGATAAAGGCGATCTGCCTGCTTGAGCACCACAGGAATTATAGAGAAGTGATTCCAGGCCACCCTAGCGAGATTCTCATAGGAGATCAGGGAAGGGACCACCAAAGGGAAAGCATCCAGCTGGAATAGGTAAATGGCCAGCTGGCAATGCTCTGAGTCCTGTTCCTCTGTCTCCCAGTCCGTGGTGGACTGAATATGCCTCATGATGTCCAAAAAGGAAAGGAAATCGGGAGGAGCCTTGGGTTCTGCCTTGGGGTGCTCATCCCCCAAACAGTCCCCTGCCAGAGAAGAAGAGTCTGATCAGTCAGGATCCTCTTCATTATCATCATCTTGCCCACTTTCAGGAGCCAGATGTCAGTCCAGGTGTTCACCCAAACCAGCGTCAGACTTGGTGCCCGACTTGTGATCATCAGTGGGGCCTGGCATGACAGGATCCAAAAAAGGCTGGGTCCCACGAGGCTGTGGGGAGATGCCTACAGCAGGCCCGCTAGTGCGGGATTCTGCTGCTGAACCAGAGCCCACCATGAACTGAACAGGGCATTTACATCCACTGGTGGAGGGTAGTTGTAGAAAAGAGCATAAGGGTAGGGCAGTGCCGGGTAAGGATAGCCCTGTGTCGGGCCAGCCAGAACTGGGATAGGGTACCCCAATGTAGGTCCCACCGACGCTGGAGGAGGGGCTGGTGCTGGGTTTGACTGAGGCAGAACTGGCAGCAGCCAAGCAGATGCAGGCTGCGGGAACCTGGGAGAGGTGTCCACGGGCACTGGTAGAGGAGAGACCAGCACCTGGGAGGACAGAGACCTACCAGGTGAAGACTGAGGGGAAACTGTACATGAGGAAGTGCTGGTAGTCTGCAGCAGGTGCTGCCAAGAAGGACTGGTGCCAGTACCAGTAAAGGGGACTGTCACAGGCAATGCCTTGGGCAGGGGTGGTGTCAGCTGAAGGATCGACGCATGAAGCACCATCACCAGCTGAGCCACCTGGCTGAAAGCCTGTGGCATGGCTGTCACGGGCAGGAGACGAAGTCCCTTGCCCCAAGGAGCTGCCACCCGCCACCAAGATAAGACAGGTGGTGGGGCTGCTGGTAGTCCGGAGGGATTAAAGGCTTGTGGGACTGAAGAGGCCAATCTCCCATGGGAGGAAGACCCAGACGCGGTCAAAGGCTTATGAGGAGACTGCGTGTGGGAAGCGGAATGGCCTGGTCCTGGTCTTTATCTCAGTGCTTACACTTCCTGCTGGACTTTTTACTGGGAAGGGAAGAGGAGGATGCCCTGGAGGACTGAGGTGAAGTCAAAGAGCTCCTGGCCTGCGGCTCCTGTTCTGCTGTGATGACCTTCTGCTTTAAGAAATGGTTCTCCAGAATGTTCAGGTGATACTCCTGTGTGGTCTGGTTAAATTTCTGGTAAAACTGACAGGATTCAGTGTCTTGGCTGGGGCAGAGGCATAGGATGCAAGCAAAATATCCATATTTTTTTGTAATCTGTTTGTTGCAGCCACACTTCATGGAGTAGTCAGAAGATGAGGCAGACTGAGAAGACATGAACCTGAATCTGGTAACACCAAAAAATCCATGCTAATACTTAAAAGAAAAGGAAAATAAAAAAGGTGCAAAGTGTGGGAAATCGTGGTTGACTGTAGCTGTGGCAGCATCAGTGGTCTGGTGTGCGTGGGTCAATGGAGGGAAAGAACTGAGGAGGGTGTGGAGGACTGCCCACCTTTATAGGATAGGCCGACGTCAGCGGAGTGACATCGGTGGTGAGCAATCCCCGTGGTACACTGCTAGCTAGAAAGGTTTCTTGGTGTGGTCCTGGTGCCTGGCGGCTTAGTCCAACCAGTGATTGCCTGCTGCAAGAGCCTTCCTTAAAGTAAGATCTAATGTTCTAAACATAGAACAAAAGAAGACCTAGCAAAGTACTGTTGCAGTCTCCTCTGAGCATGTGCAATGTCCTCAGAAAGCAATCGGATGTAATGTTTTTTGGAATACTCTTTTTAGCAAGCTACCTTACATCTCTATGGTTAAACATAAAGTGTCTTGCTTTATTGTATCTTGACAATGGGCATTTGATGTTCAAAGAGTCTACCTGGTAACCACATAAGTAAATAAAATAAGGTTATTAGTACCAGTACCCAACCCTATCTCTGAGTCCCCATCCCTCCAACCTCTGGCTCATAAATGGGTCGCACCTAGAAATGATTCCCAGCTCAGTGTGCCTTTTCCGGTTACCAGAATTTTAAATAAATAACTGCTGTCAGGAAGGAACCAAGCTTCACGCACTAACAGGCGCTTCAATCAGGGGATGATATTGGGTGGGCCATGTAAATGTTGAAGGGATACCAATAACAGTACTATGGCTACAAGTAAATAAGTTAATATTTTAAAAAAAACATGCTTCCTTCCACATACAGCAGTCAGTCTTGTACAAATGTTGGATAGTGCATGGGTGTAGTAAGCGGAACCCTCTGTTCAAGTTAAAAGACAACACAGGACCAAGGAACTAGGCCTATGCAAATGTGGAAGGAATACCAGTAACAGTATTCCAGTTACAAACAGTGCTGTAATTATCTGAGAACAAGTGAATAAAGACAAAGTATCATATCTGCAAATATCACAAAACTGAATGTGTCTTACATTATTGGACTGGCTCTTAGATCCTCGGGGGCTAGTTAAGAAGCCATGAGGTAGTTATTTATTCATTTATTCATTTTACTTGAAATGTTAAGCACCAGGATAACCTCATTTACATGCATCACCCAGTTTGCAAGAGAGCTCTGGGGGACATTTAAAACAGCTGTAGCAGCAGTCAATTTAACATAGATTACTTGCATAAGTGTAATTGGCAACACAGGTACAATAGTTAGCATTCCATTTATATGCAGGTATAATTCATCCTTTATTTATAGAGCTCCACGGTTACATCTCACATGTACAACTACACAGAATTTAAGGGGAAACATGTCTTGCTATGCTACTAGAACGCAATGACACAAGGCATGTAGTATTAGGTAAGAGGGCATAACATTTTAGTGGCAGCTACAGTAGTCACTAAAGACATGGTGCATCAACCTAAACAACACTTCAAAGTGAGGTAGAGGGAGTATAAGGAGAAACTCTGCAGAAGTGAAAAGTTAATCGTGGAAGCAAATGCAAAATTGAGGCTAGAGAAGAGCTGCAAATCCTTCTCTAGATACATTGGTGAAAGGACAAAGGCAAAACATTGAAAGGATAAGGAAGGATGGGGTGAATACAGGGTGTCCGAACAAAAGAATTTCAAACTTAAACTACACTAATTTGTTACAACAAATGGATGATGGGGAGAAGGCAAGTATATCAAATGAATGTTTTTGTTTGGTGTTCATGACTAAGGAGGGAGGCATACTCCCATACAGTAGGCGACAATTCAAGAGTAGTGCAGGGGACAGTTTGAGGTGGGGAGGTTTACTAGGGAAAAAAGTACTAAAGGGACTGGAGAACCTGAAAACCAAAACATCACCAGGGCCAGACAGGATTAACCTCAGGGTGTTGAAAGAAAAAAGAAAGATGCTAGTGGAGCTATTGGTAATCCTCTTTGAAGATCTGGAAGCAATGGGTGTAATGTCTGAAGACTGGAGGGTGGTAAATGTGATCCTCTTACACAAAGGAGGTGATAAGCAAAATCTGAGAAACTACAGGCTGATGAGCCTGGCACTGATACTGGGAAAACTTCAGAAGACAATTATTAGTGAAGGGTTAGTCACTACACAGACGAATCGGTAAATCACCTCTCATGTTTTTTTTTGTTTTTTTTAGGACAGTCATAACTGATCATCATTAACCATTAAATGCTACCATGTGATAATAGATCATGATCTAAGATCATCATCTAGATCATGATTTAATCAGCACACGTAAATCACCAACTGATGAATCTTGATTATTTTTGTAAGCTTAAATCAGCAAGATGGCTGACAAGAGCAAGTTGTTGCTTGTGAGGGACTTCAATCTACTGGATGTGGATTGGACCTCATACACAGCATTCTCAGACCAGAGAAAAGAGTTCCTTTTCGCACTAAGTGGAGCAGGTTTTTTTTTTTATCATGTAAAATTTTATTACATTTTATATTTTGAAGCACATGTATCCAGAGACATCAACAGGATTCAAGACAACAGTAGATGTCAGTCAGAAAAATAAGAAATAATCTGCACAGTATTGTTCAATTTACAGAACTATGCCAAAGACATTGGTCAACAGCAACTACATATGCACCAAAAGGGGGACTATCTCGAGAACAGCTATCTGTGTCTAATTCAACCAACTAAGTGAGCCAAAGGAGTATCACACTCTGATTGATGAAAGGACACCCGAAAATAGTCGGCTTAATGCCACCAACACCTCATCCGAGTTTCCATTATGACAGTGCTTAGGGTAGGAGAGGGAATATAGCCAGAGGTTAGAGAGGTACAGGAGAAACCAAAGCCAAAAGAAAGGAAGAGTTAGAGTGGAGTTAAGGAAGTCAACCCAAGAGCCATGGAATAGGAAGGAGAAAAAGATAAGGAAGGGTCTAGGCCAAGGGTGAATTCCTAGGTGAGACAGAGCAAATATGGGAATGGAGCTAGGCATCCCATTTTTTTCAGTATCTGGGCAACAGCCCACATCCTACAGCTGTAAGGCACTCAAAGATGGCAAGCCTAGCCACAGCAGCATGCCATAGTGAGATAGAGGGAGGGGTAGGCTGCCTCCATTTTGTTAAAATGGCCCTTTTTGCCTCCATCAGTGCAGCAAGGACCCAGGCTTGGTGAGGCTTGGCTAAAGAAAGGGGAGCAGGTTTGCATCAACTGGTGAACTCACCCACCAGAGACAAAGCAATATTGGATTTAGTGCTGACAAACAGCACAAGGATCCCAGAAGCAGAGGTGGGTGCAAATCTAGGGACCAGTGAACACAGTTCAATCTGGTTTACTGTGAACAGTATGGAGCAAAATAGTCACACCAAAATCAGGGTACTAGATTTCAGAAAAGACAGCTTCCCCAAAATGAGAACTATGATCACATTCATGCTAGAAGGAGGAATCACAGGAGATGTAGAGGACTGCTGGAATACTCTGAAGGCTGCTTTGCATATAGTAATAACTGTATGCACTAAGCAGATCAGCAAGTCCAAGAGAAGGAAAAGACCTCTCTGGGTCTCTCAAAGTAGCATCCAAAATCAAAGAAAAAAAAAATTATTTTACACAATTCAAGCAAACAAAACACAAAGCAGACATGGAAGAACATAACTCTGGTATTGTTTGCATCCATCCTACCTGTACCAGGTTGTTTGTATCTATGTCTTAATTTACTGTTATACTTATGTGTTGTACTGCTATACTGTGTATTTTGGTTTGTCTTACTGCGACAAGGTACCTTTGTAAATGAGCCTATGGCTCAAAGGTTTTCCAAACTGCTGTTTAAATAAAATAAAAAAAATAAAAAAAGAATACAAGAACAAATTGAAGGAGGCGGGGAAAGCTGTTTGAAGGGCAAAAGCACAGACAGAAGAGAAAATAGCACAGGATGTTAAGGACTGAGACAAAACCTTCTATAGATACATAAGAGAAAAATGAAAAACTAAGGGAAGAATAGTCCGACTAGCAACCAAGGAAGGTAAGATGGCAGAGAGTGACAAGGACAAGGCAGAATTGCTAAATGAGTTCATTTGCTCTGTCTTCACCATAGAAGACAGTGGCAAATGTCCTACACTGAGCAGGACAAAGTAAGATACCCAGGGAGCAGATAATAGCCCCTTCGCAAGGGAGAGGGTCCTAAAAGAGCGTAATAAACTGAAAGTGGAAAAATCCATGGAACTGGACAGCATACACCCTAGGATATTAAGGAACTCCAAGAGGAACCGGCTGCACCGCTGGCTGAGCTCTTCAACAAGTCACTAGACAGCGGGAAAATACCTCAGGACTGGAAACAGGCAACCGTTTTGCCCTTACACAACAGCAGAAACAAGAAAGAGGCAGGAAATGACTGCCCTGTCCATTTGACCTCAATTGTGGGGAAAATGATGGAGTCACTACTAAAAGAGAGGATAATGATGAACCTAACAGGTACTGGAAAAATGGACCCAAAGTACCATGGCTTCACAGCAGGACACTCTTGTCAAACAAACTTGATCAACATCTTTGACTGGGTCACTAGAACACTGAATCAAGGAGAGGTGGTGGACATTGTATACCTAGATTTCAGCAAGGCCTTTGATACCGTCCCTCACAGAAGGCTAACCAACCAGCTGAAACATACAGAAATTGGCCAGAAGATGGTCAGCTGGATCAATAAATAGTTGAATGATAGGAAGCAGAGAATGCTAGTCAATGGATCATTGTTAAGGGAGGGTAGGGTGACCAGTAGTGTCCCACAAGGATCGGTACCACAGGGATCGGTACTGGGTCCAATCCTATTTAACATATTTATAGCAGACATAGCGAATGGACTAACAGGGAAGGTTTGCCTGTTTGTAGATGATACAAAACTCTGCAACAGAGTGGACACAAGGGAAGGAGCAGACAACATGGAAGCTGACCTTAGAAGGTTAGAGGATTGGTCCAGGGACTGGCAGTTACAATTTAATGCCAAAAAGTGTAAGGTAATGCACACTTGGGAAAGAGGAACTCTGGAAAAAAGTACACACTGGGAGGACATCAACTTGAGGAGACACAAACGGAGCAAGAGCTCTGCATAATCATCACTGACAAATTAAAGGTAGGAAAACAATGTGAGAAAGCAGCACTGAAATGGGTGGCATTTTCTAGTAGAAAGAGGGAGGTTATATTGCCCCTCTACAGGTCCTTCGTGAGGCCACACATGCAGTACTGTGTTCAGTTCTGAAGACTTCACCTCAAGAAGGAAATTGACTATTTGGAAATGGTGCAAAGAAGGGCTACTAAGATGGTGCATGGACAGCATCACAAGTCATATGAAACAAGATTCAGGGAGCTGAACCTATACTCCCTTGAGCAGAGAAGAAACAGAGGGGACATGACAAACATTTAAGTACTGTATGAGAGGGGATTTAATGCAACTCAGACAAGCAATCTATTTCAACAGGACACAGCAGCATGCATGAGAGGGCATGATATGAGACTGGTAGGAGGAAGTTTCAAAAGCAACCTCAGGAAGTACTTCTTCACAGAAAGAGAGGCAGACACATGGAGCAGCCTCCAGGAGGTGGTAGCATCAAAGACAATCAGGGAGTTCAAACTCGCATGGGACAGACATAAAGGACAAGTTAGGACGAAGGCTGCATAGGGAGGGGGTCGTTTCTAGGGCAGACTAGATGAATTGCATGGTCCCCATCTGCCGACGCTTTTCTTATGTTCTTATGGTTTTTGATGACCTGTGGATGATCAAGTGACAATCATTGAAGAGCACTGATTGTATTATAAGATTGTAAGTCACATAAGTTTTATGTGTTACTATTATGTAAATAAAGTAAATTCATTATAATGTAAACAATGTGAAGTCAAGTTTTAATCCATTTAGGAAGAGTACATGCAATCTTAGGTGTAGTATATCCATTTGGATCACTAATTGGCATGTTTCAAAAGCACAGTTACGGACCAAAACAATAGTAATTTCTAATTTTAATATAATTTTGCCTTGACGGTATTAGTTTGCAGACTGTTAGGAAAGGCTTAGAGCAGAAACCAGGTACTTGAAGGAAATCACCACAACCATAAAAGAGACCAATGAATGGAGCAATATAAACCAATTTCAGCCTTTATAATGCTAGTAAGAAGTGAGGGGTTAGACTAAACATAATTGAAAGCACTGTATTTATACAGAAAATGTATGATAATTCCAATAAAGATGTCTAAATAAAAAAAAAAAGATACATTTGAAAACTATAGAAAAAAAGATACATTTTTTATTTATTGCAGTAATCCTGAAAATAAAGCAAATTGGACAACCATGAAAAATCATGATGATGTGAGATTACCATTAATCACAATCACCATTTCCATAATATCATGGTTTTTGATTGGCAGCTATTTAACATTCATGTTTAATTATTGTTAATTATGATCACAGTGATGACTTCTGAAGCTTGAACAAGATCTTTGAACATAACTGATAATTATCATTCATGATACATCATTATAAAATTGTCATCTATTCAGTGGGGCAAGGATGCTCAGAATCGGCAGTTCTGATCGGATTTTTGGATTTAGGATTTTAGGAACTTCTGAATCCTAATCTGATTTCATTTCGAATCCTAAAAGGACCTGAAAATCAGATTTAGCATTCAGATTTGAAAGTCCAAATCCTAAATGCCTATGTAAAAATAGGTTTTAGGATTTAGTTCAGGATTTAGTATTTTTATTTATTTATTTATTAAATTTTGGTGCCCGGGTAGGGTAGGCCCACTAAGCCCCGGAGGTCCCTTTTTCAGGGGTGACCCGGGATTACATGGTATAATAGGATATACAGTGAGTGTACAATAAATAAGTCGTAGCAGTACACACACATCGTAGGAGTAACATGTTATGTAACAGATTTAAGATTTAAAAACATTTCTAAAAATGAGAAACAAGACAGAAACACGAGCAACGCTCAGAAGTTGAGTGAAGTGACTGACATAGAGCATCTGGCAAATAGAGAACCCAGGTGAGCATAAAAAGGTGCATTAAATAGGTGAGACCAGCTTATTGTAGGTTGAGGCATGTACTTGGATGGGAGAGAATGGGGAGGTTTCAGGTACTATGGCAGTGGCATGTGCTAGCAGCGAGCATGTGGGCCTTGAGCCTTGTGTGGAAAGTTTTGATTGAGGGGGCATCCTGCACCCGAGGTGGAAGTTTGTTCCACAGGGATGGGGCGGTGTAGGAAAAGGACTTGCCCCCCGCCTTGGTCCTCACTCTAGGAACCTCTACAAGAGTTTGGCCTGAGGACTGGAGGTTGCGGTGGTTTAGCTTGGTGGCGATGAGTCCAGAGAGACTAGGTGGGGGGGGGGGCGGTTTGAGCCAATTAGCTTGTATGCTAGGCAAAGTAGAGGGTACTGGAGGTGAGCCTCAAATGAAGGCCACTTGATTAGTGTTAGAGTGTCACAGTGGTGACTCCTGGAATGGGACTGTGTGGCAAAGCAAACCACCTTGTTGTTTAAGACCTGTAGTCTATTGATCTCAAGCTTTGCCATGCCCTGAATGACAGGGACTGCAAATCTAAACATACAAAATCCAAAAACTGATTCCATTAGGTGGGTTCCAAGCAATCCTAATGGTCACATTCTTACAGTTAAAGAGCCTAATGGATGGGAACCAACATGAGTTTGCCAGGGGCCAGTCGTGTCAGACTAACTTAATAGAAATTTATAATGTAGCGACACAAATGGCAGACAATGGTTAGGTTGTGGACATACTAGACCTAGATTTTAACAAAGTCTTTGACACAGTACCACGTGTTAGACTAGTCAAAAACAAGAGCAATCTGGAGTTAGGAGGAAAAATAATTGGATGGATTAAAAACTGGCTGATGGATAAAATACAGAGAGGGGTCCTAAATGGTCAATTCTCTGAGGACAAGGCAGTGAACAGTGAGGACCATAGAGCTCAGTTCTAGGCCCAATTCTGTTTAATATGTATATCTGACAAAGGTGAAGTTATCCAAGATATGGTGAGTCTGCACAGGATACCAAGTTCTGTGGGAGAGTAGACAGTGGAGAAGGGTTAACATTATGAGACAGGGTCTGTGGAGACCAGGGAAGTAGTCCTGTATTTGGCTGTTGAAATTCATTGCTCAAAAATGCAAGAGGATGCACATAGGAGGGAAAAATCCTGGAGCATTGTACAGTATCAATGGGACGCTAGTAGAGTGGATCAAGGAGGAGCGACACCTCAGGGTGGAGATCAGCAATATTTTTAATTTTGCAATTTTTGGCCAGAAAAGGCAGACTACATTGAGCCTTGATTCCAGGTGTGTCCTGGGAGCACGTGGAAGTTAAGTGATTTATACATTCTCACACAATATGGAAGTGGTGGTTGTGGGGTTGAAAACCAGTTCACAAGGTATGCAGTTCAGTGCTCTTAATTACTACACTAAACTGCCTTCCAATAGCCTAAAGCTGAATGCTCAGTGCAACAGGGTATACAGAAGAATTAACAGAATGCTAGAGTGCATAGGGAGATAATGGATTACTAACAGGAGGAGAGAGGTGTGGCCTGCCCAATAGTGCATTGGTGGGGTTACTGCTCGCCAAACCAGCTATCCAGATTCAGCAATAAACTCAGGCGACTAGGGGGCTAGCTGGGGGAGAGAACATTGAGTGTCCCAGGGACAACTCTCCACCGTCAGGGGGGAGGGCGACTCTGTAACCCGCCACATGACTGTTGCCTGGTGTAGGCCAGGTGGAAGCTCAGTAAGAACACACAGACACACAAAAGGAATGATCCTATCAAGTTCATTTAATTTTTTAATAGTCTGAGTGACCAGAATTAGCTCTAATTTATGTATCTATGTATTTATATTACATGTCATGTCAGTATATCTTTGTTGATGAATGATAACTTTGGGTGTAAAGCATATATTGCTATGTGGAATGTATAGCAGTTGAGAGGTATGCCTGAATAACAGAAGGGAAAGAGGGGACATAACAGAGACTTTCAAGTACATGAAAGGGTTCAACAAAGTGTATACAGCAGACCTGTTCAAATTAAGAAGTGGTGCATCCACCAGGGGGCATGCGCTCAAGCTGTTTGGGGGGGCTCAAAAAAGACATTAGGAAGTGCTACTGCACAGACAGGATACTGAAAGGGTAGAACTAACTTCCTAAAAAGGTTATGTGGTGGCAAAGACAATAGCAGGGCTCAAGAGGAAGTGGGTCACACAGAGAGGAGATATCAGATGGAAAGATGAAGGCAGGAAAAGGGAGACAGGGAGGGAGGGAGGATAGAGACTGCAGTGTCCCTGAGTAAGGAATCTTGGCCCAGACAGGATAGACTGTTCAAGTCTTTTCTGTCTGTCACTTCTCTCTCTTGCTCTCATTCCATTCCTCTGTTACCAAACTGCTCAGGGTTGGCCTTCCTCTCTAACCAACTTTAATCCAATATTATGACAACCTGTAATTACACTGTTCAACTGCTTGCCATTATTACTTGAATGTTGTTACTGTGCTTCTTTGTACAGCAGACATTAGGACACATCTGGAAATGAGCTACTGCCAGCTCTGCATGCCCCTGGACAAATATTTAAATCAATCAATCGATCGATCAATCAATAAATAATTGTACAATTTCTTAATGCAAGACCCCCTCCATCTGAATATGGTCTGCTTTGAAGAAGACGGGCTGTGACAAGGTTGGGTAAGACCCTGTCCTACTTGTTATGCAGGGAGAGGTAAAAGCAAGGAACTATTTTACCATCTCCTATTCTGCCCCTTGTCTGTCTCTTCCCTGTCTGATTGTACTAATTTTTCTTCTGGCACCTAGAAATTGGCCACTCCTATGGTCCCACAATTTCCTTGTTATCTCCTTTCCTTCACTTGCTCTTCCTTTTCTTTCTCCCCTTGCTTCTTTGTGGTTAAAAAAATATGTGTGAATCTTTACATGAAACTGGGATCCCTTGTTTTGCAAATGCTTTTACTTGCACTGTTGAAATGACTGCAGAAATCTATTTCTTTTTTTTAAAGATGACAGTCTGTAATACAGGAGGTTGAACTTGAGCTGCATTTTGACCTCCACAAGCTTGTTTACAGAATTGTCATCAGAAAACAAGCTCTGGGACAAAATGTATTATTTTGTTGCCCCTATTAAACTCTTTATGCTGGTTACAAGAAAGAAATTGACAAGGTTTTGGTACATTTTATAAGAAACAGAGGATGCAACTTACAGCATCATAATGCAGAATTATAACTGACAGGAAAATACATCTTATAAAAAGAGCAATGTTTTGTTAGAGAGAGAGATTCAAACTGAGAGCGACTCACATGAAGGATTTTTTTGTTTGTATTGCCTTTAAGAAGAGCTATTCTGCACAATTTTATTTTTCTGCTTTATTGTTATTGATAATAATAAAATGCTACCTGTGAATTTTATAAATTCTCCTGGTTTGCCTATGCTTCCTGACCTATGCCTCTAAGATACTGGCCTCTGGTGGACTCTTCATCTCCAATAACTGTTGGGTATGCCCTTCAGAAATTTCTGTCTTTTGACAATAACACAGAATTGCCTTCCTGACATCCAGACAATGTATTTCCTCGCCTTAGATCATATGGTCAAGAAAAAAAGTCAGACAACGCTAATAACTGGTTCATAGGGAACTTCACCCTTGCAGGGCCATGGACTGATATATCAATCCAAAATTCCTATATATTCGAATTCTGTTGGCAGCGTAAGGGTTAATAAACCATGCTGGGCAAAAATACAGGACTAGAGTGCAGCACAACTTTGTCCTTGGGGAAACATTAACATGAATGGTAAATAGGGACTGTGTGCAGCTCACTGACCCATTTTGCTGATACACTTGCCATCACACTCAACCAGAGGTCACACATTTTCTCTGTGTCCCTTGAAAGACAACTCTGAGGGACATAATAACCAACAGGCGCTAACCCCCTGACAGGATGTTAAACTGTGATCCTATGTCTCAGCAATGAGACAGCTACCTACTAAACCACCAGAATCCACAGCATCTGAACATGCCACTTTCTGATCAAAAGGAGAGAACTACCTACTGAGAAACCAACTCCCACAGAATATGAATCTGTAACCTTCTGACTCAACAGTGAGAGAGCTGCCTACTGAGCTGTCAGCACCTACAGGATATGATGTGACCTTATGAGCCAGAGAGAGTTGCCTACTGAGATGTTAACACTTAGAGAGTCTAAGCACGTAAACTTCTAACTGAGCAGTGAAAGAACTACCTACTGAGACGTCGGCACCCACAGAATCTGAACCAGTGTCCCAAACCCAGCACTGAGAGAGCTGCCTACCAAGACACCAGCACACAGGATATAAATCTTCGACCTTATGAACCAGAGAGGTGAAAGAGCTGCCTAGTGAGATTGCAACTCCTACAGGATCTGAACCCATGACCTTCTGACCCAGAGGTAGGAGAACTACATACTGAGTCATCAAATCCCACAAAATATGAATCAGTGATCATATGAGCCAGAGGTGAGAGAGCTGCCTCCTCCTCCTCCTGGGACACCAACCGCACAGGATCTGAACATGTGACCTTATGACCGAGCAGTAAGAGAACTACATACTAAGTCTCCAGACTCCACAAGGTATGAATCAGTGACCATATGAACCAGAGGTGAGAGAGCTGCCTCCTCCTCCTGAGACACGAACTGCACAGGATCTGAACATGTGACTTTATGACCCAAAGGTGGGAGACCTACCTTCTGATACAGAGACATCAACCCCCACAGTATTTGAACCTTCGACCTTATGACCCAGAATTGAGACCCAGAGCTGAGAGAGCTACCTACTGAGTCACGAAACTCCACAGGATTTTAACCTGAAACTTTCTGACCCAGAGCCGAGATAGTTACCTATTGAGTCACCAAACCCCACAGGATCTGAACCTGTGACCTTATGACCCAGAGGTGGGAGACCTATCTTCTGATACAGAGACATCAACCCTTACAGGATCTGAACCTGTGACCTTCTGCTACAGGTGAAAGAGCTGCCCACTGCATCATTAAACCCCACAAGGCATGAACCTGTGACCCTGTTACCCAGAGGTGAGAGACCGATCTACTAAACCTCCTGTCCCCATTTTCTCTTGACAAACCAGGCACTACTCATGTGTTGCCCAGATGCCCCTTGCATATAACATATTTTGAAACGTAGTCTATAGTTACCTTGACACTCATAGCAGCATGTCTCTGGAGACTGGACTTTGACCAGTCCGTCCTGGCACACCACTGGCACGCACTCCTGGATGTGGCATTCTATGTGACCAAGCTGGAAAAAAATAAATCAGTTTCAGTTTTCCACATGGCAAAGACCAAAGCAGCTAGGCATCTTTTTAAATTTCCTATCTCGTTCGAACAGGCATCAAAAAATTCTGAGCTTGGGCAAGTCCTTTGGAAACAAAGAAAGATAAAGTGTGTGTGTGTGTGCGGGGGGGGGTGGGATTTACACCGTTATCATATCCAATATGATATGAAGCATTGCTGAGCTCTCAAGATAAAAAAAATAAATAACTCAGACCACTGTATCCCTTTGAACCCTTCCAGGCAGAACAGTTTTCTGTGGAGACAGTTAATAGCATGCAGTCCTCTTTGAAACAGCAATGTTACACCCAAGTACATCAAAGGGCTCCCAACAGCTGGGGCTAAATAACAGTTTACTTGCAGTTCCATGAGGGGATAAGTAGCTCTGGAGTGGCTGGCAGTGAAGATGGGAAAACAGGAATAAACAGATTTTGAAAATAAAGTCCTTGCAAGGTTGTAGCTGAGCGCCAGATTCTCGTTACATATAAACGGAGCATCAGAGTGGTGTTTTGGGAGATTTAGAGCATGTAGTGCCAGGCAGCTTGTTTGTGATCATTTTAATTATGCAAATTGATGATTGGCCAAGCTAAGAGAACCACCAGTCTATTTTATAGAAACAAAGCTTCTTATATATTTGATTTGATTTTGTTTAAAACCTACCTTCCCAGTAGCTTTCTCAGACTCTGCACATTTTAAAGTGGAGGCAGGTACACTGTATCTGCTTCCTTTCATGACATGCCGAGGGAACCAGGGAAGTACTGTTATATAGTTTGTGGTCAAACCCGTGGGGCCTGCTAAAGTACCAGTAGGTTCTTTTCTCTGTAGGTTGTAGGAAGGACACAAAAACATTATATTTACTGTGGGGAGGGTAGTCACATGTACTTTGTTAGTTTACTTTTCAGTTTCTTCCCCACTAGCACCTACCTCCTGCTCCTACCTTTTCAATTGACTTCCTGGACTGATTCCTGCCTAGATTGCCAGCCCGTACCCTCCTCGTTCCACTCTGCCTGCAGATTATATCCCTATAGCAATCCATGGGAAGGATCCCCTTCTCTAGTGTTCCCCAGATCAGAAGGTGTGGCCTGACAATAGCAAATGTGGATGTGCAAGTGGAGCTGTGGGGGCAGTGCTGTGCCTTGTCATGGGGGCACTCGATGTCATTCATAGAGAAATACCATTTACCCCTTGTTGTTATCCCCTAATCTCCCCTGCATGAGGCGAGCTCCATCAGTTGGTGCTGGCCTGCACAGAGTAGGCGGTGTCGCATGGTCAGGTCACCCACGATGTAAGGCTTCCCACTGAATTCAAAAGGTGCTTGCACAGTGAGTCAGCACTCTCTCTCTCTCTCTCTCTCTCACTCTCACCCTGGACCTTACATGCACTACCTCTGCAATACACCCTTCACTCCTCTAGCTTGAAGTGTGGCAGCTGGATCAGCAGCAAAAATACAGTCTCCAACATGGAGCACAGCACCCTCCACTGGCACCACTGAGTAAGGATGCACGTATTTTTTGTGATAACCTACAGAAACTGAAACAACAGGCCACGTTACAGTGGCCTTGTGTATCTACGCAGTGATAGCAATTCCTTCTCTGTTCCACTGGCATGTTATGAAAGGAGTTAAAGTTAGTCTCTCCACCTCCATTTTGAAACATGCAGATTCAGGGGAAACCAATAGGAGTGTGAGCTTTTTGAAAGTGGCATCCTATGTGTATATGTATGTATTATGGTGGCACGGTAGTGACACTATAGTTACTGAGTTGAGTAGGCAGGTTAAATGTTAAATCTCAGATTTTGCACTTTAATACCTTTGCAACTGTTCAACAGATTTGCATGAAATATCACATGCACTGTCCTGTGGGATAGCTATCTTAATGTACCAAGTTTCGTGTTGATCGGATTTGCAGATTTCATACTGCAAATAGTGAAAAAACAGTATAAGTCGCTTTTTTTTGCCTTTTTTTGGCTGTTTTTTCCTCATCACATGTGGCCACACCGTTTGGAATTTTGGTCTGAAATTTTCAGGGTATAAAGAGCTCTCCTCAAAGAACAAGCCAGCATTGGTTTTGTGAAAATGTATAGTTACATAAGACCTTAACGTAACAGTAGATCTTCGAGAGAGGTTCCTGCAGTGGGGCATAACTTGTAGAACTGCACCCCCTGGCATCAGGACTATACAGCACACTTTTGCTAGCAGTGTTTGGTGGGGGACCGCCCACCCAACGTCACATGACCGATGTCAGCGTGACCCTATATAGCAGGTGGTCCCCGTGCCCGCCCTCCAGTTCTCCCACCAGAGACCCAGAGTGGGTGCGACAGGAGAAGCGGGTAAACTTCCTGGAGCCCAATCCAGAAAAGCCTGCAAGATCATGCAGAAAAGCTGGGGGAAGGAGGAAAGGAAAAAGGTGACCTACTGCAGGAACCTCTCTTGAAGATCTACTGTTACGGTAAGTTCTTAAGTAATTGTACTCTTTTACTTGGAGAGGGTTTCTGCAGTAGGTCATAACTTGTAGGACTGAGTTCCAACCAGTCACACTCAGTAAGACAAACCTAAATAAGGGAGGAGGAAAGCCTGCAGAAAGACCAAAGCAGGGTTAGGACAGAAGGTCCTGCAGGACGGCTAGGCCAAACCCCACCCTAAGCCTAGAAGCACTGTCCAGACTGTAATGCTTGGTGTAAGAGTGGACCGAACTCCAGGTTGCTGCAGCACAAATATCTGCTGTGGAAACATTCTTGAGAAAGGCCATGGAAGCAGCCATGCCCCTAGTAGAGTGTCCTCTGACATCCCCAGGAAGAGGTTTGCTGTACTTATGATACCTCCCTGTCCAACAGAGAGAGAGATAGTGCATCCAGCTAGATACATCAGAGACTACCGACCCCAGAGTCTTAGGGGCGAAAGAAATAAACAACTAATCTGATTTTCGGACATCCTTGGTCCTGTTAACATAATAATGTAAGATCCTGTGCACATCCAAAGTGTGCAGGAGAGCCTTGCCCTTATTAAAGTAAGGTAGTACACCAGCAGTTCAACGGTCTGGTGTAAGGTGAACTCAGAAACCACCTTGGAAAAAAATTTAGGATTTGTGCGTACAGCCACCCATTCTCTGTGAAAAATAAAATAAGGCTCCTTACACATCAGGGCCTGAAGCTCAGAAATCCTCCAAGCAGAAGTAACCGCAACTAAAAAGAGTACTTTCCAGGACAAATAGCACATCTCACAGCTTACTGCCAGTTCAAAAGGAGGCAATATAAAATTCAAATCTCAGGGTGGGGCAGGGTTGCAAATGGGGGGCTTCACGTGGAGGATCCCCTTCAAAAAGGTTTTGGAGATCTCCAATTGGGCAACAGTTTTCCTGTCCACCAAGGAGTGATAGGCAGAGACAGTGAACAGGTGGACTTTCAGTGAAGAGTAGCAGAGTCCTGAGTCAGAAAGGTGCAAAATGTACTCCATCACCTGAGGCATCGGGCAGGAAAAGGGATCCCATTCCTTCGAGGCTGCTCAAAGGGGAAAATTGCTTCCATTTCATAGTGTAAGTTGACCTAGTGGAAGGCTTCCTAGCCTCCACCAGGACTTGGGCGACTCTCTTGGAGACTCCAAAGTATAACGCAATTATGTCTGAAGGAACCACGCATGAAGATGCAGGGACCTGAGGCCCGGATGCACCAGTCTGCCATGTTCCTGCGTTAATAGGTCATGCTGACGATGAAGAGATACTGGGGGTTCCACAGCCAGCTGCTGCAAGAGTGGAAACCAGATCTGCCTGGGCCAGAAGGGGGCAATCAGCAACATTTGATCCCTCTCTGCCTGAAGCTTCAGCAGAACTCTCAGCAAAATGGGAAAAGGAAGGAAAGCGTACAAGTACCTCCCTATCCAACAGAGAGATAGTGCATCCAGCTAGATACATCAGGCCCTTGAACGAGCGAGGAAAAACTTGGGAAGTTTTGCGTTGAATGGGAGGCAAAGAGATTTACCTCTGGATGCCCCCAATGAAGGAACAGATGTTCTGCCACTTCCTGGTGAAGTTCTCATTTGTGAGCTTGAGCTGAGGTTTGGCTGAGACTGTTCACCAGGGCATTGTGAACACCTGGAACATGTATGGCTGTGAGATGTAGACCATGCTGGACTGCCCAGTACCAGACCTGCATTGCCCCCCTGCACAGGGGGTATGATCAGGTGGCTCCCTTCTTGTTGATGTACCAAACCACATGCATGTTTTCGGTGTGTACCAGCAGTGTTCCCATAGAAAACAGGGACTGGAAGGCCTGAAGGGCATACAGGACTGCCCTGATCTCCAGAATGTTTATGTGGAGAGATGATTCCAGCTGGGACCATGACCCTTGGGTCTGGTGATCTCCCACATGGGCTCCCCAACCCAGACCCAATGCGTCTGTGGTGAGGGTCCAGGGGGCATGAAAGGCAACCCCTGAGAAAGGTTCTGCAGGTTCTGCTCTTATCTCCTTGTTTCTTTCATCCATGGTGGTTCTCTTTCTGTAGGGGAAGGGCCCAGCCACCCACCCCTATCCCCAACCACCCCATGCTACACTCCTTTTAAAGGGTAGCACAGTTGTGACATTTCCTGTAGCAAAGCAGGAAGGGGAGGATCAGAGGGGTATCCACACAGTGACCTCACTTACAGGGGCATAAGTAATTTAACTTGTTATAACAAGTTATACAAAAACAAACAAAACAAAAAATCCAACTTTTGCTTTCATTTTCCTCCTTCTAATTACTTGGACCTGGTTATAAACCCGGCAACTCATCTGGAATGGATATTATTAACTGCTATTATTATTATTATGGATATTATTATATTTCCTGAAGGCCAGCCTTTTGGCTCTGACCTTTTCTGCTACTGTTTTTGAGAACCAAAGTGATTTCCTCCTTTTGCTCTTGCTTTTCTGTCTAACACAATGGGATGTTGCTTCAAGTATTGCATCCTTAATGCTTGCCCACATTGCCTGTACCCCCTCACTTGTATTTCTTCTTGCCAAAGCTAGCTTAACTCTGTTGGCCATCTTATCGTAGTCAGCTCCTCTGAAGTCCCATATTTTTGCCTTGGAATGGGAAGATTTAGTTCTAGTGGAAATATTTAACCATATCATGTGATGGTCACTGGCCATTGGGTGACCTTCTACCTGGAGATCTGTGATCCTTTCCCCATCAGTCAGTACTAGATCTAGGATAACCCTGTCTCTTGTGGGTCATTGTACCAGTTGTTTGAGGCCCTCCATCTGCAGGGAATCCACCATGTATCTAGTTCTGGTGGATGTTCATGCTGGTATTGACTAATCTGTATCTGGCATGTTGAAGTCTCCCATTATCAGAACCTCCCCTTTAGCTGTCATGTTTTGTACAGTATATCTTCTAACAGTAATGCCTCTATGTCCTCCCCTTGGTTTGGGGGCCTGTAGACAACCCCAGTTCATATGGCTGTCCCATTTCCTGTTTCCAGGGTGACCCACAGTCAGGTCTTCTGGCTCCTTAAGTGTATTCTGAATTTCTGTAGCTTTGATATCTTCATTGACATAAAGGGCCACTCCACCCCCCCACCTCCCCTTTTTACACCTCGGTCTCTTCTGAACAGTACGTAGCCGGGTACTGAAGTCTTCCAAGAGTGGTTACTGGTGAAAATTATCTCACTAATGGCTACTATGTCCAGTTTAGCCTCTGTCATTGTTGCCTGCAGGTCTGGGATCTTGTTTCCCAGACTGTAGGCATTTGTGTACATGATTTTCTGTTGGCCAGATTTCGGTGTGTTAGTTGTTGGGCTAGGTCCAGCATTTCCCCTGTGCGTCGTATGGGGAGCCGGACCTTTTTCCTTACCTGTTGATGAAAATGAACTATAAACATGCTGAACTCCTGTTTGTTCACTAGCTGAGGAGGGAGGGGGTGTTCTTCCCATTCGATATATCGAGTGCTACACCCCTCTCCCCATTTGCTAGTTTAAATAATCTGCAAAGACGTCAAACTTCTGCCCCAATGCACTGACTCCCTTCTTAATCAGATGCAGTCCATCAAATTTAAAGAACTTTTGGTCCCCAAACTGTTGCCAGTTACTTAAAATTTGTGTCCTTTTTCCTGGCACCAGCCCATGAGCCACGAGTTAAGCTCCCCTATCTCCCCTTCTCTGACCTTCCGTCCATCTGCCCCCCTCTTACAGACTGGCAGTATCTCAGAGAAGGAGATGCCAGCCTGGTCAGGTGATCCTTGGTCTCCACAACTGACCAGCTGGCAAGATCGTTAGTCCCTATGTGTACCAGGACACTGATGTTTTCTCCTGCTTCCTGCACAATTTTAGCAATGTGGTCAGTGTTTCTCCATGCTGATGTACCTGGGAGACATCTGACCATTACTCCTGGCTGGAAGTAGGTATCAACTCCCCGAAACATGGAGACTCCTATTATCAGAAGTGTTTGGGATTTCCTTTTTGCTTTTTTTTGTTTTGGTCCATGTTTTGGGTGAGTTTTGTTGTGTTAGCTCCTATACAGCAGTGTCCTCTACCCCTTTGTTTGATCATGGAGATAGAGGTAGATACCTGTTTGTAGTTTTTATATGGTTTGTGGAGGTGATACATTGGAAAGCACTGAGTGATGGGGCACCCGATTTTCCCCTCCTAACCACCTGCCAACCTCCTGGATCAACTACTCTCTGCGGTCAAGGTGCTTCAGTTGGATGTTGGGGAAATGACAGGTGGTTCTTATAATATATTTCCTCCTGAATATGCGATTTGAGGCACGCAGTCTCTACCCATGGTGCCTGGAGCTCAGCCCTTAGATCTCCAATGGTCCAGCATGTAGGACAGCATCCTAAATCCTACATAATTACCCTTTTGAAAAGTGTCCCACAGTACCTGCAGTTAATAATATCCATTCCAGATGAGTTGCCGGGTTTATAACCTGGTCCAAGTAATTAGAAGGAGGAAAATGAAAGCAAAAGTTATATTTTTTGTTTTGTTTGTTATTGTATAACTTGTTATAACAAGTTAAATTACTTATGCCCCTGTAAGTGAGGTCACTGTGTGGATACCCCTCTGATCCTAAATAGGTACTTCTGCTCAATATTTACTGAGGAGAAGGTAGGGCAGTGCCCACAGCTCAGCACCATGGACACAGGGTGGGAGGAAGGTGTGCACTAGGCCCTTCACAAAAGAAAGAGTCCTACAAGAGCTTGCTAAGCTCAAGGTGGACAAGGCAATGGGACCTGATGGCATACATCCCAGGGTACTAAAGGAGCTAAGAGTGGAGCTAGCAGAGTCATTAGCAGAACTGTTTACTGAGTCTCTAAGTATAGGAGAGGACACAGAAGACTGTAAAAGGGCTCATGTGATCCCGCTCCACAAGAGTGGTAGCAGGGAGGAGGCAGGGAACTACAGACCAGACAGTCTTACCTCAGTAGTGGGCAAGATTATGGAGGCACTCCTTAAGGAAAGGATAGTGCAACACCTGGAATCCCCAGGAGCACAGGATCCAAGACAGCATGGGTTTACAACAGGAAGGTCCTGTCTAACTAATCTCATAGATTTCTTTGACTGTGTAACTAGAGTGGTGGACCAAGGGGGTGCAATTGATGTCACCTACCTCAACTTCAGCAAAGCTTTCGGTACTGTTCCACATAGAAGATTGATTAATAAGCTGGATAGACTCGGGGTTGTTCAGAAGTTAGTCAACTGGGTGGCAAACTGGTTGGTGGGCAGAAAACAGAGAGTGGTGGTAAACAGAATACAGTCAGAAGAGATGCAAGTCACAAGTGGGGTACCTCTGGGATCAGTCTTGGGGCCAGTCCTCTTCAATACCTTCATCAGTGACATTGCAGATGGACTGAAGGGCAAGGTTTGTGTTTGCAGATGACACCAAGATCTGCAAGAGTAGATGATTCAGATGGGGTGGGCAGAATGAAAAGAGATCTGGATAAACTGGCAAAATGGTCGGAAGAGTGGCAACTGGGTTTTAATGCAAAGAAGTACAAGATCAAGTGCATAGGGAAGAGAAACCCTGAAGCCCCCTATAGGTTGGGAGGGAAGTTGCTGACAATCACAAGGGAAGAAAGAGACTTGGGCATCATCATTACAGATGACCTGAAGTCATCCAAGCAGACCACTAAAACAGTAGGTAAGGCTAGAGGGATGTTGGGGTGTATTAGTAGGGGTATCACAAGACATAAGAGAGAGAGGTTATAATCCCTTTTTACGAGACACTGGTTAGGCCCCATCTGGAGTACTGCGTGCAGTACTGGAGGCCGCACCTGCATAAGGACATTAACAAAATGGAGACAGTCCAGAGAAGGGCAACCAAAATGGTGCAAGGACTGCATCAGAAAGCATATGAGGACAGGTTAACGGAGTTCAGTATGTATATTCTAGAGCAAAGGAGAGAGAGAGAGGTGATATGATCGAAACATTCAAACATCTTAAAGGCATTAACAAGGTGAAAGAGTCTAGCATGTTTCAATATAAGAAAAATAGCAGGACAAGAGGACACAGCATGAAATTAGAGGGAGGCCGATTAAGGGGTAATGTGAGGAAGTTCTTTTTCACAGAAAGGGTGGTGGATGCATGGAGTGGCCTACCTCAGGAAGTGATGGATATGAATACAGTGCAGGGCTTCAAACAGGCATGGGATAGACATAAGGGAGCAATACAGGTGAGTATGACTAGACAGGCCACTGACAGAGTAAAGGCCTATGGCACATTCATAAGGTAGAAAAAATGGGCAGACTGGATGGGCTTTGCGGTCCTTATTTGCCGTTAACTTTTATGTTTCTATGAGAAATGTTTTGAGGACCCTGCCACTACAAGAGGTCCCTCTTGAGTGTGCTGGACACCAAGACAGGATGATCCAGGTAGTTTGTATGCTGATCCCATTGGGCTCTTAACATCCATTGGGTGACCCTCATGTGCAGCCTGGCCAAGGGGATGGTGGAAATGGATGCTGCCATCAAGCTGAGAAGGCGCAAAAACACCCTGGCTGGAGCACGTCTGGAGGAGGATACCAGTTTGACCTGCTCCTGCAAAGTATCCACCCTGCCCGATGGAAGAAAGGCCTTGCCCTGGACCGTGTCCAATACTACCCCAATGAATTGGAGGCATTGAGAGGGAACCAGGGACAACTTGGGGTAATTGATAGTAATAACCAGTTGTGCAAAAAGGCCTAGATTGGAGGACAGAGAGTCCTCCAGGCTGCTCCTGGATGGAGCTCCTATGAGCCAATTGTCCAGGTACGGGAACACGTAGATGCCCTGATGGCAAAGTGCCGCTGCCACTACCGCTAGGGTGCCGAGATGAGGCCGAAGGGTAGGGCTTTGAATTGAAAGTGCTCCCCTTGGAAAAGAAAGCGCAGGAAGCTGCAGTGGCCGGGAAAGACTGGAATGTGCAGGTAAGCATCCTGCATGTCCAGAGCACAAAGCCAGTGGCTTGTCTGGAGCAAGGGCAGGAGTCCCTGGATAGTCAGCACGCGGAACCTTTTGTATTCCACATAAAAGTTCAGGTGGCTGAGGTGCAAGATGTGCCTGAGGTCGCCCATCTTTATGGGAATGAGGAAGAAATGTGAGTAGAACCCTTTTCTCCTCTGTACCGAAGGTACTGGCACTATGGCCGATTTCTTTCTTTCTTTTTTTTTTTTATTTATTAAGCTTTTTGATGCTGCCAGCCTGTCTGGGGCATCCGCCTCTTCACAGACCCCCATTTCCACTCCCATATTAGCCTTGACCCCTCTATACCCCCTGGCTTATCCCCCAGAGCGGGGCTGCAGCACCATACCCCTGCAGTGCTGCAGACGAGGGTATAGATTGAGGGGCAGGCCTGGGAACTGATAGAAACTGAGATGGGCTTCATTTAGGGTGGCCAGCAGCATCTTTTTTCCCTCATATATGGGGGCGGGGATGCAAAATAACATCCAGCGTCCGCCTCGCCCCCGAGCTACGTTGGTGTTGGCGTGATCAGTACACCCAGCCTCTGCTTGGTGTCTGTGTCATGCCGAGCACTCCCCAGTTCCCCTGGAGAAGGAAAGCAGTCATCGGATGCTCGATCCTTCTCCCCCAGCCGACCCTCTGGCATCCCTGATCCATTCCTGAACCCGGGTCGCCAGTGTCGCAGGTAGGCAACCTGCCCCGCGCCAGTGAGCTGACCTCTATGGCTGATTTCTGAATTAGTACCAGGATCTTGTCCCTTACCAGAGAGACTTGGTTTGAGGGATAATGAGATCGACCTGGAGGCAAGTCTGGAGGCCTTTCCAGAAACTCGATGGTGTGCCCTTTTGCTACTAGTTGTATGACCCACGAATCTGACGTGATGCCCTGCCACTCTACAAGGTGAAGGGTGAATCTTCCCCCACTGGCTCCATGCTATTGAGAGGTGGAGGAGGGGGAGGAGTGTAAGAGTCAGGAGGAGGAGGAGCGGTAGGAAATGTTTCCTCCCGTGGCTCACTGATTCTTGGAGGCGCGCGGGGGAGGTAACGGTGGACCCTGATGCTCTCCTTTTAGTCTGACGCCTGGAGAAGGTTTGCCTGTTCTGCCATGTCTGCTGGCACCGAAAGGGCTGTTTAGACTTAAAGCCTCCCTTATATATGGACTTGACAGACTTAAGGGCCTGCCTGCACTCCTGTAGGCCCGTAATTATAACTTTAGAGTCTCCCCCGATGAGGATGGATCCTCGAAAAGGGGCATCCTGTATGGCTGCCTGTACATCTGGGGAAAGCCCAAAAATATGCAGCCAGGCATGATGCCTGAGGCAAACTGCTGTGGTGGTGGAGCGAACAATTGCGTCTACGGAATCGTAGGTGGCTCTCAGGATGTGTCTACAAGAGATTTTAGACAAACACAGGGCCTTAGTGAGTTATGCCTTAAGGTCCAAGTCCTCCACGGTCTCAAGCCTAGCCTTGAGTTTAGCCATAGTGGCCTTTTGATAGGACACCATGTGTGCTATGTAGTTCAAAGAATGTAGAGCACACATAGAAGAGCCATTGACCTTGCGCCCAAACTGGTCTAATTGCTTCAACTCCTAATCAGGAGGGGAGGTACTCATATGTTTGGGTCTGGAAGTACGATCATGATCCGTAGCTATCACAACAGAATCTGCCATGGGTTGAGAGCTTAGATAGGGTACACCCTCCAGCATGTGACAGATCGGTCCACCTTTTTGGGGACAGCTGGGATCGAGGGAGGCAAATGCCAAATGGTAGAGGTAAGATCCTCATGGGGGTCAGTCCAAAGAGGAATCAGAATGGGTGACACTTCTTCCAGGTCTAGGTGCTCTGCTTGCGTTTAGGGTCTTGTTCTTCTACATTCCATCTGTTAGCCTGCTGGAGGATACGGAGGAGTTCCGTGAATGAATGGTCTTTGGGAGGCAACCTGGGTGATTCCATACCCTTAGCCCCCATGGTTCTGGATTGTTCTCTGATTCTGAGGACTCCTCTCTGTCAGAGGTCCTAGTTCCCATTAACGTGACCTCCAGAGTGGCCCCTCCTGAAATGTGCACCATGGACGAATGGCGAGAACCCACGGGTGACAAGGAGCGAGAGGTGGGGGTATCCAACGGTGCCATCAATCTCTTGTTCAGGTCAGATACCAACTGAGATCTGGCCTCCTGTCACCAGGTCTGAAACATATCCTGGAGGTCCTGCTGAGGTTGAGGCTGGAGAGGAGGAGGGGACTGGTAGTAAGGGGGCCCATCCCCGAATAATGAGGGGGAGGGTACCCTGGCCCCTGAAACGGGGCAGAGCATAGCTTGGTGCCTGATACCCCAAGTAGTAATCGTGAGTGAAAGTTGCTGACGCCAGCCTAACGGCAGATAACCTGGCATTGGAAAGCCTGGATAATGCAGGTAGCCCAAAGGGGGACCTTGGGGGATGCCATGTTGGTCCAGAGGAGGTCCCCAATGCCTCGTAGGGCCTGGAAAATTATCCAGCTCTAGACAAGCTGGCATCAGGATATCTGGTGTCAGGGCTGGCATTGGGTTGGCTGGTGTCAGGGGTGGCAGTAGGGGCCCCGACGGTGGCTCTGATGGTAGGCTACCGAAAAGGTCTGACAGGGCATCAGGTGTTGGAGGCACGGTGCCTGACAGAGGGACCCCCGGCATCAAGGGCAAAGGTAGGGCCCGACAAGAGAGGAAGGCCCCTGAGAGTCAGCGTGGGGACCGACTCAAACGTCAGATTCCCTGGCAAAGGATCTGTGGGAGTCTCAAGGGTTACCTGCACTGGAGTGGGGGAGGTTCTGCTGAGGTTGAGGCTGGAGAGGAGGAGGAGGCTGGTAGTAAGGGGGGCCCACTTTTCCCTCCATCCCGGATTGAAAATCGTGAACAGGAGGTTCCACCGGGAAAGTGGAGGGGAAGGTTCCTGCACAGGAGAAACCTGGCAGGAGGGCTGGCCATGAGAGGTCAGCGAGCTCGATCGGGTGTTCTGGCATCAGCCCCCAACAGGCGAGCTTCAACCGGGTAGTCGCCAGAGTCCCCAGCAGCTGACTTATTGGTCGATAAGGAAGGAGAGAGTGCTGTGTGGGAGAAGGGTGTGCACCCAACTGGCTTATCAGCTAGTGCTGTGCAGGTTTTCTGTGGGCAGGAATCCATCTTACCAATGACTGGGCGGGCTCTGGAAGAACCAGAGTCCGGCTTACCGGCGGAGACCATGTGACCACCGGAGGTCCCAGCGGGTGACTTATCGATCGAGGATCCAGGTTTGGAGCCCATCTTGATGGGCTTAAAAAGTAGAGGAGGTACCTGGAGAACCTGATGAAGAAGCCTGAACTGACACTATGGAGGGCTGCAGGGAGCGGCCTTGTCTGGCCATGGAGACCAGAAATAGCCCAGCGGCTTGCTAGAGGAGACTCCACTCGGTCCTCCAAACGCTCCCTTTCTCAGTGCTTTTCTTTTTCTTTTTGTACTTCAAAGAGGGTGAAGAAGCAGATTTCCTTCACTTTTGCATCTCCTGCTCTAAGGAGGCCATTCTGGACTTCAGAAGATGGGCTTCCAGAGATTGCTGCCTGCATTTGCACATGGCCTGGTTGAAGGGCTTACAATCTGGACAGGCCTCAGTGTCATGACCCAGGCCAAGGCAGATGAGGCAGAGTTTATGACCATCCTTGTGAGGGAGCTTCATGCAGCACTTCTCGCACTTCTTCTTGGTCTTCGGAGTCTTGGGCGGAGAAGCCATAAAAAATGGAAGTAAATGAACTGTTTTTTTAAGAAAATAAAGAATATAGTAAGATAAAATAGTGATCAACTGGAGCAACATTCACCAAGGGGTCCTTGCACAGGTTGAAGGTGGGAAAGAACTGGAGGGCAGGCACAGGGACCACTCACTATATACGGTCACGCTGATGTCAGTCATACGACATCAGGTGGGTGGTCCCATGCCAGACATTGCTAGCAAAAGTTTGCCATGTGGTCCTGACACCAGACGGTGCAGTCCTACAAGTTATGACCTACTGCAGGAATCCTCTCAAAGTAAGATCATATTAATCCATTCCAAAGTTACTCAGTTTTGAAATTTTAGGTTCTGAGCATGCTCAGTTCAGTCTTTTGGATAGCTGCACGGTGCGAAAAGGGATTTAGGGCTCACAAAAAGGGATTTTGACACCTTGCGAAAAGGGCATTGTCTCACAAAAAGGGATTTTGATACTTCACAAAAAGGATTTTTAAAGTTTACTGTTTCTTTGTCACTTCAATGCAAAGAAATGGTTAGGACTTTCGGGCTGACATTTTTAGGGTAGAACGGGTTTGACCCACAGATGCGACCTTTGCTGGTTTGGTGATAAATTGACATCGCTTCCATACTTATAACATTCTGAAGTTTAGAAATTTCCCATAGGATAACACTGGGGTGGACGCAGCATCTTTTGGCGCCTATATCTCGAAAACGTTCCGAGATACAGACTTTTCGCTAAACGCAGCTTAGGTTTACTAAGCACTGATGTAGGATGCCAGTCCATGATTACAAATGTAGTGGATTTTTTTCCAGTGTTCCTACAGTTACTGAGATATTGCACTATTTGCAGGATAAGGGTTACTTGGCATGTCTCGAGGCCTGTGCTGTGTCTCTACAATTACAGGCAGATGGAAGCATGGGGCACAGATGGCCCTGTGCTCCAACATATGGATACCATTATGCAGTAATGGGACTGCAGGTCCCTGTATTATGCAGTAGTGGGGGCCTCTCTGCACTCCCACAGGGACATAATAGTTAATTACAATGTCTACACTTATTGATAGATGAGAGCCATTATGGAGTGATGGGAGCATGATGAGAGTGCAGGGCCCAGAGGAGATGAGGGTTAATTACAATGTCTATATACTTCTGGTTACATAGGAGCACAGGGGCCCTGTGCAACCACAACACACTATAGACTGATGGGAGAGCAGGGCCTGGAGGCCATGCGCTCCCACAAACATATAAGGGTAAGATTACACTTTCTCAAAAAGTAAGAACAGATCAAGGAGCAAATGACTGATACCTTTATTAGATCAACGTAGATGTAACAAAAAGAACAAAGTGCTTTAGCTTTTGGACCAACCCAGTCCTTCCTTGGAAGTTTATGCTTCTGAGGAAGGAATGGGTTGGTCCAAAGTACTTTGTTCTTTTTGTTACATCTATATTGGTCTAATAAAAGGTATCAAATCATTTGCTTCTGGATCTGTTCTTACAAGAGTCAATACGGCAAAGACTAAATCTGTATGTCAAAAAGTAAGGAAATTCACTGCAAAAAACTTCCTTAATGCATCAGTTAGAGTTGAATCAACAGAAGCAGGGAAATGAGGCATTAGGGTTTCCAGCCCTAACAACCTCTCCACCCCTACCAACCTCACCCCCACCCTCCACACACCAACAGGCATTGGGGTGTGCCATGCGGTCATCAGGCCTAACTCTCACCCCATTCTCCTATACTGTACTATCTCAGCTTCCTTACACATGGAATACTGTGTCCAGTTCTCAAGGCTGCATCTCTGTAAGGACATAGACATAGTAGAGGCAGGTCATAGAAGGATAGAAGGGTAAGAAAAATGGTGCAGAGCCTGCACCATAAGTCACATGAAGAGAAACTGGAGGACCTCAATATGTATACCCTGGAGGAGAGGCTGGAAAGGGGGGATATGATAAAGACATTCAAATATCTCAAGGGCATAAATAAGGTACAGCAGGGTAGCATCTTTCAGAAAAAGAAATGTTCTAGAAGAAGGGGTCATAACATGAGCCAGGAAGGAGGGAGACTGAGGAGTAACGTGAGGAAGTATTTCTTCACAGAAAGGGTGGTGGATGCATGAAACAGCCTCCCAGAGGAGGTGGTGGAGAGGCATATTTGGTAGGGGAACTCAAAAATGCATGGGATAGGCATAGGGGAACCCTAGTAATAGGAAAGGGATCAAAGTCAGAGATCAAGTAGTGTCTGTGGTTTCTGCAGCAGGTAGAAAAAATAGTCAGACTGGGTGGGCCTAGTGGTCCTTTTTTGCCGTCAATTTCTTTGTTACTTTGTTTCTATGTTTCTGTGAACTGTTAAACAGATCTATCAGTGGGCCTTGAAGTTCTTCTGCCAGTCTACTCAACATACTGGGGTGCATGCCATCTGGCCCCAGGCACCTTCAGGGTCCTGAGCCTCTTCTGGACTCTGTCCTCTGTGATTTTTTCTCTACCATAACCACCCATTCCCATCTTCCCTTGTGGCATCCGCGCCTCTTTCTTCTTAGTAAAGACTGAGCAAAGGTATTCCTTCAGTACTTCTGCCTTAGCGTCTTCCATCCACCCTGTCCCCATCTGCAATTTAACAAAGCTCTCCTTTGTGATATGTTTCTCCATAATGTAGATGGAGAAGGCCTTGTCACCTTCTTTGACCTTTCCACAGTTTGCACTTCCTTCATTGCTTTGGCCTGCCTAACCACCTTACTATCCTGTTTGGCTTTCCCAAGTAGTTTTCCCTGTCCTGCTCCTTCAGGGACTTCTTATACTTTCTATAGGAGGTTCCTCCTTTCCTTCACTACCTTGCTCACATCCCTAGTATACCAAAGTGGCCTCTTGGATTTGGATTTCTTTTGCTACTGTTTAAGGCAGGTTTCAGTGGCTGCCATGATTCCTTCCCTTATAATGGTCTCCTTTTGGTCTACTTCCATCTTTTCACTAGGGCTAGTTAGAAGCCTCTGTAGTACTTCACCCACTTGGTGAAATCGGCCTTCCTGAAATCCAGAACACGCATCTTCAAGTTCAGGCTCTCCTTCCCCATATCAATGAAAAAGTATACTGATAGGTGTTCAGTATCTCTCAAGGGTTTCTCCACCCTGATGTCCCTAACATCATCTCCATTTGTTAACAGTATGTCCAGGATGGTGCCTTCTCTAATTAGTTTGTTCACCTCCTGGACTAGAAACCCATCCTGGACTGTGTCCAGTAATACTTGGCTCCTATTACAAGTGGCAATCGGGACACTCCAATCTGCCTTGGGCAAGTTGAATCCCCTCCACAATTATCACCTCCCCACCCTTTTCAGCTGCCTGATCATGTCACCCATCTCTCTGTTCTTACCTTCATCCTAGTTTGGCAGCAAATATATCAAACCAAGCCTTAACTTCATTCCTGATGCCGTATGCACCTGTGCTCATAGTGCTTCCAAGTCCTCTTCCCACATCTTTCTTAATGGCTGTAATGCCCCCACCAACATACAGCATCCCCCCTTTACTTTTCTCCCTGTCCTTCCTATAGATGGCGTAACCTGGAATGATGAGAATCCAGCCATGGTCTGGGGTAGCCCAAATTTCAGTGACCACTGCCAGGTCAACCTTACCCTGCCTCATCGGACCTCAGAACCTTTCACAATTATGCCCCATGCAACAGACTGAAAAACACATGATTTACAAAAAGTGCCCTAGCCTAAAATTCTGTCACTCACACAGCTGTCCTTCTGCACTTAAACAAATTCTAGCCAGAGCTGATATGGTTGCAGTGAGCTTGTTGGAGCGCCGGGGAACGAGCGCCGCTGAATGCCATCACCAAGATGGCAGCAACGGAACTGCACATATGCAGCACTCAGGCATGTGTAGTTCGTTGAACAGCAAAATGACATTCACAAGATGGCGGCACCGATGGACCTGCACATGCATGATACTTGAGCATGTGTAGCTCAGTTCTGGAATGCAGAAGTGGCAGACAGCACAAAACATAGTGCGGTCCTGCCACTATCACGGCGGCTGTGGTGAACTGGTTTCACTGTTTTGTTGAAAAGATACACTTCTGACACTCCAAAATGGAAGCATGCCACGGACACTCGTTTTCTGAGCCACTGATGCAAAACAGCTGCAGGCGCCACCCATACAGCCATAAAAACAGCCATGTCTCTTGACCATCCAGCCCTCAGTTACCTACACAGACATGCCCTCCCTGCTACTACTGCTGCCTCCATGCTGCAACCAACTAAATATTGCTGCTGCTGACTCCCATAATGCTCTGAACACAAACTCCATACCACGTCAACTTAATGACATCACGCCACTCCCAAGCACCATTATGAATATTCGACCATCCCTCTCAACTATGCACTACATTGTGCTCCAGAGGCTCCAACAGAGATAAGCCATGCAGCTCCCAAGTGCCATTCTGAATATTACTAGAGGACTGACAGCCACAAGCATGACTTCTTTTATAGTAGGACCCCACAATACAGAAAACGAAAGGGGATTAATTCATGAAGCGAATTTAGCCAACTTTGCCCATTTGGAAGCAGGATCTCCTGGTACACAGCCCTTTGCTCTGCCCAGTTAACATACAATTCTTAGAAGATGGGATTGGATGCAGGATCTCCCAGCTCACAGCCATTTGCTTTGACCAGTGGCTAGATTCCACAATACCTGGGAGCTAGGACTGGATGCAGGCTCTCCCATCTCCAAGCCCTTTGCTCTGACCAGTGCCTAGATACCACAATGCCTGGGAGCTAGGATTGAATGCAAGATCTCCCAGCTCTTTGCTCTGACAGGTAGTTAGATATCAAAATGCCTAAAAGCCAGTACTGGATGCAGGTTCTTCCAACTCCCAGCCAGTGGCTCTGACCAGTAGCTAGATACCACAATGCCTGGGAGCTAGGATTGGATACAGGATCTCCCAGCTCCCAGCCAGTGGCTCTGACCAGTAGCTAGATACCACAATACCTAAGAGCCAGGATTGGATGCAGGATCTCTCAGCTCCCATCCCTTTGCTCTGCTCCTAGTCGCCCCTGTCGGGAGATCGTGGCCGCTCCCCACTGCTCTTTTGGACCTCACAGCCCACCTCGGCCAGCAAGGCTCCTAATCACCCCTGTTGGGGCCACCGTGTACTCCCCCATGGCTCTTTGACCCACCAGCCCACCTCGAAACCAGCAAGGCTCCTAGTCACCTCTGTTTGGGTCACCGCGGTGCTTCCCACGGCTCTTTGGACCTCATCAGCCCACCTCGAAGCCAGCAAGGTACTGTAGCCAGCAGGTTCCATTTCAAGTCCTCAGGTAGCCTAGCTTTAAATTCTGGCACCTTTTCTAAGTGGCTCCCTGCCTTCCAAACTGTGGCTGAATTTCTATCTCAGCTCTAAGAAGATCATGGGGGCTGTCTTCTTAGACCTAAGCAAGGCATTCGACACAGTAGACCACTCCATAATCAAATACAGCCTTGCCAATATAGGTGCTACTCCAACGACCATACAGTGGTTTAGCAGTTATCTTTCAGGGAGGACGCAAAAAATTAAAGCCGATGGTACATTCTCCTCCCCCTACCAATCACTAGAAGAGTCCCACAAGGATCTATATTAGGTCCTATCCTTTTCTTTATGTACAGTAACAAACTCGACCACCATATAACTCAATCGAAACTCCACTTCTTTGCCGATGACATGGTTCTCTATACTTCTGAAGCATCTCTATCCAAGGTGAGGGAGATTCTTCAAGTGGACTTTGCCCAACTAGAAATTAACCTCATTAATGCCAGACTTCTCCTAAATGCTAAAAAACCCAAAGCTACTGTATGATCTTCTCTCCCAAAACAGTGCCCTCACTCACTTCCACCCTGCCGAATGAATTTCAACTTACATCTCTAGGCGAATCTCTCAAAGTCACCCCGAAGTTCAAATACCTCGGGTTCTGGACTGACAATAAGCTCACCTTCTCGGAACATATAGATGACCTTGTCAGAAGGTTAAAAATACGCCTCGGCTTTCTGTTCCTAAACAGGACACTCTTCTCTCTTGACATTAGAACCAGGCTAGTACAAGCCACGTTCCTCCAGCTCCTTGACTATGGGGACATAATTTACACATCGTCTACAACTTAAAATCTAAGGAAATTGGACGTCCTTTACCACCGGGCCTTGTGTTTCATTACGAATTCCCCGATTCAGACGCATCACTGTAACTTATATTCAACCGTAGGCTGGACATCACTCAATACCAGGCGTATGCTCCATGCCGGTACCTGGACCATAAAACTCCCTCTCCACAAACTGCCTAGTTACCTAACTTCCCTTATTCAGACTGCCCACAGCGTCTACTCGCTTAGGAACTTAGACTTTTTAGCATTAAAGGTCCCAAATACCCGCGCCAGTCTGGGCAAACGTGCCTTCTCAGTCACCCTCCCCTCCATCTGGAACCAGTTACAAACATCCCTGAAGCTTCCCAAGCTAATCTCGCCCAGCCTTTTCAAATTGCTATCTAATGCAAAAATAAAAGACGTGAGTAGCTGCTGCTAAGATCTGAGTTGTCTTGGCCCATCTGATTACAATGGTCTTAAATATAGGGACTAGCATACTTGTTAGGCAATTGAATGCATTATTTTCTGTTGAGCACTTTACGCATACACTAGGCAATTACTGTTTGTATGTAGTATCTGCCTTGTCTGTATATATGTATCAGGACCTCCTTGTGAATGAGCTTGCTCAATGGAGTTTTTTCCTGCAATAAACTTGAACTTGAAACTTACCTCTGCACTATTGCAGACTAGAGGAGACCACAAAAACCCCTTTACAGACTGACTTAAATGTGCCTCTGTCTAGCAAAGCTGTAAACTGAATTTGTGCCTGGTATTTATGGCATTTCTGTGTGCACTGCAATCTAAGTGTTTAAGGCGCTGTTTCTGATTTAATTGTATGCTCCTAGCCTGTTTTTCTGTGAGAGACTCTGAAGTCAAATTTAAAAATAATTTCATTTAAAGAGCTAGTGTTGTGCCTGGAAACTGCCTGCAATTAACTGTAACTTTCAGATGTAGTCAGCTTTCACTTCTTATATCTCAAGTATTTATTATTTTCTGCTTGCTAATTAGAAGATTTTCCACCTGGCAGTACTGGGGTGATGCATGGTGCAGCACTCTGTCTGGAGGAAAAAAAAAAAGTCAGTTCTGTTCCTCCCACTACATGAAGACTGAAACCTCTCTGAGTATGACATCACTAGTAACCAGTAAAAACCATTTCTTGCTGCCGGGTTTCACTTTCACATGAAGCAGCAGGGACTGGTGCCCCCTAGTTACTAGTGATGTCACAATTTCCTGCATTTTGATTGGTAGCTTGTGAAAGTCACTACTCAGGCCGCAAGAATTGTGATACCTCAGGTGTTTGGTCTCATTTCTGCGATGTAGTGGGAGGAACAGAACTGACTTTTTTTTCCCTCCAGACAGAGTCTGCTCCACACATCACCCCAGTACTGCCAGGTGGAAAATCATCTAATTAGCAAACAGAAAATAAAAAAAATACTTCAGATACTGGAAGTGATAGCTGACTTCATCTGAAAATTACTATTAATTCCAAGCAGTGCACCAGCTCTTTAAGTGCTACTGTATTTTTCTTTTGTGCATTTAGTAATTAACTGTATTTTTCTGTTGATTCTATGATTAATAAGGGAATGATTTAAACTCTTAGGCCCAGATATTCAAACTGCACCATTTTGTGGTGCAAGCCCATGCGCCGCTCAAAATAGTTGTGCAGGGGTGTGGCCAGGGCGATATTCAACGGAGTTGCACTATGGCGCAACTGCTTTGAATATCGCCCCCTGACCACCCCCACTGTGCATGGCGCAGTGGAACTGCGCCAGCGCAAGTGGTCAGAGTGGAGCATTGAGACGCGGTGGCACAAGTTCCATTGCACCATGCACAGCACCTGTGATATTCAAAGGGTGACATGCAAATGGGGCCATAATTTATGCAAGGCACAAAGGGGGCCATTTGCATCTGATTACGGCCTGATTTGCATGCCATTAGCATGCAGGTGCACCGATCCCTGACAACTTGCGCCTGGCGCCCTGCCAGGCAGCAGCCGTTGGGGACCGACGCCCCCTGCAGCCCGATCGAGGGACATTCCGTAAGGAATAATAAATGGCTCCAATCCCTGGTGGTCCAGTGGACCGCGATTAGCCTGATCACGGGCATAACTGTATGTCTCCCCAATAGCCGATTGTGGGCAGAAGTGTAACTCCCCACCCCGAGTAGCCTATCAAGGGCATCAGACCCCTCAAAGTCCAATATCCTGGTGGTCCAGTGACTGCGAGTAGCCCAATCCGGGTGGCATTCCTCACCCCCAGTCTGAAATCCCTGGTGATCTAGTGGACCCCCCACCCCACCTGCCCACTGAGCCCCACCACCCTGCTCCCTCCATCAGCCGGCGGGTGGCAGCACCCCACCTGCCTGCTGTCCGCCGACTGACAGCTCGATAGGGCTGCCGCCCGTGGTTGAGCATGAGCCAATGGGCGGCAGCCCATACCGCATAAGTCAGTCCAGATATGTGAATGAATTCACCGGGGTGGGGTTACACTTGCCCGCAATCGGGCTACTCGGCGGAGGGGGGGGACAGTTATCTTCTCTGCCAGTCATCTACTGACTCTGGCTACTCAAATAAAGCCAAGGACTGGAGCTATTGTTTCTCAAACCTAATTATCAGGGGTAATACCTCTATCCCTGAAACCTGGCTCCTAAAACTTATCCCATTTGCAAGTATAGCTGACTACCTAAGCCATTCCCCTTTTTATATGCCATTTGAGGGCAAACCCCAAACCTCTCTCCTTGAGACCTGGGTGCCCCTATGTCATCTCTCTCTCTCTCCAGTGATATTGAACCTAACCCGGGCCCTCCTGATGACATCGCTCCCAAGAACCCAGCTTATTGGTTCACAGAAAAGGGGCTTAAGCTTGCACATATGAACATTAGAAGTCTGTCAGCTAATTTTGCACAGCTTGAAGCCTGGATTGCTCACAACTCCCCTGATGTCTTGGGTCTAACCGAGACTTGGTTAAAACCCTATATACCAGATTCATTATAGAAACATAGACTTTGACTGCAGATAAAGACTACTTGGCCCACCCAGTCTGCCCATTTCCCTACCTACTGGATAAGCTGCAGATTTTAGTTAACCAACAACCTACTTCCTGCCACCCCCTACTATAATTGCCTTATGTCTGTCCCATGCATGTTTGAATTTCTCCACTGTTTTAGACCCCACAGCCTCTCCAGGAAGGCGGTTGGATCAATGGATATAAACTTCACAGATGTGATCGTCCAAATGCTAAAAAGGGTGGTGGTGTTTTGTTTTATGCCAGGTAGGACCTTGGCATTACGGTCCTCCTGGTCAACATTACCCGTCTATGTGAAACTATTCATATAGTTATTACCTTAGGTCTCACTAAGAAGCTAAATGTAGTGTGCATCAATAACTCTCCTAAAAATGGACTAACAGGCCTGACTAAGGTAACTGACCATCTTTCCTTGCTAAAGGGTAGACAAGAGCTCATTGTTATGGGGGACCTCAACCTGGATTGACTAGGGAAAAACTCTAATCTCTATGCTGCTGAACTCAGCAGGTTACATCTGTCTCAATTGGTCACTCTTCTGACCAGACAGGCTAGTAACAGCAATCTCCAGTCTCTTTTAGACTGGGTCTTCTCCAACAGGCTTGAGAGGATCAGTGCTGTTGGAGTTTTACCAGACTCAATCAGTGACCACTCCCCAGTTTACTGTGTTTGGAAGGGTAGGGCCCCTAAACCACCCCCCAGAGAAATTATTTTCAGGGATTTTTCAAAAATGGATAAGAGAGCCCTGATTGTGGAGCTACAGAACACGGACTGGGCACCTCTGTATAATACTTGTAATACGGAACGTGCTGCTCAATACCTCCTTACGATGCTTTTGAACCTTCAAGACAAATATATTCCAGTAAAAGGGCACCGCATCTGGGGATCTGCTACCCACTGGTTAAATTCTTCACTCCTGTCCTCCAGAAGACTCTGAAACCTATGTAAGGTTTCCATCAGATCTGCTAAAGGCAATTACTACCGTCAGCTCCTTAATACTACTGTCAGTGACTCTCGTGGTTTTCGGAGTCATGTTAACACCACCATCATAGAGAAAAACAAGTGCAATACAATCTCTGATATGGTCGTGGATGGTTGTAATTGCAATAACCTGCTCACTATCGCCGAGGCTCTTAACTCCAGATTCACTGACCCCTCCTCCTATAATGCACCTCCTGGGCTTTTACCTGTCACTCCACAGGATAACCTTAAACCTTCCAACCCATCTTTCACCATTCGCCCAGTCTCTGAGAGTGAAATCTTATGCTTACTTAAGTCCATCTCTCCTGCTGGATCAGCAGGGGCAGATGGACTCTTACCAAAATTCCTTAGAACCATTGCACCGTCTATAGTCTCTCCTGTGACTAGACTTTTCAACCTGTCTCTTCTTACAGGACTTGTCCCTTCCCTCTGCAAGATTGCTCAAGTTGTACTGGTCTACAAAAAGGGGGACACCACTAACCTGGATAACTACTGCCCTATTGCCATCCTCTCCACCCTCTCTAAAATACTGGAGAAAATTGTTGCTACCCAGGTCTCAGATTACCTGTACTCCTTCAAACTCCTCACCCCTGACGAACATGGTTTCTGACGTGGGCACAGTACATCGACTGCTCTCATAGTTTACAAATGATGTCAGACTCGCTATGGACAAAGGCTCTCTCACTGGGGCTACTTTTGTTGATCTTACAAAAGCGTTTGATTTAGTTGACCACCTGCTGCTCCTATCAAAGTTGTCATCCCTAGGCTTCTCACCCTCTGCCATAACCTGGTTCTAAAATTATCTTTCAAAGTGGCAACAATTTGTCCAGCTCGGAGATGCTCAGTCCCCTCTTGCTCCTACTTGGATCAGAGTGCCCCAGGGTTCGATTCTTGGTCCTCTCCTGTTTACAGTCTTCATAAATTACATCCCACCGCTCACTGGTGCTTGCTCAGGTCTGCTATATGCTGATGATCTTGTTTTTTACTCATCCTCCTCAAACCTCTCAGATATCAATCTGAATCTCTATAGTAACTTCAATACCTTTCAGAGCTGGCTATTGCTAAACAAGCTTGTCTTAAATAAAAATAAAATGGTGACTATGCTTTTCGGTTCAGGTTCAAAAATTCGGTCCTGCACCCAGCCATTAAGTATCAGTGTGCTTGATGGCTCTCCCCTTAACACAGTTGCCTCTTTTAAATACCTAGAAGTAACCCTTAATCCTGCCTTGGATTTTGACCTGCACCTAGCCTCAGTTATTAAATCTGTCAATATTCAGCTTGGACTGGCATATAAGGTGAGACATAGCCTAACATCCACGGTGAGGATGGCCATTGCAACAGGGGATCCTGAGACCCAAATTGGTGTATAGGTTAGTAGCCTTTCCGGCAACTACTGGAGGGCATCTCCAAAAGTGGGATGTCTGCTACAACAGCATTTGCTGTTTTACTTTGTCTTTGTCCAAACTTACTCACCGATGCACACTATACTCCAGTCTGGGATGTTTTACCCCCTCAGCCTTCCGACAGTTTACTTCCTACTGTTTTATAAAGAATATAATCTCCTTCCAGATACCTGACAAACTGGCTTTACTGCTCAAACCTGTGACCTCTGCCTACCCACTGAGATCAGCTGACAAATCCCTTCTTGTCCAATCGAGATGTAAAACCAAAATGGGGGAGAATGCTTTCTTTAGCTGGGCCCCTAAACTATGGAACTCCCTTCCACTGAGTCTAAGAATCTCCCCTTCTCCACACAGCTTCAAACAGGAGCTTCGTATGGCTCTTCTAAGCTCCGAACCCTGATCCTGTCCTCTATCCACCCACTTCTGTACTGGCTCCTCCTAATTACCTACTGGCTTCAACCTCTACTACTCTCAAACCTGCCTGGAAATCTTGTCATTTCCTCTCTTCTAGCACTTACTCACTAGTTGTATGACTTATGACTGTTAGTTATTTGCACTTATATTTCTGATTTGTTACTACATATAGATTCCTGCAAATGTACTGTAATTTACTGAAAATTTTGTATACGTGTACTATGTCTGACTTCTACTTGCCCCATGATGTTTTCTTGTATCTATTATTGTCTATGTACCCTTTGTTGTAACCTCCCGGGTCGTACCTGAAAATAGGCAGTCATGCTGTATAGTGTACCTACTTGGTTATCAGAAACTAAATCAATAAATAACAAGTAGTTAGATACCACAATGCCTGGAAGCCAGAATGAAATGCAGGATCTCCCAACTCCCAGCCCTTTGCTCTAAACAGTAGCTAGATACCACAATGCCTGGAAGCCAGGACTGGATGCAGGATCTCCCAGCTCTTTGCTCTGACCAGTGACTAGATACCACAATGCCTGGGAGCTAGGATTAGATGCAGGATCTCCAAGCTCCCAGTCCTTTGCTCTAAACAGTAGCTAGATACTACAATGCCTGGAGGCCAGGATGAAATGCAGGATCTCCCAGCTCCCAGCCCATTGCACTGACTAGTACATACTGTAGATACCACAATGTCTCGTAGCTGGGACTTCAGGCAGGACCTCCCAGCTCACAGCACTTTTTCACTACAGTGGTAGCCAGTGCAAGATGCACTATAAATTGGAATATGCTGGCAAACATTACAGGAAATCCATTGGAATTAATGTGGATTTCTTGTGGCATATCATGATATAGCTGTCCCACTGTGTCATTTTGTATCATGTCACTGGCTACTACAATACTGTTAGATACGTCACTGCCCAGGAGCTGAGACTGAAAGCAAGAGCTCTGAGCTTGCAGCCCCTTTTGCTGCAGTTAGATACCACACCACCGAAGATACAGGCAGCAACATTCATGACTCTCCAGACCAGGACACCATTAGCACTCACATTGCAGGTACAGGTGACACAGTTATCGGTGCCATCAGTCCAGCTCTCTCCATCTGAAACCCGGAGGTTCTCAACTTCTATCACACACTCTGTAAAAGAAAAGATAACAGTGAAAGAAGCAGCAAAGGATCCTTAGTAAGAGAGAGAGAGACAGACAGACAGACAGAGATCTTTTGTCCAGCCTAGCCAGTGAGTGGCCTCCCCAACCTTGTGAGCATTAGGCGGTAACACAGAAAGATACAAAACAAAAATGCCACTTAGTGGTCCACTGCTGTGCACTGGTACAAATCAGATTGGTTCAGTATTAAAACCTTGCATCCAACCCTCTGGACAAAAGATTGTGATTACCAATATTGCTATGCAAAAAGTGACTACTTTATTGTGAACTTGCATAATAAATATGCTGAATTCAGGCAGAATAGCCACACATGCACTTAATGTTTCACGTGTCTCAAGTGCTTTGGTAAGAGTCAACATTGGTAGTGACAGTGTTTTGTCTTGAGGGTTGGGTGCATGGTTTTATTACTAGACTGTACCACAGAAAGAGCCTGACAAACATACAAACACACATGGAGTCCGACACCAGAAAATGACCTTGAGTTCCATCCAGTCTGCCAATTTACCTGCCCAAATACATCCTACACTGGACTGGGGTCATTTAGCCAATAGCCCTATTGGTGTCTCAGCATGAATCTTGGAGAAAAGTACTGATCCACAGTTCCTGAGTTCCAAAGGCTGCAGCTGTAATCATTCAGTCATCGCAGAATCTCATCACAAGAGGACACTTCAACTGAAGTATCTCACCACTAGAGGGAAATGTTACTGTATCCTCTCACCACAAGAGGGCACTTTCACTGAAAAATCTCACAACTAGAGGGCACCTCCAGTGTAACTTCTCACCACTAGGTGTGTGTGAATACCGACATTTGTTCAATAAATATTCGCCAAATACTGTCCAAGTATTTGGTTATTTGGTTGTACTTTAGTATTTGTGGTAAAGCAGAGATCTGTAAGCTTGTTGCAAAATACACTTTTAATGCAGGTCTGTCTCCGTTCCTGTTGGAAAAAAAAATGAAAATTACATACTTACCGTAATTGTTGATCTTCCAGAATATCTTCACCATTGATTCATACTTATGGGTCAAGGGCCAGAGGCACTAGTACCCACAGGAGCTTTTTTTCTACAGGGAGGAAACCAACGTTGGCTACTAATGTCGTCCGTGCACCTCATACAGCTCACATGGCGTAGTGCACACTAGGCGATAACTATTGTCAGCTCCCTCAGCTACCTCAGTTCTGTTTGCCAGGAGAGCAACAAAGTGGAGAGAAATAAAAGAGAAGACTATAATTCACTCTGGACCAAAGGGACACTAAAAGGATATAGGAAACAGAACAGTTAGAACCCGACTACCACCTCAGAGACTAAGTGTTGGGCCTGCCAGGTGGCAGAAAGGTAAAAGGTCTAAATAGAGCCAAAGCTTCTCACTGCTAGCCAGACAGAGTGTGGAAAGTGGTAGAAAAAGACAGGGCAGCAGCCCTGAGCAAGTAAGTCTGGCAGAAGTAGCAAAAGGGAAAGTCCAGTTGGGGACCCCCTTGCAATTGAGGTAGGAAAAACATGCCCAAAAATAGAAAAATGACCAGACAGAACCTGAGAAAACTCCAAAGTAAACTCATAGCCCTGTTTTCTCTATGATAGAAGATAGAACAGTGGGGATGGGGACAGAGCATAGGAGTTGCAGGACTAGCAGTGCTATGGAGGCAGGGTGTGGTTATCTCCTCTGGCATGCTCCAGGCAGAGTGAGCAAAATCCAAAGCACAGAGAGAAGTAACAAGGGATACATAAGCACCCCTTAAAATTCCAATGTGAAGAATATGCCCGGCTTCTCCCTGTAACCACAGGGGTGTGCGTAGTGTGAATCTAGAACATTGATCCAAAACACAGTGAGCATCACACCTCTACTGAGGCAGAGCATCTGCTCAGTGGAGCAGACTGGATAATGCCCATGGCACACACACACTGTATATAGCAACTAACAGGGAGAAGCAAGGTAGGAAAAATGGAGTAATGGGGGCCACCTACCCACTCCATAGAAAATACAATTTGTATTTTAGCAGAGGGTCAAAGAGTGACCCCCACTCCCCTTTGTTGCCTTTTTTTTTTTTTTTTGAAAACAAGCAGGACCACCATCACAGGACCGTGGTAAAGGAGACAAGTAGAGTGATCTGCTGTTAGTGCCCACAGAGCGAGCAACCAGAGGCTCTGGCTCTCAGCTGAGCGGGGGATAGTGGGTGGGCATCTGACTCAATGGTGAAGATATTTTGTAAAATCAAATATTATGGTAAGTACATAATTTCAAATCTCCCAAGAATCAGTCTTCTCTGCTGATTCATACTTATGGGTCTGAGTAACACGCTTCTCAGAAAAGGAATCAGCTGGCTAACCCTGAGGGTAACAAATACCCTCAGCCCTCTGCATAGGGAAGAACACCTGAGGGCAGGGGCTCCTTACAAGTCTAGCAAGACCAGAGACCGGACTGGGTCAGATGAATGAGTGAGAGGTCACCTCATCAGCTCCCACCTGAGCCTATGGAAGAAGAAGTTAGCCCCTTGGAACTAGGAGTAAACACCTTTCACCAGGCCATAGGAACCAGTCGGAGGCAAAGCCACTTTGTCCATTGAATGCAGACTTAATTTCCCACTAGACTGGAGGCCACGTCATTGGCATCATACAATGCCCCTGTCTGGTGCTACAACAACTCCAGGTTCTTGGCAGAAGGCAAAAGAGTTGCCCGACTAACTCTGAGTGAGGCATGGCAGTTAGAAGCCAACTTAACTTTGCCCACAGAACCTGTTGTAAGCTGCCTGATGAGAAGCAATGCACATCATGGTCTGAGCCAAGTTAAACACCTCCTGCTGAAACATTTGCCCGATTAACTCTGAGTGAGGCATGGCACTTAGAAGCCAACTTAACTTTGCCCACAGAACCTGTTGTAAGCTGCCTGATATGAAGCAATGCACATCATGGTTTGAGCCAAGTTAAACAACTCCTGCCGAAACATTTGCCTGAGCAGAGTCAGCTTTAGGAGAATGGACACATAGCTGGTGACAAGGGCATGTCGTGTCTGCATTACCTCAGTCCCTGAGGTGGGGTGAGACACTACACATGCAAACCCACGGGTATGCAATACCATTGTTGGACGTGCCCTGAGGCTGGAGAGAGTGTGAAGGGACATCTCCAAAATGTCCTTGAACATTCCTCACAGGCTCTGGGACAGGAAGGGATTACACAGGTGGCACTGCTGAAAGCTCCAAGGAGCCCCAGCTGCAAGGACATGGTATTGTGGGTGGCCACAGTGTCAATGGCCAGCGCACGCAACATGTTCGCCAGTAATCTATGGTACATAGCATACTCAGAGGCTGAGGATATGTGAAGGAGGATTCTGTGTGCTCAAAAAAGGATGCTGGTGGAGAGGAGGCACTGGACATGGAAGTGGGTGGTGCCAGGATGCCTGGTCGAAACTAGACCCGGTCGACATGTCTTTGGTACTGATATAAGCTGATTGCAGGTGACTGACCCCAGAGGACCCATGATCTCTAGAAATTCAGGCAGAGGTGGTATAGGCCCGAGTGGAATGCAGGAGCCAGAGTCGCCAAAGTCCATACTTGGGCTGCAGGGATGCTCAGAAGACCTCACCTGAAGGGAGGGCCAGGCAAGACTGTCTGAATAAGGTTCACCTATGAAGAAGAATGACCCATTCAGTGCCTATGGGGGGAATTTTCCCCAGGTGAAGAGAATGGAACTGTACAATTCCCATGGAGCAGCTCCAATCCTCACTGGTGATGAGCACAGCAAATGGGTGTGAGGAGAACTCTACCTCCTGGGTGTTATCTGATCCCAAGCTGGTACCATCTCTGGAATAAGATTAGAGGCCGATGACTGGCTCAGAGATGTGTTCTCACCCGTTGTCACAGCTGGCACTGTCCTCAGTACCAGGCTCCACATCAGGCCCAACACTGGCCACGGCACCAGGCCTAACGACAGGTCTGACATCAGCCCGAAATCAGGTCTGACGCTGGCTCCAGAGCCATCCCCATACCTGGTTCCATGATGTATCAGGAACCAGTCCAGCATCAGGAACAGCATTGGAACCAGGGATGGCCCCAGGGGAGACACCGTCACAGATGTAGCACCTGGTAATGGGCCCAGGACTGACACCATGGCCAATGCTGTACCCATCAATGGGAGGCATCATTGTACCTCCCCAGTGCTACAGGGACTACCAGGGGAAAGGACCACCAACACCCCGGCCAGCTGATGCTGCACAGCCTCAGTGTCAGTCCCTCTTCTGACACCACGAACGGTGTCAGGGGTGGATCTAATATTGCAGACAGTGCCATCCCAATCACTGGCACCATGAATGGTGCCAGGGCCAGGATGGCACCAGGTCATGACACCAAGCTGTCCACCGGGAAAGACTGAGTGTATAGAATCGCCCCGACTGCCGGGGATGAGAACCCAATGTCACAGCTGGTGCCACTTTGCTCAGCAGCACCGAGAATGGCACCAGGATCAGGAGCAGCACCAGGCCACAACACCAAGGTGTCCATCGAGGAAGAATGGGTGTATAGCATCAGTCCTACTGGGGATAAGGACCCAATGTCACAGCTGACACTACCCCCTCACCAGCGCTGAGAACAATGCCAGGAGCTGGGGGTGATGCCAGGCCATGACACCAAGGTGTCTAACTCTTGAAAAAACTGCACTCGGGTCACATGAAGAATGATGCTAGCCCAGAGAATTGTTATTAAGTGGACTTTTATTCCACAACTTGGCAACGGCCATGGTAAAGACAAACACAAGCTCCCCAGTGCTTTAATTCAAACAAGACTCTTCCTCAGGGGGTTTCTCTCACCACCAAGTTGTCTATCAGGGAAGACTGAGCATATAGCTTCAGCCTTACCACCGGGGACATCTGCTGTGCAGGATCATGGGGGGGTTCACAGCTGGCCACCATGAAGGAGCCGGCTGTCCACCAGTCCCACCCCACTCAGCAGGGTAAGGTCAAGGAGGACCCTGTGCTTCCTGAGAAGGGACCCAGGGGAAAGATTCAGAGACAACATCTTAGCCTGTACCAAGGGAGGTCCAGCAGAGTTGATGCCAGGCTATCACATGACTGAAGACTGCTGAACGTCTTTTGTCTTCTTAGCACCCTTATCTTCATTCAGGTTTTAGCATTACTGAGACGAAAAAATAACAAAGACAGAAGGCACTGGACTTTCGGTGACGTCATGGAGCCAGCACTTGAGACGGGCTCTCCTCCCAAACCTCCTCAAAACAAGAATTCTATAGGAAATCTTCCCCCCAAAAAAGCTTTAAATAACCATGTTAAAACCTCCTAAAGACAGCAGGAATCGTCTGAAGCCGAAATCATCCTCGAAGAAAGTGGATGCAGGTGGATGTAAGATAACCATTCGTGAGGCAAGCCGTAGCCCTTCCCCTGCCAGCCTGATGGACACAAATGAGGAGCAAGAACACCTAACCAGATCCTGATTTGACAGATTGTTCAATGAAATTAAGGCAATGAGAGCTGAGAATAAAACCGAATTTAAAAACTTAAATCAACATCTACAAAACCTTGAAAAGAGAGTTCAGGAAACGGAGAACAGAATTAGCAATACTGAGGACACTACTGCCAAGATGAACCTTGCCCTCCAAGCATTACTGCAATACACAGAACAATTACAAAACAAATGTGTGGACTTGGAAGGGAGATCGAGACGGGAAAACATACGTATACACGGGTTACCGGAGGGCTCAGAAACGGGCCGGATGACAGAGTTCATCTCAGACTTAATCAGCGACGTATTAAACTTGCCCGCAGGCTACAAGCTGGGAATAGAACGAGCACATAGAGCCCTCCAGGCTAAACCCCCTCCAGAATCTAGACCTCGAGCAGTTATTTTAAAATTTAATGGCTACAAAGTCAAAGAAGAAATCCTTTCAATAGCTCGGCAGCAGAAGGAGGTAAAATACCTAACACACAGGCTTTATTTTGACCATGACTACCCACCCGAAGTACAAAGCAAAGGCTGCAATACGCCCCCTTACTGAAGATTATAAAATCAAATAATGTCAGATTCAACACTCCTTATCCAGCTCGGCTCAGAGTAATGTGGATGGAGGGCGCTCAGATATATGAAACGCCTGAGGAAGCGAGTAAGGCCTTAATATCGAAGGGCCTCATGCAGGCCCCACCGCAACCAGCCCGAGACTTCATTTCCCAGCAGAACAAGCGGGCACTTAATGACTGGCTAATAGCGTCATCAAAAAGAAGGCAGGGGCACATTATTACAACGTCATCCTTGGGCCCACTCGTGGTGATTCGCGCAGCACTGATCGATATGCAGCCCACGAAAGAAATACAGCCCGAAGATACTCAGGACTGACTGAAGGAGGATAAGTCTCTCTTTTTTTCTGAAAAGCTGTCTCTCCGCCTGATTCTGTGTCTATTTTCTCCCTCTCGTTGCGGCGAGCTATGATTTCCGCGACCTGGTGGGGCCCGGGGGGGGGGGAGTCTTCAGAGAGGTGTCTCTGGCACCTTGCACGTTCTACTTCTTAATTAAGGAGCCTCAAAATAAGATACGTCCCCTATCTAAAGTACTTGGATGCAGACCACCTTTGAAATCAGGGAAAACGAGTGAAGCAGAGAAAGGAGAAATTGAGAATATAATAGACTAACACAACAGTAAAGGATTGACCAGTGTGTGACTATTCCAAGACTTCTCTTCTTGACAGGAGACACAGACATTTGAACTAAACATGGCTTGGGGTATACCCAGGGTAGACCATGCTTTGGGGAGGGGGGGGGGTCGGCTACTATGTGCCTGGAGAATTCCGGATAATAACAGCAAACAACATCTTGTGCTGACATATTGGAAGATCACTGATGTCATGCAGGATTGGACTGCACCTTGTGGACGTTTTACTGCTTCTTTTTTGTGCGGTCTTAGTGCTTTAGAGCCTAACAAAGAACTAGGCAGGCTCGAGGAAGGATACACTAGAAATAGTGTCACTAGGGGAAATCTTTGGTTTCCCTCACTTCCTCTGCCAGGTGTATCCCCGTATTATTAGGGGATGATACTTGGCTCTTAGAGATTCATTGGGAATTTTAGTGAATCTCCTGATTTGGAAGTCACTTGTTAACATATAGTACTTAAGATGTGTTTTCTACAAACTTGTTCAAGTAACTCGTTGATGCTGATGGTTATAGAGAGAGAAAAGTCACTGCCATCTTATCTAGTGTTTGCCCTTGGATGCAGAGCAAATAAGTCGAAGTGGGGTTATTTGCTTCTCATTTACTGATATAATGTCAAGCTCAGAAGTAAAAATTATTTCCTTTAACGTAAATGGTCTAGCCCACCCTATTAAGAGAGCTAGAACAATTTCATACTTAAAGAAAACGAAGGCAGCTTTCCTTTTATTGCAGGAAACTCATATGAATAAAAAAGAGCATGAGAAGCTAGCGAAATTTGGCTTTAAAGAGGTGGTTGCCGAGGATTATCCTGGGGGGCGTAGATGGGGAACAGCCATTTTAATTCCACATTCAACCCCATTTGATCTTACAGACTCATTGACAGACAAGCAAGGTAGATACTCTGCAGTCAAGGGCCAATACAATGGTTCGAGGCTTACACTCTTGTCAGTATACGCTCCACCTGGAGCAGATATATCTTTTTATAGAGACTTGCTCTTAAAAGTATTGCAGTGGGCAGAGGGTTACTTGATCATAGGAGGGGATCTGAACCTAAGGCTAAATCCTACATTAGATGCCTCTGGGCAGTATGTAAAAAGGGAGAATGGTCGGGCTAAGAAGGTTAACAAGCTCCTACAAGAATTGGGTCTCATAGATGCTTGGTGAGCACACCATAAGAACACCAAACAATATACATACTTCTTCCACTCCCACTAAGCTTATTCTAGATTAGATTATTTCCTACTGCCAATAGAATCCATGGAGGTTTGTGCTTCGGTGGACATGGGGTCTTCTTTACTCTCAGATCATGCACCCATTCAAATATATTTAACAATAGGCCCACCTAAACGTTCCACCTTTTGGCGATTAAATCTATCTTTGCTTCAAATTAAAGAAAACTAGGAAACAATAAAGAATACTATAAAACAAGCCATACAAGACAATAGAGCTCCTGACATATCCCCTAGTACTTTATGGGATACAGTTAAAGCCCTAGTTAGGGGAAAATTTATAGAGATGTCCGCTAAGGCAAAAAAACAAAGGATCAAAAAACCAAAAGATTTACAAAGCCAGATTGAGGAGCTGGAAAAACAACAGCAACACAGCTTAAATAAAGATAGAGCTAGGTTACTTAAATCATTGAAAGAAGAGTATGTAAAGATCCTGGACTACCAGGTGGAACATAAATTAATCTATTTGAAGCAGAGATTCTATGAGGGAGGGCTGAGGGCCTTAAAGCTTTTAACTAGTAGATTGCGGCAATATAGGAGTAAGGCAACCATAACCAAGATCAGGGACCCCGTCAAACACACATTGCAGTTTAAAACTGAGGATATAGCAGAGTCCTTTCGAAAATATTATCAAAGCCTATACGCCAAGGGAAATCTGTCTTCAACTCAGGTTATTAGGGAATATCTCGCCCCTCTAAACTTTCCGAACCTTACGGAGGAACAGGGGAAAGCTTTAATCGAACCCATTGCGGATTGGGAGATTATCCAGGAAATTCGAGGCCTGAAGACTGGAAAGTGTCCGGGTTCGGATGGATTACCCGCTGAATTTTTTAAACGTTTTAAGGAAACTCTGGTACCACTACTTAAAGAAACCTACAACCATGTGAACACAGCAAAAAGCCAGATACCCCCATCCTGGTCCCAGGCGATAGTGTCGGTCATTCCAAAGCCGTCCAGAGACACTACTAACTGTGCATTTATCGCCCCATATCCATCTTGAACACAGACTACAAGATTTTGATGGTCATTTTGGCCAGGAGGGTCCAAAAAGTTCTTCCTGGCCTGATACACATCAACCAGGTGGGTTTCATCCCTGGTAGACAAACTGTAGATAATATTAGAAGGACTATCAACATTATAGACCGAATTCAAACTAAGTCTATCCCGGCCTGCATAATGAGTTTAGATGCGGAGAAAGCATTCGATCAGGTTTCATGGGAATTTCTTCAGGAGACTCTGGGCGGCTTTGGATTCCCGTCACTGTTCTGCCAATTAATTGCTAAAATATATAAAAACCCGATTGCATATATACGGGCAAATGGATACATATCTCACCCTTTCAATTTATATAGAGGTACACGCCAGGGGTGCCCCCTATCCCCCATATTATTCGCGCTTTATATTGAACCATTGGCTCAAACCATATGATTAAATTCTGATATGCAAGGTATAAAATGGGGAGATATAGTACATAAAATTGCGTTGTATGCAGACTACGTATTATTGTACCTAGCTGACCCAGAGAATTCCATTTCTAAAGTTTTTCAACAACTTGAGGCATTTTCCAAGATATCAGGCTACAAATTAAATTGGGCAAAAAACAGAAATTTTGACATTTAATTCTACCCATCACAAGGGCTTAAGGCAAGATTTCTCATGTAATGGGACTGTCCCACTATTAAGTATCTTGGCGTGAAATTAGGGAAATCTCTCAGGTCCTTATTCAGAGACAATTATCCCCCACTCCTGAAGAACATTTGGGCAGACCTACAGAGATGGGCACTCCTTCCTCTTCCCTTTTATTCAAGATTACAAGCCATTAAAACAAATATTTTACCAAGGTTATTATATCTTTTTCACACAATTTTGTGCATAATACCAGTAGGAGAGATAGTACAATGGCAGAGAAAAAATCATAGCATTTCTGTGGGCATATGTGCACCCAAGAGTGAATGCGAGGATCCTATGTCTACCGAGGCAGGCAGGGGAAAGGGCATGTCCAAACTTGCAGAACTACTGGCTCGCAGCCCAAATGAAAATGGCCCTGCTTTGGTTGCACCCATCATACATATCCCATTGGAAACAAATGGAACTTAATAGCCCCACAAATACGACTTTAGCAATGGATATATTTAACCTGCCTGCCCACGTAGAGTGTGCAGGTTATCAGGGACATGCCCTGAAAATAACACTGCAGGCGTGGCTTTGGGAGACTAAGAGAGGCTACAAGGCTAAAAACATGTGGAGATATAGGAATTGGTGCTTCAATCCCGAGTTTAGACCACCGAGTTATCATAAATGGTATAGGTGCCAATTGAGGGGGGCCGTCTATGCTCCTTGGCAGTTGCTTAAGGGGCAGGATGTTCGTCCTTTTGAGCTCCTAAGAATCCAAAACAAGTGGACTAGTTCTGACTGCCTGTATTATTATCAAATAAAAGACTATATAAACGCTAAACAGAAACAGATGCAGGCCTGGCAGGATGAAAGACCCTTTCCATATGCCTTTGAGACAATATGGGAGAGCATCAATGGAAAGGGAGCAATAACCATGCTATATAACAACATGATTGCAGATAGGGGTTACAATATACAGAAGATTCAACAGAAATGGACTTTAGAGTTAGGGATCTCCCTGAACTCCCAACTCTGGGAGAAAATCTTTAGAAACATCTGGAGGACTACCTCTTCCCCAGGTTGGCAAGAGTTTACTTGGAAGCTTAGAATTAGGTTCTTTTATACCCCAATGAGGCTAGCTAGGATGGGACTACTGACTCAAGGGGTTTGTTGGTGGGATTGCAGGAGTAATTCTGCAGATCATTCACATGTATTTTGGTTTTGTAGTGAACTCTGAAGCTTTTGGAGGCAGATCTGTGACCATTTGTCTAACTTGTTTGATTTATCAACTACTATAGCCCCAGAACACTGTTTGCTTGGCCTTTATCCGGAGGGGGGTGGAGGGAAGGGAAGGCGCAATACCTTTGGGCCATTCTAACAATGGCCGCCATGAAAGCAATAACAAAACATTGGCTGCAACCATACCCCCCCAGCTATAAGAGATTGGTTAGCAATAGTCTCCCAAATTCAACATATGGAGGATACTACTCACTCCATAAATCATCAAAATGAAAAGTTCATTAATAGATGGAATAGATGGGACAGATATCAAAGGGAGGCCTTCCCAGCCACCTGAGGTTTTAATATGGAATAGAGATTTATATGCCGGAGCATGGGGTCCTCGAGATAAATGTGGACGACATCAAATTGGCCTGGCAGGCTGTGCTCTGAGCCCTTTTATACACCCCCGCTTCCTACCCCGCCTCCCCCCCCTCCTTTCTTGGTTCCTTTTCCTGATATCTCTTTAAACTAGTCATGAGTCATATATAGACAGAAAATAAGTTTGATAGCCTCTTTAAATGTTTTAATTTGGCAGTGACAGTTAGCTGTTTAGCTCTCTCTCTCTCTCAGTTTTGTTTATTTATAATGTTTTATATATTAATTGGTAATATTGAACCAACGTCTCTTTAGTTCTTTGAGAGACAAAACATACTTTAGTGAATACTGGATAAATGTACTTAACCTTTACTCCAAAGCAGATGTGGTTATAAAATAAGATATTTTCTTTAAAAGTCAAAGGTGAAATAATGTACAGATTAACACAACAAAGTTGTTGTATTATGAATATATACTTGTGAAAAACAATGCTTAAACAATAAACAAGTATTAAAAAAAAAAAAAAGACAGAAGGCACTGTGAAATGGCGACACAGTTAAGAATATGAAAACCGTCAATAAATTTAGGCACTATCACTCTCACAGTGTGTACGCAATGGCACGAAGAACAAAACTATGATGCGTGAGGGAGCAGATGACAGTCATTGCCTAGCACGCATGGCACCACATGAGTTGTGTGAGGTTCACAGGTGATGTCAGTAGCCAATGTAGGCTCCCTCCCTGTAGAAAAAGTTCCTGCAGCATCCTAGTGCCTCTGGCCCTAGACCCTAAGTATGAATCAATGGTGAAGATGGATTCTGGAAGAACCCTAATTTCCCAATTGTTGGGACCCAGGGGGATAGCCCCACTCCAAGTACCATGAACAAATGAATTGCCCCTTGCCCAAGGTCTTGCATGAGGCCAGGGGGGTAGTAATGAGCAACATTGTAATCCATTGGATCTGGTCCCATACATCAGTACTCCAGGCCACAGTTTGTGGTTCACATTTATTTCTTTATTTCTTTAGGCTTTTGCTAACCCGGTAAGCCCACTAGGCTGAAGGCCTACTTTCAGGTGCGACCAGGTGTGGTAACACTACAATGGAGAACAAAATAAAAGCACACTACATAAATCATAAAAACAATACATATACATAACATGCAAAGTAAATATTAACTATGAATAATACTCAACCCTAACTATAGTGCCATAACTGCACCACTATAGTGCAACTAATTACAGGTCATAATGTAAAATAAAACAGGTTCATGTAACCCACCCCCCAAGGATGCACCTGGAAACAAGCTGTCACAGCTTAGTGCGCCTTTCCTGGTCAAAAAACACACACAAAATAAAAATAAACAAAATCAGGGAGAGGGGGGCAGAACATTTAACCACATGCCCTTCCAAGCTACCAGAGATATGAAATGTCCCCCTCACCATCACAGATTGGGCAGCAGGAGCCATGGGGGGTAAACTGCTCGTCAATCAAGCAGCTCAACAGTGGGCAGTGCTGGTGCACACACACCCAGGTAAGGTCCTAAAAAAAGAAAGAAAAAAAGAGTGGTTACATGCTTGGCTTGAGAAACAACAGTACTGGCAAATACATAAAAACAAAATACCAATAATGTACCTGTTCTCCCCCTGTTGTTCCACCATGCACTTTCACGCTGAGCCTGACCTGGATGGGTCAGTTCTCCAAACCTAGTGGGTGGATTCACCATCCTTTCTTTTTTTTTTTCCTCCCTTTGTTTATCCCCCCAGGGCTCTTGCTGCAGGCAGCTTCAGCTCTTCTCTCAGAGAGAGCTCTCCTCCACCCTCTAACCATGTGGCTCTCTCCCAATCCCCAGTTTGGCGCCAACAAATCCCCCATGGATTTTCTCCCCGTGGCAGAGTCAGGAGAGGGAGGTTTGTCCCACTGTGGTGCGTGAATCCAGTTTGGCTGGCTTGTGCTGGGGGCCTAGAGTGCAGCCCAGGAGTCATGGTGCCTGCAGCATCCCCCACTTTCTTTTTCCCCTGGTTTTCTTCCTTGCCTCCCGGTTGCTGGGGCATAGATGCCAGCATGCACAGATGAAGACGCTCACACATGCTATGGGTCCCACAGCACCCTCCCATCTATCGGCATCCCTGACCTGCACTACCCCCAGGGCTCCAACCGGAGGCAGTCATTCAGTGGAACAGCCAATCTACCCTCCCTGGGAGAGGAGAGCTGTCCTCCGGATGCTCAGTCTTCTCCCTTCCCAGCCGACCCCTGCTGATCCATTTGCACTGCGAACACAGGTCGTTGGCACAGCAGGAGGTAAGGCATGGATGTCTCAGCCCTCCATGACACTGGGCTGGCCCATTCACCATCCTTTCTGATGTCATTGGGGACCTCTTTGTACATAGCCTGCCTACAGCATCCAACCATGGCCAACAAAGTGTATGCGCCGGGTTCAGGAGGGCAGGATGGCCACTAGCAATGGAGTTTGGAGGACCACCAAACTCATTTCAGTTATGCTGGGAGTCACAGTTATGAGAGAAGGGGCCAGATTTTCGAAGGTGCTGGAAAATGCTCCTCTGTGGGGAAAAAGCAGAACAAGAGGGGGTTCTCTTGCACAACCACAAGTTCCTCTGCACATGCTCCATTTTCCCCCGGGGTGCTTTATTGTGACCACTTACAGCAGCCTGTAGTCTGTATACACAGCTGTGCCAAACTGCTATGCCTGGTAATTCTTCCCCACCAGCGCCTGCCAGGAAATTGCCACCTGTGCACACAGAATGCTGTAAATAGCATTTCCGCCACTGCTGAGATTGTACCTCTGCATCAGTTAGTTACACACACAGACTTGGGCCCTGGGCCATGTCTGGCCTTTTAAAAACTGTGCCCAGCTCTCTAGTGATGATCGTTTAACAACCTGTGAAACCTTGGGGGAAGACCCTGGAACATATAGTACATCATTCTAGTTGTATTCTTTGGAGTTCCTGCTTACTTCTTCCGGTTATTCTCTATTGTACTGAAAAAAAAAATCTTTAGCCAATCAAGATGCAGAGTTACTGTCCAGTTATTCTACAATAACCAGACAACAGACTGAATAATGGGACAGCGGCACTGAATTCTGATTTTCTAAGAACAGTACAGGGAACGCAACTCTGCATTCTGATTGACTAAGTACACATGCAGCAGCCAATCAGAGAGCAAACCCAGTTTGTCCTCTTCAACATGCTGCTGCCAAATCAGGTCCAGCAACACAACAGCGTGTCTTTGAGAAACACTACCTGCTTTCTAACAGACATGCTATAGTGCAACAGTCAGATTTTGGCAGTTTTTTTTAATAACGATAATACCAATAGTGGTCTGTGTTTCCTCGGGAATAACCAGACTGGGGGGGGTTAATAAACTACCTCTGCCTACAGCCTTGGTGTTTATTACCCCTGGTCCAGTTATTAACTCATAAACCCAGATCACTATGTTGTTATTGCTATAATAATGTCACCCGGGTGCCATGTGCCAACAGGCTACTACCCCTGCCTGATGACCACAATACGGGTCGAGGGACATAGGCTCTGTTTGGATGGTGTCTGGGTGGGCTTCTTTCCTAAAATAGAAAATAAATAGCTTGGTGCCTCCACCCAGAGTAAATATTGTAGGCCAGATGTTTGCATAGTACAACCCCCTGGGATGCTGTACCTCCCCACCTCCCCTTCCTGTCATCCCACATATGGATTACCATAAACCGTTGCAACATTTTACCTGCCATGCATTTAATGACTATAGCTAATAATATGCTCTCAGACAGTTCTAAACAACAACAAGAAACAATTTATTAAAAACAGGAAAAGGGAACTGGAATGCAACAATAAACAGCAGTGTATAGAGCAATTAATAAACCTGCTACACACTCACACAAGCAAGAGGCACATATGATGGCTAGTTTACTAGGGTGTGGTAAAAACAGGTTACTCACCTGTAACAGTAGTTCTAGGAGTGGTATATGTTGTTCATCCACACTAATTGGCACGTCCTTTCCCTTTAAATATCTTGCCAGAAAGTCTTCAAGCTGGCTCCTCCCATCCACCTGGGTGGTATAACCCTTGGCTGCGCCTAATGACACCAGATCTTGCCCGCTGGAAGCTAGGTTTGTGCGCTGAAGTCGGAGGTTGGGTGGGTCCATGTGGATGAACAACATATACCACTCCTAGAACTACTGCTACAGGTGAGAAACCTGTTTTTCTATGATCGTGGATATGTTGTTCATCCACACTAATTGGCAGACTCCTAGCAGTTCTCCAGGAGGAGGGAGGCAAGGCGCACACCCTCTACTTCGGGAATAGAGGCTGGAGAACTAAGGCTCCAAAACCAGCATCCCAGCGTGACTCAACGTTGATGTAGTAATGGGTAATGAAGGTGTCTGCTGTCTTCCAGGTGGCAGCCCTGCAGACATCCTGAATAGGGATGTCCCTAGAAGCAGCCACCGACGCAGCGGTATGGTGGGTAGAGTGAGCCCTTAGCCCTACGGGAGGATCCCTACCCGCCAACCTATAGCAGAGATCAATACAAGATGTAATCCATTTGCCAATCATCCACTTTGCTGCAGGTCTGCCAGGTGCAACTTAAGCGTAGGTGACAAACAGCTGGTGAACCTCTCCCCGAACTTCAGCCATCTGCTCCTTATAATAAGAGAGTGCTTGTCTCAGGTCCAGAGTATGGACCCTGTACTCGGCCTCCGAGGCATAGTTCAGGTAGAACACAGGCAGCTAACACCTGATTACGGTGAAACTCTGACACCACCTTCGGAAGGAACTTCTGGTTGGGGAGCAGAACAACCTTGTCCCTGTGGAAGACCAGGTAATAAGACTCCACTGAGAGCACCTGGAGTTCCCCAGTTCTTCTGGCTGACATGATAGCCACCAGGAAGGCAGTCTTCCATGACAGGTGTGACATCTCACACCTGAGCATCGGTTTGAATAGCTTGTCCATGGGTTTAGCCAATACCAGCAGCAGATGCGATGGAGGTGGAGGTTCATGCATCAGAGGGGATATGTAATTGAGGCCCTTGAAAAAGCACCAGACAACTGTCTCCTGCACCACCGTCCACTGACCGGCCCACACCCGATAAGTGGAGATGGCTGTCAGGTGCATCTTAAGGGTAGTCATCAGGAGACCTCCTTTGGAGAGGGACCAAAGGTAGTTGAAGATACTGGCCACAGGACAGGAACTAGGGTCTAAGCCCTTGCCCTGACACCAAATGGAAAATCTTTTCCATTTGAAGGCATATAGCACCTTCTGGTCGACTCTTTCCTACACGCCTCAACTACACTGAGGATATCATTGGAAAGACCCAAAGCCTGGAACTCTAGCCACTTAGGAACCAGGCTGTCAGGTGCAGGGATTGAAGGTCTGGATGAAATACCTTCCCCCTGGTTGACTAATATCAGGTCCGGGTGTACTGGAAGACACCTCGGGAGCCTGTTGCTGAGGCTGCGGAGATCTGGATGCCAGAACAGGCATGGCCAATCTGGGGCTACCAGGATCACCTTCACCTTGTTCCTCCTCACCTTGAGAAGCACCTTGTGGATCAAGGGAAATGGAAGGAAGGCATAGAAGAGGCCTGGAGTCCACGGCCTCGAGAAGGCATTCCCCTGCAGCGAGTCCTGCTGAGGGGGTGGGCAGGAAACAGCACCAACTTTGTGTTCTCCCTGGAGGCAAACAGGTCCACCTGAGGGGGTGCCCCACAGGGAGAACAAGCTGTGAACTACCTCTGGGTGAAGAGACCACTCGCGGGACGTCTCGCCTACACAGCTGAGGGCACCCACCACTTGGTTTGAGGCTCCTGCCATATGGATGGCTAGAAGATCTGCCACCAATTGACTCACAAGGGTCCAGATGCGGAGTGCTTCCCTGCACAGAGGTCAGAGTGCATGCCACCTTGTTTGTTATGATGTTGTCCATCTGGACCTGGACCACTTGACCCTGCAGAAACAGAGCTAATGCAGTCAGCGCCAGCCGTAACTGCTTGCAGCTCCAACAGGTTAATGTGGCATCGGGACTCCTTGGGGTTCTGCAGCCCTTGGATCCTGTGGTTCCCCATGTGGGCTCCCAGTCCATGAGCAAGACATCGGTCGTGAGGATGACCATCGGCTTGGGGTGGACAAATGGAATCCTGCAGTTCTGGGATGGTCCACCACTGGAGAGCATCCCAAAGCCTCTGAGTTACCGTGATCAGCTGGTTGAAATGACCTAGGTGCTGGGACCACTGACTGGCCAAGCCCCATTGAATGGGAAACGTGTGCCACTGGGCCCAATGGACCTCAGTGGTGCAGGCTGCCATGTAACCCAGAAGACTCAGGAAGTCTTGGGCAGAGCACAATTGCCCAACCAGAAATGACTGGGCAAAGGAGGAAAGAACCTCCGCCCTGTCCACCGGGAGCTAGGCTATTGCTTAGCAAGAGTCGCGTTCTGCTCCGATGAAGCAGATCACCTGTGAGGGCATGAGTTCCGACTTGGCTTAGTTGACCAGGAGGCCAAGTTCAAGACAGGTTTTGAGGGCCAGCTCCCTGGACCTCTCCACCTCCACTTTGAAGGGACCCACTATGAGCCAATCATCGAGGTATGGGTACACCCTGACCCCTTGGTGCTGAAGATGGGTTACCACCACTGCAATGCATTTGGTGAAGACCCAGGGGGCTGATGACAGGCTGAACAGCATGGCTTGGAACTTGTAAAGGGTTCCCTCCACTTAGAAGTGGAGGAACCTTCAGTGTTATGGACGGATCGCGACATGGGAAATCATGTCCTGAAGATCAAGGAAGCAGAACTAGACATTTTGCTTGAAGGATGGTATGATCTGAGACAGAGTTGCCATCCAAAAGGTGCACAACCTGAGATACTAGTTCAGGTCGTGCAGATCCAGAATGGGGTGCCAGCCCCCTGTCCGTTTTGGGACCAGGAAGTACCTGGAAACAAACCGTGGGTTGACTAGGGGATCTGTCACTCAGACCACTATCTCCTTGAGGAGGAGCTGGGCTATGTCGTCTCTCAGAGCTGACCAAGTGTGGACTGATACCCTTACCTCGCGTTGGGTGTGGGCTTGGCTTGGTGGGTACTGCTCGAACTCTACAAGCAATCCCTGACCGACCACTTCCAACACCCATCTGTCTGTGGTAACAGTGGACCAGGCAGAAAGGAGTGGCAGAGCTGCCCCCCAGAGAAGAACCTAGAGTAGTCATGACAGGTATGGGGCTGGTCACCCCCATCCCATCACTGAGCATACCTGGAAGAGGAGGATCCAGAAGCAAGACCACCTGGAGCCTTTCCACCTGGTTTGCACAACTGAGTGCCTGACTTGGGCCAAGGGCACCAAGACTGGGCCTTCTGCTGCTGCCCAGATTGAAACTGGGGCTGCTTGGCTGCAGGGGGCAGAAGAGTGAAATGGTTTCTTCTTATGCTTCTTGGAACCCTGGGATTCCTTTTGGGCGGATGTAGTGGAGTCCAACGTGGTATTGGATTTCTCGATACATTCAAGGTGACCATCCACTCCTGGACTGAACAAGTCAGTATCCAGGAACGGGACATCTGCCAACTTGTGCTAGGTGTTGGACAAGAAAGTTGAGACCCACAACCAGGCCCTATGGCACAAGGCAACTGTGGCTACAACAGAACGGGCACAGAAGTCCCCAGTGTTCAAGGCCTTTTGGAGCTGTTGTCTAGCAACAACCTGGCCCTGGTCCCAGACCTGCTTGACCATGGTCTGAAGGTCCATGGGAAGGTGAGGGAGCACCTCATCTAGGCAGCCCAACAGGGCGTGGGAGAAGTGTTCCATGATTACTGCCAAGCTCGCCTAATGGAGACCCAGTGATGAGGCAGCATAGAACTTTCGAGTGGACTGTTCCAGCTTTTTGGATTCGTTGTCCGTTCATCTATCAGTCTCCTGGGTTCCCAACTCACCTGAACGCAGACTCAGTCACCACTCCCTCAGCCAAGGGATGCTGTGAAAATCCTGAAAGAGATCCAGTAGGTACTGCGTACTTGCAGGCCATCCTGGCGGACAGTGTGGGACAGGAGGCTGGGTGCTGCCAGAGTTCCAGAGTTGAGCCAACAATGGCTTCAACTACTAGAAAGACCTCAGTCGGAGAATTCCCCCCTTCTGAGGATGCCAGTTAGGTGGTATTCTACCCATTTCTCAACGGGCTCCAGCTTCATCCCCGGAGATCTGGAGATAAGACGGAGGATGCCCATAAAGGAGGGGGGGCCCCTCCTCAGCAGATAGACTCATGGCATTTTCATTCCAAGAACAAGATGCCAAATCCAAGTCATTGGACTCCGAGGAGTCCGGATGCAGCGTCTGCCACCGGAGTTACTGCGAAGCCGCCGCTGGCAGTCAGGAGTCAAAGTAATGGACAGCCTGTGTGAGAGGGCTGAAGCAGGCCGAGATTCCTTGAGGGGAGACCCCAAGGAAGGCTGTTTTGGTAGCAGCTCCACAGGATAGGTGGAGAGACCAGTTTTGGCCAAGTCGGAAGTGATGTCGCTGGCTCCGTGAGTGGAGGGGGGGCGATGACCAACTCCGGAGTGGTCGACTTCGGCCTAAAGGGTGACAGCCAGGTAATGGCTGGGGTGGAAGGGACTGCCTTCCGCCCAGCCAGAACAAGCTGCTGCTGCCACAGCATGTCCTCATAGCGTTGAAGCAACTTGTGTTGGAGCCTGCCCTCATCCAAAGAGAGCGAGGATGAATGGCGGTGGTGCCGCTTCTTAGAGTGCCACTTATGCGACTTCCTCGGCCTTTTGGAAGAGGATGTAACAGACCCAGATGTTGATCATCAGAGGGACCAATGGGGACACTCGGGAGAAGGCAGGGAGAACCCTGGTTCCTCCAGAACAGGGACGACCACCACCCGGGGCTTCCCAGCTGGCTGGATCACCTCATCATCAAGGTCTGAAATGACCGGAGTCCTAAATAAGGAGTTGTTGGCCTCCTCGGTCAACGACAGGTTAACAGGGTCAAGAATTATCTTGACTGGCTCATTGTCCTGCGTTTGGGCCAGCTGACCTGATGGAGACACCGAGAGGTCAGCGGCTGAGGCCACAACTTCGACTGAAGTCAAATAAGGAGACTCCTTGGACCGAGATTGCTCTCTGTCCCAAAAGCGATGTCGACAAGACGTGGTTTCTCTCAGTTCCTTAGATTCCTTTTTGTGGGATCTGGAGATATGAAAGCCAGGGCCTTCCCCATGAGTGGGTAGGGACTGGACCAGCTCCGTAAAGGAACCCGAAAAGAGGAGCCCAGTTTTAGAGGAACGAAAACCAAGGGTGAAGACCAGATCTCAGCGGCATAAGCCACCTCCTCTTTGAAGGCCTTCATCTATTCCAATTGTTCTGTGGACCCTGTGGCCACAGAGACTGCACAGCGTGCAACCTTTGATTTGACCGGTGGGTGACGTTTTTCCCAGACGTCCGAGCTGGAGACACACGAGGCGATTATTCAAAACATTTGGATGAAAAGAGCGACACAGGTCACAGACCTGAGTGTCATGCTCGAGACCCAGGCAGTACACATATGTGGCATGCGAGTCAATCGTAGACGTTTTTTGCCTGCAGGGACACTGGCAGAAACCAGGCAAGAACTTGTCCTCCATCGCAGCTGCAAGAACAAAATAGTTCGGAGAGATTCTGCAAATCTTGATCGGTAAAACTGAGTTTTGGAGTGCCAGGGCCTACTACACTTGGGTGTGAGAAGGAGGGAACCTGTATCTTCCAGCAGAAAGGAAGATCTGGCGTCATGGGGAGCAGTCGAGGGTTATACCACCCGGGTGGGTGGGAGGAGCCAGCTTGAAGACTTTCCGGCAAGATATTCAAAGGGAAAGGACATGCCAATTAGAGTGTCTGAACAACATATCCATGATCCTAGAACTTTTATTTAGTAGCAATAATAGAACTATAAGCACAAGTACAGTATTAACCATTAAACTCTGGGCACCCAGATATTATGATACAGTCCCGTTGCAGGCCTGATTGCAGAGTTGCCCAGGATCTTGTGGTGGTACACCTGATGAAAATTTAGCAAGCTTGCATTCTAACCCCACAACAGGCCATAGTGTGCTAGCACAAAAGTAACAAGGAATGCATTTCCAATAAACCTTGCTTGACCTTTCAAACAAAACTTGAAACCCCAATTATAATGCAATAGGGAAGATAGAAACTCTGCCAGCAATGTCGGCACTCACGGAACCCTTGAATGCACACACGGGCAGGAGAGCAATTCCAAAGACGCATAAAGCAGTACACTGAAGCAGAGTAACAGTTCAGAAGCTTTGGATTGTTTCAAACAAGTGACAACAGCTAGGCCCTTCCTGCTCTACTTCTCAGGAAACTGTTTCACAGCTTCGCTTCTCAGGAAACTCTTTCTGGCTCACCAAACCTGAAGCAGGAGCACTAAACAGTGGTTTCCTGGTTTCCAAAGAGCCTAGATCCAGGATCGACCTCACGGTCTGACTCCCCCAAATGGGTTAAGAGTACCCCAGTACTTGGGCTCATACCCATGGCTCCCTGTTCCCCAATTCACCACACTTGATAAAGGCTAACTAACCCCTTATGTGGCTTGGAAGCGGCCTGGACAGGATTCTGTCTCTGCCTGCACTTGGCTCGGCTCTGGATTAACTCAGGACCTCTTGGATGCAGCAGGGGGCCCTTGCTTCACACTTTCAGCAGGGTGCTCTGGACACAGTCTCTGGCAATGGGTGGGCCAGCTTTCAGACAGAAGACCTCCATGGTTTCTGACACTCCCAAGGCAGCAGGAGCCCAACAGGCTGTTCCACTCTGATGCAGGACACAGGCAAATGTTTCAGTCTCTGACAGTCTTGGACAGTGGGAGCTGGCTGTCCCTGACAGCAGGAAACAAATCTCCTTCTCACAGGCAGTTGCTGGAGACACAGGCTGTGCAGACCCTGATTCTCCCTCTCGGAGTGCTCCCTCTTGTCCCACTGTTCATTAGCTGCCCCTCTGCTCTATTATCTAGCGACAAAGAGGAGCTTGAAAAGGGCTTCCCCTGCCTGTCGCACTCTCTGATTTACTTCTCCCCAGGTGACAGGCAGGGCTTTTCATAGCCATAGCAGCCTCTGATGCTCCTTAAAGCTGTAGCATCCCTTTATGCATGGAAGTAATATAGCATAGTGGTTAATTAAGGGCACTGAGCAGCAATCCGGAAGACCTGGGTTTTAATCCCATCAGCCCCCACTTGCATACTCTGTGACCCTGAGCAAGTCACTTTACTTCCTTGTGTTCCCAGGTCGCAGCTGGAAACAAGCTCCAGCTTAGTGTGCCTTTCCTGGTTAAACAATCTTTCTCCCTTATCTCTCTCTCTCTCTCTCCTTATATGTATAGTGCTTAAAAGTGCTCTTAATACATTTTAATTTATCCCTCTTTGCCCCTCCAGGTGTGCCTCTGGACCCCCACACAGGTTCTGGGATCCATGGGGGTCAGAGGGAAACACTGAATAAAGCTGCTGCAGTGGCTTTCACTCAGTTCATCACAGCATTGCACTGCACTTGTGCAGCTGCCAGCTCGCACTTTCATGATGCGTGCACTCCAATACCCAGCCAAATGGGTGAGTTAAACTATTTAAAATGCACTCCTCCAGTCCCCTTTCTTTCAAGGAACTAAAGTGCACACTAGCAGGAGGTGAAGAAATCACCACAGTACCGGGACTAGTGGCAGGAGCTGGCAAGAGGCAAATCAAGGTAAGCCCCACCTGAGGGGGGGGTTACAATAATAAGGACATTTATATGGAAACAAGATCCATGTTCTTGATTCATAAATAGAGGATTATGACATCATGTATGAAGCAGAGGAAGTCTGCTTGCAACCAGCAACATGTAGTCATATGGAAAGAGGGAAAGAAATACAGAACATACACGAAACAGAAGCAAAGTTGCGGGTAAATGTTATGTTTTAGAAGTTTTGCCAGTGATGTCACAAGCTCATTAAGGTCACTGCACAGCCTCTCTCAGGCACAAGTCTTCTAAGGTGAGCACTTTATTAAAAGGATGGCACGACTAGAACAAATACATCCTAAAGTACAGGGACAAAGCTCTTTATGGGTGAAGCACCAGGGCTTCTGTTTGGGCTCTCTGTGCGGTCTAGCAATTTGGAATTCTTGCTGTATAACTGGATTTTATACCCCATGTGTGAATAGACACCTTACTTTGTGCAGCTTACTCAGTTGTAGAGAGTAGTTCTTTGTATTGTGATGATCATACTCCCTAAAACAGCAGCGAACAGCCATTGCCTGGAGTTCTGCACTCCCCAAGATAGCAGTGAGAGGGCACTGCCTGGGGTTCCTCAATCCCTGGCACAGTAGTGAGAGGGCATTGCCCAGGGTTCCTCAATCCCTGGCACAGCAGTGAGAGGGCACTGCCTTGGGTTCCATAACCCTTGGACAACAGTGACAGGGCACTGCCTGGGGTTCAGTGCACCCTAGGATGGCAGTGAGTGGGTATTGCCTGATGTTCTGCATTTACTGGGACAGCAATTAGCAGGCAGCACCTGGGGTCCTATAAAAAGTGGACTGCAGTGAGCAGCCACTACCTTGGATTCTGGGCTCCATGGGACATCAGTGAGCAGGCAGTGCCCGGGGTACCACACTCACTGGGAGAGCAGTGAGCTGGGTACTGTATGGAGTTCTGATCCTCCTGTCATAGCAGTGAGTGGGCACTGCCCAGGGTCCTGCACTCTATGAGACAGCTATGGGAAAGCACTGCACGCAGTTCTGCTGTCAGATGGACAGCAGTACATGGGCACTTCCTGAAATTCTGCAGATCTAGGGAAAGCCATAAACGGGCACTGCCTGAGGTTCTGCACACCATGGGACATGAGTGAACAGGCAAAACCTTAGGTATCACACTTATTGGGACACCAGTGAGCAAGCACATTCCAGGTCTCTTCACTTTCTGGGACAACAGTGAGAGACACTGCCCTGGGTTCCTAACTACCTGGGACAGCAGTGAGCAGGCACTGCCTAGGGTTCTACAGTCTCTTGGAAAGCAGAGAGCGGACACTGCCTGGGGTTCTATACTCTCTGGGACAGCAGTAAGCAGGCACTGCCTGGGGTGCTACACTCTATGGGACAGCAGTGAGCAGACACTATCTGAGGTTCTACACTCTCTGGGACAGCAGCGAGAAGGCACTGCCTGGGGTTCAACAGTCTGTGGGACAGCAGTGAGCAGGCACTGTCTGGGGTTCTACACTCTGGGACAGCAGTGAGCAGGCACTGCCTGGGGTTCTACACTCTCTGGGACAGCAGTGAGCAGGCACTGCCTGGGGTTCTACACTCTCTGGGACAGCAGAGAGCAGGCACTGCCTGGGGTTCTACACTCTGTGGGACAGCAGTGATCAGGCACTGCCTGGGGTTCTATACTCTGTGGGACAGCAGTGAGCAGGCACTGCCTGGGGTTCTACACTCTCTGGGACAGCAGTGAGCAGGCACTGCCTGGGGTTCTACACTCTCTGGGACAGCAGTGAGCAGGCACTGCCTGGGGTTCTACACTCTCTGGGACAGCAGTGAGCAGGCACTGCCTGGGTTTCTACACTCTGTGGGACAGCAGAGAGCAGGGTTCTACACTCTGTGGGACAGCAGTGAGCAGGCACTGCCTGGGGTTCTACACTGTCTGGGACAGCAGCGAACAGGCCCAGCCCCGGTTTCTGCACACCTTAGAACAGCAATGAGTGGGCACTGTCCAGGGTCCTGCACTTCCTGACGTAACAGTGAATGGACAAGTCTGAGAGGGAATGCACACTCTCTGTGGTGAGGATGAACTGGGCTGCATCCTTCTCTCATGTCCCCTATAGTGTATCAGTAAATGGAACTCAGCAAGGTCTCATTAGAGCCCCCCCAACACACCCATTGCTGAGGAGATCAGGCACTCTGACACAGTTCCAACTGTCTGGCTGGGGGAGATGAAGAAATGAAGGTAAAAAATCCAAGCGAAATCCAATAATTAAAAAAGAGATTAAAATACTACTTATTACAAACTGTCCTTACCTTACAGTGGCAGGTATAACACGGGTCATCAGTTGCATGGACCTCACTACCGACAAGGTTGGCTGTGCAGTTGCTGAGGGGCTCTGGAATACAGTACAAGAAAGGTGGCAATCAACGTGCTGATATGGCAAGGCTTACTGCTATGTATCGGGCCAGGGATAGCTTCACTTTAGCCACAGTGCTGCGAAACACAGTCCACTACACAAGGGATACATAGCAGGCTGCAGTGACTGTGTGAGATTTCACACTAATCCTTGTGTAACCCCTAGGTGCCCTATCCCAAGGGCTACTACCCCTGCCTGCTTAACCACTAACAGGTTGAGGGGCCCAGGACCAATGGCGGGTGCCTCCACCCAGAGGTTGGGGTTAATACTGTCTGGTATGATTTGACCACAGCCATCTGGGACACTGCAAACCCCCTTTCTTTCAACTAGTGGCCCACACATTATATCAGAAGTACCTTCACAGTATACACTTACCCCCAGGACAGGTTTGATCAGCTTGACTCTGGGAACCCCCTGTAAAGCAAGATGGTTTAATACAATAGCCACTGTATGATATCTCATCACAAACACATATCTTAGGCAGTTTAACTTTGCCAAACAACCAAATCTGATTTATTTAGGGGATAGTAACAAGGACAGGGGGAAATCAGGTTAATTAATTCAGTCACACTAATGTTCAGAGCACTGTGCACAGGGTTAGAGTCCCTATAAGTCACTGTCATTGGGTACCGGGGGGGACTAGCCAGGATCAGTGCAGCTGGTTGGGGCCCTGAAGATAGAAAATACTTGCACAATACCCAACTTGTAATCCAAAGCCAGTGGGCTCAGTTCGTGTATCAAGAAAGAAAATCAGATGAAACACTTGCAATTCAATGGATCAACTGGCAGGGAGCTACCCTGATTTTACTCACAACTCTTGTGGCTGGACACCTTTCACACAGCAGAGGGACACAGGCCTGTGATCAGAACACTCCCCACACATTTATATGTAAAAGAAGGTTACCATACCAGGCAGCTGCTTTCCTATGCCGTTCGCACTTACTGCCAACCCAGGAATTCATGATGCAGCTTCACTCTCCTGACAGACCGAGCACGATGAAGCAGATTCTCCAGTCCGCTGCAGGGAAAGCCTGGTTCCTGGCCATGCAGCCTCTCCTTTTCCTCCACACACAGTGGATTCAGTCCGAATCACTACAGCAAACGCGCCACCTGACTTTTGGCCTCCACATGTGCTTCCCGCATGAAAACTATACAGCGCAGAAGCCCAGAGCTCCTTCCTCAGACACAGCCACAACAGATCTGCCTTGTTGGCCACTGGGCAGTGGATTACAATCGGGCGCCACCCGACCCAATTGGAGGCCTTCAGATGCCAGTCACTTGCAACTTCCCTCATTGGTGCGAAAAGGCGCCACAGTCCAGAACTTCACTTCCCAGAATTACTTGCTATATCCCCACTGGCAGCCGGCTCCTGAGATAGTCCTAATCCTGGTTGGTTGCTCAATACTCCATTTTAAGCGCCCCTCCCTCCTGATTGGATCCAGTTTGCAGTTCCGATCCAAATTGGAAGGGCAAAGCACACAAAGTCCCAGCTGCAAGAAAGGCAGGTTAGACAAAGTACATTTTCATTACCACTCTAACATATCTTTAGCAAACAGTTACATCCCTGGGGAGTGCTCGGTTTGCTCGCTTAACGACGGCAAAAATGGAGCACCTTGTCAGCAGCCCGAGCGGGACTCGAGCAGGAAACCACACAACCCCCTCCAGTTCAAAACTGACCTTCACAGCAAACAGCTCTTAAAGAGAGAGTACCAGAGGCTCTAGAAGCACTCACAAACAGGTGGCTTAACTGCCGAACACCATCCAGGCTGGATTCTTTAGGCAAGTTACTAGGGGACTTTTGGGAACCCCCATTTGCAGGGGGGTTACACTCGTACATCCAGTTACATGGCACAACTCACAAGTAACAAAGTAACAATCATAGGATGGAGGTCTCCTTTCAACTCATGATAATAAATGGGATACCTGGAGTTTAATCGTGAGTAAGCCCAGAAACTAAGGTTAAAGTAGAAGTGCAGAAAACAAATTTAAATTATTTATTTTTAAACTTTTTCTGCGACCCTGGTTCTGGAAGGGCCATCAGCTCCTACCCTCACCCCAGTGGCAACTGCCTCCCCTGGGACCCATCTGTACTCCCACAGATTCCCCCCCCCAGCAGGGCCAGAGGAGGGAAGTCTGTCCTCCCCGCCCCCAGAGCACAATCCAGTTGGTGGTCCTGGGTGGCTGGCCTAGCTTAAGTTGCTGGAGCCAAGCTTTTACTTTTAGAGTTTTTCCCACATCCAGTGATGTGCAATGATGCAGATGTGTAAGCTTGCGGCCCAGAGGCACACATGTACGTGCCAATGTGACAGATGTCCCTTCCAAGATAAAAGGCCGACTTCCTGTCCCACGCCTTTGCATGGTGGCAGTCTAAGAGCAAAGCATCATGTCCCCATTCCCTGGGAGAGGTGAGCAGTCCTCCACCCTGGCTGATTCTCATCAGCCTGAGCTCGCTCCCAAGCTCAGGTTGCCAGCGTGATGGGGGTAAAGAGGTCAGCACATCAGCCCTCCATGCCACCGGCCAGCTAAAATCACATAATCTTGCCACCATTCAGAACAGAGACCCCCCCCCCCCACACACACATTTCTAACTAGGAGGTGTTTTGCCTAGTGGTTAGTGCGCAGAGCTGTGAAACTGGGGGGCACGCCAACACTGCAGCAGAGCTTTTACAGCAATTGCTTTGATGCCACAACATTGAGAGATCACTGTAAAGTCCACTCGGGACCCGGGCACTCTTTCCCCCGGTCCTGTACCCCATCCCCAAATCAACTCTGACTCATAGTAGATAATCCTAAAGTTCCTGGGATGTGGGGGGGCAGAGCCCTCTGCATGGGGAGTTCTGGGGGTGAAGCCCTCTGAAAAAAACAAGACAGTTTACCTGACGGATTTATGCCAACAGCAATTTACTGTTAACACAGATCCTTTGCTGTAACATCGGCTGACAAAACATTTGTCGAACCAGCATCATAGACCCAAACCAGAGACCGGGATTTAATCCCACAACTACCACTTTTTTAACTGTCTAACCCTGAGCAGGTCATGTAATCTCTATGGGCTGAACCCCCAATCTTTCTCTGAATCCATCACTGTGCTCTTGGAATCTCCATGTGCTGAAGACAGCAGCAACATTCAGTACTCTTGCTCTCCCTAACTCACTGGTTTGGTGAGTAACAAAGTATGGTGCTTGTTAAGACTGAATGATTCAAAGATATGAGCTCTGTACTGTTTAAGGCTGAGCTTGAGCTGTAATTAGTTCAAATGTTTATGCAAGCTTGCAGTGCTGGTGAACTGGGTACAGGAATGATCCCAAACCACCAGAGGGCCGTTAGGGGGAGTACCTGTGATATGCTGAGATCTCCTCCCCCCAACGACCATCTGGGACCAGAAGACATGTGAAGAGAGACTAAACATTCAAACTACTTACAGCTGAAGCTCAACCTTAAACAGTACAGAGCTCATATCTTTGAATCATTCAGTCTGCTCTGTGTGCCCCTGGCCCCTCAGTTCCTCCTTGATGTGCCATGGCAACAAGAGACGGTCAATCACTTCCTCAGGGCGGGAGGCTGATCATCTCCTGCTCCTATGGCAAATCAAGAAGGAACTTATAGGGCAAGGGCACAAAGAGAGCAATTCTGAGAAGGGAGCCATGCAGGCAATAGCTGTAATCATGCCTGTTGTGTGCACATACACCAAGTTCATGCTGGAGTCTCAGGCGTGGGACAACAGGAAAAATGTAGATACTGAAAGAATGAAGACCCTCACCCACTGGTACACTTGGGCTCTGCAGAGATCACCCACTCAGCAACAAAATCAGCTCCTCCACCAACTTCAGACTCTGTAGGAGGGTTGCTGCCCCTCAAAGGCACCAATAGTGATGAGTCAAATTAAGGGAGCAGAGAGGCAAACTGAATTCTGTGGTTTGGTACAGATGAAGGGGCTGTGCGGTGGCCACATTTCACATGCCACACTGGTCATCTGGGCTTAAGAACATGTACTACCATGCCACACAGGTGGTCTGGGCTTTGGAACATGTACCATCATGCCGTACTGGTGGTCTTGGCTTTGGAACATGTGCCATCATGCCATCGTAGCAGTCTGGGCTTTAAGACACCCATTATCATACTGTACTGGCAAGTCTGGGCTTAGGGACACACATTGTCATGCTATACTGGTGGTCTCAGCTTTGGGATACATGCCATCATGCTGTACTGGTAGTTGTGGGCTTTGGGACATATACCATCATGCCATACTGGTGGTCTCAGCTTTGAGAAACACACCATCATTCCATACTGGTGGTCTTGGCTTTGTAACATACATCGTCATGATGTACTGGTGGTCTGGGCTTTGGGACACACATCATAAGAATCATAGATGGATACGAGTCTTATAGCCACAGGCCTTTATGACTCGTTTGGACTAAACAGTATAGAGGATATTTTTGTCACACATATGTTTGTCCAATCCTGCTCTGAATGTTTTCAGAGAGCTGCTTTGAAGTGCTTCTGATGGTAGGCTATTCCATGGGCCTACTACTCTCTGACTAAATCAAGCTTTTCTTTTATTTGTTCCAAATAACTCCCCTTTTAATTGGTGATTATGTAGCCTAGTTTCTCTGTCAACTTCCTCTCTAGACCAAGGCATTCAAAAACGTTATCATTTTGAAAGGTGTTGAACACTTGGCATATATCTCCCCTGAATCTTCTATATTCTAAGGAGTACAAGTCTCTCAGTCTCTCACCATATGCTCTCTCAGTGTGCGAATATGAATTGCGCTCCTTTGAGCACTTTGAATTAGCTTTATGTTGTTTTTTGTATGTAGTGCCCAAAACTGCAAACAATACTCGAAAAGTCACCTCATCAAGGCCCTGTAATACAGCCTAGAATCCTAGTTCCTTCCCACTGCCACTGCACACTGTCCATCAGATGATAAAGCACTGGTGAACATTACTCCCAGTCCTTTTTCTGTACTAGTTTCCTGTAGCTGTTTGTCACCTACGTGTAAATAGTCATCATGTTTCTTGTACCCAGGTGCATCACCTATTTTTATATAGGTTGATGGTTAGTGTGAGCTTATTTGCCCACGTTGTTGTCAACAACTGCCCCTAATTTTGCGTCATCCACAGATTTGCATATAAATGGATTGACAGATGTTTGCATTGATGAGATATAAATGTTAAAAAGTGTAGGCCCCAAAACTGATTCCTGTGAGACCTCCACTGGTAACTAACCAACACTCAGGAAGATGTCCTGTCACACTTACTCTTCGACTTCTGTTTTCTACCCGTGAATTTACCCAGTTGACAATGTTGGAATCAAATTTTATTTCTTTTAATTTCTCAATCAGATTAAAGTGTGGCACCATGTCAAATGCTTTTGAGAAATGGAGAAATAAAACATATACAGGCAGTCCACCATCTAAAGACTTGTTAATTAATGCCAAGAAATGAATTAAGTTAGTTAAACAGGACCTTTTCGGCCTAAAGCCATGCTGGGAAATGTCGGTCAAGTCTTTTTTTTTTTGTAACTTCTGTTTTTGTTCCCTGGAGTCTCCAGCACACTCATACCAACTTTCCTTACTGGATCACTACAAGCCCGGGCTATCCTCCATGGAGCCTTGGCTATACCACCCAGGCGGGTAGGAGATGGGTGGCTCAAGCCCTCGTACCTTCACATTTCGTTGGGACTGCTACGGAGCCACGCAGCCGGTAGGTGAAGCCAGGCCAATGCTGGTCCCCTATCGGCAGCATGCTGGGGCCATACTTTTTCTTTGTTACGTTCCTGATGGAGGTGTGATGTGTGCTGTGGCATCAAGGCACACGTCAACATCCATCATGCCTCTCCCCATGTAGGACATAAACTTGCTGTGTCTCCGGCCACTGTCAGAGGTCAGTCAAGCACCAAGCCAGATCCCAACCCCACCCCAGAGGAGATGAGGGGTCCCACAGATGCTCAAGCCTCCTCCCCCATGCCAGCCCTCCACCACCCCATGCTAGCTCCTGAACCTGAGTCACCAGCATTGCAAGCGGCAACGTTACCCCTGCACCAACAGGCCAGGTCATCGGTCAACTTTTGTTTGATCATATGTTTGTCTATTTCTTCTTTTATAATTTCTTCCATTATTTTGCCAGTTGTAGATGTAAGCCTTATTACTGGAGGATAGTTTATAATATTCTGTCTATGCCTCTTCTTATAAACAGGAATAACATTTGCCTCCTTCCATTGTGATAAGACTCTCATTTCTGCAACTGAGTCTGAAAATATATGCCAGCAGGTTGTACTGGTGGGTCTTGGCTTTGGGATATGTACCATCATGCTATACTGGCAGTCTGGGCTTTCGGACACACACCCTCATGCTGTATGTTTGGACACATACCTACATGCTGTAATGGTAGCCTAGTTTTTGGACATGTACCATCATATCATACTGGTGGTCTCAGCTTTGGGATGTACATCTGCATGCTGTAGTGACAGTCTTGACTTTGGACATGTACCATCATGCTGTACTGGCAGTCCCGGCTTTGGAACACACACTATCATGCTGCATTGGCAGTCTCAGCTTTGGGAGAGGTACCAATATGCCATACTGGTAGTCTTGACTTTGGAACATACATCTTCATGCTGTACTGGTGGTCTGAGCATTACGCCACATACCATCATAGAGGATGATGATTTCCTCAATGATTACTTTTGTTCAGTTTTTATTAGGGAGGACGGTGGGCCCTTGCCAGAGAGTGGCACCAAGGTAGCCACTAAGGGGGTTCCGGTGATAAGGCAGCCAACATTTACAAGTGAAAGGCTCCAGAAACCACTGGCAGCTCTAAAGATAGATAAGGCCCTGGGAGCAAATGAGTTGTATCCAAGGTTACCCTGGGAATTGGCAGCAGAACTTGTTGAACCTCTCGTAGGTCTGTTCAATAGGTTACTGGGAACTGGGGTGGTTCCAAAGGATTGGAGAGTGGCAGACATGGTTTATTTCCATAAGGGGGGCATGGAACAAGTAGGGAACTACAGACCTGTCAATCTTACCTGTATTATAAGGAACAGGCTAAGAAACTCAGCTTCCCAGCAAAACCTGCAAGTGTTGAGTGCTAGGATAATATGCTTTATTGTTAAAACCACTGCACTGTAGGCAAACTAATGGAGTCACTGATCAATGAGGACCTCGTGGACTACTTGCACAGCAATGGTTTCCAGGATGGTAAAGAGCATGGATTCATGGCAGGAAGGTCTTGTCAGACTAACCTGATAGTTTTCTTTGACTGGGTGACAAGAGAATTGGATAGGGGCCATGCTGTGGATTTACCCTACTTCGACTTCAACAAGGCTTTTGACTCAGTGCCTCACATATGCCTGCTGAAGAAAATGGAGGATCTGAGTGTGGCTAAGGTCATAGTAAACTGCATAGATAACTGGCTAAAGGGGAATCAGCAGAGAGTTGTGGCCAATGGGAGCAGTACTGGGACTGGTCCTCTTTAATGTCTTTATAAGTGACATTGCAGAGGGGCTGGAAGGAAAAGTATGTCTCTTTGCAGATGATACAAAGATCTGTAACAAGGTTGATACACAAACTGGGGTGCAGAGGATGAGAAGGGACTTGGCAAGATTGGAGGAATGGTCAAATGTATGGCAGCTTAGATTCAATGCAAAGAAGTGCAAAGTAATGCACCTGGAAAACAAAAACCAAGGGGAAGAGTACACAATGAGGGGGTGAGATACTAACAACAACAAAAATGGAAAGGGACCTGGGGTAGTCATATCAAATTACCTAAAGGTGGGCAAGCAATGTGACAAGGTAATAAGGAGGGTTGGAGGGATACTGGGATGCATAGGGAGAGGCATCACCAGTAGAAAACAGGAAGTTGTTATCCCTCTGTACAGACAGTTGGTGAGACTCCATCTGGAGTACTGTGTGCAGTTCTGGAGACCCCATCTCCGCAAGGATATAGACAGTACAGAGGCTGTCCAGAGGAGGGCAACTAAAATGGTGCAGGGTCTGCACCAGAAGATAAATGAAGAGAGACCAAAGGAGCTTAATATGTATACCCTCGAGGAAAGGGGGGGCATAATAGAAATTTTCAAGTACCTTAAGGGAATCATCAAAGTTCAAGAGGGTAGCATCTTTCAGAAAAAGAGATGTGTAAGAAAAGGGGGCACAATTTGAAGATGGAGGGCAGCTAAAAGGTAATGTGAGGAAGTATTTTTTCATGGAGATGATTGTGGATATATGGAATGGCCTTCCTGAGGAGGTCATGGAGTCAAAAACAGTGGGGGAATTCAAGAATGCATGGGACAGACATGAGGCAATTCTAGTGGGGGGTAGGAGGAAGTAGGCTGTTGGTTAACTAGGATCTGTAGCTTATCCATTAGGTAGGGAAATGGGCAGACTAGGTGGGCCAAGCCATCCTTATCTGCTGTCAAATTCTATGTTTCTATGAGTGGGAGATCACAAGTAGGGTACTACAAGGATCTGTCCTGGGTCCAGACCTCTTCAATATGTTCCTCAGCAACATTGGTGAGGGAATCCGAGGCAAGTTGTGTCTCTTCATGAAAGACACTAAGCATGGTTGGGACAGAATGAATAATATAGTGGCTGCTCAGAGTGGCAGAAATGTGGAGGAGAATTTGGGGGGGGCTAGGACTATTGAGGGACAGCAGGCCCCAGGGCTAAACAGGGAACTCGGGCAGACTGGATAGACCATGTTTTTTTTTCTGCTTTTATTGTCTATGTTTCAATGCTGACCTGGTGGACTTGGCTTTGGGACACACACCATCATGCTGACCTGGTGGTCCGGGCTTTGGGACACACACCATCATGCTGACCTGGTGGTCCGGGCTTTGGGACACACACCATCATGCTGACCTGGTGGTCTGAGCTTTGGGACATACACCATTATGCTGACCTGGTGGTCCGGGCTTTGGGACACACACCATCATGCTGACCTGGTAATCCAGGCTTTGGGACACAAACCATCATGCTGACCTGGTGGTCCAGGCTTTGGGACACACACCATCATGTTGACCTGGTGGTCAGGGCTTTGGGACACACACCATCATGCTGACCTGGTGGTCCAGGCTTTGGGACACACACCATCATGCTGACCTGGTGGTCCAGGCTGTGGGACACATACCATCATGCTGACTTGGTGGTCCGGGTTTTGGGACACACACCTTCATACTGACCCAGTGGTCTGGGCTTTTTGGACACACACCATCATGCTGACCTGGTGATCCAGGCTTTGGGACACACACCAACATGCCGACCTGGTGGTCCAAGCTTTGGGACACACACCATCATACTGACCTGGTTGTCTGGGCTTTGGGACACATACCATCATTCTGACCTAGAAGTCTGGGCTTTGGGACACACACTATCATGCTGACCTGGTGGTCTGGGCTTTTGGGACACAGTACCATGCCAACCTGGTGGTCCAGGCTTTTGGGACACACACCATCATGCTGACCTAGTCTGGGACACACACCATCATGCTGATCTGGTGGTCTGGGCTTTGGGACACACACCATCATACTGATCTGGCCGTCTGGGCTTTGGAACACACACCATCATGCTGACTTAAAGGTCAGGCATTGGGACACACACCATCATGAGTTACTGGACGTTTTGGATTTAGGACAATTACAGTCATGCTGGCTGTAACTCAAGTGCTTTGAGGTTTATAAAATGAATAGGCAATTTCCTGCATGGTGATTGGCTGTGAAGGTTCTAAAGCCATGTCAAAATCCATTGCTTTAGACTTCTTCCAGTAATCAGAACGCAGTACATTCACATATTTGGGACCCTAGTACGTTAAAAAAAATGTGGCAGCATGTTTTAAAGTAAAAGTAATACTTGTCTTTACTTTACAAACACAGCATCATTTTATTTTTTACCAGTTCCTCACCCCACCCCACCTCCGCCTTATCTAAAGCACATAGCTTGAAGCATGCACTTGTGAACTGCCTCACATTTTTATTTACTATTATTTTTGACTTTTTTCCCAAGGCCTCACACGCTCCATGGCCAATATACTCACCACTCACTTACCCACCTCTACTTTTAGCCATCCAGTACTACCACTCACATTCTCAACCCCATGCCTTCAACTTTAAAACAGTGACAGGGCGAGGCAAGGGTTAATTTAAAAACAAGAAACAGTTAAGACAGCTGAACTGTGATATGCGCACTCCCTCACTTTTTCTGTATTTACCAGCTCCCGCTAGATGTGAGAGACTTGCTGGCACTTGATGTGTTCTAGTGCTCCCCATCCCACTGGTGCAATGCTCGTGGGCATGGGGGAGCATAAATGTCCAAGGGGCTCTCTGTCCATGGTAGGTGTGGTGCACTGAGGCACTGGGGAAAGTTGTGGCTGCTCCTACATTCCCCAGCCTCTGTTTGCAAAGTTTGTGGGGCCGGGAGAACACACTCGCAGGTGCTGTTGTGTTCTCTTCCCCTCTGCATATCTCTGGTGGTGGGGGAGCATGAAGATGGCAGTGGCTCACCAAATCAAGACACCATGACAGTGTCCCTGTTAGCTTCCCAGCCCACACTTCAGTCCATGAGTGGGCGAGGGGAGCAGAAGAGGCACTCAGGAGGATGCTGGCAGCTGTAGCAACAAGGTTCCACTCGGAAACACTGATGAGATCTTAATTTGGGAGTGCGAGCGGAGGTTACACAATACTGGCTGTGTGAGTTGGGGGTTACACAATACTAAATAGGTGGGTGGGGGAATGAGCAGTGGGAGGAGGGATTATGGCAGTTGCATCAGAAACATGGATTTTACAACTGGACTACTTTACCTTAGTCAGCTTAATTTTAAAATAAAGTTGATTTTAACTTCTTCAAAGTAAATTTTTGTGTTTTTTTTTGTGGACAATGTCCATTTTATAAGCACAATAAGACAATATAAGGTGTGTGTTTATTTTTGTAAACTGTACTTCCAGGTGGTTGAAGGCACTCGGTACAAGTGCCACATGCCTCACAATGCACCTGGGTGTGTGGTTATCAAAAACAGCTGCACAACCTGTCCTGTCTTACTGCTTACTTGTTAAAGTTATCCCTCCCTCCCTCGTGAGGCCCTGAGCTCTCCAAAGACTGGAGTGATGCTGTGTTGTCAATCATTAGAAGCAGGTGCTGGCCCCACCCCAGACAGATTCCTACTGTGGAGACAGTGAGGCCGATTCTTGAAGGGTCAGCACAAGCTGCACCAAAGGCAGCTTGCGCAGATTGCCAATGTGGCGGGGACCCTGTATCCGATTTGGGTAGTGTCCCACCAGATAAGTCTTCTGGCTTGCAGCAAACTTGTCACTCCACCACACAGAGGGCATAACAGGATAGTTTGCCACAAGCTGTGGGTCAGCCCTTCTGCAATAGCACCCTGGACAGGTGCCTGGTGCCAAGCACCCCCCCAACCCCGATCTCCTATCCCCGTGTACAGAATAATAAATAAATGCCCTGTATGTCTAGGGCACCCTGCCCATCTCCCAGTCCCAATCTCTGATCCCTGTGTAAAGTATAACAATTATACAGTATGCCCTGCCTGTCTAGGGCAACCGTACAACAGCTCTGATCCCCCTGAAATATGAGCTAAACGTTTCCTCGTAGTCTAGTGGTTCCCCCACCCCAGTTGGCAGTACCCCACCACCCGCTCCCCCCATCCCTGAGCTGGTGACCAGCACAGCCCTCCTCACACCTCCACGGCTGGCCACAGACTGAGCTATCAATGAATGCGTACAATACAGTATGCAGGATAGGGAATGTTTGGCTTATATTTCAAGGGGATCAGGGCTGTTGTGTGGATGGGGTCCCCTAGACATACAAGGCACACTGTATAATTATTATACTTTACACGGGGATCAGAGATTGGGGCTGGGGGGGGCAGGGTGCCCTAGACATACAGGGCATAATGTATAATTATTATACTTTACACGGTGTCAGAGATCCTGGTGGGGGGTGGCATTTACTACAGGGTGATCGTGACTGTGGTGGCTCATTGGCGCAACCCCCAAAGGACACCTAGGTACACTTAGACAGTTGTCCCCCGTGGGTGGTTTTAGAATACTGTTTTCGGGGATATGGCAGCTTGCATCTGCCACAAACTCCCTAGTGCCAATCCCCAGCCCATTCTGTGGGGCAAGGCAGGTGCAAGCTCCCTTTGAAGCAAGCAGCTTGCATTTGTCACGGGCTACTTTGGAGAATAGCTTGGGGCGCATTTTTTGATGCAAGGTGCCACCTGCGTTTTTTATCTTTGCCGCAGGCACCTTGTGTCATTCTAAGTGCTCTGAGAATTGGCCCCAGTGTGCACACTAGAAGGATGACTTCTGGGGACAAGGCTGATAGAAACAGTGGAGGCTTGCCATCTTTTTTTTATCTGGCTGGGAAGGTGGCCTTGCATTTAGCAACAATTCAGCAAATGGGAAATTACTTATAGCTGGGAGGTTAGAGGGTTTTGACATGCATACATTGCAGCCTCACAGACCAACAGAGGTCTCTCTAGTACTACAGTTACTTAGCATGACAGGGCTCTGTCTTTTGAAGCTCTCACAGCTAGATGGCTTTGCATGTTACAGGCTTCTTTTTCTCTTATACAGGGACCTTTTTCAACTGATGACAGTTAACCACAGAAAGAATGTACTTTATACGTAAGGAATAAGGCATGAGGAAGTGTGGTTTATGGGCTAATAAGAGCACACCCCAGGTGCGTAATGAGGCACGAAGTGCCTATGACAAGTGCCTTTAGCACTTGGGGAGTGCTCTTATCAGCCCATAAACCTCACCTCAGAGTATCTTACTCCACTTATAAAATGAGTACTACACACCTTTAAAGAAGGAGAAACAAAATTATCTGGTTCAAAAGTTGAAACTTATTTATTTTTGTAAAACCGGAAAAATGAAATAAACTAGTTCCTCAGTGACTCAGTAACAGTAGGTGCTTTTTTTAAAGAACAGTTTAATAAGTTAAATAATTGAATTCATTTTTCTAATTTTAGAATTAATGACTTTCTAAAGTATTAACTGATAGGTTCGTAAAATACAGGTGAATCATAGGTGAAACAGCATTTGTAAGAGCAACACAGCTCATGATAATATTTAAAAGATAGACCTTTATTAGAGAACGTTATTTAATATGCATAGGCCAGATACTTTTTGCAGTAGTAGAAAGCAAAACAGAGAGATGCACTGTTATTCATTTGCTAAAGTGGATGAACTCCACTTTTTCCATGTAGCTGTACTGGATAAGGCATGCTGTGGAGGCGATCATTTTGCTGAAATGCTGGAAGTGGCTCCCTCTCATTGGTGCTGATGTCATCGAGTGGCATTTCCTGTGCCAGTACCAGTTCTTCATTGCAGGAAGGATGGAGCTGCATGGAACCACGGATTTCTTTGGTAGTTCCTACTTTTTCACTTTGCTTGGGGTTTACTTGAGGCAAGGAGGCACTGCTGCATGGTTGTTGTGAATAGTCAACTGCACTGGAAGTAGATGGGCGCGGACTGTCGACGATGGTCATTGAACTGCTGGTCATTGGAAGTGGTGTATTACATAAAATGATGCTCCATTTCTGATGATCTTGTTCACTTGCTGCCCAGCAGCTTCTGAGGCGGGACTCTGATCAGTGGCCCGTTACTGACATGATCTCACGGGTATCAAGTCCAGCCTTGAACAGAAGTTGCACCACTGTGGCTGGGACACTGTGGTTAGTGTAACAGTGGCTTAAGGAGGCTTCTGTGTTGAGCAGGGGCATTAGGTTAGCCAGATAATTAACTCCCATTGGCTCCCTAGAACACCAGATGTCAGCTGTAGCATAACTTTGGCTCTTAAATCTTCTGGGGTGTAAGTAAAAAGTAGGCAGCTGTGGTGACAGGTTAGATAGGTAATTTTTGAAAGAGGCTATTTGGCACATTGCATTGTTAGGGAGCTTGTGTATGAATTCTTGATACTGCTCTCCATTAGGCTCGTAATCGTAATGATTTTTTGGTACTTTCATTAAAAGTTAGTGGGATGCACTTTGCCTGTTTCACCTTTTTTAATGGTGAAATTTCTATCTTTAATTGCCTGGGACCTTCTCAGCCTCTTTGTGCCATACAGAGCTGAATACTGAGCCATATCTTGTGAAGAAGGCAGTATAGCGCAGTGGATTAAGGCTCTGAGCTGCAAATCTGGTGATGTCCAGCAGACCAGACCTGGGTTTTAATCCCACAGCTTCCACTTGCATACTGTGTGACCCTGAGCAAGTCACTTAACCTCCTTGTGATCCCAGGTCGCTCCTGTAAAAAAGCTTTCAGCTTAGTGTGCTATACCTGGTTAAACAACTAAATAAAAAAAAAAAGAAGGTCACTGGGTGTTTCCGTAGACAAGGCACTCAAGTGTTTTAACCTCGAGAGGTCAGTGACAATAATTGGCGGCTGGTGAATGACCATGTCCTTGTGCTCTCACTGACAGTTTTTGCTGACTGCTGTTACAATATTGTTTGCTGAAACCAGGTCCGGGTGATTGAGGATGTTTATGCAGCAGTTTAACTGTGGACTGTTTAAATGTCTTAATGCCTGCTTGGTGTGATAGGAGAAGAGAGAGGTTGTATTGGGTGCTGTCTGACTGACAACCCCCTGCATAAAATTGTCTTAACATTTGACAGAGCTGTTTTGTTTCTATTATTTCATTTTGTTTTTAAATTTTAAGCTCCCCCACTCCCAAAGGGGAGCTCAGTCCCTGCCCTCTCGCCACCCCAACCATGCCCAGGCTTATCCCAGGACGGGACTGCTGGGCAGATGCCCCCTCCCCATGGTCCGTGGTAACATTCCCTGGCTTACCCCCCAGGGTGGGGCCATGGGAGCGGGACCCTACCTGGCAGACACTGTTAGCAGCAGGGGTACCGTGGGAGCTGGGCTTCATGCTTGGGGCTGAGATTTTGTGCGCAGCTGTACCTGAGGGTGGGGATGTGCCAACGATGGCTCGCATCCACCCTGCCCCTCCACCCTGATAATGGCACCGGCACAATGGATCCCCCAGCCTCCACCAAGGGTCCGTGATGTGCTGGACACACCACCTCCCTCCCTCTCTCCGGAGAAAGAGAACAGTCCCAGAGATGCTCAATCCTTCTCCCCGCAGCTGGCCCTTCGATGTCCCGAGTCTGTTTCCGAACCTGGGTCATCATTGTCACCAGGGACCCATTTTCACTTTCAGCTATGCTTGGGCTGTTAGGGTACAGTAGGACTACAAATATTACATAAAACGCATGATAAAAAAACAATACATTAAATATTCCATGATATACAATCCATGTCATATACAATTCATGTAACATTTCCACAAATACACAAGGAATTTGACCATTAATTCCTCTTCACGCTTTGGTTATTTTACAGCTGGATCAGTATCCTATTGTACGAGCTGATCCTGGGAGCGGATTCATTTCATTTCATGTTTTTTTTGTATACCGGAAAGGCGTGTGAGCAAAATTGCCTGTTTTCACAAGCATCCAATGACAAACTAGACATATAAATAAACAGCATGATCACAGAGTACACACAACAGAGGTAAGGACAAAGTCAGGAGCATTTACATACATTTCTATCAAACAGGCAACGCTTTGAGTTGTTTTTAAAGATTCATAAATCTAGGTTCATAATAAAGAAGCGATCTTTCAGCTAATTTAATTTTTGTACATTTTTCATCAAATCTTCTGGTGGATATAATATGCAAGGAAACAGTTTTTCTTGACTGATTTTTTTCAGTTACTATTGATCGAATTGAAAATTGGTAACCGGGAGAGGCACACTGAGCCAAGGCCCGTTTCCAGGTACGACCCGGGAGAGGGGAACAAAGGTAGAACAGCAGCACAGTGAATAGTAGCAAAACTTTTGAACAACATTCAGTGGAAATTAGGACAAAACTGGAACAATATTTAAAATGCAAAAAGTTGTATGTGCACAGAATAACGTGTGAAACAGATAAAGAAAAAGCCTAGCAAGTGCATATACAGAGGTAGTAGCAATGCTTAGTGAGAAGATAATGCTGACAACAGATGCCTGAGTGGTGTAGTTGCCCCACCTTGTAATGGACGGAGGAGACTGTAGTGGTGTGGAAGTTAACCCAAAGCAGGAGCAGGGACCCAGTCAGCTGTTTTCCAGGATGGCGGAGACTCGTCCCTGGAGATATCAGGAGGATGGGTTACAGGAACAGGTGGAGAAGGGTTAGAGTTTCAGTTGGTGCTTGAGGGAGCCAGTGGATGGGGATGGGGAGAGGCAGGGGGAGGGGGGGTTGGTTTCAGAGTGAGGGAAGTTCATAGGAGACAGCAGATTGCCCAGCAGATGAGCGGGGGTGAGGAGTGGCAAAAGTGCAATGTCCCTGGAATTGGTATTAGGATGGCCCTGATGGACTGGTTGATTATGAAATGGGTAGAGAGAATTCTGGTTCCCAACTGGCCAAGAGGTACTTCAAGTCAGTCTGTTATCCCAGCACAACAGCATGGATGAAGTTAGCTCAACAAAATTATGTTTTAAAAAAAAATCCAATTTACTAAAAAGGGTTAATTTTATAATTGCAACAAATCACTTAATGGGGTGTGTTACGGTGGGCTAACAGCCCTTCTCAGGTGGTGAAAGCACTTGGCTTCACCTCATGCTTCAACCCACTGAAGGCGGGCCGTTATCCCACCTTATAAAATGGGTAGGGAGTTTCCTGCATCCTGACTGGCTAAGAGGCTCATTTGGCCATGTCCTTATTAGGGCATATTGTGCCAACTGGTACTTCTTTAGCCAACCAGGATGCAGCACAGCCAAAGATGCCTGCCTGCCACAAAGGGTTCCATTGTGACTCAAGTGCAGACTTTCCATCCGGAAACATGCCCCCTTCCCCCACCCAATCGCCCACACGAATAAGTGCTGCAGTCCAACAAATCAGAATAAGCACCTCAAGCATCCTGCTCCCCCATCATAGAAACAATCAGGCTGCAATGTATTTATTTTTTCTTTTCAAATTAAAACTGCAGCCATGCTCCTTCGCTGCAAAACCCCAAAACAGCTGGATGTTAAGGCACTTGCTCTCGCTCAACCACCAAAGAAACAGTGGCACAAGGAATGTGAAAAAACAAGCAGAACTGACAGTGTGTGTGGGAAAGAATCAGCGGCTGGCAAGAGACACGCTTTCTATCAATGAAATCAGCTGATCGCTGTGAATCCAATGGCCGCTCGGGTGGGAGTGTAGTGTTAAAAAAAAAAAAAGCATGCACAGCTGATTAATACAGTGTGTGTTGGAAAGAATAGAAGGAATAACCTGACGTGTGTGTGGGGGACACGGCACCCTCTACTGGCAACAACACACTTCAGAAATCAATAAGGGGACTCTTTTTAATATTTTAGCTATTAAAACCTCCTTTGTAAAAATGTTTTGGCAGTTTTCTGGTGTTTTTTTTTCTTCTCAGATATTTACTTTGGGGACCCATTTTATAAGCAGAATAAAGACGATCCGGTGTGGTTTATGGGCTGGTAAGAGCACTTCAGGAAGCAAAAGGCTCGGTGCCATTGCCTCATGCCTCATTACACACCTGGGACGTGGTCTTATCAGCCCATAAACCACACCTCATTCTGTCTTATTCTTTACATAACATGGCCCCTGTAATGCCCATAAAAATCCAGGGCTATTTGCAGAAGTCAAAATGTTGTTTATGGTGGGGGTCCTACTTCTTCCTAACACAACTCGGAAGTGACAGAAGCACTGGGAAGTCAAGTGACCACCAATTCAAGGTTAAACAACGAATAAGAGGTTCCAATGGGATTTGAACTTAAACTGACAGAGTCATAGGCCTGGACTTGAACCAAAGACCTTCACTGCAAGGTTGAGCCTATTGGCTCATTCAGACTCAAAACCCTAAAGAGAGCAAGTGAGCAAAAGGGGCAATCCGATACTAAGGAGTGGCAGATGTGTGAACTCACGTGCACAGGTGGGGCAGCACTGGTCAGGCCCTTGGAAGTGAATATGGCTCTTCGGACAATCCACCAGGCTGGGACACTGCTTGCGGTAACAGCGCAAGTGCTGTTCTCCATCTGACATCACCTGTCATAAGCACACAGAAAACAAAAAGTGAACCTTGTGGCTAAATGATACCTTTCAATCAACTTTTTCAAAATCTCTAATAGGTATGTTTATGTAAATGTTTCCTAACACTGAGCCACTTGCCCCTTGCGGCCATCATCCTGGAAATCTCCAAGGCTGATGCCATACAGTATGACTACCAAAGCACCCCAGTGTACAAGCAGGCATACTCTGACTTTCTTCACTTTATCCCACCCACCACTTACATTAGCCTTCCCCCAGCACAGTGTCATTGTGCTAGGAGCACAAACATCACAGGCTTCTAGAAGAGATGCTTTGGTGGTGGGGAAGTGCCAACCCCCCCCTCCCCGGAGCACTGCCTCTGTAGGGCTCCCACAATTCCTCAGGTTTGGGGCTGGAAGTCAGGCCTGCACCTGAACCTTATCTGATCATTAATTTAGGCTCTTTCCATGTCTGTAAGACAGTGGCAGTGAACTTTGACAGACCACCACCTTCAGGACTGTACAGACAACGCAAAGGCCTGTTGGGGACTCAGCATGCTTACCATGCATGGGACTCTGGAATGCCATGCTAAATTGTGTGCCCAATCTAATGCTGCCAAACACGTCTGCAAGTTGTGTCAGAAACATCTCTGTCACTTCATTAATAAGTATTGGATCCTGCTGCTAATGTAATGGCTGAGAAGAACTAGCGGCATCTCCACTTTCTATAGTGATGGGTACCAGTCCTACAGTACTATTTGCTATGCAGTGGGCAGGGAAGAAGTAAGCAATAACCCACGACAGGGTGTGTGGTTATTGGGGATTAATCAGCACCCCAGGTGCATTGTGAGGCACAAGGCCACAGGCCGAGTGTCCTCACATCACCCAGGATGTTGAGATGTTGATTAATCACCAATAACTGCACACCCTGGAGTGGGTTATTGTTCTTATAACATGGGTTGTGTTTAAACAACAAAATGGCTCTGGATTTTTGTTGTTGAACCCTTTCTGGTACAGTGCTAGTCCAATACAAAGGGATGTATTTGTTGGCTCAGTCTGCTGCTACCTACGGTGAAGGAATCTTGCAATTCTATGCAATTGTACACACACACACAAAATTGTGAACTCATCACCTCTGACCAATAAATTTACTTGCTGAAATCTCCCATGTTATAACCCCCAATAACCGCACACCTTGGATGTTATAAATGCCATTATTTATCAGAGGTGATGAGTGCACAATTTTTTGTGTGAGTACAATTGTACAAAATTGCAAGAAAAGCTAAAGACAAAGAACCTTAGTGCAGAAGCACTTTACCCACAAAGGGCATTGGCAATAAAGCCAAGTTTTAAAGAAACACAACTTCACACATAACCCATAATGCAAAGCATCATGGGATGTAAATGCAAATCACCATGACATTTTAGGTTGGTTCAGCTTAAAGCATGAATGCATGGTGCCAAAATGCCTCTCAAACAATCTGTAATTTACATGCATTTAAATAACACAACAGGGATTTTCTGATAGCTCTACCCCGGTAAAGTACAGTTATGCAAGAACTTACCGTAACAGTAGATCTTTCGAGAGAGGCTCTTGCAGTAGGTAATCACCTTGAGGACTGAGCGCCCCCTGGCATCAGGACAACATGGAAACTTTAGCCAGCAGTATCTGACAGGGGACCACCCACCGGACGTCACGTGGCTGACATCAGCGTGATTATATATAGTGGGCAGTCCCCATGCCCGCCTTCCAGTTCTCCCACAGGGGATCTCCAAGGAGGTGTGACAGGAGAAAGGGTAAGAGGCTCCTGGAGCTCAGAATGAGCCCATAGAGAAAGAGCAGAAAGATTAGGGGGATGGAGGAGGGAAAAAGGTTACCTACTGCAAGAGCCTCGCTCAAAGATTTACTGTTGCAGTAAGTTCTTACAAAACTGTACGATCTTACTTCAAGAGGGCTCTTGCAGTAGGTAGTCACACTGAGAACCGAGTCCCAAGAAATGCTAATCAGAAGAAAAAAAAAACTGAAACACGGGAGGCAGGAACTACACCGGCTACTAGCACAGGAAAATTTTATGACAGGAGGCCTTGAAGTATAGCTAGACCAAAACCTGCTCTGCCACTAGAAACAATGTCCAAACTGTAATACTTTGTAAAAGTGTTGACTGAACTCCAGGTAGCTGTGGCACAGATGTCAGTGGCAGACACATTCCTGAAACAAGCAGTGGAGGCAGCCACACCCCTAGTGGAATGCCCGTTGACTTCCCCTGGGAGGGTTTTACCATAGTTCTGGTAACAAAAGGTAATACAGGTTGCCAACCATTTGGATAAGCACTGTTTGGTAACTGCTGCACCTTCTCTCTTGGGTGCGAAAGAAAGGAAAAGCTGATCCATTTTTCGGACAGACTTTATCCTGTTTGTGTAATAGCGCAAGATTCTGTGAACATCTAACATGTGAAGAAGTGTGTCTCCCCGATTAGAATACTCGGGGTAGTACATTGGTAGTTGAATAGACTGGTTCCATGTAAACTCAGAAACCACTTTAGGTAAAAACTAAGGGTTGGTATGAAGAGCCATTCAGTCTCTGTGAAAAATTAAATAAGGCTCCTTACAAATCAGGGCCTGAAGCTCTGCAGTTCTTCGAGCGGAAGTGACTGCCATTAAGAACAGCGCTTTCCAAGATAAATAGCACATGTCACAAGAACCAGCTGGTTCAAAAGGAGGCAGTGTCAATGTTTCCAAAATAAAATGAAGGTCCCACGGTGGTGCAGGGCTGCATACCAGGGGTTTCAGATGTAAGATCCCTTTAAGGAAAATCTTAGAGACTTCTAACTGAGTCAATGTCCTGCCGTCAACCAAGGTATTGTAGGCAAAGACGGCCGACAAATGGACCTTCAGCAATGAATAGCCTAAGCCCGACTCATAGAGGTGCAGAAGATATTCCATGACCGATGGAGGAGATATGAGAAAGGATCCCAACCCTTTGCAGTGGCCCAAATAGAAAACCACTTCTACTTCATGGCACAAGTGGTCCATGTAGACAGTTTTCTGGCCTCCACGAGAACTTGAGCCACTTTGGGAGATACCCCAAAGCGTGAAGTGGCTATGTCCTGAGGTGCCATGCATGAAGGTGAAGGGACTTCAGTCCAGAACGGACCAGTGTGCCTGCCTCCTGGGTCAGGAGGTCATTGGAAAGAGGCAGGGAGACCAGAGGTTCTACCACAAGCTACTGAAGCACTGGGAACTAAACCTGTCAGGGCCAAAAAGGGGCAATCAGAATCATGTGGGCCTCTTCTGCCCGTAGCTTGAGCAGCACCCTCTGCAGAACCAGAAAGGGACAGAAGGTGTACAAGAACCTCCCTGTCCAGCAAAAAGAAAGCATGTCTCGCCAGAAAACACCATGCCCTGAAGCGAGCAAGCAAAACTTGGGAAGTTTTGTGTTGTATGGGGAGGTGGACAAATCCAGTTCCGGCTGACCCCACAGGTCAAAGATGGAGTCGACCACCTCTTGTTTTGCTCCCATTCATGGGCTCTGACTATGGTGTGGCTGAGACTGTCTGCTAGGATGTTTTGCATGCCCAGAACGTGTATGGCTGTGAGGTGAATCCAATGCAGAACAACCCAATTCCACACCCACACCACCTCCCCGCATAGGGGGCACAAACGGGTGCCTCTTTGCTTGTTGAGATACCAGACCATGCACATGTTGTCCAATTGGACTAGCAGAGTACCCTGGAGAAGCCAGTTTTGGAAAGCTTGAAGGCTGCACAACACTGCTCTCATCTCCGACACACTGATGTGTAGAGAAGACTCCACTAGGGATCACATGCCTTGAGTCCTGAGGTCTCCCAAATGAGCGCCCTATCCCCCTCCCTGATGCATACATTGTCAGGCTCTGAGAGGGAGGAAGGGACTGAAAAAGGACCCCCTTAGTGAGATTGGAAAGATCCTGCCACCACAAGAGATCCCTCTGCATGGAATTGGAGACCAAGACCATCTTGTCTATGTTGTCCGACCTCTGATGCCACTGTGCCCTGAGCATACGAGGTACGCATGTGAAGCTTGGCTAAAGGAACTGTGGGGATGGTTGCTGCCATCAGGCCCAACAGTCACAGAACCGATCTGGCCGAGACCTTCCAGCTGGAGGCCATTAAATGAGCCTGCCTCTGCAGTGTTTCTGCCCTGTCCTGAGGAAGGAAAGACATACCCTGGACCATGTCCAACATCGCCCCAATAAATTGCAGGTGTTGGGAAGGAACAAGCTGAGATGTGGGAAAACTGACAGTAATCCCAACCTGTTGAAACAGGTCCAGGATTGCAGAAAGGGAGAGTTCCAGCTGTTCCCTGGACAGGGCTGACAGAAGCCAGTTGTCAAGGTACGGGAACACACAGTGGCACTGATGCCTCAGGGCCATCGCCATCACCGCCAGGCACTTCAGGAAGACCCAAGGTGCTGAGGAAAGGCCAAAGGGCAAAGCCCTGAATTGGTAATGTTCCCCCTGAAAGGAGAACTGAAGGTAGTGACGATGGTCCCTGAATATAGAGAAAAGGACTGAGGTGGAGCTGGGGACCACCACCAATATACCACTGGCTGACGTTGGGGTGGAGCCGGACATCAGGGGCAGCCCACATTGAGTACAGCTAGCTAAAGGTTTCTGATGGGTCCTAATGCCTGTGGCATAGTCCTAATTGTAATAGCCTGCTGCGAGAGCTCCCACTCGAAGTAAGATCCATAGATAGCGATGATGGGCCCTGAAGATAGGGATGTGCAGGTAGGCAGCCTGCATATCCAGAGTGCAGTGCCACTGACCCTTGAGCAAGAGGGGCAGCAGACCTGAGAGGGTCAGCATCTGGAACCATTTATACTCTATGTACAGGTTCAGACAGCTGAGATCCAGAATGGGACACAGATCTCCCGTCTTTTTGGGGACCAGGAAGAAGTGGGAGTAATACCCCTTTCCTACCTGTTGCACTGGAACAGGTTCTATTATTCTTTTCTGTAATAGAGCCTGAATTTCCTGTCTGAGGGGAAGAATGTGCACCTTTGGGTAATGAGACTGGGCTGGAGGCTGTCTGGAGGTTTCATGAGAAATTCCAGGGTATGGCCTTGCTCTATGGGCTGAAGGACCCATGAGTCGGTTGTTGCTGTCCCCACCCTGGCAGATGACAAGCAAATCTTCTGCCCGCCAGCTCCCCTGCTGGATTTTGGAGGTAGGGGGTGGATGGCAAGTCATGAGAGGGAGGGGGCTTGGGGAGAGCTGCACCTGAAGCTCTCTGGGACTTGGCCTGGGGTGCGGCTGAGGCTGATGGTGCCCTACGTCTGTTTTGACATCGGGCCATCTGTTGTTGCTTTGGCTGCTGCTTGCCTTGGTGCTGAAATGGCTTCTTTTGCTGACATTTTGGGTGGAACATCGTCTGTACTGACCGAAGTGCCATATCCTTATCCTGCAGGGTGGTAATGATGTCTTGTGCATCACCCCTGAAGAGGATGGATCCCCCAAAAGAGGCATCCTGGATAGCATTCTGTATGTCCTGTGCCAAACCCGACACCCTCAGCCAAGAGAAATGACAAAGGCTGATGGCTGTGGTGGCCCCCTCCTTGCCAAAGAGTCTACTGCATCGTAAGTGGCTCACAGTGAATGCCTGCAGGCCACTTTTGCCGAATTGATTGAATCTGCCAACAGGGATTTCAATTCCGAATGAGGGTTCTCATGGCCAGAGTGGAGGAAGAATAAAATTTCTGGCCAAACTGGTCCAGCTGCCGAGACTCCTTGTCTGATGGTGCGGTACTCATATGCCGAGGCTTAGAAGACTGGTCATGAGCAGCCACTATAATGACCAAATTCGCCTTGGGCTGTACATTGAGGTGATCCTTCCCCTCTGGTGTACGATATGTGCGATCTGCTTTCTTGGCCACTGCTAGAATGGAGGAGGGCATCGTCTAGATCGTTGATGCCAGATCCTCATGGGGCTCGAGCCAAGGTGGGGTAAGAATTGGGGCTGCCTCCTGCATGTCCAGATTTTCTATAAGGCATTCCTTTTTGGGTTCTGGACATCCGACTTCCAATTGCACACCTCTGCTACTTTTCTTACTAGGTTCGCAAAGCAAGGATCCTCTGGAAGTGACTTGGGGGATTCTTTGGGCTGGGGGTTCCCCTATAGGCAGGGTTTCAAACACCGACCCTAACGACTTGGAAGAATCAGAGTCCAAATTCTGGTCTGAGTCAGAAGACTCCCAGAGTTCAGGCGTAGGCTTGTCAGGAGGCCCAGCTGGCATTGGACCCTTTGAAGGAGCTGGCATCGGTTGAGGCGGGGGGGCTGGAACCTGCCTCAGTTGTTGAATGTCAGGGCTCCTCAGAGATTCTCTGAGAGGCTGACGGTTGTCCAACTCCATTACCAGTTGGGCCTTGGTCTCTGACCACCAAGACTGTAAAATTGACCGGAAGTCCACTGGAGGTTGAGGAGGCGGAGGAGGAGGCTGGTAAGCCATAACCCGTAGCAAACCCTGGCTGCAGGAAACCCGTTGTGTGAAAATGTGGAGGCGGGTATCCTGATGGAGTGTAGGCCAGAGCATACCTTGGTGTATGAAATCCTGAAGGGGGATAGCCCAGTGGTTTATATGCCGGTGTCTGAGGCTTCAGATATCCTGATGGTGAGAACCCTGAAGGAGGTCCTGATGGAGGGTATCCCGACAGGAAGCCCGACAGAGGGCCCGATGGGGGCAAACCCATTGGAGGGCCCAACGGTTGGGGCTGAAGGCCCTTATGGAGGCCCTTGCGGCACACAAAACCCTGACGGTCCTGGTAGGGTCAGGTCCTGTGGAGGGCATGCTAGTGGCATGATAGCCCCTGATGGCAGTGGACGTGGCTGGGAACTGTTCAGTACATTGCCAGCTCCAATCACCAGATCTGTGGGTGTACCAGAAAGGTCACCTGATGGAAGCTCCTTAACTCCCGTCCCTCAATCGACAGGCGAGTGAGGGGGGACCACCTCCAGTGGAGTGGGGGTAGCCCAATGGGGAGAACCCCCCGGGGTGAGCTGAGATAACTCCGGCAGCTGTGACTTGTTGGAGCCATCACATGACCCTGATGTCAGGTTGGTCGGGTGAGCAACGGCAGAGCCAGTGTCCGATTTATCTTCCAAGACGACCGTGCAGACGTCGGACTGGCTGACGCTCGACTTAGCAATCAAAGCTGAGCTAGCTTTGGAACCTCCAGAGCCCGACACCACAGCCGGAGCCAGGCATTCATCAGAGGGCCCGATGGGTGACTTAGTGGCTCCCCTCAGCGCACTAGACCCCCCCTCATGGAGATGGGTCTGAGTGTGGCCACTAGGACCAGTGAGGCAGGGGGCCTGAGGACTGCTCTTTGGGGGAGCAGGCTAGGCCGTGGCAGCCAACTTTCCTGGAGGCAGTCGGTCACTGCTCTTCTGAAAGGCCTGCAGGCAGCTTTGGATGCAATGTCCCTCACACCTCCAAGTTTTATCGGCAATGTGCTAACGCTTTATAGTATATAGTTAGGGCTTCTTGCTAATGGAAAATGGTGGGTTTCAAAATCCTGTTGTAGGACAGTTCAAAGGTCAAAAAAGTTGTACTATCGTTCTGATGTCACATCCATAGTATAACAACTTTTCCCCCTTGAACTCCTACCTGACTAGTGGAAACAGCACTATGACAGAAAAAAGCAAATGGCGGTGCAGTTAGTGAGCAGACGGTAAGCGGTAACCTCAGATAGTTTGGATACAGACTTTCACAGTCAGCTCCATGTATCCAAATTATCAGTTTGTCTTTTTTTGGTTTTAAATTACTGGTGGCTATAAATCACAGGGGACAGGAGCAGAGCAGGACTGCTGCGGAACCAGATTCAGGAGCACAGCAGTACTGAACGGAGGAGTGGTAGCGTGATCACAAGGTACGAAACCATGTGAAAATGTTGATGTTTTGGAGAACCATATACTATATAAAACAGTGTATGGGTGTCCACACACAACAGGCTATGTTGCCATCTCGGGGATGTGATGCTGTCAAGCTTCACTCTCGAGATCAGTATGACATCATCATATCCCCTCAATGGCAACATAGCCTTGTTATGTATGGACAACCATACACTATTCTGCATGTGTGCATGATGGCCAACATTTTATTTGGGGGGGTAGGGTAGATGAGGAAAAAACAATCTGATGGCACTAAAAGAAAAAAAACTTTGACTATCAGAAACAGAGTTTGGAAAAAGATTTCTTAAACACCTCGAGCTTGTTCTTTCAGCAGCACACAATACGGTCTTGACAGTTTTACTGCGCTGCCTGTGAGAGGATGACTTATAAAAAATGTAATCTGATGCTGTCACAACAAAGATCACTATTCAAACGACACGTACACAAACAAAAAAAATAATAAAGAATAGATGGAACATCAACAACACAAACTCGTTTACACACTGGTTTATTCCGTCCCTGCTTCACAGGTTTCTGCTACCTTCTCAGCTCTTGTAAGTGACTAACGGTCTTAAGCAAGTGGTGCAGTAGTTAAATCGAGAATCTATTGTAAACAGTGCAATTGCAAACAACCGTGCAGCTTATGTGTTTCAAATATGTTTTTCTTTAAAAAAGAAATGTCAATTTTGTAGGGGACAGAGAATATTTTAAGGCAGATTAGGACATCCCCGAAAACTATGGAGGTTGAGAGTTGTGTGTGAGACTGTACAACCACACTGGTGAAAAGCACTGTTTTTAGCGCGCACACACACACACACACACACACACACAACCTCCATCACCCCTACAAATATATACACACACACCACACCCCTCCTAAAACAGACGATGCTAGTACTGAGAGAAACACACAATTAAAACATATATGGAAGCTCCAGTCTAGCGAGTCTTCAGATTTTTTTTAGTAATTTAGCCATTAATCTAACAGATTTAGGTCGCATTATAATTTTAATATGTTTATCATATTGACTTTATGATGTTTATTTAACCTAATCTCTGACTTGTGTCCATGAGATTCAGAAGTGATACTCAGGTATTATATATTAGCCCACACCACCCCCAGCCGCAGTCCCAGAGCCCGGCTTCTTACCAGTGTAAAGGGGTGTTGAGCAGCGTGATCATGATATCTGCCGCTGCTAGGCTGACGATGAAGAGGCTGGTGGCGGAGTGCATCCTCTTGTTCTTCATCACCACATGGCACACGAGAATATTTCCAAAGAGCGAGATGACGATGATGCCTGCGTAGGCGATGATGAATAGCGACTGCACAGTAGGGCTCTGCAACTTGGCCTCATACTTATCATAATCATAATTTATTTATATTGCGCTTTTCAAATGCCAAAGCGCAGCACATAAGAACATATATCAATAATAAATAAAAGCTAAAATATAAAACACTATTAAAAGGACAGCAAAAAAGGGGATAATCAAAGGCTGAAACAAACAAAAAACTCTTCAGAGAAGCTTTAAAGGATTCCATGGACGGGCATTCTCTAATCTGATGAGGTAGAGAATTCCACAGGGTTGGGGCCACAAAAGGAAAAGCTCTGGCCCCAGAGGATTGAAGACAAACCCTGGGAATCTCTAGCAATCCCTCATCGGCGGAACTGAGTGGGCTGAGAGGGCGGTAGGGCCACAGGAGATCTTGCAAGTAGCTTGGTCCCTGTTTGTGTAGGGTCTTATAGGTCAGCAATGTGACCTTGAAGGTAATCCTCCAATGTACCAGCAGCCAGTGCAGTTCACAAAGAACAGGTGTGATGTGGCAAGTTCTTGGTAGCCCAGTCAACAACCTGGCTGCAGTGTTCTGCACCAGCTGCAGGTGGTGGAGGTCTACCCTGGCAACCCTAAACATAGAGCACTGCAGTAATCTAGATGCAAGGAAACAAAGCCGTGAACCAATACAGGGAGGTCATCATGTGGAACTAGGTGCTTTATCCGGGCTGTATTCCTCAGATGGTAAAACGAGGACTTGACAATGGCCGACACCTGAGACTTAAGTGTCAGCTCGCAATCAAATATTATGCTCAGATTCCATACCTGTTCAGAAGGTCTCAACTGGTTACCACCTAACACAAGGCCAGAGGGAGATCCAGGAGTCAACTTCTCTGCACGATGACCAGGGTCCACCACCAGCACCTCAGTCTTGTCCGGATTTAGCATCAGCTAGTTAGCACTCATCCAGACCTAGATCTCAGCGAGGCAGTTGTTAAAGACCATAAGTGCGTCATTCTGTTTGGGTACAAAGGACATAAAGAGCTGAGTGTCATCTGCATAGCAGTGAAAACTCAGCCCATAATGCCTTATAATGTCTCCTAATGGTAGCATATACACCATGAACAACATGGGAGAAAGCACAGAACCCTGCGGCACCCGCAAGGCAGCACAAAGGGAGCAAAGGAAAAAATTCCTGATACTACCCTCTGAAATCTTCCCCTGAGGAAAGAGTGAAACCATCTAAGGACTGTCCCCAACAGTCCACAGATCAGCCGCAGATGTTCCAACAATGTCCCATGGTCCATGGTGTCAAACGCAGCCGAGAGATCAAGAAGAACCAAGCTCTAACGGCTTCTCTGATCTCTCGCAGTTAGCAGGTCATTAAGTACCGGAACCAATGCCGTCTCGGTGCTATGCTTCTTCCTGAAACCAGACTGGAGAGAATCATAAATTTCATGGGTGGTAAGAAAGTCATCCAGCTGCAGTGCGACTACTTTCTCAATAGCTTTACCCAAAAAGGGCAGGTTAGAGATCGGTCTGTAGTTTGCGAGACAGTCCGGGTCAAGGGAAGATTTCTTCAAAAGGAGTGTCACAACAGCCTCTTTCAAGGACTCCGGAAACACCTCTTGGTCCAATGAACACCAGACAATCTCAGCAAGGACTGGTCCAATCACATCTGCGCAACCCATAAGGAGGCGCGTGGGACCAGGATCCAAACTACAGCAAGTTGGCCGCAAGCTCTGGACGATCTTCATGAAATCCATGATTGCTGGCCAGTTGAAGTCCGTCAAGACAGACCGAGGGCCTGTGCTTGATGTCCTTGTCGAAGTCACCCAGGTCCCCCCAGCAGGAGCAGTTGGAGAACCCATAGAGGGTGGTGAACAAGTCACTGGCGTTCAGTTCACCCCTCCGCTGAAATGACTTGGATGCATACGGCAAGGATAGCCACATGTCATTTCTCATCTTATAGCTACTTGTATTTTTACTCATTTAAGGAGATGTTTTTTTTGCTTCAATTGTTTAACCCAGAGTGGTACACTAAGCTTAAAGATTGTTTACAGGTGCGACCTGGGAGCACAGGGAAGTTAAGTGACTTGCTCAGGGTCACACAGTATGCAGGTGGGGCTGTAGGATTCAAACCCAGGTCTCCAGATTTGAAGTTCAGAGCCTTAAACCACTGTGTTATACTGCCTCCCAAACTAAGTTGTTCAGCTGGGGGGCAGGGTGCTTTACCACCATCTTTCATTATAAAAACAGTCCGAGATTATTTGCACCGAGCACCTCAGCTGGGCAACAGCCGCTTTGTTCTACATTTTCACCGACATTCTTTCTTTAGTTTGCTTCAAGAAAAATACTTCACAGCCCTGCCGTTTTCTCTCTTCACTACAGAGACTTTTCTTAAAATGAAATGAACGTCTAAAACTGTTGTCAATTGGAGCTCGTCTTTACACCTTTACTTTTGAAAACAAGAATCAAATCAAAAAATTATTACCCTGAAGTTCAAGGGCTCCCAGTTGTGGTCACCACTACTTTAATGATTGCTCTGCCTCCTCATCATTGATATCCTCTTCACTGGAAAGTCATATGTTTGCTTGGGCTGATGTTGGCAGCACATCACCAAGTGAGGAAGTCTGCTACTGTTTTTCTTTTTTCTTCTGTGTGCCTACAGCTTCTGACTGCTGATAAATCTGATATATTTTCACTCCAGATTTTCAACATTACCATTTTTTACACCTCCTCATGAACAGTATAGCTGTCATTTTTCACATCCTGTTCAAAATGTGTTTTCACGCCTATGGCGCCAATTGGCGCAGTCGCTGTGCAAAATCACCTTTCGGCTCACAAAATGATAGTGTCACTGTTCATGCGGTGCGGTCACAAAAAGCCCATGTTGAAAACTTGTAGTGAAAATACCAAGAAACGACCAGGGCATTAATGTTTTCGACCACAACACCCTACCCTGTAGGGACTGACAGGCATCAGGGGTGTGACTTGGGACTGTCAACAGTAATGCTCATGCCATTCCACCCCCACCCTGCAGCCAGTGACAGGCATTGAGGTGTGCCTTGGACTCTTTGGCCCCAAATTCACCCCATTCTCCTATGCTACACTCATTTCAGTGTATTTCCTTATGGAATGGGGTGAGTGTAAGGCCCGTGCATCACAAGGCACACCTCGACACTTGTTGGTGTCTGCAGGGTAGGGTTGGGTAAATGGCATGAGCGTTATGGGTGACGACCCAAAGGCACATCCCAATGCCTGTCCACCTCTGCAGGGTGGGGGTGGGGTTGGCATCAGATCAATACTTCACTGCCATTCCTATTCTGCATCTAACTCCTGCACTTTCAATGCTAATGCCAGCAAGCAAACATTCGGCATTGACAAATGCTTGTTTACTGACCTGGCAATGTTTTCCTCTGTTTGTGCCTTAGCGTTCCTAACTGCTTTTGCTGCCTCTCTTAGTTTCTCCTGACCGCTCCCTGTCCTCTTCCTTCTGTGTTGCCTTGTACCTTTTGAATGCTAGCCTCTTTGCATTTACTTTCTCTGCTACTTCCTTGGAGAACCACAGTGGTATCTATTTCCTTCTACTCATTGTAATCTGCTTGACACAGAGGTTTGTTGGCTTCTTTTTGGCCTTCCTTATTATTGCCCACTGCTCCTCTACCCCATCCCTTGTCCCTGTCTCTGCTAGTGCTTCACTGAGGCACTCCCCCATTTTCTTGAAATCAGCCCTCCTGAAGTCCAGGACCCTCATTTCAGTGTGGTTTGCTTCTGGCCCAGTTCTTACCCCAAGCCACACTGTGATGATCGCTTGTCCCCAGGTGGCTCCCCATTGTGGCATCAGTGACGCTGTCCCTGTTTGTCAAAAGCAGATCCAGTATGCCCACCCCCCGCAAGTGGGTTCACTGACTAGTTGCCTGAGGAATGCCCCCTGTAGAGAGTTTAGGATTTCCCTGCTCCTACCTGTTGCTGCAGCTGGGAGGCTCCAATCCACATCTGACATATTGAAATCCCCCACCAGCAATACCCCCCCCCTTGCTAGCCATCCTCGGATTTCCTCCATCATTTCCTTATCAACCTCCTCCCCCTGAGCTGGAGGCCTGTAGAACACCTTTGTGTGAATAATAGCCCCCTTCCTTGTCTCTAGGGTAACCCACTGTACCTCTGCTTCTCACTGATACCTCTGTATTTCTCAGGCCTTTGTGTTCTCCTTCACATAAAGAGCCACCCTTCCTCCCCTTTCATCTACCCTGTCCCTTTTTTTTTGTAAATATAATCTTTATTAACTTTTCTTTCAACAGGGTACAAGCAGTCAACAACTCATTAAACACAATTGATCATGAGACATGGATACAGTTCATGGGTGACTCAGACATGGAGAGTAGAAATAGCTATATACATGCTCAGGCCAGAAACCCTCCCTAATGAATAAAAATAGGCTAAGGGGAGGTAAAGGGGATGGGGGGGTGACCCAATATACACAGGAATTCAGTCATTCGCATTTGGGTGTACTTGATACAGAGAACCCCGACCGCCCCCTCTCAATGGTGAGGCCCTCCCACCCATACTCAGCGAGAGACCAAATGTTCTAGGGGACGAAGTTTGGATCTTTAGTGATGATGTATATAATCCATCTGTTCCATCACAAAGGACAAAGCTCTAATCTATCATTCAAGAGAAAAGAGATCTTCTCAGCTTTATATAGGAGGTTGACTATGTCCCTCCATTCTGGGACTGTGGGAACCTGGGCTGTGAGCCAATGCCTTGTTATGGCCTTCTTAGCCGCCAGGAGGACCTCTCCTAGGAGGTAACATGTGTGGGAGTCTCTGAATTCCCGGGGGAATATATGTAACATCTAGAATTCCCCAGTGAGGGGGACCAACTGGCCAAAAAGGGTCTCCAACTCCTGGTTCAGGTATGTCAGAAATAGTTGCAGCCTAGAGCATATCCAGAAAATATGTGACTGGTGTTCTGTAAGGTAGCTGCATTGGTGCCAGCACTGTGCAGAGATAATGGGAATTAATGGTCGGTGTGCGGAAGTACCTAATATGGAGTTGCCAGGTGAAAGGATGCATATTATGGGAAAATGTAAGTTTAGAAACAGCAAGGCAGCTTGCGTTCCATAGCTGAGGTGTAATATTCACCCCAATTCCTCATTCCATTTATCAAGAATTAACCTGGGGCTATCACCTGATGTGTCTGTAAGGGACTTATAAAAGGTAGAAATCGCATGTAGTAGCCCAGTGGAGAGGAGGAGCCCCTGGAGGAGGCTAATAAGAGGGGGGTGCCCCTCTGGATGGAGGGCAGCAGCAGGGAGGGAGTAAAAATTGTGTCTCACTTGGAGATACCTGAAGAAATCCCTCTGGCATAGCTGGTGGGACCCGAGCATCTCCTGAAATGGTTTAAAAGTGGAGTCATTCAAAAATTGCAGGAGAAAGGAGAGTTTCAGGTGACCCCAGTCTCGAAAGGTATGATTGATTTGGGCAGGGAGGAAATTTTCCATCAGGGCAATCGGGAAGAGTAACATTAAGAATGGTTATAATGAAAGGTGCTTGCAGATCATGTTCCAGGTTCTAATTTGGTGTTGGAGGCAGGGGTTAGAGGGAACCCTGACTGAGTGAGGATCGGTCTGCTATAAGGTGGCCCTGATCAGATCATCATAAGGAAAGAGCTCCTCTTCTATCTCTCTCTCCAGAGTGCGGGGGATGCCCTCATGTATTGAGTAGCTATAAAAGAGAGGTGGGATGCCCAGTTATAGAGTTTTAGGTTGGGGGAGGGCAAAGCCACCTAGTTTCTTGGGGAGCGAGAGAACAGAGAACCTCATTCTTGGGCTCTTTCCTGACCAGATGAATTCCAGAATTGCCTTATTCCACATATGGAATAATTTTGTTGGGAGGTGTAGGGGTACACTTTGGAAGAGACAGAGAGCCCGGGGTAGAACCACCATCCTGATCACCTCCACTCTCTGGTATAGATTCAATGGGAGGACCTTCCATTTGGTCAGGTCTTCTTGGAGTTGGGTGTAAAAGGGATCGTAGTTATTTTGCATAGCTTTATGCACATTATGTGATGCATAGATGCCCAGATATTTCAATTTGTCAAGATCCCACTGGAACAGATAGATTTGCCTAAGGGACGGAGGGAGGGTATAATGAAAGGCAATGGCATCGGTTTCGGAGGCATTAAGTTTATATCCTGAACAAGACCCAAAGGTAGCAAGAATTTTAAAGACTGCGGGTGTAGATTGTGATGGCTTTGAGAGAAATAGTAGTACATCATCAGCATATAAATCTATACAATGTTCCGTGCCCTCCACCTGCACTCCTGAAACCTGAGGGGACAGTCTAATTGCCTGGGCTAAAGGTTCGATAAAGATGGCAAAGAGTCCAGGTGATAGGGAGCAGCCCTGTCAGGTCCCCCTAAAGAGGGGGAAGTAGCTGGAGTGATGGCGTGAAACCTTGACACAGGCCTGAGGGGAGGCATATAGGGCTTTTATGGTTGCAATGAATGGGGAGAGAAAACCCATCTTGTACATGGTGAAGAAAAGAAAGGGCCAGGAGACCCTGTCAAAAGCCTTCTCAGCATCTAGGCTGAGAAGGGCAGAGGGGTCGTTTGGGGTCTGCAATGCATGTACCAGGTGGAGTGCTCTGTGGGTATTGTCGGTGGTGGATCTGGAGCTGACAAAGCCTGTCTGATCTAGGTTAATCACGGAGGGGAGGACTGTTGAGTCAACTGGCTAGAATGGACATAAGGAATTTATAGTCCATATTTAGGACTGAGATCGGTCTGTAGGAGCTACATGATAGAGGGTCCTTACCCTGATTAGGGATGAGGGAGACCACCACATATGACCAGCTGGGGGAGTGTCAGAGCTCCACTGTACAGTATGACTTCGTTGTAGACCTGTAGTAGGAGCGTGTTAACTGTTTGCACAACACATTTATAAAATTCTGCCCCATAGCCATCAGGGCCCAGGGCTTTCATGGTTTTGGATCTGGAAATGGCCACTGCCAGCTCCTTTGGTGTGATGGGGGCTATCAGGCCCTCTTGTTGGTCCCGACTGAGACCTGGGAGGTGTAGAGATGACAAAAAGGCATTGACTGCGGCAGGGTCATCAGGCTGCTCAGGGGTGTAAAGGGTTCTATAATAATCACGAAAAGCCCGAGAAATGGGGCTGAGCCCAGTATGGATTACCACAGCTCCAGTCTGCACAAAACAGCCCTGTACCCAGAGGGTCCACCCATCTCAGCTCCTTAACTGAGCACTTCTGCCATAGAATATGAATAAAACGAAAATAAAACTATTCCCGTACCTATAATCATCCCGATGGAAGCGTCCAGTGTTAGTTTTACCCCACCTCCTATACGATACCTCACTGTTTCATGTGAAAACAAACACGGACCCCAGTAAAAATTAACAAAAAAGTTAAAGAAACAAGTAAACTAACAAGTCAAGCAGCTGTAGTAAGGCTATTGAGGGGGACCCAGAACTACTGTACTGTGACTCAGAAAAAATGACAACTACAGGTCTACAGTAGGACAAAAGTGCAAAATAAATGAAGCCTATTTATTTTAATTTTTAAATGCATATAAAATAATGAGTCCTATTTCATAAGCATAATAAGACACTCTAGGGATGTGCATCAGACAGCGCAAATGCATGGCCAGGGGCTGAAGGCCTCAATACATCTCTGGTTGTGAATTACAGCTGACTAATGCACACTCCATTGTATTACTGCTTACATGAAAGAACCCTAAAGTGACTGGGCCATCTGAAAGCCAGCCTAGAACTCGTTCTGAGGGAGTAATGTGATCTGACCCCCTGAGTGGAGGTCAGAAGCCTTGATGCTACATTCTGAACCAGCTGCAGATGACACAACTACCTCCATGGAAAGCATTGCAGTTCAACAGCATATAAAAAGGAATCGAGGCTGCTGGGACAAATACCATTGCACATGCTCTGGGCATGTGTAGGATGCTGTGTATCGGCACTAGGCACGGACACCACCGGCCCCAAAAGTTCTGGTTCCTGTTGTGTCCTGTCACCTTCGGTTCTAAGATTACAGAGTGTGACTCTATAGAGAAGATTGATTTTTTTAACATGAAAGATTTTATTCGCTGGCCCGTCGATGCAGCAGTTGGATTTCTGTCATGACGCTGGCAACCTAGGTTCGGGAACGGACCTGGGTCGCTGAGGCCGGCCGGGAGATGGATGGAGCGGCCCCTGACTGCCTTCCCTTCTCTGGGGAGGGGGACAAATGTCTGGTGCAATACGGACCCTTGGCGGAGGCCGGGAGGCTCCGCTGCAGCCAGCATCTGGACGTTAGGAGGGGGCCGGGCGGACATGGGACATCATTGCACATCCCTGCCCCCAAGGAAAAACAACATCCTTTCAGGGACAGAAAAAAATCCCCAGCCAAGCGCCTCCATGATGCCCTCCTCGCCGCCTTCGATGTGGTCACAGGCTGGCTCCCCCGACTCGTACTGACGTCATGACACTGGTGGGTGCTGCACTCCCCACCCTAGGGGGTAAGCTAGGGGCATGGGGAGAGCGCAGCTCATGTGGGTGCAGGAGGCGGCGGGGGCCGTGACCAGGGCTGAGTTCGGCGCCGGGCTGGCACAAAAAGTACAATAAATAAATAAAAAAAAACATGAAAGATTTTATAGCACATTTTTATAAACAAAGTGTACATTCATAGCACAGCTGTCAAAATTCATATGCAAACATCCAGATACATAAAGTTTTAATACAGTTGGTCAAAATCCAAAAAGAATACATCGCTACTGTCTTAACTGTCCATGGAAGAGCATAAAAGGAGTAAACATAGAACTCAGAGTTCTTAAACTGCAACAGTACATAGCATAATTGAGGTTTGATGTTATTATTTTTAATTCATTTGTTTATTAAAAATTTGGCGACTAAGATAGGCACACTGAGCTGGGGCTTGTGTCCAGGTTTGACCTAGGGGAAGGGATGCAATAGGGAGTGAAATAACAATAACAAAGTGACACCAATAGGTGCACAGACATATACAATAAAATCACATATACCTTGCGTTAGCCAACCTTTTATGTAGTCTAGGTCTCGAGACACGAGGACGTACACCCTAAGGAGCCTTGATTATAAAATTAGTATATAAATGCCCCTGGGCAGCATGGGTGAGCGGGGTGTCAGAGAACACTCACTGATCTGACATACAGCAAAAGAAATAGTCAACCTGGAGTCATTTACCCCAACTGTAGAGCTAGGAAGGAGGATTGTAGGGCTGTGGTGATGGCACTGAGCACAGATGTGAGGATAGAAATGGACCCCATTTCTTTACAAATATTCCCAAATTTCCAAATGTGGAAAAGGAGAGGCATTCAAACACAGCTAGCTTAGCCAAGGCAGTGTGCCAGGTGATCACAGAGGAGATGGTGGACTGGCCCCACTTCATCAGTATAAGCCTTTTGGCTTCCATTACAACAGCAAGTAGCCAGCTCTACAAAGGTTTGAAGAGTTCCCCCATCTGAGAAGTGTCCCCTAGGATCATTAGGTCCGGTGAATGGGGAATAAGGAACCCCAGCAATGAGAAGCAATCTGCCAGTACACCTGTCCAGAAGATAGTCCCCAAATGATCCTCCCTGCCTTTGATTTTGGTGGTGTGGTTTACAATGCTGCCCTCACATCCACCCTGGCCAGAGTGGACCCCATGTCCACTCCTGTCATTCTGCTCTGGATTGCCCTCCCCAAACTCATCACTGTTCCAGGTACTCTTCCCTCTTCTTCCCTTGATGCTCACGACCTGTCTCACTGCACTTCCCTCATTGCCAAGTTCTGGTTTAGCTCGCTCCCTTGCTACCTCTCCTCCCTCCAATCCACTGACACACACTCTTTTCTCCACTGCAAAGTTCCATTCCTACCTGCTTGGGAGGTCACAGCCAGTCTCTGTTGGTGGTGCAATCCCTTCCCCATCAAGTCTGGTGTATCTCAGATCTGTGCAAAGACCTCTGCTGGGCAGTCTGCTTTCTATCACCGACTCCCTTTTCTCTGGTCCACCCTGCCATTCACCATTCATGCTGCTTCTACTTCTGCTGCTCTGAAGGTTCTTCTTCACATGCATACACTCACACCTGCAGCTGTCCTTAACCTCCATAATTGCCCTTAGGCCTACTCGGAATATTGCAAATTATGTACATTTAATTGTTTTGGCTCATGTGCACCTTTGTTTTGCTTCGACCTAAATCTCCAAATTCACATTGTTTGGAGCTGCACTGAATTCTATACATTTCTGTATACTGTAACTTGCAATCCTACACATATAGCTAACTGCTGTTCCATGCCTACTCCTATTACCTGGAGTGACGTTATTGTTGTATAAGTTCTACTGTACTGTTTTCTTCTGTCCCCCTTCCACCAAGATGCTTTTGGAAACTACTTATTTTTGCTCAGTAGGCATTTCCTGGTAAAACTCTTTACATAAATAAACAAACAAACAAATAACTAAATAAATACATAGAAACATAGAGGTTGACGGCAGACAAGGACCGCAAGGCCCATCCAGTCTGCCCATTTCTTTTTCTACCTTATAAATGTGCCATCGGTCTTTGCTCTGACAGTGGCCTATCTATTCATACTCATCTGTATTGCTCCCTTATGCCTATCCCATGCCTGTTTGAAGCCCTGCACTGTATTCATAGCCATCACTTCCTGAGGTACAGTAGGCCGTTATATGCATCCACCACTCTTTCTGTGAAAAAGAATTTCCTCACATTCCCCCTTAATCGGCCTCCCTCTAATCTCATGCTGTGTCCTCTTGTCCTGCTATTTTTCTTATATTTAAACATGTTAGATTCGCCTTGTTAATGCCCTTAAGGTGTTTGAATGTTTTGATCATATCACCTCTCTCCCTCCTTTGCTCAAGGATATACATATTGAGCTCCATTAATCTGTCCTCATATGTCTTCTGATGCAGTCCCTGCACCATTTTGGTTGCCCTTCTCTGGACTGTGTCAGTTTGGTTAATGTCCTTGTGAAGGTGTGGCCTCCAGCACTGCACGCAGCACTCCAGATGGGGCCTAACCAGTGTCTTGTAAAGAGGGATTATTACCTCCCTCTTATGACTTGTGATACCCCTACTAATACACCCTAACATCCCCCTAGCCTTATCTACTGCTTTAGAGGTCTGCTTGGATGATTTCAGGTCATCGGCGATGATGATGCCCAAGTCTCTTTCTTCCTTTGTGACTGCCAGCAACTCCCCTTCCAGCCTATAGGTGGCTTCTGGGTTTCTATTCCCTATGTGCATGATCTTGCACTTCTTTGCATTAAATCCAGTTGCACTCTTCTGACCATTTGCTAGTTTATCCAGATCTCTTCTCATTCTGCCCACTCCATCTGGATCATCTACTCTAGTTGCAGATCTTGGTGTCATCTGCAAACAGACAAGCCTTACCCTCTAGTCCATCTGCAATGTCACTAATGAAGATATTGAAGAGACTGGCCCCAGGACTGATCCCTGAGGTACCCCACTTGTGACTTGCACCTCTTCTGACTGTATGCCATTTACCACCACTCTCTGTTTTCTGCCCATCAACCAGTTTGCCACCCAGATGACCAACTTCTGACCCAACCCGAGCCTACCCATCTTATTTATCAATCTTCTATGTGGGACAGTGTCGAAAGCTTTCCTCAGCTGGAGAGGGTCTTTGTTCCAAGGTGTCTAGTACTGCAAATCCAAGGGCCTTTCTCTATCAGATTCATGCTGCATCCTGGGAAATAGAGAAGGCAAGTGCTGCTATCGAATGGAGTGAATAGGCACTACCTGACAGCGTGTAGTGGGCTAAGAGATAATCAGGGTTTTTCCTTGGGCACAGTTGTACAAAAAATAAAACCCGTGGTAGTCCAGTATGATTGAGGGACTTGTCCAGTTAAGCTGGCCACCCAGCAATGATAGGTAGACCATCCACAAGAGAGGATGAACCTGTATTACTTAAACAAATGATCTAGACACAGCAGAGTTGTTTTGTTTATACAGCGATATATGAAGTCTCCTGAGCTGATGACAGCGAGCAGGAAGTAGGAGAACACCTGCTTCCTTACATGGGCACTGAGGCAGCATTTGGACCTGTAGAAAAAGTTGACCTTGTGCCCTGTGGTTGTTAAGATGTGATCAATGTGTCTTCTGTATGCACGTGATGCATCAATCCAGATGCCGACATATCTGAACATGTCGACTTGCTCAATAGTGTTGCCATCTGAAGCTATGTTTGCAAGTGGTCAGCTGAATGAGTTAACAAGTTTGGGGATCCAAACACCAGAGACTTAACCAGGCTTAAACCGTGTCCCCGACCATCTCACTATAAAGCTATTTTTGTAGCTACGCATCTGTTTAGTATTTTCTCAGTATCACAGCTACTTATGTACATAGCTGTCCAGGACTACTACTACTCACATTACTATGTTCATATTTACAGTGACTCATGGGGAATCTGGCAACCCCATAGCTCAGCACACAATTGGCATTGGGTACCAGCCAGGGTGAAACTCTATACCAGCAGGATACAAGGCCTGCTCTTAAAAAAGGACGATGCACTATGGCACTGTAATGTAACATTTTACTGAAGTGTAATTTTATTTAGGTATAACCATTTACAATATAATAAAATATCTTGTAATAACCTTGATAATTTCACAACACTTTATATTTCACAGCATTTAACATCAAATGTCCTATAATAAACTTATCAGGATGGTGTGCCCTTATTAGGATGGTATACACCTGTTTAAGGGAGGTGTGCAACAGAGAATGTTGCAGAATATTGTGCAAGAAATGTAGTAGACACCTTTGATGTTGTGTAAAAGATGGAGTTATACCTACGTTTTGACACAAATTCACCAGACCCTAAGATTAATATGTAACTTTGTTATATGATTGGCTTATAATGGGATGTTGGTATTATTCAAGATGAGAAATCTTTATATGAACACTGTATGTAAATTGAATGAGCTAGCACCAAAGAAGAGAAGAATATACATGTATATGAATTCATGAACTCACAAGAAAATAAAGAAGGGAAACAGTCACTCTGTGTGGCTTAACTTATTTGAAGATAGAAAACACAATGCTAGCCTTACAATTGGTGCCATGACTCGGATGTCTGAAGACAGTCTATATGGTTGCTGACGACATCAAATGAACCGAGAAGGAAGCCACTGCGAGGAACGCCTTACCGAACCTGACCTGATCAATCAAGTATGGAAGGGAGTCGAAAGAGGGACTTGAGGAAACAGACTGGTGTGAAGTCCAATGTGATTTGCCAGCTAGATAACTGACGTAAGTATGGACACCATATTATGTAAATTTTTAGAGACGCACCTTAAAGAAGGTCCGTATTGCTCTCCTGAAGAACAGGAAGATGCGTACTCATGTTTATCCACTCAATGCCTAGAAAGAAGTGAAAAAGTAAAGGCAGATAAAAGCAAATTAGCCAATATTTGTCAGATATATGTACAGTATCAGTGTGAGATAACAACTAGAACATGTCTATTAAAGAAGCAGTTACTTGACAGTGAAGAAAAGTATTTTTTAGGTGTAGCTAAGTATGTTACTGAAGCTAAAGATGGTGAATGTAAGTTAAATATCTCTCAGGAAGAGGTATGTGGGCTAAAGTTTAAGAACAACCAATTGGAAGAAAACGTTAAATTTATTAACAAACAAAGTCAAGCCCAGATTAATGAATTATCTCAGCAATTACAACAAGCCATAGAGAAATTAGACCATGCTAATCAAGAGCATGCCCAAGAATTATTATACAAAGAACAGACCTTGTTTACCTTACAGGCAGAAGCCCAGGTAGAGTGTCAGATATCATTAGAACTTAGACATCAAGTACAAAAGTATAAACAAGCCCCTGTACAGCAGCATCACATGCCATCCCCATGTGGCTGTTATGGAAGAAGACCAGATTTGTCAGAATCTGAGGTTACCGCCTCAGAAGACGAAGAAGGATATATGCAGCTGCATAAAAAGAAAATGGCTCCTTTTGTTACAAAAACTAAAGGAGAAGGGAAAAAGGTACAACAAGCTAGAGGAAGTAAGCGATTAAAGAAATTATCGTGGAAAAAGAAAGAGGGATTAGAAAAGGCAGATGAGAGGATGCATAAGGAAATAAAAGAAACAGAGGAAAGTTTACAAGAAGAAAAAGACTTACCTGAGAGAGATAAGCAGTATTTGACAGATCAGGTTCATTTAAAGTGAGATGCCTTGGCATACAACAAAAAGTTGTATGATGAAGATGAGGAAGCTAGGGCTCAAACAAAAAAAATTTGAAGAGGCTATGGAAGAGGTGGAGGTACATATGGAACTAACTCAATGAGATCTTTCCATACAGGAGTCAATGCAGTTAGTGGATCAGTTGGGAAAGTGGGAACCGGGTCAAAATCTGGTACCATATTGTGCTAAACTGAAAACATTAGTTGCAAATTTCAATTTGACCAACAAAGATGCCTGTAAAATAGTAACCATGTCACTTCCTGCAGTGTTGTTACAAAGTTTACCTGTGAAAATGACAGGACATCAGGCACGAGCAGAGACTGATACAAATTGGGCTAATATAGATGAAATACAAACAGCGTTGCAATCTATACATGGTGTGTCTCACACGAACTGAAGCAAAATCTATGAGATTACACTGCAGCCCGGGGAATCCTCAGTTATGTTTATCAATTGTCTGTATGTGCTTACGCAACATATGGAGGTGTAGCAGACCCAAGTAAAGAAACAGAACCCTTCCTGAGTTTGATTGATTGGCAGGTTACTATTTTGTCTGCGTCCATATGTATGTTATGTAAACATGAAAACCGAGCTGCAGGAAAGGAAGAACTACTCACTGAGCGGTGGCGAATGCAACAAGATAATAGTCCTGAAAAAGGAAAGGACAAATGAATGGTAGCAGCTATTGTCAAAACAGAAGGCAAGGGTAGGTTAACCTGCAACAATTACAATAAAGAAGGCCACTTTAAATGCAATTGTTGGGCTAAATGTGGAGATATGGAAGGAAAACAGAAGCAAGTCTTAGAGTGGAGACGAGCTCAAATTCCAGGTAATAATGCTAAACCTGGTGGTAAGGTAGACTTACAAAAATGTATTGAAGTACTTAATAATTTGATTAATACTAAGACAGCTGCAGCGGTGCGAAGGGAAGCTACGGCTCCTAGCGATAGTGAGGAAGAGGAGGATGAGGAAGAGCTTCTCACTAAAAATGAGAAGAAAAAGAAATGATGGGATGAAGCCCCCACCTTCCAAATCCTTGGTCAATTACAAGAGGATTGGGACGGGTGTCCAACAATATCAGTAATGGTGAGGGACTGCCAGACTGTGATATTAGTTGATACTAGTGCTACTGTTAGTATAACAGATAGTGATGTGCCTTTAACAACTCACAGAAAATGACAAATTAATTTGCAAGGTTTCTCAGGGGGGATGTTAACAACATATTTGACTAAACCAGTTTTGGTTCAGATAGGTGAACAACAATTGAAATGTATGTTTTGAAAATGTAATATACATGAAGGTACCAGCATGGATATGGACATTCTGGCACAACATGGTTTAGTAGTGGATCTTAGTAATATGATTCTGTGGCAAGAAAGCACTACTAACCCAGGACCAAATGTGGATGACTCACATAGTGTGTACACAATAAAGTCGTTAAAGATTTATCACATGAGTGGTTTATGGAAACAAGTACCACAATGAATACAATCTGTTGTACAAAGGCATGAATCAATTTGGGCTAAAAATGCTACAGAGTGTGGATGAGTGTCTAATATGGAGGTCCCAATCGAGGGACAAGAGTCACCACCACAAAAGCAATATGCATATCCAAAGGAAGCACAGGAAGAGGTAGAAATTATTTTTAAACAGTTACAATCACAAAAGGTAATTTGCCCCATATGTTCAACTGTTAATTCCCCTTTCTGGCCAGTTCGCAAATTGAACGGTACTTGGAGATTGACTATAGACTATAGTGTTTTAAATAAAGTAACGCTTTTAGTCACCCCAGTGGTATCTAGACTACCAGACTTAATATCTCAGTTGCCTCCCACTGCTACTATTTGTACTGTAGTAGATGTGTTGAATGGATTTTGGTCCATCCCTGTACATCCAGATAGTCAGTATAAGTTTGTTTTTACCTTTCAGGATAAGCAATATACATTCCAATGTTTGCCACAAGGCTTTCACTCATTGCCCACTTTATTTCTTCAATGTTTGGCAGAAATATTATTGGGTTTTTCAGTTCCTGAAGCAATAATGCAATAAGTTGATGACATTTTATTGCAGACTGATACATACCAAGAGCATGTTAGTTTATTAAACGAGTTGCTAACAGTCTTGGGTAAAGGAGAATTAAAAATGAACCCTAGCAAAGCACAAATTGGACAGTTACAAGTTATTTTTTTGGGCATATGTATTAACAAAGAAGGATGAATTGTAGACCCCAATGAAAATCAGGTAATACAACAATTGTCAAGACCCAAGACAAAGACTGCATTACGACAGTTCTTGGGCATGGTAGGGTTCTGCAGAGATTTTATTGAAGCCTTCTCTAGTATGGCAAAACCTCTGTATAATCTACTAAAGGGAGAAAAGGAAACTGATATCCTCAGCTGGGAACCAGAACATCAGATAGCTTTTCTGGCTCTAAAGCAAGCACTAATGACAGCTCTGGCTCTCATTAGTCCTTCTGAATCCTCCGATTTTGTAGTACAGGTACATGCGACAGATAAGGTGACCAATGCAGTACTGTTACAAAGGAGAGCAGGGACTTTACATCCTGTGGGATATTTTTCTCATGTATTAACACCTGTGGAAGAAACATATGAGGAATGTGTAAAACATCTGTTAGCTGTATATTGGGCTATGCAAACTACAGAACATATTGTGGGGTTTAATAGAATTATCCTGCAAACGTCTCACACTCCAGTGAAATTTCTGTTAGAAAGGGATGTGAGAGATGTGTTTTCACAGTGATTGGTTAAATGGGCTTTAGCTCTACAAGGGAAAACTATCACAAAAAATGTACCTCACCTATGTTAGGAATTAATGGCATGAGAGGAAGAGGCACATGATTGTGGAACTGTAATAGGGATAAATTTTAAACCCATATTTGCTGCAGAACCAAATACTGAAGCAAGAGATGTTTATATAGATGGCTGTCGTTTTTGGGAGGATGGACATTTCCACACAGGATATGCCATATGGACACCGAGTGCTAATCAAAGAATATTAGTACGATGCCCATCATCATTTTCTGCCTCTAGAGCGAATTAGAGGCAGTCCAAGGAGCTATTATGGCTTACCCTCAGGAGGCTATTAATATCTTCTCAGATTGTGCTTTTGTAGTGAATTCCTCATTGGACTTTTTGCCAATATGGACTAAACGAGGACAGCATCTGGAGAACATGTCACATTTGCTCCCATATTACAACACATATGGGATATAGGAGCTCAAACACTTTTGAGAATACCAATCTGTAAAGTAAGAGCTCACCAAAAGAATCCAAAGGATATCCATGAGTTAAATAATAACTTAGTGGACAACCTGGCTCAAGTTGCAGCCAAACAAACAAACTTATGGGTAGGCCCTCTAGGAGGTGACCCTACACAATTGTGGGAGAAGGACAAATTTGACAAACACCATATTAAATGGATAGCTGCCATCTCACAAATCCCAAGTTTGGGGCATATCCAAGATACAGATGCTTGGATAGTGGGTTGTCAGAACCAATGGAAAGACACTGGTCAGTGTACAACCAAACATGTTACCATTTGGGAAGATATGGTAGTATGGGAACGGCAACCTGGGTTTAGTAAGTGTGATTCCACCCACTTCATTTAGAAAAGATATTATCATGGATAATCACTGAATTGGAGGTCATTGTGGACTCCACAAAACATGTAAAATATTGGCACAAAAATATTGGTGGCCGAAAATGGGAAAAGATGTCAAGCAATGCCTGGAGGCACGTCTCATCTGTGCACAGATGAATCCTCCAGTGCCTGGTAAGAGGGTTCTGTTAGGGCATATACCCCTGGCAGACGGTCCTTGGTCCAGCTTAAAAATTGATTATGTGGGGCCCTTGCCCACTGCAAAAGGGGGGTTACGATATTTACTAGTCATTGTTGATATATTTTCCAAATGGGTAGAAGCACTACCAGTACGTAATGATAGTGCACAAGCTACTGCAAAAGCGTTGTGGGAACAAGTATTCTCACATTGGGGTTTTTCCAGAGTACTTGAAAATGATAGAGAAACTCACTTTACAGCAAAAATAATGACAGTCTTGTGTGATATTTTAGGTATCGCTCAATGCTTGCATTTACCTTACCATCCACAATCTTTGGGAATGGTAGAAAGGTTAAATCGCACTCTAAAAAATGCACTAAAAAAGGCAGTGTTGGATACTGGTAAAGAGTGGGTGATGCACTTACCAGGAATCCTAATGGGTATTAGAGGTACTGAAAAAAGAATATTGGCTATAGCCCATATCAACTGATGACTGGATGGGATATGCGGCTGTATTATCCATCGGATCCAGATTTATCAACACCTGTATTAGATCACATCAAAATTGATGTATTTTTACAACAAATACAGAAGCAGTTAGCTCTGTATTTGCCACATGCTGCTTGAATCATGGCACAGACTCATTGGAAAAACAAACAGAGACATGATGAAAAAGTGATACCGCCCATTGAAAAGGGTCGTCATGTCATGGTGAAAAATTTTGGTCAAAAGGGACCATGAGATGCAAATTGGATGGGGCCCTATACCATCATTGATGTTTTGGGGCCATGGGTCACTCAGGTCCATCGAATTCAACAAGAGTCTACAGAGACCAAATGGGTCCAAGTGGACCAATGTAAACTGTAACAGCCTTTAAATGATAACAACTGATACTCTCTGTTTCTCCCAATAAGTGAAGTACAATGATGTTTCCTGTACTTATACTGGGTAGTACCTTACTGGCCCTAGTAACTTCCAACAAAGGGTGCCCAGAGCACATATGGAACAGTTTATATAGCAGGACATATGCCAATCATACATTGTGGGGTTTCCCAGTGATGTTAGGAGAACGACATGAACACACTGGTTATCTTCTTGTCAAATGGTGCTTTATTTGCTATGGACAATGTCAAAATGCGTCATGGGGATGCATGCCAGAAGCCTGGCCTGGCACGGCTATGTGTGTAGTGAACGCAACAGCCCAGAAAGGAATCTATGTCCGTTCTACCTTGGGCGATATGGCCAATTTAACGAGAGAGGAACAAACATTGTTTAGAATGAAATTCAAGGAGGTGTTACAATTTCCATCTAACATAACATTGCTAAATGCATTGTATTGGGGTACAAATGGATCACGATGTAAAATGTGTAATTTTTTATATAATACAACTGTTATATATACAGTAAGGTTAAAGCAATTTTTCACCATATTGCCTTTATCAAATACATATTATTTGTTAATGCATACTACAAATGCACGATGGCCTGGAATGGCCTGGAACGTATCTTTAACTAGTAAATCTACTGTATGGGATTTATAATATCAAAAACAAGGTACAGCATATCAGGGCAAAAATTCTTGCCCCCATCAGATGGTATTATCTTGATGCAAAATGTATTTCCTTTATATTATCCATGTAAGTTGGAGTATTGTAATGTTTTTTTTACATTTGCCTTTTCCACGATTACCGCTTCCATGTAAGGATCAGGCTTTGCTAGTATTGTGGCAACAGTATTATAATAATACTTTAAATCAATACCATGCTAGACATAGAGCATGGTCATTTAATATTCATGCAGAAGCATAACCAGGCTTATTTTATTGTAAAAGAGATGTGTGGGGCTGGTTAGGCTCAGAATTAGGAATTGCTAATGGTATTGATTCTATGGCCTTAAAGGGTCATATTCACTCTTTGGAAACAACTTTAAAGGGTATGGCTACAGGACCATTATCAGCTACTGTGAGATAAGCGGCTGATAATGAAGACATTGATTGGTTTGCATTTAGAGAAACCTTACAGAATTTTAAAATTATTGTTCAGATAGCAGTCCATTTTTGTAACTCACTTTCTAATATATCTAGAGAGAAAGCTTTATAGAACTGGCTTGCTCTCAATTAGCTGCTGAAGCACATGCTTATCTAGTCAATGAATTAAACAGAATTGAAACAAATAGGTTACCTTTAGGAATAGGTGAAACCAATGTGACTAGGTTATTGGATCATCCCACTGTATTTTTACCACCCTTAGCCATGATAAAAGTATAGAACTCACCAAATCAATATGCGCAAGTGCTGCAACATGTGATTCCCATACTAGTGATAATACCTGTATGTTTTGAACCACTGAAAATATCGTGACAAATCAGTAATTTGGGAGTATTAATACATGACTAGATCATGGACCTCCAAATACCAGGTGATACTACTATCACAGTACACAATGAATATGCTGTCTTACCCAAGCAACAGTGTGTACAAGAACATGAAACCTTATTACGTGGAGAAGAGACATCAACCACCCCATGGTTTCCTGAATAATGTAAATTTACCCTAACATCTGCAAATGAATACTGCCAAGCTATGAGATGGAACCAATCATGGTGTATAATCGCAGGTCAACCTTGGAATGCATGGGGGTGTAGTGACAAGACCTGGTATGTTGCAAATTGGACCCTCTGGGAACGTCCTGCCTATAGCCAAACAAATGTTACCCATATCGATGGTTCCAGTATGGCCTTGTATTTACTCACTGATTTGGCAACTCCACCTCATTCTGAATTACCCAAAATTAATAAAATGACATTTGGTGCCATGTTGTATCATCAACAAACTGAAGGACTTATTTTCTCACAAAAAGCCTCTGCTAAAGGTTGAAAAGCAGTCATCTTATATCCTTATTACAGTATATCCTGGTGGGATTGGAGCTCGGCTGTTTTGGGTACTAGTCCAACCCTAGTAGTGGTAGTATGCGGTATTGCAGTAATCTGTGTTCTTGTTATTGTACAAGTATTATTGTACCGTAAGAATGAAACACATGATTCGACAAATACAAATATTACAATGGCAACACTGTATTGTGTGATCTCCAATTATAGATAGTCACAAAGGAGGGATTGTAGTGTAACATTTTACTGAAGTTTAATTTTATTTAGGTATAACCTTTTACAATATAATCACATATCTTGTAATAACCTTGACAATTTCACAACACTTTATATTTCACAACATTTAACATCAAATGTCCTATAATAAACTTATCAGGATGGTGTGCCCTTATTAGGATGGTATACACCTGTTTAAGGGGAGGTGTGCAACAGAGAAGGTTGCAGAATATTGTGCAAGAAATGTGGTAAACACCTTTGATGTTGTGTAAGAGATGGAGTCATACCGATGTTTTGACACAAATTCACCACACCCTAAGATTAATATGTTACTTTGTTATATGATTGGCTTATCATGGGGTGTTGGTATTATTCAAGATAAGAAATCTTTATATAAACACTGTGGGTGGGATATTCAATGGGGTTGTGCCATGCGCAGCCCACCAATGTGCCCTGGCGCGATATTCAAAAGGGCAGGTTGTACTGCACCACCCCCAATGCGCCGTGGCGCACCAGTAATGTATGTGGCGCAAGTGCGGGGGGCATGCCCATGCATATGCAGCACATCCTGATATTCAGCCCAGGATGTGTGGTGCATATGCAGGCACATACCCACCTTGCGCCGCTCGGGGGGGGCGCAATGTTAAGTCTGACAAAACTAGGAGCAAGTTCTGGCCACCCACAGGTGAGCTGCCATGTTGCAAGGTGCAACACAGTAGCTGCCTGCTGTGGGTGGCCACCCGACCACCTAGAACACAGTCCACATGCCCCCTGCCCAGGGGGCAATGTGCCCCCCCAACTGATCATATGTCAATTATATCCCTGGTGGTCCAGTGAACCGATCCCCCAGCACCCAATTGTGGGCAGCTGTGTGAACATGCCCTGGTGGTCCAGTGTACTGCTAACCATTGCCCAATCGTGGGCATATGTCCATATAATCCCTGGTGGTCCAGTGGACCAATCCCCAGTGCCTGATTGCAGGCAGTAGTGAAATCCATCCCTGGCGGTCCAGTGGTAACCCTTCCCACCCACCCTGGGGCCCCTGCCACCTTGCACCCCGTCAGCGGGGCGGCAGCTCCCTGTCCATAAGCCACCCGTCCACCCGCCAACTGACAGCATACGGTAGGGCTGTATGCTTATTGGTCCACTGGTAGTTTATATTAGATTAGCATAGTTCCAATTGTAGAATGAACACTCATTCACAATCCGGGACTGTATAGTACATATGCCTGTGATCGGGCAGATGGGATCGGGGCCCGCCAAGGGGTTGCAGGGTGTCGGTCCCTGATGGCTGTAGCCTGGCAGGGCGCCAGGCACAAGTCACCAGGGATTGGTGCACCGCATGCAAATGGGGCCATAATGACATGCAAATGGCCCTATTTGTGCCTTGCATGCATAACGGCCTCATTTGCATGGCCTCGGCTGAATATGGCAGTTGCTGCGCCTAGCGCAACCGCACTTGTGCTGGCACAGCCCCCTGCTCCCTTTCTGCCACTTGCAATGGTGCACTGCCACTGCGCCATGTGCAATGCCTGCGCCTTCAGTGCCATATTCAATGGTGCTGAGCCATGGCGCAGCACTGTTGAATATCGCTTGGTACATGCCCTGGCTCATCCCATTTGCACTGCGCCCAGGCTTGCGCCCTTGCCTGGCGCAGTCTGAATATCCCACCCTGTATGTAAATTTAATGAGCTAGCACCAAAGAAGAGAAGAATATACATGTATATGAATTGATGAACTCACAAGAAAATAAAGAAGGGAAACATTCACTCTGTGTGGCTTGACTTATTTGAAGATAGAAAACCCAATGCTAGCCTTACAGACACATACAAGGGGATGAAGGACAAGCACGTTTCCTTAAAAATTAATGAAAAACAGGGTCAGCCCTTGCATGACACCTCGCTTGTTTTACATGACCTTGGTTCCTTAATGACCTTCTAATCAACTTTCACTTCACCTGGCCCAGCCACTGTGGGACTTTGGCTGATCCCAACTATTACAATGCACACTGGTGCAATGGCGACCACTAGGTTTCCTGCTGCTACGTTACCTGATCGCATGAAAGGTTTCTGCTGGTCCTGCTGTACCTAGGATTTATTGTCAGACTGCTGCTTTACAGGATGTAGACTCCAACAGTGTACTACTACTACTGCGATCGGGAGAGTGGGCCTCCGAGAGCCTCCAGTAACCTACTTTAATACGAGATCCACCACTTCTCCCAGTTGCTTCTAATTAATTAATAATGAACAAAGAGCCGGTCATTTCCTAGGGATTACCAACTGGTTGGGGGGATGGTGGCCTGAGGCACAGCCGAGGGCTAACTCCATCCAGCCAGTCATTAATCCAAGGAAATGACCGGCTTCAAAGTTGTTACTGTGATTATAAGTCAATAACAACTTTTTTTTTTTTTATGTTTACTTACATTTAGATTTTAGCTGTGTGGCAGGAGTCACGGGTGCCACACAGTGTCAAAGCTGACAGCCAGAGCAATCATTTCTAAGACGCTAATGACTGAGTCGGTATCCAATCAGCAGCCTCGCTAGACACATGAATAATTAGTTAGACTTATAAGTCATTGCTCAGGTAGGGCATTTGCTGAAGCTATTCCCCCTGCTGTGGCAAGAATTCCTGGGTCCTCTCCATACTGACAGTGGTGGCCTCTCCTAACCCCCAGAGAGGGGGTGCTGCTCTGGCTGCTGATCTTCTCTGGAGGTTCCAAACTCCCAAGGCCTCTAGCTGGCTAGACCCAACTGGCCATCTCCTTATGTAGGCAAGGGACAGGGTGGAGCTATGAACATTGGACCAAGTTAATCCTTCAGAGTGCTCCCTTAGCAATTGGCCTCAAACCTGGGAGTGAGATGCTGGTTACATAGTATATGGCTGTTTCCCTAAGAACTGACATTTGGTCATACCTGGGTCATGTCATGCTCTGCAAGGCATTATTTATTCCTTACACTTGTTCAGATTCTTTCCTAGTCTAGGGCAATTTTGTAGAAGCTGGGAAGGGAAGGGACAAGGACTGGTGCACTGGTGATGGTGAGATTCTAGCCTCAGATACATTTTTTGTGGGGGTTTGGAGGGGCGGGGTGGTGGCAGATCTTATTCTTACCTCACAGGTGCAGATCTCACAAGGGTCATCAGCAGGCTGGAAGCTGTCTCCTGGCCCATAAACTTGGTTGTTGTACACACAGTCTACAAGAAAGACACAGCCTGGCATTAGTGCAGTACAGCACGGCCTGAAAAGGATCGCTTTGTGGGAGTACCTCACTGATGTCACACAGAAGGACAGCAGACCAAAAAAAAAAAAACACCCTACAGTGCAAAGTCCTACCACCACAGGGCAGCTATTTCTTTTTGTTCTGTTCTGCTCTGCTCTGTTCAGGGTTTATTCACGGTAACAAACTACCAAAAGTTCTGCCCAGCCTCAACTCCATCCCTGTACGTATTCATTAAACGATATCTCTCTCGAAAGCAGAATTTTGTTCCAACTGACTTACAGTTGGTCACAAAACAAATATGGTGAATAACAGCAAAACTGCTGGCTCCTGAAATAATGAGATGTGTTCAAAGTATGAATTACTTGGTTTTTTTAACCACCTTCCTATCTACAGGAATCTCATTGTTTCAGGCACTCTCTTCTGTGCCGTTCCTCTACTTACTGGAATCCCACTCTTAACCATGTTTTCCAGTGCCTATAGATTGGTTCTATCTAATATCTCTCTTTCCCAGCAAGGTACAGGAGATGAGGGAGAAGCATGGCACCAAAGCAACTGTCCAGCCACCAGCTACTGAGTAGCGGGCGTGCTGCCTATGAGGGTCTGACGACATGGGGGAGCGAGCATGCGGAGACTGTAACATGAGACTGGCCAAGTTTTTTCCCCTGTTCACCTCACCCATTCTCCGCCCCTCCCGTCTGGAGTGTTTCGTAATCTTGAGGACGAGGTCCACCATCATATGATCACTCATACTGGCAATGGCCCATGCCACCTCCAGATGCCACTCTCAACCCCCAGAGAAAAACCTGCCAGACTCTGGTCCAGGATGTGGGCGCAAACCCAGGTTGCTGGCATGCCCGAGCAGTCTCTCAGAACTTAGTACAATGGCATTAGACTTTTTTTTTTGTACTGACACAAGGGCTTTTCCTCAAAATGAATTATTTAAATTTCATTTTCTCTTTATTTTTCAATCTCTCACTCCCCTCCATCTGTGGCCGCCTACATTCATTGCCCTCCACAACTCTGCAGCAGCCTGACCAGTGCTCCCTATCCTTTCCACTGCAAGAAACATATGTGGTTTGTGCCTTAAGCCTGGAAATTAATGGAACAGAAACCTCTTTCAGCTCACAGTGTTCAGGGAGGAAAGAGGCCAACTACAGAAATAAGCAAGGTACCTGAGACCAGATTCAAATTATGGCCAGTATCTCCAGTTGTGGTCCAAGCCAGTCTAAGGCAGGGGTATAGGACACCCTTCCGTGGCCTGACTTGGGTTCATGTTTGGATCACCAAGGAGGATCATCTCTTTCTGGTTCTGAGCAGGGCCAGACATTAGGGAACAGGAAAGCTCTCAGTGGCGTGACTTGGATTCATGTCTGGATCCTGAAGAAGGGGATCTGGTTCTGATTCTGAGCAGGGCCAAACATTAAGGTACAGGACAGCCCTCAGTGGCGTGACTTGAATTCATCTTCAGATCACCGGGGAAGGGAATATGGTTCTGATTCTTAGCAGGCCAGCATATTAGTATGCAGGACACCCATCCAGAGGCCTGCCTTGGACTGACATCCATATCGTGAGAGAGAGTGAGGTCAGGCTCTGAATCAGAGGGAAGCCAAATAATAAGGCATATCACACCCCACAGTGGCCTGACTTGGATTCCTGACCAGATCTCAGGGGTAGGGGGGTCTGTCCACTCCTGATTTTAAACCAGGCCAACTATTAATGTATTGGACACCCCTCTGTGACCTGACTTGAGTATGTTTGAGCTGGTAATTGCAAGCAGAATTAGGGGACATGCCCTCAAATTGATTGGGGGTGTGTGCAAAATAAGGTGCAGATTAGAAAGAATTACTTAACACAGAAGGGGGTCTACATTTTTAATAGCCCACTCAGTGAGGTTGCCAAAGCTTTCACTGTTTAGGCTTTCAAAGCAGGATCTGACAGATTCTTCAACGAGAATAGTATTAAGGACTGCATAATATGAGTCGGGGTAACATTCCAGCTAATAAACCTGAATGATTATAGTCATTACAGTGAGTCAGGAGGGACAGACAAGATGAACCCTAATTCCATCACTTAACTACCTAACCATGTTCAGGAATGAGCAAACCAAACCAAACTCAACTGGATAAGATGAATCCTTTACCTGCACAGAGCGGGCAGCACTCGCCAGGGACCTGGATCTTGTTCACACAGGAGCTGACACAACGGATCTCAGAACAGGTCGTGACCCCATCTACACACATACAGGACATACAGGGTGTGCTGGAAGCAAACCAGCTGCTGCCATCTTGGTATTCGCGGCCATTATAGCTGCAACCTGGGGGGGAGGAAAAGGAAAGCATTAGCACCACTGAGAGAGAGAAAGAGTCAGAGAGAGAGATTAAGGACAGTGAGGCAGAGAAAGAGAGAAAAGGGGAGTGAGAAGAGACAGACAGAGACGGAGAGATAGGGTGACAGGTAGAGAAACAGATAAAGGGAGAGGGCAACAGGTAGAGAAATGGAGATAGAAGGGCAGCCAGCCACTAGTAGAGAAATAGAGAGAGGGTGCCCAGTAGAGAAATAGAGAGGGACAGAGGCCAACAGGTATATAAACTGGGGGTTGGGGGATGTTATGTGTAGTGCAGCTTTAAGAAATGTTAGACAGTACAGCTTTAGGAAATGTACTTCCTGTAAAATCTTCCTGTGTGTGTGTTGAGTTCAGTTTTCCCCTTGTGTCAGTGTTGAATGGAAGTAAACAGAGAAGGCCTAGATTTCTGTGTGATGTGTTTTCCTTACTACCTAGACCCTAATGTGTTTAAGGTACTTATTTTAGGCCACCAAATACAACAAACTGGCGAAAAGGATGGTGAAAATTTTCATAGCTCCAGTTTACTGAATGACACCATTTTGTGACTTTCTGCATTGAGGCAAGTAAGCAATTTGGAACTGCACAATATCATGGTAACTTCAGCCAGCTTTGAGATTTTTACAGGAACGGACTGGGATTCATGGTCCAGATGGTTTGATCAGTGGTTATTACTTAATCCTGCCATACAATCAGAAAATATTCAGCTACAGGGTGAACTTATTCGAGCTGCTTTTTGTACTTTCTTGGGAAGTGAAACTTTCAAACATTTATGCAGTCTGTGTGCACCAGATCGGCCAGAGGATTTGTCATATCAAGTGCTAAAGGCTAAATTGAATGCACAATACAGTTTAACCACTTTTCCAAGGGCTAAACATTATAGATTCTACAGTTACCAGCAGAAACCAGGTCAATCATTACAATCTTATTTGGCTGAGATCAAATGCTTAGCTCTCACATGTGAGTAGAGCAGGGAGCATCTTGAATCTAATTTAGTTGATAAGTTTGTTATGGGGTTGAATAATGAACATCGTATTCAGCAATTACTTTCTATAAGAGTCAAGAAGTCTGCTGAGAAACTTTTACAGTTGGCACGAATGTATGAGGCTGCAGAAAATAAAGTACATGCTAAGATGGACACTAAAAATGAGGTACAAGTAACTGCAGTAAACCCCAAATTGAAACAGCCCAAACCTAAGTCTAAACCACTGTTTTCAAAGGAAAAAAAATCAACCACTCCACCCAAACTGTATGGCCAATATAAATGTGAATAATGTGGGTCTTCTCAGCATAGCAGGGACCAGTGCATATTCAGAGAAGTTCAGTGTCATGCATGTAAACGTCAGGGTCACATGGCTAAGGTTTGCAGAAGCAGAAGAACTGCAGTGATCAGTTCAGAGTGCACAGACAGTGCAGTGGTTTCTATTGCACCACAAATGCACACTAAAGATGTCCTCCTTTCTATGTGTTACTTCAGTTGCCACAACTGAGGCATCAGTTGCATTTAATGGTAGTCTCTGCTTCCCCACTTACTTTCATTAACCATCAGGCATGGTATGATCTGGATAAGCCACCATTGTCTCCTTGTAATAAGTTGCTGCATGCATTTGAAGGGCAACCAATTCAGCCACTGGGCCCATTTACCACTTTAGTATGCAGGACTGATTCTCCTAGTACACCTTTAACTTTTCTGGTTTCAAAAAAGGGTGTCAACATTTTGGGCAGAGACGCTCAGGTTCTTCTAAACATTCATACTGATCCAGCAGATTTTGGCCTACTTGCTGCTGTCCAGGTACCACAAAGCAGTAACCCGCCCAAGCTTGGGGAGATTTTAGACATGTATCTAGAGTTGTGGAAAGGCCTGGGATATTGCACAACAGCTAAAGCCAAGCTAGTTACTAAGCCTAGTGCAGTCCCTAAGTTTTGTGCACCATGGAAATTTCCTTTTGCCTTAAAACCGGTGGTTGGGACAGAACTGGACAGATTGGAAAAAAGCAGGTGTGCTGGAAAAGGTTTCAAGTTCAGATTGGACTACTCCAATTGTGGTGAAATCTAAACCAGGTGGTAAGGTTCGAATATGCAGAGATTTTAAGGTGACACTTAATCCAGTACTTATCACAGATGTATTTCCTTTAGCCTTACCTGAGGAACTTTTTCATAGACTGAATGGTGGTGTGGAGTTCTCTAAACTGGATCTCGCTGATGCATACCTTGAAGTGGAGCTGGATACAGACTCTCAGAAATTGGTAGTGATTAATACACACCAAGGACTGTACAAGTACAAACGGTTTTGTTTTGGCCTTAGTTCTGCACCTGCTATTTTTCAAAAAGTTATTGAGCAAATGGTGGGTGATATACCAGGTGTTGCTTGTTATTTGGATGACATCATTGTCACGGGCAAAACAAAAGCAGAACATTTACTTAACTTACAAAAGACTTTAGAGATTGCAACAGAGTGGATTCAGACTCAGGACAGAAAAATGCCAATTTGTCAACCAAGTGTCACGTACTTAGGTCACAGTATTGACAAAGATGGAATTTGTCCAAATGATGAAAAGGTGGAAGCCATTGTGCACATGCCTGCACCACAGAATGCTTCAGAGTTGTGCTCATTCTTGGGTTTGGTGCGCTACTATGACCATTTCATACTTGACTTAGCCACTAAATGTGCTATCCTAAATGAACTGTTACATAAGGGTACTCCATGGAAGTGGACCAAGGGCCACAGTAAGGCAGTTCAAGCCATCCAGCTCTCTCTAACCGATGTGAATAATTTAACTCCTTATGACCCTAACTTACCTATCACATTGGCCTGTGATGCTAGTCCTGTGGGTATAGGAGCTGTCCTTTTCCATACAGATCCAGAAGGAGTGGAGAAGCCGATAGCCCATGCTTCACACAAACTCACTGAAACCGAAAGGAATTCTGCCCATATTCAGAGAGAGGCATTAGCAATTGTGTTTGGAGTTCAGAAATTTCGCCAATACTTGCTAGGTCGCAAGTTTCACCTGAAGACGGATCACAAACCACTAGTGACAATTTTCAGTCCAGAAAAAGGAATCCAGAGACAGCTGTTAGCAGACTTCAATGATGGGCATTAATTTTGTCTGCCTATAATTTCGAGGTTACATACCAACTAATGGAACAGCATGGAAATGTGGATGCCTTGTCGAGGTTAGCAATATCCAGAGAAATAGAGCTCAATGTGGGACTTAAAGAGGAGCCATTAGTATGCCAGGTAGGGCCAGATAGTTTTCCAGTGCAATTCAAAGATATGGAGGACTCTATTGTTGTGTGTGCAATGGAGCTACAACAGTTAGATCGGCTTCCAGTACTAGCCAAGGACATTGCAAAAGTGACTAGTCAAGATGCAATTTTGAAACAAGTGTTATCAGTATACGCTTGAGGGTTGGCCGCAAGGCACTACCTGTTCAACTGCACTACAACCCTACTATACAAAGAGACAGCAGTTGTCCATTGCGGAGGGGTGTCTTCTATGGGGATTGCGTGTCATAGTACCCCAATGTCATCACTCAAATGTGTTGACTCTTTTGCATGCAGGCCATACAGGCATTGCTAAAATGTAATCCCTAGCCAGAATTCACATATGGTGGCCTTCCATTGACAGAGACATATACCAGGTTGTGCAGAGATGCAAAGGTTGTGCTGTATCGATGGGAAATCCGGCAAGCGCTCCAGTTCACTATTGAGAATGACCTGAAAAATCCTGGCAAAGGTTGCATATTGATTTTGTGGGACCTTATTTAAATTCCGTGTTGTTACTCTTAACTGATGCTTATCGTAAATGGCCAGAAATTCATCAAATATCTTTGACAACTACCGAGAGTACCATCAAAGTGCTGAAATCTATCTTTGCTACCCATGGTTTTCTGCAAGTGATTGTCTCGGATAACAGACCACAGTTCAAGTCTGTTAAATTCCAAGCATTTTGCCAGCAACATAGTATCCACCATATTTTCTCACCCCCCTACCATCCAAGTTCAAATTGCTAAGCGGAAAGCCTGGTTCAGACTTTTAAAAAGAGTATGGACAAAACTAATCCTACTACACCAACGGCAATACAAATAGCCCTTTTGGACTTTCTCGTGATGTATCGAACACCACCACATTGTGTCATGGAAATATCCCCTGCAGAATTGTTGTTTGGACATCAGATTCAAATTCAATTGGACCTTCTTCACCCTCTAGGCTATAAGTCAGTAACTGAAATGCTTCCTAAGACCAGATCCTTCAAACTCAATGATCTTGTGTAGATCAGGATGTATGCAGGCCCAAAGAGATGGATAGAAGGCGTGGTGGAAAAAAAGTGTGGAAATGTTGTCTATACTGTTTGGCTGACTAACCAGAGGAAAGTGAAAAAACATGTGGATCAACTACATACTAGAACTGAGACAGAATAAAAAAGGGGATACCCAGAGTCGGAGTAGTTATCCAGCATTATTTGTTCAAGAACAAGAACAGGAAGAGATAGTGGAACCACAGCAACTGAGACAAGATGTAGCTGATGCAAATCAGATTCCAGTGCAACAGCCTCCAGTCCTACTACGTCGGTCAGGACGTATGAGACGTCCATCAAAGAGAATAGACTTGCAGAGTTATAGCCTAATAAAATGACTAACTAAAAGAGACATTGCAGTAATAACTTTGAAAGCTTCATACTATTTTCTGAATTATTTACTTACGTATTTTCTAGCTAAGTCAGGAGGGATTGTTATGTGTAGTGCAGCTTTAATAAATGTTAGACAGTACAGCTTTAAGAAATGTACTTCCTGTAAAATCTTCCTGTGTGTTTTGAGTTCAGTTTTCCCCTTGTGTCTGTGCTGAATGGAAGTAAACAGAAAAGGCCTAGATTTCTGTGTGATGTGTTTTCCTTACTACCAAGACCCTGATGTGTTTAAGGTACTTGTTTTTGGCCACCAAATACAACAGGGGAGAGGGCAACAGATAGAGAAATAGATTGCGTCTTATCCAGAGCACTAGAGATGGTCCTGAAAAACAAATATATTCTTTACTGAGAACAGCAAATCAAAACGTAAGCAAAACTAGTTTTATAGATCCCTCCACAAAGCTTCACCATTGCTGATTATCTGCATACAGTTAAAAACGCTAAGCACAGACACATTCTAACCAAATGCAGAATCAGTGACCACAATCTAGAAATAGAAATAGGTAGGTACAAATTAACCTGGAAACCTAAGAAGCTCGACTCTGTACTCAGTGTGAAAGCAGGGAAATTGAAACAGAAATGCATTTCATTCTTCACTGTACAAAATACAGCTGTATACCAGAACAATGCTATCACAAAGGATAGTGGATTTCAAGCTCATGAACAATGAAGCTAAACTCTGTATACTGCTGGGGGAAAGGAACGATGTACTGTAGCAGAAATAACTGCAAATTATATAGCATCATGCCACCAGCTGAGAAATACAACATAGATGTATTTAAGTGCATTGTGATATGTTTATGTGTTATGAATAGATGGATGTGTAACCTTTGGCAATGCTTGTATATCTTGTCATGCCAATAAAATTATTTTTGAATGTGATAGGGAAACAGGTAGAGAAATAGAGAGGGGGGAGGGGGGGAAAGAGGAAGACAGAGAAGAAGATATAGATGGAAAAACTGAGAGACCAAGGGGACAACACAATTGAGATGGGGTAGGGGGAGCAGACAGACACTCAGGGAAAGGGTCAAGATCAAAATCAGGAAGCTGAAATAAGACTAGATTATCAAAGTCCCAGTGGGAATCTCACATAGAAACAAAAAAAGTTTATTTATTTAGCTTTTGTTTACCGGGTAAGTACACTAGACAAGTATTATGCCTATTTTCAGGAACGACCCAGGAGAGTACAACATAAGGAACAACAGTCAAGGAGACATGGCAAAGAGAGTACAGTTTTTTGTCCAAGTAAACAAACATGTGGGAAATACATCATTTGATGCTAGGGGAAACATGCAGTAGTAAGCACATTTCAGATTATACACTCTAGACTAGCTAGTTCAACTGACAGATATATACAGGTCATCATACATAGGAGTGGAGCATAGCTCAAGGACTGGATTGGTCATAATATAACTTATAACATTGTTGTATACACTCCCTAGGCTAGTTGGATCGTGGACAGGTATATACAGCTCATCACATTTTTCTAAATATGCACATGTTAGACAGAAACAGAAACACTTGGTAGTACAAGTTTCTACCAAGGTGCAATATGTCATGGTTAGCCTATGACCGTGGAGCAATAATGGGTGTAAAAATGCCCAAGGCTTTTTAGGCAGGAGTAGTCAGAAGTCATTGATACAGTGGGGAAAATATCTCCAGGAATTCAATGGAGACACCCTGGGGAGGTTCAGACAAAACAATTTGACACTTTACTCTAGGGAGGTTTGGGGCAGTCACACTCTGATGCTAGTTTTAGGAAACCCCACAGGAATTTCGAAAACTCAGATGGAGGGCAGCTCGGATATCCACAGGCAGTGAATTCCAGAGTCTGGGCTATATGCAAAGTCCCGATCCCCATGAGGTCCGGGTAGGAGGAACTTTGAGCATCCCTGATGTGAGAGACCTAAGTTGGTAGAGGGTGGGATTCAGTTTAGGCAGAAGCCAGGCCAACCCCTGGGGGGGTGCTAGTTCTGATCATTTTCCCAGAGAGGCATCCCAAACCAAAATCAAGGTATCTAGCTGGTGAGAGCCAGCAGAGTTTCTCATATAGCTCACAACAGTGGGTGAGTCGGGGGGCAGCCAAGGCAAAACAACAAATGTTATTGAAAGCAGTGTACCACCGGGTGAGATGTGTCTTTGAAGAGCAAACAAATAGGTGCAGCCCATAGCTGAGGGATGGAAGGAGCACACCCCTCGCTAGGGCAAGCCTGGCTGCTGGTGTAAGGTTACACTTGGCCCTATAGGCCAGACCCAGTTTGCAGTTTGCCGCCCTGCAGATGTTAAGGATATGATTACCCATGTCAAGTTGGGGGTCAAGTGTTACCCCCAGATATTTGATGGAGCTCACTATGGGTAGTGAGGATCCATCTGCGCTGGTGATGTGTAAGCAGGCTGATGAGGCTTTGATTTTAGCCATTGAGCCAAAGAGCATAGCCTGTGTCTTTTTCAGGTTCAGGACCAGCTTGTGACTAATAACCCATGACAATACCCTGTTAAAGTCATCGGACAGGTTCTGGTTTAGGGTAGTGGCATTCTGGGAGTGAGCCAGGATTACCAGATCATCTGCATACATGGTGGCGCTACAGCTGGTAGTAGCCATGGGTAGTTGATTGATGAAGAGGGAGAAGAGGAGGGGACCCAGTGCCGAGCCTTGAGGCACTCCGGAGGTCACCGGTAGGGGCTCAGAGAGGACTTTATTGAAGCAGGTACGCTGCTTTCTGCCATGTAGATAACCCATTAGCCATTTCATGGCATGGGGGCAGAGGCCAAGTGACCACAACTGTGCACCAAGCAGTTTGTGGTCAACGAGGTCAAAGGCTTTGGACAGGTCGATAAATATTGCACCAGAGAGTTTGCCCTGGTCCATGGCTGTCCGGATACTTGATGTAACTGAGATTAAGGCTGTGGTGGTGCTGTGCTGTATCCCTTACGAAAGCCGTGCTGGGCTGCGGACAGAAGTTCATGAGAGTGGATATATTCCGAAAGCTGCTCAGCCACTACCTTTTCAAGGAGCTTGCTAAGGGTTGGGAGAATGGCAATTGGTCAATAATTGTCAGGTAGTTTGGGATTTCCTTGCTTCAGTACAGGGACAATCCTCGCCTCTTTCCAGATGTCTGGGATGGTCCCCAGACCAAGGGATAGGTTGAAGATAAAGGCTACTGGTGAGGCAATGTGTGCAGCACCAAGCTTAAGGAGTTTAGGCTCCAGGTTGTCTAGGCCAGGACTGGAGTACTGGGAGAGGCCAGCTAGGCATTTCTGCAAGTCCTGAACTGATACAGCCCTGAGTGGAACATTTGGAGGAGTGACCCTCCAGCACAGTGGAGGGAAGGGGGTGGGACAGAGCGTCATCAGGTGAGAAGAGGGTTGTGAAGGCAGAGAGGTCAGAGAAGTGATTATTTAGGGAGTTGGCAATAGTATGGGGATTATTGCAGGAGACTCCATTTATGACCATGTCCGTAACCCCCGGATGGGTGGATCCGCTGACAAGGGATTTAATATCTCTCCAGAACCTCCTGTGATTACTGGCAGAACTTAGTAGACGGATTTGCAGAAGTCACTCTTTGCACTTGTTCCTGAGGTGTCTGTACCTTTGCATAATCATGGGATCACTGGTACCTTTGGAACCAGCCCAACACTTATCTCTCTCCCGCATCTGGGCTAGGAGATTCCCATTTAACCAGAGGGTAGTGGACCCCCTCACCCTACGGGTGACCTTGGGAGCATGCTTGTCTTGCAAGGCCCAAAGATGGAGAGGAAGTAAGAGGTTGCTGCCGAGGGGTCAGTGGCACCATACACCCCAGACCAGTCAGTAACTCTTAGGTCTTCCAGGAACTCCTCAGTATCGAATCTAGAGTAGTTTCTGACATGCATAATTTTGTGTGGAATTTTGGGGTGGGAATTTTCCATACACAGAAAACCGGTGAGTGGTCAGAGATGGAGTCAGATAATGTACCCGCTGATGAGATCCTGTCAGGATGGTTAGACATGATCCAGTCCAGTAAGGTGCTCAAGGATCCATTTGCTGTCCGCCTAGTTGGTTCCTGGATGAGCTGGGTCAGGGCAAGGTTAGCAAGCAGAGGCTCAAACTGCTTAACATTACCACTATCCCAGTTAAGGTTTACATCCCCCAGGATTAGGAGTTCGTTATCCCCGACTCTGGGACCAATTTTGTCCATGAGGTGAATTAATCCAGGTAGCCCACCTCTTGGAGGATTATAGGTGCACACCAGGTGCAGTTTCTTTGCGTCCCCAAGTAGCAGTAGCACATGCAGCAACTCACAGGGGGACATGTTTGAATCCTGGTGGGCAATTTGGGAGATTTTTAAGTGGCTCTTATGGTAGATTAGTATGCCACCCCCCCTCTTGCCTCCAGCTCTGTCCAGTCGGGTGAATTCATACCCAGTGAGTTCACAGGCAAGAGTCAGGGACAGAGGGTTTCAGCCAGATCTCCATCACTCCTAGGATGTCGGGTTTGTAGAGTGCAACCCATGCTAATAGCTCATCACGATTAGGTAGCAGGCTCCTAATGTTAAGATGAGCTATTTTATATACCCATGCCCCATAATGGGAGGGATTTTGTGGGTCAGATTTAATGGGCCAGGGTTGGTTTCAATATCACCGCCAGTAGTAGTGCAAGTAGGGGGAGCCAGGGGAGATACCACCTCCTATATGCTTGACAACCTGGGAGTTTTTTAGCATGGGTACACTTTACCCTGCTTGTATACATAAAGCACCGAAGATCTAGACAGCAAGTAACACTGCAGTGTGCTTCGGAGATCACAAGGATATTGGAGAAGGTGTAGTCGGGGACCTCGTAGGTGGACAACCATCCCCAGTTGTCACCCAGTGTTATTGGGGGGGAGGTGACCATATGCAACAAGGACAGTCCCACTATAAGACCTACTAGGCCTATATCCCTGTGGATGACAGCCAGCACCCTCTCTACCTTTAATATTTGTGTATCCCTATCCTCACTAGATGGATGGGAGGGGAACCACGTCCACATCTTGGCTGGAGGCATAGCACTAGCCTGTGAGATAATTATCAGTCAGCTAACAAGAACTGCTGGGAAGGAAGGAGAGATGGATGTACTAAGGCTGGAAGAAAGTTAGTGAGATTTGTTATTGGTATGTGCCAAGTAAATAAAATAAGGCCTGCACAGTGCAATTCAGGGCTACCAGCTATGGACGCAGGGGCCGAGGTTTATTACTGGGAAGGAGTTCCTGCCCTCGCCCTTTGTAAGCACACTTACCACCTGTCGACAGTTATACAAGGACAGGGTTTAGACAGCCAACAACCAAGTAGTGCAAGTGGGGTTAGGATTGGTACAGTGATTTGTGTAAAAAGACCAAGAATCCCTCTAGTGGCAGGTCTGTATAACCTGCTAATGGAAAACTAGCCAAAAAAAAAAAAAAATTCTATTACACAGTTGAAATGTGCTCAGTTCTATTGAAAATCTACTTGTTAAAAGTGCCAGATGGCTGAGGCAGGGAAAAAGTCCTGGCCAATTATAACGGGTTTGCTGGAAGCACCCGTGTTCCAATTGGCTGCGCAGTCCCGTACCTTCCAAGGAGCTGCAGGTGGGTGTCCTGGTCTCGGTCGGTGGCTGGCTGGGTGCCCGCCGACTGTGGGGGAGCTGAAGCAGCCCTGTTCAAGGGCAGGCAGCTTACAAGGAGCTGCAGGCGGATGTCAGCCTTTCTAGTCATCTCAAGCCTGTTTAGTATGCCCTGCCAGTCCTCTTTTCTTCCTATCTCCACCAACTGCCCCATGTACACTCTTTCCTTTGTGCCTGTTCCACCCACTTGTTGACCCCCCAACTATCTCAGCACTGATGACCTCTTCCAGAACTTTGTTCCAGTTTGCCACCACTCTTTCTCTAAACAAGTGCTTCCTGACGCCCTGTTTAAACCCACCCACACCAATTTCATTGAGTTTCCCATGATGCCATGTTACCACTCATTGTAAACAACTCACTGCTGACCATGCTGTTTATACCACGGAGGAAACTGAAAGTCTCAGTCATGCCTTCCTCCTGTCCTCCAGGGTGTACATATTGAGATCCCCCAAGCACTCATCATAAGACCTCCTTTGCTGCCCCTGCATCATTTCGGTTACCCTTCTCTGTGCACCCTTCAGTCATCCCAGATTTTACTGGGTATGATGTCATGCACATCTGTGCATGCCACAACCCCACCGAAACAAGGCCAGCTCCACAAATTATATGACTGAACTATTAAGAAAAATAAAAACTGAACTGGCGATTTCCTCTGGGTACCCACATTACTCTAACAACCCCATGTTCAGACATGAATATGAGTGTGTGCCAGGCAAACTCCAGCATCCACCAACTCAACCGGTACCCGAGGCTCTCTTTTGGGTCACATTCAGTCTTTAACCCTTTGTCAGATCACACCTTGTCTTCCCTACTAGTTCAGTGGCCCCATCTTGAACCCCCGCCCACAACTGCCCCTGGTAGTCCATGGATACCCCTTGCTTAGCCCGGATTCCCCCACACTCATTTCCTGTCTGATGCAGTCCCACAATGATCTCCATACACCGAGGTCTGTGCGAGGCAGTTGCAGTGTTCCAGCACTCATTACCACCTACCTTAAACAGTTTTTTTGGGCAAAGAACATTAAAAAATTCTGCACCTGCTGTGCCAGGCTCACCATGCTTCAAAGGTCACGTATGGCCCTGTGTGACATTACTATGGTGATCTCACCCCCTTCTGTGCACAATCCCACTTTGAAGTACCCTGGTATGGAAGGGAACTGCAACCCCTTTTATGCATAGCTTTGGGTCATCACAGGCAAGGGACTGGCACATAATTGTTGGTACATAGCTGTTCTGCTACAGCCCCTTGTGACTGATAATCAGACCAAGGATCTTTTCACCAGTGTTGTTTGGACAGTGACTTTCAGTATCTGAGTGTCGATAGTCTGACTGATAGTTCCGCTGTCTGTTCCTGAGTCCAAGCTTCATCAGACTAAGCTAGGATTTCAGATCCCCAGTCAGGTTTGGAGATCTGAGGTCAGATTTTGTATCCAAGGGTCAGATATTATGATTTAACCCTCAGATCGTTTTAATCCAAACATTGAATTCCTCTGATTCCATTGGAATGATATGGTTCTGATTGGATCCAAACATGAGATCTGAGGTGATCAGATCCAGAGTCGGATGCCATCAAAATTAGGGTTTCTCAGAATCTACCAGTTCTGATCCAATTGGACTGTCTAGAATTTTAGCAAATTCCAATTCCTACTCTGATTCCAATTTAAATCTTAAAAAGACCTCAAAATTAGATTTGAATTTAGAATCCTAAAGTCAAACTCTGAAATTTCTATGTTAAAAAATCAGTTTAGGAATAAGGATTTTCTGACCACAATTCCAAAAATCCTAAATCCTAAAATCGAATCTGTAGACAATGAATCCAGTTCCATTTGGCAGATTCCAAGCAACTGTAATTAAAATCCATTCATATAAGGCCTTATATTGTGTGTGTGAGGGGTGAACATTCTGCCAGCAGAATTCTGCAGAAGTTTGAATTCCTGTATTTAAATAAATAAACGTTCTAGCGAGTGAATGTATGGAAAGGCAGATGTTTGACAGGTGGGCAGGTACTATTTTGAACAAGTTACTTTTAACAAAAGAAGACACTTGTCTGTAACAAAACAAAAAGTTGTCCTTTTTTTTTGTTTTTCAGTTGTTTCTCAGTTTACTCATGATATAAGCACAATAAGATACCTCAGCTCATTAGTTGTGTAGGGTTAAAGCACTTCCAGGTGCAAAAGGAACTCAGTGCATTGCACCCTGTGCCTCACTATGCACCTGGGCAGGTAACAAATACAACAAATCTCTTTGCACAGTACAGAATTAATAAAACTCCTGATGCCTCTTCTCCTAAAATTTATCTCTCAGTGTGTGCTTTAAAGTACAAAACTGAAGTTTTCTCCACATGCTACTATAGTGGCCTCGTTTGAGAAACAATGCATTAGGTTCACGGGCTTCAATTTCTTATACTGTACTAACCTCACCTACTTGGGCAAAATGACATCCTGTCAGCCCTGTTAATCATTAACAAACATGTAAGGGTATTTTAATTGGGGGGGGGTCTGAAAAAGTAAAATATGTTTTTGTCCATACCTCTGCAGCGTGGACAGCAGGCTCCTGGGTCTGTCACCTGGTGCATACATGTCAGTCGTGGACAAGGTGTGCTCTCACAGCGCACATTACCTGCCTGAGATATCACAAAAGGAAACAAAATGGTTTAGATACTGACTCAACACTTTGCACATAACAGGAAGACAATTTAAGTATGTACACTTACTGTACATTTTTATGTTTGTATGCAAAGCATGCAGACATATTGGTATCAGTCTGAACTGTGAGAGGGCTTTTGGGGCACACCCCCCCTCCACCTATTACAGCTCTTCCCCAGTTCTGCTTTTTCCCTGTCTTTCTTTTCCCTTTCCCTTTGAAGTCCCTGTGCAATCGCAAGGCTGCAAAATGCAAGGTAGAGGGTTTTCTTGTGCAGCTCCTAATTCCTGCTTAAAGGTGACAGGAAAAGAATATCAGGTATAGGGCTGTCCCTGTAATATAACTTTCCCTGCCAGCTGAGGTCTTTATGCAAGTAATTATTTTCATTTTATGTGCAGTCATTCTGTTGTAATTTTAGTCTGCAGAGTTTCCCTGAATGCGGAAGCAGATTGAGCTGCCTGAGAAGCCCAATCGAGCGGTGCTTAGAGTTATGGGAAAACTTCCCATTTTAGGGACATCAATGACAGGATTACTGTACGGAACACAACAGGGCGGGTATTACTTTTAAGTTTCTGGCGTCGGCATGAAGGTTCATGTTTAAAAGTATACTTACAGGTAGGCTAGATCTAACCAACCTGTAGTATACTTTAAACATGAACCTCATCTCATGAAAAACTTAATACCCGCTCCCTGCTGTGTTCTGTACAGTAATCTCATCATCTCGTCACTAAAATGGGAAATTTTCCCATAACTCCTAGTGCAGCTCGATTGGGCTTCTCAGGCAGCTCAATCCTACAATCCGCTTCCACATTCGATGAAACTCTGCACACTAAAATTACAAAAGAACGACTGCACATAACACGAAAATAATTACTTGCATAAAGACCTCAGTTGGCAGGGTAAGTTATATTACAGGGACTGCCCTATACCAGATATTCTTTCGCATCACCCTTACAACCTCACCCCTGCTTTTCGTTCCACATATATGTTTCTTTTTACTTCTTTCGTATGTTCTTCTGTTTAGTGCTTTGTTTCTCAGGGAGTGGCAGAGATGTTGCACACCTCATATCAATTGCAAACCCATGAAACTCATGGAAATTGATGTATTCACATATGTGGTAAAAAGCAAGTACAAGGGATATTCTAACACGTTCCTACACTCAATGATCAGTTTAGGTAAGGAGCTATATTACTCTGCTTACCACCACTGTCATTACAACATAAATAAGCAAGGTTCCTTACATCCCCAGGTTACCCTATTCCTGGAATCAAGCTAATTATGTTCACTTGCAAATCATGTGAATATATGGGTATCGGTCTGAATTGCGAGAGGGCTTTCGGGGCGTGTCCCTTCTCCGCTTATCACAGCATCAGAATACTGACTTTCCTAATTCTGCCCATTGTCTGCTTTTCTCCTTCTTCTTCCTTTGAAGTCCTTACTCAATAACAATGTTATAAATTAACCTGTATTTCCCATTCATGACAATTTCACTATTACAACTCGTGTCATTTATTTGTTCATTGTAACTGCTGTGCTATCTGTGCCCAACAACTGCACAGCAAATACAAGCAGGCAAACATCTGGTGTGGCCAGTACGTGTTGTCAAATTGCTGTCATTGCCAATTTGTACTCCTCTTTTGTTGCTTCCTCCGAGTCCCATCCCACATCTTGACTGCAACACTGCATCCTACCAAGGACCACCCACTTATGCCCACTGTGGTAACCCTCCACACTGGTGAGGCTTTTCTTCTTGTAACAGTCTCCAGAACAGGCTGAGAGAGAATTCTTTATGTCTGGCATTAGTGCAGAGTTCATCTTCTCCCAGAATTAACAAATGGTAAACCTGAATAGATTGAGGAAGCCTTCTACCTGTCTGACACTAGTGCAGAATTCATTAACTAACTGTCTTCACCTGGAAATTTCAAAAGGAAAACCTGAACAGACTGAATGAGCATTCTACCTGTCCGACGCTAGTACAGAATGTATTGACAAACAGTCTTCACCTAGGAATACCAGTGGAGAAACCTGAACACAGTGATGTAGCCTTCTTCCTGTCTGACATAAGGGTGGAATTCATCACCAAACAATCTTCATGTGGGAATCTCAGAGTGAAACTGAACAGGCTGAAAGAGCCTTCTGCCTGTCTGACACTAGAACAGAATTCAGTACCTAACAGTATTCCCCTGGGAATGTGAAAGGGCAAACCTTAACAGGCTGACGGAGACCTCTACCTGACTGACATTAGCACAGCATTCATTATCTAAACACCTTCTCCCACGAATACTCAAGAGAATGCCCTAACAAATGGAGGGTGGGAGCACTGTACCCAACACCGGTGTATAATTCATTATTTAATAGTCTTCACCTGGGACTGTCAAAGGGAAACCTGTACAGACCGTGGAAGCCTTCTACCTGTCTGACACTAGTGCAAAATTCATTACCTAACAGTCTTCTCCCTGGATTGCAGAAGGTAAAACCTGAGCAGTCTGGGTTTTTTCCTTGACACTCCACATTGTACTATTGTCAGGCAAGTCAAAAAGTACTACTTCTGAAATATCTGCGTAAGCTTGAGGGAATAATACTTTTGTAAAATACATAGTTGTTCAGCAGCAGGGAGAAGATTGGTTAAAGCAGAATTTTGAACACCACCAGCTCTCAAGTAAGTTTTTCTCTTTTCATTGACTGAGCAGCAAGCTCAGTAACAGTATATCAAAGAACCTAACTAAAGAGCTGCTTACCTGGCAGGTGCACTGCTGGCAGGCATCTGGGTTGAAGACATTTCCGTTGCTGTAAAGACGTCCCTCAAACATGCAGTCCCAGCAGACAGGGCAGCACTGCCCGGGCACGAATGCTGGGTTAGTACATGACACCTCACAGCGCATCTCTGAGCAAGACACCTCTCCTTGCTTGGGAGGGGAGGGGGTGAAAACAAAATATGAGAAGACATTCTTGTTCCCAAACATTTTATGTTCTAATGTTATAATAATAATCAACAGGGCCAGATGAGCTCTGAGGGACACTCGCCCTTATTTCATGAAAACATTCTCAGTATCACAGAAGGAAAGGCTTCAAATTAAAGTTCTTGTTCAGTGTTCCATGAATTCTGCTGAAGGCAACCATGCTCTTGTTTCTTCACTGATGAGCGGAGTCTTCATAATCATTGGAATATTTGTATTTCTCACAGATGTTTGTAAAACAACTTTTATTGCTAATTATATAATAAATGACTCAAGTCATTAAGATGGCCACCACTAGAAATTTTTACAAATCCCTTCCCTTGAGGTCACTTTTTGACTTTACATACTCAGATTATATTGTGTATTAGGAGGGTGCTGGCACTCATTTCTGATGATAAACAGCACAGCGCTACACCAGAATGGTTAATTTATTCATAGTGGGAGTTGCCAGAAATCAAATACTTTTGAACACTTTAAAACCCCATATCTCAGTTCAGGGGCCAGATTTTCAAACAGCCCCAAATGCCGCAAGCCCCCCGGTATGACAAACACATGGCGCATGGGTCTTAGGGCATTTTCCTGGCAGGCAATCGGGATAGTTTGAGCCCATGTGCCAACTGCCACAAGTTAAACCAGCTTCTTATAGTGTAGCTTAGAGCAATTCTGGGTACCCTTTTTATGGGGCTTGTGCCAAATATTCGGCACAAGCTGCTGTAAATTGGGTAAAGTGTTGTAACTGCGCCCGATCTATCGAAATTGGGCACAGCTGTGACAAAGGTGTCTGGCGCAGCTGTGCCTAAAAAAGGGTTTGATGCAAGTTCGACCCAGTGGCATGAAGTGATGAGGTGCTTAGTTCCTTACCTCCTGCCACACCGGCAACCCTGGTTCAGAAACGGAGGGAGAGTCATTTGAAGCTGACTGGGGATGGGAGGATCGAGTGTCCCAACAGATGGCTTTTCTCAATCAGGGGAGGAGGGTAGTGTGACTTGCTGCTTGCCTGCCACCTGGAGGTGTCCAGGTGGTAGCACAGTTTGGGCGCATAAGCAACAACCAATCACGGGTGCCTGAGGACATCTCCATGGAGGGGGAGCTCGACCGTTATGCTATTGCATGTTGTGAGGCTGTGGAGGCAACAACAACAAAAAAACAGAGGAAAACCCCTCTGGCTACAGGCATCCCTCACAGGCCCCACACCAGTGACGGGGCACCCTGCTGACAGTCCTGCAAGCGGAGGACACCAGGCAAGAAAGTAAGTCCTGGGAAAGTCAGGTGGTGGGGTTGGGGGCACCCGACAGAAGGGGAGGGGCCAAAGGCGGCAAGGGGGATAAAATACTGATGGAAAAAGAGGTATGACACAGGGTTTGACGTAAGCCCTGCATTTCCCTCGGAAAATCAGGCCCCAGGAGTGAAATATAATGAAAAGAGAAGTGGTTGTATTGCTGTTTTTGCCAGAAATATATTATTACTGTAGTATGACTTTTTTTTACCATTAACAAATACTGCTGCTTTAAATGCTTGCTGCAGGGCCACTTTTTTGCAAAGCCTTGTCAGCCCGCCCTACACAAAGATTGGGATACTACTGCTACCCATGATGCTTTGCAATGCGTTTAAGACTTTTAGGGCTTTTAGAGTGTGGCTGGGGGGGAGAAAGAGAGAGACTGTTTACACTGCACGTTCTGCACCACTGCCGTGAGTGGTGCAGACTGCAGAGTTGCTAACCTGCTGCCACGGGATGAGTGTAGACACACCTGGGAGTGTTGTGTCAATCCACTTCAGCTCTAGTAAGATGCTGCAGTGGTGGGGAGCTGAAACTGGTGCCAGAGTTTTCAGTCCTCGTGTAGACACACAGCCCACCAGCTTATGAGAGGCACATGCAAGGCTGGAAGGAAACCGGCAGAGAGATATAAATAAAGCACAAGAGGAGGAGGAACCAGGCTACCCACAACACTTTTAGAGTTTCTGTACAGCTTCGGTGTGTGGATGAGTTGGAAATGGCTACAGCATGCACTTTACACCTACAGGTGCTATAACAGTACCAAAACCCGGGGTGTGTGTAAACACACTGCCTGAAAACAAACAATCTGGATCTTTGTTGTGCCCCTGAATTCTCTTCAGAGCCTACACATTGTGTCTCTTGCAGACCACTTCCACTGCATGTGGTCTCCAGAAGAACAGCAATGCACACGGACCCTTCTGTGCAAATCAAAAGATTTATGTACTCAGTCAAAGTTAATACTGTACCACCCCCCGATGAAGGGACAGTGATCCCACTACGTGGGGTCGTTTTTGTTAGGTTCACCAGGGGTCTTTTTAACACTGTAGTATTTCTTAGTTTTTTCCTAATAAATATATTTGCATAACAAAGTTTGTGTGTGCAGTACAGTGCTGTCCTTCAGAAGAGTGTATTTTCTTTTGAGTGGCGGTACCTTTCAAAGTCTTGAGCGCAGCACTTTTAAAAGTCTCGCACGTCCGGTCCTTCATTGCTTTTTGGTTCTTTTCCCTCTTGTATGCTACCTCTAGGTGAGACTGAATGTTTTTCCATTTTATGATTCATAAGCACAATGCTTTGGTGGGCATGTTTTTCTATGTTTTAAAAAGGCAAAGTTTCTGGGGGGCATACGTACCATACACATGCACTCCTGGCAGCTGGAGGTCGGAGAAATCCAATGGTCTCCCTCAGCATAATCCCTTCCAAAATACACACAGACTGTCAAATAAAATAATACATGATTTGGTTTCTTATAGAGCATCTCTTAGACACACAGTACCTCTAAGACCCTGACCTATTACCTATGGGTTCCTGTAAACATGAAAATTCATATTTATTTATTACACACAAGATCCTTTAGGCAGGGCCTGTTTTCAGAGGATCTAGGTTCAAGAGTATCATTTAGCATAGGTACATATTATATAGCATTTTACATAACATTTTAGATTTTACAGAGTTGACTGACACAAAACAACTTCAGGAAAAATAAGCATAATAGCGCTGGTCTTTAAAATGCTGGGTAAATGGCCAGAATATATAGCATATTTAAACAATATCAAGACTAACAATAGTGAGGTTTATTTGATTAGTGTAAAATAATATTTCTATTAAGTAAATTTTTTCCACAGTTTGCTTGTCTATAAATAGCCCCATTTCCTGATTGGGGGGGACACTAGACTGACAGAGAACTGTATTTTATCGAGGGGGACCACAAGAAGTCAGGAAGGATGTTTGCCATTCCGGGGGCTATTGTTGGAGATCAGGGGTGGAGGGGGGAGCTGGCAGCCTGCCTGCTCCTGCTGTTAGTCTGCTTCCCAGCCATTGCCATTGCCTCAGGGTGGGGGTGGTTTCCATGTACCCCTGTGTGCGTGGACAAGTATGGAGTTTCAGCAGCATTATACAGTGCTGTGATACAGCCTATTTATAACTGTCAAAACCTCTTTATACACTGTATAGTTGTGCCCTGTATGCAAGGGAGAGCCCTCATTTGCATGGGCGCAGTGGTATATGTTGTGTGAAAGCACTTATCAGGTCAGCATGGCACACTGGGACCTTTGAATATGGCCCCCTACCCATCCAATTGCACTATTCCCACTTAGCTCAGTGCTAACCTGCTCAGTGCCATGCTAAACTTTTCATTATGTGGTCCGTATAACCTGAGGAAGAAACATCTTTTAATTGGCAAATGAAAACAAAAATATTTCAGAAATAAAAAGTAGCAACTGGCAACTTTAAAAAATCAATAACAGTTTATGTCTGCTATTTTAAGCACAATTTCTTTATTTTCCAAATACCACAAATAACAAATTATTCATTCACTGTCACCAAATAATGATTAGTAACCACTAGTGACAACATTTTATTTAGAAGCTAATAAAAGTAACAAAAAAACACCTTTTGCTCACCAAGCACTTTTTCTATTAGTGCTTCTCCCCCAACACAAAGGAGAAAGACTGTACCTGTTAACACTCAGTGATGCATATAGTATGCCCCTCCCCCACAAAGGCAGTCAAGTAGGGGTCTGCGAGTAATGAATAGTATTTCCCTAATACCATGAATAATGCACTATTTGTTATTCGGATCCAAATAATAAATAGTGGCACTATTTGTGTATATTCTTATTTGCGAAAGACAGTAGAAATAACAAATGAAACTGCAAGGAAGAAAGCAGGAGTATATGGGAACCAAAAACCTAGGGAGCAGAAGCTGCTGAAGTGAACAACAACAGAACCGAGAAGAGAGTGGCTGCCTGGCTAGGAGCAACAGTTAAAGATTGTAATTGAACTGAGAGACTGCTAAAGGCATGGAAAACCACAAAATGGAAGCCTGAATAGCACAAGTCAAGCAAATAGTGACAGCAGGATACAAGAAAAACTAGAAAGCCTGAAAAGAATCAAAACTAAATAAAAAATAAACACAAGGAACAGGAGAACAGGAGTGCAGCAGGAGTGGACAACTAACAGAAGCACAGACTGCAGTCAGAGAGGCAGAAAGCAAAACACTGACGTAGAACGCTGGAGAGGCACGGACCAAGCAGAAAGTCCAAAGCACACAGGGGTGGGAGGCAAACACTGGAGAAAGGTGGGGGTGGCGCAGAACCCCCGCAGAGCCTCCGGCTGCAGCAAAGAAACAGTGCTTCTGAGTGAGGCTGGAAGGAGCTGACTTAAATAGCTCTGGCAGGGGGCATGGCTGGTTGCTCCCACCCATTAAATTGCAGGCATAACCTTTGAATTATTCTACTGAAATGAATGCAGAAAGCTATTTGGGTTTCTTTTAAAAATCGTAATCTGTAGTACAAGGAGTTAACCTTGAGCTGTATTTTGACCTCCACAAGCTTGTTTGCAGAATTATTAACAGGAAATTCTCTCTGGGACAGGATGTCTTGATTGGTTGCACCTGTTAAGACTACTGTACTGTTCAGGCTGGGCACAAGAAAGTCAACGAAAAAAGTCTTGTTGCATTTTGTGAAAAACAGGAGATGAAACTTACAAGAACAGGATGTATACGTTAAATTATCAGGCAAAGAGATCTTATAAAAAGAGAGCAATGTTTTGTTTAAATTGAGAGAGAGACTGGATTGAGATTTTACAGAGAGACTCAGAGGAAGGATTTTTGTTTGTACTGCCTTTGTGATGAGTTATCCTGTACCTCTTTATTTTTTTTATTTTACTGTTATTGATAATGATAAAACACTACTTGCGAATTCTATGACTTCTCCTGGTTTGCTAATGCTTCCTGACCTACGCCACTATGATACGAACCAGTGGTGTAAACTCTGTGAAAGCCCAGCAAGCTGCGCAGAGTTCCAGCAGAATGATGTGGAGCTGAGTTTTGCTCAGCGAACAGAACCTGATGCTTTACGATCAAGTAGATATACATCCCAGACTACCAGTGATGTGTCCACTGTCAACATGATTGAGGGCCCCTGATGGGCAAATGGGATTCCCACTGAGAGGTTTGAGAGAGACAGCCACTAACAGATGGCATCCAGAATCAACTAGGTTATCAGGATCAGGTGATTTAGTGCTGCTTGAGACTGAGGCCACTGGCACCCCAATTCCCTCCGAAGGGGTCACATGCACCAGCAGGCTCAAGGCACCACACCCTTAGAAGAGGCCATAAAGCCTAGGAGCCAGAGGAAATCCAGGGAGTGACACAATTGTGCAACCTGAAATGATTGGCAAAGGAGGACAGGTCTTCTGCCCTGTCCAGGGCCAAACTGCTCTGGCTTGGAGAGGGTCTAGCGCCAGTCTAGATCCACCCCAATACAGGGGATCACCTACTTCAGGGTAAGCTCAGACTTGGCTATCTTGAAGTGCTGTAACAGCCAGCTTTACATTGTGGTGCAATGGCATTAGGACCGCAGCAGCCCACAGAAACTATTGACACTGGAGAGTGAAGTGGCTTAGCAACCCTGAAAATGTAAAGAGGAAACAAAGTGAATGAGCTTCAGATGGGTATAAACAATAGTAAAGCATATACCTTGAAACACTGGCTTCAGATAATTAGGTGGCTTAAAAGCACAATTTCAGAACATAATAAAAGCATTAATCTGAAAAAATATTATAACGTCAGAGCCTATCTCAGTCTGCGTTCCTTGAGTTCAGACTCGGCCAGATTCACCATCAGGCTAAGATTCCAGAGTGTCTAGATAGTGAGATCTGTGGACTGATCTATGTCCCCACAACAAGCTCCCCACAAGGAGCCAGTCGTCAATGTACAGAAATGCCTTGATGCCACTGTACCCCAGAAATGCTGACTGATTTCTTCGAGTAGTTGACCAGGGAAATAGATCAAGGCAGTGGACATGGCCAATTTGGCTTTAGCAAGGCCTTCTGTAGTATGCCACACAGGAGACTGGGGGTGGGACTCAAAGTAGTGAATTAGGTAAGGAACTGGTTAACAGATAGGTGACAGAAGATGGTGGTTAATGCCACTCATTCTTCTGAGGGGAGACTGACCAATGGGGTGCCACAGTGCTCAGTTCTGGGACCAGTCCTCTTCAATGTTTTTATAAGTGATATTGTGGAAGAACTGGAAGGGAAGGTATGCCTTTTTGCAGATGACACCAAAACCTGTAATAGAGTGGACACTCAGGAGGGGCTGGAGAGTCCTTATCTGCTGTAAATTTTTTTAATTTTTTTTGTGTTATTTCTTTATTATCCCCTACATGCTCCACGGCAGCCACTCCTTTGGGCTTGCCAAGGCTGACCTCCTACCCATCCGTCCTCGAAGCCTCCACTCTCAAATCGCAGCCATCCCCCAGGGTAACCCGGCATAACCCTTCACCGGATGGGTCCCCCTCCTCCAAGGGGGAAAGCGCCAGCCAAGGGGGGGGCAGAACAGTGCAACACTTGGCCCCAGGGGTGCTGCTGAGGCAGAGAGCTCAGTAGGACCTAGACGGCCTCAGAGAGCCGGGCAGCTGTCATCCGGCTGACATGGAGCAGTATTTCCACTTTTCCAGTTAGTCCCTCCTGTGTGCATCTGCAGTGCTCCTGGTCTCCACCAGAGGCCACTGCAGCATGATGGCAACCCACTACCCACCCCAGGAGAGGCGAGCAGTCCTACAGACGCTGGAACCTCTCCTGCCCCTGCCAGCCCCCGATGTCCCGAGTCCGTTCCCGAACCCGGGTCGCTGGCGTGGGCCGAGGTAAGGTGCCAGTGCCTCAACCCTCTGCACCACCAGGCCCTTGCCATAAAAATTTATAATGCATAGGGACCTTGTGTAACTCAAGGAATGGTCACGAGCATGACAGTTGGGGTTAAACCCAAAAAAGTGAAAAACCCATGCACCTAGGGCACAGGAACCCAAGAGCTGAGTACAGGATGGAGGGAGGTACTGAGTGTCACTGAGCAGGAAAGGGACCTTGGGATTATCATATCTGATGATCTCAGAGTGGTCACACCTCAGAAAGATTAGAGACAGAGTGGAGGCAATCTAAAGAAGAGCAACGAAAATGATACAGGGGTTGCATCAAAAGCCATGCTAAGAGAGACTGAGGGATTTCAGCATAGACATCTTGGAAGAGTGGAAAGCAAGAGGAAGCATGATCGAGATCTACAAGTACCTCAAGAGTGTGAACAGGGTGCAGGAGGGGAGTCTCTTTCAAATGAAGAAGAGCACCTGAACCAGGGTACATGTAATGAAGCTGGAGTGTATGACATTTAAGAGGGATGTGAGGAAATGCTACTTCACTGAAAGAGTGGTGGACACCTGGAACAGATTACCAGTGGAAGTAGTGGAGCTGAATAGTGTAGGGGGCTTCAAGTATGCATGTGATAGGTATAGGGGAATATTAGTAAATAGGCAAGGAGGAGGGAGAGTCACTGGAGACCAGTTAGGGTCTGCCTAGACAGACTAAGCAGGGACCATCTGGGAAGATTGGGTGGGCTTAGCTGTACTTTTCTGCTGATAAACTCTATGTGCGTATGCTGCCATGACTGACAGACACTTTGGTGAACACCCTGGGTGCTGAGGACAGGCTGAGAAGCATTCAACATTCACTTATCAAAAAATGGGGTGCCAGCCCCCCACCCATGTGGGCAACAGAAAGTAACATGGCATGAACCCCTGCTGAGCTTGGTTTTCTTGGAACAGGCTCTGTAGCACGCTACTGAAGGAGCTCAAGAACTTTGCCCTGCAGTGCATGGAGAATCTCCAGCAACAGTCTGTTTCCAGTGGTGCTTAGGATTGACAAGGAGGAGGCAAGGGTCTCAAATTCAAGTGACAACCTCAATCCCACAACTTTCAGGACTCACTTTTCTGAAATAACAGTTGACCATTGTGATCAGGAGCTGTAGCAATGTTCATGACAGATGAGCAATGGGGCCTCCAACCCATAAGCTTTTGTCATTGGCGGTGCCCCTCTCCCCCCGAGGACTGACCTCCTGAGGAACCACCACCACTGCTGTTGTGCTGATCCTGACCTTCCAATTAACTGGAAGGCTTGACTAGGCAGTGTTGCTGATACTACTGCCTCTGCTGCTGTTGCTAACCTTGCATGCCCCAATAGGGTCCATGAAAAGAGCCTGCATCATGTGGCCTATGCTTGGCCAGATGTTGGGGGTTGGTGGCCGAAGCCACCAAGTCTGGTGCTACACTGGGCATTTCAATGCATATGGCATGAGTGATCCTTGAACCCCAGCCCAAAGAGATATGTTCCTGCAAAGGACAGGTTTACCACTCTTTTCTGGATTTCTTGCATGAACAGCAAAACCCACAACCATGAACACTGTCAAACTGACACTGCTGCAGCCACCACATGGGCTGAAACTCTGGCCATATCTTTAGCCACTTTGCAACTGGTGCTTTGCCACCATCAACCCCAGATCACAGACCTCCTGTAGAGCTAGTTAACTCTAACTGGGAAACAGGTCAGAGAAATCAGAGAGCCTCTTGAAAATGTCATGGCTATACTGTAACATCAAAGCTGCATAGCTTGCCTGGTGCTTGCCCAGGTATGCAGCTGCACAGACCCTTCAGCCAAGCTGGTCCTGCTTTTTGTACTCCTTGTCTGCTGGCTTGCTCAAGATGCCCTGCACATTCACCTTGTGGAACATCGCATCTGCCACTAGCCTGTCTGGCATGGATGTTCCAAAAATCTCAACAATATGCCCAAGAAACTGCATATTTGTGGTTCATACAATATGCTGGGGCCTAGAAGGTGGCTGGGTACCACCAGATACTGAGTGCTGAGCCCTAGATGGCAGGGGCAAGAGGGAAGCATACCCATAGTCAGCAATCTTGTTCAAGAATATCCATCAGTGAGTATGTCTCCTTTTTCGGAACCTTCCCCAATGAAGTTTCCTGATCCATGGACCTCTGTTCTATGAGGAAAGTGGAACAGTTCATTGTTGGGAGGGGGGGGCCTCTCTATTAGCAGACCACCATCCTCATGAAGCAGAATCAGTAGGATGGGTGATGCCTCCAAATCCAAGTTGGGGTAGAGCAGAGGCAGCCGACATGGGATCTGGACAGTCTTCTCCAATGAGGTAACCACCACCACCAGAGTTCCTGGTCAGAGCTCCCTCCACTGGCTCGGGGGGGGGGGAGAGATATTTACCTTAATTGATCCCTGTGACATGGCTGGCAATGTCAGATGGGGAGCTGCAGAGTGCATGACCAGAGTTAGCATAGGGAGAGACAGCCAAGTCCGGGATGGGTCTAGCAGCATTGCAGATCACCAAAATCCCTAGGCAAATGCACTGTAGGTCCACTGCTGCCAAGCCACCCTCTCCCATATGTGACATGCTCTGCCTCATTAGCAGGAACCAGATAATGTAGAAGAACTCAACACTGACCATCATTGGCGATGCCAGTGTCAATGCCCAGTGCAAGATCGATAGTGTGACTGTGATTTCAAATTTGAACATCAGCTCAGAGATCAACATGGTGCTGGGGCCTCCAGGTCTGGCTACCTCCATGAAGAGACCTTTGGTACCAGTAAAACAGGAGGTGGCACCAGGGTTGGAATGACTGAAGGCTACTAAATCAGCAGGAATCCAACTTGACCTACTCTGGCCGGGTTGGTTCATATTCAGCATCAGGGTCCAAGAGGGGGAGAGATCTGCCCAGTTCACAGACACTAGGGGACTGTTAGATTGACTTGTGTTGACCTAGTCGGCTGCCCTGATGGAAACTCCATGGGCTGAATGTCAGGCTGCATGGGTGGAATGATCTCATTGAGAGCAACACAGCAACTGAAACCTCTGGTAGGGGACAGTGCGAATGGTCCCACACCTAAGAGCGATCCCATGACCAGTGTTCACTCATCTTTTTATGTTTTCGTCAATGAGATATGGACTCACCTTCAAAGGAGTGGAAATAAAGTTTTAATCTCTTCATCCTTATAAATCCTTATGAAGAGTTGGTAGATCTAGTGCAAACTCCTGACACATCTCTGACAGAAAGTCCAGGACTGGAACACCCCTGCCAGTCTCCTCCACCTCTTGGGTCTGTGACTGTGCTTCTAACCCCTCAGCCATGTATGGCACGCTCACTTTTTCAAGTGTGCCCTGGATCCTCTGCCTGTACTCTTCAAGGGCTGGTGCTAGATAGCTTGACACCAGGAGCAATGTACTGCATTGTAGCCCAGGCACAAACTGTAAATGCAGGCATTTTGTTGTGGTTATCAGGTACCTTGCACAAAATGCACTTCTTGAACTCTGGCTTCTTCTTCCAATCCATGGTAAATCAGGATGACGGAGCCAGATGCCAGCAGTGAGGGTACAGCAAGAAAACATAAAAAAAAAAAAAAAAAATCACAAAAAAGCCTGAACACTAGTAGAATCCTATTTCAACAGCAGGATCTGTGAAGGAGGAGTCCTGTTTCTTCCAGCAGAAAACAAGCATTTGTCAATGCCAAATGTTGGCTTGCTGGCACTGGCAGTGCAGGAGTTAGAAATGCAAAATAGGAATGTCAGTGAAGTACTGAAGTAACGCCAACCCCCACCACCTGCCCCGCAGAGACTGAAAGGCGTTGGGAGTGTGGCTTTGGGTCGGCCATAACATTGACGCCATTCCACCTCACCCCACCCTGCAGAGAGTGACAGGTGTCGGGGTGTGCATTTGGGTCTTCGGCCTTTATGCTCACCCCATTCCATAAGGAAATAAGCTGAGATGGGTGCAATATAGGAAAATGGGGTGAACGTTAGGGTGATGGAACCCAAGGCACACCTCAATGTCTGTCAGTGGCTGTAAGGTGGGTGGGGTGGGGGCAGAATTCTGCGAACATTATGACCGATGAACCCAAGTTACGTCCACGATGCCTGTCAGTCTCTCTACAGGGTAGGTGTATGGTTGGAAACCTTAATGCCTCGGATGTTTGTTGGTATTTTCACTCCAAATTTTCAACACTGGCTTTTTGGGACCCCACCTCATGAACAGTGGCGCTATCATTTTGTTACTCAATCCTGAAAGGTAATTTCGCACAGCAACTACGCCATTGGGAGCCATAGGTGCAAAAACACATTTCAGGCAGGATGCGAAAAATGGCAACTGTACTGTTCATGAGGAGGTGTAAAACAAAATGGCAATGTTGAAAACTGGAGAGAAAAATGAAACATTTGCAAACTTTTGAGCGTGCATAGATACTGTGCAACGCACATCCATAATGCCATCATTTTGGGGATTTTTTTTAACAAATTTTCAATATGTGCATTTTGGGACTCTCCTTATGAACAGTGCCACTGTGATTTTGTTACTCTGTCATAAAAGTTGATTTAGCACAGCGACCGCGTTCATTGTGCACCACAAGTGCAAAAACACATTTCAGGCAGGATGTGAAAAATGACAGCTGTACTGTTCATAAGGAGGTATGCAGAAATGGCAATGTTGAAAATCTAGAGTGAAAATATAAAAATTCTTGAAGTTACGAGCGTGCGTGGAAACTGTGCAATGCACGCTTGTGATACAGTCATTTTTTGGATTTTTTTCACCAAATGAGCAACATAGGCATTTTGGGACCACCGCTCATGAACAGTGTCACTGCAATTTTCTTAATCTGTCCCGAATATTGATTTCCCACAGCGATCGCGCCATCGTGCGCCACATGTGCGAAAACATGTTTCGGGCAGGATGTGAAAAATGACAGCTGTACTGTTCATAAGGAGGTATGCAGAAATGGCAATGTTGAAAACCTAGAGTGAAAATATAAAAATTCTTGAAGTTACGAGCGTGCGTGGAAACTGCGCAATGCACGTTCGTGATATAGTCATTGTTTGGATTTTTTTCACCAAATGAGCAACATAGGCATTTTGGGACCGCTGCTCATGAACAGTGTCATTGTGATTTTCTTAATCTGTCCCAAACATTGAATTCCCACAGCGATTGCGCCATCGTGCGCCACATGTGCGAAAACACGTTTCGGGCAGGATGTGAAAAATGACAGCTGTACTGTTCATAAGGAGGCATGAAAAATGGCAATGTTGAAAATCTGGGGTGAAAATATTAAAAATTCTCAAAGTTACGAGCGTGTGTGGAAACTGCGCAACGGACACTCGTAACAGTGTCATTTTTTGGAATTGTTTCACGAAATTTGCAACATAGGCTTTTTGGGAGCCCACCTCATGAACAGTGGCACTGTCATTTTGTTAATCTACGCCAAAAGGTGATTCCGTGCAGTGACCGCAAAATCACCTTTTGGGACCGAATAACGAAATGACAGTGACTGATTTCATGAGGTGGGGTCCCAAGAACCCCATGTTGAAAATTTGGAGCCAAAAGTCGAACAAATGGCCAAGATATCCACCTAAATTGAAAACCCCCCATTTATGCCATTATACAGCTTACCGGCATTTCTTCAGTTCATGGTCAGCTTTGAAGAATGCAGACATGTTCCTGCTCACTGAAGATCGATGCCCAACCTCGGAGTAGAAGTATGGGGTGGGGTGGTTTTGGGAGGTGAGGTGTGCAAGGTGGGTGCAGGTTGGGAGAGGTGCTGCAGACAACAGAGACCGTTTTCTTGTTTTGCAGGGAAAATAAACAACTTCAGGGAAGGTTTTTGTTTTACAGGTGACACTAAGACATTTGGGCACACTGAAGTGGGCTCCCAGTGTGCCACCTGGATTTTTTTGGGGGACTGGAGCCAATGAGGATTGGCACCCCATCAGCAAAAGCGTGTCTGTGTTGGGGGGCCTGATGCCGAGGGGATTGGGCACCCCACTGAGACAAATAAAACTGGGGGCATTATGTCAACGGGGATTGGGCACCCCTGTCGGCAAACAAACTGAACTGGAGAGGGGGCGTGCCGACAGGGGGACTGGGCACTCCCGAAGTCGGCTTCCTAGAGATTGTAAGAGGTGGACGTCGAGAGCTGCTGCCATGTTTATTGAAATGTTTCACCAGGAAAGGCACATAATGGAGGCGTGTCAGATGTGCCGCTGCAATGACTAGCCCATCTCTCATTGCAGCGGTGGATTTGTTTCAAGTTGGTGGCACTCTCTGAAACTGCTGTCATCGGCAGCATGCTCACTGGTTGGCGGCTGAGGGACACACCCGCTAAAGCATCCCCTGGATTCGCCACAACACTGACACACCTCTGAAAGTGCTAGTACAGTGCTGCTACCGCAAAATGTTCCTTGCGCATGTGTACAAGCCAACACAAAAAGGATCTGACTGCAAAAGGGTCAGAGCAGAAAAAAAAACACATGTGCTTCTTTATTGTAATGGCTAAACAGTAGTACGTTTAGAATTAAATATCTCTCTGATTGTCTTACTCACTGTTATATGACCCTTGAGGAAACTGTGTAAATTTTGTTGACCCTAATTAATTTAGACATGATGGAGAAACTTGTGAAATAATTAATATATTTTCACATGTTGGAAAATAGCATGCCTTTTGCCTAGTTTAGATCTGTTGTCTTGTTCATCCTGTATGGCTGTCTCTATGTATTGTCTTTAAACATAAAATCAATAAAGCTCAAATGTTAAATATTGACAAAAAAATATAAAAAAACAACAAGGCAGTGTAGTATTAAAGTAAGGCAGACTAAGACAGTGATATATCCGTACTGCTGCCCCCTACAGGTAAGCCGAATGCTTTATTTAAAAGAGCTTTTTATGGGCCTTCAAATTATGCTGCTCACAGTGCTTTGCTGACCAAATGAGTCTATGATCACCATCCTGGAAGAAGATTTTGTTTAATGCAATCGATTAAAGAAAAGGTGTTCCCTTACCTTGACACTCCCGACAACATTGTCCTGGCCTGGTGATGGGGTTGGCACAGGTCACCTGGGGACACACAACGGGGGTGCACACCACATTACCATTCAGGCAGCTGCAGCGCTGACAAGGGTCCGATGGGGAAAAGAAGGTCTGACGGTTATTGAACTCATAACCCTCAAAGAAGCAGCGATCGCAGACAGGACAGCAGGATGGAGCTGAGGATAGGAGAGGGTGGGAGCACTGCTGGGGACAGGGTTTCTTCTGACAGGTCACCACCTCATTCTGGAACAGGAAAATGGGTTAGGAATTAACACAGAAATATAGAAAATGATGACAGAAAAAGACCAATGGCCCATCCAGCCGGCCCATATTACCCTATCATACACTAGGATCTATTGTCTCAGTGGAGTCTTTGCATACACTGTTCTCTCTTTTGTTATCCATGTTTCTAACCTCCCCCCCCACTTCCCACTGAGTAGCTAATGTCCCCTTGACTCTATCCCAGCAAAGTCTGAAGTCATTTATGGGTTTTGTATCCACCATCTCTTCTGCCAGACCATTCCATGGCTCAGCCACTCTTTCTGTAAAATAACACTTCCTCGCATCCTTTTTAAACCTTCCACCATTACCCTCCACTCATGACCCCTTATCCTGTGTTCTCTGTTCCTGGTAAATAGCTCCTCACAGTCCACCTTGCTAATTCCTTTCAAGAACTTGAAGGTCTCTATCATATCCTCCCTGTCTCTTCGGTTTCAAGTGAATACCTTATTCAGTGCCTTTAGCTGATTCTCATAGGATCTACCCTCCAGGCCATGAATCATCTTGGTAATCTTATGTTGTACCTTGTCTAGCCTAAACCTGTCCTCCTTTATGTGGGGACTCCAGAACTGGCCACAGTACTGCAGATGTGGCCTCACCAAGTGACCTATCCAATGGTAACAACACCTCTTGCCTGCTACTGTCAACCCCTCTCCCGATGCTCCCAGCATTCTGTTGGCTGGCTGAAGGCATTGCTACATTTGTTGGTTTGCTTACTGGAGTCACTGATGATGACTCCTTGGTCCCTTTCCTTCGATGTTGTGTCCACCTTAACCCTCCCCCCAAGCCAATACTCTGTTCTGGGGTATTTGTTCTCTAAGTGTGGAACTTTGCACATTTTGGTATTGAATCTCATCTGCCAGATTTTGAACCAGTTTTCCAACCTTTGCAGGACTCTTTGCAACTCCCTTATCCCCTCCACTTTGTCAACCCTTCCACAGAGTTTAGTGTCATCTGCGAATAGACACAACCTGCCCTGGATTCCCTATCCCATGTTGCTGATGAACATACTGAAGAGGACTGGGCCCAGAACAGTCTCTGTGGTTCTCCACTAGAGACCTCTCTTTCCTCTGATCTGACCCCATTCACCACAACCCTCTGCTGCCTCCATTCCGTCCAACTCCCTACCCACCTTACTACTTCCTTAGCTGTTCCCAGATCCCCCATCTTCTTCAGCAGACTCTAATGTAGCACCAAGTCGAATGCCTTCATGCAGTAAATCAACAGCATAACCATTATCAACTACCTTGTTTACCTAGACAATGAATACTATCATGTCAGTCTGACAAGACCTCCCTGTCATGAATCCATGCTACTTACTATCCTGAAGCCATTTTTTCTCCAGGTATTCCAGTAGAACTTCTCTTACTAGTGTCTCCATTTTTCTACCACAGACATAAGGCTGACAGGTCTATAGTTTCCCAGCTGCTCCTCGTCCCCTTCCGTGTGCAGCAGAAGCACGTCCACCATCCTCCAGTTTCCGGGAACCACCCCTTGCTGCACAGTGCTATTAAGTAGCCCTGCCAGGGGTTCAGCTAACATCAATGCCAGTTCCCTTAGCACCCTCAGATGCATCCCATCTAGCCCGAGGGCCTTGTTTACTTTTAGGACTGATAGCCCCTTTTCGACTCTTTCACCAGCAAAGTTCATACAGAAATAGATGAATTGCTGTATTGGTCATTGTAAGAACAGATCCAGAAGCAAATGATTTGATACCGTCTAATGGACCAACATAGGGGTAGTGAGAGATGATACTTATAATACTGTATAGTACTGCAGTTAAATACAGAGAAAGGTAATTAGAGACTGTATTTATAGGCTTATATTTGGGTACATGTCGTAATAATGCTATTGGGTGTTAAGACTCTTGGCTCACATATATAGTTAATGTACATTTCTTTTCTTGTCATCTTTTCCCGGGGGGGGGTAATTTTATGAGGGTTTTAAACAGATGCTTAAGATTGTTTCTGCTCATATAGTTAATTGATTACATACTGACTCATTACTGAACTTTGAACATTTTAAGTTGCATGAACTCATTTTCTAGGTAGTCCTTAAGCGATTTATTTTTTTATTTGGCAATAATACTGACAATTGATATTATCTTGTTATAATATTGTGGCAATACTGTTGGTTTTAATATTTATGGAGTGTGTTAACTGGCTGAGAGTATAGTTTAGAAAATATCTCCAGATTAGTTGAATCTGCATGAATGTTTTAAACATGTATTCATACAAGGTACATTTTTCTTATTCCCCTCTTATTTCTGTACATATATTTCTGTTGTACAGTTTTTAATCATACAATACTATCAAATTTTAACTTGAACATTTGTGGTATTAATCTAAAGGCCCTGCTTTTAATTTTAAATGTATTCTGCTAACACACACATTCATTAATACTGTCAACTACAGGTTTTCCCTGCTTGAGTGTTCAGCTTATCTATGGATTTCTCCTTGAAAGGATCCTCAGTAATAGCAAGCTAAAAGGGATGCTATTCATTCCATTAAAATTTGTGATTTTTGTGAAAAAGGTATTTTTAACCAATGAGAATGTTTTTTCTGTTTTTATGTATGATCTGGGTTTAATAGATTGTGACTTTCTGAACAATTGTCATAAGTCTCTGTGGAATCTTGTCGGCCCGGTGGCACTGAGGGCTAAGGTGCTGGATGACTTACCTTGCGCCACGCCAACAACCTGGGTTCGGGAGCGAGCACGGGCCATCGGAGACCGGTGAGGGGGGGAGGGTGGAGCTGAATGGAGCTGCCAGATGGCAGCTCTCCTCTCTGGGGAGGGAAGGTCGCACTCCTTGGCTAGTGTCTGCCTCCTGGTGGAGGCCAGGAGACAGTACAGGACAGAGGGTGTACAGGCGCTAGGCCGACAGGTGAGCGGAAGGGGTCATTACCGGAGCTGAAGTACACATGCATGGCTCCACATGCATGTGATTACTCCTGGGGCCCCGGGCGAAAATCAGGAGGAGAAAAGCACTCCTGCTGCCAGGATGACACCCGACCCCCTGCAGGCACCACTTCCAGGCCACATAAGGTAAGCCCTGGTAATTCTGGGTGTTGGGGCTGGGGGGTGGTCAGGCTGAAAGGGGGCAGCCAGAGCAGGTGAAAAAAAGAGAAGTTATAAAAAAATTAAAAGTAAGTCTCTGAGGAAGGACTTGGTTGGTCAGAAAGCTTAGACACTATTTTCTTTTTGTAACATCTATGTTGGTCCAATAAAAGGTATCAAACCATTTGCTTCTGGACCAGCAAAGTTCTGCAGTTACATTTTTGGGACCTCCTCTATTAGCTGCCTTAATGCTGCTTGCCAGCAAGGGCTTAGCTTAGCAGTCCAGTTATTCTCTCTCTTACTCTGTATTTCACTTCAGTACTGTAAGTACTTTAAGTACTATAAGTATCGTCTCTTACGGCTGTATTCAACTTCTGTACTGTAAATACAGTACTATAAGTACAGTCTGTAATTACCATTCTCTGTATTTAACTGCAGTACTACACAGTATTATAAGTAGCATCTCTCACTACCCCTTTATCTGTATTTAACTACACTTACTATACAGCAAGTACTGTATCTCACAAAGTACCAGTCTCTTACTCTGTAGTTATGATACTATATTAAACTGCAGGACTGTCTGTAAGTATAGTAAGTACTGTATGACACAACAATTTTAGTAATAGCCAACACCTGAATTCTTAACGGCCTCGGTGAAGGACATATACTTGTACACAGTGAAGTTCATTTACCATTTGGCCCACTCCCCAGTCCAATTAAGTCTCTCTCTCCAGACTCTCTTACTTTTCACTGGAATATAGCCACTTTATTTGTATTGTGCCATCTGTATAATACCTTATCTGAAATCCTGACTCAGGCCATCAATAAAAACACTGAACAGAAGGGGTCCTGACACTGACACCTTGGAACCTCACTGTTAATTTCCATTCAACTAGACAGACGCACAAAAATGTTGAGGCCTTTTGTCTGCAGTGAACCCACTTTGTTAGCTTGTGTTGATTAGTGTTTGGATGTACTTACCTCTAGAGCTTGTTTATTTGTCAAGCGTATTCTTTAGCCTATATGTAACTATTCCTGCCGGATGTGCTTACCTTTAGAGCTTGTTTGTTTTTCATGCGTATTCTTTAGCCTATATGTAACTATTCCTGCTGGACTATGTTAACCTGTTGACTTTTGCTACCCTCCCTGGGACCTCCATGAGAGACTGCATCTCATGGGGCTATCCCGGTTTAATTTCAACTACATACATACATACATTAGCAAACAAACTAGATGTTTTGCCATGCACCACTAACTATTGAACCCTATAACTTAGACAACACTCTAACCAGTGTGCTTAATGTCCTGTATTCCCAAACTTCCTCAACTTCAGAACCAGCTTCTTATGAGTAGGAATGTCATGTTTTACTGAGATCTAAGTTGATATAGTACACATTGTAAAAATGCTACCAAAGGCAGAGAACCCTAACTAGCTAGGTAATTTTTATGTTTGCTTGCACGCATGTGCAAGAAACATAAGTGCCATCATCCGAGATTTCTGAGGTGTGTCACCTCCTCCTCCAATTCAATCAGTGTGTTGGCAGGCGCGGTCCCTGGAAGCCAATGCATGCTGGAGCTGTGTATGACAAGCTCCAAAATGCAGTGGCATACAGTTGAAAGGGGGAGCTGCGCTTCAGTGGGCAGTGATCAGATATCTCCTGCTCATGCGCACCCACACACACACACACACACACACGCACACTGCATGCTGCCCTCCCATGCACACTCTATAGCCGATGGGGTGCCCAATCCCCATCGGCTGTGCCTCCCAAAGACTCCCCAAATGCCACGCTGGGTGCCCACCCCAGCATGGCAACCTCGATGGTATAGCCGGCGGGGTGCCCAATCCCGTCGACTTCACTGTTCTCCTCCCCATGCTATCGCTGCGGGGTGCCGATCCCCATCGACTTCATTCCCCTCCCAGTACAAGGTGCCACGCTGGAAGCCCACCCCAGCGTGGCAAGTGATCTTTGGCTGGCAGGGGGTGCCCAATCCCCGTCGGCTGGAACGCCCCCAAACCATCCTTGTGCCATGCTGGGGAGCCCACCCCAGCGTGGCAAACGTCCCAGCGTCGTCATTGAAACAAAAACCTGTAAAGAAAACGGTCCCACGTAGTCTCCTGGCCCCTCCCACAACCCTCACCCACCAACTGCGCACCCTGCCTCCCCACACCCCTCACCCCATACTTACCTCCGGAACTCGGCGCGACGATCTTCGGTGGACCGGGAACACGTCTGCACTCTTCAAAGCCGACCGCAAACTGAGGAAATGCCGGTAAGCTGTATAATGGCCTAGATAGGGTTTTTCAACTTTATTGCATATCTCAGGCATTGTTTGGAATTTTTGCACCAAATTTTCAACATGGGGTTTTTGGGACCCCTTCTCATGAATGATGTCACTGTCATGGCATTATTCAGGCCCGAAGGGTGATTTAGCAGTCACTGCGCGGTCAGTGCTGCCCGAAATCACTTGCCGGACTGGGCTGTCTGCATGATGTGTTTATCATTCAAAGTCCCACTATGTTGGTGGTCTCAAGTGAGCATTTCACAGTGTGCGTTGCGCGGTTCCTCATGAGCTCGTGAGTTAAGTTTTCAATATTCGCACTCCAGATTTTCAACATTGCCATTTTACCACCTTCTCATGAGCAGTATAGATGTCACTTTTCACATCTCACCCAAAATGTGTTTCCGCCCATGTAGTGCACAATGGCGCAGTCGGAGTGCGAAATCAATGTAAAGGACAAATTAAGAAAATCACAGTGACAATGTTCATGAGAAAGGTCTTAAAATGGCTATGTTGAAAATTTGGTGAAAAAATTCCAAAAAATGACTGTTTTACGAGCGTGCGTTGCGCAGTTCCTACACACGCTCGTAAGTTCGCGAATTTTCAATATTTTCACTCCAGATTTTCAACATTGCCATTTTACCATACCTTCTTATGAGTAGTATAGCTGTCATTTTTCATATCTCACCCAAAATGTGTTTCCACCTATGTAGTGCACAATGGCGCAGTCGGTGTGCGAGATCAATGTACAGGACAAATTAAGAAAATCACAGTGACACTGTTCATGAGCTGAGATCTTAAAATGGCTATGTTGAAAATTTGGTGAAAAAATTCCAAAAAATGACTGTTTTAAGAGTGTGGGTTTACAGTTCCTATGCGCGCTCATAAGTTCGCGAATTTTCAATATTTTCACTCCAGATTTCCAACATTGCCATTTTACCACACCTTCTTATGAGTAGTACAGCTGTCATTTTTCACATCTCACCCAAAATGTTTTTCCACCCGTGTAGCGCACAATGGCGCAGTCGGTGTGCAAAATAAATGTATGGGTTAAATTAAGAAAATCACAGTGACACTGTTCATGAGCAGAGGTCTTAAAATGGCTATGTTGAAAATTTGGTGAAAAAATTCCTAAAAATGACTGTTTTACAAGGGTGCATTGCGCAGTTCCTACGCACGCTCGTAAATTCGCGAATTTTCAATATTTTCACTCCAGATTTTCAACATTGCTATTTTATTACACTTCCTTATGAACAGTACAGCTGCAATTTTCATATGTCACCCAAATGTAAGTTTTTCAGACATGTAGCGCATAATGGTGCTGTTGGTGCTAAAAGCAATGTTTAGGACAGATTAAGAAAATCACACTATACTGTTCATGAGCAGAGGTCTTAAAATGGCTATGTTGAAAATCTGGTGACAAAAGCCCATAAATGACTGTGTTATGAGTGAGTATTGCAGTTTCACACACCTCGTAAGTTCATGACTTTGTAATATTTTCAGTCCAGATTTTCACCAGTGGCATTTTCCACACTTCCATATGAACAGTACAGCTGTCATTTTCACAACATAGCTGAAGTGTGTTTCACACTTTCAGCGCAGAGATGTGTTAGCTGTGGAAATCATTGTTCGGCACAGATAAAGAAAATCACAGTGACACTGTTCATGATCGGAGGCACCAAAATGCCTGAGTTGACAATCTGCTGTAAAAATCCCCAACCTAATTATATTATGGGTGTCGTTGCACAGTTTCTATGTACTTTCATTGACTTCACCATTTTTTTAAATATTTTACTGCAGATTTGCAACATTGCCATTTTTAAACCTCCCCATGAACAGTACAGCTGCCATTTTTACATTTTGTTCGAATGTTTTGAATTGCGGTGCTAAATGCCGTAGTCATCGCATAAGCAGCCTGCTAACAAACTGATATTCCCCTATTCATGAGGTGGGGTCACCAAAAACATGTTGAAAATTTGGAGTAAAAATACCAACGAATGCCTGTGGTATTAGGGTTTCCAACCATAACGCCCAACCTGTAGAGAATGACAGGCATCAGGGTGTGACTTGGGATTCTTGCCTGTGATGCTCATACCATTCCACACCCTGCAGCCAGTGAGAGGCATCGGGTATGCCTTGGACTCTTTCAGCCCCAATGTTCACCCCATTCTCCCATATCGCACCCATCTCACCGCATTTCAATGGAATGGGTGCGATAAGGCCAAGGACCCTAAGGAACACCGCTGACACTTGTCAGTGTCTGCAGGGTGGGGTGTGGTGAAATGGCATGGCCGTTATGCCTGACAACCCAAACGCACACCCCAATGCCTGTCACTGTCTGCAGGGTGGTGGTGGGGTTGGCTTCAGTTCAATACTTCACTGCCATTCCTATTACACAGCTCTGTAACTTCTACACTACCACTGCCAATGCCAGCAAGCAAACATTCGGCATTGACAAATGCTTGTTTTTTATCTTGCTGTAGGGTATGTCATTCTGTTTATCTCACCAGTGATGACTCACTGTTCTACCTCATACTGTTCTAAACTGTGAGTCAGCACAGGCAATATACCCCGTGAAATGTGCTGTGGTCTTTTCTCTAAGTGTTGATTGTTAAACACTAATGTATATTGTATAAACCGCACTTGTGATGTGCATCCCTAAGATATGATATTTATCTTCATTCGTGGTCACTGACCTCTTATACCCTCACTCGTGGCTTCACCATTTGTGAGGGTCAAGTGCTCACTGACCACTTATGAGGATAAGTTCCATATCTCATACACACACATCACATATCCCTATTTATTACATCAACTACCTTTCCCCTGTCCAGTAACAGTAATAGAAGTTGATTTGGCAACTTATTTCCCAAAATCTCTAGTGATAACTAAAGAGATTTTCGCAATATTTCCTGCAGCACAGGCAGTCCAAGAAATTATTTTTCTCTAGGTATATCCACAGAATCTCAGAAGATAACTTGCTGAGTCGTCTGCTACCATTATACTTTGTTACTTCTTTAAAGAAGACCAACAAGTTAGATGGGCTTAATCATCCCTGCCAGAGGAGACAGCTGTTCTTGCTTGGCTTGGGGGAAGAGGCTGACGCAGGAGGCCACCAGCCAATCACGTTCCAGGGTGCCAACATTTGAAATACGGCTGGGCTTAAATAGCCTGGAAGCCCAGCCACCTCTACAATCACCTCTAGAGCCTTTGTCAAAGGCTGTCAAAGGCTGGGGAGACTGGAGGCTGAGCTAGCATGGCAGAAAAGAGAATTGTCCTGGAAAAAGAGGGACATTTCCAGAAAAAATATAGAAGGCAAGCAAGTAGGGGGCAGGAGGCAGGTGGACAGGGGGGTGGAGGGGATAGGTCACACAGGGGTTCATGGAAGGGACAACCAGGCCAGAGGACAGGAACATGACAGGCAGGAGTGCTGGCATTCACAAACTTAGGTATACAGCAGGCTCAAACAGATACTGACCCTTAACGGAGATAATGAAGCAAGAGGATGAGAATGGGATTGAGGCCATGGGGGATAAAGAGACAAGCCAGAAAAGGCAGAAAAAGTCAGAAGCAAGGGAGTATCAGGCTACGTTAGTCCAGGAGGGGAAGGGTGATACCAATGGAAAAGGGAGGGGTAGCATGGGGGGACAGGTTGTAACAGTCAGGGGTGAAAAAGGGAAGGAAGCAGGAGAGAGGGCGTCCTGAGAGGAGACTGGAGAAGGACATGCATCCAGGGAGAGGATGGATTGGAGAGTGGAATAGGTGAGTGTGGGAGGGAGCATGAGGCTAGGGACCATCCAACAGAGCAAGGAGACAAAGGGACAGTGAAGGAAGGGGCAGAGGTGGGAGGGAACTGGGGGGGTGGTCAGGAGGAAAGAGAGAAACAGCCAGGTAAGGGCGGCGGGGCACCCTTGAATTCAGCATATGAAAAATTGGTGATGGTGTATGGGGACTCTTTTATTAAGGGGATCCATTGGTTAAGAAAGGGAGTAGCTTTCAAGGGGAGGTCGGTCTTCCGTGAGCCAGGGATGGAGGCGAGCAGGGCACTCCCAAAAATTAAGGAGTAGATTAGGCTGATTGGGGGAAAATCTCACCTGATTTTACACCTTGGTACAAATTACCTGGCTGGGGAGGAGGTGTATGAGGTGCAGAGTAGATTTATGGAACTAGCTAGAGGGTGCAGAGGGATGGTGGATACCATAGCTTTCTCAGATGTCCTGCCAGTACACTGCACCAGTGCAGTGAGGCAATTGAAAATTAAGGACAACAACCTCTGGCTAAGGCAGTGGTGCAGGAGGGAGGGCTATGAATGTGTAGGTGATTGGGGAGACACATGGGTGGACCAGCAACTATATGCGAGGGACAGGTTGCATATAAATGACGAGGGGCCTAGGATTCTGAGGTGGAAGCTGCAGGGATATATAGATAAAATACTAGGGAGTGCTTTAAACTAGGAAAGGGGGAGGAAAGCTAGGTGTAGCCCAGTGGGGATGGGAGAAACTGGCCTAACTCGCTCTCCACCACAGATGGGGGCAAGAGAAGCCAACGGGGGAGAAGGGAGGGCTGGTGGAGGGTTTGTTGACAGTGGGGATGGGAGGAACTGGCCTAACACTCTCTCCCCACAGATGGGGTAAGAAGAAGCCAACGGGGAAGGGAGAGGAGAGGCTGGTGGAGGGGTTTGTTGACAGTGGGGATGGGAGGAACTGGCCTAACTCGCTCTCCCCCACAGATGGGGTCAAGAAAAGCCAATGGGTGGGAAGGGAGAGGGGAGAGGCTAGTGGAGGGGTTTGCTGACAAACACAAGGAAGCTAGGTAACAAGATGAGAGAACTACAGGTGACAGTGGAGGAGGATGACCTGGATCTAGCTGCAATTATAGAGACCTGGTGGACTGAAAACCACAGCTGGGAGGTGGAAATACCTGGGTATGTTCTGTACAGGAGGGACAGAAAAATGGGGGGGTGCCCTTTATGTAAAAGAGGTGATCAGGGCGATGGTGTGTGGGGGTAGGGATGGACCTGCGGAGACCCTATAGGTGACTTTAAGTAGAGCGGAGGGAAGGCAGTGAAGGTGGGGGTGGTCTACAGATCACCAAATCAAGGGAAGGATGCAGATAGGCAGATGGGTAAGGGGATACAGGAAATGGTCAGAAAAGCGGAAATCATGGTGTTGGGAGATCTAAATCTGACAGATGTAGATTGGGAAGTCCCGGCAGCAGCCACAGATAGGAGTAGAGAGTTACTGGAAGCCTTGCAGGAGGTATTCATCAACCAATTGGTAATGGAACCTACCAGGGGAGGGACATACTTGACCTAGTTATGATGAACGGGAACAGTGTCGACGGGGTGGGAGCTGGGGAAAACATGGGCGACAGTGACCATAGGACAGTAACATTTAGAATCAGAAAGGGGCAGGAGAAAGGCAGCTCCAACACTATGGTGCTAGACTTTAGAAAGGCAGATTTTAGGAGGATGAGGACATTGGTAAAAGAGGAACTGGAGGGGAAGGAGGGCCTGGAAGATGTGGAGGAACTACGAGGGGAAATTAAAAGAGGAATACTGAAGGTGGCAGAACTATGCATTAGGATGGTGAGCAAGAAAAAGAGGGGAAGGAAACCGCTTTGGTTCACAGCAGAAGTGAGGAATGCAGTTAGAGAGAAGAGGAGGGTGTTCTGGAAATATAACGCAACGCAGAGGGAGGCAGACAGGGAGGTGGGCGAAGGCTGAGACAGAAGAGTGCATAGCAAGGGAGGTAAAAAGGGTAGACAAAAGGTTTTACAGATACGTGAGTGACAGAAAGAATGGGAAGTGCAGGATTATGAGGCTCAGGGGGGAAGGGGGGCACTGGTGGAGGATGACATAGAAAAAGCCAATGTCCTAAATATATACTTTGTATCGGTCTTCACGGTGGAGGAGGGGGATGGGCCGCAAGTGGATAATAGGGGGAGGAAGGGTAGGGAGATGGACTCAAGTCCCTTCATGTAGGCTAGGGTACTGGAGGAATTGGGAAAGCTACAGACGGATGAGGCGATGGGGCTGGACGGGATCCACCCGAGGGTAATCAAAGAATTAAAGCGGGAATTGGCAGCACCACTCACGAGGCTATTTAACCTGTCACTGCACAAGAGAAGGGTTCCTGGGGACTGGAAAAGTGCTGAGGTAGTACCCCTATGTAACGGAGGGGGGATCCTGGAAATTACCGCCCAGTTAGCCTTACCTCCATGGTCGGTAAGCTAATGGAGGCATTGGTTAAGGAAAGGCTGATTAAATATCTAGAGGTGGAAGGCCTCTTAAATGACAATCAGCATGGATTCACAGGTGGTAGGTCTTCTCAGACCAACCTGACTGAATTCTTTGACAGAGTGATGGAGATATGGGACCAGGGCGGGGTGGTGGACGTGGTCTACCTGGACTTCAGGAAAGCATTTGACACTGTCCCCCACAGGAGACTGGTGGGCAAGGTAGACAGCTTGGGAGTGGGGAGCAAGCTCACAAACTGGATACGGCATTGGTTGCAGGGGAGGACACAGAGGGTTGTTGTGAACGGGGTGAACTCAAAGGAAGAAAAGTTAATGAGTTGGGTTCCCCAGGGGTCTGTGTTGGGACCCATTCTTTTCAACATATACACTGGGGACATCACAGAGGGTCTACAGGGAAGGTGTGTCTGTTTGTGGATGACATGAAGATATGTAGTAATGGCTGATAAGGCAGGGGGAGGATATGAGGGAGGATTCGGCTAGGCTGAAGGAGTGGTCAGAAAAGTGGCAGCTACAGTTCAACACAAAAAAATGCAGAATTATGCATTCAGGGCACAATAACCCGAAAGCGAAATACTGGCTTGGGGGGACTGGAAGGGACAGAACAGGAAAGAGACCTGGGGATAACCATTTCACACAATCTGAAAGTCCAGAGTCAATGTAACAGAGCAGCAGGAAAGGCACTAAGAATGGTGGCATGCATAGGGAGGGGTTTCACAAGCAGGAGGAGGGAGGTGATCCTGCCGTTCTACAAAGCCATGGTCAGACCACACATGGAATACGGGGTCCAGTTCTTGTGACCTTACCTGCAAAGGGACAAGGGCAGGCTAGAAAGGGTCCAGAGAAGAGCAACCAAAATGGTGTGGGGGCTGCAGGGGAGGTCATATGAAAAGAGATTGGAAGAACTAGACCTGTACACGCTGGAGGAGAGGAGGGATAGGGGGATATAGTTGAGACATTCAAATACTTGAAGGGCATAAATAGGGTGAAGGTAGACGGCATCTTCAAAATGAGTAAGAACAATTCCACTAGGGGGCATACCTACAAACTGGAAGGGGGAAGATTCAGAGGGGACATCAGGGGGAGGTTCTTTACCAAGAGGGTGGCACAGCCATGGAACAGGCTGCCGGAATGGGTGGTGGGGGTGGATACAGTAGACAACTTTGAAAGAGCCTGGGACATGCATATGGGCCTAGCAGGCAGAGGGCAGGCTGGTAGGGGAGGTTGGAGTCTTCCTAGAGGGGGTGATCTATGGGCAGACTGGATGGGACATGGGGTCCTTTTCTGACGACAGATTTCCATGATCCCTTAGTGACCCCATGTTGACACTCCTTTATCAGCTGAAATCTGTCCATATGTCCCAGAACCGTAGGCATTATTTTATTGCCTCCAGTATTTTCCCTCAATCAAGGTTAACCTTGATGACCTTAGTTACCTGGGTAACTCCTACTTCTCTTTTTAAACAAAGGAGTCACATCTGCCTCCCCTGCCCTGGTCCCCACACACCTATCTAGTTTCCAATGACTGCTGGAAGAACATTGCCAAGGTAACAGCTATTACATCTTTTAACACCTCAAGTAGCCTCAGATACACACCACCCACTGCTTGTGATTTGGTCACCTTAAACTTACCTAGTCGTACAGAAGCTCAGATAACAATGATATCTACTGTGCTAACATCCTTTTCTGATCCTTTCAATGTCTGATCCAGATCTGGAAAGACCCCCAACATCTCTGTAGTAAACACTGAGGTGAAACATTAATTTCACTTTTTTGCAACCATGGCAACATCTGATATTGCTCCCATCCTCACAGTAAGTGCTCAGTGATCATACTCTGTACTTCACTGTACTCTTTCCTTTGATATAATTGTAGAATTGTTTTATTATCATTCCTATCGTCTCTCACCATGCTGCTCTCAAGCAGCCTTTTTGCTAGCCTCATGGCCTTTTCACATTTCGTCTGTAGTTATTTATATCTGGTTCTGTTTTCCAAACTGCTTTCTCCGTTAGTTACAGTGTCAGATACTTAGAGGCTAATATAGGCCCTCTTCTATGGCTCCATTTTTGTAACCCCCAACCGGTCTGCCGTTTCCATCTGACAGCAATACCAGGTGGGCTGGGTTCAGGGAGGAATAGGTGACTCGGCACAAAGGCTAGGTTTGGCTACTCTGCACAGGGGCACCCAAGTAACTCCGAACACAGGAAGCAATAACTGTAATGTTCAATACCAGAAGTGGGATTCTAAAGTGTGGCTTTTATTCACATCCAAACAGAATAAACAAAGCGTAGATGGACCCCCACAGGGCTACACTCCTGGTAATATAGATTAAAGGAGACCAGAACACATCCTCATCACTTTAGCCCTCAGGCTCTACAACACACTAGGCACACAGCCCGGACTTGTACGCTGCGTTGGGTTACACAGCCGAACTTGTTCACTCTGCATTTTCCCTGGCTTGGCTCCCTTGCCAGCCACTTAGACACCTTCCATATATCATAGAAACATTTTCTGGTGGCTTCCTAAACCACCTAAGAGCACCTCGGCTCCATCAGGGAAACTTCCTCTTAATCCCACGTCTGGGTACTTTCCTCAGGCACTGGCCAAGTACCTGAGAGAAAGCAACAGATGTCTCAGAGCAAATCCGTAGAGGTGAATTTGGTTACTACTGATGGGGGGTCTCCCACCTCTCGCTCCCACAATTCATACCCAGCCATATCTCTGGACTGTAAACACCTCATCCTTTAACATTTTGTTTTTTTTTGAAATTCAAAATTTTTATTCATTTTACCAAAAGGCAGTTATACAACAATCCAGTTGTTAGCAACTGTCAGGTACAGCAGTACTATACACCTTCTAACTATACATAAATTAACTAACTGAAATCCCCACCCTTCCCCACCAACCCTCCCCCGCCTGTCTTCCCACCCTCTGGAGTGTGCCTGATTATATCCTCTGACGGAGGAGAAGAGACCCTCTTATATTAAAACAGATGATCTATCTACTGGATTAACAAACTCCCATTACAGGTATAATGCATATAGCTTCCCCCATTTCTTGTTAAAACTTGCCATACTATTCCTAAAACCAGCTATCAGATGTTTGGCTCTGAGAAAAAGAGATATATCTTTTAACCATTCACTATAGGAAATAGTAAGCTGGTCCAACCAGTGCTTCAAGACTAGTTTTTTAACAATCATGGCGATTAATGCCATCTGGTATCTACGTTATTTAACCATTATACCCTCATACTGTCCCAGAATACAGACCTCAATTGTGAAAAGGTCCTCTAACCCTAGACAGGGGTCAAGTTTAGATCTGATTTCCCGCCAGAGGGAGGATACCTTCTCACAATACCAAAAAATATGCACCATATTCCCTTCTTCTCTGGCACGCCTGGTACAAGTAGTATCCGGTGCTCTACCCAGCTTAGCCAATCTCATGGGGGCATAATACATGTTATTAAGTATATGATATTGTGTGAGTCTAAGTTGATCTTGAGAGTGATAGATGTACAGATCTTTCCAGATCCGGGCCCAGTCAAGGTTCACCTCTGGAAGTAAGGTCGACCAAATCGGGGAACCAGGAAGAGGGCCAGAGCATATAGACGCCATAAGGAGAGTGTATACTTTAGAAACTGAATGTGGCCCTAAGGCACTTTCCCTGACTTGAGCCATTAAGGGTCTAAACAAGGATGGTCGAGGTGTGACCCCAAATAGGGTACTTATGGTGTGCCTAATTTGGTACACCTTAAAAATCAACCATCTTGAGACGTCAAACTTATCAAGGATGTCGGTTGAAGAAAGGAGGTAGTCTTGAGAGAATAGGTCTTCAACACATGCCTCTTGTAATTGAGGGAGCCAATGAGACAATAAGCATGACCCCCCAATTTTAATGTTAGGGTTTGACATGATTGGCTGACCCATATCTGCTTGAAGGGGTATCTTAAGATGTGAACAGCACTGTGACAGGACTTTTAAGGAAGTGCTGATTACCGAGTCCTGAAGCCCTACTGGTAATGAAGATTTTGTTAAGTAATAAACCGTAGTGAGATTGATGTTGTCAGATCTTAGAATTTCATTTTCGATTTGGAGCCAAATGGTGTATTCCGTGTCCTCTTGGGCAAGCCATCTCCCCAGTTTAGTTAGCTGACTCATCCAATAGTATAAAAGGAAATTGGGGAGACGAAGTCCACCCTGGGCTTTGGGGACACAAAGTTTATAAAAGGCACGGCAGGGATGTCTGCCTAAGCAGATGAAATTTGATATGATAGAGTGTATCTGTTTGAAAAAGGAAATCGGAAGCCATAAATTCAATAAATTTAAGGGGTAGAAAAGCCAGGGGAGAATATTCATCTTAATTATATTTATTCGGGCCTACAAAGAGAGGGGTAAGTTCTGCCATCTTGAAAGATCCTGTTGAATGACCCCAATCAGGTCCTCGAGATTGAGCTTCTGAACTAGAGTGGGGTCCCTAGATAAGTAAATGCCCAAATATTTAAGTGATTGGGTGGACCATTTAATTCCTAAGTGTATGAAATCAGATTTCAGGGTAAAATCATTCAGGGGGAAAATTACGGTTTTGGAAATATTAAGCTTGTAATTGGATAGCTTACCGTACTGACTGACCACCTCTAGGACATGTTCCAGTGAGGTGACCGGGTGAGCCAAATGGAGAAGGATATTGTCCGCATAGACTGAGATTTTGAGAGCTTGCTTATGAATAGGGATGCCCCTGATTAGTGGGGTTTGTTTGATCTGTCGGAGCAGAGGTTCTAAATAGAGGTTAAACAGAAAGGGCGAGAGGGGGGCAACCCTGTCTGGTGCCCATATATAAGGGAAACCGGGTGGAAAAAATCCCGTTACAGTAAATCTTGGCTGATGGGGAAGCATAAAGGGACTGTATCATTACAATAAACTGAGAAGGAAAACCCATTTTCCACAAAGTCAGCCATACGAATTCCCAGTGCACCCTATCAAAAGCCTTTTCGGCATCTAGAGAGATTAACGCCATGGGGACTGGGATGACTGGGCTACCTGAAAAATATGCATGAGTGTCCTAATGTGGTCGGCGGGAGAACGGCCCGCTACGAACCCCCACCTGTTCCGGACTTAGGAGTCTGGTCCAGTGTGCTTTCATTCAGAGCGAGAGGACCTTTGCCAGAATTTTAATATCATAGTTTAGGAGAGAGATTGGCCTATAGCTAGCTGGATCCAAGTGTGTCTTATCTGGTTTGAGTAAAAGAATAATTGTGGCAGCCATGAGGGTTGGGTCTAACTTATCTAATGTAAACATGTAATTGTATAATTTAAGCAGAAAGGGGGCTAGTTCCTTAGCAAATATTTTATAAAAGTTTGAAGGGAAACCATCCGGACCGGTGCTTTATCCAATGTAAGACCTTTGATGGCTTCTTCTATTTCAGAAGTGGATATCGGAGCTGCTAGGAAGGCTTGGCTGGGGTCATCCAACGTTGGAAGATTAAGGGACCCTAAGTAGGCTTCTATATCTTGAGGATTTGTGTTGGGAAGGCAATGCCCATATAGTAACCTATAAAATTGTTCGAAAATTTGTACAATCTCCCGAGGTTCCATTTTAATAGAACCATCCGCGGCCCTAATTGAGGGGATTAGTCGTGGACTCTCAAGCTGGCGAGGAGTGGGAGGCAAGCAACACCCGGCTTTTTCGCCTTGATCGGCGTATCTAGCTTTGGTTTTGACCAGAGCATATTCAGCTTTATCCCTTATTAGTTCCGCATATTCATTACGCAATGCTAATAGCTCTTCTAGGGTGCCCATGGAGGTGGTGGAGGATAGGGAATTTTCTTTTTCCTTGATCTGGGTAAGTAAAGATAAAGCCTTGGACTCTCATGTCTTTTTCCTTCTAGAAGCCATTTTAATAAATTCTCCCCAAAGGTAGCACTTCAAGGAGCACCAGAGGAGGTCCCATCTCGAGACCGATCCCTCATTATTAACCATGAATGTAGTAATGAGCTCCCTAATATGAGAGACCAACGCCTCGTCCTTCAGCAGCTGAGTGTTCAGCCTCCAGATGGTATCCCTCCTAATGCAAGAGTCCAATGAAATGTCAATCCAGACAGTTGCATGGTCAGATATTACTATGGGTTCCCTACCGTCCGGTGAAGACCAGGCATGAGGGAGCAACTAATTAGGAAGTAGTCTAATCTTGACCAGGTCTGGTGGATGCTTGAACAAAACGTGTAAGACTGACTCGTGGGGTTTAAGATACGCCAAGGGTTGCCTAGCCCTAGCAAAGTTATTAGGTCCTTTAAAGCATTCTGGGAAGGTGAAAGAGGCTTCAGCGGTCTATATGTCCTGTCTAAATCTTGGGACGGGAGAATATTCCAATCCCCACCCAAGATCAAAGGGGCAGGAAGGAGCATGGCTATTTTATTAGCCAGGTCCATCAAAAAAATCGGGATCCCCCCCCCACCAGGCCATATATCGAACCCAGGACCACTGTGCTGTTATTTAAAGTACGTTTAAGTAGTACATATTTCCCAAGAGGATCAGTAATTATGTTTCCTGCCTGAAATGGAATGTGTCTTTTGATAAGAGTAGCCACCCCACGGCTTGCAGACGAATTTCCTGCTGCAAAAACCTGGGAAATACCTTGTCTACGTAAGCATAGTGACTCCGTGGCAACCAGATGGGTTTCTTGGAGCAGGATAATGTCTGCATTTAACAGTGAACAGTGCTTAAGCACCTGTATCCTTTTCAGGACGTCCCCTACTCCTCTGACATTCCGAGTAATTATTTTTGTGAAGTTATTAACCATTTTCACAACACACTGCAGGTAACAACCTCGAAAAGATCCCGATGGTCCATATCAACCCCATAAGGCACACTCCAGACCCCCCCACCCCATGACTTTAATCAAGATAACCCAACTAAATTTTGCCCGTAGATTTATCGTGTCCTGTGGCAGACGTGCCCTGAGCCTTTCAGCCCTGCTAAAACGTGGAAAATTCAGAAAGCATAACCAGATTCTTAATACCCCAGGTACCCCCACCCCTTACCCTTAATAACCCCCCAAAACTATGTACAAAGGGCCTAACACCCCCAACCAGATAAACTGCAGTCCGAAAGACTTTCGGTGTGATAGGCCAAAACCCCATCGCGTTTACTTCCACTATCCCAGTAGTAACAAACAAAAAGTAAATTGTTCCCCTTTGTAGTACACAAAAGGCTATAGCTGGACTCTGAACTAAGGGGCCTATAAGCTGAATGACACTAACAGTGAAACTGAACCAAATGCCATATACTCCCCAAAACAGTACGCTGTGCAGCACTCCCAAGACACCTCAGAAGGAGCCCCCCCCCCTTATGATGTGGCCCTACCAAGGCTGAGAGTCTTATTTTGAAACGGGAGAATCAGCCGGTGAAGCGATAAGTTGTAAACACCCACCGTCTGCTATATCAGAAAATGTGCTTCTCCTAAAACCCCTTTTATACCTCCGGTAGAATTGGGCATAACCGGGTTCCCCCTTCTAGGCCTAGCTGATGCACTTAGCTGCAAATATCACCTAGCTGAGTCCATAACTCTGGTCATCCTCCTCTAAGACGCAAGGCTAGGCAAGGGTCATCACGAGGATTTAACACCCCACCATCACTCAGGCAAACCATTAAAACCCATTCCAGGCCAGCAAGGTGAATAATAAAAGAGATCTGACCTGAGTCCCTGGGTGGCTGTCTGCTCGGTGGATAGGGGAAAGGTTAGGGGGATACCCCCACTCGCATGACATATACTGTCCCCCTGGTAAACTGCCTCCCTCCAAAAGGGTTCCTATGCAACCAAGAGTAGTACTGAAGTTCCCCCAGGTGTATCCTTACCCCGCCCCCCTGCCAGCACAGATATCCACCAAATACCCCCAGGCCGTCCCTGCTCAACTCAGAACCATCCAGCCCACATGTAAGTAAAAAATTAAGTCCTTTATCCGTAGTTATAAAAGCACAACAGTCAGTTATGAGGAGGCTCATCCTTCTTTAAACAGGCTGGGTAACTTCAGGGAAAGGTCTGCAGCTGCCTGTTCAGGTGTGTCGAATGTGAGCCAGGAGCCCTGAACTGAAACGCGGAGTTTGGCTGGGTACAGCATTCGGAATGGGATGCCAGCCACTATTAATTTCTTGATGGTAGCGTGGAAGGTGGCTCTCTTCTGCTGGGTCTCCAGAGGTAGATCTTGTGTGATTCTTAGGGTGGCATTTTCCCACATTATTTTCTGAAGCTCTTTAACCTTACTAATTATATGTTGCTTCTCCACAAAACTCAGGAACCTCACGATGACTGGCCTTGGGGGAGCACCTGGAGGGGGTCGTGGTCTGAGAGAGTGGTGCGCCCACTCGATTTGGTAGTTGGTACTGAGTGGGGAGGGCCCCACGACTTTCTGGAAGAACTTCTGCAAGAAGGCCACGGTGTTGGCACCCTCCTCATCCTCCGGTAGCCCTAGGATCAGTATGTTTTTCCATCTGCTCCTGCCCTCTAAATCCTTGGTTTTAAGCTGAAGCTTCTGTTCTGTTAGGCGCAGCCGCACAATTACAGGCTCTGTCTTCTCCCTCCACATCTCTGTCAAGACTGTGTGGGCCTCTACATCGCCCACCCTCCTTGTAAGGCCATTGAAATTGTTACGGAGGGACTTCGGCTCCAAGGCAATGTCAACCAATGTTTCCTTAAATGGCAAGATTTCTTGCATGAAACGGTCTTCTGTTAGCGGGATCGCAGCTGGGGCTGGGGATGCTGCCTTACCAGCAGTAGCTCCTTGGGCCCTTTACTTCTTAGACAGCTTCTCTGGTGAAGTTGGAGGAGTGTGCTTGGGGAGGGCCTGCTTAATTGCAGCCTCCATCGCAGAGAATGAGCCGATCACTAAATCAGTGTCAGTGGCTCAGTAGGTAGCACACTCGCCTCTGAGGCCGGGAGATCAGAGGGCTGTGGGTTCAGTTCCCACATCTGGCACTGTAATGCAGCATGAGAGGGGTGCTGCATTTCTGAGGTGCCGTCTTTCGGATGAGACGTTAAACCGAGGTCCCATCTGCCTGGATTGGTGGTAGTTCAGGTGGATGTTAAAGATCCCATGGCACTTATCGAAAAGAGTAGGGGAATTTCCCCGGTGTCCTGGCCAAATTTCCCTCATTCACTAAAAAAAAAAAAATACTACCAACAGCTTAATCTGGTTCAAGGTCAGTTGGCATTCATCTGTATCCCCCTCCCCCGGGTCGTGCCTGAAAATAGGCAGGATTTGTCTAGTGCACTTACCCGGTCAACAAAAGCTAAATAAAAATAAAATAAAAAATAAATTTATACGGCGCTAGCCTGGGGCTATGTCTCCCAAATGAACTGTGAGAGGTCTGGATCAAAGCCTTTTGGGCTGTTAAACTAAAATATTAATTAAATGAGAGGTGAGGTGGCGGAGCTCCACTCTAGTGCTGCTATTGGGGACTCTGCATCACGTGATCTCCCTTTAACACTTTGCGGTGTAGATTCTTGCTAAATGTATTTCACATTCTATCTACTTGTCTTGCTTCCCATTTGTGCTGGACTTGAACATACTTAAAATAAGTGGCATTGTCCATTACTCTAGACCCCCCACAGAATTAAGCAGTCCAATCCCCACATTCATTCTTTCCATTTGTGCTGGACTTGAACATACTTATTAGTGGCTTTGTCCATTACTCTAGATCCCCCATGGAGTTAAGCAGTCCATTCCCCACATCTTCCAACTGTACTTGGCTGTCTTTTCCTGACCCCACAGTAACAGTCCCTTTAGTTTCCTTCTGTTTCAGGTGAAAACACTTGGCCCTTTTTCAGAGCAAACTCACTGTTTGGTTGCAGGTGCCCCACAGGCGTTTCCTCATCAAGGAATCTTCCTCTCAGAGCTTCTGGTGCCTCAGCACAACTCAAACAGGCAGCTTCTTTCCCTTAGCCGGACCCAGGGGGGTTGCCCCTGGAAAACAGGCAGACACCTTCCCCCCATCCCCTCAGGGATGGGGCTCTGAACCACTGGAAGCGGTCTCCACCACTTCAATTACCAGTTCCTGTGTTCCTCTTCAGGTGGAAACACACACCTACTATAAAAGTAGCTCTGAAACAGAACTTAAAGCTCTGAGAGCCTGCACACACTCTGCTGCACTACAGTCTCTCACTCAGACTGCACACAGACTGGCTTCAAATTCCCCAACATTCTACTCTAACCTCCAACTGCAACATTCCAGTGTGGCTTACGCAGCTGCAACAGTTCTAAAATGATGTCATCCCTCAGTCTCAGCTGAGACTGAGAACAGAGTGAGACAGTGTGAAATCCATTTAACTGGAGTTTCACAAGCTGCCTTCCCTGCCTACCACTAGGTCTTACTGGGATTCTAGTAACCCTGGGTAACAGGGGGGTTACACTCACCCTGGGCCAGAAAAATGACTGTCCTCAATCATTATTCACCGAGCTTAGGCCATCTCACCCCATGTGTTGACTACGGGAGGTAGCACTACCTTCTCCCCTACCATGTGCTAGCACAGGCAGGCAACACTAAGGGCCTAGAGGCCTTTGGCTGACATCTCAGCCTCTACTCTGCCCGCTAACTATGGGTACCTACTGGCTCTGGTGGAACTGTCCAGAGCATAGCCCTAATAGATCAGCACTGCGGCCCCTACGGCTGTTCAGGACCACAGCCTGTCTATCCCCCCTAGCCCTCTAGGGAAAACCTGTCTGCCTCTAACTCAAATTTCCCAAAACAAAAACAAACAGGGGAGCTCCCCGACCCTGGACACCATGCAACCATACACCAGGAGCTAATACCATACCTATGCAATGCTCCCACACTCACAACCATACCTGTGGAAGGAAAAAGTTACACACAGTAACAACAACAACAGTACTTTAAACACTACACTCTAAAGTACTAGTGAGGACTCAATGAGTCCCTCCTCCTCTTCTTGTCTTCTTCTATCTTCTTCAGGAACACCTGCAAGAAAAAAGAAAGACAACACACACTCCTAATCTGCATACACAGTCTATCTAAACCCCTACCATCAAAACACTGGAGAATCCAAAAAGGATATTTTTTTAGAAAAGTAGAAAAAACAGTATAAACATTAGAAAACAGTAGAAAACAATGACATTATTTACAATACACCATATTTGAGGGATGGAGTGCCCTAAAAGTCCCATCTAGTGACCACAGTGCCCGAAGGCAAGTCCATAAAAGAGTCTCTCCTGGGCCGGAGCCTGGTGAAGCACAGTTCTAGCAGGTCAAAGTCCTGAAGGGGAGAGTCTTTGAGGACAGTTCAAACATCTGGAGTCTGCTAGTGTAGGATGTGTACTGCAATGTCATAAAAATAGAAAAGTCTGGAATTACCAGTCCCTTGTAGAACGAAAAATGGCACCAAACCTGGTCCTCAGCCGAAGACTCTCCCTGGCAGCATTCTTCCGATACAGCTGGGCGGACATCTTCCGGGAATGACAGGAGGACATATCTGGAAACTGCTGGGATGATGTCATCTCTGGAGATGGAACCTTGGAACAGGAACAAAAAGGAAAACAGCTGGTCTGAAGTCATCCGATTACCAGGCGATGAATCAGGATACAGCTGGGTTGGTGTCCTCTCTGGATCTGAAGTCATCTGGTGAGCCAGTCAATGGATTCTGAAAGGCCAGTACACTGTAGAACTGATGAATGTGGGGCACCTGAGTCCTGGACGTCCATACTGGCGGAACAACATAGGTACCGCAATGGCTGGAGTGGCAGCACTGGCTACCACTGCTCTGCTTTCCATTTGGTAGGCATGGGCACATTAGCAGAAAGGTCTTTGCATTGTGGCCAATAACACAACGGGTCAGGTGCCTGAATTATTAACCCATCTGGGTGCTCATAATTCACACTGTGAAAGGTTTCACTTATCCCTCTCCATCCACTATTCGAACAGTGTCCATTAACAGTGTCCTGCCTCTTTTCCACTGGCTGTATTTTTCATGAAACATTCTGTGCTTGACATGCTTGTTTGCCCCAGGATGCACACATTTCATTGCTTCTGCCCAAATCCAGGACTTCCTGCTTTGTTCAATCTCCTCCCAGACTCTCCGAGGAAAGGTAGGAAAGGACATCCCGTAGATTTAATTCGCCTTCCTATGAACCAGTCTTTCCTCTTTACTAGCTTTGGTCAACCTGAGACCTATAGCCTGGCTTGAGGGTGGCCAGTCCTGGTTCTGCCAGCTACGCATTCTCAAAGACACAAAAAATAGATCCCTGGCTTCTTCTTGCACAGCCAGGGCAGTGGAATCACCACTCTCTTCCAGGCATTCCTCTGAGGCAAGAGCTTGAGGCTGTGTACCAGTTCCTTTTTCACAAGGCCACATAGGTTTCCCCTCTTCTTCTTCCTCACTGAGAATCTGTGCCCAGGAGTGAGCAGTTGTCCTCACTCCTGAGACTATCCACTCTTTGCTGGGCGTGGAGGTTGAAACCTCCCATTCAAAGGCCTCCCTCATCTCGTCTTCACCTATGAGACTTGGTCTAGGCCTCTCTCTCCATGGGTTTACTGATGCTCTTCCTGATATGTCTCTCTGTGACTCAGAATCCGAAACATCAGCACATTGTTCTGTCTGTAAATCTGCACCCTCTAGCTTTGTGCCACACTCCCCTGAGGGGCCTTCTCCAACAGGCTCTGTCTGGTGCTGTGTGCTGCCAACGGCAGATTCTTGAACTTTTGTCCGTGTGGGAGCCAAACGAATCTTGGGCACTTTAAATAAACCATATTTCTCTAAGCACCCAGAACAGTGAGATACCATGAAGATGTCCCTTCCAGCATTTAAGCACATTAAATATACTTGCACTGGATATCCAGGAATTGCCACATGAGGAGGCAATCGTCCTCCATAGTAACATCTCCCAATGTCCCTTAACTTGTTTACTTCTACTGCTACCACAGCCTGGGCATGATCCGGGTAGCGGGCTGGTCCTGAGGCCATGACTGCAGAGAAAAAACAAACAATGCTCACTGTTATTTCAAGTCCCACATCACTGAAAACTTTTCTCTCTCTTTCAAAATGGCTCCTCTGCTGCTGTGTTTACATTACTACCCCACCCTGTAATGGCGGCGGTAGCACTCCTACGCATCAGCATTCTGTAATTGGGTCAAGCCACTGCGCATCCGATTTACACACTCTACTGATAACTTTGCTCAAACTGCACAAACTTAAACTGTTCTTTTTCCTAGCACATTTATATGATTTACCACTGACTTTTCCTTGCTGAAGACATTGCTCTAACATACAGTCCCCTTTAAAGTCTCAGTATTTCAAGCACAGGATTGCCTGTAATTCTTGCTGCATATCTGATACAACTCATAGTCTTTCTCATGGCTTTGAAGCTTATACTGACGCTGAACCTATAATTATGCTCATAGTCGATGGCTTAAAATGCTTGCTTTTGCTGGAAAAACTTAACACAGTCATTGTTTGCAAAGCAACTACATTGCTACACACAGATTCAGCTGGCTTTTGGCAAAATCACTTAGTTTGAGCAATTATTTCTGTTGGTACTCACTGTTATCAGTAGCTGTTTGCTGCGATGGCAAACAGCCTGCAGCCAGTCTTGGAGGCCTCTGGAAAGAAGCGGTCTGGCAGTCCTGCTGATTGTCCCTCTGAACACCACACTCACAGTCCAGTTGATTGAGATGCGGGTTGAGCCCGAATTCAGACAGAAAAGTCAGTTTTTTACACATTTTTACAGCGCATTCAGTCACCGCGATGCTTCTCCTGATAAGCCAGTACGCACACTCCACTTACTCTCCCTCTCAAATGCTAGACAGTCGCTCTAGAGCTGGCTTGGGGGCAGGACTGATTGCAGTCTCACCAATCACTCGACGCCATGCAAATGAGCCTCTTTCCTCTCGAGTGCTCTTCTCCTCACGGCAATTGTCGAGCAGGCAAATTTAAACTCAATACCACACTTTTTTCTTCTCTCAACTGACTCCACGGCAGGAACCCATTTCAACCATTTTTCATGGCCATTAAGCACAACAAGTCTCTCAGTTCACAAGAAAGCATTTCCAACGTCTAGGGCACAATTTTCCTTTTGATACCCACAGTTTTCCACACTTTTCTTTGTCACAAACAGTTGAAAAAGCTGGCAAACGCTGTACATTTTGATGCAAAACAAGGGCATACACTCTCAGGCTCTACTGCTCCTTGGTAAACAGTTGGCATTTTAACAGCAGCACATGGATAACAGCACACAACGGCACATTAGTTAAACGTCGTTTCAGCTTTTTTGGCTACCTACTGCCAGATAACCAAAACGCTAACCATTGCCTGAGCGAACTTTCTTACATTCCTTCCTAAATTCCAAACCCAAATCCTCAGCAGTGCCTCCATTTTTGTAACCCCTACCCGTTCTGCCGTTTCCTTCTGACAGCAATACCAGGTGAGCTGGGTTCGGGGAGGAATAGGTCACTCGGCACAAAGGCTAGGTTTGGCTACTCTTCACAGGGGCACCCAAGTAACTCCGAACACAGGAAGCAATAACTGTAATGTTCAATACTAGAAGTGGGATTCTAAAGTGTGGCTTTTATTCACATCCAAACAGAATAAACAAAGCGTAGATGGACCCCCACGGGGCTACACTCCTGGTAATGCAGATTAAAGGAGACCAGAACACATCCTCATCACTTTAGCCCTCAGGCTCTACAACACACTAGGCACACAGCCCGGACTTGTACGCTGCTTTGGGTTACACAGCCCGGAGTTGTACACTGTTCTGGGTTTTCTCTGGCTCAGCTCCCTTGCCAGCCACTTGGACAACTTCCATATATCATGGAAACATTTTCTGATGGCTCCCTAAACCACCTAAGAGCACCTCGGCTCCATCAGGGAAACTTCCTCTTAATCCCACATCTGGGTACTTTCATCAGGCACTGGCCAAGTAACTGAGAGAAAGCAACCAGTGTCTCAGAGCAAATCCATAGAGGTGAATTTGGTTACTACTGATTGGGGGGGTCTCCCACCTCTCGCTACCACAATTCATACCCGGCCATTTCTCTGGACTGTAAACACCTCATCCTTTAACACTTTGCTGTGTAGATTCTTGCTAAATGTATTTCACATTCCATCTACTTGTCTTGCTTCCCATTTGTGCTGGACTTGAACATACTTAAAATAAGTGGCATTGTCCATTACTCTAGACCCCCCACAGAATTAAGCAGTCCAATCCCCACATTCATTCTTTCCATTTGTGCTGGACTTGAACATACTTATTAGTGGCTTTGTCCATTACTCTAGACCCCCCACGGAGTTAAGCAGTCCAATCCCCACATCTTCCAACTGTACTTGGCTGTCTTTTCCTGACCCCACAGTAACAGTCCCTTTAGTTTCCTTCTGTTTCAGGTGAAAACACTTGGCCCTTTTTCAGAGCAAACTCACCTTTTGGTTGCAGGTGCCCCACAGGCATTTCCTCATCAAGGAATCTTCCTCTCAGAGCTTCTGGTGCCTCAGCACAACTCAAACAGGCAGCTTATTTCCCTTAGCCAGACCCAGGGGGGTTGCCCCTGGAAAACAGGCAGACACCTTCCCCCCATCCCCTCAGGGATGGGGCTCTGAACCACTGGAAGCAGTCTCCACCACTTCAATTACCAGTTCCTGTGTTCCTCTTCAGGTGGAAACACACACCTACTACAAAAGCAGCTCTGAAACAGAGCTTAAAGCTCTGAGAGCCTGCACACACTCTGCTGCACTATAGTCTCTCACTCAGACTGCACACAGACTGGCTTCAAATTCCCCAGTGTTCTACTCTAACCTCCAACTGCAACATCCCAGCATGGCTTATGCAGCTGTGACAGTTCTAAAATGATGTCATCCCTCAGTCTCAGCTGAGACTGAGAACAGAGTGAGACAGTGTGAAATCCATTTAACTGGAGTTTCACAAGCTGCCTTCTCTGCCTACCACTAGGTCTTACTGGGATTCTAGTAACCCCGGGTAACAGCGGGCTTACACAGTGTTAGATACTTGGAAGCTAATATAGGCCCTCTTCTATGGCAAAATGGAAAGGTGCTTACCAATAATTCAGACTTTGCTGTTTATATGTTTTATTTCCTTTTGCTTTTACTGTCTGTAATGTATTTTGTTTTTATCGTTAAACGCTTTACTCCTTCTGGGAGAGGGGCTACATGAATAAAATGGATTCTGCTGGAATGACTTGTGATTTTCTCAAGCATATCCTTCAGGAGACACATGTTGTGGTCTTAACTATGGAGACACAAGGACCCCATGTGAACCAGAACATTTGGGTAGCCACATTGACATACAGTATTAGCTGGACATACATCCCAGTAAATCCCTAGAGGTATACTCCCCTGACAGCGACACCAACACAGCGACCTATATTGTTGTTGACAAAATCGCAGTTCATTGACAAGTCGCTGTGTTGGTGTGCCTGAGACAGGGGCACATTGTCTCCTGGTCCTGCACCCCTCCCCGAATCAACTCCGGCTCAGAGTTGATTATAATTAGTACCGGGGGGGGGGGTGCAGATGATAGAAAAATGGACCAGGAGACAATCAGGATTTATGTGAACCGCTACTTGCAGTCGACATAAATCCTGTCACTGTGATGCCGGTCAATGAACATGTTGTCGAACCGGCATCGTACAGCCATCTCTAGATATATATGGATATATAACAAGAAATACCACTGAAATGAAATGAGATTTCCCGAGGAATATCTAAATACACTGTACCAGAGTATACTGGGACTTTTTCCTGGCTACCACTGTATGATGACGTTGTACATGTGAGTAAGTTTTCATTTTATTTCATTTCTATTAAAGGTTAAATCATTGAGTAAAAACTCATTGAAAATGGTGACCCATGTTATCTAGTCGAACAGTAACACTACACTTAGTTCCACATACACACACATAATAATACAATATTAAAAGAAACAGTACATATGTATAATTTACATTTCCATTCATACTTCAATCCAGTTTTAGCAGTACAACAGTCTTTAAGTATACTTGCAGGTTTTTCCAGAAACCACTGTTTTATGACATCAACAGATGGAAATGTTGTTTTCAACAATCAAAATTCAGTAGGCAACCTGTTCCAATATGAGGGAACTAAATGACTAAAAGAATAGTCTTGTCTTTGGGACAATAAGCTCATAATAGGCTGAGTTTCTAAGAGTAGTATTTACTTTCCTAACCTGCAGCTGTAGCTTTTCTGACAATTAAGTGGGGATCCTACCTAAAACGGTTTTGTGTGCTAATACATATTTGTGTAACTGGCATCTCTCTGACAAGGAGATTCAACCTAAGCTATTATACTTTTGGCAGTGATGTGTACCCTTGGGACATTGCAGAATCATCCTAGCTAGTCTATTATATAAGACATCCAGTTTTTGTACTGTGTATTGTCTAATGATTTATTGTTGTTAGAATAATCATATAGGAGGTTGCCATAGTCTAATAATGGAAAAATCTGAGATTCTACAATCTTTTAGTCACAATGCCACCCAAGCAATTTTTATTCCTATATAGTATCCCCACTCTTTTTCCAACTACTTTAATAAGGTTATCCATGTGCACATTGTCCGAGCCCATGGGATCGATCCAGTAGCCCAGGTATTTACAAGAGTTTACAGATTCCAGCCTTTGTTCCCCTGTATCCACAATTGTTAGATCTGGGCAATCCTATAACTTGTGTTTTGTGTCCCAAACGATGCATTTTGTTTTACCTATGTTTATTTTAAGCTTAGATTTTAGAAAGAGATTTTGTAAACCAATACAGCTTGCCTGCAAACTACTTTGTACTTTTGTTATAGCTGTGGTTGAGGTGTATATTATTGAGTCATCAGCATACAAATGATATGCGGAACCCAATACACTATCACCAAAGTCATTAAGATATATCAAAAACAAGAAGGGGCCCAAGTACTGAGCCCTGGGGAACCCCTCAGACTACTGGCAATGGTGTGGAAACCTCTTCATTCACCTTGGTTGTTCGAAAATGTCCACTCAAGTAAGACCCAACCATTTTAGTGCTCCCAGTGACACCCCCAAATTTGCCAGTCTTTGCTGAAGTATTTGGTGGTCAGCCATGTCAAAGGCCTTGGAGAGGTCAACAAAGATGGCCCAGTCCATAGCTTCGTTGACCTCATCCAAGACACTCGACACGGAGACCACTGTGCCATGGAACCTATGAAATCCCAACTGGTATTTATCATACAAATGATTCCTATTCATATTATCAGACAGTTGCTTAACTACAAGTCTTTCAAACACTTTCAGTAGTGTACCTGCAATAATAAGGATATCGGTCTGTAATTGGTCAGCTGTCCAGGGCTATCCCCCTCAAAAATGAGAATAACCCTGGCTAGCTTCCAATCACCAGGCATGATCCCTTCTGTCAAAGACCAGTTAAATAAATAAGTAAGCGGAGCAGCTATCTGCAAAGCTGAACATTTTAAGAGAGATGAAGTCAGTCCATCTGGGCCACAGCTCTTGTTTGTTTTTAAAGATAAAAGGATGTCAAGAACTTTATAGTTCTCAATTTTGTTGAAGTTAAAATCTGGATGGTCTACTATTTTTACCCACACCCCTATCCCTCCACTGCCACAATCAGGACTGTCAAAGAAATGACCAGAATTCACAAAGTATTCATTGAATAAGTCAGCTAATGGTTCATGCCCACTATCTCCTGGTATTTTAATATTAGTTAAACAACGTGGTTTTTTTTGGCCATTCAGTTCTTTTATTATACATCAAAATTTTGTTGGATCTCCAGATGTTTCCTCTTATTTTTGTCTATAAAATTATCTTTTTTCTTCTCCAACTGCCATAACATAAGAATTCCTTACTTTTCTATAGTAATCCCAATCTTGATTCTGCTGAGATTTACAGGAACGTTTCCACACTTGCTTTTTTATTATTTCACTAACTCACAGGAGAACCAAGGGGCTGCATTTTGCTTTACCTTCTTTATTTTGATAGGCAAATGCTCGTTATATACTTGCATTAGTTGTGACGTGAAATAACTCCAAGCCAAGTCTATATCTCATATTAGTTTTAACCATTCCCCGTTTATATTCTCCAGGTCCTTTGAGAACATCAAATAATTGAAGTTCTTGAAAGATCAATATGAAATTAATTTAGATTCATTTCCTACTGTACTTTTGCCTCTTATATGATAAATAGTATTATGGTCACTGTTCATAGCCTCCAACAGGCCTGCAGCAGAGTAATTATATGGGGCATTAGTCAAAGCCAAGTCAAGCAATGTAGAAACAGAAGGCTTCTTATTGTTTGCATGTGTGGGATCTTTTATCGTTTGTTCTAAACCTAAATTTATTGTTACATTTTTTATCACATTAGTATCTCCTGAAGTAATCCAGTTTTCATTATAGTCCCCTATCAAGAGTAACTCATGAGTCTCTGAGTAAGGAAGTAGTATATCTATTAGTTGTAACATTTTACTTTTTAAATTTCTTGGGGTGTTGTTAGTGATGTTTGCATGTTTTGTACTGTTGTATTGTGTGATTTATTTGGAAACTAATAAAGCAAATTAAATTAAAAAAAATAAATTTCTTGGGGTGTGTCATCTGTATTTGTCTATCTTTCTACCTATGTCTATAAAACGTGGCACGAGCCCAACCACCAGCTTTCATTTCCCAGAGGAGATGTCATGAACAAAACCAGAAAGGATACCCGAGCGATGCAAGTTAAAATATATAAAAGGCATCAGATGGCCTAAAACACTAATTCCCTGTACAAAGGGGTGGAAAGAGTTTCCTCACAGTGCAACCAAACCTAAGTGGTAAAGAAGATGCTATGCAAATCCTTGTCCTATTGGAACAAAATGAAATTAGTCTGTGGAATGGGGTTTATCATGGCTCTATGGAGGAAACCGTTCAAAAGATCAATACTTAGTGGAAAATAGCTTTCCCCATCATCAAAAAGGTTATCTCTGCCTAGAACCTCGCTCTTTGGTCAAACACAGAGCGGTGATCAGACATGAAATAACTTACAAGGACAGCACCCAGTGAAGTACTACCTGCCAGCCCAAAGCCTGCTTGCCTCCAGGATTAAAAATTACCATGTGCAGTGCTTGGTAAATGTCTGAGCACTGTTCCACATGGTGCCTCTACATATTCCTAAAACAGGGGCTGCTTTCACAGAAGCCATGGAGGAAGCCACTGCCCTAGTAAAATAACCCTCTAACTGAGCCCTCCAGTTCCTTCCCTGCCAAAGCATAGCCATGTTGAAGGAAACGGCATCCAGTTCAGCTGGTACTGCATGACACCAAGTTTACTCAGGGAATTCAGATCACTGGCAGTGACCAGCTGGGTAGATTTTCAAGAATCATTTGTTCTATTATTAGAGAAAACTGAAGACCCTTCTGAGCTCTCCTTGATTGTCATTTTTCCCCATAATCTGTTTTATACTCCATGGCTATAGTGGGGCTTGGCTCCCATCATCCCTGGCTCCACTACTCCCCCACTGTCCATCATCTTCTTCCCTGGGCTTACTTGTTTGGCCGGTATCCCAATGGATCCACCCTCTTCATGGCTGGAATATTTTTTTACCTCTGGAAGATGCGTGTCCCACAAAAGATGTTATACAATCTACATAGCTAATTGCTAGACTCTCATCACTTCTGTGCACAGAAGATGGGTGTGTGTGTGTGCGTGTGTGTGTGTGTGTGTGTGCCCCTTGCTTTTTCAGGTAAAGCATCAGGCACTGGTTTTCAATCTGGAGAAAAAACATATGTGCACTCAAAGCTGGTAAAGTCAGTAGAAACTCCCAGTACAATACAATAGTTTATAAGAAGGAATGAATAAGTAAGCTGTGCAAACAGGCACTAATGTAAAGGGGTCCTCTACCCACTGTGCTGCTTAGGGTACCCTTTTTAAGCTTTTCAATCTCAGGGGGCCCCCACATGTGCAAAGAGAGAGGGAACTGGTTTGGAATGGACTGAGACACTGTGGTGGCCACAGATTTTGTTACATCAATGGTGGCAAAGGAACTGGAAGCAGTGGCCCTGGAGTCTTCCTTATCCACTAGTCCATAAGTGCCACCCTGAGCACAAACTGCTCCCCATGGAGTTCTCCCTGAGGAAGAAGAAACAGACAGAATGGAACTAGCTGTAGAGGCCAGTGTTGAAGCAAACATGATTTTGCTTTTATTTTGTTATCTGGGTGGTGGCTGTAGTAGTAGTAGTAGTAGTAGTAATTTATTTCTAGCAGCGCGTTTCCCTGGAGTCCTTGGGCACCTTACGAAAAAGTGCAGAAGTGGGACATGATACATAAATAAATGCAACATGTTATAATTCAGGCAAAAAGAACAATTAGAAATTTTCAGCTGGGATAACAACAACTCACACAGGCTTTAACTACTTCCCAAATGCCTGGGAAGTGCAGTGGTTCCAGAAAGACTTTCTTCAGGCATGACCATAGTCAAGAGCATTAGTGTGCATGTCAGTCCTCCTTTTCTGACATGCTGTGTGGGTTTGGCACAGTGGAGTTGAAGAAGATGTGACTGGCTATGGTGACAATGGTACCATTTTGATGGCTTCTTCAGCAATAAACACCAGCTCATTGTTACTCACCTCCAACTCCAGCAGTCTCTTCCTAAAAGGGGGGCCTGGACCTGCTTCAGTTCCAGTCAAGCTTACATCACTTAAGGACCCATGATGACCCCCAAAAGAGAGCATCATTCATCTGCACTTGATTTTGCTGCTTCTTTTTCTTAGGGGTGTGTGAGTACAGTGCCCCAGATGGAGGGAACTCCATGGTCGACACTGGGGAAAACCAGGCCAGCCGCCTGGTGCAGTATCAGGGCTTTTGGTATTGAAGTCAGCAACCCAAGTTTGTAGCCTGTGGTCAGGTGTGCTGGAGGGCCAGTATGATGGAAATGGATCATCCCATAGGACACCCTCTTCCATAGGGAGTGTTGGCAGTATCTTCTGCTGCTCTGCTGCTAACTGGGTGAACACACGTGGCAATAAGTGTGGTAGAAGGCTTGGGAGAGGAGGGCACACTGATGCTAGTAGTAATAGTAGTAGTAGGGTATTTATTTATAGGGTGTCCTTCCTGAGGACTCAGGGTGCCTTATAGAACAGGCAACATAAGAAAATCTGTCTGAAGTACCAGCATCTCATGCGCCTTGAGTGTGCTCTTGGGAGGGTGTGTAGGGGACATTGGAAAACAGGAAAACAAGGTCTCCCAACAGACAGATAAAACCACGTTGGTTGGCCATGGTCATTACTGTTCCCTGCTCTGCTCCTGCCCTATCCGCTGGCTCCTATGTACCCCATTGTAGCTGGCCGGGTAAGGTGGAGAACACACCTCCCAAGGTGCTACAAGGCAGGGTCCTGACCCACAGGGAAATATGTGAAGGTACCAGGGCTGTTGGAGAAGTAGCCCAGTGATGTCAGGAGATGGATTCCATGGCCAGGTAGCAGGCCATCGGCATCGATTGAAGGCGGGCCCACTAGGTGAGGCTGATGAAGAAAAAATATGTTCTTAAAAAACAAAACAATAAAAATAACTAAATATGACTATTGTTGCCCAGCACTGTTCAGAAGGGAATGGCTAAGGACAATAAAAATGTATTGGGGTCCTACAAAAGTTTTACAAGCAGTTCAGAAACCGGTCTCTCTGGAGTGTTGGACCAAGCAGTAGCAGTCTTCCAGGAAAGAAATGACATTCTGAAGCACATCTCATTCAGCGATTACTGTGCCATTTTCTGCCTATGGTCAGCCAAACCCCCCCCCCCCCCAAAATTAATTTTCTCTAGGAGACTAACTGATAAAAAACTCAAGCAGATAACCCACGATATCAGTCTAGTGGACTGGTCCTTCACAGGCAGGCCAGGCGACTGCGACTCTATCCTAGATAAATTCTCTAGGATCCTTGGCAGCATCTGCGACAGGCATGCTCCCTTAAAAAAAAATCAGGACCAGCGGTCAAATTAATGAATGGATCTCACCAAATATCATCAAACTCATGAGCTCCAGGGACAAAGCCTAGGCCCGCTATCAGGGACCCAGCCCAGCTCTCCCTCCATAGATCACTGCGAAACAAGTGCAAATCCGCCATAAGAAAAGCAAAAATCAACTTCCTCCATGACAAACAACTCAGTGAATCCTCTAACCCCCATCAGCTTTGGAGGACCCTTAACTTGCTACTAGGCAAGACCAAAAATTCAGATCCCATCACATTGTACCATGGCGCCAACCAGACTAATGACCCGACTGAAGTGGCTAACATTTTCAACAACTTTTTTGGTGACCTCGAAAAATATAAACCTACCCCTCCTCTCCAATGTCCACTGCCCCTCATCACCCCCAACTCAACCTCAAAGGCAGGACTTTCCCTGACTTCTACTTCAAAGCCCTAAAACCTGCTGACACCAAAAAGCTCATCCATGGGAATAACCCCAAACCCAGTTAAGGTGGCAATGGTATAGATTATAAAATTCATACACTCTTCATCAATGCCTTGGCAGACCCCATCACTAACCTACTGAACCACTCCCTCTGCTCTGGCTTCTACTCCACCATCTGGAAAACTGCCACCATCAGACCCTTATTCAAGACCAGGCCTAGAAATGAGGTGGGCAACTACCATCTTATTTCTCTCCTTGTCCCTGTCTCAAAAATTATAGAGAAGGTTGTGCACACTTAGCTCACCGACTACCTGGAATCCAACAACCTGCTCTCTAGTGCCCAGCATGGGTTCAGATCTGGGCACAGCACCGAAACAGCCCTGGTCCAGTTCACCGGTGAAATCCTTAAAGCTATGACAAAGGCTAGTACACTGCTCTGTTTTTCTCGACCTCACAAAGGCCTTCGACCTTGTGGACCATGCCCTCCTCCTTAATACCCTAGAAGGACTACATCTTTCTGATGATGCCACAAAATGGGTCGATAGCTAATAATAAGTTAAAAGTAATAATAATATATTTATTTTTAAGGTGCCTTTCAAAATGTCAAGGCGCCTAACAAATTTTAAAACACTAAAGCTACCTCTCCGGGAGATCCAACAAGACCACAATCGAAGGCCACATCTCCTCGGAATGGCCAATTAAATATGATGTCCCCCAGGGATTGATCCTGGGCCCCCTTCCTTTCTCACTCTTCATAAATAATCTTCCCTCGATATACCGTTCCACTCAAATTATCCTTTACGCCGATGATGTTGCCCTTGTATGCAGCGACAAAAACCATGCCACGATGTTCCACAGTCTGCAGTCTGATTTCATGAAGCTTCACTCCTGGTTCTCTGGTAATCACCTTGTTCTCAACTCCAAAAAGTCCAAGCTCATGATCTTCTCAGGACCCAATAAAGCCCCGGCCCCTGGTTTTAAACTCCTCGACAATTCTGGCAACCTCATTGAACAGGTGTCAGAATTCAAATACCTAGGTCTCCACCTTGACCCCCACCTCTCATACAATCTCCACATCGATAATCTCATAAAGAAGGTGCATGTCAGACTTGGTCTGGTCTACAGGATTAGAAGGTTCCTCATCCCTGCATCCAGACTTTGCCTCACTAGCTCTCTACTCCTGCCCCTTATTGACTACGGAGCTACTGTCTTCTCTCCCTCTACCTCATCGCTCTTTTTCTCCAAACTTAGAGTCACATACAACAGCATAGCATGTTTTTTCACCATTCTCCCCTGGAAAACACACCACTGCTCACTTTATTCATCTCTCAAGTGGCCCACTCTAGAAGGGAAGTTCCATCTTAAGATGCTCTCCTTCCTACATAAAATATATCTCAATATTCCCCCAGTATTATCTCCCTATTCCCACTCGCGGCGCCTGGGCGTTTGACTGGAGGTGCCTCAAGTCTACAGGACTAAGCATGCACAGAACTCCATTACCTTCAAGGGAACAAAGCTTTACAACAATCTATCCCCCTAAAATCCAGGCCTGTGGGTCCATATATTCTTTCAACTCCTCTCTAAAGGAGCACATCCTCCTATTGTCCACCTGTAGCTGCCCTGATAGGCCTCCTCCATGGCCCTCTCGGTAAATCCCAATGTCTCTCTCTCTCTCCCCTGCATCACTCACACTTTTCTTCTCCCCACCAAGTGCACTAAAACTTCTTGCCCAATACAATACCTGAAAACATTTCTGTTTATCGGTCTGCTTCTGGTCGACTCTTGTACAATTTTACCCATGTGATATGCTAGTTTTATTTTCCACTTGTTAGCTCCTTGTACTTCTATACACCTGTATATATAATGTACTTCTATATCTGTATATATAACATATTTACTTCATTGTATGTCATAGGTAGTTCACTGTATGTCCTATGTCAGGGAAAAGATGGTCAGATGGGTGGAAAACTGGCTGAGGGACAGAACCCAGAGGGTGGTGGTGGGGGGAGAGTTATCTGGCACCAGAGAGGTAACCAGTGGGGTCCCAAAGGGCTCTGTGTTGGGGCTGGTGTTGTTCAATGTCTTTATCAATGACATTGGGGATGGCATTAAAGGCAAAATGTGCCTATATGCAGATGACACCAATCTCTGTGGGAGACCAGACGCAGCTGAAGGGATACGGGACCTACAGAAAGACCTGGAAAAACTGGGGAAGTGTTCCAGGATCTGGCAGCTTGGCTTCACTGCCAAGAAATGCAAAGAAAGTTATGCATATTGGAGCCAAGAATCCCAGGACAGAGTATTACCTGGATGGAGTCCGAGTATCTGCATTAGAGGAGGAGGAGGAAGAGACGGACTCAGTAGTGATGATCACTAGTGACCTGAAGCACTCTGCGCAGTGCAAGAAAGCAGCACCAAAGGCAAACAAGATGCTGGGATGTACTGTTAGGGGGATCAGTAGTAGGAGAGAGGAGGTTATACTTCCCTTGTACAGGTCACTGGTAAGGTCGCATCTAGAGTATGGAGTTCAGTACTGGTGCCCACACCTCAAAAAAGACATTAACCTGCTACAGAAGGTACAGAGGAGGGCTACAAAGATGATAGCTGGTCAGCAGGGCAAGGCATATGAGGAGAGGTTGAGGGCACTGAACATGTACTCCCTGGAAGACAGAAGAGAGAGAGGGGAAATGATTGGGACATTCAAGTACATGAAAGGGATAAATGAGGTTGATAAGGAGAGTCTCTTTAAGCTGAATGGCAACTATATCGCAAGGGGGCACAGTCTTAAGCTGGAGGGTGGGAGGTTTAGGAGGAAGGTCAAGAAGCACTTCTTAACAGAGAGGTGGTGGACACTTGCAATGCACTGCTGGAAGAGGTCATCTCATTGAAGACAGTGGGCAGCTTTAAGAAAGGCTGGGATAGGCATTGGGGGAAGGTAAGAACCATGGGTAGGAAGGATGGGAGGAGTGGGGAGGGAGGGCAGGGACATTAACTCAAGCTGTGGACCCTACAATATGAGCAGACTTGATACACCAAATGGCCTTCTTCTGCTGGCTTCTTCGTATGTTTGTATGCATTCCATTGGCCTATGTATTTGTTCATCTGTTGTATTTCCTACACTGAACGTTTGTGAAAATGAGCATTTTTTTTTGATATTTCTGTTTATCCCCCCTTCACCCAGCCAGTCCCACATCCTCGAAAAATCCTCGGAGTCTACCCCTGCAAGCCACCTTACCTGAATCCGACTCTGGTCCCCCATGGAGCCACGGTCTGCCCCCTGGATGGGGATGAGGTGGGGCCCCTACACCTCGACAATCAACCTTTCGCCGGTCCCAGGTGGTCAGGCAGGTGGATGCAGATGAGGGCTAGCTCCTGGAACTCCATCTCCTCGGGACTGGCAGGCATTTTCTCCTGTTTCTTCTGGGCGTCCTGAGTCCCTGACATCTTGATACGAATGCCGATGTCCGCGACATCCTACCCCTCTGACGTAAGCCTCTGGTGCCCGCTAAGTCCCAGACCTCCAACCAGGGCTAGCCAAGCACCAGAGGCACTGATGTTCTGCTGCTCCTCCAGCCTCTGCCAGGGCTCAGTAGATGCCGAGCCATTTCCCCACCCTCCCCCCGGAGAAGCCGAGCTGTTGTGGGACGCTTCAGCCTTCTTCTCCCAGCTGGCCCTCCAGTGACCTGCGCTCATTCCCAAACTCGAATCGCAGGCATCACAGACAGAAATCCAACCGCTGCGCTGGTGGGCAGGCCCAAAAATGGGCATTTTTGATCACATACTTTCCAATATACAAATAAAAATTGATCGATTGAAATTGGTTAAAGGCAAAGATCGAGCTGGATAAGGATGCCTCACCCATGTTCCACAAGGCTCAGACAGTGCCCTATGCATTAAGGACACAAAAGGAAGCTAAGCCTGAAAGACTGGAGGAATCAGGAATCATGTCAAAAGTAGATCGGTGTGAATGAGCAATCCCAACAGTCTCGGTCATGAAACAGAATGAGGCAATACACACCTGTGGGGACTTTAACGTCACAGTCAGCCCGGTGATGAACATTGACCAATATCCCCCTGCCGAGGACTGAAGATATATTTGCCTCACTAGCAGGAGGAAAGCAATTTTCAAACAGTGAATTAGCCCAAGCATGCTTACACTAGAGGACAGTTCCTAAAAAGGTTTATTACAATAAACACTTACAAAGGACTGTTTCAGCATAACCTGGTGTTCACAGTAGCGTCTTCCCCCTCTTAGAAACATAGACTTTGACCGCAGAGAAGAACTGCTTGGCCCATCTAGTCTGCCCATTTCCCTACCTACAGGATAAGCTACAGATCCTAGTTAACCAACAGCCTATTTCTTCCTACCCCCCCACAAAAATTGCCTTATGTCTGTCCATGCATTCTTGAATTCTCTCACAGTTTTAGACCCCACACCTCCTCTGGAAGGCTGTTCCTTGCGTCCACAACCCTCTCTGTGAAAAAAAAAACTTCCTCACATTCCCCCTAAGCCGTCCTCCCTCCATCTTCAAATTGTGTCCCCTTGTTCTTGCACATCTCTTTTCTGAAAGATGCTACCCTCTTGGACTTTGTTGACTCTACTGAGGTACTTAAAAGTTTCCATCATGTCCCCCCTCTCCCTCCTTTCTTCAAGGGTATAGATATTAAGCTCCTTTAGTCTCTCCTCATATGGCTTCTCTTGCAGACCCTGCACCATTTTAGTTGCCCTCCTCTGGACTGCCTCCATTCTGTCTATGTCCTAGCAGAGAGGGGGCCTCCAGAACTGGACGCAGTACTCCAGATGGGGTATCACCAACTGTCTGTACAGAGGGCCAACAACTTCCTGTTTTCTGCTGGTGATGCCTTCTCTATACATCCCAGTATTCCCACAGCCCTCCCTACTGCCTTCTCACATTGCTTGCCAACCTTAAGGTCATCGGATATGATTACACCCAGGTCCCTTTCCATTTTTGTTGTTACTACCTCCTCCCCCCATTGTGTAATCTTCCCCTGGGTTTCTGCTTCCCAGGTGCACTATTTTGCACTTCTTTGCATTGAATCTAAGCTGCCATACTTCTGACCATTCCTCCAACCTTGCCAAGTCCCTTCTCATCCTTTCCATGCCTCCTTCTGTATCAACCCTGTTACAGATCTTTATGTCATCTGCAAAGAGGCATACTTTTCCTTCTAGTCCCTCTGCAATATCACTTATAAAGACATTAAAAAGGACTGGACCCAGTACTGAACCCTGTGGTACCCCACTAGTAACCCTCCTTTCTTCAGAGTGGATTCCATTTACAATTACCTTCTGTGTCCTGTTGTCCAGCCAATGTTTTACCCAGGCTACCACCCTGGGACCCACTCCCAGGCTGGTTAATTTGATTATTAATCTTTTGTGTGGGACTGTGTCAAATGCCTTCCTAAAGTCTAGGTAGGCCATGTCGACAGCCCCTCCCTGGTCTACTGCTTTGGTCACCCAGTCAAAGAAATCAATTACATTCGTCTGACATGACCTTCCCACTGTGAACCCATGCCGCCTTGGGTCCTGTGCCCCACTGGCCTCTAGGTACTCAACAATTATTTCCTTCAGAAGGGATTCCATCACTTTCTCTACCACAGAGGTCAAACTGACAGGTCTGTAGTTTCCTGCCTCTGTTTTGCTCCCACATTTGTGAAGGGGAATCACATCTGCCTTCCTCCAGCAGTCCTCCAGTCCTCAGGTACCACACCGTCCTCCCATGATTTGTTAAAGAGGGTAGTCAGTGGAGCCACTAGTTCTCCCCTTAATTCTTTTAGAATTCTGGGGTGAATTCCATCAGGCCCCATTGCTTTGTCCACCTTCAGTTTTAGGAGTTCTTTCAGAACCCTTTCTTCCGTGAAAGGACTAGGATTGACCACCTATCCAGAGTGCTTCTGTTAATTGGATTAGGCACCTCCCCTCTTCTTTTGTGAATATTAAGCAGAAATATTCCTTCAGTATCCCTGCTTTTCACTGTCCCTCTCTGCCCACCCACCATCAATTTAGTTATGGAATAGGGACCATATACTACTAGAGATACCTGGCGTTCAAGGCTCTTTGAACGATATCTTTGTGACAGGTGCTAATGACAAAGAACACCTGAAGAATCAGGGTAAAATACTGGCAAGCAAGTCTCAGACTAAGTATTTCTTTAAATGGTATTTTGAAAACGGTGTGAGAAATTGAGCTTTCAGATTGGCTGTAATCATTCTTTCAGCCTTATGTTAATCTTTCATTAACATACAATTAGAGCCTAATCATATGCCGAACAAGGTTTTACACTGTTTAAAAAACGTTTTGTTTATTATAATCAATCAATCAATCACTTTATTTAACCAGGCATATACACAACAGCAATAAGGCACTCTAAGGGGTTATGCTAATGGTCAGTTAATCACCCTCTAGGGGCATGTGGCACTTGGCTATACCTCGTGCAACATTACACCCCTAGAGGGTGATTAACAGACCATTAACATAACCCCTGTTCATGCCTTATTGCTTAAATATTTAGAACTGTGAGTTCTTCCAGAAATCCCTGATGTTCTGTAGCCATATGATATCTGAACAGGGGCTGCACAAGACACTGGATGAGGTGCAGCAATTATTTTATCCTATACACATTTTGTGCCCCCTTGTCTCTGCCTGGGCCCCTTCAGCCCCCCAGTCTGTTCAGCCCCATCACACGCCATCTACGGAACTTACTTTGGCTCCTGAAGATCCCTCTTGGATTCCACTCCATGGTAGGGACAGGAGGCAGGGCTATCCTCCATCTTCAGGCATCCCAATCTAGATTCAAAGTCAGGGTGCAGTTGGTGGTGTGGGGTCTGTGACTGGCTGGAGAGTATCATCCTGCTAGCAGGGTGTTTCTGCTGTTCTCCCTTTTCTCTTCAACCACCCTGATGTTGGGCAGAGTCCTGTCAGCCCATGCACCTTTCTAGCATACCCTGTGGGAGAGGCAAGCTCCCTGGCCCACTGCAGGGGTTGTACAGTGGCAGAACGTGACACCATCCTCCCCCCCCCGGGCCCATGGGCCACCCAGCCAGCTACATAAGTTCATTTCTGAACTTTAGTCTCCAGTGCAGGAACATGCAAAGCTACCCACTGGGCCACTGCATATCCCAGGTGGATGCAATTTTGAAAGCACCAAATCCACAGAATGTGCCACTGCTTTCCTTTCTGGGACTTGTTAATTAACAAGGCATAAGGTGTGCATTGTTGTTGGATAATGGCACACCTCGGGAAGTGAAGCCCAAGGCAAAGCTGAGGGCTTTACGCACCCGAGAAGTACCGTTATCCCTCAGTTGCACACACCCTGTCATGCCTTATTGTAATTCTAAAATGGCCTCCTGATTTTTTTTATTTTAGGACCAAATAACGAGGTTCAGAAAGTTAAGCATTTCTGACCTGTGCTGTTGTGCTGGGGATAAAAGCACGGCCATGTGACTAGATTCCACTAATCACAGTACAGTGTTTTTCTTACCCATTTTATAATTACTGTCACACACTTACCAAATGAAGCAACAATCTTACAGGCCTTAAACACCCTGCTGCAGAGTCGCAGCAAATGTTAATGGTCAGTGGAATGGAAAAAAGCATTTAAGGAAGCTAAAGTATCGATGGTCCCCAACAAAGCTTTGACCCACTATGATGCATCACTGCCTCTGAAATTAGCCTGTGCTGTTGCACCATTTGGCATTGAAACAGTGTTTTTACACATTAGGAGTTACAGCAGCGAGGATGCTGTTGTCTTTGCATCTTGGTCCTTGTCATTGGCAGAGTATAATTATTATGTATAGCTTGATCAGTAGTCATTAGGTTTGATCTGGGGAGTAAAACAGCTTAACCAAGCAATAACCTCAATGGCAGGACGTTTACTCTAGTGACAGTTACTTAGCCTCTGATCGTTGTCTTCAATTCCAGGAAGAGGGTGCCAGAAATGGCAGCAGCACACTGACAGAGGTGTTTGTTATTCCTGGGATTCCCACACAACATTGAATTTAAAGGTACAAAGCGTTACTTGAATGCCGATGGATTGTCTCAGCATTCCCTCAAGGTGAAGCAGAGAAAAGTTAAATCTGATCTAGTAAGCATGCTTTATATATCCCAGTTGGACCCATCGCCACATATACGTGTACTGGTGCGAGAGATCCGAAATGACCCTGCATTGTCAAGAATGTATGAGGCAATCCTGCAAGGATTGGCAGTGAAGGGTGATCCTTTTCTAATTGCTTTCAATTCATGTGAAGAAGCATGGTAAACTAGCCCTGATGTCTGTGTATCTAAAGATAAACATGTATCTAAGAGCAATGAAAGCCAAAACCCCTGGCAGTGCACAGGAACTGAGCCGTCAATACTTTAAAGTTCCCACTGTCTTCAGGTCTGGATAGGACCTTATCAGTTGACTGAATGTACACTGACAGGAACCATATGACACAATGTCAGGAAACCGATATCATTCAAGATTCCATTAGAGCAAATTTTATACCTGTCAGTAAAACTGGCGATGCTATTTAGATAAAGGTGAAATGAAAAATATTTTAGAAATTAATATTTTTTACTCTCTGAAAGGGAAAATAATCTTTTAAGCTGGTATACTGGTTCATTTCCATTTTGATTTGATTTTTTTAAAACACTACAGAAGAAAACAAAAACAGAGTCCGCAACTCAGCTAGGTAGCGCAGCCTGGTGTCAATACTGCAGAACTGTGAACAACGAGATCCAAGTTTTCATGCCACCAGAGTTACAAACTCACTGGAGTGACCTTGATTAGGTCATTTTTTTATTTGCAGTTTCTGCTCCTTGTTCTCCTCCAACTCCACCCTTCATTTGTCTACCACCAGCTCCATCACCCACCATCCCTGGGACTGCCACTACTTTTTACCTATATAGGTAAGTGAGTCTTGGTAGGTGGTGTAGAGCCTGCAGGGTCAGCAGGTTCATCCTACTGATGAAGGATTTTCCCTGTTTTTCTCCCTTCCCACATGGATTGGCCCGAGTGCAGTGACACACACTCACAGCATGAAGACACTGAGCCCAATTTTCCAAAGACTTGTAAATGCCACAAGCCCCTGGTGCACCAAACATACGGCACAGGAGCGTCATGGCATTTCCTTGGCATCAATTGTGATTTTCTGTCCTATGCACTAAATGCCACTAGTTAGACTAGCTCCTCCCTAGTTTAACATGCGCCATTTGGGGGACTCTTTTTACGGTGCTTGTGCCAAACATATGGTGCAAGCTACCGAAAATTGTGCAAACTGTCTAACTGTGCCCAGTGTACTAAACCACAGCTGCATCAAAGGAGAGTTGATGAAGTTGTGCCAAATGGCACAGGGTCAAAACCACACACAGGAAAGCACCAAGCAGCATTTTATGCCGCAAACATAAGTGGGTGTACACTGGTGATATCACTGGGCAAAATACCAACAAACGAGGCAGCACATGCCCTTATACTTTATGGGCATCATCTGTTTATGTGAGGGATTTCCTACCCCCGGAATTTAAATAACAAACCCCTGGGTTTAGGGCACTGGGAAATGGAGATAACTCAGCGGGGAGCTACCAGCCAAAAAAAAATACCACAACATTTTGCACAGACAGACCTGGGGGGAACCAAACCATGGTCCCAGGTCTCCCATTTCTCCATGTGCTGGTGCCCTGGCCACTCCAACAGGTGAGCGGCTCGACCAGGCTCCCAGCACATGGCAACTTGAGCTATGCTGGAAACATTTACAGAGACAGGGATAGTGGTATCTTCCTAGCGCTGTTCTACCCCTGTCGCTGTAACTACATGAGTTCTATGGACAGCGCGGTTAATACTGCACTATCGTGCATGTGCGGTATTGACCGGGTAGGGTGCCAAACAATGGGGCTGAGGCAAACCCTATGTCAACCCTGGAAAATCAGGCCCACTGTAGGCTGTCAAAGTCTGCATCCAGCCGATGAATGTGTGAAACTACTTGCAGTGTCACTCGGCCTCCGCCAGGTGGTAGGCAAGCAGCGGTACACATTATTTCCACATCCCCGAAGGAGGAGAGCAATCTCTGGATGTGCAATCCTCCTCCCCCGGGTCCCGTGTGACCCTGATCTGTTCCCAAACCCAGATCGTTGGTGTGGTGGGAGGTGTGGCACCCAGCGCCTCAACCTTTTGCACTTCTAGGCCATTTAAATGCCTCATGATCCAGATCCCAAATTCTAAGACAGACAAAAGAAAGACCCCACTGAAAATGAGATGCTGTATATCAGCTGGTCTTGCAGAAACAACAACTGGGAATCAACAATGCTCGGATAGTGATTTTGACTATTCTGTGGGATTTGATCCATAGTGCGTTTATCAGACTCCAGAGCTCAGATCTATCCAGTCCCATTCACTTCAAATCCGAGGTCAGATAGTGAGATCTGAGGTCAGATAGTGGGATCCGAGGTCAGATAGTGGGATCCGAGGTCAGATAGTGGGATTCGAAGTTAGATAGTGGGATCCAAGGTTAGATAGTGGGATCCGAGGTTGGATGTTTGCCTCAGATCCTAAATAATTACATTGGATATTTGGTATCCTATTGGATCCTAGATGATAGGCTACAGTAGTTGGATATCAACAGTACCATCCAGTATCTGAGAAAATCGGTGGTGCTGACGATATCTAATTCCGTCAGATAGTATCCAAGAAATGAAAATTATGTACCTACTGTAATTCTTGATCTTTCTTGTGTATCTTCATCATTCATCACTGGTGGGTTCTGGCCAGAGGGGCCGGACCCTGCGGGAGCATTTTTTTTGTAAAGGGGAGGAGCCGGTAACATGGACGCCGCCACCCTTGAGGCTGACACACTGCGTGGCGCTCGCGGGTTGGCCAGGAACCGACGCAGGCTCCTCCTCCATCCCAGTTCTGCACACCAGAGAGTGAAGTCAGGAAAAGAGAAAAGAAAGAAGGTGGGGCAAGGGAGCCCAAGAGATAGGAAAAGGAAATGATATAAACAGAAGAAGAGATAATGCCAGCCAAGAGGACAGAAGGGTGAACCTAGGGGTCTGGGACAAGAGGCCCCAAACCTCTGAGCAGGCAAGGGATGGAGAGTAAGAGGATAGGAAAGATAAGGAATAGAGGAAAAAGAAGACACTGTGCCACCCTTGTAGAGGTCCAGAGGACTCTCTGGGGCTCCAGGAGAAGGGCATCGCTGTCTTAAGCCACATCTCAGCTTTTTACTATCTCCGCCAAAGGGGTGAGGGAGACAATACCCCCAGGTTTGAGGAAAACTAGGGGGGAAGGGTTAATTGAGCAACAGCCCAGAAGACAGAAGCAAGTCAGGGGCATCAGACTGGAATGTGCCCTCTCCGCCAGCCCAAAGAGGTGGAGAGGGTGGCAAGCATCTCCCACTCCTGTCTTTAAAAACATCCTGAGGTCGGGACAGGACCCACACTGCTGCAGGGGCCCCCTGTAGAAGGATTCCTCCCACAAAAGGTCTAGAGATGATGCACTCTCTGAAACAGAAGGGGGAAAGAGGATGCAAGGAGGAGAACCTCCCTTAAGACATAATCTTACAATCCAGAGGGGAACCCTGCACAGAAAAAAAGTCAGCTGAAACCATCGGGGGAGGGAGAAAAGGGAGTCAACACTCCTGAAAGGAAGGGTTCTAGGGGTCACTAGGGCCCTCTCAATTGCTATAGTCCTGAAGAGGATCCCAAGGGTTGAGAGACCAAGGCTGGTGAATTGAACCCTCAGAAAGGCCTAGACCAAGCCGAAGGAAGGGGTCCTCATCAGGAACACAAGAAAGGTCCCAGGTGAGCCCTCATCATGAAGCAACAAGTGCCCCTGATTGCCCTCCCCCAACAGTGAACCTCTGTCACTTTCACCAGATGGAGCAGAGAGCTCAGAGGTACCAGCAGGACTAGGCTTCAAATGGGGAAAAGCAAGCAGAGGGAGGCACTCCCCAGAGTCTGACACCCAAGAGGGAAAGGAGGGTGGGAAGCAGTGATGAATGGTGAAGATACATAGAAAGATCAAGAATTACGGTAAATAATCAATTTTCATATCTTATCTGTGTCAATCTTCACCATTCATCACTGGTGGGTGATTACCAAGCCCTCAGAAGGGGACCTGGTACCTCCTTGAGGGAAGAATGTCTCTCAGCCTCCTGTGGGGGAGACACAGAAGGGGGCAAACCCTTACAGACCTAGTTAGGCCTGAGACTGGTCAGGGTGAGGGGGGATCTCCCTCTGGCTGGGAGAAGGAAGTTGCCCCTTAAGTTCCTGCCTCACTCTGTTGGAAAAAACGTGGGTTCCCCAAAAGGAGGAGGCAATCACCCTTTGCCGGGCCACAGGTGATAACCAGGAAAGAAGAAGCCATGCCGTCTGCCTGACACAGATCACTGTCCCCACTAGTCTGGATGCCACCTCACTAGTGTCATACGATGCCCTTGCTTGGTGCCTCGCAAGCTCGAGGCCATGTACAGGGAGAGCAATGGCTTGTCTGGTTGCCGCTGTATCAGGCATAGATGCTAGGATGTGTCCTAGAAACTCTCCACCCCCAGGAGTCTAACTCCATGGAGTCCACATCTGGGGGCCAGTCACATCTTGGGCTTCTATGCCTGGAGGGAGTGTCCAGGAGGGTCATGCCTGAAAAGGGGTGAGGTAGGTCTCCCGGAGATCCCTGGGGTGTGCAATACCTGTGACAGCAGTCCATCAGGGCTAGGGAGAAGACTAATGGACGCTGCCAAGTGTGATACGATGCTGCCCAAAAGGGGGAGGGCCAGGTGGGTACCACCAGGTTGCCTGCACTGTACTCGCTTAAGAAAGCGTATGTCACCTGCTCAGGATTACCAATTTCCATATGTAGAGCTCATCGACCACCCCTGAAAGGAAACGCTGATTGGAGGTCTGATCTGCATCCGAGGATAGGTGGGCAGAAGTATCCTCATCCTTGTGTGAGGAAGATGAGGAAGCTGATGAGTCTGGGGAGTCAGAGTCTGGCTGCCACAGGGGTGAGTGGTGAAACACCTGCTTGTCCATGAATCTAACGTAGGCTGGGAAATGGTCAGCCGTGGCTCTAAACTGCTCCCAGATTAGAGGCCCTGTAAGACCAGAGTGGCCCAGTAGAAGGGGAGGGGAAGGTAAAGGGGACAAATGCCTTTGAGGAAGAGAACAACCTCTACCAGGGCTCGGGGACTGAACAGGTGAACCGACACCCTGGAAGGATCCATCAGTTGAGGCAGTCACTGTCCGTTCGATCATTCTGAAATGGTCAGGACTGAGCCTTGAGGGGAATTCTCCCCCTGCGAGGCAACTGGGGCCATGTGGGTCCAGAAGGGTAGCCCCTAGCCTCAAGAGATGAGATCCCCCCCCGGGGAGACCTCAGGGAGAAGACAGGGCTGGTACTGCTGCTCCTATCTGAGCCCTTGTGGGCTACATGGGAAGGACGCTGCCCCTGACGTTGTCTCCTAAACCCCTCAGACTCAGAGAGGGACCTCTTCCTCAGGACCAACCAAGAAAGCTCAACCTCACCCACCAACCCTCGATGGGCAGCAGATGAGGGAACCTTCACCCCTGTCCCAGACATCCTAGCAGCTCCAGAAGTGGGCCCAGCCTGGATACCTAAAATGGGGGGCTCACCTCCTCTGAGTCTAGAGGCCTCACCAGCTCCGGTGAACTCTCCAGTGCCTCCTCTGGCACTGGAAGATCTGTCGGCACCGCAAGCAGCTTTGACACCAGTGCTGGAAGAAATCACCGGTTCAGAAGTAGGGGGTTGGAAAAGTGCCAAAGTGCTGGACGGAGGAGAGTCAGAGGACTCTAAAGAATCCAGAAGCCAGTCCAGAGTCACCTCTGAATTGTTGTCCCCCAAGGAGGAATGGATCCAGAAGACCTCCTATACTTTCCCGCTCCCAGCACCCTGAGCCGCATTGCCCACAGTGTCCCCTGATCACTGACACTGTGCACAGCGCTGGTATCTCAGGCAGCGCTGACAGGTGGTGCTGAGGAAACCACCGGGCCAGGCCTGACAGGCACAGGCCATGATGCCAGGGGAGCCTTCACTTCCAAGGAGCAGATTGCTAAAACGATGCCTCCAGCCTGACCCCTGGAGGAATGAGACCAGGCCTCCAGCACTGTGAAAGAGGCCTCTGCTGTGGCGAGGCAAGATGGGTGGAAGTCATCACTTCCACAGCCCATATAGAACTGGAAGGGGACCTGGAGGAAGGGTCAAGGGACCTACAGATGACATCCCTAGAGCACACCTGTCCTCCAAATGTTGGCGGCATAAGGCCGACTTAAAACACACATTGTTCCAGTACTCTGCAGTCCAGGAAAAACAGGCATCACAACGGTCCATATCACGGTTAGGGCCCAGGCAGGTAAGGCAACAATCATGTCAGTCTGAGATGGAATAAAGCCAGCTACAGGGCACCGCCGCATTGGGAGCTGGCTCGCCTTAGAAGATTTATTTTTCTTGTCCCCAGGACGAGACATGATTGGACAGAAAATCAATAACAAAACAGCAAAAAGGTCTTCGCACTGAAGAAAAACAAGGAAAGATCTTACTGGAGTTGACTATGCCAAGAATGCAATGGCTGCTACAGAACTAGGATGGTTGAAAGATGGTTCAAACGAACTAGGCTCAATGTCTCAGTATCAAAAATGCTGTTCTCATTAGGTCATGCTCACTCAACAGCAGGAGAAGCAGAACTGGGATGGAGAAGGAGTTGGTGTTGATTACTGGCCAACCTGCAAGCACCATGCAGTGCGTCAGCCTTGAGCATGGCACTGTCCACGGCACAGGCTCCTCCCCTTTACAAAAAAAAAAAATGCTTCTGAGGGGTCCTGCTCCTCCAGCTAGAATCCACCAGTGATGAATGGTGAAGATTGACACAGATAAGATATATTACTTACAACAAGTACCAGCATACAGCAGCATATTGTTGTGAATCACTCATATTGTATTTGCAGTGGTGCCAAGTGACATTAGCCACATTTCCATGGCATAATGATTTCTACAGCCATGGGGGCCTGGTAGAGTTTGGAGTCACATCTTCCGTAAGTTCTGCAGTGGGTTTCAGAGCTACTGCAGTGGATTCTGATCTCACTTGATGATCAATTTATTTACATCAATGTTAGAACTGTGCGGAATGCGTAATTCCACCAGTGTAATTCATGTGGAATAGCAATTCCACCACTGAAATGCTTTTCCGAATTTCTTTTTGGAATTCCACTGAATTTTGGGGATTCCACAGAAATTTTTAGGATTCCATAGAATTTTTGGGGATTCCATAGAATTTTGAAAAGCATTTCCATATAAACCACAGACTATGTTTCTGTGGATCATGTGGATTGCGGAAAAAGTATCCAGTTTATGTAAACCATGGATTACCACTCCACAAAAAACATTTTACTTTCAAAAGTTCAGAATTCCGGCCAGCCCGGTGGTGCTGAGGCGCTGGATGCCTTACCTCGCCCCACACCAGCAACCCATGTTCGGTAACGAGCATGGGTTGCCAGGGGTTGGCGGGGAGGAGAAGGATAGAGCATCCATCAGACTGCTCTCCTTCTCTGGGGAGAGGGGTTTCACTTCCCGATGCCCGACTGCCCCCTGGCAGAGGCTGGGGGTCAGGGCACGGGGTGACAGCATTGGGAGGAGTCTGGGCAGATGCCTGGGGGAGAGATGTGTGGACGCATGTGCCTCTGCCCCCACCGGTGTCATTGCATGCCCATGGCTCCAGCAAGGGGAAGGGAGCGAGCGAACAAGGGAAAATGTGGCACCTCTCACGCAGCTTGATGGACGTCCACGAATGTTCATCAGGTGCTGGCACTGGAACTGGATCCGTGAGGGTGGGGAGTTAGGGGGCTCCCTGCTGCCCCACTGCGGGGGGCAAGCTGCTGGGGTTTCAGGGTGCCAGTGGTCCCGGTCGAGATGGATGGTGGACGGATCCCCGACAATGGATGCAAAGTCTAACGGGGGTAGAGAGGTGGCCCAGGAGGATAAATAATCTCAAAAAAAAAAGTTCAGAATTCCTTGCTGATGGACTTTTGCCAAAGTAGATAGAATTTTCCAAAATTCTGCAGAATTTTTTTCTATAGGGATTTAACAATTCCACACAGCACTATGTACAATTTCTGTCAGAACATTGGCTAAGAAGATTTTTGATTTTCATTCATGACATTAGCTTTGGAGCTTGGAGGAGGGGCTTCAAACTAGTTACAATGCACACATGTGCAAAGTGATTGTAACCCCCTCCTAAAAAGGGGCTTATCTTTGGCTCTCTCAAGAGCACTACTGCTGTCTTTTCCTGCATCCCTCCTTCACCCTGATCCTGGTCCAGACTGTAGTTGCAGGATGCGGAGTTTGACAGGACACTGTTATTTGTTCTGCAGACTTGTGCACCACCACCATCTCTCTGCACTCAACTGGCCCCTACACTGCTTTCAGGATCAGGGAGACCACAGCAAGGAGGCTGCTCAGTTTCAATCCTCCCCTGGGAGCACAAACTTTGAAGACTAGTTCAGCTCTTCAGAACAACTAAATTAGTATGTCCTGTCCCTGTGAAACTGACATAAATTTGGAGACTACTTCAGCCCTGCAAAACAACTAAATTAGTACATCCTGTCCTTGTGAAACAAACATCCATTTGGAGCTCAGCTCTGAAAACACCTATGATATGCAAACTGGCTCAGGAAATGCATGTATGCTTTTCCCCAGGAACTGACAACCACTAAGAGCCAAGGGTTTAGCATAATGAATAATGCATGAGATGCTAGCCACTGAAGTTGGATCCCTGGATTTCTGCATAAAATTGAGCAGATGAGTCTGAGAGAAATCTCTGAGGAGAAGAGCGTGTTCATGAATATCTCCCACTTGCCATTCCTGTCTCACAAAAATGTTTGTCTAAGCAGACTTGAGACCGCTGAAAAAGGGAACTGATGCAGCTAGAGTGCCAAGCCTTGGCTCTAGCACACATTTATAGTAGGGGTTCCTTGAAAACTGCTTTGCATCTGGGAAGATGGTGAGCCACACTGCCTTCTGCTGCTGTTTGTTATCGAGGTACAGGTCAGGAAGCATAGGAAAAACCAGGAGCAGTTGTAGAAATCGCTAAAAGTGTTTATTAGTACTAGCAGTAACATGAAAAAATAAACTTGTTCAGTAAAACTATTTACAAAGGCAAAATAAACAGAGAAGACCCATCTGAGTTTTCCTTCAATCTCTGTGTGTCTCTTGCAAGAAACTGCAGCTCTGTTTTATAAGTCCTTGCAACCCCCCTTAACAAGCATCCTGTTTTTTTCTAAAATGTTCTTGTAAATTTCCAATGTTCTTGAAAGTGTCAGGCAGGTGCAGCAAGAACACAATGTCCCAAAACTGAGGCCCCTTCTCCACAGCTCTGCTGAAAAAGAGCTTAAAAACTGCTCTCGGGTTAACCCCTTGAGTTCCCAATAGCGTTTTGCAATATCTCAACTTATAATTATATACGTTTCAACAGTAGCACTATATAATTTCTAAACAAAGGGATCCCAATATTAGTTACATTTCCACATAATGATTTGCATGTATTTTTATACCAGCAGATATGCAAGGGAGGAAAAGACAGAAACAGCAAGGGAAGACTGAGAGTCAGTGAGAGGCAGAGAACTGCGAGACTGTCGGGGTGATCAAGTCCTAAGTCTCACGAGAAAATCTGGTTGCACAACTAGACAGATAAGAGACAGGAAAGGAAAGAACAGAACAGATCCCTGCATTCAAACTCTCCATACAACTGGGACAGGGTCCTATTCAACCCTGTCACACTGTTAAGATTTTACCCCGACAGTGGATTGAACCAGTTGAGGTCCTGAGTGATTGCCCTCCTGTCGGACCGGGTGAAGGCAAATCCCCTTGTGGGGTGAAAAGGATCATCATCCGGAGCATCACGACCCACACCCCTTGCCACCAGAAGCGCATTTGGTCTGCTGCACCTGTAACCAGTTTACAGAATAGAGTTCCCACTATTTAAAGTCATCACAGCCAGAACCCTTCACCACTGAGAATGTACTGGGTCTGCCACACCTGTATCCAGTTTACAGAAAAGATGATCCAGCAATCATTTGTCTAAGCAGGGGAGACATCCCCATGGAAGCAGTGCCAGTCTCTCATCTAAAGGTTGTGAGTACTGGGTATTACCCACAGAACTTATCATTCCTATTGTTTAGCTAGCTAGCTACTTTCTGAGCATTCCTGCGTGACCTTAGAATCAAGCCACAGCTATAACTTACAGCCAGGAGCAACTGTTTTACTGTCTGTCCAGATGTGCAATTTGCCAGTCAGCAGCTGTAGCCAACAACTGAATTTACACAGTACCGCACTGACAACCAAGCATCACAGGCCTGCAACTCTGTGTCTGTGTGCACACTCGACCAGTAATTGGGAGCTCCCAGAGGGACTGTGGGGTTATCTGGTGCACCAATGTGGGGACAGGTGCTGAGACACACCTTACACTGGGGATGAATGCAAACTGCTGCCTTTGTTTACCTTTACCTCGGCTTCCTTTGTCCTCTACTTTGTTCTCCAACTCTAAAATAAACGCATTGGTTATTTATTTACAACTGCTAACATATTTTGCCATTATTGCCTTGCTGTTTATCTGCGTGCTTAGAGTGATAGTAGGGAGGGGACTGGGTTATTGTGTTCCATATCACAGTATGTAGGGGTTGTATTTATTTCCTATGGGGAAACACCCTGGCAGTGCTTTGTCATAAGGATCCACATAGGTGGAGGCTCCATGCCACTTTCCAAGCACATTTCTGACCACAGACCTAGGCACCATTCACCTGAACGCATAACAGACTTTGCCCGTTACCATCTCCAGGCTTAGTCGGCACACCTCGTGAGCGGGGGTGGTTACATGATGATTTGTAACAAACTATTTACAAGGCACAAATGTGCAAAGTGACACCATACACTGCACTACTTAAGTATATGGGTGTACACTGTGCAAACTGGCATGTACAAGAATGTACTGTACTACAGCCGCTGAAGGCCCCCAAATAGCAATGACATGAATCTAAATCAATGCAAGGCTCAAGGCAAGAAGAGGAATGGGTTGCTGTGGCCCAGAGCAAGGTTTTTAAAGAGGAAATAGAAGAAACTGTATGAAGTGGGTCTGGGAGGTAGTCTCAGAAGGATGCACATCCACAGGAGGAGGCCTGCCCATCAGAAGTATTAAAGGGACAGGGAAGGAGCGAGAATCAACATCATGGTAGGAGTAAAGGTGGGGCACAAGAGGATACAATAAAATATGGCAGTACTCCTCAGAATGAACAAACAGGGAATTCCAGCTGGAATAAAGCAGTGGGGGACTGCAATCAAATAAAAACTGAACAATGCAGATTAGGTTCCAGAGTCTAAAACTCATTTAGACCTCTAGGACTATAGTAAGTAGTGAGTGCATTGTATTTACCTGTTAACGGATTACTTACCTGCTGTACTTTTATACATACCTCCACTATATTTAATGCAGTGTGTTGGATCTCCTTGTTCCCATAGTTTATGTATTGTGCTGTGACACTAAGCATTTCTCCGTACCTTATTCATTCTACGTGTACTCCAATGTGCTTGTGCCTGTACTTTCCCAGGCCTTGACAGAAAATTGGTATGTTATTGTCTGGTGTGCTTATTCAGTTGTCAAAAAATAAATAAAGAAATGTTGTGTTTGGGATACAGATTCACATTACTCGACTGGTTTTCTGGACTCAGTGAGAGAAACAGAAGGGTCACTCTTTAGACTGACTGCATTCCAGACAAAGGCGCCACCCCAGTACCCCACCACAATGAGCTGAACCAGTCTGCTATACAGCCACAGATGTTATCAGGGGAGACTCTCAGCAGTGCTGTTCCCCTGTCAGTACAGTTATGTTGCACTTTATATGCCCCAGAGACAACTGAGGCAGATACAGTCATTATTTTTTCTTTTTTCAGGATTAACAGTTCAGCCGTTGACACAAAAGACATAGAGCAGTTCTCCTGACCATTAAAAGAAAGAAAGACTACACAGATAAATTGCAGAGTGTGGGGTATGTTGCTTACCAAGCAGGTACATTTGGAACAGATATCAGAAGGGGAATCAAAGGTGGCTCCACTCTCATATATTCGCCCTTGGTAACTGCAGCGCCCACTGCAAAGCGGGCAGCACTCTCCAGGAAGGGTGATAGGATTGCGACAGGACACAGGCGGGCATGTCACTGGGACACATGTGACACCTCCATTCTATGAAAGAAAAAAAAGAGAGTTGTATACCATGGCTCGTCTTTCCAGGTGGGAGGGAGACAGAAAACAAGACCAGAGTACAAAGGTGACAAATCACAAGTGTACACCATAGGAGCAGGGTATGGCAGCGTGATGACAAGAAATGCAATGTTTCTGTGCTCATAATGATGTTATTCCATGTAACACTTTGGAGAGAAGAGACTTTTCCATTTGTAGTTTTAAAAATATTTCAAGCAGCTGAGCATTTTGACTTTGAAGACCACATGATTGAGATGGATTGGGAGGTGGTAGGATATGGGTGGGGGCCGTGAGCTGTCACTCAAGCGACTAAACATGGCAAGCTACGTAGGAGGACTAGAAATGTTTTTCCAACTTTTTTTTTTAACTAGTCTTTTTTTGTTGGCATGTCTCATCAGATAAAACATTACCAACAACACAGATTTTAAATCAGTTCACATTTCTTGCATGCCCTGTTCAGAGAAAGATAAATGATGCCCCCACTGGCACTTATTTAAACTCTTTGTATATCAACTGACTGTCTCCACCTGGTGTACACATCTCCTTAACATCTTCTGTATTCTAAGGTACATGGGTGCCTGCTGGGAGAGGCTCAGACTGGAGTAGCTGTGCCTCCCCCACAGCCAGTGCTCATACATCCACTTTCACTCCTGCTGGGAGAGACTGGGGCTGGAGTAGCAGTGAGCTCCCCCACAGCCAGTGCTCATATGTCCACTTTCACTCCTGCTGGGAGAGACTGGGACTGCAGTAGCAGTGAGCTCCCCCATAGCCAGAGGCTCCTACACTCGCAGAGACTCCTGCTAGAAGAGACTGGGGCTGGAGTAGCAGTGAGCTCCCCCACAGGCAGTGCTCATATGTCCACTTTCACTCCTGCTGGGAGAGACTGGGGCTGGAGTAGCAGCGAGCTCCCCCACAGCCAGAGGCTTCTACAACGCACAATGACACCTGCTGGGAGAGACTGGGACTGGAGTAGCTGTGGGCCCCCCCACAGTCAATGCTCATACGTCCATTTTCACTCCTGCTGGGAGAGATTGGGGCTGGAGTAGCAGTGAGCTCCCCTATAGCCAAAGGCTCCTACACTCGTAGTGACTCCTACTGGGAGAGACTGGGGCTGGAGTAGCAGTGAGCTCCCCCACAGCCAGAGGCTTCTACACCCACAATGACACCTGCTGGGAGAGACTGGGACTGGAGTAGCTGTGAGCCCCCCACAGCCAGTGCTCATGCATCCACTTTCACTCATGCTAGGAGAGACTGGGACTGAAGTTGCAGTGAGATCCCCCACAATCAGAGGCTCCTACACCCACAGTGACTCCTGCTGGGAGAGACTGGGGCTGAGAGACTGGGACTGGAGTAGGTATGAGCTTCCCCACTATCAGTGCTGATACACCCATAGTGACTCTTATTGGAAGAGATAGGGAGAAGACCAGCAGCTTGTTCCCCCACAGGCAGTGCTTCTTCTATACACCCACAATGACTCCTGCCTGAAGCGGCAGGAGGAACAGTATTGACTTGCCCCACAGCCAGTGCTCCTATACCCATTCCTGCTGTTAGAGACAGAGAGAGAAACAGCTATGAGCTCCATGACAGCTAGTACACATATATTCACAGTGACTCCTGCTGAGAGGAGCAGGGTGAATAATAGCTATGGGATCCCCCACAGCCAGTGCTCATACACCCATAGTGACTCCTGCTGGGAGAGACAGGGAGAAATAGCTGTGAGTTCCCCCACAGCCAGAGTTCATACAACCAGAGAGTGGTTAGGCAATGGAATATGTTGCCCTTAAATATTATTGTTAGCAAAAATAAGAACATCTTTAAAAATAGACTGGACAGTTACATGAAATCAGGATTGCCCCTTAATTACTATATGTCAGGTGTGAAGCTCCATGGGTCTTGCAACCTTTTGCTTCTTTCTGTTCTTAGTATGGTTCTTAGTACGGTTCACAGTGACTGCTGCTGGGAGAGACAGGCAGAGGAAGAGCTAAGAGCTCACTACAGCAAAGTGCTCCTGCTTTAATGTCCACAGTGACTCCTGCTGAGAGAGACAAGGACTGGAGCAGCTGTTAGTTCCCAACGGGCAGTGTTCCTACATCAATGTCTGCAACAACTCCTGCCGAGATAGACTGGGACTAGAGTAACTGCGAGCTCCCCCTCTGCTAGTGCTTGTACACCAATGCCTACAATAACTCTTGCTGAGAGAGACAGCAACTCGATCCTACACTAAGGCCTACAGTAACTCATGCTGGGAGAGGCTGGAACTGATAAACTGTGAGATCCCCAATATCCAGTGCTTACACCATTGTCTGCAGTAACTCCTACTTGGAAAAACTGGGACTAAAGTAGCTATGAGGTCCACCACAGTCAATGCTCTGACACCAGTGCCTAACTGGGAGAGACTAGGCTTAGAGTGGCTTTGAGCAGCTTTTACAGTGGGTGCTCCTACACCACTTTCTATTGTGACTCCTACTGGATGAGGCTGGGACTGGAATAACGTTGAGCTCTTGAACAGCCAGTGTTCTTAGACCAATGCCTACACAGTGACTCCTGTTGGGGGAGGCTGTAACTGAAGTAATTATGAACACCCCATATCTGATGATCTTACACCACAGTTTTCAGTGAGTCCTTCTGAGAGAGACTGGGGCTGGAGTAGCTATGAGCTCTTCAACAGTCAGTGCTTCTACACTACTAGAAAAACACCAAGGGCCAGATCTCAAAGGAGTCAGATGTTTGTGGATGCCATGCAGGACTACTTTCTCACATGATATTTATTTATTTAGTTTTTGTTGACCAGGTAAGTGCACTAGACAAATTCTGCCTATTTTCAGGCACGACCCAGGGGAAGGGGAATACAGATGAATGCCAACTGACTTTGAACCAGATTAAGCTGTTGGTGGTATTTGTTTAGTGAATGGGGAAAATTTGGCCAGGGCACTGGGAAAATTCCCTTACTCTTTTCAAGAAGTGCCATGGGATTTTTATCATCCACCTGAACTACCACCAGAACAGGCAGATGGGACCTCTGTTTAACGTCTCATCTGAAAGACGGCACCTCAGGAGTGCAGCAACCCCCTCATGCTGCACTACAGTGTCAGTATTGGGATATTAACCCAAGTGCCTGGTGTGGGGCTACAACCCACAGCCTTCTGATCTCCCAGCCTCAGAGGTAGGTGTGCTACCTGTTGAGCCACTGACACTGATATGTGATGGAGGCAATAAGAAAGGATAATATCTTAAATCTTTTTATTTCTAATAAAGCTACTATTGTTGATATTTTTCAAGTCCTATAGGTAAGACTGTGATTTCTCTGCTGTAGTTTAAGTATACATTCTACAAGTCCCCCTGTTGCCATAGAACTTCTGCAGTATTAGCTTCCTATTCTGCGATGTTATGCGGTAGCAGTTGCGGGCTTTAGCAGCACACTGAGCCCCCCAACACCCAGGTAGGGTAAAACATGTTTGGTAACACTCTGAGTTTCCTTAAATGCATTGTAGTTACAGTACAACTACTGTACACATAGCTGCATTGCAGCTGCAATGTAGTTACATGCAACAAACATGTAACTACAGAGTAGTTATCCTTGTTGCATGTAATTAATGATTACCTACCCCAGAGTTACACTGAAACTGATTCTTAAAATGAAGTGTGACAGCGTTTCAGGGCTTGGACCCACGAGTCAAGGCTGGTTGTCACTTAATTCCTGAGTGCTCACACGTTCAATATCAGAAAGTCAAAGGTCCAGCCCATCCATTTCAGCATCATCACCCTTCCCACCCCAAAGTAAGAACCCTCTGGATCGCCACATTGGAAGTAGCAATATTTTTATCAGCTCTGACATTGCACAGTGATCCTCATCCTTCTAGTTTCACCACCAGGCAAGGATACCAGTTTCTTGTTCCAGTACTGCATTGTGCAGCTGTGCAGAAAACAGTTATGGGACAAGAAACTAGAATTCAGGTCCGGTGGTGAAATTAGAAGGATGAAAATCTCCACACAGCATGGGACCTGATAAAAATATTACTGCTACAAATATGGAGACTTGGGAAAAACTCAGGGCGGGTAGGGCGGTGAAGGGTTGAGCGGGGATATACCCATTTTGTTTTTTAAGGTAAAGCACTAGCAGGCAAACCAATGGGCAAGGGCTGTTCCAAAATGCTTTTCTGATTTTTTTTATTCTGCAAAATTCCAATTCTTCAACTTTCTAAAAAGCATTTTGTGCAATTAAATACACCACAGAATTTTCACAGTTTATATGATCCATGGAATAATTTTCCTCGGTTTACATCGAAGAATCAATGTAAACTGCAGATTTGTGTTTTTTTTTCACAGTTTATATTGACTCTTCAATATAAACTGCAAAAAAAGTCATTGGTTAATATAAACAGTGGAAAAATATTCAGCAGTTTACATTAAATTCCAAGGCAATCACCATGGCTGAGGAATCACGGAAAAATCGGGGCCTTGCCTGTAGAACAAGATGACCATAACTCTGTGAGATTTAATCTTGTTCTGGCAGTACAGTGTAATAACTCCAGTGTCATGGTCCCTAATAACACAAACTTTACTAAAATAGGAACCATATTAATTAATAAATTAGGAAAGTTAGCTGAAATAATGGTGGCGACAAACACATGGAAAACAAATAGACAGCCATAAAGTTGGCAATACAGAATGCTTTCATTAGGTAAGTTAGTAAGTCAACAAGAAAAACTTCCTCACTGTAGTAATTTTCTTCTTAAGGGAACCATAAGTATTTTTTTAACTTTCTTTATTCTCCTGGAGGAGACTGGAGATATACCTCATATCTGCCAGTCTGGCTCCTTTCAGGTTCACCCCCATACTTGCGCCAGCTTCAGGGACCTATCAGGGAATTCTGGAGACCGTGACCTGCCCTCCATGGGGGGTTCCCCCAGCCCCAAAGAGGAGGACCAAGATGCTAATCTGGACCACTGGCATTACCAGATCAGGCTTGAGGCAACACTTGTGAGGACCCTGGCTTCACTGTGTTGCTACTATAGGGGTTTCAACTTATGGTTGCACTGGAGATGCAGACATGCAGCGACATCAGTGTGGGGTGCATGTGCTCCCGTACAGCCCTACAGATGTCCACCATCATCTCCACCCCAACAATGTGGTCCTGTGCTGGGACTGTACTCCCAGCCCCGCTGGTAGTCATATTTATGCAAGGCTCCATACCCCACCCCACCCCACCCCACCCTCCCGAGGACAGCAGTTTAACAAATGCTCATCTTACCTCCCTCTGGCTGGCCCCTGATGCTCCAGGCTCATTCCTGAACCTGGGTCGTCAGTGTCACAAATGGTACTGTAGCTCTACCGCTGTGTCATTGGACCAGCTCTGGATCCATCAGTATTATTCTCAAAGTGCATTCATTCTGCAGGATAGAGATGCCCCAGAGATAGAACTAATGCTAGTTTTGGAACTTTAGAACTAGAATGAAGTTCAAACTCTGCCCTGCAGTCATGCTTCTTTAGCCTCCTAACATTAGATTACTTCTAAATCTAGGGGGAGCTGTAACCTCTAAACTAGCTAAATGGCTACCAATACAATTTGTAAAAATGTTCTCAATTTTTTTTTTAAATAGTAGACAATTTAAGGCAGAACCATAATATATACATGTAACAACTTTTGCAATTTAACCACTTAACAAAAATTGTAAAGGAACTGTAACAAGTAATGCTCAAGCCAAAAGGAAAAGAACTGATTCTTGTGTGAACCTATTTCAGAGGTAGGATAAGGGACTGTGAATAATACTGATGGATCCTTAAAAAGAAACAACATTACTACAGTAAGTAATGTTTTCGACGAACCCCAGGAATCCATCAGTATATATTCACAAAGTGCAATCTCAACAACAGCACCTTGGGAGGCTGGGTCCAGAACCTATTTAGAGAAAAGGTTCTGCAAGACAGCAGTGGTGAAGTTGACATCTCTGCTGGACTGTATGTCATACAAACATACAAAAATTTCCAGCAGAAATAGGCCTTAGTGATCTATCGAGTCTGCTCGAGTGTGCAGCTCAGTCTATTTAACTGGTGCTGCCGCACCCTCCTCTTGCCCCCCAGAGCGATACTTCCCCACCCTCTTCCCCCATCCCTTTCTCCTCCTGCTACACTCATTTTTACCCTGTCCTGCCCCCCTTTAAAACTTCACACACTGTTTTCAGGGATATCACTTTCTCAGGCAGTTCATTCCACTTTGACACCACCCTTTTCGTGAAAAAGCGCCTCCTCATTTCCTTTTTAAATCTACCCCCCACAAGTTTCAGACTGTGGCCCCTAGTGGACCCCTCCCTTTTTAAATTGAAAATGTCCTCCACTCCAACCCTGTTTATACCCTTTAGATACTTGAGGGTTTCTATCATATCCTCCCTTTCCCGTCCGTCTTCCAAGAAATACATATTGAGCTCTCTTAATCTCACATCTTATGGCTCATCTCCCATGTCCTGGATCATCTTGGTCGCTCCATGCTGGACCCCCTCAAGCAGTTTAATGTCCTTATTTATATAAGGGCACCAGAACTGCACACAATACTCCAAGAGTGGTCTAACCAATGACCTGCACAAGGGCAGAATAACTTCCTCCCTCCTGGAGGTGATTCCTCTGGTGATGCATCTCAGCATTTTATTTGTTTGGCTGCCGCTTTACAACACTGCACAGTGTTTCATGTCACCCCTGACTATCAACCCCTAGATCCTTCTCCTCCTTTGAGCTGGACACCTGTACACCCCCCCCAACCAGTAGCTGGTCCCTGGTTTCCTAGCTCACAGGCACATGACCGTGTACTGTTTGGCATTGAACCCCAACTGCCAGATTCCAGGCAATTCTCTAGTCTGGCAAGATAGTTCCCTTTCCTAGAGCCAGCTCCTGACCCACCCCAGCAGCTTGTCCTGGACTCCCAGGTTACTTAGTTTGTTAAGTAACCTTCCATGTGGCATGGAGGCAAAGGCCTTGCTGAAGTCCAGGTATAGTACATCCACTGCCTGGCCTTTGTCTAACAACCTTGTGACCCAGTTGACAAAATTCTGTCATGTTTGTCTGACAGGATCTCCCCTTGACAAACCCATGCTGCCTATTGTTCTGGAGACCATTAACTTCTAGATAGTTTACTAGCCTTTCTTTTAGAATGGTCTCCATTAATTTGCCAATAATGGATGTCAGACTGACTGGTCTGCAGTTGCCAGCTTCACCTCTGTCCAGACTTGATGTTTTGTGAACATGTGTACTGCTTTCCAGGTAGCTACTTTGCAAATCTCTTGCAGGGGAATGCACCTTGCTACTGCCACAGAGGCAGAGGTGTCCCTTGTAGAGTGTGTCCTAAGGGCTCTGGGAGCAATTTGCCATATTTCTCATAACAGAATTGTATGCAGGAGACTATCTATCTAGAGATGGTCCTCCAGGATGCTGGTTTGCTGTTCCCCACTTCACCATGGGTGAAAAAAAGCTGAGTACTGCTGGATCTGACATCTTTTGTGTGGTCCAGGTAGTGACTTAATGACCAAGAACAGGAAGAAGTGCGCCTAGGGCTGGGGAGTGGTAGAAGTCAAGGGCATGTAGCCCAACAGTAACAGAACCAAACCAAAAAATTACTTGCATAGCAGAGCTGCTTTCAGAGGTGAAACTTGAAAATAGCTTCCAATAAAATAAGGAACAGTTCATCCAAATGTAAATGAAAATATTGTTGTTTTATTTAAACAAACAAACCTCAGGTCAGGAAAACAAGGTCAAGGGTAGGACCCCGATGCACTGCCCCTTTTCATTTAAATTTGGATGAACTGTTCCTTATTTCATTGGAAACTATTTTGAAGTCTCACCTCTGAAAGCAGTTCTACTGTACAAGTGACTTAATAACCTCTTCACATCCAGGCAGTGGGATTTTTGTTTCCCTGTGCTGGACTACTCAGTAAAAAACACAGGAAGAGCAACTAACTAGTTTAGGTGGAATTCCAACACTGCTTTTGGGTGGAATGTTATCCCTTTGGAAGAGTTTGGGTCAGTGCAGAGGGCTTGGAGCTTGTGCACCCTCATTCTCATATGTCATAGGCACTAGGGAAATTGTTTTCCAAGCGACAGGGCAGCAGTAGCCATAGCCTCAAAGGGATCTTCCACAGTTGGACAATGCACACATTTAAGTCCCATGGAGGGACAGGATCCCTCACAGAAGAGTACAGGTGATTGAAGCATTTAAAGAACCTTGTGCAAATAGGTAATGAGGCCATGGACATTGCATTGCCAGCTTATGTGTGAGCTGAAATTGCTAGCAAATGTACCTTTAGGGTTGAAGGCCTCAGGGCTTCAGGGTTGAAGGCCTTAGGCCCAGGGACTGCAGACTGCTTCTACTGAGGCTTGGGGGCTGGTGCTGCAGCTACATACCTAATGCCCCTTCTGCCCCTACCTCTATAGTAACCTCTTTGGGGTGGGTACTCATAAAGAACATATGCCCTTGGGTAATAACTCCTGCCCCTGCCTCCCCTTCCTCAAGGCCTGTAGAAAGTGGAGATCTTTTCTTTGTCTATATTGTTCCTGTAGGTGGTTTTGAACTTGTCCACCTTTTTCATGTATGCTTCTGTTTTGTCACCAAATAGGGAGCTTCTCTTGAAGGAGAAATCCATGGCTTTGGACTGTGTGTCCTGGGACAGGATGGTAGCCTCGGCCAGGAAATCCTTCTTAAGGATATTACATGGGTCAGAAACCTTGAAACAGTATCATTAGTTTCCACTGCCGTGTGGAACGGTTACTTGGCGACATCCATTGCTGATATACAGCTGTATTGGCCACGTCCCGTGCCAAGTCACCACTTGCTTTCTCATTCAGTGCCAGGATAAAGTTCCAGAGTGCCTTCTGGTATCGATCTATGTATGAAAGTTAAGCTGTTTGCCTGAGGAGTAAGGAAGCTGATGTATACACTTTTTTAGCCATGCTGTCCAGTTTTCTGGAATCCATCTTAGGAGGCTGAGAGAGAAGAACACTTTATCTTTCTCACATACAGAAGCTTTAACCACTTTCTAATGATCAGGGTGGGAATGCAGGTACTAAAACCCCCTGCCTGCCCACCTGATAATTTATTTTTGTCTATTTTCTTGTCAATGCCAGCAACATAGGAAGGTGCTGACATGATCTTGTCAGCGACTTTCTTGAGGGATTTGTGGATGCAAAGCAGCACCCTTCTGGCAGGAGCCAGTCCCATCATATCCATCAACACAGTCTCCTCTTCATCCTCCTCAGCCTCACGGGAGGGAGAGTTTGAGGGGGTTCACCATTTGCTTTACAAAGGAGCAATGAAATGTGTAATCCTAGAAAGACCTAGGAGGAGAGCCAAATTGTTGCTCAGGGGAGTCATTTGGTTCCAGAGGTTCCCCTTCTCCCTCATCTTCATAATACATTCCTTCATGTTCCACAGGCATTTGGTATGGAACTGGAGCCTAGGGAGGGAGGCAGGCATAATCATGAAATCTCCATAGCCTGGAAGGCCTGGGAAAATTGCCAGGCCCTTGTCATATCCTCTACTGAGGGCATTTGTCTTGATTGAACTGTCTGATGCTTTCCTTTTTCAAGTTGAATGACAGAGACACTTTTCTCTTTTTTGGTTTTTCTTTGCTGATACTGTTTCTAAGGCTCTTTTGCCATCACTGGACTCAGGGCTCAGTCTTACAGACACCCTGATTTCTGAACCATCTTTTGCAGCTTTACCTTTCTTTTCTGCCCCCTTTGACAGAGGCTACTGCTTATTTTGAGAGGCAGGAACCTCATCTGAGCCTTTGAGTGACACGGAGACAAACTGAGAAGCCATAAAATCTTCTCTCTTCTTAACCCTTTTCTTTTGTGTTTTAGGGCAAAGCATTTTACTGAGATCAACATTTTTATGTTTACTTGCACGCATGTGCAAGAAACATAGTTCCATCATCCGAATTTTTGTAGGTGTGGCACCCTGCCTTCCAATTCAGTCAGTGTGTTTGCAGGCGTGGCCACAGTTCACCAATGAATGCTGCAGCTGTCCATGACAGCAGTTGAAAATGCAGTGGTGTACAGCTGAAAGGGAGAGACCGCTTCAGTGAGCAGCGATAAGACAGTATTGATTAGCATATTGCCGGCAAAGTGTTGATTAGCATATTGCCAGCAATCCTGCTTGTATGCGTCTCTGCTTTCTCTTCCTGGAACATAAATTCAGTTTGATGTGAACTACAGCCAAATCCACCATTGGCTCAACGCCCCCCCCCAACACACTTCCAGGTGCCATGCTGGGAGCCCACCCCAGTGTGGCAAATGTCCCTCTGCTGCCCCCCAAACACACTTCCAGGTGCCACGCTGGGAGTCCACCCCAGCGTGGTAAACCTCAGAATGGCCGATGGGGGTTCCCAATCCCCCGTTGGCTCCACTGCCCCCCCAAAACAAAAGTTCCAGCTGCCACGCTAGGATCCCACCCCAGCGTGGCAAAAGTCCCGCATCATCTTCCTAAAAGAAAAAAGACCTAAAAACCAAAAACGGTCCCTCGTTGCCTGTCTTGCACACCTCCCCACACCCACGCCCACCCTCTGCGCACCCTGCCTCCCCCACACCCCACCTCACCCCATACTTATCTCTGGAGTCCGCACGACGATCTTCGGTGGACCGGGAACACGCCTGCACTCTTCAAAGCCGACCGCAAACTGAGGAAATGCCGGTAAGCGGTATAATGGAATAAATACAGGTTACTCACCTGTAACAGGAGTTCTAGGAATGGTATATGTTGTTCATCCACACTGTCTGGCAGGTTCCTTGCCGCTTTAAATCTTGCCAGAAGGTCTTCAAGTTGGTTCCTCCCACCCACCCGGGTGGTAAAACTCTCGGCTCCTCCCCATGACGCCAGATCTAGCACACTGGAAGCCAGGTTGTGCGTCGAAGCCGGGGAGGTCGGGTGGGTCGTGTGGATGAACAACATATACCATTCCTAGAACTCCTGTTACAGGTGAGTAACCTGTATTTCTAGGGACATGGATATCTTGTTCATCCACACTGTCTGGCAGACTCCTAGCAGTTCTCCAGGAGGAGGGAGGCAAGGCGCACACCCCCTACTTAGGGAATAAAGATTGGAGAACCAAGGCCCCAAAACCAGCATCCCGGCGTGACTCAAGGTCGATGTGGTAGTGGGTGATGAAGGTGTGTGCTGACTTCCTGGTAGCAGCCCTGCACATTTCCTGGATAGGGACGTCCCTGGAAGCAGCCACCGATGCAGCGGTATGGCGGGTAGAATGAGCTCTTATCCCTCTGGGAGGCTCCATGCCCACCAACCTATAGCAGAGATCTATGCAGGAGGTGACCCACCTGCCTATCGTCCGCTTGGCTACAGGTCTGCCAGGTGCGGCTTCAGCGTAGATGACAAACAGCTGGCGAACCTCTCCCCGAACTTTAGCCGTCCACTTCTTGTAGTAAGCGACCGCTCTTCTAGGGTCCAAAGTATGGAGCCTATATTCGGCCTCTGAGGTGTGATTGGAGTAGAACACCGGCAGAGTCAACACCTGGTTAAGGTGAAACTCCAACACCACCCTCTGAAGGAACTTCGGGTGGGGGCGCTGGACAACCTTGTTCCTGTGGAAGACCAGATAGGGAGACTCAATGGAAAGTGCCTGGAGCTCTCCCATCCTTCTGGCTGACGTGATAGCCACCAAGAAGGCGGTCTTCCATGACAGGTGAGAGATGTCACACCTGTACATCGGTTCAATTGGCTTGCCCATGAGTTAGCCAATACCAGCAGTAGATCCCACGGAGGTGGAGGTTCTCGCATCGGAGGGGATATGTGATCAAGGCCTTTGGAAAAGCGCCCAACCACCTTCTCCTGTGCCACTGACTGCTTCCCGGCCTGCATCTGGTAAGCAGAGATGGCTGACTGGTGCACCTTAAGGGTCGTCGACCGAAGCCCTTGCTGAGAAAGGGACCACAGGTAGTCCAGAATGCTTGCCAAGGAACAGGAGGAAGGGTCCAGTCCCTTGCCCTGACACCAAATGGAGAATCTCTTCCATTTGAAGGCGTAGCATTTTCTGGTCGACTCCTTACGGGACACCTCAACGATGCTGAGGACCTCGTCGGAAAGACCCAAGGCCTGGAACTCTAGCTGCTCAGGAACTAGGCTGTCAGGTGCAGGGATTGAAGGTCCGGATGGAATACCTTCCTCTGATTGACTGAGATCAGGTCCGGGTGGGCTGGAAGCCACCTCGGGAGCCTGGAGCTGAGACTGAGGAGATCTGGATACCAGAACTGGTGGGGCCAGTCTGGGGCTACCAGAATCACCTGCGCCTTGTCCCTCCTCGCCTTGAGAAGCACCTTGTGGATCAAGGGAAATGGGGGAAAGGTGTAGAAGAGGCCCGGGGTCCACGGCCTCAAGAAGGCAACCCCTGCAGCGAGCCCTGCTGATGGGGGTGGGCATGAAACAGTCTCAGCTTTGCATTCTCCCTGGAGGCAAACAGGTCCACCTGAGGCGTGCCTCAGTGGGAGAACAGATCTTGTACTACCTCCGGCTGGAGAGACCACTCATGGGACGCAGCCCCTATCCAGCTTAGGGCATCGGCCAGGGTGTTGGAGGCTCCTGCCACATGGATGGCAAGGAGATCCACCTCCAGGCTGCGCACGAGTGACCACATGTGGACAGCTTTCTTGCACAGAAGCATGGAGCATGTCCCGCACTGGTGGTTTAGGTAGTATATGGTCGTGGTATTGTCCGTCTGGACCTGAACCACTTGACCCCGTAGAAACGGAGCGAAGGCGGTGAGGGCTAGACAAACCGTTCGAAGCTCCAGCAGGTTGATGTGGCATCGGGACTCCCGAGGGGACCAGAGGCCGTGCGCTCTGTGCTCCCCCAGATGGGCACCCCAACCCATCAAAGAAGCATCGGTCGATAGACCGTCGGCTCAGGGTGGACAAACGGGATGCCCTCCTGCAGATGTGCTGGAATGGTCCACCACTGGAGAGCGTTCCACATCCCCTGGGTCACTGTCACTAGCTGATCCAGCGGATCGAAGTGCTGTGACCATTGACTGGCCAGCCCCCATTGAAGGGGACGCATATACCAACAGGCCCAATGGACCACGCTGGTGCAGGCTGCCATGAGGCCCAGGAGGTGCAGGAAGTCCTGGGCAGGGTGCAATTGCCCAACCTGGAATGATTGGGCAAAGGAGGAAAGAACCTCGGCCCTGTCCACCGGGAGCCATGCTCTGGCTCGTAGAGAGTCGAGCTCTGCCCCAATGAATTGGATCACCTGCTTTGGCACGAGTTCCGACTTGGCCTTATTGATGAGGAGGCCAAGCTGAGAGCAAACCTGGAGGGCCAGATCTCTGGACCGCTCCACCTCTGTTCTGGAGGGGGCTGCAATCAGCCAGTCGTCCAGGTAGGGGTACACCCAGACCCTTCGGCGCCGCAGGAATGCTGTCACCACTGCCATGCATTTGGTGAAGACCCTGGTAGCTAGAGAAAGACTGAAGGGCATGGCCCAGAACTCATAGAGGGATCCCTCTGCCCTGAAGCGGAGGAATCTCTGGTGGGACGGACGGATTGGGATGTGAAAGAATGCGTCCTGAAGGTCTAGAGAACAGAACCACACACCTCATTCCAAGGATGGGATTATCTGAGCCAGAGTGACCATCCTGAAGGTCCGAGACCTTAGGAACCTGTTCAGGTCATGCACGTCAAGAATGCCAGCCCCCCGTCCGTTTTGGGACCAGGAAGTACTTGGACACAAACCCCGGGTCTGGAGGAAGATCCGCCACCTTTCTGATCACCTCTTTTTCGAGGAGCAGGGCAATATCGGCTCGGCGAGCCGATAGCGAGGCTGCGGACTCCATAGCCCCCCAAGGGGCGACGGCTCGGAAGGGTGGGGCCTGCTTGAACTCCAGGGGCAGGCCCTTTCCTACCACCTCCAACACCCAATGGTCCGTGGTGAAAACAGACCAGGCAGAAAGGAAGTGGTGGAGCCGTCCCCCCATGGGGGAACCCAGGGGGGAATGACGAGGCTGGGGGCGACACCCTTCAACCCGTCACTGGGCAGGCTTAGAGGAGGGACTGGCCGAGGGACCTCCTGGGCCTTTACCTCCCTGCTTCCTATTAGAGGAAGCCGCAGGCTTGGGTTTGGGGTGCCATGCTCGAGTCTGCTGGCCCTGGTGCTGGTGCTGTTGGGCCGGACGTGCCACAGGCGCAGAAGGTCGAAAGGACTTATGTTGTTGTTGTCTATGGCCCTTGTCCTTTTGGGCAGAGGTGACCGAGTCCAGAGTGGCATTGGACTTTTCAATCCACTGGAGGTGACCTTCCACTCCAGGGCTGAAGAGGGTGGTCCCCAGGAAGGGGACATCCGCCAGTTTATGCTGGGTATCTGCCGTGAAGGTGGATATCCTCAGCCATGCTCTGTGGCGCAAGGCCACCGTGGCCACAACTGATCTGGCACAGGATTCTCCAATGTCCAGAGCCATTTGGAGCTGCTGTTTTCCCACCGCCCTTCCCTGGTCCCATACCTGCCGGACCGTGGTCTGCAGGTCGGCCGGGAGATGAGGGATCACCTCTTTCAGGGAGCCCATGAGGGTGTGGGAGAAGTGTGCCATCAGCACGGCTGAGCTGGCCTGGCGGAGGCCAAGGGAGGACACAGCGTACACCTTGTGCCCCGCATAGTCCAGCTTTTTGGACTCCTTGTCGGGGGGCTTATCCACATCCCTAGCGTTCCAGGAATGCCGGAAAACGCTATCAGTGACAAATCCCTCGGCGGAGGGGTGTTCCGAAAAAACAGACAAATAGCCGGTAGGGACCGCATACTTCCTGGCCATCCTGGCCGAAGGCACAGGACAGGAAGCAGGCCACTGCCAGAGCTCCAAGGCTGGGCCAACAATGGCTTCAGCCACTGAAAAGGCCTCCGTGGGTGAATCCCCTCGATCCAGTATCTCCGTCAGGGGATACTTGGCCCGCTTGGATACGGGCTCGAGCTGCATCCCGGTGGACTCCGAGATGAGCTGAAGCAGACCCATGAAGGACGATGGGCTTTTGTCCATTGACTGGCCCCCGGAGGACTCCAGGTCAATGGGCCTGGAGAACAGGGAGGAGTCGTCGTCGGACTCCGAGGAGTCCGCGAAGAGCTGCCTGGGGCCTGAGCCACCCTCCACCTGCTGAGGACGATCGGGAGTGAGGGTGACTGACAACCTGTGGGGCAGGCCCTGACCCGACCGAGAGTCCTTGGTCGGCGCCCCCGATTTCGGTTGTGGAGGTGGAGGTTCCACCACAATCGGTGGGGCAGCTGGTTTGGGCCGAACAACTGGCCCAGGCTTGGGCACCTCGACTACAGTGAGGGGTTGTTTCGGCCACTCGGGTGACAGCCACTTGATGCCAGGGAAGGCGACGGCATTGGCTTGTTCCCAGACAGAAATAACTGCTGCCACAACAGGTCCTCGTAGCGTCGACGCAATTTGCGCCGAAGCCTCTCCTCTTCCGAGGAGGAAGACGAGAGTGAGCAGCGGCACCGCTTACTTCCGTGCCGAGACCAAGACCACCAATGTCGGCGGGATCGGCTGGACGAAGAGGATGTCCGAGACCGAGATCCTCGGTGTTTCCGAGGACGGGTTTTGGAAGGGGCCGAGGACGCCTACTCTTCCCTTGGCTCAGAAGCCTTGACCAGGGACTCCGGCACCGGAGGCGTGGGCAAGTCCTCGGTCTCCACCAGGGGAACCGGTGAAGAAGGGTTATCGGCTTCACCAGTCAACAGCCCGTCCGATGGGTCGAGAAAAATCTCGACCACATCGACGGGTGTCTCAGGCGGCTGACCTAATAGGGACACCGTGAAGCCAGCGGCCTTAGCCGCACCCTCGACCGAAGTCGAATGTCGACTGTCCGGGGAAGGGGACCTCTCCTGCCCCCACGAACTTCGATGGTGGGACTTACCTTTCGAGTCCTTCTTTTTGGACCGGGAAGAATGTCCCGATGGCCCCTCTCCCTTCGTGGAAAGGGATTGGCAAAGCTCCTTAAAAGAAGCTGAATATGAGGTACCCAGAGAGAGCGGGATAAATGCTGCGACTGAGGAAGAGGATGATATGGCCTGTGCCTCCTCCTCCTCGAGGGCGATCATCTGCTCGAGTTGCTCAGCCGAGCCAGCCACCACGGTAACTGTCCAATGGGCCTCTTTCGACTTCACCGGCAGGTAGTGCTTCTCAGGGCACCCAAGCTGTAACAGGGCAGCGCGATCTTCCAGGACGTTGGCCGAAAACTAACGACATAACTCGCAGGCCTGCGGGTCATGGTCTAGGCCGAGGCAGTAGACGCACGTGGAGTGCGGATCTGTCCTGGACATTTTCTGCCCACATGGGCACCGCCGAAATCCGGGAGTCGATTTGTCCATTGCAGCCGCGAGGGAGTAACTTGACCGAAGTCTTGAAAATTTTAGAATAAGTTTCGGGCGAACCGAAGAATTAGGATCCAGGCCACATGCAGAGCATTAAGGAGGGAACCTGAGCTTCCAAGCGGTAAGGAAGATCTGGCATCATGGGGCGAAGCCGAGAGTTTTACCACCCGGGTGGGTGGGAGGAGCCAGCTTGAAGACCTTCCGGCAAGATTTAAAGCGGCAAGGAACCTGCCAGACAGTGGGGATGAACAACATATCCATGTCCCTAGAAACAGAGTTTTTTCAACTTTGATGCATATCTCAGGCGATTTTTGGAATTTTGGCACCAAATTTTCAACAAGGGGTTTTTGGGACCCCTCCTCATGAATTCTGGCACTGTCATGGCGTTAATCGTCCCCAAAAGGTGATTTCGCGATCACTGCACAGAACCACCTTTTGGGACTGATTTATGAAACGGCAGTGCCACAGTTCATGAGGTAGGCCCCCAAACACCCTGTGTTGAAAATTTGGTGAAAAAATTCTTAAAAATGACTAATTTATGAGCGTGTGTTGCGCAGTTCCTACACACGCTCGTAAGTTCACGAATTTTTTATATTTTCACTCCAGATTCTCAACAGTGCCATTTTACCACACCTCTGTATGATCAGTATAGCTGTCATTTTTCACATCTCACCGAAAATGTGTTTCCGCACATGTAGCGCACAATGGCGCAGTCAGTGTGCAAAATCAATGTTCGGGACAGATTAAGAAAACCACAGTGACACTGTTCACAAGCAGAGGTCTTAAAATGGCTATTTTAAAAATTTGGTGACAAAAGTCCATAAAATGACTGTGTTACGAGCGAGCATTGCGCAGTTTCCACGCACCCTCATAAGTTCATGAATTTGTAATATTTTCAGTCCAGATTTTCACTACTGGCATTTTTCCACACTTCCTTATGAACAGTACAGCTGTCATTTTCACACCATGGCCAAAATGTGTTTTCGCACTTCCAGCACAGAAATGCATGGTCGCTGTGGGAAATCACTGTTCAGGACAGATTCAGAAAATCACTGTGACACTGTTCATGAACAGAGGTCCCAAAATGTCTGTGTTGACAATCTGCTGTAAAAAATTCCCAAACTAATTACATTACGGGTGTACATTGCACAGTTTCTACGCACGCTCGTGACTTCACCAGTTTTTTTAATATTTTCACTGCAGATTTTCAACATTGCAATTTTTTACACCTCCCCATGAACAGTACCGCTGTCATTTTTCACATCCTGTTCAAAATATGTTTTCTCACCTGTGGTGCCAAATGGCGTAGTCACTGTGCAAAATCAGCTTTCAGCTAACGAACTGATATTGCCACTGTTCATGAGGTGGGGGGTCATGTTGAAAATTTGGAGTGAAAATACCAATGAACACCTGAGGCGTTAGAGTTTCCGACCATAATGCCCCCACCCTGTAGAGACTGACAGGCATCAGGGGTGTGACTTGGGATTGTCATCTGCAATGCTCACACCATTCCACCCCCACCCTGCAGCCAGTAAGAGGCATCGAGGTGTGCCTTGGACTCTTCACCCCCAAAGTTCACCCCATTCTCCTATACAGCACCCATCTCACTGTATTTCCTGATGGATGTGGGTGAACATAAGGGCCAAAGACCCCAAGGCACATCGTGACACTTGTCGGTGTCTGCAGGGTAGGGCGTGGTGAAATGGCATGGCTGTTATGCCTGACGACCTAAAGGCACACCCCAATGCCTGTCAGTATCTGCAGGGTGGTGGTGGGGGTTGGCTTCAGTTCAATACTTCACTGCCATTCCTATTATGCAGCTCTGTAACTCCTACACTACCAATACCAGCAAGCAAACATTCAGCATTGACAAATGCTTGTTTAAACTTGTAGTCAGGATCCAGGCACCATAGACAAAGCTCATGGCAGTAAGTCCTTGCTAGAAACTGAAAACAGTTTTTACCATTTTTAAAAGTGTTGGTCCTGTTTTTAATTTTTTGGGTCTGTCAGTCATGCCACATACTGAAGACTGAAAGAAAAAAGTTATTGGTTCCCCAAATCTAAAACATTGAGCAAAAAAATATGCCCAGTGAAGTTAAAAAGGGCTTATAAATTTAGAAATGTGGTTCTGTTCCTTCAAAAGTAGCACTGCTAACTATTTTACCTCAATACATGAATTTGACAGGAAAATAATGGCTTGGTTCCCTGGAATTGGAACCAAGCATTAATAACAGAAGAAAAACACAAATTTAACAAGAAAATCAGTTGTAATCTAGTCTATTTGAAAATAACATGGAAAATATAGCAGTTCCCCAAAGGTGGAAACCATGATGTACAATGGGCATTTCCAGTTCCTGGGAACCGTAAAAAACGTTAAATTTACAATAACATTTAAAAACACACCCTAACTAATGCAGACTATCAAGAAATATCTAAAATAATTATGAAAGTAATTAAATAATAAAAAATACTGAAAAGCTGTCCAGAAGAGTGGAGCGGTACATCGGGACGACTGCTCTCTTCGGTGGAGATGTAAATCTGACATTCAGAGGCTGGGGGGAGCATGACCACGGGACAGAGTCTAAACTTCATTCTAAGTCTGAAGTTCCATAATTAGCATAAGTTCTGTCTCCAGGGCATCTGTATTCTGTGGAATGAATGCACTCTGTGAATGCATATTGATGGATTCCTGGGGTTAGAAGCATAGAAATTCAGTTTGGTTTGATGCAGGTAAGAAAAGCCATCAGTGAAAAAAGGAAGTAATTTAAAACATTCAAGTAGGAGGAATTTGAAGCAGACAGGGTACTCTATAACATAAGTGCTCACTTTTTCATCTCTCCCCCCCCCCATCCCATCCTGTGGGTGCCTTTGCTCTATAAAGACAAACTAGTGAAAAGTATAAAATAAACCAGTAAGAGGGCAAAATCAAATACCGAGTAGCGCATAGAAGAGAGGGTTAAAAAAAAGATAAGGCCATCTTTGGGTATATCAGAGAAAAGAGAGGTAAGGAGCAGCTTTGAAAGAAGAATAAATAATGACAGGAGGGTGGATGGAAAACGGGAAGAGAAATGTACTAAATGAGCGCTTCAGTTCAGTGTTTATGGATGTGGCTTCTGTAATGATTCTGAAAACACCTTCTGTAATGTTACCAGAGTGAACGCAAACAGTTATGGTAACAGTTTGGATTTGGAACCTCTGTAACGTTACAGAGGGGTTTTTCTGGTGTAGTGTGGACATGGCCATAGTCTCCAGTATTGATAGTCTTTCACCTTTCACCAGTGCTATAGTCATCCCTGCATGGGAAAACCCTTGCTGCACCCAGTCGCTGCAAAATAAAAGACATAAAAAATTAATTTATTATTGATTAGAATTTGTTTTCCAAGTGTAACCCCCCTACAAATGGGGGTTCCCAAAAAGTCTTCCTTGAGCTTGCCTAAATGCTCACTGCCAGATTGGTGTCCTGTATTTTAACAGTTTAAATGTGATTGCCAGAGAGTGCCTGTATAGCCTCTGTGCACTGTCTCTTTAAGAGCTGCTTGGATTGCAGTCATAAATAATCTGAAAGGGAGCTCTGTTGAAAGATGTAACTATTTGTTGAAAATCATTTAGAGTGATAATGATAAAGTAGTTTGTCTAACCTGCCTTCTTTGCAGCAAGGACTGTTTTGTTTATCTTCACTATCTTGGTCCTGGACTGCCGAATTGGACCAATCAGTTCTGGTGGGACCTAAAATGGAGCCGTACTACAGGAGCTTTCTGGAGTCAAAATCTGTAGGAATTGTAGTTCTGGGCTTTTAGCGACTTTTTGCACCTGAAGGAGGAGCCTTTGTTGTGACTGACAGACAGATCAGCCTTGGATCTTGGTGAAATCCCAGACTGCTTGCAATTTTCAGTTAGTTCTGAGCTGGAAGTGAAATGAGTAAGATCTCAAGTGTTTTTGAGCAGCAATCCTGAATGGATTCGCATGGGAGAACTGTAGAAAGGCCTGATTCCTGGCCTGCATGTCTGCCTACTGCTCTGAGAGGAAGAAAGAATTATTTTCGGACTGAATCCAAGTGTGTGTGATTAAAGTAAGCTACTGAAGTGGGACCAGGCTCAACCTGAGGAGGACCGAAGATTGTGCTGAATGCGATCGGCCTGCCAGAAATCCCATTCACTTCAGAACTTCTGACTTGTGCGAGAACAGTGTGACTGGGACCAAAGAAGAATTGCCTGGTACTGTAGAATCCTTTGCATATAAATGTGCTATGTATTGAAAGTGGGTCGTGATTTGTTTCCCCACTGTGTGAACTGTGTCCTGCTTGCTGGTAGCTGTATCCAGCTCAAACAGACTGAATCCGCGGTTAACCCCATGCGGCTGGGCCTTGCCACGAGGGCCCTGCCAGACCTGCCTGGAGATCAGCCCCCCTGCTCCACGTTTGAACGGGAATTACGCCTCTGCGAAATCATGTGGTCCCTGCTTCTCCTGGCAATCCAGACCAGCCACCAGCTGTCTCAAATTTCATCCATCCTGTGTCCAGTCTTGGGTACCATGAGTAACTATCAGGGTAGCTCCCTGCACCTACAATATAATCTAAGTGTGTCATTTGATTTCTTGGTTATTTCTCTTTATTCACGAACTGAGCCATCAGACTCCGGATTACAAATAGTGTGTTGTGCATGTTGTTTTGCCATCACAGAGCCCCAACCAGCTGCGACACCAGCCTACCCCGGACAATGATCCTGGCTGACCCTTCTGCCTACTATCTGGGTACTCAGAGTGTGTGACTGTGGGGGTTTCTGAACTGCATGCATAGCTGTTTGATTAACGTAGCTTGTAAGCCAATCATCCTGATTACACCCCTTCCTTGTTCACGTCCCCTGAATAAATCAAATCTTACTTTTTCTGCATTTAAACTGACTGTGTTAAAAGTACTGTACTGTTGCTGTCTGCTCTGTTTAACCTTGTTTTACAGGGGGTCCCCAGGGTTGACCCACAGGAGCCAGCCCTGGCGGTGAGTGCAACCAGTGTGGGTACTTGCAAAGTGTATCAGGGGTATTGTCAAATTGATTATTGTATACTGTTTTGGCCACTAGTGGGGAACGAGGGGGGTTACAGTGCCCCGAAGGGCTGTGCCCAGGCTAGTTTGACCACTACCAACCCTGACCTTCGGGTGGAGGCACCCGTTACAGAACCTAGGCCCCTTAACCTGTTATTAGCCAAGCAGGCAGGGGTAGTAGCCCTTGGGATAGCGCCACCTAGGGGTTACACAGGTAAGTTATACAAAGCCGAGGTTCAGTTTAGGCACCCAGTCCCACTGGCTCTGTGCATCTTATATAAAAATACAATTAATAAACAGCAGCATATAAAATAGACATTATACAAATACAGAAACCACTTAGTATTTAGGATTTTAGTATTAGGAATTGTAGGATAAGCTCTAATACATAAAAAATCCTCTTTTAAAGCTCTCAACTGAGGGGACCTCCCGGAGTTCTCACACCAGCTGGTACCAAAAATATGGAGCAGCCACAGCAAAGGCATGATCCCCAGGCAACTTTACATGTGCTTTGGGGAGCTTCAGGAGGCCCTCCTCTGGAGCAGCAAGGGTGACAAGGAGCATATGGATACAGGAGCTCTTCTAGGTAGTTAGGACCCAGACTGTGTAAGGTTTTGTGTGTTAACAACCCTGTCTCGAAGGAGATGCGCCACCTCACAGGCAGCCAGTTCAACGTCCGCAGAGCCGCTGGAGAGAGATGCACAGAGCAAGGTCCTCTGGCAATCAATCTGGCCCCAGTGTTCTCAACAAGCTGCAGGTGGCACATCAAATCTCCAGATAGCCTGCGATAAAGAGTGTTACAATAGTCCAGCCTAGTTGTCATGAAGGCATGCACCAGAGACTTTAGGTCATGAGGGCTAAGAAAGGGCTTTGATCTGGGTGATATTCCTAAAATAAAAGAAACCATTACGGACCACAGCAGGCACCTGATGCTCCACAGTCTGCTTGTTATCTGCAGTGATACCGAGATTCTTCACCCGGTCTTTGGCTGTAAGCTGAGAAGGCCCCAGATGTAAACCAATCACCCCTCCATTCAAGCCAGTTGCCCCCCCTGATACCCAGGTCCACCAGTTGCACTTCAGTCTTATCTGGGTTTAACCGGAGCCGGCTGGAAGCCATACAGTTGTTGATCACCAAAAGGCAGTCATTTGGCATGCTGCACTGCACTTTTCTCACCAGGGGTAAATGAAAGGTACAGCTGAGTGTTAGCAGCATAACAGTGAAACTGCAAACTGTACCTTTGTAGATGCAGCCCAGGAGAGGTGAATGAATGTGAGGGAATACATTAAAAAGAACAGTCACAGTGTGTAAGCAAAAGAAATACTATTAATCATGTTGTTAATTTCTGGAGTTTTTAATCCCACCTCTTTTCCTTGGGAGGCAGTATAGCACAGTGGTTTAGGGCTTTGAGCTGCAAACCTGGAGATGTGGGTTTGAAACCCACAGCCCCCACTTGCATACTGTGTGACCCTGAGCAAGTCACTTAACTTCCTTGTGCTCCCAGGTTGCACCTGGAAACAAGCTCCTGCTTAGTATGCCTTTCCTGGTTAAACAATTCCCCCCCTGGGGCCCCCTTTCTATCCAGAAGTCAGTACAAAACTGTACACTGAAAGGGCAAACTCCTTACCAGACACGTGCAGCGGCTACATCTGTTGTTAGGGTCTGGAAAGCGCTCCCCGTTGCTGCAGTCTCTGCCATTGTAGATACAGCCGTCACACACAGGACAGGTACAGAGGTCCACAGCAGGGTGGGAACAGGTCACCTTGCTGCAGGTCTTAGGTCCACATGTCACCTCACCTCTCTAGTGAAAAAAATAACAGATATACAGTACATATAATGACGTGGAGTAGTGCCAGTAGGTTCCAGTGATGGACAGTAGGTCCCAGGGCTAAGTAGAGAACACGGGCAGACAGGATGGATCATTAGTGTTCTTCTGCCACCATTATCTATGTTTCTATGCAATTGTATTTCAGGGTTACATAGAGACACAGAAATTAATGGAAGAAAAAAACTAATCAGCCAATCCAGTCTACTCACACAGCTTTATTATTCTGATAAATGTGAATGCCATTGAGAAAACAAAAACACGTAAATTATGCATTATTGTATGTTGCAATTTTTTTTTTAAATTGTACTTTTGCCCGCCCCCGCCTCTCCAAGGTCTGCTACATCGGGAGCACCAGTGGAGTCTGCTCCCACTTCTGCCACCTATCTGGACCTTCTCGCTCACCCCATGGAGCTGCAGCTTTCCCCCTGTGCGGGGACGCAGAGAGGCTGCTACACCCCAAACAATCCAGGTCTCGTCGGGAACTGGAAGGTTAGGCAGGTGCGAGCTTTGAGGGGTCTGCTCCAGTGCTCTGTCTTCCTGGATACTGGAGAGCATTTTCCTTGTTCTGGGGGAGTGGCACACACCCTGGCATCATGGCATCACCGCCAGAGTCACCACTCCCCATCCCTTGCTGTATGCTCTGCGCTTGCCATGCCTCCGACTTCTGACAGAGGCCAGTTATGAGCCGAGCATGGACCCCCCTTCCTCCCGGAAGAGGAGAGCTGTTCTCCAGATGCTCAAATCTCTCCCTCCCCGCTGACCCCCGATGGCCCGGGCTCGCATGGTGCGAGGTGTGGCGGTATGTTGCAATTTCTGTACTTGTAGCATTCTGTTTATGTCGTCTTTGCCATAAGTTCTGTTGACCAATTTCCCTGCTATTCTTATCTTTGTATTAGATGATACTTGCTGGCCAATACTTAATGAGTTTCTTTAAGCTTCTTTTCTGTATTCTTTGAAATTGCACTATAATCTATTGTATGTTTCTATCCTACCCAGGACCTCCTTACAAATGAGCATTGCTCAAAGGAGCTTTTTCCTGGTGAAATAAATACAAATACAATCTGACCCTAATGGCCCACCCCCTCTATTACCTTTCCCAGCTCCCCTCTAACTATGATCATATGCCCATCCCATCCTGCTTCAAAGCTACAGACTGACTTGGCACTTACCACGCCCTCAGGCGAGGGGGGGGGGTTAGGGTCAGAAAAGATGAAGGGCTTGAGTCCCCGCTAAAAAACAACCAAGACAGGGTCCATTTTAGGAACTGGGATTCTTTTATTTGGGGCTAATGAATAAAGATTCAGATCTCGAGCCCCTAATGTCTACCCCTAGTGATGCCCCTGCCAACAGCTAGTTTGTTCCATTTATCTACCACCCTTTCCTTGAAATAGTGTTTACAAATATCTTTTTTAAACCTTCCCCCTGTACACTTTAGAGCGTTTCCCCCTTAATGAAAATATGACTTCATAGTCAACTCTGCTACCCTGGGTTGCATTCGTGTTTCTGTCAGCACCCCTGTTTTGGACAGCTTATAACTTAGACATCTTAGTCCACAGGACTGTGAAAATTGACATGCACCATCTCAGTCCAAGAAGACAGTTTTGTATAAAATTCTAAATACAGCCAGCTGAATTTATATAAAATATCCCCATTTTAAGACCCTGTTTTGTGCGTGCAGACAAGAAACAAATACACCAATTTAAAACCTAAGTCTTTCAAATTCATAAGATATTTGCCCAGAACAGGACCTTCCTTTTTTTGCAGTGATAAAAGGTCAAATAAAAAAAATTATACCTGTTTTTAGGCACAGAGCAGGTGCATGCATGAAAGAAATAAACAGCCAGAAAGAAATTTATGAAATAGCACAAACATTTCCAAGTCAATCACAAATAAAAAGAAACCCTTCATGTTCCCCTTTGCCCTGACTCCTGCCAGTACCCAGCCACCAAAGTACAAACACTTTTTTAATCGTAGGAACATGTAAAATTGCCAGCAGAAGGCTACTATGGTCTATTGAGGCTGCTCGATACGGAGCTCAAACATCTGGTGTTACATGTCGTTTTGCTCCCTTCCTCAACACTCTTAACTCCCCCTTGACTTTATCCCACCCCCACTTAATTCCCTTAACTGTTTTCTGATTTACAACCTCCTCGTGTAGCTTGTTCCACCCTGCCACCATTTCCTCCATAAAGAAGTGCTACCTGTCCTTCTTCTGGAACCTTCCTCGTGTCAATCTGCATTGTGCCTCTTCATGTCCCTGTTTTTACCGAACCTAAAAAGGTCACTAGATCGACCTTGTTTATACCTATGAGGTACTTGAAGCTCACTATCCCATGTCCCATCACTGCCTTCTTTCCACAAGCAGGTACATCGTACGGTTCTTCAGCCTCTGCACATGCAAGAGTACCTGTTGACCATGAATCATAGTCTTCACTCTTCTCTGTACCGCCGCCAGCTGGTTGATGTCCTTCTTACAGTAGGAGCTCTAATGCTGCACACAGTACTCCAGGTGTGATCACACCATAGATCTGTATAGCGGCAGTATGACCTCTTTCATTTTGCTGGTGTACCCCCTTGTTAGGCAGCCTAGCATCATATTTGCCCTTGCTGCTGTCTCATTGCATTGCATAGAGTGTTTCATACTGGTGATGATAGCAATTTCCAGGTTTTTCTCTTCTTCGAACACTGTGACAGTCATACACCCTTAGCCTGTAATCGGCCCTGGGGTTATTACTCCCTATGTGCATGACCATGCACTTTTTTTGCATTGAACCTCAGTTTGAAGATATCAGACCATCTTTCTAACTTCACCATGCTCTTCCATAGATCCCTGGCTCCATCCTCCGTGTCCACCCGCCCACAGAGCTTGGTGTCATCCACAAAGAGGCAGATTTTGCCCTTTATACAGTCCCCAACATCATTTATGAACATGTTGAACAGCACCAGACTGAGCACCGACCCCTCTGGAACCCCACTGATGACCGCCCTCATCCCCCAGTGCTCTCCACCACCACCCTTTGGGTTCTTCCACCTAGCCAATTTACCACCAACCTAATCAGGTTCAGGTCCTAAACTTCTTTCTTGGTCAGTCTTTTGTGGAGGACCAAGTCAAAGGCTTTGCTGAAGTCCAGATACAGAGTACTGGATGGGAGGAGAGAGACTTAGCACTACAGCTGAGGAACAGGATCTGGGAGTTATCGTTAGTGACTCACTGAAACAATTGAGTCAGTGCAACAAGGCCTAACAGGATGCTATGATATATTAGGAGGGGTACTGATAGCAGTGGAAAAGAGGTAATACTTCCCCTCTACAGATGCTGGTGAGGCCTCACCTAGAGTATTGCACCCAGTTCTGGAGTCCTCACCTCAGAAAGAATAAAGATAGGTTGGAGACAGTGCAGTGCAGAGTAACAAAAATTATTCAGGGCCAGCAGAGCAGATCCTGTGAGGAGCACCTCAAAGCACTAAATATGTACTCACTGGAGAACAGAAGGGAAGGGGGAGATATGATAGAGACCTTCAAGTTCCTTAAAGGAATTAACAAAGTGAACTGCGGGAAACTATTTATCCTGAATACCAATTCGCAGTCACATGGACACAAATGGAAATTAACAGGAGGTAGGATCAGGAGAGATGTGAGGAAGTATTACTTTACAGAAAGGGTGGTGGAACCTTGGAACAGTCTGCTGGCTGAAGTGGTGGGTGCGAAAACAGTCAGGGGATTCAAGCAGGGCTGTGACACAATGAAGGGAATAGTGGTTACCAGGGGCAACAGAACCAAGGAGGAGAATAGAGACAGGATGGGGAGGGTTAGTAGCCTGGAGGAACAGTATGTTCCAGGGATTATAGGGAACTTGAGCAGACTGGATGGACCTCTAGTCTTTTTCTGCCATCATTGTCTATGTTTCTATGTCTACAGTTTGGCACCTGTCAACCGTCTTTGCAACCCAGTCAAAGAGATTTGTTTGGCATAACCTCCCTGATATAAACCAAGGTCTATTTCCAAGTCACTCACAAATGAAGAAAAAAAAAACCTCTTTTCCCCCACCCACTACTGGTACTCCGCCATCACGTCCCCATCACTACTGACATGAGCATTCGATGCTCATCCCTGTCAATGGCCCCATATCCACAATCACTGCAGTTACTGGTGGTAGGGTGTCCAACCCCACCACCAATACCCCACCCACCTGATCAATACACTTACCAGAGGTCAGGTGCCCAGCCCCGCCAGTGGTATCCCCACCTCCAATCACTGCAATAACCAGTGATCAGGCATCAAATCCCACCACTGGCACCCTCTATTCACTTCAATTACTAGAGGTTCGGTAACCCATCCCAAATGTCGGTACCCCTTTCCCCCCACGATCAACACTAACCCCTTTCCGTCCACCAACTGACCTGGAAGTCCCACTCCTCTTCCCCCAGCCCATGCAATGAAAAGAACCCTCCACCTTGTACATACTATCTAGCACCCATGCCATCCTCTCCCTGTTCTGGTTAGTGACTGCTGGGCAAAAACTTAAAAAAATGGCTAAAAATAACAAATTTCTAAAAAGCCTAAATTGTCTTTGCACAAGGATTTTTTTTTACCCCCCAAAAAGGGTTGAATTTGGTGTCCTAGAAAACATATTTTGGAGCCAATTTCAAATCCCCAAATTTCATTCTCATGAAGATGCTGGTGGTAAGCATCTTGACTCTAAATTTGAAAACTTTTTTATGATAAATTATGGGTGATTGACCCCTCCTCCCCCAAAAAACAAACAAACAAAAAAAAAAGTTTGAAAACTATGAACTGTGTATGTGCTGGGACTTACGTTTTTTCACAGTTTCTTTTCTTATCACTCATAACTTTAACATTTTTAGACATTTTAAACCCATTTATGTACTACTGGAATAAAGTATTATCTACTACTCATTATCTTTGGTGTTATCCACAGCTTCCATCCTTCCAGGCTTCTTCCGACAGTTACAGTATCTCATTTTGTACAGGATGAAGTGCATTAGGCTTCCAGCTGAGCCAGTGGGGCTACCTATTGGCTCTTTTTCCCTAATTCATTAGAGTAATGCAACTTGCTACGTCTCCTAAGAACTATTCACACAGCCATATGCCAAGAGCCAACGTCTGCTTGATCTATGGATAACTACTGGTAGTATTCAGCTGCTACCATGCCTCAGCTGATGAGTCAGGAGGCGGTATAGCATTGTGGTTTAGGGCACGGAGCTGCAAACCTGGAGACCTGGGTTTGAATCCCACAGCCCATACTTGCATACTGTGTGACCCTGAGCAAGTCACTTAGCTTCCTTGTGTTCCCAGGTCACACCTGGAAACAAGCTTTGGCTTAATGTGTCTTTCCTGGTTAAACAATCCCCTCCCCCCATCATGATGTTCCTCAAAGATCCATAACTGCTGTCTGCAGGGCAGGGATGTACTGGAAAGACAGCCTCAGTTGCTGGCCTGTCACATACCCAATCCATCTGTAATACACACTTGACAGCCCCTCCATTCAAGGTGTGTAAACTCCTTGCTGGGCGGGTGCAAACGAGGAGCAGTACCAGTTTTGCTCTTGTGTTGCACAGTATCACTTACTGGGCATGAAGCTTCCAGCTATGCAGTAGGCCTTAAATCACTTGGTTGGGAATCCCATAATGATTACCCTGTCAAAGAGGCTGAACCATATTGCCGGCCCAGTGGCACAGAGGGCTGAAGCACTGGATGCCTTACTTCTCATCATGCCGGTAACCCAGGTTCGGATATGGATTTCAGTCATCGGGGAGCCAGCATAATGGGGGGGGGTTAGAACAGGATTGAGCAGCCGTGGGGCAACTCTCCTCTCTTGGGGTGGTCGTCACTCCCCTGTAGTTTCGCTGCCACTGGGTGGAGGTCTGGTGGCTAGCATAGGGTGGGAGGGAGCGGCAAGTTGTGGCAGGGTGTCTCGAGCTGCAGTGTGTGCATGCCTCCACATGCGGGCGGCCAAGAATGGGGATGGCAAAAACGGGGAAAAAATATGGGCATAAAATATGTATGGAAAAAAAAAAGAGGCTGAACCAGCCAAGATGGGTTGAGAACAGACCACCTTCTCTGATTGTATGGCCTCATTAATGGACAAGGTGAGCAAGGGGCTTCCTTTGACAAAATCTCTAGATGCTTGCATGTCCCTGAACTCACTGCCTTCAAAAGTGGAACTTCACGGGAATTGAAGATGTACCACAAGAGTTCAGAGAAAGACTCTATGCTTTCACTGGCATCTTCTTCATTCCACCCATCCTCTTCAGAGGTTGAATATTGATTTCTGTGAGACAAATTACTAAACCCCATCTGTGACTGAATATCGAGTTGAGGGGTGGTTCAAGGAGTCAAGTCCTTGCCTGGCTTGTTGGATTGTGAACTGTTGATTTCAGTGTCTAGTGTTTGGTTGCTAACAGGAACTGTCAGCCCCACAGGGGGATTCAGGCTCACGGAGTGAGCCCTATCAAGGCCTATTTGACAACTTAGCATTGTTGAAGACTGCATCAAAACAGAGGGAACTGGGTCCTCTCTTGCAGGTCTTGGGTACCAGGGCCTTTAATATGGCTTCTCCATAATCATCTGCATGGGACGAGTCATTATCTCAAGAGTCTTAGTCTATTCGGCTTCAAGGCAGACATATTCAATGTCTTTATTAGTGACATTGCAGAGGGACTGGAAGGAAAGGTCTGTTTGTTTGCAGATGACACAACGATCTGTAACAGGGTGGGTACTCCAGAAGGGGTGGAGAAAATGAGAAAGGACCTGGGGAAATCTGAGAAATGGTCTGAGAAGTGGCAACTGAGGTTTAATTCAAAGAAGTGCAAAATTATGCACATGGGGCATAGAAACCCAGGGGAGAGCTACAGGATTGGGGGGGGGTGCTAGCAGTCATCAGGGAAGAAGGGGACCTGGGAGTTATTATCTCAGCTGACCTGAAAATATCAAAGCAGAGTACAAGGGTAGCAGGGAAGGCCAGTGGAATGCTGGGATGCATAGGCAGGGGTATCACAAGCAGAAGATTTCATCAACGAGGGGTATCATTTAAACTAGGTGGGGGGGGGGCATTGGAGCTGTAAATCACCTGGAGAGGGTGTCTTATGGACCTCCCTCCACCACAGTGACAGATACGACCTTAGGTGAAATAGGGGTTGGAGTGAAGGGTGGACAGATACGACCTTAGGCGAAATAGGGGTTGGAGTGAAGGGTAAGGAAGCAGGAAGGATATGTGCAGCGTGGAGAATGGTTTCACTAAATGCTAGGAGCCTGGGGAACAAGTTAGCAGAGTTGCAGGCACTGATGGCAAAGGGAGAGGTGGACATAGCTGCCATTACTGAGACATGGAGAAATAGGCGCCATGACTGGGACCTAACCATCCCAGGGTACAAACTATTCCGGAGGGGTAGAAATAAAGGGAAGGTTGGGGGGGTTGCCATTTACGTAAGGGAAGGGAAGGGATCAGATGTAATAGGGAGGAAGGGTGTGGAGGGCAGGAGAAGTAATCTGGCTGCAACTACACAGCCGGAAAGGGACTAAGATCTGTCTGGGGGTTGTTTATAGACCTCCGGCCCAGAAGAAGGACATTGACAGGGAACTGGGGGAGCAGATAAGGAGGCATAGTGGCAAAGGGAGCACAGTGGTGGTGGGGGACTTTAATCTACTGGGGGTGAATTGGAGCATCCCAGCAACCAATTGCGCCAGGGAGCAGATCCTCCTGGAAGCATTCCAGGATGGCTTCCTTACCCAGAGGGTAATGGAGCCAACGAGGGAGGGGAATATACTAGACCTGGTACTGGAAGATAGGGAACAGGTCAGGGATGTAAGGGTGGAGGAACCTCTGGCAAGCAGTGATCACCGCACAGTGTGGTTCTCAATCAACCTGGGTAGTCAAGTAGCCACTATAAAAACTAGGGTCCCCGACTTCAAAAAGGCAGACTTTGGCAGGTTGTGAAACATACTGGAAAGTCATATTGCAAGCATCTTCCCAGAAATGGACATGAAACAAAAATGGTCAGCCATCAAGACAGGATGGGCTGAAGCCACTGAAACTTGTGTCAAGAGCCAGAGCAAGAAAGCCAGGACCAAGAAACCTAGTTGGATGAGTAGAGAGGTAGTAGAGAAGGTGAGGGAAAAGAGGAATGCATTTTGGACCTACAAGCGATCCAACAGGGCAGAAGAAATCCAGAGAAATGAGCATACTGGTAAGGGCAGCAAAGGCAGCTAGAAAATGGAGATTAGCACAGGGGATCAAAGGAGTAGAAAAGGATTTCTTCAGATATATCAGAGAGAAGAGGAAGAGCAGGGATCAAATTGTTAGAATCAGGAGGGGAAGTGGGTGGGTAGAAAAGGGGTCTGAGCAGGCAGAAGTACTTAATGAATACTTCTGTTCAGTCTTCAGCAAGGAGAGGGATGGGCCTATACCTGAGAGGAAGGGTGAGGTGGGAGAGGACGATGGAGAAGCAACCACGGATGGGGAAATCATGGTGAAGGAGGGCCTTAAGTCCCTGAAGGTGGACAAGGCACCTGGCCCAGACAGAGTCCACCCCAGGGTGCTGAGAGAGTTGGCAGAGATCCTGGCAGGGCCATTGGTAGACCTGTTCAATACCACTCTGAATTCAGGATGTGTGCCCAGGGACTGGAGGGAAGCACATGTGATACCTCTCCATAAGAGTGGGCCAAGGACGAACCGGGGAACTACAGACTGGTGATCCTTACTGCAATTGTGGGAAAACTGATGGAGACAATCCACAAGGAAAGGCTGGTGCAATTTCTTGAGGATAGCAACCTCTAGGACAGCAGGCAACATGGGTTTGTCTCAGGCAGATCTTGCCAGACAAACTTGGTTGATTTTTACAACTGGGTTACCAGGGCACTGGACAGGGGACATGCGGTGGATGTCCTCTACCCGGATTCCTGCAAGGTCTTTGACTCGGTGCCACATGGATGGCTGACCTGCAAGATGAAGAGTCTGAGAGCAGGGAGGAAACTGGTCAGATGGGTCGAGAACTGGCTGCAAGGTAGACAGCAGAAGGTAGTAGTGGGGGGGGGAAGGCATCTAAACCCAGGACAGTAACAAGTCATGTACCACAGGGCTTGGTGCTGGGACCAATTCTGTTTAACATTTTCATAGCCGACATTGCAGTAGGGATTAAGAGCAAGATCAGTCTCTTTGCAGATGACACAAAGATTTGTGCAGAGGTAGATGGGGGGGGGAGCAAAAGTACTTCAGGAGGATTTGGCAAAACTGGAGGAATAATCTCACACTTGGCAGCCTGATTTCAATGCCAAGAAGTGCAAAGTGATGCATTTAGGAGGCAAGAACCCAGGACAAAATTACTGGCTGGAGGGTGTCCCGTTAACAAAATCCAAGGGGAGAAGGATCTGGGAATGCTGCTAACCAGGGAGATGAACCACTCTGTTCAATGCAGGAAGGCAGCAGTGAAGGCAAACAGGATGCTAGGGTGCATAGCAAGGGGGATTACTTCTAGGAGTGGGGAGGTCATCTTGCCCCTGTACAGGTCCCTGGTGAGACCGCACCTAGAGTACTGCATGCAGTTTTGGTGCCCCTACTTGTAAATGGACATTAAACTACTGGAGGGGGTAGAGCACAGGGCAACAAAAATGATCCTGGAGTTGGAGGACAGACCATATAAGAAGAGACTGAGAGAGAGCTCAATATGTATATCCTGGAGGAAAGGAGGAAAGAAGGGAAAGAGGAGATATGACTGAGACCTTCAAGTACCTGAAGGGTTTGAACAGAGTAGATACCAGGTGTATGTTCAATCTGAAGGGCGAAAGGGAAACCAGGGGAAGCTCTATGAAGTTGGAACCGGGCAGGTTCAAGAGGAAACTGAGGAGGCACTATTTCACAGAAAGGGTGGTGGAAGGTGGAACACTCTGCCAGAGAAAGTCATATCGCTGCAGAGTGTTGGGGGCTTCAGGAGGGGGTGGGGCAGATTCAAGGGGAGGGTACAAACTGGGAGGGGGCACAAGATGGGGGGAGGGCATATGAGGGAGGGGGGGCAGCTGCAGTCTAATGGACTGAAGTACTGCACACTTGAGCAGACTTGATAGCTAGAATGGCCTGTATCTGCTGGCAATTTCGTGTGTTCGTAAGTCAGGAGATAATGATGCCATTAAACAAAATCCTGGTCAGGCCTCACAGGGAGTACAGTGTGCAGTTCTGGAGGCTGTACCTTCGAAAGGGCATTAATAGGCTGGAGACAGAGAAGGGCAACTAAGATGATATAGGGCTTACACCACAAAACCTATGAGGGCAGGTTAAGGGACCTCAATATGTACTCACTGGGGGAGAGGAGGGAGGGAGAGAGGGGACATGATAGAAACATTCAGGTACATTAAGGGAGTAAACAAGGTGCAGGGGGAGACATCTTCTAATACAGGAGAAGCACAAGAACGAGGGGGCATGACATGAAATTGGAATGTGGAAGGTTAAGAAGGAATGTGAGGAAATTTTTCTTCACAGAGAGGGTAGTGGATGCATGGAATGATCTGCCACAGGAGGTGGTGGGAGCAAGCACTGTGGTAGGATTTAAACATGCATGAGACAGGCATAGGGGAACCACAGGGGTAAAGCAGAGGGAGGGTCAGAAGCCGTAATTAGATACAGGGTTGACGGGCAGACTGGATGGGCCTTGCGGTCCTTATCTGCCAACAATTTCTGTGTTTCTATGTTGGCAGTGTGCATGATGCGTGACAGAGCAAGACCTAACTTTGCTTATGTTTGCACGTATGCTTATGAACACGTGTGTGTGTGTGTGTGTGTGTGTGTGTGTGTGTGTGTGTGTGCAGTGCTAGTGGGATGTTTATGCTTCCTTCCCTTGGGCTTTTTCCTTATCCTCTTTGATCTCTTACAAGAATAGCATGAAGAGCAGCTGGATGATTGGGAGCTTGACAAGGGTCTACTCAAGAATCCTCTGCAATTAATAAAAGCAATACCCAACTGACCTGGCACCGACATTCCTGGCAGGTCCCTTTTTGGGCTGGGAAGGTCTCTCCATCAATGTAATCTCGTCCCTGGAAATGGCAACCTGGAGGGTAGAGAGGAAACAGAGATGAGCAACTCTATAGGTAAATAGGGCATCTGAGATGTCTCTTGGCTTATCATGAGTGTCATCTCATGCCTTTTTAGGATTTGAGAACCACAAAGCAAAGCTGAGTTCTTTTGGAACCCTAAGAAGGAACAAGTTGATACTCTTCATAGGCCAAGAGACATCTCAGAAGTTCAGAAGTCCCATTAGCCCTTTATAAATCCTGCACGTATGGTATGTGCAGAAATACAAGTGACTCCTGAGTGAGGCAGCAGACATCTCAATGTGCAACAGTCCATTAAAAAAAGAGACACACCAGCTCAGAGCATGGGCAACCACTTCCAGCCCTGCACAGGCAAGCAGTTACTGTATGAAAAAAAGTTGTTCTGTTTGGTAGCCGAGCGCATGGCAAGATAATGTCCCTGTATTTTTTCCCTTAGTGAAGTTTAAAAAAAAAAATAGCAAGCATGATGTGTGTGGGGGGGACAGGATATACTATATTTTATTTATTAAATCTCGGATTACAATACCTTTGAGCCATAGGCTCACTTACAAAGGTTCCACATCAAGACATAAATAAGATAAACATCATTGTACATTGCAGAAACAATGACTGGTAGAAATTACATCCAAAGAACAGTTTAGGAAAACAATGAAATGGGCAAACAATTTGACAGTAATACATAGTATAACCCCCCTGAAAAATGCGGGCTTACCTGCCACCCTGTAACTCTGTCCTCCTGCTCCCTCCCAGGTGTCTCCCAATTCCAGCCTGTAATTTTTTTCTGTCTCCCCAGGTCTTTTCCTGCCCCTCTGGTGCCCCCAAATGCAGCCCAAGTACTTAATCCAGCCCTGCGGGGCTCTAAAAACTGAACTGCAATCTCTTGCTATGTAGTCTGCCCTCGGGGCAGTGGGGATTACGTAGGCATTACCGGCACATTTGATCTTCAACCATGTGGATTTGCGGTTATTCCGGGGAGTGTTCCATGGGTCCTGGGATCCCCATCACCGAAGTGGGACCGCCTGGACCAGTGACCACGGACAGGCCACTGAGAGGTTGCTCCTCTAAAAATTAAAGGAGTTCCATGAGGGTGTTAGATCGGGGCTCATTAATATTCATGAGCAGAAGCCCCGATCACATTTAAATATTCATGGAACCTCTCAGCTGCAGCCAAAAAAGAGAAAAGAAAATGTTTTTATATATATTGTAACTTGCTGCTGTGTGTTTGGGAAAGTGTGTCAAAAGGGGGAAATGTATTTAAAAGTAAGTGCTTTGCTCCTGGCTTCACCAGACAATTTTGGGACTCAGAATGTCAGCCTGTCTGTTGCTGCAAGGCATCCTTAAATATAAATATTGGCAGCACAGACAGGAAAACGAACTGAGGAGTTCAGCTAATCTGTGCAGTGACAGCAAGTACTTAACCTGGGCTATAGAACTGTGGGGCATTGGGACAAATATTTAATTATTTCTGGCTGCACCAGAACTTTAATTTAGGACTGTATCTATTCTACTAAAAGGACAGTGGGTTAAGCAGCCACTGCAAGCAGCCACAGCCAATTGGAAAGTGAGAAAAATAAAGCCAAGACTTGTGGGACATTCACTAAAGCTCATGGGTAAATGCCAAGTGATCATGGGGACTTACAGGGACCTAATTCTAGGCACCAAAACAGCAGACCAACAGTGCATCGAATGAGGTTCATGCATTATTCATTTCTGTGACTGGCAGGTCCTCCAGCCACTTGGAGGTCAATCACCCCATCACCACAACCAACCAGGAGCCTCGGGAAAGCCCTATAAGGGTCAATGTTTCCCAGCATTTTGCAAGATTCCAGCCTACAGATTCGAGAGGGAGCCCCCCCCACAGGGGTAGGGGCTCAGGCCCCTGCCATGCAGCTAGGACTGGGCATTTCAGCTAAGCCCATCCATCCAGAAGGGGGGGGGCTTTGATTTAGCTAAACTAAAGTACTTTCAATTAAGTTGTTATTCAGCTAGCCTGGAGGTTGCCAGATTGTCCTCCAAGTGCTAACCCTCCCTTCCACGTCCGGGGAAGATGTGGACCGAAACCAGATGACATCAAGCAACGGTGAGAGTGCTGACCAAGTACCTCAGTCGTGAGGGGACTGAACACTACAGGAGCCTTCTATAGTGGGGATTGACCATGGAAGACCTGTGTGAGTACCCTTGTACCCCCTGGTGCAAGGAAAAGATACAGCAAGCTATAATCTGTGGGCCATCATGCCCTTGTAACTATTAATGCCAAGAAAGATAAGTAACCATGGACCAACATGCCCTGTACCTACAGTTGTGAGAAAACGTGAAAGCAATTAGTCTGGGCCGCTTTGCTCGAAGTGACTGTTATCTTTAGTAGTTCTTCAATTCACACCTTGCCTGCTGCCCTGTTGGGCCCAGCGCAGGTAGATCTTGGAACTGTGTTATTGCAGATTGCCACTGTTGTTGGGGGTACCCAAGAGAGCCCAGACAGCGTGCATTTGGGCAAACTCATATAAATGTGTTGATAGTTGCCTATACCCTGTATTCAGTCAAGGTTGTCCTGTGGAGCTGCCAGCCATAGCCGCCTTGCCACTTCAAGGGACACGAGGCCCTAGAGTCTGATTGTGACTGAGCTTTACACCTGGAAATGACAGATTTCCACCTTATCTGAATTACGTCTGAGGATACAGATGTGTTGGAAAAGTATTGATATATAAATGTACTAGATGCGACCACAATATATATGTGCCGAATATTTAGGATTTGTGAATCCCAAGTCTAGCAAGGTAACCTGGACAGTTGCCTGTTCTGAAGTGTTCAGTTCTGTGACAAGTAGGGCAATCCCTGCTACTCCACCAAAAGCAGGGCAACCCTTGCGCCTCTGACAAGGATTGACAGTTGTTGTTTAATTTGTCTTCCAAGTTAGCCCCTTCCTCTTAGATCAAAGCCGACCAACTCGACCAGCTGCAACATCCACCAGGCCTGCAATCATCCAGGAAAACTCGACCAGCTGCAACATCCACCAGGCCTGCAACCATCCAGGAAAACTCGACCAGCTGCAACATCCACCAGGCCTGCAACCATCTAGGACAACCCGACCAGCTGCAACATCCACCAGGCCTGCAACCATCTAGGACAACCCGACCAGCTGCAACATCCACCAGGCCTGCAACCATCCAGGAAAACCCGACCAGCTGCAACATCCACCAGGCCTGCAACCATCCAGGAAAACCCGACCAGCTGCAACATCCACCAGGCCTGCAACCATCCAGGAAAACTCAACCAGCTGCAACATCCACCAGGCCTGCAACCATCCAGAACAACTTGACCAGCTGCAACATCCACCAGGCCTGCAACCATCCAGGAAAACTTGACCAGTTGCAACATCCCCCAGGCCTGCAACAATCCAGAACTGTGGTATCTGGGTACCAAGGGTACAGCGTGAGATTGCGGGGTTTCATACGTATCTGGAAACTGGTACCAGTGGTGGAAAAATAATTATTGTGTAACATCTGATTTAATCAGCAACTTAGATAGCCAGGACTCTGAACATCATTGTCTGGTTGGTGCACTGTGATAGCCTTTTCTGTTAATTTAATGGCCACCTAGCTGGAGGGTTCACTAGCACAAGAGAAGCCTATGTACATTTGTAAATAGTGATCAGCCTAACCTCTACTCCTCCTGTTTCCCCATCCTAACTCCTATGCCTCCCAAACAAACCTTGTTATAGCTGTTTTTGCAAATCATTGTGTGTGAGCATATTATTAAAGAGAATCATTAATTTCCAAAATGTCTTAAATGTGGGGAAATGCCAATAGGTCATATTTTGGGGGTGGCAACTGGTATTTGTGAGTGGTATAACATCTCAGGGGGTTATACCAGGTAACAGCTGGCCCACGTAAAAGTACACTCTGAGTGGAGGCACTGCGCATTGTTAGAACCAAACATAAGTTTACGAACCCAACTCCCTCAGCCTAGCTTGTAGCTAGTAGGCAGGGGTATAACTCTAGGAGTAGTGCTGCCCAGGGGTTACAATAGCAAACATGTTAGAAAACAGTTCTTGTCATACAAAGAACGAAAACTCATAAGCTGTAATGAATTAGAAGCCCTGGCCCCAAAATAGCGAGAAAAATTTAATTAAAATTAATATGTATCATATATGTTATGTATTTTTGATTAATGAGACAGGTTCAGACTAAAACAGCAACAACAGTGGCTGAAGTGTGACTGTAAGTGTTCTTAAAAAATGCCAGGCAATGTAGAATGCCAGCAAAGAATTTGAAGAACATAGAGAATACTGGATGGGTAACCATGCAGAACCAGTGTGTTCTGCCACAGAGGGGTCTGATTCCCTGTGACCTCGAGAGGTCCACAGGAATTAGACCCCGAGGTGGCAGAACACATTGGTTCTGCACTGAGTTACCCATCCAGTATTTTTTATAGTGTATGATACCCCAAGAATTATTTTAACAACATTTGTAGGCTTTTAACATGAAGTATTTATATGCAGAAAAGAAAATCTTGTCTCCCGTTTGTTAATGGTGAGTCATGTGGTTGCTAGGGACTGGGCGTCCCTACGTCAGCAGCTCACACTCCCATTGCCTGCTGCTTTACTGTGGGCAGGATTTAAAAAAAAAAAAACATGGAGGTGGGATCTCTCGCTTAGCGAGAGCAGAAACGGACACTATGGTGAAAACTGTAAGTTAAACTTACATATCTGGTTGATCCTGCATTCTGAGTAATGGCAAATGAACTGTTCCCCTTTTAGAAAACCGCTGTTGCAGCTACCATGTGCCCGTAAATGATGGTGACTCAAGGAGGTTTTCTGTATATGCTTTTAAATCACAGCTCGAGCTTTCAATTCTAAATGAATGGAACGCTGTTCTGCACGTATGGTCAGAACAGCATTCCATTCATTTTGCTAAGTGTGGATGAACAGCCTTTCAATGAGGTAGGATTTCTCGCGAGAACAACGTTCCACCATACACTATATAACAGTCTGCAGCTAGTGAAGACCTCTGTGCTGTGTAAGAGGCCTTCACATGCCACAGATTCACCCATTCACTTCAATGGAGAAAAACACAAAAACATGATACTGAAGCAACCCAGAAAGCACAAAACTTCTTTATGGAGATTTTCTGGTTTCCAGCAAACAATTCACAGTTGGCATCTGCAGAACACAGTTACACGAAATTCCACCAACATTTGAATTTTGGGCCTTCCATTTCTTATTATTGAAAACATTTTCAATAAAGTGTTTTTGCCCTGAAACTTCATCTGTTCAGTTTGCTTATTCCTGTGATGAAGTCATAAACCTCTGCTTACGACATCACAACCTATTGTGACTGGACAGTTGTTTATTTATTTGCAAATTGGTAATCAGGAGAGGCACGCTGAGCTGAAGTTCATTTCCAGGTGTGATCCGGGGGAGAGGAACAAAGGAAAACAGCAGCAAAATACATAAATGTAAAAACTGTGTAACAGCATTAGGTAAAATTGTGAGCAAAGTTTAAATAAATACAAAACTTATACAAACAAGAAATAAAGTGCGGTACAGCTAAAAAAGAACACCTAATGAGTACACATTTAGAAGTGGCGTCAATACTTGGTGAACACCACACTGCTGACAACAGGTGATTGACCTAAAGGATGGGTTGATGTCTGACATCGTTCTGGAGGGAGGAGACTGAAGTAGTGTGGTAGTGAAACAAGGCAGGAGCGGGGACCCAGCTGACTACTCACCAGGATGGTTAAGGCTTTGTCCAGGGGTGAATGATAGGAGGAAGGGTAACAGGAACAGGTAAGGTAGGGGCTGAAGTTTCAACTGGTGCCTGAGATTCAGGGGATGGGACAGTTGAAAGGAGGAGGGGAGCTGATTCTAGAGTGAGAGTAGTTAATAGGAGAAGGCAGATTGCCTAGCAGAGGAGCAGGGGTGAGGAGTGGCAAAAGTGTGATGATCCTTTGAACGGAGAGAACAGGAAGCGGGGGGTCAATCAGGAGAGGAGAGAGGAGAGGTAAGAGGAATGGGAACCAAACCAGTATTTGGATATGAAGGAGGTACAGGGAGCTTGGTTATGTGAGGGCAGAGGGAGGATGGATAGGGAAGAATACAGTGAACAATGGTGTGTGCAAAGGGGGAAGTTTGGTGCAAAGTGGCAGAAGGAGTTGCAGAGGGTGTCCAATCTGGAGAAGGAAGTGGAAGGGACGGTGCCATAGATCAAATCAGCATAACTTGAAATCCCTCTAAATTAGTACATGTCTGCACAACATACTTGTTGCTCCCTGCTTATTAAGTAGTAGTGGTAGTGGGGGGGTAACTTGATGGATGCAGTGTCCCTACCATCATACAGAATAGGTAAAGGTTTAGTGGCTTATCCAGTCTATGCAAGCCTGTCTAATGTTAGGACTAGGCCCTTGTCAGTTTTCCCTACCACCACCCCCTATTTACGCTCTTGTGCACTATTCTCATATGCCTATCCCATCCCCCTTTGAACCCTCTCACTGTTTCAGCCCTGACAACCTCCTCTGGTAAATAACTAATTTTAGTCCATCACCACCCATTCTGTAAAAATATACTGCCTGAAATCCTTCCTGAACCTCCCCCTGCAAATTTTAGTAAGCTACCCCTGGTACCTTGTTTCCTCTCAATGGCCCCTATGCATGGAGGAGTGGATTGCATATACACCACAGATATGAGGCATGTAGGTAAGCCTAAGATTGAATGTTGCTAGCCAGGAGTCCAGCAGACCCCTGGTGGCATTCATAGAAGGTGTATGCGCCCCATGCGTACTAGATCCCCCTAATCAATTACACATCTATGCACGTGGCCAGTCTAAGGGCATGTCTGGGGGTGTGTTTGCACTCCACACCATTCATGAAGGTGTGGAGGTCGGGCAGGGGGGCACTAGATATAGCAGTGGGGGCTGTGCCATATCTTTTGTGTGCACCCACTGATATCTGTCAATTGTGGTGGGACAGAGAATCCATCACAGTGCTGTCCCAGCCCACTGGGCTGACAGGAAGGGCTGGGGGCATCCATTCAGGCAATCTCCTGTACATTTAAGAAAAACTGGACCTGCACCTTTCCAGAATCTCCTGCTCACACAGAGCAGTGGATCCATTTCAGGATGCAAGACTGGCATCTGATTGGTTGTCTGCCTGTGTCCCTCGATCCACTCCTTCACACAGCAGCACACCGGGGATGTGGCCATGGACAGGTGCCCTGCAGAGGCATGCAGTTGTGCATACCATGCACCCTGTGCCTGTCCACAAGTGCAGAGCTGTGCAGACTGGATATGCGTGAATCACACGTACACAGCACGCAAAAGTGCATAGCTGCCATTGTGCATAGCTTACTGCTCTCTATTTTGTTTATTCTGCAGAGGTACTTGTCTGTCTCAGTCATGTCTTCCTCCTGTCTTCCAATGTGTAAATGTCTGGATCCTTCAAGCACGTCTCATAGGACCTATCTTGCTGCTAACGTTTCGTCCTGGTACTCCCATCTTGGCACTGCTTCCAACCAGTCCCTGTTCTTCCTCAAGTGCTGGCTCCAAAACTGCACACAATACTTCCAGTGAGAGTGAACTGGGGATCTCTACAAGGATTATATTACCTCTCCCCTTCTGCAAGTGATCCCTCTCTCGCTGCATGCCAGCATCCGATTTCCATTGCCCACATCCCTAGCACACTGTGCCAGTACCTTCATATTCTCCATTATTAACACTCCAGGTCCTTTCCCTCTGATGCACTCTCCACTACCACTCCATTCATCCTGTACTCTGGTCTTGACCCCTGTGTGCATTACTTTGCACTTCACTGCGTTAAATTTGGGCTGCCACACCCCTGACATCCTCTCCATTTTTTCCAGACCTATCTCTATGGCCCATATCCCCTTCAGTGTCCACTCTTCCAGGGATCTTGGTGTCATCTGCAAAGAGATGTATTTTTCCCTTAACCCCCATCTCTATTTCACAAATAAATATGTTAAAGAGAATCAGTCCTAGAACTGTTCCATGGGGCATCACGCTCATGACTTCACTTTCCCCTGAAAGTTTTCCATTTAGGCTCACCCTCTGGGTCCTCCCACTCAGCCAGTTTTTTCCCACCCAATAATCTTGTCACCCACCCCAAGGTCGCTCAACTTCTTTATTAGTATCCCATGTGGAACTGAGTCAAAGGCTTTGCTGATGTCTAGATACAAGACATAAACTGCCTGACCCTTATCAATGGCTCGCATCTCCCTATTAAAGTATTCAATCAGGTGTGTTTGGCACAACCTCCCACTGGTAAATCCATACTCTCTGGAATCCTGCTGGTCACTGGCTGCCAGAAACTCCACTAGCCTTTCCTTGATTATAGACTCCAGTTGTTTCCCCATCATAAATGCCAGGCTGATTGATCCGTATTTGGCTGGCTCCTTTCGATTCCAGCTTTTATGTAGGAGACCCTACTCACTGTACTCCAATTCTCCAGCTTTCTCCTGTCTCCAAAGGGCAGTAGAAGGGGTCTGTTAGTGGGCCTGCGAAGACCTGCCCCTTCTCCACTAACACCCGTGGTGCAACTCATCTATTCCCATTATTATATTTACATTCAGTACCTCTCCTCCATGTTGAGCTCATTGTTCATACCTGCTAGTAATCCCCTGCTGCCAAACAAAGTGGTGTCAAAAAGTGCCAGAGCTGGTGTGACAAGTGCTGTCATAGAACCCCAGAGCTCGTGTAACATATAGTATGTCCTGGTAAAGAGTTCCAGAGCTGGTGTAACATATAGTATGTCCTGGTAAAGAGTTCCAGAGCTGGTGTAACATCTAGTATGTCCTGGTTAAGAGTCCCAGAGCTGGTGTAACATATGCCGTCAGTGAGTTTAGTGTAACATGGATCCTGTCAGAGTCCCAGAGCTGATGTAATATATGCCCTGTTAATGAGTCAAAGAGCTGGTGTAACATGTGCCTGTCAGTGTCCCAGACCTGGTATAATCTGCACTCTGTCTAAGAGTCCCAGAGCTAACGTAACATTTGTCCTGTCAAAGAGCCCCATAGCTGGTGTAACATGTGCCCTGTTAATTAGTCCAAGACCTGGTATAACCTATGCCCTATCAAAGAGTCCCAGAGCAGATATAACATACCCTGTCGTAGAATCCCAGAGCTGGTATAACCTACACCCTGTCGAAGAGTCCCAGAGCTGGTGTAACGTGTACCCTGTTAATGAGTCACACAGCTGGTGTAACATTTGCCCTGTCAAAGAGTTCCACAGCAAGTACAGTATAACATGTGCCCCATCAAAGAGTCCTAGAAGTGGTATAGCATGTGCCTTATTAGTGAATCATGGGACTGGTGTAACGTGTGCCCTAGAGTCCCAGAGTGGATCTAACATGTGCCCTGTCAAAGAGTACCAGAGCTGGTGTATCATGTGAACTATCAAAGAGTCACAGAGCTTGTGCCAAGAGCCTGTAGACTGGAAACAGGCAACCAGAGTCTTTTAACTCTTGGAATGTGTGCACAAAGTCCCTAAGCTGTTGGCATTTATAAGCTCAGCTTTTGGGTAGATAGTGAGGATAGTATATGGGACCGCAGAGACACTCTTTATCCAGTCAACATGGATTGTGCAAGAGCATGTCCCTGTGATTTGCAATAAGAATCACTATGATCCTTGCCTGCAGCACCATGTCCATGGGGTTATCTGTGTCTCTAGACTTGGGTCTGCTGTCTGTGCCAACTACTTACATTGTGCCCCAGTGCGAGATGATAAATGTGGGTTGTTACAGTGGCTACAAATCAGGGAAAACCGAAGACTTGAAAATAAAGAACTTACCTTCACACAATGGACAATCACATGGTCCTACAACAGGGTGTGAGCAGGGTGCAGGAGAACAGAGCTTCTTCAGGCACTGCACAGAACCAGACTGAACAAAAAAAAGAAAGCATGCATGGTTGTCAGTGTTATTGTTTTGTTGATTCTTTTAGATGGCATTCAAGTCAACTATTACAAACAAAATGCATCTCAAAAGAAAAGTCCTACTTCCCAGAATCTTTCCTGTTTTTAATGAATTGAATGATACACATCTTGTCGATATATCCATCATGCAGCACTGAAGAAACAGCCACCCACCTGTAATGGATGTGCATTCTGGGAGGCGTAGTTCAATATTATTGCACATGTCAACCACTGAAACCGTTGTTTAAAGACTACAGCTCCCAGAAGTCTTACCTATTTTATAATGTGTATGTCTTAAAGGGGAACTGTTATCAATAGTGTTTCTTAATGTCTCAAAGTCCATAAAACACTAATTTGAGTGAGCTGTTTTATTTACATGTGAGTCTTTGCAGTTCAGAGTTCTTCATATGTAAATCAGTCTGTAATTAAGGGCTGGGGCAGCCATATGTTTTAAAAGACAAAGAACCTCTGTGCGCAAACACTGAGGCAAGGGTTACCCCAAAGGGCATTTGGCTGGGAAGCCAAGTTTCAAGAAAATACAAAATCACACATGCCCACACAATGCAAAGCACCATGGGCTGCATATGCAAATCACCACAGAATGTTATGCTGGTTCAACTTTAAGCAGAATTGCATGGTGCCGAAAGGCCTCTCACACAGTTTGCAAAGGGTGCTAACAGATGAAATAGACATGTGTTTCGTCATACCAGTACTCATCAGTATGCCTAGTCTGTTTGACACTGCAGATGATTTCCTATTTAACCTGCAGTAAATGGAGGGCCATGTTTCTTGGTGATATCATTTCCTGTCAGGAGCCTAAAACACATGGTTGCCACCAGCCCTTAAAGGGGAAGTTTACCATAGTTTCACACCAATATTTTCTCAGCTTCTTATGTGTAACTGCTGTGTGCCTCCTCCAGTTGCCAGCAGTCCTACTGCTGCCCAAATCTAGATTATAAATAAAAATATACAGCCCCTAGAAGTTATCAAAGTGTCCGTCCTTCATTTTACCATCAGTGTTGCTGGAGGATGATGTCATCAGAGCAACAGATAATGGCGCTGCACTAAATGCAGTTCCACCAGTAGACCAAACCCACAATGTGTGGCTCTCCACTTGAGTAATGAAAGAACCCTTTAAGTGTTGTGCACATCCTGAAGTGCAGGACTAATAGGGACTAGCACCATGTGAGTGTGATGCAGCACTGATTTGGGGTATTTACAGTATTCATATGAGGAAGTGCCTGTATGTGTTGTGTTACTGTTTCTGTTAGCAAAAACAGTTTACCTAATAAATTACTCTGGTGCAACAAGAGTTTTAAGTGGTATTATACAGCTGTTGTATTATGTGGTGTGTGTGTGTGTGTGTGTTAGCATTCTCTGTTTTGAGTGACACCAGCAGTGAGAAACAATCTTGCAAATATGCCCCTTTTCCTTTATAACTAGGCGGTCAGTGATTGGCTGGCTGCTGTAAGGCAATAAAGAATTCAGCTATAACAAGGAATAGGTTACCAGGAAAGCATCAGCTGTAGCATATGGAAGAAAGATAATCTAGTAGTTAAAGCACAGACACAAGCACTGGGGGTCTCTGGTTCAAATCCTACTAGAGTCCCTTAATCTCTAACCCTTAAGAAGTTTCCCTAACCTCCTTGGAAACTGTGATGGCCCCTCAGGTCCATGACTTTAAAAGTGCCCCACTTCCCATTATAAATCATTAGCAGTGATGTGAGAGCTACAGCACTTCACTTTCAAGGTACTAAGGAGAAGCTGTGGCAGCCCCCTGCCCCGCTCTCTGACACCAGCATTTGAAGTAGGATGTCCCTCACAAATCAGATGATGTACCTCAACTATTGTAGGCAAATAAATTAATCAGTCTCAGTGTTTGTAGTGTTCTGTATTTGCTTAACTCACTCCTCCCACGTCATATGCATTCTGTGTCTTGGTATGTGCAGTCAGAAACTCAGATTTAAGGAGCATTTGAAATTTAAAACAATACACTTTATAAAGTAAATGATCTAGCTCTCCACTTTCAGGCTGCTGAAAGGGGATATGTATAATTCAGTCTTTTGTGATCCTTTGGTAAACTGCCCAGGCACACCTTGTAATGACTCTTCTCAAGGATGTTCACCTGGTTCAATACCGAGTGACTGACTGACTGCTCAACTGGTTGATTGACTGATTCAGTCTACTGCTCTCTACAACATGTTACAACTGTCTCACAGAGAGAAATGAGTAGTACAAAGAAACAGATTTTGTTTCCTGTGAATGAAATACCATTAGACGGGGGTATTAGAGAGGTAGTAACAACAACAAAAAAGGAAAGGGACCTGGGGGTAATCATATCAGATGACCTTAAGGTTAGCAAGCAATGTGAGAAGGCAGTAGGGAGGGCTGGGGGTATACTGGGATGCACTGGGAGAGGCATCAGCAGCAGAAAATAGGAAGTTGTTATCCCTCTGTACAGACAGTTGGTGAGACCCCATCTGGAGTACTGCGTCCAGTTCTGGAGACCCCATCTCCGCAAGGACATAGACAGGATAGAGGCAGTCCAGAGGAGGGCAACTAAAATGGTTCAGGGTCTGCAAGAGAAGCCGTATGAGGAGAAACTAGAGGAGCTTAATATGTATATCCTTGAGGAAAGAAGGGAGAGGAGGGACATGATAGAAACTTTTAAGTACCTCAGTGGAATTAACAAAGTCCAAGAGGGTAGCATCTTTCAGAAAAAGAGACACACAAGAACAAGGGGACACACTTTAAAGATAGAAGGGGGGGCGGTTCAGGGGCAATATGAGGAAGTATTATTTCACAGAGAGGGTAGTGGATGCATGGAACAGTCTTCCTGAGGATGTTGTGGGGTCTAAAACTGTGGGAGAATTCAAGAATGCATGGGACAGACATAAAGCAATTCTTGTGGGGAGTAGGAAGAAATCGGCTGTTGGTTAACTAGGATCTGCGGCCTATCCTGTAGGTAGGGAAATGGGCAGACTAGATGGGCCAAGCGGTCCTTATCTGCCGTCAAAGTCTATGTTTCTATGTATTATTTGCTCTACACATACAGTATTAAGGCTACAAGTATTGCTCCCTGTGTGAGTTGCATCACAAAACTGCCTTAAGCCATTGCAAACTTAAACTAAAATCAGGCTAGACAGCATTGATACCCTTATGTTTTGTTCTGCACTGTTGCTGTAGTGACATCAAGGAATGGGAGGGTCTGTATTACAAGTAACTCATTTGCATGTAAAAGGAGGCTTGCTTGACATTTTACTACCTTGTGTCAGAGCCTCAAACTCTAGATCTGTGTTGCAACAGAAGAAATGGCTGATCTCTTATTGACATATGCACAGTACTTGATGTAATGTATAATAAATACATCAGACATATCCAAATCATAAATATACAGGAGTCTTCTCCTTTAATTACAGGCTGATTTACATATGAATAACTCTGGACAGCAAAGACTCACAGATAAATACAATAGCTCACTCAAATTAGCTTTTTATGGGCTTTCAGACATTAAGAAACCCTATTAAGAAACCTTGTTGATGACAGTTCCCCTTTAATACTTATGTGACCTAGGTGGCAGTGTGGTCTAGTTGTTAGAGCAAAAGCTTGGGAATCAGGAAATCACAAGTTCAAACCCCACCAAAGCCAAATATTCACTATGTGATCCTGTGCAATTCACTCCCCCAAGAAATAGGGGCTAGAAACAGGAATGTAGGCATCAAGACAGGGTCCATAATAAAGTAAGAAAAGGAGTCAGAGGACAGGAGCACATAAAACAAGCAAGGAGCAGGAAGTTAAGGGGGGGGAAGGGGAGGACAAGGGGAGAGGTGCTAACAAGAAGCTGAGGTGTATAGGAACATGCTGGAAGACAGTCTGCCTAAGAATGTCAGAACAACAAAATTAGTGATCTCCAGGCAATGGTGGCAGACGCAGGATTAGGCCTCGTAGCCATCACAGAAACATGGGACACCAGGAAGAAGACCTGAGATTTAGCAATACCAGGATATACCATGTAGAGAAGAGATAGGAGTAAAGAAAAAAGGGAGTGGGGTAGCCCTTTATATCAAGGACAACATAGAGGCAGTTGAGGAAGGGTTCGTCTTTGGAGGGAAGAGGGGAACAGATTCACTGTAGGTGATTTCAAAAGAGCAGACTTTGACCAAATATGGAAACTAGTCAAGGGTGAGCTGAGGCAAGTAGATCAAAGCAGGGGGTGGAGGAGAGGTGGGGAGTAATTAATGTGGACATTCTAGAGGCAACTAAGTCATGCCTGACAACAGTTACCAAGAGTAACAGGCACAAGAGACCAAATATGGTCAGGGATAGAATGAGGGCTAAAAAAGGGTCTTCATTAGATACAAAGAGAAATAGGGAGATAAGGAACGGGATGAATACCAGTTAAGGATGAGGGAGGTGAAGAAGGTGGTCAGGGATGCAGATACAGAACTGAATATTTTGGAGGGGGTCAAGGGGGAACTGTTCTCTGGCTACTTTAGGGAAAAAAGGAGAGGAGGAATTATTAGGCTTACGGAGGTAACAGGGTAATAGATTAGGGCAACAGAAAGCATCCATTCTGAAGGACTAGTTTTTCTCGGTGTTTGCAGTAGAGGATAGTGGGCCCTTGCCTGACTGTGGCATATAGACTGCTGCAAGAGAGCTCCCAGAAAAGCGGCAAGTGGTGTTTATGGGAGAAAGGGTCAGAAAAGGGCTCATAGCCTTGAGAATAGACAAGGCTCCAGGACCAGATGGGATGCATCTGAGGGTGCTCATTGAACTAGCATTGGAACTGACGGAACCTCTGCCAGGGTTATTTAACTGCTCCCTACTGTCAAGGGTGGTTCAGAATGACTGGACAGTATCAGACGTAGTCCTGCTCCATAAGAGAGGACACAGAGAGCAACCAGGAAACTACAAACCCGTTAGTCTTACCTTCATAGCCACTAAACTAATGGAGACACTAGTGGACTATACGAAGAGGAATGAGCTCCAGGTCCATGAGCAGCATAGGTCTGTGGCATGGAGGGCTTGTCAGACCAACCTGATAGTATTCTCTGGCTGGGAACTGGAGCAGTGGACATGGAACTAGCAGTGGATTTGCTCTATTTCGACTTCAGCAAGGCATGTAACGCTCTGCCACACAGAATGTTGCTGAAAAAGTTATAGTATCTGAGAACAGTGAAGGATCTAGTTATGGGTGGGAAGCTAGCTAGGGGAGACAGCAGAGAGTGGTGGTAAATGGGGTCAAGTCAAGGGAGATGGATGTCACAAGTGGGGTGCCACAGAGTTAAGTCCTGGGACTGGTCTTTTTTAATGTTCTTCAGTGACATAGTAGAAGGAATCCAAGGCAAGATGTGTCTCTTCACAGATGACACTGAGCTCTGCTATAGGGTAGGCAGTGAAGAGAGGGTTAGGGAGATGCAGAGGGACCCGCAAAGACTAGAGCGGTAGTCCAAAGTTCAGTGCAAAAAAAGTACAAGATGATGCACACAGGGATCAAGAACCTGAGTAAGGAAGACTGAATGGGAGGGGTTAAGCTGGCCTGTACCACTGAGGAAAGGATCTAGGAGTCATCATAAGTGGCTCCCTAAAACAATCTAGCCAATGTACCAAAGCCTACAACAAAGTAACCAGGATGTGGGGGTGTATTGGGAGGGGGTCTGACATCAGGAGGATGGAGGTGATACTACCTCTCTATAGATCACTGCTGAGGTTGCATCTGGAATACTGTACCCAGTTCTGCAGCCCCCACCTAAGAAAAGACAAAGGCAGGATAGAGGCAGCACAGTATAGGGTAACTAAAATGATTCAGGGCCAGCAGGGTAGATGCAATGAGGATTAGTTTAAGGCACCGAACATGTACTCACTAGAGACCAGAAGACAGAGGGGGAGATGTGATAAAGCCCTCTGCACGTTCCTGAAAGGAATAAACACATATAATTGTGGTGAAATATTTAGCAGGACTGGAGAATCAGGAACATGAGGATATGAATGGATGCAGACAGGGGAGATTCAGAATGGATGTGAGAATGTTTTATTTTACAAAGAAAGCAGTTAAGCGGTGGAACAACCTACCAGAAGAGGTGGTGGGTGCAAGAACCAATAATGGTTTCAAACATGACTGGGTCCCAATAAAAGACTTAATAGTTACACAGGCAGAAAGCAGCAGGGCAGGGGCAAGGGAGGGGGGTGAGAGCAATAATTCTGACTAGACATTGGGTAGGAGAGGGTTAAACAGGGCAGACTGGATGGACCAACGGTATTTTTCTGCCGACATTTTATGTGTTTAAAGAGCTGCTGAGGCCTCAAAGAAAACTTCGGAAAATGTAATATTTAGGTACAATTCAGCTTGCATTCCATATATATTTTGTAGATTTCTCCTGCACATTATTTATTACTGTGGACATTTACATGAATACATGATCTTTATACCTAAGAGTTTATCTGCCTCTGTAAGTTACTCCTTACTTCATGTCATATCCTATGTTGTAACATAATCTGTTGCCATGGGAGTAACTGCGATGTCACAAGCAGCGTGTTATGACCACAGGTAAGGAGAAACCAACAGGAATAAATGAACTCTTCAGGAGCAAAGATTCTGTTTCCTTGCAGATCACATCAGTAATGAATAATGGGTAGGAGGAATACAGACCTAATGCGAAACTTCAAACTGAACTGTGTCTAAATATTGTTTTGTTAAAGTACTACTGTAGGCGTCAGCTGCTCTTTAAGTGTTTCTATGTTACTTAATCTCTCTGTGCTCAAGTTAGCCCAGCTATGGAATGGGTAAAAAGCAGGAACCCACTAGAAATGAGATACTGCATCACAGCAGGGCTAGTCTGGGTAATAAGTTGCAAAATAAAAATAAATAAAAAATATTTTTCTGAGCTTCTTGGCAAGATAGACAATTCATGAGCTTCAGAACTTGAACAGACAGACTGAATGGGTTCCCACATCTATAGTTATGTGGACACTGTGTCTGTGCTACCAAATGGCTGTCCATGACTAACTCTACCCACCTGCAGACATAGCAATGCACCAGCCATAGGACAAGAAAAAGAATAGCTTTTCTATGGGTATGATGCTGGTGTGGGATGAGGAAAAGTGTCTTAGTACCTCTGCTTTTTCTTTGTTTTTAATGTCCCAAAGGGTAAATAGTTGCAATATTTGGGGTATTTACTGGGGTATAGGTGTTGCTTTGAATTCAGATGTAACTTAAGACCTGATTTTCTGTAACACTGTCTCCAAACTGCTCAGTCGCTGGGAAGAGCGACTTCCACTTTTGTTGGGTTTTCTGACAATTAAACCCAAAACTAGGCTCAGGGCACACATAGACATGTGACATTTTTAGATGTTCTGTTTACATTCTGTAGCTCCCAAGTGGGTTGGTTCTGCAGGGCAAGATGACATAAAGCCAAACCCGGGTCACATAGAAGTCAATAAACCTGGGAAGACCCAAATTAATTCCGTCCTGCAGCACAACCTCCTGGGATCTGCGGAATGTAAACAGGAGAGTTGAAAATAGTGCACTTGTGCAGTAATAGTGAAACATCCTACGTACTCTACTGGGCCCTGACCCTGGATGGGAAGACTGGTTGTGACACCTTCCACTTGGGGATCACACTTTGTTCCACTTGTTTTTCATTTCCCTCATAGATACATAGACAGTGTCGGCAGATAAGGGCCTATGGCCCACCCAGTCTGCCCATTTGAGCTTGTAAGTTCAGTTTATGTTTTCCAGGAAGTCTGTTGCCCCTTACCCCTGACCTCCAGAATTCCTTTATGTCTATCCCATGCATTCTTAAATCCCGTGATTGTTTCAGCCCCCACCACTTCCTCTGGCAGGGTGTTCCACTTGTCCACCACCCGTTCTGTGAAGAAATTCTTCCTCACGTTTCCTCTGAATCGTCCTCCCTCCAACTTCATCCCATGCCCTCTAGTCCTGGAACATCTTTTTCGCTTAAAAATAGTGCATTCCTGCACCCTGTTCCTCCCTGTAAGATACTTGTATGTCTCTTTCCTCTCTCACACAAATGTCACGCTGCCAGGGTGCAGTCCAAAATGGGAGACCTTTCAGGTCAGAGGTGGGCTTGGACCAGACCCCCACAACACTGCACTCTGAATGACCCTGAATGGCTCTCAAGATTCAAGATTTTTATACAAAACAGGAAAGAGATGTTACTTCAGCCAGCTGAGCTGTAGCTCATTTATAACAGTTTCCTGAAAGAAGTTTACAATACCGGTTTATTTCAGTTACGGTTACATATAAAACACAATAAATATGATAACACAAAACTGTTCAAAAACTTATTAAACAGTACAGCCTAAACAAGAAGTGTGACATACAGTACTTCACAATTACCTTGAAACCAGGTCTGTAGGTTACATGAAGGTTGCAGACCATCAGGCATGTCATACCAACACTTTGGCCTTGTCACTGAGAAGGCCTAATGACCAAGCTGGCTGTGAACCCTGAGATTAATGAATTCCAGGCCATAGAAGATCTAAGACCATTCCTAATCAAATGTTTGCAGATGAGGTCAAGAATGTACTGTGTGGGGGCATTATAGATTTAGTGTACTTCCACTTAAGTTCCAACGTGTCCAGCAAGTACCTTTGGTCCACAGAGGACCAACCATGGCCATTTACAAGCTCACAATGATGTGTACTCCTGGGAGCTTGTGCAAAATTAATCTTGCAAACTTGTGATAAACTGTATCAAGCTGTACAAAGGAATTTTGGCCAAACTGGGAAAATAATACACCATAACCCAATAACTGTAGTATTATAGGTTGCACAATTTTCAGTGTTACTTCTCAAGAAAAATACAGTTTATTCTGATAAAAACAAGACGTGTGCATTAAACATTTTTTTTTTTTACAAATGCAGACAAATGATAGTTGGATTTGAGATTCTCATCCAGCCATAGACCAAGTAATTTTAATGTGGAACTCTTCGCAAGAAATTAATTTTAGCAGTAGTGATTGGCAAGTTAGATTTCTGAGGTGTGCTAAACTGCAGAGTTTGCTGTTTTTTTCATTCAGACTTCATTTATTATTACAAAAAAATGCTTGGACTTCATTGAAAACAGTTTTAAGTTTCATTTACGATTTTAAATGATCTTACTCCATCCACAAACTATATAGAGAATACTAGTTGGTCAACCATGCAAAAGCAGCCTGTGCTGTCGCAGTGGGGTTCTGATTGCATCAGTCCCTGAGAGCGAAGCTTGAGAGGTTTGATATAATCAGAAGCCCAAGGTGGCAGCTCAGGCTGGGTGGGCATGTGGTTGCCCAACCAGTATTTGTTATAATTTATAGTTTTTTTTTGTTGTTTTTTTCAATTTTTATTAAAGGAAAGTGTTTTCATAGTGCTCTCGCAACAGGCAGGTGGTTTCAGTTCAGAACTTGAACTAGTCGCTATTCGTGCTACAGTGCAGTGAAAAACACCAGCTGCCTTGAGGATTTCCAATCAGCTGGAACCTTGTATTGCAGAAGGGTACAACCATGTTCCATGACCTTTGAACTGTGGTACAACAAGGTTTTTAGCTGGCATGGAAATCCATGCAGAACAAACCCTCACTATACACTATAGTATCGTTCACATATAAGTGGACAGACACGTCATGCAGGTAAACATTTATAGTATTCGTGAAGAGTAAATAGCACAGGGGGCCCAGGACAGAGCCCTGGGGCACTCAGCTCTTTACCCAGGTGATATTAAGTGAATACATGATGGGCACAAGTGAGATATGGAAAATATTTTCACTCTTTTAGAGTGCCCTCTGAATAGTCATGAGTGGTGAAGTCACAAGTGAGTATCCAGAGGTTACTGCGCAGGAGTGAAAAATATTTTCCATATTACACAAGTGAACATCATGTATCCATTTTATACAACAGGGGCATGATAACTGGAGTTGTCACACCGCAGTGAGAATACCTGTTTTTATCTAATGGGTTATCTGTTCACCCCTATTGTATAAATAGGGGATACATGATGGGCATGAGTGAGATATGGCCAATATTGTCACTCCTGCAGAGTGAGATATCCAAGTTCACGATGCGGGAGTGACAATATTTGCCATAGCACACGATCTGCCCATCATGTATTCGATATATACAATAGGGCCAAGAGTTTCACAAGTTTTGTAATGCTGTCTTGTGTTCTGTTCCTGTTAATGTGTTTGCTCATTCTGTGTGTGAGCTTTTCTGAATGGGCTGGCAGTGTTATAAACTCTGAGAGACACATGAGTGTGTTTTGCAATGCTAAATGAGTTAGTTTTAGATAGCATTGAGAAACACACTTTTGTGAAGCTGTATTGTTTAGCAGTCTGGCTGCAGTGAAGTTAAATGCATCACAGTAATTGTAATGAACCGAGAGGCAGAGTGTCAGAACAGCTGATACTGTTTTCAGTGGTAATTAAGTTAGCTGCAGGCAGAGTGCAGAGTGTTCTGTGAAATTGTGCTCTTTAGGATTTTGGCTGCAGTGAAGTTGAAATTGTCACAGTAATTGTAATGGGTGAGAATCAGAGTTTGAGGAACAAGTGAGAGTGTGTTTCAGTGGTAGTTGAGTTAGCTGCAGGCAGTAGTTTAGATTGTTCTGTGAAGCTGTGCTGTTTGGAATTCTGGCTGCATGAAGTTCAGAGCATCACAGTAATGAGTTGGAAGTTTGGGGGGGGGAGATAGGTGTGTTTTGTAATGCTCACTTAGTTAGCTGTAGGCAGCAGTGAGACCTCTCAGCTAGTTCTGCATTTGTGTCTATGGTAACAGCACAGGTGTTTCTTTCATGCTGAGGGGAAAGCTGCCTAGGGTGATGATATCAGTGACCTGTGTGTGTAAATGTCTCATATCATCACAGTAGAGCAGAGGGTAAAAATATCACACTGCAGTTGATGATACGCTGTTTTATCTCACTCATTTACCACTTTCCCCTATTGTATATATGAGTTTACGTCATGGGTTGAAACGAGTTGTTGTCTTTTACACAGGTAGCTATTTAGCCATTTGCATATTAATGTGTTGAGTTAAAAGTTACTAACTTTTCTAACAAAAACTGAAGTCTATTTTGTCAGAGGGCTTGGAAAGGACATTAAAGATTGTCCTGGCTACAAGGCAACTATCAGCTGTGCTTAGGAGATCATACTGGCCCTTACTAGGGCTGAAACAGTGCTATGATTTGGTCTAAAAACAGATTACTTTACACTGAAAATATTATTCAAGTTTAGGAATTTGAAGGTCTGTTTTTTCCAGAAATGTTTCCAGGACCTTTGACACAATAGACAGCAGTAACATACGGCGATAGTTGGAAATCTATGCAGTTTTACACAACTTGAACATTGGGATGATGTTTGATGACTTCCATGCTTATGAAGCAGAGGTCATAGTTTATTTGTATTGGGGCCCTACCCTGGAGGCCCAGGGCACCTTGCATAAAGTGCATGAACAACATACAAAAGCGCAGGAGTAAAACGCCAGCATAAACAGACAACCACACAGATCTCAGCAGAAACAGACAACCACACAGATCTCAGCAGAAACAGACAACCACACAGATCTCAGCACAAACAGACAACCACACAGATCTCAGCACAAACAGACAACCACACAGATCTCAGCACAAACAGACAACCACACAGATCTCAGCATAAACAGACAACCACACAGATCTCAACACAAACAACCAGCCACACAGATCTCAGCACAAACAGACAACCACACAGATCTCAGCACATAAAACAATTAAGGGCAAATAAATAGCATTCACTGGGATAGAGACAAAGGGTGGGATTTTCAAAGAGCCAGACGCTGCACTTTGTCTGTATTTCGAACGTGTCCTACATCCATGCAAATGCTTTGGGATGTCTGTATCCTATTCGCATACATCCCAAAGCATTTGCAATATTTTCCACAGTTTTCGGCACTTTTGGCTGCAACTGTGGTACTCGTGTCCTTTTTCTGGATGCAAGTGCGCACATCCATCACAAAAGTTACAGCAACTTTTCTGGTCTAACTTTTGTGATTGGGGTCTGCACTTGTGTCTAGAAAATGGATGCAAGTCTTTGACAATCCCCCAAATGTGGATGATGTTACTACCCAAAGGCTTGCCTGAATAGGAGACTCTTCAGACCCCTCTTAAAGGCCTCCCTACAGGCCCTTGAGAATGAGTTCCACAGGACCGGGCCAGCCATCTCAAAGGCCCAGTTTCCCAAGGGTTTTAATCTGGCCCTTGACACAGAAAGAAGACCCATCTCAGATGAGTAAAGAGAGTGCAAAGACACTAAGGATGCAGGAGATCTGCCAGATAGCCAGGATATAACCTTTGTAGGGCTTTGTAAGTTAGCAAGCCAACTTTAAAAGAGATATGCCACTTTAAAGGCAGCCAGTGTAGTTCACACAGCACATGAGATATGATTCATCCTCAAAAGAATGGTCAGTAGCCTGGCAGCTGCATTCTGCACCAGCTGCATATGCTGTAACATACCTCCATCGACCCTGAGGTACAAAGCATAACAGTATTCGAGCCCAGATGTCACAAACACGTGTTCTAGCCGCACCTGGTCTTGGGGGGCGAGACAAGGGATCTAATCCAGCTGATGTTCCTCAGATGGTAAAAGCGACTCTGGACTACTACTGATATCTGAGCTTCTAGTGTCAACCCCTCATCCAGAATGACCCCCAGATTTCTTACCTTCATGGCAGCCAAAAGCCTTGAGGAACTGAACCAAAGCCCCTCTGTAGATACCACTCTCCCTCTTCGACCCCTGGTGACAACCAGCACTTCAGTTTTGTCAGGGTTGAGTCTCAACCAGCTCAATGACATCCTATCATCTTTCTCAGTCAAGCATTACAGCACATCTGCTGCACCAGGCATTTTGGGTGCCTCCTTGCAAAAAAGATACAACTTAAGCAAGTCCCAATCAGTCTTCACCGACTTATCCACACAACCCCTCACAGGAGGGCACAAAGGCACTCAGCTAACCCCACCATTCTAGTCCCCCACTGTAAAACATCTCTTGGACAAAGATCCTTCTGCTATTGTGCTCCTCTGTGGCTGAACAGCCTACCGTCCTCCATCTCCCAGACCCAAAGTCTCAATCTATTTAAATCAGGTCTCAAAACCCTACTGCTTGACTCAACAACCTGTGACTGTAACTAAACCCCCACACCCTTTATGATCTCCACCCCCCTCTCAGAACCCTATTACGGAGACCTACTGTACTCAGGCACCTACTCTATCTCAGTTAGTATCCTGTAGCTAAAGGATAGTTTGTAGTTAGTCTCCCTCTTACTGTATGTCTCTCCTAGGTTCCCATCCCTCTGTTTAGATATTATGACTCTGGGTCCTTCAAGATCCTACGGAACTGTATCCTGTCTTAACCCTGACCTAGGACCTTCTTTATGCTCCCTGTTGATGTAACTCTCAAATTATGTATAAGCCAGGACTATATGACCTTGCATTATTACTTTATTGTTGTATGTATACTTTTTTTTTTGTTTCCTCTGTACTGTTACTTTTATCTGACGTGGAGCCTTTGCAAAAGAGTCTATGACTCAGAGGATTGTAATTCTGATTCTATTCAATAAATAAATAAATGACAGGTAGAGCTGAATGTCATCCGCATAGCAGTGAAAATCCAGTCCATACCATCTAATGATCCCTCCCAAGAGCAGCATATACTCTGAGAACAACATGGGTGAAATGACTGAGCCCAGAGGTATACCTCAGAGTAGTGACACTGGACATGAAGAGAAATTCCACAATACCACCCTCTGTGTCCCATCCCTGGGATAGGACTCAAACCAGCAGATGACTTTGCCAGCAAATCCCTTGGAGTCCCTCAGCCAATTCAACAACAGCCCATGGTCCACAGTGTTGAAAGCTGTGGACATATTGAGAAGGATGAGAACTGCCCACTCCCTTCTATCCCTCGCCCTGAGAAGGTCACTATGCACCCTGACCAGTGTGGTCTCTGTGCTATGCTTAGTCCAAAAGCCAGATTGGAGATGCTCATAGATGCCAAGGGCAATGAGGTGCGCCTCAAGCTGCAACACAACCACCATCTCAATAACTTTGCCCAGAAGATGCAGGATAGAGACTGCTTGGCAATTTGCCAGGACATAGAGATCTCAAGATGGCTTTTTCAGAAGGGGTCTCAACACAGCATCTTTCAGTACTACCGGGAAGACCCCCGTCTGACAAGGAACACCAAGTAATCCCAGCGAACACCGGGCCCAGCTGTCTGACACAGCTAAGCAGTAGCCTTATTGGGCCTGAATCCAGTTCATAAAATGTTGGTCGAAGCCTGGAAATTACCCCATTTACCTCGTCTATCACTGCTGGTCTAAACTCTTTCCATGACAGCTGAATGCATTTGTGACAATTAGGCTCGGCCCTACTGGGTTGCCAAAGCCCACTCGGCAAGATCCTGGCCCAAATAGAGGACACCCTGTATGAGAAGAATAGAACAAACTCCTCACATTCAGTGGGTGAGAAGGCTCTCACAGACTCCAGACAGGTTTATTTAATTTATTTATTTAAACATTTGGCAATCGGGAAAGGCACACTGAGCCAAGGCTCATTTCCAGGTGCGACCTGGGGGCAGGGGCAAAGGGAATTATCGCACACAGTACAGAATATGATACATAATACAAAAATATATACAGGAATACATAGTAGGCAAATGATAATTACAGGATATATACACACATAGGTGCATAGGTAAACACACTGTTTGATTAAGTAGAAGCAAATGACATGTGTACATGGTGGTAAATTGCAGGAAGAATACAGGACAAATTAATGACAAAAGAACAGTAGGTAGATACAGGTAGGATCAAACAACCTGTTCACAATCCAAAAGAGCTGAGCTCATCAATTCCCCCCAGGCACAATCTCCCTGGACAGAAAACCTGTCATCTTTTGGGTGACTGCCCTTTGGTATTCTCCATTATGAATACTCATAGCCAGCATGTCCTCCTGGACCCCTAGATCTCCTCCAGCAATGCTTGAACCTTTGCCCTTTTGCCTTCATCTCCCTTAGCTCACCATGGTAATATGGCAAGCCATAGAGTGAGATAACGGGGGCATACATGGGTAGGAGCCATGCAATTGAAGGCCACCATGATAGCCCTGTTACAGGCCATGACAGCCTCCTTCAATCTTGTATCACATGCCGCCACCACCACACCTGAGATGTCCAGAACTTCCAGAAGTCCCTCTGGCCAAAGCCCTCTTAAAGGAGGGGACTGGAACATCTCCACAGGATGCTAACTAAAAGGGAGGCACTGAAGGAGAACCCAATGGTGTGGTGATCCGACCAGCTGACCGGATGAATCTCGAGACCCTCAACCTTGAGTCCCAGGGAAAATACCAAGTGCAAGGCATGGCCATGTCAATGGATCACAGAAGTAACCACTAGTGCAAGCCTAGGGACTCCATCACTCACAGGAAATCTTGTTCAAAGTGGGAGAGTTTGTCATCAACCAAGACACTGCAGTCACCCAAAATAAGCCATCAAGGCAACTCCAAGATCATGTCAGTGAAGTCTGCAATTTCCTGCAGGAAGTCTCCCTCATACTCCTGAGGTTGGTACATGAGGAGTCTCTTGCAGATTGCATCTGGACCCCAGGCATGGCCATGCATTCAAAAGGCAAGGGATCTCCCACTGGGTGCAGCAAGTTTAGCTCAAATCTAAAACCAATGCCCCCGTCAGTGAACCATGGAGAATCCAGCTGACAGCTGACTCTAATACCAGGCCAGCATCATCCCCAAGCATGGTCTCTGTGATGTAAACCAGACTGAGTGATCCAAAATATAATCTGCTATGATAACAGTCTTTTCTCATTGGCTCAGCCACTGTATAGCATAATGTTATAGAAACTTTCCCAAAGTAATGGACGTACCATATTAAATAAAAATGTCTGAGGGTAACGTAACTGGAGCTGCATATCGCAAAAGTCTACAGTAGTCCCAACAAGGCCCTTGGATGTCTTGGTAACCAGCCTCAGAAAAAGTGTAAAAACCTCCCTAACCATGAAATGATCCAGAGGAAAACATAACTGGACAGGATTTATTCTGGGACAGGACTGGGCATACTGTATGTCAGCTGTTGTATGAAAAAGGAAGTTTGTGTGAAGCAGAACCACCTAGTCTTTTTGGTCCAATGACTCCAGGAAATAAAATAAAAAAACAAAATTGCAAATTTTGTACTGTTTTGTAGGGACCCCTGGGGTCATACCACTCTTTGTAGGATTGAACAATGCCACCACACACACACACACACACGCACGCACACACACGCACGCATGCATGCACATACTCAATGCAGTATCTGCTCTTGAAATGCCCACTGTTATAAATTTGTGTCACTGATGATATACTACAAAATGCATCAGTTACTTAGTGAACATTTTGTTGCAATCTGTTTGACAATCATTATAAAATGGTCTTATGAATTCTCCAGAATCCAAGCAACTTCATTGGTCACAAAAACACATCACTTAAGTAAGCAATAAGACATGATGGGGTGTGCACTGAACAGATATTACCGCATTCGCAAGGGTGTAGTGAGGCATGGGGCCACAGGCCGAGTGCTTTCAACCTCTGGAAGTGTGGTAATATCTGTTCAATGCACACTCCCGGAGTGTCTTATTGTGCTTATAAAATGGGTTAAATTTTTTTTTTTTTTACTTTTTAGTCAGTGAAAATCATGTTTATATGTAGAATAAGTAGATTTGCTTGTGCAAATTTATGATAAAATAGTCCTTCTGTCCAGCAGATAATGACATCATTGTGCATGTCTGTACATAGTTTGTCCTTTAGTAGCATCAATAGTAATGGTTTCATTTTGTTGCTAGCGTGTTATAGGAGCAGTACCCCACGCCTTTGCATACTGCTGTGAATTTTGTATTTTTTGGACTGGGATGGACAGGACAAGAGAGAGAGAGAGAGAATTGTATCTTTTTTTTTTTTATTTTGTTGTTTTAAAACTGGACCTTGAATGAAGGCAGCACGTCAACATAGCAGGAGTGACAGGAACTTCTCCAGGAGTGGCTGGAGACTTGGAGAAGTGGAAGCAATGTTACCAGAAACGATGTTTCTTAGGTAAAAAAATAAACATGTTCCTTATTTGTGAGGCTCATATTAACTTTGCTGAGGATTTACTGAGCGTTTCTGCAGTTTAAAAACGAAAGGGGCTGGAGCGTGATTTTCAAACAGAGACAGCAGGAGCAGGCATGCTGAGCGAGCAGTACTGCAATTTCTGCAGGTCAACTGAAGCAGTTACTACATTTAATTTGAATATAGTTATAAATTTATGTATGCCATGCTACTTTATTGAAATATTGGTTACTGTTGGTTGTTTGACTGAAATGTTTCTCTTGCTAGTATGCAAGAAACAAATGGCGACATTTCAGAAATCTGTGTTCTACTATGGTCCTGGTTTTCAGAATTTGTTTTTACCTGTGCATTGAACGAATTCAGTACACAGGTAAGAACCAATCAGAATTCAGGAACTTGACTGCCTGTTTTATAAATATTCATCCAGTACATGCATGATTTATCAATGACCTCACATAACCTACATAGCAACAGCTTAACTACACAAAAATAAAACCTTTTTCCATTAAAAAAAATCCATTTCACATGCACAATAACCCACTTAATCAAAATGTGCATTTCTTGAGGTTTAATTCACTATCCAGGTACACTGAAAGGCATTCAGAGTTGGCCTCATGCCTTTTAATTCACCCAGGGCATGCTTTAAGTAAGCAATAAGACGTGACAGGGTGTGCAATGAACAGATATTACCACATGCCCAGGGGTGTAGTGAGGCATGAGGCAGAGTGCCTTCAGCCCCTGGAAGTGTGGTAATATCTGTTCAATGCACACCCTGAGTGTTGTATTGAGCTTATAAAATGGGTCACTTTATTTTACATGTGTGAAAACATTTAAACTCATATGTTTAAATGATCAAGTAGAAAAATCTTAAAGTATTTTGCTGTAAAAATAGTTCTTCTGCCTGTATTATTTCATACTGTTTCTTTTTTGAGTTTCTGACTTTTGTTCTACTGTGGCCTCCCTAGATCTCCTTCTAATACCATAGCCATCATAGCTTCCATGCCCTAACTCCAGATTGTTTTTTTTTTTTATATTGAGCTCAAATTATTAAAAAATAAAATAAAATGCAGTCCACATATTGCACATTTAATTTATGTTTTGTGGGGGGAGTTGTCAGCTTGTGGTAGGGAGAACGTTACGAAGGTCATTCCAGACAGATGTGAGCAGGTGAGTGGCAGAAAATACACTGATCTCAGCAGTCTGAGTAGAATCGTCAGCTCTAAATGAATTTGCCAGCCATAGATCTCCAGGACAGAATCCAGTTAAGTTATAATTTTTTAAAAAAGTTCAGTTTCCTAGCCGTTACAGGAGTGAAGCAGCTGAGCAACTGAGGGAGATGAGGAGTCTGTGGATTTTATCGGGAAAGCTGCCAGACTGCGATGGAGGGGAGCTGTTATGGATGGAAAAAAACAACCTACACTACAGTTTAAGCTGATGTGTGAAGAGAGGGTGACGCAGACAGCACTCAGCTGAGGTTCGGCATCACAGACCGGGGAGATTTTCAGTGCGACCGCAGTACTGTCAGCAGTGAGTTTTCAGCGCATTTCCAATCACCCGATTTTTACTGTTTTTAAACTGCGGTGAAACAGCTCATGAGATCATGATGTGTCGAAAACGCACTGATGACAGGACCGCAGTCCCACTGAAAATCTTCCCAGTCTGTGATGAGTACAGTAGGAGAGTTCTGTGTGTTTTCTAAACTTTTTATACAGAGTTGAGGTGGGCTGCTCAGTTGCTTAATTTTCCTCGCTAAGGGGAAAAAAGATTGTAGTGTTTCAAAATGAATATTCCAACTGGCACCTTGATTTATTTTTTGTACTGTGTCCAGATTTTATGGAACTTATTACTTGTGCATTATATGGATTTGATGCACAGATAACAACCAATCAAACTGCAGGATTTTCTCTTCCCATTTTATGATTCTCCAGAAATGTATGCTCTGTCATGTGCTACAGCTTATTTATACCATGTTTAAATAACTGAGCATAATAGTTTACTAATTACTCAGATACCAGTCATGGGACTGAGAGAAGCTCAGGCTGGGGCTCACATGCTCTACATAGCAGCACCCATAGCTCAGTAGGTTGCACACTTGCCACTGGGGTTGGAAGATCAGAACGTTGTGGGTTCTAGCTCTGCACCATGAATGTGGGGTAACAGCCAACACTGACACAGTGCAGCATGGGGGGGGGCTACACTCTTCATGTGCCATCCTGGTTTGGGGTGAGATGTTAAACTGAGGTCCTTTCTGCCCATCTCTGGTAGTGGGTTAGGCAGAAGTAAAAGGTCCCATGGTACTTATCAAATGAGTAGGAGATTTCACCCAGTGTGTTGGCCAACATTCCCCCTGTCAAAAACAGGTCTATGAAACCCACCCCTTAGGACACACCTGGAAATGAGCTGCAACAACTCGGTGTGCCTTTGCTGGTCAAAAATGACAAAGAAATAAATATCAGAATGTGAGCAGGATCTAAAGTGAGTCACATTACATCAAAAAGATCATTACATGGACAGATCCTGTACAAATTTTGTTTGGAGCTTATAACTGAAAACAGGCATTTGAGTGTCCAGTGCACCTACTTGGTATCTGCGACTCCTGGTACAGTATACTCCTTGGTTCATTATTAGAGTTGTTGCAAACTTTAATTTTGCTGGCAAAGTTCTGTCAATGTTATGAAATTCACTTTTGTGAATAACTTTGCAAAATGCCCACTTCCCCACTTTGCCACTTTCACATTGAGATTTTCTGGGGAAATGGAACTTTTTCTTGTGAAATCAAGTGAAGCTGCAGCTTTGCTAGCGAGTTTGCAAGACTTCTGAAAAAATGCCACTTCACCTGCCAAAACCTTTGTAAGGAATTTGGCAAACTTTGAGAATTATTTTGCAGACCGACATTTGCCAGCTTTGCATATCTCTACTCATCATCTCCTTCCTATTTGGACACTAGCAAATGCTGTTTTGTACTGCAGTTCAGCTGTTCCCACTGTGTAACCACTCCCACCTACAAGACGATTTACACAGCCTGGTAGTTGGTCACGTTTGGTTAAGTCTTTAGGTCTTCAGGTGGGTGTTGCTTGGGTTTGGTGTGACATTGGGACTTGGATATGGTGCAGTGCTTCATCCTATAGGGATCATTTCAACAGAAGTTACCAAGGTGCTGCCATAGAGGAAAATAATCTTTGCCCACCCACCCATGGTGACAGTAGAGCCAGTAATAAGCACAAAATATCCCACTTAGTCTATATGCAGTGCACACTATACTCAATACAAGAAAGGAAATCAAGGCAGTAAATATGGTACAAGCAGTAAGTGAGGAATTTATCAGGGAAACAGGCTCGAGGTGAGGAAAGAATGAGGCAAGCTATGTAATAATAAGCAACATTATACAATGGCAAGAAAATTTCCTGGTCTCCGATTGGTCAGTCTTGGGCTGGACCCGTGCTGTTATCCCAGTACAACATCACGGGTCTAGCCTCAGCCTCACTGTGAACCTGTAGATGAGCTATATGATGAGCTAGATGACCACTTTTTTTGCATCTCCTCTTAAGAAACAAAAATATTTTTCCACACTAAACAACTTTCTTTAAAATTATTTTTTTATTTTATATATAACAATGAGCCATTGTATAATAGCAATAATGCCCTCCAGAGTGTGTGTCATTTGGGATAACGTCACGCCTCAGTTGTTGGATGCACTCGGCCCCCAACCACCTGAGGCGTGACGTTTTCCCAACATGACACACACCCTGTTGGGCACTATTGCTTAAGTGAAAAGTCCCAAACTGAAATTTGTACCCCTCCAACACACACACACACAGTATTCCACAAACACTCCCACTGATTCACAAGTTACTCACAATCCTAATGGCAGCTTCCATGGTTTATTAAGTATGTGCACCAGGTGACAGTGGAGGGCTCTAGACCACCGCTGAACCAGCGTAGCATAGCAGTATACTACACTAGCTGTGCTACTTAGAGTTAAATGGTATGGTTTAGATATTTTTTATCAGTTTATTTCAGTTGGGTGACTTTGCCCCTCACACACCCTGTGTTACATTAATAAAACAAAGGGTGGCAGAGCACCCCAACTTACACAGATTGATAAAACACCATAACCAAGCCACCTAACCCTAAGTGTAACTAGTGAAGCGTAAAGGCTCTGCTAGTTACACTGGTCCATCGTACTCCACCATCGCCGCATACATTTGGTGGACATTGCAGACATGAATGGAGTGATGTGGTGCTGATTCACTACTGCAGATGGGAATCGCAGGATAACACAGAATACAAAAACAGTTTCCTTATTATAGAAGCGTCGACATATTTTTTGTGTTGTATACCCTGTCTCGAAATGCTGCCCTTCCCAGTTTTGTGTATGGCCATGGCTCATGTACTTTTTAGGGCTGTGGGAGGAGTCTACAGCCATTTTGGGATCACTCAGTAGCTCTAAAAATGGCCAATCATGGGGCTGTCCATTGGACTTTTGGCGGTATCCTTCCAAAAGTCCAATGGAGCTTGGAACCCTCAGTCACAATTGGCCACTACGGAATAACAGTCACACTATTTTGGCTATTACTTCCACATTCCGTGGCATGAAGTGCACAGTTCTGCTGGTGCCATCATGTTGTGAATGGCAAAATGCCATTCACTGCAACTGTGCATGCACAAGTGCCATGCATGTGCAGTTGCGTCACTGCCACCAGCACTGGCAACAATCCCCATGTCAGCATTATGTAGCCCCCCCCATGTGGCACACTGGGAGCCCACCCCAGTGTGCCTAAATGTATTTCCCTTGCCACATCTGGGTCCCTGATCCCTGTGTTGGCATTATGTAGCCCCACTGCGGTGGCACACTGGGAGCCCACACCAGGTTTCCAAAATGTATTTTTTCCCCTGCTGACATCAGGATGCCCAATCCCTGTGTTGGCATCAGGAACCCAGCCACCACCCACTCATGTGGCACACAGGGAGCCCACCCCAGAGTGCCCAAATGTCTGCTTTTTTTTGGTTACCTGTAAATAAAGGAAACAGTCCCCGACATGTCCTTACATGTTTTTTGTTTTATCTGTAAAAAAGGAAATGGTCCCTCATTGTCGTCCCAGTCCCCCTCCCACTGAGCACCCACCTCCCTGCACCCCCCCTTACCCCATACTTACTTCTGGAGGTTGGCGATGTCATCTTCTCTGGACCAGGACACGTCTGCACTCTTTAAAATCGAACCGCAAACTGTAGAATCAAAAGTTAGCATGCTGTAATGCCATTCAATTGGGTTTTCAACTTATGTTGCTGAATAAATGACTTTTTGAAATTTTGGCCCCAAATTTACAACATGAGTTGCTTGGGACCCCACCTCATGAAAGCTTTCACTGTCATTTCATTACTCGGTTCAGAAAGGTGATTTCACAGTCGCTGCGTGGAATCACCTTTCAGGACCAATTCACAAAATGACAGTGGCACAGTTCATGAAGTGGGGTCCCAAAAAGCCCATGTTGCAAATCTGGTGAAAAAAATCCAAAAAATGACTGCATTGCGAGCGTGCATTGTGCAGTTTCTACGTATGCTCCCAACTTTGCCAATTTTTAATATTTTCCCTCCACATTTTAAACACAGCCATTTTTGCATATCTCCTTTTTAACAGTACAGCTGTCACTTATCACATCCAGACAAAAACATGTGTTCGCACCTGTGGCAAAGAATGGCGTGGTCGCTCTGCAAAATCACCTTTCAGGACAAGTGAACAAAATGACTCTGGCACTCTTCATGAGGAGGGGTCCCAAAATGGCCATGTTGAAAATGTGGTGCAACACCTCCAAAAAATGGCAAAGTTACACCCGGGTGTTCAATAATTTCAACACACATGGGTAACTTTGCTCACTTGGCAGCTCGTCACAGCCCTATCGGCTCTGTCCAGAGCTTGTTTAATATGTTCAATAATACTACAATAAATAACATGTACGTTATTACAAGAACAGATGTATTAACTAAGCTTAAAAAATATGCTTTGAGGTTGCTACCTCATGTTTGGGGGTGTGGCACTGCAATTGGGCAGTGCTAGGCCCCTAGAACCCAGTGGTATTAGATGCTCTGTGGTACATTTTGTTGCTTAATAAGGCTAGCCAGAGTCTCCTACATCTGTGACTCCAGGAGAAAAAAATAATTTTTTCCCCCTTGAGTCATGGGTAGGGAAGATGTAACAAAAGTATGTTTTAGCTTTAATAAAAGCCCTAAAATTCACCACAGAGCTTCTAAACCCCCAGAGCTTCTGAGGGCCCCCAGACCCATGACCTTTGGGCCCAGGTACCTCTTTCTTTACAAATTAAGTACTGTGTAGGGTATAGACTTTAACCCTTACTATGATATATCCATTGTAGGGCTAATTGGAGCTGCTCAAACTACAAACAGCAAGTCCTTTGACTGGTAACAAAGGAAGGTGTCTCAGGAAAGTCCAGTACAGTAGAAGGAACATTATATGAAGGCAACTTGGGAGCCACTGTCCAATATGGCCATTACATGGGTACCCCTCAATATTAACTAGTATGTCAGCTTGTGGTCCCATTAGTTTCAGAGGCAATTTACTGCCTGATGGACCAGCAGGATCGGTTCATTTGACAGAGCTTTGCACTACCAGATGCCAAGCCAGGCCACTCCCTCACCAGGATCCTCTGTCAGTTCCCTGGTTTTGTAGCAATTGCTTCAGTTTTCTATTACCTAGCTGAAGACCCTCAGGCTTGTTGCATCCTTTGAAAACATAACCATTCTTGCCACAATGACAGCAAAAGATGCCTTCCCTTGACACCTTTAATGCTATCACTTGTACACGAGGGGCACTAGGTTGCTCTGGGGTATTCAATCACCTCTGGGCCCTTCCCTCACAGGAGGCAAGAGATATGCAGAGAGCATCACTTTGGCTTTCTGGTGTGTCTGAACTGCCATTAACAGATCCTTCCCAGTCTGGCTGCTTCCAAAAATACTATCAACAGCAGCCAAATACACCAATGTGTTTGCATCTGTGTATCTAATTAATACTGATCAAAAGACATCCAAAGCAGGGCCACATAAAACTTTCCTATGGCCATGTCCACATCTCTTCATCAGGGTGTGTCCACCCTTATACCATCTGGGTTTCTTGGTCCACCCAGGTGTTATAGTTTGCCCATTCCCCAGCAGGGATAGGTTTGACAACAGAAAATGCTCAAAGCATCAGGAAAGGGATAGGCTTATCCTGAGGTTTCTGATCCTTCTTGACCAAAGACCCCACAGCCATTAGTACAGTGCAAGGAGAAGAAGCTGGAGTCTCAGGTGGGGACAGTAACTCTTGCTGGTCCTGTACTACCTTCCTGACTTTGGTTACCGAGTCTCTTACTTTTTTCTCAAACTAAGAGGGAGAGGTGGGACCTCTGGCAGGGCTTGCCATGCTCCCCCTGATCAGTAAGACCCAAGGCTCTCCTTCATCTCCACAGAAGACTGCAGTAGGTGGCTTGCACAAATTAACATTGTTGCCACATGCAGGAAAGACACTTAAACTCTTGTTGATGGAGCTGTACAATTTGCCGTAGGTTGTCACAACCCCCATATTTGTTATTCTTGTTATAATTTCCTGTATGTGGTGGGTATCCACATCCTCAGGAATTCCAAAGACTATGATAGCTTTAGTGGGATCTGCTACCTCCCTTTTACTCCTAAACAGTAATTCTTCATGGTCCAACTAGTCACATACAAAGGTGAAGGGTACAAGTATTTGCATTCGCTGTCCCTGCACTAGGCCACAGGTTTATGGAAATTGTCCTGGAAATCCCAGTGGCACTTCCAGTTGGTAACCATCTCCACCCACAAGGGGACTGACAAAGCCTGGTAGTTGGTCAGTAGTGGCTAAATTCACTTAGCCAATGTGGAAACTACTCCACTTAGCCAATATGGAAAGCACACTGTAGCAGGCAAAACAATAAATGAACAACATAACACAAGAAAGGCAACCAAAGCAGTAACTACGGTACAAGCAGTAAGGATGGGATTTATCAGGGGAGCAGGAACAGGCTCAAGGACAGAAAAGGATAAGGTAAGCAATCCAATAATAAGAAACAATAAAAAGTGCCCAACAAAAATGTATGCCTCCCTCCAACATACATGGTATCCCACAAACCCTCCCACTGGTGCACCAGTTACACACAGTCCCACTGGCAGCTCCTGTAATCTATTTTGTGTGCACATGGTTGTTGAGCATTGCAGGCCTGAATGACATGATGTGGTACAGATTTGTTGTTTCCGGTGGGGATCCCAGAGCAATGCTGAACACACCAGTTATAAATTAGCCACTGGTGCACTTCATCTCAGAAACAACTGCCATGCCAGTGGGTACTCACCTAATAACATAGCACGAGGAAAGGGTACACTGGTAGGCACGCCAAAGGACAAAAGGCAAGCAATCATATTGTTAAAGTGCTTTATTTGAGCTTAATTAGACTTACCTTGATGCTTCATCCTGCTTTAGGACTTCATCACCCTCTACTATGAAGTAACGGAGTAGACCCTTTTGGGTGCACAGCTGTTTATGAACTCCTCTATGCTGTGCATCAGCTGTGTATCGGTTGTCTTGTTGGGCTACACATTTGTCACTTGTTTGCATTTTTTTTTTTCACATTTAATATACTTTATTGGAAGGAAAGTTGTTCTAACATTCCATATATAAGTACAATCAGAGAACGTTGCATAATAATATAACAATTGTTTGCATTTTTAATTTTGCATACACAAGGCACTTTAACAATATATTTTGCTTGTGTTTGCCCTTTGGAGGGCTTACCAGTGTTCCCTTTCTCACAGTTAATTTTGGAGGCTGGGCCATTCCTATGTGTTTGCAGTCCTTGCCTGGATAAAAGCTAGGTGCTAACTACTAACTAACACAGTTGCAGGGCCGGGGGCCCTGATCTGGTACTCACCACAGGCCTCAAGTAGCTGGTCCATTAACCTCTAAACATCCTCCTGCTTAACACTGCATGGGGGGCCTTCTCATCTACCCGAGGGCAGGCAGTCACAAAGTAGCTTACCGGGGTAATTAATACATTTTTTTAGCTAGAATGCAATTGTGCCCAACTCCTTGCAAGTCAGGGCCATGCATGGTGAAAGTGAGTCTCTATGAGGGTTCCTGTGCTCTGCTCACTGTCAGTCATTCCCCTCCTGTGCTCCTTTCTAGCTCTATGGCAGGGAGCCAATCATCCTTTTTTTCTCATTTAAACACGGTCCCTTGCCGACTGCTGTGGAGTGACATTTATCCAGTGTGCTCAACAACGTACATATATCTAGTGTAGTTGGCAGGCGCTAAAGAGGAGAAGAGCCCTGCTGTTTTGTGCTACCAGGTCCCCTAGCTGTGATCCCTGAGGACCAGGAACAAGTCAATACTGGCTGCTTCAGGGAGTAGGGAGAGAGTTTGGGTACTGTGCTCCCAGGCAGGGAGTCCTAAAGGAAAACTGTCATTTTCCTAAACTCCTCACCCTCCAAAGCAGTACCCCCAATTAGAGGTGCTTGCAACTACAAAATTTTTTTTTAATCAGTGCAACCTACTTTAATTTTGTAAAGACTGCGATCAGGTAACATGACGTGCACTGCAGGGGTGCCACCTCAGGTTATGGGTGTGGCTCTGCACTGCTCACTTGTATGCTTTTCAATAGAAGCGAGTGCTGTGGAGCTACACCGCAACCTGAGATGGCACACAGCAGCACGAGCCGTGTTGCCTCATCATGGTCTTTATAATATTAAATTAAAATTGCACCGATTAAAAAAATTGTTTATACTTGTAAAAGCCTTAATCAGAAGTACAGCTTAGGGGGGTAAGCTTCCTTTAAAGTAAGCCTGCAAAAGCCGGCCCAGTGGCACGAAGGGCAACTCCTGGTTTGAGAACCACTCGGTCGCCGGGTGCCGCATGGGTGGGGTGGGGGGATACAGCGGGATCGAGCAGCCTAACAGCAGTTCTCCTCTCCTGAGATAGTTGTCACCCCCCCATAGTTCTGCTGCCATTGGGTGGAGGTCTGGTGGCAGTGCAGGCGGGAGGGAGCGGCAAGTCAGAAGGGTGCCTTGTAACGCAGTGGGCGTGTGCCTTCACACACGCACAAGCACGCCCAGGGAAGGGGCAGATGAAAATGGGGAAAAACACCAGATAAAAACATAATAGAAAAGAATAAAATAAAGTAAGCCTGCAAAACTGGAAGGTGTTTTCAGCTGTAAAAGGATATATGGATGTGTATCAACCTCTTCTGTGAAGAGGCATGGTAGCTGTGTACCAACTGGTATCCCTCTGGGAAAATATACACTAAATTCAATAAATAAAACTTAGAGAGAGGTCAAACAGCTGGAGGGTAGGTGACTTGCAGAGGGTCTAACAGTGAGTGAAGTGGCTGTGGTTGGATTCAAATCTGGGCCTCCAGTCTCATAGCCCTGCACTTCAACCACAAGGCCAAAAAGCGTGCCTCCCTTCCCAACATGGATAAACCAAACAGGAAGAACAAGTAATAGCACAATAACAGAAAAGGGAGTTTTAGTTAATTAGCTATTTTTTGTTGACCAGAAAAGTGGGGTTATGTTATTCTGCCTCTTTTCAGCCTGTCTATTTTTGAGAAGTGCCATGAGATCTCTACTGGTAACCTAAACTACCACAGAACAGGCAGACAGGACCTCCGTTTAACAGCTCATCCGAAAGACAGCAGCTCACAACAGTACAGTGTTCCCCTGACTTCATGCTGGGGCATCGATACTAATACACATAACCACGGGGCGACTGCCTCCTGCAGAGCTAACACCACTACTTTCTGTAGCACCTGGGCATTCGTTGACAGCCCCCCATCTTACTACAGACCAGGCCCCAGGGTGATAAAGCTACAGGCATTGCTACAGTAATACTGCAGGAACAGTTGGAGAAAAGGCAATGAAATCTAGAAAGCACAATTGTCACTTACCCTACAGGTGCACTGAGTACAGAGAGAGTCGGAGGGGTCTGGAAAGGTCTGGCCATTGTTGACGGCAATACCATTAAAGAAGCAGCCTGTGACAAAAGAGGCAAAACAGATTTTTTAACCAAAGTGAGCTTACTGTCTGAATGATCCATATCCCCTGGTGCACTGCATCATGGGTAACATAGTCATTTAATGTCAGAGGGAAATCTAGGTTCATCAGATCAACCTGTAATATATGCATATGACCACAAAGGCATATAGGTTGGTGTGACAACCAGACATTTGCTAGTGGTCTGAAATATTTTGTCAAATGTTAGTACCTTCTATAGAGGTGGGGAGCCAGGAGGCAGTGATCAAAGGTAAGAGAACTAGCCTATTTGGTACGGTCCCAATAGTCCAGCAGGGTTTTTTAAGTACTGTGAACTTTGATTATATTCCTTCCTGGAAGGGGGATACATTTGTTAGTACACAGAGGAATTGGAGATAGACCATCTCAACAGCATCTGAACACATACATTCAGATGCTAAATAATCTGCGAAAGGAAGTTGAATCCCAGAGACATGAAGGGCAGATAATATCACAAGATAAGTGTCACCCAAAATCCTGGCCATGAAGCAGTTTCAGCCAACTGGATGAACCTGGGTACAGGAAAGTGACTCCAAAGCCTCACTTCACATGAGAGAGAGACAGAGAGACAGAGACAGAGAGAGAGAGAGAATGAGAATGAATAAATGCTTCAACCCATATAGTTTCTTCCTCTTTTTGCTGGGATTTCTGTGTGTACAAGGAGGGAGCTAGACTGTGTGTCTACTGAGAGAGGCTGCGGTAACAATGCTAGTGGACAGTGAGGTAAGAAAACTCTGTAACTCATCAAAAAAACAGAAGAATTTACCTGCACAAGTGTGCAAGCTTTCTTTTTATAATCCTGTATGCGTACTGTCATTTTACTATGCATCAATACTGTTATACCTGAGTATTACTGTTGTTTTCACACAAAGAGTGTTTGTTCTTAATTATTTTTCTAAAGAGTGCAGTAACTGGTTGTTTGTGACTGCATCTCTAAAGGAAGGATACCTGGATAAAAGAGGTGCAGAGCAAAAGGTCTCCAAGAGAGAAGAGTGTGCCTTACCTAGAGAAGAGACCCTCACTATGGGAGCTGTAAATGGTAGAAGGTGGCAGAAAAGGGCTATCAGAGCACCAGGGTCAGAGCTCTTGCTAAAGAGGGGACTTTAACAGCGCTGAAGCTGGTCTAGATAGTTTCAGTGGCAAAAGCTTGAGAGGGGAAAAAGAGACTCATTTGTGACTGTGAGCACTCTGACCATCACATATAGTGGCATCAGTGAGGATGAGAAAGTGAAACTTACTTGTACAAAGCACAGTTCAGCTATCCAGTATCTAAGGGGGCAGTCACAAAATCAGGCAGTATTAGCAGGTATAGATCAGTAAGCACTACAACTCTGTCTAGCTTCTCTCACTTTGAACTTTATTCTATTTCCTATCCAGGTTTATAACTTTAGAGATAGAAATGCCAGGTAAGTATGATGTGGTGAGGTTAGCTGAGCTGCAGCAGCTGTGTGAGGAGAGAGGGAGGGATACCACATGAAGGCTTGAACAGAGCAAAGTTGATTCAAGCCCTGGAAGCAGCTGACCAATGAGCCCTGTGTGACTCTAGGTGAGGGGCTTAAGTGAGAAGTCTGAGGCAGCCCTGCAAGCTGAGCTGGAATTAGCTCTCATTGCAAGAAAGGCAGAGGTACAGGGAATTAGAACTTGCCAGGTTAAAAATGAAAGCAATTAAGCTAGATGCAGAAGAGAAAGAAAAACAACACAAGACAGATGCAGAGGAGAAGCAAAAGCAGCGAGAGGCAGAGGCAGCCCAAGCAGAAGAAAGGGAGATGAAGACAGACATTAGCTCGAGATGAGAGAACGTGAACTCCAGATGGCAGCACCTCAGCAGAGGCAGACCTTAGACCAGGTGAGAAATGGGGTACACAGGGACAGCCTAGGCTCAAAAACGGGGTCCAAATTGTTTCCAAAATTAACAGGGGATATGGATATTGAGGATTTTCTTAATCGGTTTGAGAAGTTGTGTTTGCAATATGAATTGTCACAGGAGCACTGGGCAACCTGCCTGACTCCACTGCTTACGGAGAAGGCATGGCAAGCAGTTTCATGCTTGGACCCTAATGATAGCAGGGACTATGTGAAAATCAAGACTGCTATTCTAAAATGTTACGAGTTAACCCCTGAGGCTTACAGATCCAAATTTAGACAGTCAACTGGGGGAGAATTACAAATACCTAAGTGTGCAGTCAAGTACTTTACTTTGCTGGGGAGATGGTTAAAGGAAAAAGAAAGCAGTACCTGCTGAAGAAATTTATGACATGACGCTGACTGAACAGATTTTAAAATATGTGCAGGCTGATCTTAAAATATGGTTATTGGATAACAGTCCTAGTACTGTGGAAGAAGCTGGTGAATAGTCCAATCAGTATGTAGCCAGTCACCCTGACACACACAAAAAGGTACATGGGGGGGGAGGGGGTGTTGTTAAAAAAGAAATAGGTGGGACACAAGAGGGCCCTAAAACCCAGCAGCCCTTTGAACCTAGAAGGAATACCCCAACAGAGCCTAAAAGTGATAGAGTAGAAAGTCAGAAGTGTTCTACCTGATTATTACGGTTGTATTTACACAACCAGTGATAAATTAGTTATTTTTCTAGACTGTAGTAACTGTTGTTTGTGACTGCATCTCTGAGGGAAGGGTACTGGGATAAAAGGGGAGCATAGTAAAAGGTCTCCGAGAGAGTACAGTGCATCTTACACAAAGCAAAGACCCTCACTACAGGGAGTCCAGGTGGTGGAAAAGGACCATCAAAGCACTGGGGTCTGAGCTCTTGGTAAAGAGGTGACCTTGACAGCCACAACACTGGTCCAGATGGTCTCAGTGGCAAAAGCTTGTGTGAGAGAGAAACAGGCTTACTGGGGACTGTGGGGTGCTCTGACTGTCACAGCTGGTGTGGTAGGAATGTAATGGTTCAGGATCCATTACAATCTTCTAGGACAGAATGTGGCAAGCCACAATGCCAATCCACCTCAGGTCTTCAGCAACAAACCAACTCACAAATCACCTTACCTGTACAAGTCTGTGGCCACAAAAGCCAATGTCACACGTCAAAATAAAACCAGGGGAGAAGAACATGGCCTCTGTTCACAGTAGTAGTAAAAACTTTATTTTTATACAGGAAAAACAAATCTTTAGGCCGGTTGGCCTAGTTTACAAGATTGTCCTGTTTCTTACTAGTTGCCTACACATTTAAAGACATTTACTACAAAATAAATTAACAAACAGACACTGACAAGACATACAATGTTAATAATTTACTTTTGTCATGGTTCAGTTGCAATCTCCAAACTTCCAGTAATCCTTTCATGCTTTATCATCTAAAACATTGACATGTAACGGAACTAGGTATAATCCATTCATGCAGGAACTGGCCATATGCTGAGAATATACGTGATAAGTGAGATAGCTTATTCCAATGTTTTGCGGCTTGGTGACATAATGTCTTTTCTCCATATTTGTTTTTAATAACAGCAATGGGAATTTTATTTAAATGCTAGATCTCTTAGGTCTTAAGTCAATTTGGTCATATCCTCCAAATAAGTTTTTGTTTATGTAGTGTTCAGGACTATCAGTATAATATTTGTAAATTAATTTTTGCCATGTGAAGGTGCATTTTGCGTGCAGAGGTAACCATTGTAAGGAGGTCAATAGGTCACAATGGTGTGTTTTTGGATTACACCGCAAGACGTATCTTGCGATCCTGTAATACACTCTATCTAGGTTGTTTAATAATGTCTTATTTTTGGTACGGTACAAAAGGTAGGTCAGTACCAGGAGAATTAACTGTTCAGCAACCCTTTTCCTACTGTTCTCTGTTAAACATTTCATTGTTCTTCGCAGGGCTGTCACTCTTTTATTCACCCTGTCAATTAATAGTCCTGTATGTTCCACAAATGTTATATTCTGATCAAAAGTAATTCCCAAGTATGTATAATTTGTCACTTGTTCTAAGAAAACATTGTTGCTAACCTTAATATTTAACTGTTTGTTTCCCTTTAGGTTAGACCCAAAATACAGTAATTTTGTTTTATTAGTATTCATTACTAGGCCTGACCTGGTGACCCCTGCTATGTTGTTAAAATCCAACTGCATTTTGTTTTCAAGTTCCTTTCTACTGTGGCCTGTTGTTAATAAGGCAGTATCGTCTGCTTACAGCCGTATGTTTGAGTGCTGTATCACTTGTGGGAGGCTATTACTGAAAATCAAAAACAACAGGGGTCCTAAAATGGACCCCTGTGGCACTCCCCTGATCACTGCCCTCTTTTTAGAGCTTTCCCCGTTCATTGAAACGTACTGTATATGATCCTCCAGGTAAGATTTTAACCAATCTCTGGGGCCTTCCGTGAGCCCCATATTTTCTGATGTTTGTAGCAAGAGGGGGTGGTTCACCAAGTCAAAGGCCTTTGACAAGTTCACAGATACTACTGCAGTTTCCAAACCCTTGTGCAATGATGAGTTTACAAGATCATTAAACTCCAGTAGTGCTGATGTAGTAGAATGACCTTTTCGGAAGCCTGATTGATACGGTGTAATTAATTTATATTTCTCTAAGTATCCGATCATTTGTGTATCTACATGTCTCATCAAGCATTTAGCCAGGGTAGACAATAAGGCAATTGGCCTATAATTGTTTATGTCAGTTGACTGACCCCCTTTAAATATGGGGGTGATTTTACTCACCCTTCTCTGTTGTGGAAGGTAGTTTTCTTGTAAACTTCTTTTAAATATGTTAGTCACTATGGGTGCTATTTGATTAGCAGCTGTCTTTAAAAATCTCCCCGAGTTGGTCAGGCCCCATCGACATATTAAGATTTATTCTTGTTAATCCCTTATGTACCTCAGACACTTTTAGTATTTTAAATCGAAAGGGCGGGAAGGATCCTATAAAGTTGCCTGTACCCTGTTGTTTTTGTGAGTCTAATATCGGTACCATTACATCAAGACCTGGCAGGTCCACAAAATAGTCAATTAATAGATTTGCTATTTCTTGAGCATCTTCTATCAGCCCTTTGTCAGTCTTAAGAGTATAATTCATTTTGGTTCCTTGCTCAGGTCTAGATAAAAATGTATAGATTTCCAAAATTTTCTGGGGTCTGACTCTTGTTCAATATATTTTTATAGTAAAAAGTTTTTGCCTTCTTAATCTGTTGTCTACATTGATTTCTTTTCTGTTTAAATAGTTCCCAATCTTTGTCCTGCTTTGTTTTGTTTTTTTTTTTGCTTTTTTCCAACACCTGTTATTAACCCTAATGCTTTTTAGGATCTTATCGTTTATCCAAGGTAGTTTAGCAGGATTTTTATTGTTTTGTTTTTTTTATTCTTGGGGTGTGTTTGTTACACAGCTGAGTAAATGTCTGTAAAAAATGTTAGTGTCACATCTAAATCAGGTATGAGTTTATATCGATCCCATTTCTCCTTTTCGACACTTAGCAGGAACCCATTTTCTGAAAAGATTTTCATGTTTCTAACCCATATGGTATTTATATCTGGTGTTTTCTGTTTTATCACTAACAAGATATCACCCCATATTGGGTTATGATCTCCAAGGCAGGGAGGAAGAACTCCTGATGCCTCAACTTTTATAGTATGGGATACAAATAATAGATCTTATATCACACCTTTTTGGTAGCGTTAGTGTATCTTGTGGGTTCAAGTATTTGTTGGGTCACTCCCAGGGCCGAGATGGCATCTTTTAAGGACCTGCCCCTTTTTCCTTCCCAGTTACAAATAAAATCACCCATAAGGACTATGTGTTGATCTTCTACAACCCCTTGTATCTTATTTAAGGTTTCTTCTATTAGTTCAACTTTTGTCTTAGGTGGAGAGTAAATTACTGAAAAAAACTGTTCTAAGTTTACCTACTTTTACTGTTGCATTTTCTATATTGCTTAAACTTCCTTTATTTAGCAATTCAGTGTGACCTAAACTACATTTAGTGTACAAAAGTAACCCTCCCATCTTTTACCTGTCCTGGCAAAAAAGTGTGTAACCTGGAATGCCAATTTCTTTGTCCCCTATGTCTTTTATTAACCAAGTTTCTGTTAACTCAATCACATCTGGAGCATGTTCCTCAGTCATTGTTTTTAAAATATCCATTTTATGTCTTAGACTGCTGGCATTATCATGTAAAATCTGAACTTTCTTTTGTTTTAGGACTTCTGGCACAGGATTTAGCTCTATATCCCCACCCAATGTTAACAGTATTAAAAAGGCAACTGTACCCTGTTTTACCTGTATTCTGTTACAATTATATGAGTTTAAAACTACTATGCTACAATGCTGGTTCCACTGTCTCCATTTGTTTGTAAAATTGTTTCTCCTAGCATTGAAATCACTGTGTTGTGAAGCTGGGTGCAGGCCAATAAGCTCCCAGCTTTCTTTCTTGCTCTGGCTCAGTGGTTTTATCTGCAAGGTAACGTAGTATTACACACAATAACACCAAACTATACATGTTAACCAATTAAAATATTAAAGCTATACAAATATAGCAAACCAAACTTTTGTCCCTTTAAAGATGTTTCTCTTCCTGTTGGTTCTACAATTCGCACCCAAAGTTATTACTTTTCTCCGTGGAGTGGCACTTGCACCACTCAGGCTCGTGCCCACGTTCACGCTGGGCGTGCGGCTCGTGGCTTTGTAGTGCTGCTCCCCTCCTCCTGGGTGGTCCCTTTGAGCTGGTTGGCTGTGCAGTCCCATCAGTAGAGCTCTGAAAATGCAGGTTAGCGCTAGAAACACAACGAGTGCACACAAGGTTGTGATGATAAGAAACAGTTCAGCTCACCACAACCCTAAATGTTTCAGAGGGTAAATGGGGCCACTACAGATGTTGCTATATATCCCCATAGATTGAATCACCTGGCGCACGGCTCGTGGCTTTGTAGTGCTGCTCCCCTCCACCTGAGCTGTCCCTTTGAGCTGGTTGGCTGTGCAGTCCCTTCAGTAGAGTTCTAAAAATGCAGGTTAGCGCTAGAAACACAATGAGTGCGCACACAAGTTCATGATGATAAGAAACAGTTCAGCTCACCACAACCCTAGATGTTTCAGAGGATAAATGGGGCCGCTAGAGATGTTGCTATATGTGCCAGTAAGACATCTCTTTCTTAGAATGGCTGCTTTACGAAACCAAAAGAAGATTGTTTCTATTTTGTCGTTTTGGATTTTGGTTTGGTAGCTGGACCTTTGGAACTTATATGGCTCCAGTGTGCTCTTGTTCTGCAGGTTAGGTGGAACAGAGGTTGCATAGTGCAGAAGTAACAATATGAGCTGGGACAGAAGTCTTGGGCAACTGCAATGTTGCCCTCATATATGTCTCTGCTGGGAAGCTCGAGGATTGATGCTGCCTTGAAATTTTTAGAATTAAGTGAGAGAGCTTAGAATAAACAAATGAATGTGAGAGCTGTATTGGTACATTATAAAAAATAATTTGATCTTATTGATCATAAAACAGTAATAAAGAAACTGGAAGACTTAAAAGATTCCTGAATGTACAATACAGTGGGTATATGATTTTTTGCAGGTGAGGACTCAGTGGACTGAATTTGAAGGCATGATATCTGAGGTAGCGCCAGTCTGGGGAGGAGTCCTGGACTTAGGGTACTAGATTACAGCCATTACTGTTTTTGACTATGATAAATGATTTAGTTATGAAGGGTCCATGTGTGAAGTATGTAGATGATACTACAGTGTTGGATATTTGGGAACATGTTGAAGAAGTACAATGCAAAGTGATTTGGATTACATAAGAAGATGGTCCGAAAATAATTTTATGCAAATAAATAAAAAAACAACAACGAAGGAGATAAGATTTGGAAAGCAGAATAGATGGGAGGGAATACACCCATTTTGGGGTGGGGGGGAGGAATGTTGAAGTGGTAAATGAAGTAAAATACTTGGGTATTATTTTCCAAAATGATTTCAATTGGGCAGAACACGTTTCAACCATGGTAAAAAAGACAAACAGTAGGTTATATTTTTTTAACTATTTTGAAAAGGGCTGGATTATGTCTACCTGATTTATTATTATTATTCTGCAGTAGTCAGGCCTGTGGTGGAGTATGAAGCAGTTGTTTGGCATGGAGGGTTTACCAAAAATGAAACAGATGAATTAGAAAGGCTACAAAAAAGAGCACTCAGAATCGTGTTAGGGTAGGAAATTAGTTATAGTGAGGCATTACTCAAGTGTGGGCTTGAAAGGTTGGATGCAAGATGGGGAAAAATGGCAATCCAGAGATTTAGGAGAGTATTTTACCCAAATCATAAATTACGTTGTTTATTGATAGCAAAAGATATTACAGGATATAATCTATGTAAACATTTAAGGTGGGAAAGACCATTAGTGAGAACTCAAACTTACAGCAAATCAATGTTTGTGCATTACTTGGATATGATTTAAACAATGTTATGAAGTGTGAGTAGTGACACCACTGACTATACTTTTTAACAAATCATGGGAGGTTGGTGTGGTATCTGAGGACTGGAGGAAGGCAGATGTTATTCCCCTCCACAAAAGTGGGAGCAAGGCAGAGGCAGGAAACTACAGACCTGTTAGTTTGACCTCAGTGATAGGGAAAATTATGGAATCACTTCTGAAAGAAAGACTTGTTGAGTACCTAGAGGTCAGTGGGGCACAGGACCCAAGGCAGCAAGGATTCACAGTGGAGAGATCATGCCAGATGAATCTAATAGATTTCTTTGACTGGGTGACCAAAGTAGTAGACCAGGGAGGGACTGTGGATGTGGCCCACCTAGACTTTAGCAAGCCATTTGACACAGTCCCAGAAAAAAGATTAATAAACAAGTTAGCCAGCCTGGGAGTGGGTCCCAGGGTGGTAACCTAGGTGAAAAACTGGCTGGACAACAGGACACAGAGGTTAATAGTAAACGGAGTCCACTCTGAGGAAAGGGGGTTACTAGTGGGATACCGCAAGGTTCAGTACTGGGACTGGTCCTCTTTAATGTCTTTATAGGTGACATTGCAGAGGGGCTGGAAGGAAAAGTATGCCTCTTTGCAGAAGACATAAAGATCTGCAACAGGGTTGATACACATGGGGGTGGTGGAATGGATGAGAAGGACTTGGCAAGGTTGGAGGAATGGTCAAAAGTATGGCAACTTAAATTCAGTGCAAAGAAGTGCAAAGTAATGCACCTGGGAAACAAAAACCCAGGGGAAGAGTACACAATGGGGGGGGGGTACTAACAACAACAAAAATGGAACGGGACTTGGGGGTAGTCATATCAGACGACCTAAAGGTAGGCAAGCAATGCGAGTGAGAAGGCAGTAAGGAGGGCTGAGGGGGTACTGGGATGTATAGGGAGAGGCATCACCAGTAGAAAACAGGAAGTTGTTATTCCTCTGTATAGACAGTTGGTGAGGCCCCATCTGGAGTACTGCATGCAGTTCTGGAGACCCCATTTCCGCAACAACATAGACAGAATGGAGCCAGTCCAGAGGATGGCAACTAAAATAGTGCAGGGTCTGCACCACAAGCCATATGAAGAGAGATTAAAGGAGCTTAATATGTATAACCTCAAGGAAAGAAGGTAGAGAGGGGACATGATAGAAACATTCAAGTACCTCAAGGGAATCAACAAAGTCCAAGAGGGTAGCATCTTTCAGAAAAATAGATATACAAGAACAAGGGGGCACAATTTGAAGATTGAGGGGGGGATGGCTCAAGGGCAACGTGAGGAAGTATTTTTTCTCAGAGAGGGTGGTGGAAGCATGGAACAGCCTTCCAGAGGTGGTAGTAGGGTCAAAAACTGTAGGGGAATTCAAGAATGCATGAGATAGACTAATACAATTCTAGTGGGGGTAGGAAGCAGTAGGTTGTTGGTTAACTAGGATCTGCAGCTTATCCAAAAGTTAGGGGAATGGGCAGACTGGGTGGGCCAAGCGGTCCTTATCTGCCATCAAAGTTTATGTTTCTGTTTCTATGAGTAAATATGTGTATTGTGTACTGATGAAATGTTGTAGATATTTTTTATAACTTGTGTATTATGATGATGATATACTAATGTATATATATTTTTTGTGGTTTTATGCATTGTACGTAAACTTCAACCTGCATGTACTTGTGTATGGTTGCAATATTATTAATAAATCAAAATCAATCAATGTAGTCAGCAATACAGCTGGGTGGTGCAGTTTTAGCATGGCACTACAATATTAGCACTGTGCTATGTTCTACACTCCCAGTTAGAAAGTCTGAACCCTAAATTTCTTCAGTGAATAAACTCACAAAATTTGGCCGGCCCGGTGGTGCTGAGGATTGAGGCGCTGGATGCCAGACCTCATGCCACGCCAGCGACCCAGGTTCGGGAATGGATTCGGGTCATTGGGTGTCCGTAGGACTGTTTTCCTCTCCTGGGGTGGGTAGAGGGCTCGCACCATGCACCAGTGGCCCCTGGTAGAGATATGGGAGTACTGTAGTTCATGGTGCTGAACACAGGGGTTGGAGTGTTGGCAAGGGTCAGCACATTCAGAGCACAGACACCATTGCATGTCCGTACTCCAGGGAAGAAAGACAGAGAAATACCCCTGCTTCCTGGATAGGTGACGGCACTCTACCTTGCCCCGCCGCCACATGCCCAATGCCAGGCTCAAACCCACTGGCTCTCCTGATCCCCCTATCCTGCCGTGGTCCGGCAATTGCGAGGGACTGGTCAGCGAGCCAGGTAGGTGGGGGAGTGTCTGTCCCCAATATCCTAGTGGGGGAGAGCTTCAGGTGGGCAGTAGCATGGATGAGGCCAGCGAGGGATGCCAGAGAGAGTTCCAGGGCAGCAGATGAGAAAAAGAATTGACAAAAATAAATAAATAAATAAATAAACTCACATGTTTCAACACTGCAAGTCTCTACAAGGAATTAAGCAATATTCTCCAACAGTGACCACTACCTAGAGTATAAAAACATAGAACATAGGATTTGTTGGCAGAAAAGTACTGCTTGTCCCACCCAGTCTGCCCCGATGGCCCCTGCCAGTAAGTCTCCACAGACCTTAACTGGTCTCCAGCAACCCTTCCTCCATCCTGCCTGTTTACTAATATTCCCTTATGTCTATCCCATGCTTGGTTGAAGCCCCTTACTGTTTTCACCTCCACCACTTCTACTGGAAATCTGCTCCAGGCATCCACCACTCTTTCAGTGAAGTAGTACTTCCTCACCTCCCTCTTAAATCTCCCCCCTTACAGCTTCATTACATGAACTCTGGTCCTGGTCCTCTTTCTCATTTGAAAGGGACTCCCCTCATGAACCCTGTTTACCCCTGTGAGGTATTGTAGGTCTCCATCATGTCCCCTCTCGCTCTTCTCTCTTCTAGGGTGTACATGTTTAGATTCTTTAGTCTCTCCTTGTAGGGCTTTTGACACAACCCTTGCACCATTTTAGTTGCTGTCCTCTGGACTGCCTCCACCCTGTCTATGCCCTTTCTGAGGTGTGGCCTGCAGAATTGGACACAATACTTTAGGTGGGGTCTCACCAGTGAGCAATACAGTGGTAACATCACCTCCCTCCTCCTGGTGATGGTACCTCTCCCTATGCATCCTAGTATCCCACTGGTCCAATCCACTGCTTTGTCACACTGCCCTGCCACTTTAAGGTCATCAGATATGATAATCCCAAGGTCCCCTTCCTGCTTAGTGACTGCCAGTACCTCTAATCCTATACTCAGTTCCTGCATTCCTACGCCCTAGGTGCATGATTTTGCATTTTTGGCACTGAACCACAATTGCCATGCCCTTGGCCATTCATCAAGTTTCTCAGGCTCCCTACACATTCTCTCCAACCCCTCAGTATTCACCCTATTACAGATTATGATGTCATCTGCAAAAATGCATACCTTCTCTTCCAGTTCTTCTGCAGTGTCACTGTGAAGACACTGAACTGGACCAGTCCAAGTACTGAGCCCTGCAGCACCCCACTGGTCACTCTTCCCTCATTACAGTGAGTGCCCTTAACCACCACCCTCAGTCACCTATCCATTGACCAGTTTATTACCCAGTTTACCACTTTGGATCCCACCCCAGGCTGCTCAATTTATGTCTCCTGTGTGGCACAGTGTCGAAGGCCTTGTTAAAGTCCAGATAGACCACATCCACTGCCCACCTTGATCTATTTCCCTGGTCACCCAGTTAAAGAAATCAATCAGATTTGTCTGGCATGCCCCCCCCCCAATGAATCCAGGTTGCCTTTGGTCTTTCAGACCAATGGATTTAAGACACTCTGCTAATCTTTCCTTTAACAGGGTTTCCAATAATTTCCCTACCACAGATGTAAGACTCACAAGCCTTTTTATTTATTATGTATTTCAAAGATTTTACCAGGAAAGACATACTGAGCTGGTAACTGCTCATTTCCAGATGCTTTCTGTGGGAGGTGAAGAGAGGATGAGAGAACAGATACAAAATACAGAGTAAAAATACATAGAATGGAAATGAGTATATCGAAAACAAGACAACGATGCTGCTTAAGAATGAAAACTGCCAAACAATAAATTACATACAGTAAATTCAGAACTGATGAAAGAGCAAATGAATATTAATCTACATATCAAAGTATGGAGCAGAAGGGATTAAATGATGCAAGGGAAATGGGAAATAAGGGGTTTAAAACAATATCAGAAACAACTACAGGAGTGGAAAGAGAGTTCACGGAGGAGAGCTTTCCGAGCAGGAAAGAAGGGAGCAGAGCAAACAGAAATGGGAAGAGAACCCCATAGTTTAGGGAAATGGAACAAGAAGTCAGCTTGACCAGCAGAAGATACTAGGTTCATACTAAGGCAAGACAGGGAGCTAGAGGCCTGACACCCATGAACAGCCCCTGTCTCGGAACCCTTAAAGGTGATGATAATCTTTTTCCGAGATCCAGTTATCTAGCTTTTAAATGAGGGACAGCAAAAGAGTGAGAACAAGCATTGTGAAGAAAGTAAGAGGACAAAGGGGGAAAGGAGAGGAGAGATACAAATAATGAGATGAAAGAGCCAAACCAACATTTGGAGATAAAGGAAACACAGTGGGTAAGGTGTCTGGCATAAAGAGAAGGGAGGGAGAGGGAAGTATGCAGGGCAGAATGATGTGTATACAAGTGTTTATCAAAGGCCAAGTGACAGAAGGCGTGAAAGAGAGGATCCAGTCTAGCTAAAGTAGACTTTGGAGCAGCACTATAAACTATGTCTCCAGAGTCAACAATAGGGAGAAGCATCTTAGTGAGGATTTCTCTGCATGCAGGAAACAGAATGCTTCTCTTATTTCTGTACAGCACCCCAAGCTTGGGATGGAGCTTCTTGTGTAAAGCCGGCACATAAACAGAAAAAATCTAGATGGCAATCAAGCCAGACCCCAAGGTACCTGAAGGAGGAGGAGACATCTTCAATAGGTATTGGCCACCAGCGTTCTGCCTATTGGCCTCTCCTTCAGCACCCAAATCTCTACCCATTTGGTCTTTGGCGCTAAGCCAGAGCGATCTAGCTGGCTCCCATTGCTCAGTACTCCTCAATAAGTGTATTTTCATTCCAGACCTTCCTCCCTTCCTCCTCCTTCCACCTCATAGGCCCTAAGTTGCATTGTTCAAAGGTATACGTAGATTCCGCTAGTACACACCACATCTCTGAAGGAATGTGGCCCTTATTGCTCATAGGCCTTATGGCCAATTTTATGCCTTTTTCGCTAGCTCCCTGCATAGGGACTCATCCTTCATTTGGGAATGCCCCACCATGTAATGATGTCCCCTTTATTGATTCTTTCATGTCCTCATCATTGGCCTACCCTTTTCTGCTGCCATACACACTAGGACTTCATCACAGATGTTTAATATGTGCATTGGACTTAGCAAATCCCAACAGCTACACCTTCCCCCCCCCATGGCACCAGGCCAGGGTACTTCTACATGCAACTTTGGGAGCACTTGGCATCCGCTTAAACTACGATATGCCTTGCCCACCTCATCAGAACAAACAGGTTCGGGCATGATCCGTTAAGCTTGTGTTGAGAGCCCTTAAAATGATACTATTCATGCTTCTGCTCTGTTCTAGCAGCATCGAACTGAACCCAGGCCTTCCTCTACCTATCTCTGCTCCTTGCGACCTTATCACCCTAAAAGGTCTAAGTATCCTCCATATTAATGTGTGCAGTCTCCTAAGTAAGTTAGATGCCATTCAGGCTTGGATTACTCACACAAAACCTGGCATCCTGGTGGTTTCTGAGACCTGGCTCAAGCCCACTACCCTGGACTCTGAGGTCAGCTTACCCGGATAACATATCTTTTGTGCAGACAGATGGACTAGAGGTGGGAGGGTTGCCATATATGTACTGGAAAAATATAACGTTTCTATTACTGACGCCTCATAATTGCCAAAAGAGTTTGAAAGCCTCATGATCAAAGTCCCTCTCTCAACCACCTTGTCCTTGCACATCATAGGTTGCTTTAGGCCTCCCTCTGCAGGGCTTCAACTGTTAAGTCACCTTTCCAACTGTCTTAGTGTGCTGCAGTCAGAAGTCATAATCCTGGGTGACTGTAACCTGGATTGGCTTTCGGACGCCTCCAAACCCTTAAAAACTCTGTGTGACTCATTCGGAGTTACTCAAATTGTCTCAGAAGTGACCCATCCAAATAAAAAGAACCCAAATAAAAGCTCCATACTAGACATTATTCTAGTAAATAAGCTGCACATCTTCTCTCATTCTGGAGTCTTCTTCACTGGTCTCAATGACCACTACTTAATTGCTTGCATAAGAGCTGCACCCAAGCCTATTTCTAATTCCAGGTTCACAATCAGGAGATGTTTACATAATTTAGTGCCACAAGCCTTCCTTTCAGACTTACAGAACTCCTTGCTATAGCAGGACTTCTACCTAGCCAAGACAGTAGAGACAACATACGAGACCTTTCATACTATTGTCCGTGGAGCTATTGACAGACATGCCCCCTTGATCAAAGCACGTACAAAGAAAAAGTCTTTCCCTTGGTTTACACATCATCTGAAGTCAGCTTTGCTCAACAAGGACAAGCTCTGGAAGAAAGCGCATAAATCAAAGCTTCAGTCTGATTGGGCCGATTTTAGGGCAGCCAGAAACTTCTGCACAAAGCTTGTCAGAAACACTAAGGCTAACTACTTCCAGTCAACTCTGGACTCCTCCACCAAGGACCCTGCTAAATTCTGGCAAACCCTTAGAGATATTCAAGGATACACTTTGTCAGGTTCTCTCCCTACCAAGATCTTATAAGAAGGATCCCTCATTACTGAGAATGCAGAAATCCTTGACTGCTTTAATAATCATTTTATTACCGCAGGTATGGCCTTTGACATTTCCCCTGTGAATAACCTATGTACCCAGTTCTTATCACAAGGACCAGCAAGCCCTCCCCCATCCACAGTACTCCTGTCACGGGTTTCTCCTTCCATCTGGTAACTTACAAGGAAGTGGATGACCTGCTCCTTCAGCTGGATGCCAGAAAAAGCACAGGAGTGGACCTCATTGGCCCTTTTTTCCTAAAGCTCGGTCACCAAGTGCAGGCAGCTTCATTAACACACCTCTTTAATATGTCCCTCAGCTTGGGTAAACTCCCTTCTGCCTGGAAGACTGCTCAAGTTTTATCACTCTTCAAATCAGGAGACCCCAGAGACCCAAATAACTACAGGCCAATCTCCTTACTCCCCACCCTATCAAAACTGCTGGAGAAATTAGTGAATTGCCAACTCAGAAACTACATTGATGCCTCAAATCTACTAAACCCTGTGCAATCAGGCTTTAGGCCACGCCATGCCACAATGTCAGCTCTGGCTAAAGCCACAAACGACTGGCAGAGAGCAATTGACTTAAAGAATCACGTATATGCGGTATTCGACAACTTAAGCAAGGCCTTCGATACCGTTGACCATGCATTGCTCTTAGTTACTCTCTGCAACATTGGTCTAGATGCACCTTCCCTAAAATGGTTCTCATGCTACCTGGCAGAGCGGATGCAGCAAGTAAAAGCAGTAGGAGATCTCTCCACTCTAAAACAGATTAGCAGAGCATACCTCAAGGTTCCATCTTGGGGCCCTTACTTTTCTCACTTTATATCAACAACATCGACCACGGAATCAAACTTTCCAGTGTACATCTCTCTACGGATGACACAGTCCTTTACACTGCTAGGCCTACTACCGAAAGTGCCTGCTCGGACTTGCAAGCAGATTTCCTTACGCTGCAACAAAACCTCCTGAGTCAAAAGCTCCTATTGAATGCCAAAAAGACTAAGGCTATGCTGTTATCCCCAACGACCAAGTCCATAAACTCCTTTAGGCATGACAATAGTCCCACTATCACCACCCTGCTTGGCGAGTTACTTGACTATGTGACCAAGTTCAAGTACCTAGGCATGTGGATTGACAACAGACTTTCTTTTGCTGATCATATAGTCGAACTCTCGAAAAAACTTAGGCAGAGGCTTGGACTTTTTTTTAGAATCAAGCATCTGCTTACCCAAGAGGCCAGAAAAAGCTTAGTACAAACTGCATTCCTAGCTATCTTGAACTATGTAGACTTTCTCTATGGCCAACTTCCAAAAACTGCCCCATCTAAGCTTGACACCCTTTATTGTAGGGCCTTACATTTCATCTCAGGTGCGGCATATAATATCCATCACTGTGTACTCTGTTCCACGGTAGGATGGACCTCACTTACATTCAGGAGGCAAAGGAACACTATACTATGGATCTATAGATCTATATCCAAGATGTTAAACTCCTACATTTCTGACTGTCTGTCCTCATACACCTTACAAAACTATGCCCTGAGAAGCCGTTCATACATCTCACTAGCTATGCCTAAAGTCTTTTCCCGTTTCGGTAGAGCCTCCTTCAGCTATGTGCTGCCCCAGCTGTGGAACAACATCCAGAAATCCATAAAATTGGTGCATCCTATTGGTTTGCGGAATTCAAGTCACTCTATTCGAGATACTTCTCGGAGCCTTGTCAATGCTCTCCCTGTCGCTAAACTGTAGCCATACATTGCTGTTCTTACAGTCAATCCTCTACACGTTCTATCCTCTCGTTAGAATTACCCCAAGCCATGTTCCTGGATTCATCCTTGCTTTCTACTTGCTGCTGAGCCCCCAGCTTGCACTGTCACTAGCATTAACTCTGCTCTACTGGAGCTATCAGTGTCTAAAATTACTGGTTCGGCACATTGGTGCTGACTTGCTTCCGCCTCTCTGCTGTACTGTTCACTGGGATGAGGCTTCACCTTACGACTGGGCCTCATTGATTATCCTTGTGCCTTGTTTGTATTGCTAAGTATTGTATTACTATGCCAATTTGTGCTATATGTTCTATTGTGCTGCTGTATTATTTATTCTCTGCCTACCAGGCCCTCCTTGAAAATGAGCCTGCTCAATGGAGTTTCACCTGGCTAAATAAAGATTGATTTGATTGACCATCAAAGGCATGAAAGGTAGGAAGTGGGAGAACTCTAGCAAGTCTCTGATGAGTGCCAAAAGTCATGGAGACTGTTTTCTGACATTAAGGGATAACTGATTATCATGTAACCAGTACTGGATATTGTTAAAATTCAGTTGGAGTTTGTTCGTGAGGTCACGTGATCAGGGAGAGAGGAGCCAGAGGTAAAAAGGACTATCATCTGCATACAGTATATATGTATAGACACAGAAAAACAGGCCTTGGGGAAGTTATTTAGAAAAATGGAGAAAAGAACTGGACTGAAGACAGGCTCTTGGGGGACCCCTTAGTTTATAGGGAGAAGAGGGGAAGGGAGTCTCCAGTCCAGACAGCTTGCAACCTGCCCTCAAGGTTGGAGTGGAACCACTCAGCAGAAGATACAGAGTCCAGCTGCCTTAAGATTGTCCAGAAGAATGGGATGGGCTACAGTATCGAAAGCTTTGGCTATAATTGCTAGCCTCCTTCCTGCTGCTACTGTTATGGAGCAGGATCACATCTGATCTCCTCCTGTCCTCTGGAACTGACTGTTTCCAGTGAGCTATTGAATAAAGCCATCAGTGGTGCAGCAAGCACCTCCCTGAGTTCCTTTAGTACCCTTGGGTATATCATGTCCAGTCCCATCGTTTTTTCCACTTTCAGAGTAGCAAGTCCTATTTAGGATTCTTTCCTTTGAAAATGGACTTACGTCCACTTCCCCCTATTGTTCTTGCTGCTCACTGGTAGTCTACTCCCCCTTACTGTGAAGACTGTGCAGAACTACCTTTTCAGAATGTCTAGATTTTCTTGTTCCTCTTCTGCACAATCTCACTCTGGCATTTTCCATATCCTCACTAGGCCTCCCCTTGCATTCCTCTTCTCGCTTATGTACCTAAGAAAGTCTTATCCCCTTTAGCTACCCCTTTGGCTATCCTTTCTTCTGTCTGTGTCTTTGCTCCTCTCACTACCTTTCCTGTTTCCCTCTATTTTACTTGATACACCTCCCTGTCTTCCTCCCTCTTCATTTCTTTGTACCTCCTGAATACCACCCTTTTTTCCTTCACCATCACGGCTACTTCCCTAGAGAACCATAACAGTCTTCGTTTTCTTTTTTCTTTTGCTCACTTCCTTCACCCAGAGGCTGGCTGCCTTAATTATGTCCCCACCCCCCCTTATTTTTTTGCCACTGTTCCTCCACCCCTCCCTGGCATTTATACAAAGCAGTATTTGAGGCAGTCTCCAATTCCTTTAAAGTCCACCCTCCTAAAGTCCAGGACCCTTGTCCTCAAGTTGTTTGCCTCTGCTCCTATCTTAATGTTGAATCACACTGTACAATGATCACTGGTACCCAGCAGACTGCCCACTATGACGTCTGCAATGCTGTCCCTGTTTGTGAGCACCAGGTCTAGCACTGCCCCATCCCTAGTGGGTTCGTGGACTAGTTGCCTGAGAGATGCCCCCTGTAGGGAGTGAAGGATGGCCCTGCTTTTTACAAAAGTTGCAGCTAGAAGGCTCCAATCCATATCTAGCAGACTGAAGCCCCAACTAGCAGCACCTCCACCTTTTTGACATCGTGATAATGGTTCCCCTAGTGCTTTATCCAACGCCTCTCCCTGTACTGGAGGTCTGTATATCACTCCTATATGGACAGTGGTCCAGATCCTATCTCCAGGATGACCCACAGCACATCCAGTCCTTCCTTTTCCTCCTATTTCCATGCCGACATTCCCTTCCTCAAATACAGAACAATTTATTTATTTCAAAAGTTTTACCGGGAAAGACATACTGAGCTGGTATCAGCTCATTTCCAGATGTGTCCTGGGGGAAAGGAGAAGAGTTGGAAACAGGGCAAATACAAAGCAGACTGAATAAAAATGCAATAATATGAAAAATAAGATAAAATAAGTGAGTTACAGGAAAATACTTCTAAGAATAAAATTGTAGTACAATAAAAACAGAAGAAAGAAAAGTAAAAGAACAATAAGCAGTGAGAAATAATGCAAAAATATGATATAGGAGGTGGTCACTGATAACAGGGAGAGAATGAATGTACTGTGCAAGTGTCAGTGCAGGGTGGAGTGCAGCGGACAGTAGTCCACCCCTAAATCAGGAGCAACTGCAGGAGTGAGTACAGAAATCCTGGAGGAGAAGTTTCAGGGCGAAAAGTGAAAGGGCAGAGCATCTTGAAGGGGGGAGAGAGCCCCATAGTTTACAAAAGTGGAACAAAAAGGCAGCTTGACCAGAAGTGAATATCATTGGGGGGGGGGAGAGCATGAGAGCAAAATACAGTGGGTAAGACACCTGGTATCAAGAGAGGGCAGGGAGAGAGAGGTGTACAAAGAGCAGTGGTGAGACGCAGAGGTCTGTTGAAGGCAAATTGACAGAAGTAGTGAAAGAGAGGGTCCAATATGGCTAAGGTGGACTTAGTAGCAGCACTATAAATGATGTTCCCATAGTCAAAAAATGAAAATTACATACTCATTGTAATTCTTGATCCCTTAAGAATGTTTTCACCATTGACTGACACTAGTGGGTCTAAGACAGAGGTGCTAGGACACAGCGGGAGCCAGAACTTTTCAAAGGGTTGGTGCCAAGGTAAGCAGCACACATGTGTGACTCTGCAAGTCAGCGCACACATCCACCTGGTTACATTGCCGCCAGCCCCCAATTGCTTCAGTACCTTTTTTACCGAGGAGGTGCAGCACAACCTAACAAGTACTTGTGCACTTAACCTGAGGGCATAAGCTTGACATGATGGCCCATGTAAGAAGGATCACCACATCCAGTAACACAATGTCTTCACAGTCTAAACCAAGCATAAAGGGGTGAAGACAATGCAATCATACTGGAGTGAGTCTGGGGGACAGCAGGTGGGCTTGTGAATCAATGGTGAAGACATCCTTAGAAGATCAAGAATTACGAGGAGTACGTAATCTTCATATCTTCCAAGAATCAATCTTCACCAATGATTTCCACTAGTGGGTCAGAGTACCAAGCTCAGGCAAAATCTCCCAGACAAGGATGGTAGGAGCTGAGGGCTCACTCAGGATAGTTATCCACTCAGGGTCCTGCCAAAGGTGACATAGCAATAGTGTACACTGTGCTCCAAGTTGCAGCTCTGCAAATATCTCTAATAGATATAGAAAGAATCTCTGCCAGGGATGTGGTAACTACTCCGGTAGAGTGGGCTTGTACAGTACCTGGCCCTCCAATTTAATTTGTGCCGTAGCATAACAGTGATTAAGACAATTCAGGCAGAAATGCACTTGATTGTAACAGGCTGTCACTTCTGATTGGGATTGAAGGTGACAAGCAAGCAACAAACTTTATTTATATAGCACCTTTCAAAATCAAGGCACTTTACATAATATAAAATCACAATAAAAACAAATACTATTATAAATTATTTAAAACAGTCAATTAATCAATCAATTAATCAGGGAAGGCCAGAGAAAATAAGAACATGTTACTCAACTGTAACAGTAGTTCTAGGAGTGGTACATGTTGTTCATCCACGCTTATTGGTATGTCCCTTTCCACTTTAAATCTTGCCGGAAATCTTCAAGCTGGCTCCTCCCACCCGGGTGGTATATACCTCGGCTCCACCCCGTGATGCCAGATCTTAGCCCGCTGGAAGCCAGGTTTGTGTGTCCGCAGCCGGGGTGGTCGGGTGGGTCCGTGTGGATGAGCAACATATACCACTCCTAGAACTACTGTTACAGGTGAGTAACCTGTTCTTCTAGGATTGTGAATATGGTGTTCATTCACACTTATTGGCAGACTCCTAGCAGTTCTCTGGGAGGAGGGAGGCAAGGTGCACACCCCCTACTTAAGGAACAGAGATTGGAGAACTGAGGCCCCAAAACCAGCATCCCAGCGTGACTCAAGGTCGATGTGGTAATGGGTGATGAAGGTGTTTGCTGACTTCCAGGTAGCAGCCTGACAGATTTCCTGGATAGAGATGTCCCTGGAAGCAGCCACTGATGCAGCAGTATGGTTGGTAGAATGAGCTCTCATCCCTCTGGGAGGCTTCTTGCGCACCAACTCATAGCATAGACCTATGCATGATGTAATCCATCTTGCAATAGTCTGCTTTGCTGCAGGTCTGTCAGAAGCGGCTTCAGCATAGGTGACAAACAGCTGGCAAACCTCTCCCCAAATTTCTGCTGTCCTCTCCTTATAATAGAAGAGAGCACATCTCAGGTCCAAAGTATGGAGACTGTATTTGGCCTCTGAGGTGTAATTAGGGTAGTATACCGGCAGAGTCAAAACCTGGTTAAGGTGAAACTCTGACACCACCTTCGGAAGGAATTTTGGATAGGGGCACAGGACAACTTTGTCCCTGTGGAAGACCAGATAAGGGGAGTCCACTGAAAGCGCCTGGAGCTCCCCTGTCCTTCTGGCTGATGTGACAGCCACCAGGAATGCTGTCTTCCATGACAAGTGTGACAACTCACACTTGTACATTGGTTCGAATGGCTTGCCCATAAGCTTTACCAGTATCAGCAGTAAATCCCACAGAGGTGGAGGTTCACGCACCGGAGGGGATATGTGATCCAGGTCTTTGAAAAAGCACCCGACCACTGTCTCCTGTGCCAATGTCGGCTGACTGACCCACACCCGGTAAGCAGAGTTGGCTGCCAGGTGCACCCTAAGGGTCGATGACCGTAGACCTGTTTTGGAAAGAGACCAAAGGTGGTCGAGAATGTTAGCCACGGGACAGGACAGAGGGTGCAGGCCCTTGTCCTGACACCAAATGGAAAATCGCTTCCATTTGAAGGCATAACACTTCCTGGTCAATTCCTTTCTAGATGCATCCACCACAGTGTAGACATCTTCAGAAACACCCAAAGCCTGGAACTCTAGCCACTCAGGTACCAGGCTGTGAGGTGCAGGGATTGAAGGTCCAGATGGTATACCTTCCCCTGACTGAGTGATATCAGGTCCGGGCGTGTACAAAGCCACTCCGGGGGCCTGCAGCTGAGGCTGAGGAGATCTGGGTACCAGAACTGGTGCGGCCAGTCTGGGGCTACCAGGATCACCTTTGTCTTGTCTCTTCTCACCTTGTGGAGCACCTTGTGGATCAAGGGAAATGGAGAAGGTGTAGAGGAGGCCTGGGGTCCACGGCCTCGAGAAGGCATCCCCCTGCAGCAAGCCCTGCTGAGGGGGGCAGGCATGAAACAGCTCAGCTTGGTGTTTTCCCTGGAGGCAAACAGGTCCACCATCAGTTTGCCCCAACGGGAGAACAGGCTGATGAAGAGACCACTCATGGGATGTCTGGCCTAGACGGCTGAGCGCATCCGCCAGATGGTTCGAGGCTCCTGCCACATGGATGGCTAGGAGATCCACCTCCAACCGGCCCGTGAGGGTCCAGATGTGGAGCGCCTCCTTGCACAGCAGATGGGAGTGTGTGCCACCCTGTTTGTTGAGGTAGTACATGGTAGTGGTATTGTTCATCCGGACTTGAACCACTTGACCCCGGAGCCGAGGAGCGAAAGCTGACAGTGCCAGTCTGACTGCTCTGAGCTCCAACAGGTTGATGTGGCATCAGGACTCCTCAGGGGTCCAGAGCCCATGGACCATTTTGTCCCCCATGTGGGCTCCTCAGCCCACGAGAGAGGCATTGGTCATGAGGATGACCGTCAGTTTGAGGGCAGAAAATGGGATCCCTTCCTGCAACCGGTCTGGGTCAGTCCACCATTGGAGAGCATCCCACATCTTCTGGGTTACAGTGACCAGCTGGTCAAATTGACCATGGCGCTGAGTCCACTAGGCGGCCAGCTCCCACTGAAGGGGGTGCATGTGCCACTGACCCAGCGGACCACAGAGGTGCATGCTGCCATGTAACCCAGAAGGTGCAGAAAGTCCCAGGCAGGGCGTAACTGCACAACCAGAAATGATTGGGCAAAGGAGGAAGAACCTCTGCCCTGTCCGCCGGGAGCTGAGCTCTGGCTTGACAAAAGTCAAGCTCTGCCCCGATGAAGCCCATTACCTGAGAGGGCATAAGTTCCAACTTGGCCTCGTTGATTAGGAGACCAAGTTGGGAGTAGGCCTGGAGGGCCAGATCCCTGGATCTCTCCACCTCCTGTAGGGAGTGACCTACTAGAAGCCAGTCATCGAGGTAGGGGTAAATTCTGACCCCCGATGCCATATATGGGCCCCACCACTGCAATGCATTTGGTGAAGACCCGTGGGGCCAATGACAGGCCACACGGCACGGCTCAGAACTCGTACAGGGTCCCCTTGACCCTGAAGTGGAGGAACCGCTGATGAGATGGACAGATTGGGGCATGAAAGAATGCATCCTGCAGATCCAGTGAACAAAACCACATGTTTCACTGCAAGGATGGTATGATCTGGGACAGAGGGACCATCCGAAAGGTGCACGACCGGAGATATTGATACAGGTCATGGAGATCTAGAATGGGGTGCCAGCCCCCCGTCCACTTGGGCACCAGGAAGTACCTGGAGATAAAGCCTAGGTCTGCTGGAGGATCCGCCATGGAAGCTATTGCCTCTTTGAGGAGGAGCTGAGCAACGTTGTCTCGAAGGAGCTGACTGGGTGTGCCCAGATATCCGTTCCTCCCAAGGGGCGTGGGCTCAGCTGGGAAGGTACTGCTCGAACTCTAGCGGCAGTCCCTGACTGATCACTTCAAGGACCCACCTGTCCGAGGTGACAGTGGACCAGGTGGAAAGGAAGTGGTGGAGCTGGCCCCTCAAGGGAGGATCCAGAGCTGTCGTGACGGGAGAAGGGGTGGCAGCCCCCACCCCGTCACAGAGCAGGCTTGGAGGAGGAGGAGGAGGCTCCAGAACCTGAGCCTCGGCCTCCTTTATGAGCCTGTTGGAGTCCACACTTGGGCCGAGGGCACCAAGCTTGAACCTGCTGCTGTTACTGCTGTCCCCCTTGGAAGGAGGACTGCTGAACTGCAGGGGAAGAGCTAGAAGGGCTTCTTCTTCTTCTTCTGCTGGCTCTTGCCCAAAGAACTCTTAGCAGAAGTAGCGTCCAAGGTGGCATTGGACTGTTCTATGCACTGGAGGTGACTGGCCACTCCCAGGCCGAACAAGTTGGTCCCAAGGAAGGGCACATTAGCTAACTTGTGCTGAGTATCCACCAGGAAGGAGGAGAGCCTCAGCCAAGCCCTGTGGTGAGCGGCAACTGCGGCAGCCATCAAGTGAGCACAAGAGTCCCCAATGTCCAGGGCCATCTGGAGCTGCTGCTTAGCCACAGCTCGACCCTGGTCTCGGACCTGCTTGACCGTGGTCTGCATGTCTGCGGGGAGGTGTGGGAGGAGTTTGTCTAACTACCCGAGATGGGATGAGAGAAGTGTGCCATGATGACAGCCGAACTTGCCTGACGAAGGCCCAAGGAGGAAGCCACATAGACCTTCCTCACCGATTGATCCAAGAGCTTGGATTCTTTGTCAGGAGGTTGGTCAGTGTTGGCAGAACTGCCAGTATGCCTGAACACAGAGGTGGTCACCAGGCTCTTGGCCGAAGGGTGCTCTGTGAACCCCACAAGGGACCCCATGGGAACCGCGTACTTGCGGGCCATGTGGGCAGACGGTGCTGGACAAGAGGCAGGACACTGCCACAGTTCGAAGTGCCGCCAACAATGACCTCAGCCACAGGAAAGGCCTCCGGGGGTATCCCCTCTTTTAAGGATGTCCATAAGAGGGTACTCCTTCTTTTTCTGGATGGGTTCCAGGGACATCCCTGTGGACTCAGAGATGAGGCAAAGGATCCCTTGGAAGGAGGAAGGACCTTCCTCCATCCCTAGGCCAACGGATGACTTATCATCCCCAGGATGAGAGTGAAGCCTGGTGACATCTGAGTCTGAGGAGTCAGGGTACAGTGGCCTGCCGACCAGATCACTCTCGACCTGCTGAGGGCGGTCTGGGATGACTGTGACCGACAAATGACAGGGAAGCCCGGTGTCTGGTCAGTCCTCTTTGGAAGAAGCCCCTCCTACAGGCTGCTTAGGTGGTGGTTCCACCACGATCGGTGGAGAGACCGACTGAGACCGAACAGGCAATCACGCCAGCCCCGTGGGTGGGGGAACCGAAGGTTTTGGTTTCAAGGGGGTCGGCTTCAGCCTAGGAGGCGAAAGCCAAGTAATGGCAGGGGTAGGAGTTGAAGTCGACTTGTGCCTGGACAAAATCAGCTGCTGCCACATGAGGTCCTCGTAGCCCCGATGGAGTTTCCACTGGAGCCTCTCCTCATCCGAGGAGGACGAGGATGACCAATGGCGTCGCCTCTTTTTAGTGCGCTTATGACTCTTCCTCAGCCTTCCGAACAAGGCGGCTCTAGACCTCGACCGAGATTGGGCATGCCGACTCGGTTGCTCGGGGGACACTGGCGGGACCGGTGATATCCGGGGGTCTGGAACCGGGTCCTCGATGGGGAATCCAGCAAGCTGGGTCTCCTCATCGGAGAAGACAAGGACCGGAGTCCTTTCTAAAGAGTCATCGACTGGGGCTGGTGACAGCGGGTCGATTGGGTCGAGAACAATCTCGACTGCATCAGCCATTTCCTCAGTCAGCTGGCCTGACGGAAGGTCCATGAAGCCTGCGGCCAAGGAAGCGATCTCGACCAAGGTCGAGACTGCATGCTCCTGGGACTGAGATCTCTCTCAGTCCCAAGAGCGCCTTCGCAGAGACGAAGACTTGCTCGGTTCCTTCTTCCACTTATGGGATCGGGAGGAGTGAGAGCCCGCGGGCACCTCTCCCTGGGTGGGAAGAGACTGGCACAACTCCCTGAAGGAGCCCGAGAAGGTGGAGCCCAGACTGAGCGGAATGAAGGAGCTTCAAGAGTCCGCAGCAAAAGCAGCTTCTTCCTTGAACACCTGCATGCATTCCAATTGCTCGGCGGAACCCACAGCCACGGAAACCGCCCACCTAGCTTCCTTGGACTTCACCGGAGGGTTCCTCTTCTCCGGTCTCCCCAGTTTTAGACGTGCAAGATGGTTGTCCAGGACGTTGGGATGGAAGGCCAAACAGAAGTTGCAGGACGAGGTGTCATGGCCGACACTGAGGCAGTAGATGCACGTGAGGTGGGGATCGGTGCACGACATTTTTTGGCCGCAAGGACACCGGTGAAATCCGGGGAAGATTTTTTCTCCATGACCGATGATGTGAAAAGGCGATCGCTATCTCGAACGATTTTCAATCTCGGTAAAACCAACGTTTTGAAATCCAGGGCCTACGAAATGTGTGAATACAAGGCAGGCAACCTGTATCTTCCAGCGGAAAGGAAGATCTGGAGCCACCGGGCAGAGCCAAGGTATATACCACCCAGGTGGGTGGGAGGAGCCAGGTTGAAGACTTCCGGTAAGATTTAAAGTTGAAAGGGACTTGACAATACATGTGGATGAACAACATATCCACGATCCTAGAAATATGTTTTCAACATAGATTTAAAACTGCTGATGGTCAGGCATTCTCTTAACCAACGAGGTAGAGAATTCCACAGGGTTGGTGCTGCAAATGAAAAAGCACAAGCTCTAGATGTTTTAAGACGAACTCTGTTAATCTCTAGCAATCCCTCATCGGCGGATCGGAGAGGGTGATTGGGGGAGTAGGGAGTCAGGAGATCTTTCAGGTAGAGCTGTTTGGATTGTCTGAAGTCCTTGGTTCTGTCCAGATAAAACCTAAGGACCATCTTAACATCCAGTGAGTGGAGAGTATGCTCGCCCTCATACTGGAAGTTGGCAAAGTAGGCAGGACAAGGGGCTCATTAAGATGGAACTCCAAAGCTGGCCAGGTGGCATGAGGGTTGAGGTGCTGGACGCCACACCTTGCCCCACACTGGTGACTCGGGATCAGGAATGGACTCAGGTCACTGAGGGGTCAGCGGGGGTGGAGGGAGGGGACTGAGCATCCAGAGGACTGCTCTCCCCTCCAGGAGTGGGTACTGGGGCATGCTTCACTCCTCAGCAGCCCGTGATGGGGATCCTACAGGAAGTGTTGCCGGTTTCAGGGGGTGGAGCTGCAGCAGATGTCAGCATGTAGGTGCACCGATATTACTGCACATCCATGCTCCGAGGGGGAAACAACACAAAAAAACTCTGGAGGACCACGGAGGCGATGGAGACCCCAAGAACCAAAGCCTGCATCCCATTGCCAGACCAATCCTCCATTGGCTCTCCTGAGCTCCTTGACCTGGCCCAGGACCATTCCTCTAATTACAGAAAGGCCACCAGGTAGGTGGCATGGGCCCTCTGGGGGGGTGATCCAGATGGCTGAACGAGTCTGTGCGTCCGGGGTGGGGGTGCTCAGCAATGTGTCTCCCAGGGAGGGTGGTTTCAGGCCGGGAATAGAGGCCAAGGTTGTGTGGGTACTCCTGAGAGATGCCCTGGTCCATCAATGCTAGGAAAAGAGAGTACAAAAAAATGGAACTTCGACACCACCTTTTGAAGAAACTTTGGGGTGTGTTGGGAGAACTGCCTTGTCTTTATGGAGGATCTGTGACCAAAGCATGGGTTTCAGACACCCTGCAAGCAGAGGTAATGGCTCATAGAAATGCTGCTTTCCAAGTTAAAAACTTCCAAGTCACATGTCACAAAAGACTCAAGTTGCAAGTGAGAATATCTAACATAAGGCTGATATCCCATGCAGCTACTGGCTTTCTGATGGGAGGCCTTGTGTGCCAAATGCCCTTCAGGAACCTCTTGAACAGTGGCAGCTGTGCCATGTAGAGGGTATCAACAGGCTCGTGGTATGTAGATATAGCTCACAGATATATCGTTACTGTGGAATACTATAGACCAGCATCAGAAAGGTCCAGTAGGTACTCCAGAACCTTGTAAGGTGGGCACCCAAATGGATCCATGTGCATTTTGTAGCACCAGATGGAAAATCTTTTCCATTTGGCTGTGTGTGTCTTCCTGGTGGTAGGTTGATGCACAGCTAAAAGTATTTCAGAGATCCTCTGAGATACCTTATAGCTGTTCACTTCTATCTCTGCAGAAGACAGGTCTGAAGATGAAGGGAGCACAGGTTGAGATGGACTAAGTGATCCTAAGTCAATACGTTCGTTCTGAGTGGTTGAGTTATCAGTTTACTGGCTGAAAGTCTGTTCAACAGAGGAAACCAATTTAGTCACGGCCAGCAGGGAACCATCAGTATCATCTTGACCTATTGTTCCTCCAACTTGAGCAATACCCTCTGCACGAGACTGACTGGGGGAATGCCATTAGAAACTGATTTTGCCACTGCAGTCTTAATGCATCCAGACAGAAAACACCATGACCTGGATGCAAAAAGGTCCACATCTGGGGTATCCCACTCATCAAAGAGCAATCCCACAACATCTAGAGCTTGTGACCATGAGTAAGGATCAGCCTCTGTTTGAATGAATTCATCTGCCAGAATGTTCTGGACTCCTGTCAGATAGATTGCTTGGAACATGATCCCCTGTTCCAGGCACCATTCCAACACTCTGTCTCCCTGCAGAGAGGGCAAGAGTGTGCTCCTCCTTGTTTGTTGATGTAGTACATGACAAACTTGTTTTCTGTCTGGTTGAGGATGCTTTTGTTACTGACAAGGTCCACTAGGGCAATCAGACCATGCAAACAGCTTGCAATTCCAGCACACTGATGTGAAGATGAGTCTCTGGTGGGTCCTAGACACCCTGTGTGTGGAGGCCCTAACAGTGGACCTCCCACCCCAAGAGGGAGAAATCCATGTGAATATCATCTGAGTGTCACCTGAGGCTCAATTTGAGAGATGGGGAAGCCCGGGAGTTATTCTCCACTGATCACCATGTGAGAGACAGAACTACAGGCTTCATCACTTGAATGGGGTATGATGCCTGTGACCATTGTGCACTGAGCAACCACTGAGTTATACTCATGTGCAAACTTGCCAGAGGCACTGTGAACACTGAGGAGGCCATCAGACCCAGCATGCACTGCATGGAGTGGGCTTTCACAGTCTTTTGTTCTATGATGTAGAATGCCATCTGCAAAACTGTTCGTAGTCTACTCTCATGAGGAAAAGACCAGACCCAGCTTGTGTCCAGAAGCGCTCCAGTGAATAGCAGTTGCTGTGAAGGCTGGAGCTGAGACTTCTCAAGATTTAACAAGACCTCCACTAAAGTGAGGAAATGAGAGGCAGTGATTACTGCCTGTTAAACCTCCTGTCTGGATGGACTTGAGACTAGTCAGTCCAACAAGTACAGGGAAGAATTGGAGTCCTAGCTTATGCAGGGGTGCAGTGAGTACTGCAAAGTATTTTGTATTGTGGCACCGAGGAAAGCCTAAAAGGCAGGACTCTGAACTGGTAGTGCTGCCCCAGACTGGGGGTGGAGCTTCAGATATTGGCACTAGGTGCTTTCGGCACCTGTGCTTTTGGCTGCACCTTCCTCTGAGGCTAAGGAGGCTGAATTTTGTTTTTGGCTCCCCTGCCTTTGCCACGAAAGAAATGCTTTTTTTTGAGAAAAAAACATGTACCTTGTCCTTCTGAGGGTTAAAGGGGGCCAGTCTGGAAGTCTTATGGGTCATTCCAGTTTCATTTGACTCAGTAAGAGATTGTTCCACCTGCTGTCCAAACAGGTAAGTTCCATCAAAGGAAACATTCATAACCTGTTGTTGGGCATCTTGAGTGAAGCCAGAAGCCTGCAGCAGGAATGTTGCCTAATGCAGATACCCACAGCAGCAGAGCAGTGTCAAAGGCATCCCTGGAGGCCTTAAGCTGGTGACTGTTGGACTCCATACCTTATTTGACAGTCAGCAGAATATCGTGTTTAACCTCCGATTCTGACAGGGACTCTGCAGAAACTTAAGCTTTCTCCAAAGGGTATATTCATACTTAGAAAAATGCCCTTTGTAACTGACAATCCTCATGCCCAGGGTAGCCGAAGTACAGGCTCACATGCCCATGGAGTCAATCTTGTGTGACTCCTGGTTAATGGGGTGTACAGTGACTTCTTTAGGAATGATTGCCTTATCATTCTCTTCGAGAATGACAATAGCATCCACTACAAGTTGAGTGACATAGACTGGTATCTTTAGGAGCAGTGTACTTCTTGTCTGCGTGCTTGGGGATAGTCGCCACTGAAGCAGATCTGTAGCAAACCACACAAGGTCTCAAATGTGGGGAAATAGGAGGAACTAAATTGACTGGCATATTAGACAAATTTAGGAAATCCAGGAAGAGACACTTACTTTGGTCAATGGCTGCTGCCTCAAAATTCAGTGCCAAATGTATATTTCTGAGAAGAGGCTGGAAAGAGAGAGATCCTCCTGAGGCACAGACACAGGAATGGGTCTGAGGTCAGAAGACTATAGAAAGAGTCATCCTCACCACCTTCAGAAATAATGAGATCGCAGTCAGACTTGTCCCCCTCTATATCCTCCGTGGAAGGGAGTAGACAGGGATTAGGGGCACAGGCCCAACAACCCAGTGCACGGCTGCAGCAACACTGGCCTTGAAGGACAAGGGGCCGGCTCCAGGGACAGCACCAGAACTGGCACCAGATCTGGCACTGGGCCAGGCCCTGGAAGGTCTGAACCTGACACTGAACACAGTGCCAGAACTGGCATATACAACCCAGCTGGCACCAAAATAACCAGCAGTGGCACTGTGGCAGGCCCCATCCCTACATGTGATGGGGTGGGCCACTAGAGGGGAAGATGTCAGTGGTGCCACCCCTGGCAAGTACCCTGAAGCTGTTGCTGGATGTAAACACACTACCTGGCCTGACAGCACTGCCTGCAGTACCAGTTCCACCAACCCCGAGATGCCAGGGACCAGCTCCACTAGCGATGCTTCTCCTGTCAGACACTGTACCCACTGCTCCATAGGAGCTGCCAAGTGATAGAAGTGCCCTCTGGAATCCCCACTTACAAACAGAGTGGCAATCCAAGCCCGAGACAACAATCTCTCAGAACTAGAAGCCCTCAGTGACACCGAAGGTGCCAGTGAGGGTCTCTGACTCCGGGAAACCAAATATCCCATGGCAGACCTCACAGAGAGTTACCTCAACTGGTGCTGTTTCTTCCCTTTCTGATGGGGAGAGGAATAAATCAGGGCTGATCAGTGCCTGGACCATAACATGGAATGTGTGTGGGTTCGGGGCTGCTTCTTTTTGTGCTTGTGAGAGGACTGTCCTTCCTCCTGGGCACTGGATCGACTGCAGTCAGAACCCTTCCTCTAAGGGCAAAGTGGACAGAATGCTGTCCTGCAGCAGCTTGTCTTTTCAGGCTCCCTACTGCTTTCCATGGCCTTTGACTGTTGATGCTCAGTAGAGCTGAGAAAAAATGAAGATAATTTTGTGATTAAAATACACTAAACTGACACAAAAATAACAAACTCTAGCTTTAAACATTAAAACTGAGAGAAATGAATGCTTTTGTCATATAGACATGACGTTCTGTCTCCTGGCGGATGAGTAACAAAACTTTGACATGCACTTGACGGCAGTAAAAATGGAACTAAGGCGGTTGGGGGCTGGTACTGATGTAACCAAGTGGTCGCTTGTGCTCAGTCATGCAGTTGTGCGTAAGTACTGCTTAACTCAGCACTGGCACTTTGAAAAGTTCTGGCTCCCACTGGGTCCTAGCGCCTCTGGCTCAGACCCACTAGTGTGAATCAGTGGTGAGCATTGATTCCTGGAACACTGGGGAGAATCATTTTAATGAGGATCTCTCTGCTGGCAGAAAACTAGATGCTCCTCTTATTCTGGTGAAATGTACCAAGTTTGGGATGTAGCTTCTCGTGCACAGCATCCAAGTGAACAGGGAAATCAAGGTGATGGTCCAGCCAGGAGGTACTTGAAGAAGGAGACATCTTCAGTTGCTGCACCATCAAGGAGATGGAAAGAGAAGATGGAAAGAAGGAAGACAGGTAACTCTAGGAAGCCTCTGCCTGGTACCAGCAGCATGGAGACCATTTTCTTGGCATTGGAGGAAAGTCACTTTTCACAGAATCAGTGCTAGACATTGTTAAAGTCCAGTTGGAGCAGTGCCGTGAGGTCAGGAGCTGAGGACCCAGAGGTACAGAGTGCCATATTATCTGCATACATGTGAATGGTATACCGTTAGAGCAGCAACTTAATTTTGTTGCCGCAATTAGGGCGCCGCAACAATGGTGAGAGTGACTGGGGTGATCTTGATTTTTGATTGCCAACACTCTCATCATGTTTTTTGCCCCAACAGTTTCTCTCTCCTTCGGGGCATGCCTGCCTTGGAGTTACTTATATTTTCTTTATGTCCGGGGGGGGGGGGGGCTTGTGATCTTTTCTCCACTGTGCTTTGGCACTCTAGCTCCAGGGAGCTACAATGCCTGGTGTTACGGAGCCAGGTGCCGTATTGCCTGCACCATTATCGGTGTCGACAAAATGACTATTGCACTGATAGGGGTGAACCCATGTGAATGAACACAGAGGAGCAGGCTGTGGGGAGGTCATTTAGAAAAATGGAGAAAAGAATTGGGCCAAGGACAGACCCTTGGGGAATGAATGAGCAAATTTAGAGTGAGGGGGAGAGGATATCTTCAATATGGACAGCTTGTGACCTGCCCTCAAGGTAGGAGCAGAAGAACTCAGCTGAGGGTATGGAGAGACCAGTTGTCTGAAGCTTGTCCAGGAGCATGGGGGTGGTGAAAAGTGTCAAAAGCCTTGGCTAAATCAACAAACATGGCAGAGGTGACTAGGCCCTGATCTATGCCAGTGAGGATAGTATCAGTCAACCAAAGGTGGAGGTGGAGTGGGACTTCTGTGGGACGATCAACTAGGGAGAAAACTGGGGGAAAAAACAGCCCTATCTAAATGATAGTTCTAAGCTCCCTGTGGTGACCCCAGTTGGAGGGCTGGCGAGGGAAGCATCTGATAGGGCTCAGAGATCGGTGGGTCAAAAACAGCATCCCAGACCTGAAGTACAAGAAGAGAGGTACTGTGGGATAAAAAACTTGATTGCTAAAAAAACAAAACTTTGTCTAATTAAATATTCACAAGCCTAGCGAAGCTTCTAACTGGCTACTGGATCAGTCTTTAACATCTTGGAAATGACTAATCCAGCTACCAATGGATGCTGTGTGGCACACTTCGCTCATGCCACTCTGCTCAAAACCTGAAAGTTAAGAACAATGGTAAAAACAAAAGTTGTTATTATTATTAGATTTATAATCACAATAACAACCTCTAAAGTGGTCATTTCCTTGATTAACGACCAGCTGGAGGAAGGTAGCCCGAGGTGAACCCCCCAACTGGTCGTTAATCTCTTGGAAATGACTGGCTTCTCGGACATTATTGCTTATGTAATAGCCCAACCCAGCAGGTTAGTAGGGGACGATGTAAGTGACAGAAATCATGGAAGTTGTAGTAAAAAATCATGAACCCATCGTGTATCACACAATTTACTTTTGGCATATTTCTTTATGCTCATATCAGCAAAGATATAAATGTTTTATGAAGTTCATTGTCAAAGGAACACTGTCAAACCTCCTTAGGCCTCCAACTGTCCCTAGTTTAAAAAAAAACATTTCATGATTGTTCACATTCTGTAGAATGTGTGGATGTAGCTGGTAGTTTCATTCGGATTCCTTTTTTCTTTTTGAAAGTGAAAAACAGACTGCCCACCATACTGGAGCTACCACACCAAAATATGCTCACTTACATTCCATAATCCACTCCCATTGCATCTTTTCTGGTCTTTGGAACACCCACCACAGACTATCCACTGAAGATGCAGTGAGAGGAAAGGAAACTATTAAATCATGAGTGGCTGCTCTGTTTGGGTCTGTTCCTAATGTTCAGTAAATATGAAATAAAAGTAGATCAAGGATTTTGAACACACTAGATTGAGTACACTGTAATTATAGCATTAGCAGGCACTTCAGTTTCACTAAGATGAGAGATGGATAAAACAACCAGCAACATCAGTGCATTTTAGAGAAGGTACGCAATTATTAAAATTTGGGTTTTCAGCTAGAAATAGTATGATGTACAATGGGTGGACAGTGTCCCTTTAAGCTGGTCTAGTAACAGGAGACAGGGTTAGTGTACAAGCTCCAGAATCCCATACTGGGGTTGAGTGGGAAGAGGACCGAGAGCACTGCGGTGTTGAGACACAAAATAATTACAATTACAGACCAGTGAGCCTCACATCAATTGTGGGGAAGCTCATGGAAACTATCCTAAAAGAAAGGCTAGTGACCTTTTTGGAGGACAATGATCTCCAGGATGGCCAACAACATGGGTCTGTCTTGGGCAGATCCTGCCCGACAAATCTAATTCAGTATTACAACTGGGTGACCAGGGAGCTGGACAGGGGCCATGCGGTGGATGTCCTGTATTTTGACTTCAGCAAGGCCTTTGATTCCATGCCACATGGGAGGCTGGGGGAAAGCTGGAATACATAGGGGTGGGAATGAAGATGGTCAGATGGATCATCAACTAGCTGAATGGAAGGCAGCAGAGGGTGATGGTTGGGGGGGGACTCTCACTACAGAGGGACATGATGAGTCGGGTGCCACAGGGATCGGTACTAGTACCAGTGCTGTTTGGGATATACATAGCTGATATCTCACACGGGATCCAGAGTAGAATGTCTGTTCACTGGCGATATGAAGATGGGAGCTGTGGTAGATGACACTGAAGGGTGGACAGGGCTGCAGGAGGACCTGACCAAACTACAGGAGTGGTAGGAAACATGGCAGCTGGGGTTCAACGCCAAGAAGTGCAAGGTACATTTTGGAGCAAGGAACCAGGGGAGGAGCCATCAGTTGGGAGCGATGCAGCTGGAAAGCACCATGGAGGAAAAGGATCTGGGGGCACTTATAATGGGCAGCAAGAACAACTCAGCTCAGTGCAGGAAGGTGGCAGCAAAAGCCAACAGGATGTTGGGGTGTATAGTGAGGGAAATCTCCTGAAATTGGGAGGTGATCGTCCCCTTGTACAGATCTCTGCAGTACTGGTGCTCATTCCTGAAGAAGGACAACAAATAGTTGGAGGGGGTGCAACGTAGGGTGACCAAGATGATCCAGGGATTGGAGGGAAAGTCCTACAGGGATAGACTGGGCAAGCTAAACATGTACTTCCTGGAGGACAGGAGGGACAGTGGGGATATGAAATCTTTAAATACCTTAAGGGGATAAAAAAGGCTAATACCGAAGGGAGTTTCCAGCTTAGAAGAGGGAGGGATATGAGAGGGCATCAGCTGAGATTGGAGGGGAAGATTCAAGAGGAAAAACAGGAGACATTTTTTCACTGAATGGGTAGTGGATGGGTGGAATGCTCTGCCTGAGGAGGTGGTATACTGTAGAATGGTGGGTGGCTTTAAGAAGGGTTGAGACAGGGTGGGGGGGTTGTAATGAAGAGGGGTGGGGAGGGTGTGGCAGCTGCAAGTTGAGGGGCTAGCTGCACAATCAAGCAGACTCGCTAGACCGTAAGGCCTGCTTCTGCTGGCATTTTCGTTATGTTCGTATGTTTGTATAGTGGGTCAGTCATTTGTATACATCAAAAACTAAGGTATTTCCAAGAAAAATACTAAAATTTGCCCTTCGAACAGTGGTAGATACCGTTCATGATGCTGGCGACCCGCATTTGTGAACAAGCATGGGTCATTGAGGGATGGCCAGGGGGAAGAGAAGCGAACATCCCAGTGAATGCTCTCCCTCTCCAGGGAGGGACAGTAGCTGTCCTGGCAGCTATACTGCCACCTGGGTAACCACTGGTGGCAGCACAACGGAGAGCTTATGGGGAGGGAAGATGCAGGTTGGTGCCACGCTAGACACGTTCACATGCATATGTACCAACCCCCTGTGTGAAGTTTTGTAATGAATTTTTTACCTGCTTGTCTTTGTATACAACACTGCACTTGTAATATGTTTCTCGTTCTACCCCTTCCCCCGGGTTGCACCTGGAAACGAGTCCTGGCTCAGTGTGCCTTTCCCGTGTAACAACTTTTAAATGAAAAACTAAATATATACATAAACACACACATACATACATACGTACACCTGAGCCACCTGCTTCTTGAGGGGCTCAATGGGAGAAATGCTCCCCCCCGTGCAGCATGATTCCCCCAACCCCATCCAGAGGCCCTGCACTCCCCAACCTGGGCATGCTCCTGATGGCTGGATAATGTGCACCCAAGGGACCTAGCCCCATACCTAGGGCTCTGCCGTGGGGGGGTAAACCACGGGGATAACATGGGACCAAGGTAAGCCCTGGACGAAGGTGAGGTCATGGGGCTGGGGTGCAGTGGGGGCCAAGTGCCGAGGGGAGCAAGAGGCATAAAAAAATACAACAATTCATGATGTTTTGATTGAAAATACCTAGAATCATGGACATGGCCACCAAATTTCAGTTTTTACCAGAAGAGCCAGTAAAATTCTGAAATTTGGTCTTTGTAAACACCAGTAAAAATGTACAGAGCATTTCACGGACTCTGGCATTTTACCACCAAATCAGTGACTCTTTAGAACATGTATTTTTCTTTAAATTCTTTCCTGTGCTTATATTTATTTTGCTTCTTTCAAGTTGATGTATTCTTAGGCTTCTATTTTTCTGAATATTTATACACATACTAAACGCCTGACAGTAAAATCTGAACATTAAATTTCAAATCCTGAAAATGGAATTTAACTTTGTCAAACACTGTAAATCAGAGGCCTTGATCATTGAGTTTTTGTTGCAATGGGAAAAATCATGGAGATTGTGACTTCCATGACTTATGTGGCAAAGGTACAGTTCTAATGATAACCACGGGAACATAAAAATTTCGGGAAGAAAAAAGACCACCAGCCCCTTGAGTTCTGTCTCCCACCGACTCAGAGGAAATACCTCCTCAGTGCCCCATTTACTTCAAGGGACCTCTCTATACTGGTGGACTAGGTAGAAATTTTTAACCTAGAGCCAAGCCAGCACTGAGCCAAGAGTCTGGCTTGACTCTACAAGCCAAAGCATTAGCCAAGCAGTGGCATCTGGCAGGTTGTCCTCTGCAATATTGACAGTGTCCCCTCATGAAATGCATAAAAAAATTTGAAAGTTCCTATAAGTGCACTAACTGGTCTGAAATGCAGATTTCTGAGATTACCAGTGACTATGAAATACTTGTAAAACTACTCATAGGAAGGCAGAACAAAGCACTTACCGTTGCCTCTGTGTATCTGCCACTGAGCAAGGCTAAGCTGGGTTTCCATTCTGTCCTGGAGGCTATCTCCAAGTTAAAGAAGAACTCTGAGCTCATTATCACAGGGGACTTTAACCTAAACTGGACCTGTAATGAAACTGACCCCCATAAGGACCAGGTGGCCAATTTGTATCTCACGTAGATGGTCACTGAACTTACCAGACTCAATCATGGCACTGGCAGAGGCTCTCTGATAAGACTGGATACCTACCAACTGCCCCTCTAGGGTAAAACAGTTCTCTGTGCTACCTGATTGCCTCAGCGATCACTCACCTGTCACCCGCACTTGCGTTAATAAGGAAAATAAAAGACCCCCCCCCATCTTTGTACTTAGTCTGCTCCTCAAATGAGCACCACACAAGCCTTTAAAACTGCATTGGCCAGTGTTGACTGATCCCCCCTTGACAGCTTCCCTGACACTGAACAGGTGCTGCAATTTTTCTCAAATACATTTAATAGTATTTACGATATCTTTGCCTCTCTGAGGAAAAGAAAGATCAGGGCTGTCAAAAATGGTTGGGTCACCCGTGACCTTCTGAACCAGATGAGGGAGCGGGACTATCTATGGAGTTTGGCCAGAAACTCTGGTAACCCTTCAGACCTTCAAAAGTACCGGGCTGCCAGGAACAAATACACAAAGCTCTCAAGGTTAGCCAAAGCTAAATTTTATAAAGAGTGACTTGAGAATAGCTGGGGCAATGGGAAACGCTTCTGGGATAATATTAGGGACCTGCTTGGCAAGGAGGACCGAAGGCACCCAACTATGCTTAGCATCAATGGCTCCCCTACCCTTGATCCTCTCTCAATTGCTGAATCCTTTAAACTGGCATTTTCTGACCTCAGTTCTGTACTCCCTCCTGACTATCTTAACTCTCCGGGACCTCCCCAGCCAAGACCTCGTGACAACCACTCCCACCCAAACTTCTATTTTAAGTATGTCATGACCAAGGAAGCCAGAACCTACATAAATAAGGTGCTCAGAAAAACTAGGCTTGGTAGTGACACCATCAATATGAAGTTGGTGGCAGTTGCACTAGATGAGCTTGTGGTTCCTAGCACTAAACTCTTTAATAAATCTCTCACTCTTGCAATGTTCCCAGCTGTTTTGAAGTTGGCACTTGTCACTCCTGTGCTAAAAAGTAGGGACTGATCCATCACATCCAACTACAGGCTGATCTCAATCCTCTCCCCCTCTCTAAGGTGCTTGAGAGGATTGTGGTCGACCAGCTATCTGAGTACCTCTTGAAGTGTGGTCTCCAGTGCCCACAGCAGTAATTTTGCTCGTATGTCATTGTTAATCGCATGCCCTAGTCAATTCAATGGACTTCATCCACAAGGCCTTGGATGGTGGTAATTTAGTGGGATCTATATAAATAAGGTGCTCGGAAAAACTAGGCTTGATAGTGACCCATCGATATGAAGTTGGTGGCAGTTGCGCTGGACAAGCTCATGGTTTCTACCACTAAACTCTTTAATAAATCTAAACTCTTTAATAAATCTCTCACTCTTGCAATGTTCCCAGCTGTTTGGAAGTTGGCATTTCTCACTCCTGTGCTAAAAAGTTGGGACCGATCCATCACATCCAACTGCAGGCCGATCTCAATCCTCTCCCCATCTCTAAGGCACTTGAGAGGATTGTGGTCAACCAGCTATCTGAGTACCTCTTGAAGTATGGTCTCCAGTGCCCACAGCAGCATGGTTTCCGTAAGTGCCACAGCACTGCGACAGCCCTAGTCGAATTCATGGACTTCGTCTAAAAGGCCTTGAATGGTGGTAATTTAGTGGGATCTATTTTCATAGATCCCACTAAAGCCTCTGACACTGTCAACCACCCCATCCTGCTGGATCAGCTTTTTAATATGGAACTTGCCCCTGAAACTGTCATCTGGTTTAGGGACTATCTATCCAGCAGAGTCCAGAGTGTAAAAATCTGGATAGCAATTTATTTTTCTAGGGAAATTAAGCTCAGGGTCTCACAAGGGTCCATACTGAGCCCTCTCCTTTTCAGTCTGTTTATTAACCATCTCCCTGAAGTTTGCAATAGCAAAGTCATCCTTTACGCCGATGATATGGTTATCCTTAGTAGTAGTGCCCAGTTGCATCTTCTGCAGGATGAGCTACTGTGCTCCTTCCATCACCTGGAGGACTGGTTCAGCTCCCAGAAGCTATTACTTAATTATAAAAAGATGAAGACGATGCTGTTATTCATTCGTCAGCTAAAAAAATCCATCCCAGCCTCGACTATCACCAATAAAATGGGTGACACGCTAGAGCAGGTTCAATCATTCAAGTACCTTGAGGTCATCATTGATGACACCCTCTGCTTTGTGCAGCATATTGACCTGGTTATAAAGGCGGTTCACACTAAGCTGGGAGTCCTCTGTAGGCATAGGCATTGCCTCACACCTGCTGCCCTATGACTCTCTGTTTCCTCCTCCATCCTGTCAGTTATAGACTACGGCCTTGTACTGTACAGAGTGGGCTCAGACACAGCAGTCAATTGCGTGATCACAGCCCTCAATATGGCCTGTAGGCTGACTCTTGGAGCTGACCAATTTACCCACTCCTGCTCCCTTTACGAGCAAACCAACTGGCTCACGCTCACCAATAGGATTAAATTTCAGACATGCCTGTTAGGCAAGAAATCACTAATGGGCAAAGCTCTTCCATGTCTCAGTGAATTGCTTCATACCTGTTCTTCAGGATACCAGAGCAGGGGACAGACTCGGGGCTCATTGGCTGTCCCATTTAGGAAAACGTCTCTTGGACAGCAGTCCTTTGCCTACAGGGCTCCCTTGTGGCTAATCAAGATCCCTGCTGACCTATTATTTACTGACAGCCTCCCCACATTTAAGTTGGAGTTGAAACGGCATCTTAATGCATCCGGGGCCTGTTGTTGCAGATAGAATGGTGTACTACTTGTCTCTCTCTCTCTCTCTACCCATCTCCTAATATGTGTAAGTGTTGATACCCCGGCCCCCTCTCTCACCTGCCCTACACTGTAACTGTCACAGATGGCCTTAGCAATGGGCAGTTTCCTCACCTGCCCGCCACGCTAACTGCCCCTGTGATTAGGTGGGCCTGGCTTGGATCTCTCCTCTACAGGCATGCACTCTGCTGTGTTTTAGCACTTACTGTCTTACTGAAGGACATGCCTGGTACCAGCTGACTCCCACCCCCATCCCCCCATAGCCATCCCTCCCAGTCAGCTTTTTTCAGTCCCCATCCCTGACAAAGCCTGTACTATGGGCTGCTGAGGTCCTTGTCTCTGTGTTCCCCCATAAGCTCATAGTCGTACTCTGTTTAAGGTTTTTGGCAGTAGCTGGTTACTTGTTATTCTGTACTTATATTCTGAATTATGTCTCTCTGTTTGCATTACAATTGCACTGTTTGTTTAAATGTTCCCTGAGTTGTTCTTATTGTGTGCACTCCTTCTCATGAAGTGTGAACCGCAGAGGGGGCAATTCCCTTTCTGTTGTACTGTATATGCCTTGTACTTGATATGGGACCATTGCAAAAGAGCTTTCACTCAAAGGTTTTTTCCGAACAATGAAATAAATAAATTATTAAAAATACAGGTTACTCACCTGTAACAGGAGTTCTAGGAATGGTATATGTTGTTCATCCACACTTATTGTCAGGTTCCTTGCCGCTTTAAATCTTGTCGGAAGGTCTTCAAGCTGGCTCCTCCCACCCACTCGGGTGGTAAAACTCTCGGCTCCGCCCAATGATGCCAGATCTAGCCCGCTGGAAGCGCAGGTTGTGCGTCGAGCCGGGAGGTTGAGAAGTAGGTGGATGAACAACATATACCATTCCTAGAACTCCTGTTACAGGTGAGTAACCTGTATTTCTAGGGACATGGATATGTTGTTCATCCACACTTATTGGCAGACTCCTAGCAGTTCTCCAGGAGGAGGGAGGCAAGGTGCACACCCCCTACTTAGGTAGAAAGACTGGAGAACCGAGGCCCCAACCAGCACCCTGGCATGACCCAAGGTCGATGTGGAAGGGGAACAGCAAAGTCTGCTTCCGGGCAGAAGCCCTGGGGATATCCTGGACCAGAGTATCCTTGGAAGCAGCCACCGATGCAGCAGAAGGCCGGGTAAAAATGAGCACTTATCCCTCTGGGAGGCTTCATGACCACCCACCTATAGCGGAGACCTATGCAGGAGGTGACCCACCCGCTCGTCGTTTGCTTGGCTGCAGGTCTGCCAGATGCGGCTTCAGCGTAGATGACAAACAACTGGCGAACCTCTCCCGAACTTCAGCCCTACGCTCCCTAGGTAGGTGAGCATTAAATAGGGTCCCGTGGAACCTATATACGGCCTCCGAGGTGTGAATGGGGATGAACCCCAGCAGAGGCAATACCCCCATAGGGAAGACTCCGCCACCGCCTTCCGAAGGACTTCAGGTGGGCGAGGACAACCATGTCCTGTGGAAGACCAGATAGGAGATTCAAAGAAGCACCTGGAACTCTCCCCTCCTTCTGGATGGCAGAGTAGCCCCAAGAAGGTGTTCTTCCACAACAGGTGGGGGAAACTCGCACCTGTGCAAAGGTTTGAACGGCTTGCCCGTGAGCTAAGCCCATACCAGCAAGGATCCCACAGAAATGGGGATACTCTCCCCCAAAGGGGAGGCGTGATTGAGGCCTAGAAGTGCCAGACCACCTTTTCTATGCCACCGACTGCCTTCCGGCCCACGCCGGAAGACAGGGGTGACCCACAGAAGCACCTAGAGGGTCGTCGGCCGAAGCCCTAATTCAAAGAACGGACGCAGATGGTCCGAAACGCTCTCCCAGGGACGGGAGAGGGCCAGGCCCTATCCCATCATCAAATGGAGAACTCTTCCAATGAGGGTGAGCATTTTGGCCAACTTCTAGTAGGACGCCTCGAAACATCGAGGACCTTGCCGAAGGACCCTAGGCCTGGCCCCTAGCCACACAGGGACCGGGCCTACAGGTGTAGGGATTGAAGGTCCAGATGGAAAACCTTCCCCTGGAAAAGAGATCAGGACCGGGCGGACTAGAAGCCACCTCGGGAGCCTGTGGCTGAGACTGAGGAGAGCTGGATACCAGAGCTGGCAATCCAGTCTGGGGCTACCAGCATCACCTGCACCAAGTCCCTCCTCGCCTTGCCCATAGGTCAAGGGAAATGGAGGAGAGGCGCGGAAGGGCCCAGGGTCCGTGGCCCCGACGGCATCCCCTACAGCAGACCTTGCTGAGGGGGCCGGCATAAAACAGTCTTGGCCTCCTATTCTCCCTGGAGGGAAGAGGGAGAAGATCCTGTGCTACCTCCGGCAGGGGAGACCACTTGTGAGGCACAGCCTATGTCCGGCTTAGGGCAGCAGCCAGTGAATTAGAGGCTCCTGCCATCAAATGGCTGGGAACCCACCTCTGACTGCGTGACTGATGCAATGCGGAGAACCTCCTTACACCGAGGCAAGGGGTTCGACCGAACCTGGCAGGGTAGGTAGCACATGGTTGTGGTGCTGTCCGCATGGACTAAAACCACTAGACCTCGCACAAACGGAGCAGGCGGTGCAAGCTAAGTGGACCGTCTGGAGTTCCAGTGGGTAGGGAGGACATCGGGACTCCCGAGAGGACCAGAGGCGAATCACTCTGTATTCCCCTAGATGGGCACCCCCACCCATCCGAGAAGCATCGGTCGGAGAAGACCGCCGACTCAGGGGGGATGAACAGGATGTTCTCCTGCAGGAGTTGGAATGGTCCGAACTGGAGCGTTCCCTTAACTCCTGGGCTGTAGTAATGAACTGGTCCAAGGAACGCAGCGCTGTGACCGCTAGCTGGCCCATCCCACAGGGGAGGACCGCCATGAGCCCAGGAGATGCAGGAGGTCCCGGCAGGGCACAATTACCCGGCCAAACCTGACTGGGTAAGGGAGGAAGAACCTCAGCCCTGTCCGCCCGGAGCCGAGCTCAGACTCAAGAGTCGAGCCTAGTCCCAGAGAAGCCTCACCCGCTAAGGTACGAGTTCCAACGTGGCTCCGGTAAAGGGAGACCAGTCTGAGCCTGGAAGGGTTTAATCAGGCCGCCATCCTGGTGGGGTTATGCCTGGACCCTTCGATGCCGCAGAAACTGCAGAGCAGAGAACGAAGGGCCTGGCCAAGAACTCGTAAGGAGATCTCTCGCCTAGGAAAGGGAGGGGTCTCCCAAGAAACGGACGGAATGAGGAGTAAGTACGTCCTGGAGGCCCAGGAGAAAGCCACACGCCTTGATCTGAGGATGGGAGATCTGCAGAGGGACCATCCCGCGTGCAGAAGGATGGGCGCAAGCCCCCCATCCGTTTGAGGCCAGGAATACCTGGACACGAACCCAGGGTCAGAAGGAGGGCCCACCACCTTCCTGAACACCTCTAATTAGAGGGTCAGGAAAGTCGGCTGTGGACCCAAGATCCCCATGGGGCAATGGCTCAAAAGGGGGAACCTGTTCGCAACCCACGATAGGGCTTACCCTTAGTACCACCTAAGAGGAAGAGGTGCAGAGCCGTCCCCCCACGGGAAAACCCGGGCTGGGGCAACGGGGCTGGGGACAGTGCCCCTAGCCCATCACTGAGCAGGCTTGGTGGAGGAAGAGGCTGAGGGGCTCGGTTCCTACCTCCCTGCTTCCTTTTGGAGGAAGACGCTGGTCTGGCGACAGGTCGCCCAGCGCATGCCTGCTGGCCCTCAAGCTGGGCCGGTCGAGCCGCAAGGGTCGGGGGGCAAAGGGGCTTACGCAAAGGCTGACGGTTGCCCTTGTCCCTCTGGGCGGGAGTGACAGCGTCCGGAGTGGCATCGGACTTCTTGGGCCCCTAGATATGTCCCTCCACTCCAGGGCCGGAGAGGTCAGTCCCCAAAAAGGGGATGTCCGCCAACTCGTGCTGGGTTTCCAAGGAGAAGGAGGATAACCTCAGCCACGCCCTGCGGTGCATGGCCACTGCGGCTGCCACCTATCTGGCACAGGAGTCACCCAGATCCAGAGCCGTCTGGAGCTGTTGTTTTGCTACCGCCCTAACCTGGTCCCACACCCGCCGGACCGTGGTCCTCAGGTCGGCTGGGAGATGAGGGAGAACCTCGTCCAGGGAGCCCAAAAGGGCGTGGGAACAGTGTGCCATCAGTGCCGCCGAGCTGGCCTGATGGAGGCCTAGGAAGGACATGGCATAAACCTTGCGCGTGACGTAGTCCATCCTTTGGACTCTTTGTCAGGGGGCCTATCCACATCCCTAGCGTTTCCAAAACATTGGAAAACATTGTTGGTGACTACCCCTTCAGCTGAGTGGAGCTCCGAGAAACTGGACAGAGAACCGACAGGGACAGGGTACTTCCTGGCCACCCTGGCCGAAGGCACAGGGCAGGAAGTAGGCCACCGCCAGAGCTCCAAGGCTGGGCCCACGATAGCCTTAGCCACTGGGAAGGCCTCCGAGGGAGAGCCCCTTCAGTCCAGAATCTCCATAAGGGGGTAAGGTGCCCGTTTGGAAATGGGCTCAAGCTGCATCCCGGTGAATTCCGAGATGAGCTGGAGCAGACCCATAAAGGACGACGGGCTGTCATCCACGGAATATTCTGGGGAAGACCATGAGTCCTCCCTGCTAGGAAACATAATGGAGCCGACTCAGGCCCGAGGGTCTCGCAAAAGCTGCTTGAGGCCTGAATCACTCTTCATCCGCCGAGGGCCGGCGGGAGTGAGGGGACCGAGAAACCTGCGGAACAGGTCATGGCCCGGCCCGGGTTCTGCCGAGGGCGGAGGGGCAGCGAGGATCGGATGAGCAACCGGTCCTGAAGAGGGCTCCTCGACTGCCTCGAGCGGCTGGATCGGCCGACCGGGCGGCGGCTGTTTATTAGCCGGAGAATGAATCGGGGTTAATTGATTCCCGGACAACAACAGCTGCCGCCACATAAGTTCCTCATAACGTTGACGCCAACGGCATCGAAGCCACTCCTCATCCGAGGAGGGGGACGAGGAAGAATGGCAAAGCCACTTGACTCGGTGCCTCGACCGAGAATGCCGAGATTGGCGTGAGCAGCTAGACCGGGAGGAGGACCGAGACCCGAATCCTCGGGGGAACCAAGGGCGGGCTTGGGAGGGAGCAGAGCACGCCCGCTCCTCCTTCGGCTCAGAGAAATTGGCCGAGGACTGTTGACCCGGAGGTACCGGCAGAATCTCAGCCCCCGCCGTGGGAACCGGCGAAGGGATTGTGGCACTAGCAGGAGACAGCCCAGATGACATGCCGAGAGGCTCGGCCACGTCGACGGGGGTCCTGGCCGGCTGACCTGATGGGGACACTGTGAGGCCAGTGGCCGAAGCCGGGCGAAGGCGGTCAGTGGGAGGGACTTTCCTGCTCCCACGGGGCCGACGAAGGGCTCCGCCTCAGCACCTTGGAGTTGGGCGAGGCAGGTCCCCAGGGTCCCTCTCCCTTCGAGGAAAGAGACTGACAAAGCTCCTTGAACGAAGCTGCATGAGACGAGCCCAAGGACAGCGGGATAAGCGCCGCAACAGAGGAAGAGGGAGGTGGATCCGCCCCCTCCCCGGCGGGATCAAGCTGCTCAGAAGCAGCCGAAGCAGACGCCCGACGATCCAAGGGATTTTCCGGAGCGGGAAAAACTACCGGATGTCCGAGCCCCAAACGGGCCGCGTGGTCCTCCAGAGAGCTGGCCGAAAGAGCACAACAAAAATCGCAAAGCTGAGGATCATGATCCAGGTCAAGGCAATAAATGCACGTGGAGTGCGGGTCTCTCCTGGAGGAATTAACTGGGTGCCTCCCAGGGCCGGAAAAGGAATGAGCCATCGCCGCAGCAAGGAAGAAAGATCGAAGTTTCAGAAAAACTTCCAATTGATTTCGAAGACCGAAAATTCCTGGAACCAGTCGAAACACAGAGCGCTAAGGAGGGAACCTGAGCTTCCAAGTGGTAAGGAAGATCTGGCGCCATGGGGCGGAGCCGAGAGTTTTACCACCCAGGTGGGTGGGAGGAGCCAGCTTGAAGACCTTCCGGCAAGATTTAAAGCGGCAAGGAACCTGCCAATAAGTGTGGATGAACAACATATCCAAGTCCCTAGAAATGGCTTTTATCATCTCAAGAACATAGCCCGGATTAAAACCTTGACTCCTCCTGAAGACCTGCCTTCACTGGTACATGCTTTCGTTACCTCTAGACTTGATTACTGCAATGCTTTATACCTCAGTGTGAACGAAGATGTCCTGTGACATTTGCAGCTGCTGCACAACGCAGCAGCCAGATTGTTGATGACTGTTCCAAAGTTTCCTCTGCACTCACAAAGAAGGACGAGACTCTGTATCCATTCAAAGTTCAGAACTTTAATTTTGTTAAATAGAAGATTCCAGACAGCTCATCTCACACACGTGGAATTTGCTGTTGCTGCCCCAAAAGGCCCCAGCGCTTCGTCTGAGGTGTGATCTTCCTCAGGGGGTGGGGTTTGTATGAGTTACTCTCCCTTAAATAGCCATTTTGTAATACAAAGGTTCCCCCTATTGATTATAACCATATATCACATCCTATTTACTTTAGTTTATAAATGGCTGTGGGAGGACTCGAACCTCTGACCATGTAAAACATCTTTCAAAATATTTTAACATTCATTTCATTATATACCATATTATTGCATCTGTATTCACTTTTAACAATGAAGTGACAAAAACAAAAAAAAAACAAATTAACTCAAATACAGCTTACAGCTTTGCAGTTTTATATTTTTAAGCTTTTATGATTCTTATATAAATGTAACCCCCCTGCAAATGGGGGTTCCCAAAAGACTTCCAGGAGCTTGCTTGAATGCTCCAAGCCTGAATGGTGTTTGGCATTTAAGCCATTTATCAGTGAGTGTTTTTAGAACCTCTGGTACTGTCTCTTTAAGAGCTGTCTGCTTGCAGACATAATTAGTTTGTATGGGGGACTGTGTGTTTCTTTGATTGAGTACCACTCAAGCTGCTGCCAATTCACTTCATTTTTGCAGTCACTAGGAGTGCAAAGGAACCTATCTGACAGATGTAACTGTTTGCCAGAAATTATTTAGAGTAATAATGAAATTACAGTTTGTCTAACCTGCTTTCTTTGCAGTCAGAACTGTGTCTGCTAGTTCCCATTCTAGTTTTGAACTGCTGAACTGGACCAATCAGTGTGGGTAAGCTAGCTCTAAAATGGTGCCTTGGACGAATCAGAACTTGGACTCATAATCTGAGCCAGCCACAAGAGGATTGTATGGGCAGTGACTCTGGGAGATGTAGTTTAGACTTCAGCACCTTTTGGACCAACAGCAGCAGTCTATTGTGAGTGACAGCCAATCCAGTCAAGAACTGGGAGGAACTCAAAGGAGTGCCCGGTTTTGTCGGTTGGAGTTTCAGTTGAGCTTTGGCAGTGAAGAAGGAAGAGCCCTGTGCTTTTTCAGTGTGCAGTTTTAGTCAAAAACGTGTGCAAGGCCCAGAGTTCCGTCTGCAGCTTGTTAGGACTGAATCCGTCCTGTGAAAAGAATCAAAGGATCTCTGAAGAGTAGAAACCAGGCTCACCCTGTAGAAGACTGGAGGAATTGCTGAAAATTACACTCGGTCTGTCAGGAACTGAATCTGCTGTGTGTTCTCCCGGTATTGTGCAGTAATTGCGATCGGATACAGATGCAGCCTGCCTGGATAGTGCTTTTATATGGATGTGTGAAGAGGTTTGTGCACCTCAAGTGAGCCCTGCTGACATTGAAGGACCCTATCTTATTTGGAGGTCGTGAGTACTAATTCAGGGTCGCTCCCTGTTGAATTGCCACATTAAATCCAAGTGGAATTGCTGTACTGCTGACTGTTTAATTCTCTTTTTCTCTGTGTGAGGGGGCCCCTGCCAGCTGCCACGGTTTGGACTGGCCACTGGGGCTTGGGTACCCAGGGATGGTAGCTGATAGGGATAGGCCTGTGCACAGAGCCATAGGTAGATTATTAAAGTGATAAGCTAATGAACCTGATTTCCCCCTGTCCTTGTTATATCCCCCTAAATAAATCAGAGCTGCTTGTTTCAGCAAAGTTATACTGCCTGAGGTACTTGTCTATGTTAAAGTACTGTACTGTGATTGTTGCACTGTATCTCGTTTCACAGGAGGTCCCAGTGCGGAACCAGACCTGGGGAAAAGTGTATACTGTGAAGGTAATTCTGATATATTGTGTGGGCCACTAGTGGGAAGAAAGGGGTTGCAGTGTCCCAGAGGGCTGTGACCAAGTTAGTTTAACTATTGCAAACCCTGACCTCTGGGTGGAGGCACCCGCCATTGGATCCAGGCCCCTCAACCTGTTAGTGGCAAATCAGGCAGGGGTAGTAGCCCCTGGGATAGCCATCTAGGGTTACATCTTGGAGGCTCACCGCTGGGATTGTGTGTCCTCTAGTGGCCATATTTACTAACCACTGTTAAGAAAAATGGGCACCCGACAGAAGTGGCTGTGCACCGCTGGTGGAGTGGTGTACTGGGAGGAGATCGACCCCAAATGCTATGCTTATCCTGGACATCCCCTGGGTATCAATACGGACACTGTGCAGGGAGTACTTTCCAAGGTGGAAGGTTTACAAAACCCTGTGGTGGTGGGTCGGCATGCTAACCTGCTCACCCACACTTTCCTGGCCCTAGTAGAGTTTAAGGATCCCATAGATAGCTCCAAAGTGCCACAGACCATTACCCCAGAGGAGCCCTCACTGCTTGGAGTGATAACTAAGGACAGTAAAGACCGGGGGAATCAGCCCCACCACTATCTGAAACTTTTGAGGAGAATTTGCTGAATGGTTGCTGGGAGAGGGGAAAACTGTGGAGGACTTGAAGAAACTATTCTTGCCACCTGGGGGTGTTCCTCCCCCAACACCCTCTCCTGCTCCAGTGCCCGTAATGGTGGCTGAACCAATGCAGACTCCTATTTCTGCACCTGCCATTAGTCACGACTCTTACCGAAGGTTGAGGATCTTCTCTGGCACCCTCCCCACCCCCCAAGGGGAGGATGACTGGGAGACCTGGATAGACTATGTTGCCCCCCAAGTGCTAGAATGGCAATGCTCGGAAGGAAAAGCGAAAGAGGGTTAGTGAGAGCCTCCGAGGTCCTGCCCTGGCTACCATCCGTGCTAAACGGGCCAGTAACCCTGAAGCGACTGCACAGGCCTATCTTGAGGCCTTGGAGAATGTGTATGGGAGCCCAGATTCTGATGAGGACCTATGGTGGAGAGTAAGAAATGCACAACAGTACCAAGGGGAGTTGTTGTCTGTGTATGTCTCTCGGCTGGAAAAATTGTTGCAAGAATGCCTCAGAAAGGGCAGTTTGCCAGCGATTGAACTGGACCGAACCAGACTGGACAGAATCCTTAAGTCTGCCCCCTTCTCAGAACTGCTGTTGCTTCAGTTCGCCTGGCAAATCGACTGGAATCCACCCTCCTATGATGAGTTAATGAGAGAAATTGAGGAGTTGAGAAAAGGCGACCTCGGGAGGTACCTGCACCAACAGCTGTGGCTACGACCGGGTGACTGAGGGTGACCCATCAAGTGAAGTTCAGGGGCAGAGGTTGACAGTCAATGAGTGCTCTGACAAGGAAAAAGATATGCCACAATGGGGCGAACTGTTGAGAGAGATCCGGAATTCAAAACAGTCCCTTTATGAAGGCCACGCCTGCAAGTGCAGGGCCTGACCTATATCCAACTGCATCTGCTATGGGGTGGGGGTACCCACCCATGTATCCTTCTGATAACAGCTCCAAACTCAATTCCTTGACCATGGAAATGGAGAAACTGACGAGATGTCTCCAAATGCTTATCACGCCGAGACAGAGATGGCACCCAGGTTTCCAGTTAGTAATACCCCGCCCTGGCTCCCAGTGTGGCGCCTCGGCCAGCTCAAACTCCAGAAAGTATGTTTTGCTATAATTGTGGAAAGATGGGCACATGAAAGGGAATGCCAGTCCCCAAAAGACACTGACAAAGTTGCATATAGGCTACAAGGAGAGCTTCGGAGAAGAAATCAGTGGTTAAGAGGTGACGACATGATCCCAGTGAGGCACCAAAAATGCTAATTCACGTCCTTTGTGGCAAGGTCAGTTGCCCAGGCCCCCACTACCGCCTCTCAGACTGGTCCAGAATAGTGGGTCCCTCCATGGAGACCACTGTAAAGGTGAATGGAGTGTCTACAAGAGCTGTATTAGACAGTGGCTCCCAAGTGACAATTATGTTCCAGGATTGGTATCAGAAGCATTTGTCAGGCGTACCCTTACAACCATTAGAAGGACTGCATGTATGGGGTTAAGTGAGAAGGCCTACCCTATTCTGGGTATATCCGATTTGGTTGTCTTTCCCCACCTCCGTGGCTGGGTGGCGAACAAGTAGAGACCCTAGCCTTAGTGTGTCCCCCACTGGATTGTATGATGGTGTCCCTTTGTTGATTGGAACAAATGCTCATATGTTCGGAAGGCTGGCACAGTTGTGTTATGAAAAACAGGGTCAAAGACTAGTAGAGCTTTAAGAGTTCGCTTTAATTAAGAAGGCCTACGAGGCACAGAGAGATGCTGAAAAACAGAACCAGAGGAACCGGTCGAATTGTATGGAAGAAGGATCCTGAGTCTCTGATCCTGGCGCCAAATGCCCAGTGTACCTTACAGGAGAGGTCCGTATCAGAAAGGATGTTAAGAATAAAATATTAATGTTGGATGCACCAGGCGATGGAAAATTGCCAGAGGGACTGCTGGTCAAGCTTAGTATTTTGCCCGCTAGAGCCCATGCTTATGCCAGAAGGGTAATGGTCCAAGTTCATAATGTGTCTGAAAGAGACATTCGAGTAAACAGAGGTTGCATCCTGGCTAATGTGCATTGTGCAGACACTGCAGTGCTACCCAGCAGCAAGAGTTCAAGAAGAATGACAGAGTAACGCCTGACTTGTTTGATTTGGCGACTCGCTGCCAGCTGAATGGAAAGTGAGGATCAGTGAGAAGCTTGCCCAGAGAGACCAGGTGTTTTCTTTAAAGGAATGGGATGTAGGATGCGTGCAAGGAGCTGAGCACAATATCCGACTGCATGACGAAAAGACCATTTAAGTGAGAGGTCTCGACGCCTGGCACCTGCTGACATAGATGATGTGAGGCGGCATCTGCAAGAGATGTTAGCTGCTGGTGTAATACAAGAATCCAGAAGCCCTTATGCTTCCCCATTGTGGTAGTGAGGAAAAAGAATGGAACAGTAAGGATGTGTGTGGATTATCGCACCTAAACCGCGACTATCCTGATCAGTACACAATGCCCGCATTCAGGATGCTTTGGACTGCCTAAGCGGAGCAAGTGGTTCTCTGTGCTGGATCTCCGTGATGGGTACTACCAGATCCCGATGGCCCCAGAGGACCGTGAGAAGACGGCCTTTATCTGTCCGGTTGGTTTCTATGAATTCATGAGGATGCCTCAAAGGATTTCAGGTGCCCCAGCCACTTTTCAACGATTGATGGAGCGTGCAGTGGGGACATGAACTTACTAGAGTGCCTGGTATACCTAGATGATGTTATTGTGTTTGGCAGCTCACTGGAGGAACATGAGAGCAGATTATTTAAGGTATTGGACTGACTGGAGGACTTTGGCCTTAAACTGTCCATTGATAAGTGTCAATTCTTTCAAACATCAGTAAAGTATGTGGGACACATAGTATCCACGAGGAATAGAGACCGACCCAAGTAAAGTTGAGGCCTTGACCACCTGGCCACAGCCCAAAAATCTAAAAGAACTGCAAAGATTCCTGGGATTCTGTGGTTATTATCGGCGCTTCATCAAGGACTATTCAAGAGTGATCTGCCCTTTACTTAACCTTACTCAAGGGTATCCCCCAACCCACAAAAAATACCAAAAGTCAGCGTCCCTCAAGACTGAAAGAGTGTATTTTCATCCGAGTGAAGTATTTGGGGCCCGCTGGACTCCTGATTGTGAGGCTGCTTTTCATGAGATCATATATCAACTTACCCATGCTCCAGTGCTGGCCTATGCCGATCCAAGAAAACCTTACGTCCTGCACACTGATGCTAGCTTGCAAGGGTTGGGGGCTGTGTTGTACCAAGAGCACGAGAATGGCCTGAGACCAGTGGCCTTTGCCAGTAGAAGCCTGACCCCATCCGAAAAGAACTATCCTGTACATAAGTTAGAGTTCCTAGCTTTGAAGTGGGCTATTGTTGACCAATTCCATGAGTACTTGTATGGGGCTAAAATACTAGTAAAAACTGACAATAATCCTTTGACCTATGTGCAGACCTCAGCTAGTTGGATGCCACTGGCCATAGGTGGCTTTCTGCGTATCTACATATGACTATGCTCTGAATACCGAGCAGGTCTGAACCACATAGATGCTGATGCTCTCTCCGGAGGCCTGTTCCCCAGAATGATTGGGTCTGATTAGCAGAACCTGACATTCGGGCACTCTGCGGAAGTTTGACAGGGAGGAACAAATGTCCAGGACGCAGTGGACTGCATGGTGGATAGCTTGGGAGCCTCTGAGAATTGCATACCTGCTGCTTATTGCCACTTTTCTGCAATAGACATTGGTGCACTGCCTCAGCTGGACAATGACAGTATTGCGTGGCTCAACTCGCGATCCCATGATCAAAGCAGCTTTAGAAGCCCTCTATGCAGGAAAAGATGTGTCCAAATTACACTCCACTGATTTGAGAACTGCACTGTTATACAAAGAAGGTCCTAAGTTGAAACTGATCAATAAACTGTTATACAGAGAAACAGTAGACAGAGGGGACAAGTAGACAAACAACAACTAGTGCTGCCCACTGCCTTCGAGACTCAGTACTGAGGTCCTTGCACAACCACATGGGGCACCTTGGTATAGACAGAACACTTGACTTGGTGAGATCCAGATTCTATTGGCCTAAGATGGGGGCTGATGTGGAGCAACACATTCGAACTTGTAGTCGCTGCTTACAGAGGAAAGCTTTGCCCCAGAGGGCTGCCCCCCTTGTTAACATCACCACCAGTGCACCATGGAGCTGGTCTGTATTGATTTTCTGAGTTTGGAGTCAGATCAAAGAAATATCAGTAATGTGCTGGTGGTCACTGACCATTTCACGAGATATGCCCAAGCTTTCCCCACCAAAGACCAGAAAGCATCCACTGTGGCCAAAGTACTTGTAGAAAACTTTTTGTTCACTATGGGGCTCCACAAAGAATCCATTCTGATCAAGGGAGAGACTTTGAGAGTCGTCTGATCAAAGAGATGCTTTCTCTGTGGGGAGTGCGAAGTCCAGAACCACTCCTTACCACCCCAGGGGACCCACAGCCTGAGCGTTTCAACGCACTTTGCTAGATATACTGGGCACCCTGCACCCAAGGACAAGCCTAGATGGAGCCAACAAATTAGCACCCTGATACATGCTTATAACTGCACCAAAGTGATGCCACTGGATTCTCCCCTACCGCCTGATGTTTGGAGAGAAGCTCGACTACCAGTAGATGTGTGTTTGGGGTCTCTCCTGATGGGGTTCAAGCTGACAACTATTTACAGTATGTGCAAAGTTAAAGGCCCAGCTAACTCATGCGTACCAACTGGCTCAAACCATGGCTGCCAAAAGAAATCTGGCCAACAAAGAAAGGTATGATAAAAGGTGAAAGCACAGGAACTCCAGGAGGGAGATCGGGTATTGCTAAGAAATCTGGGACTGCATGGCAAGCACAAGATTGCTGACAGATGGCACCATCTCCCTCACATTGTAGTGGGCAAACTAGATGATCTGCCAGTGTACAAAGTAAGGCCTGAGAATAATTCAAAAGATGTAAAAACAATGCATAGAAATCATTTACTGCCCATTGGACAAATCTTAATTGAGTCTGAGCCCTAGAAGATGCCCCTCTGGACCAGTGACTAGAGCTGCTGCTAAGAAAAGATCAAGAAAGTCTGCACCTACAGAAGCAAAGTTAAAGTGTTCCCTCCACAAGTCCCAGTTGAGCATGACTGTCAGTCCATATCGGAAGAAAGTGAGAGTGACTTTGAATACTATCCTTCTTACGAACTGAGTCAATTGTTTCGGGCAGTCCCTAGTCAATACTGGAGATGAAGCTGGGCCTTCTGGACTGTCTAAGCCCCAGCTTCATCCCTGGAGCCACTGTCCCAGAAAGTGAAGTGCAAAGCATCAGATCAGATGAAATGGAATCATTGTGCATGGTTGAACTGTTTGAGCTTTCAGGGAGGAAATGATAGATTGGGGCAGACTGGTGATACACCCGAACAAGAAGAGTATTTTGAGTGCCCTGACAGTCCACTGCCAGTGTCCGAAAGCTCTCCATGCGAGCCAAATGTTGTGGACTCAGAAACTGTAACTCCTGGAGCTGAAAGTGCCCCAAGTTCTAGCCTCTCTACCCCATGGAGACTCCCCTGACAAGTGAGGACAATGCTGAAAATGAGGCTCAGAGTGCAGAGACTATAACAGTTCCCCCTAGAAAGACTGGTCGAGCTGTAAAGCCTGTGGTGCACCTCAGTTATGATTCACTTGGGAGGCCTGTGGACTTGCCTCTCAATGTTGTCCATAAAGGAGTGTATGTGTCCCCGAGCTTATTGCCCAAACTGAGCATCAGTGCTAACTCCAAGTTACTTGTGTTGCCCTCTAAGTATGGTGCCCTTGCCCCATCCAGCCCCAAGGTAACTGATAGGGAAGGGCCCCCTCTCTTCAGGTTTCATGTACAAGAGGTAATAACTTGAGTTATGGTACAATGTGTATGTAATACTGTGTAAAGAGTGACGTACTGCAATGTTTCAGAAATGTGTTCTTGGTAAAATGATATATTGACTAGTGATTACATGTGCGAGCCTAATGCAAATTATATGGTTGCAGTTAAAACATGGGGGTACTTGCTTGATCATGGGCGTCAAGCTTTCTCAGGCCAGGAAGGTGTAACCCCTGCAAATGGGGGTTCCCAAAAGACTTCCAGGAGCTTGCTTGAATGCTCCAAGCCTGAATGGTGTTTGGCATTTAAGCCATTTATCAGTGAGTGTTTTAGAACCTCTGGTACTGTCTCTTTAAGAGCTGTCTGCTTGCAGACATAATTAGTTGTATGGGGACTGTGTGTTTCTTTGATTGAGTACCACTCAAGCTGCTGCCAATTCACTTCATTTTGCAGTCACTAGGAGTGCAAAGGAACCTATCTGACAGATGTAACTGTTTGCCAGAAATTATTTAGAGTAATAATGAAATTACAGTTTGTCTAACCTGCTTTCTTTGCAGTCAGAACTGTGTCTGCTAGTTCCCCATTCTAGTTTTGAACTGCTGAACTGGACCAATCAGTGTGGGTAAGCTAGCTCTAAAATGGTGCCTTGGACGAATCAGAACTTGGACTCATAATCTGAGCCAGCCACAAGAGGATTGTATGGGCAGTGACTCTGGGAGATGTAGTTTAGACTTCAGCACCTTTTGGACCAACAGCAGCAGTCTATTGTGAGTGACAGCCAATCCAGTCAAGAACTGGGAGGAACTCAAAGGAAGTGCCGGTTTTGTCGGTTGGAGTTTCAGTTGAGCTTTGGCAGTGAAGAAGGAAGGAGCCCTGTGCTTTTTCAGTGTGCAGTTTTAGTCAAAAAGCGTGTAAGGCCCAGAGTTCCGGTCTGCAGCTTGTTAGGACTGAATCCGTCCTGTGAAAAGAATCAAAGGATCTCTGAAGAGTAGAAACCAGGCTCACCCTGTAGAAGACTGGAGGAATTGCTGAAAATTACACTCGGTCTGTCAGGAACTGAATCTGCTGTGTGTTCTCCCGGTATTGTGCAGTAATTGCGATCGGGATACAGATGCAGCCTGCCTGGTATAGTGCTTTCTTTATATGGATGTGTGAAGAGGTTTGTGCACCTCAAGTGAGCCCTGCTGACATTGAAGGACCCTATCTTATTTGGAGGTCGTGAGTACTAATTCAGGGTCGCTCCTGTTGAATTGCCACATTAAATCCAAGGGAATTGCTGTACTGCTGACTGTTAATTCTCTTTTTCTTCTGGTGGGGTCTCCTGCCAGCTGCCACGTTTGACTGGCCACTGGGGCTTGGGTACCTAGGGACGGTAGTTGATAGGGATAGGCCTGTGCACAGAGCCATAGGTAGATTATTAAAGTGATAAGCTAATGAACCTGATTTCCCCCTGTCCTTGTTATATCCCCCTAAATAAATCAGAGCTGCTTGTTTCAGCAAAGTTATACTGCCTGAGGTACTTGTCTATGTTAAAGTACTGTACTGTGATTGTTGCACTGTATCTCGTTTCACAGGAGGTCCCAGTGCCGGAACCAGACCTGGGGGTAAGTGTATACTGTGAAGGTAATTCTGATATATTGTGTGGGCCACTAGTGGGAAGAAAGGGGGGTTGCAGTGTCCCAGAGGGCTGTGACCAAGTTAGTTTAACTATTGCAAACCCTGACCTCTGGGTGGAGGCACCCGCCATTGGATCCAGGCCCCTCAACCTGTTAGTGGCAAATCAGGCAGGGGTAGTAGCCCCTGGGATAGCGCCATCTAGGGGTTACATAAACATTATTTATATTTACTGATGTGTGCTTATTCTGAACTTGATCAGTAATAGCTTATTCAGTATTAGCCCTTTTATGTTCCTTTAGGTTCAGATTTAAGCGCTATAGATTATAAAGTTGAGAATAATGCACAATTTGGTTTTAGAGTGGGCAGTTAGCCTTATCTACATTAGTTTAAGTTAATTCTGCACAGACCATTTACTTCCAACACTTCAAAAATGAAACTTCATTTCGTTTAATCAAAAATATATCAGTTATTACACATTTTTAACGGACTAAACCTTATATTACATCATTTGCATGGATAGTTTTTAATTTTCACTATTCTATTTTACTTAAAAGTTCATTTCTGGAACACTGATCACTCCCTTTTATTCTATTTCCAACCTTTTATTTTGATGGATATATGCTGGGGGATCTACTAGTCACAGCACCACCGGGGATGGAGGAACTGGAAAGGAAGCAGATAGTAAAAAGTACCACTATGGCATAATTTCTTCTGTTGATATTTTTATTTTCTCTTCAGAAATGGTTTTAAGTCCCACTCTGTATTCAAACCCCATGGCTGTAGGCTATTTAAAGTATATATCCAATAGCTTTCATTTTGTAGCAAATTATTTAGCCTGTCACCACCCCTGGGGTTACTCTCAACCTACTCTAATGCCGTATATGTTTACAACAAGCTAAAGCACACGCTTACCCACTAAAATTCAGACACGGAGCAACTTTTAAAATCCATTTATTGAACACCAAGATGCGCTTGACGCGTTTCGGACAAAATCCTTTCTCAAAAGCTGCATCCTAGAAAACACACAGAACTTAGATACAAAAGCCAAATGACATCACAATTACTAAAACAATTCCATTGGTGAACCAATAAAATAGAAAAATAGAAAAATTAACCCTTTTTAAACATGCAGTGCTACAAAACACATATAAAAACTTTCATTATAAATATCACATTATTATTGCACTACAAAATTTTATCTATATTCCAAATAAGGTTTTAATTCCAAATGAGCATTTAAACCTGGTTTCTGATATGCTTTTAAAAAAGTTAAACAAATTATAATCTGGTACTAACTACATTCAACTATATAACAGCTAATGATACATAGGCATAAACCTGCACTTCTTAGTTAGTACCTAATTATAATTTGTTTAACTTTTTTTCTTTTAGGTACCACGACTAATAATAATAATCAGTGGATTCCTATGTTTCTCAATGGCGAAGAGCAATGGTGGACACTGGTGTAATAGTGGTAAAAGTAATGAGCGATAATCTATTTCATAATGTGTTTTAAAGTTATTAAATTAAAATTGAATTTTTAGGTAGTCTTTTCAATTTGGTGCACTGTCACTTTAAATGCAATACTATTTAATGGGAATTATCTTTGCAAGTGTCATTCCTATGATTAAGCACCAGGTGGTGTGAAACACTTTAGGACACTGTGTGCGGAGTAATGGAGGAGGTTGGCAGCCTGTAAGCCTGCAGTTTGTAAGGAGCCTGTGAAGAGTGGGAGCACTTGTACCTCATATGTTGTGTGAAAAAATAAAGAACGCTGGATTTGAAAGCACATGTGGCATGGTGTGGATTCTCTTCGGTGCATATTTTAGCACATAATCTCACTTGGCAGTCAGCACACAACCTTACTTGGCAGGCTTGGACAAAGCTCTCTGTTAGTTTTACCTGGTGCTGGCAAACTAATTTTCGTTTATAAGGATTTTCTAACAACTGCTGCTATCTGACCTGCTTGATTGCTATATTGTGTTACAAACGTTACTTGTGTTTGCTCATTTGTAGTTCTCATTTTTTTAGGTTGCAAAAGTTGTGTTCTTTCCTCTTTTCTAGCTCTCTCTCTCTATTGCTTTCATAAGCATGCTTTTCTCATATCCCCTAGCTTCAAATCTGTTCATCATTTCTATTGCTCCTCTTACAAAATCCTTATTTTTTTTTTTTAACAATTTCTTCTCAATTGGAGGAATTGTCCAAAGGGGATGAATTTTATGAGAGCTTGTGGATGAGAACTGTCTGCCCATAATACACTGTTAGTTGCAGTCTCTTTTCTAAAATTTGTAGTTTGTACTTTATTGTCCTCATCCACAAACAAAGTGAGATCTAGAAACTTAATTCTTGCCCTGTTTTTGGTATGTGTAAACTTCAGGTTATTGTCATTTGCATAATTTCGCATCTCATAAAATCTTCAATACCCTCCTCGGGGCCCTCCCATACACATATAATATCATCTATAAAGTGGTTCCGAAGCTTTATATTTTTGAAAAATGGGTTGTTACTTTCTGTGTGTATCATGTCATTTTCCCACGCCCCCAGAAAAAGATCTGCATCACTTGGGGCCATGATGGTCCCCATGGCAGTTTCCTGAAGTTGTAAATATAATTCTCCATTGAATTCAAAGAAATTGTGTGTCAGGACAAAGTCCAATGCTGCTTCAATGAATTCAATGTGGAAGAACGAATTTTGTGAATTATTTCTCATGGCTTGAACACTTGTTTTTATACCATCTATATGCAAAATGCTGGTGTACAGGGACTCGACGTCTGTGCTGAGCCACAGGTAATCCAGTTTCCACTCCAAGTCTTGCATCCTGTCAAGAACATCCATTGTATCTCTTGGATAGGAAAGGACATCAGTAAGGCACCTTTTAAGAAAGAGATATACAGTATAAACTGATTTAATTTATCAGTAGTTGACCCTATGCCCGAAACAACTGGGTGTCCAGGAGTATTTTCCAGGTTATTATGAATTTTTAGTAGTATGTATAGTGTGGGCACCATGGGACTATCTTCCCATAGCATTAAAAATTTGAAAATATAAAACTGTAAAGCTGTAAGCTGTATTTGAGTTCATTTTTTTTTTGTTTTTGTCACTTCATTGTTAAAAGTGAATAAAGATGCAATAATATTGTATATAATGAAATTAATTTCCAACTCCAATAGTGCTTTTCGAAGTCCAAGGATTCCATTGCTTAACCTTAATTCAAAATGGCAACTCAGAGCTAATGAGTTTAAATATTTTGAAAGATGTTTTACATGGTCAGAGGTTCGAGTCTTCCTACAACCATTTATAAACCAAGGTAAATAGGAAGCGATATAAATAGAATAAAGTATGGGTTGGTGTGTGTAACGAGAAGTTTCACACACCGAGGAATTAGATACCACACACGGCCGGGCGAAGCTTGAGGGTTTTTGAATAGCATCTAACCCAGTGTGATGTAAACTTCAAGTTTACACACAGTGACCCATATTTTATTTTATATAATTGTTGGGTTTTGCTTTTTTTGCCACAGCAGTTATATAAAATAAAGTGAAGATGTTATCTGTGCAGCCACCAACCGACCGGGTTTCAGCAGGGTGGTCAGATATGGCTGCTGGAAGGAAGGGATGTCTTTTTTTTTTTTTGGTTAGGCAGTTTTAAATTGTTTAATGCAACTGTTTTTTGTTTGTTTTTAAAGTTTTACTTACCACCGAATCAGTGTGGTGGTCAAGTCTGTTGTCCTTTTTCACTTGCGGCGATATGCAGAAGAGCGGCTGCTGGTGCTGGCGCATGCGCAGCAGGAAGGAAACCCAGCGCGTGTTTGCTGTAATAAACACTCTTTTATTACAGCAAATTACGCCATCGGTTTCCTAAGGAAAAAAACGGAACCCATTAATTATATGGCTATAATCAATAGGGGGAATCCTTGTATTGCAAAATGGCTATTTAAGGGAGAGTAACTCATACAAACCCCACCCCCTGATGAAGACCACACCTTGTTCAAAGTGCTGGGGTCTTTCTGGGCAGGAGCAGCAAATTCCACATGTGTGAGACGAGCTGTCTGGAATTGTCTAACAAAATTAAAGTTTTGAATTTTGAATGGATACAGAGTCTTGTCCTTCTTCGTGAGTGCAGAGGAAAGTTTGGAACAGTTATTGAAGACTGGGGCTGGCATTCCCCCTCTACTGCACCCGACTCTACACAGTGAGCACACGGCAGGACCTGGTACAGATTGTTGACAAGCCTTCCAAGGTCATGTCATATATAACCCCAGTCCTGTGTGAACTGCACTGATTGACTGTTGCTGAAGTCATGTATCACCTTCAAGGTCAGTTTGCTGACCTGTAAGGCCTTATATGGACTGGGTCCTGGCTACCTGAGTGACCTACTGACCCATACTCAGAACTCTCACCCCCCACCACTCCACTGAGGTGGGCCTCTTAGATATTCCTAGGGCAAGGCTGAAATCCTCCAGAGATAGGACTTCTTCATTTGCTAACCCTGCGCTTTGAAACAGGACTCCCAGGGCTCTGAGAGTGGCCTCCTCACTGGAGACCTTTAACAGGGGCTTAAATTCCTCCCTCTTTCAGGAGGATTTTGACGCTGTTTAATATGTAAGCTTCTAATGTATCTCACTGACCAGCATTGTATTGTAAACTCTGTTTTACTCTATACTCTTTTTTTTTTTTTTTTAACTTTCTATTTGTACACCTCTCCGTGCTGGAGCTCCACATCATTGGGAGACACCTGACACTGCCCCACTTCTCTGCCTTACCCGATATCCCCAGAGGTTCCCCCATGGAACCATGGTTATGTCCCCCCAGGTGGGCACGAGTTGGGGCCCTTACACCCCGATAGTCTAGATTCCATTGGGTCTCCCAGTGGTCAGGCAGGCAGGAGCTATCAGGGCCAGTACCGGTGCTTCATCTTATCATCACTCCGGTGTTGTTTCCCTTGTTCCTTCTGCGTGGTGTTATGCCCTGACATCAAGGCGCTAGGCACCGACATCCACCACACAACTCCCCCGGCCCACCCCGCTAACAGTAGGACTTGCTGTATTTCAGGACTCCACCTGGGGTCAGGGAAGCTATGGGCCTTGGTCACCCCTCCCCCCAGAGAAGGCATGCAGTCCCTGGGATGCTCAAGCCTTCTTCCCCCAGCCGGACCTCCAGTGACCTGAGTCTGCTCCTGAACCCAGGTCACTGGCATCACAAGCAGAAATCCAACTGCTGCACTGGCGGGCTGACTTATTTTACTCTATACTCTATATAATACTCTATTTGGGTGTGGCAGTATAGCCTAGAGGTTAGAGTAACGAGTTGTGAATGAGCTTGATACATCCAGCAGACCTGGGTTTGATTCCCACAACCTCCGCTTGCATACTGTGTGACTCTGCGCAAGTCACTTAACCTCCCCAGTACTCCCAGATCGCCCCTGAAGACAGGCACTTGTGCCTAGTGGGCTTTACCTGGTTACCAAAGACTAAAATAAAAATAAAATAAATTTTATACATATTGGCCAGGATATTCAAAGGAAATGCGCCCTGCACAACTGAGTTGCACTCGCGCATCTCCGAAATGTGCCCCGGACCATATTCAAAAGGGGTTGCTGCACCGCGCAAATCTGAATGTGCTGCAGCACAAAAATAATGTATACAGTGTATCCGGAGGGGGCGTTCTCTTGCATATGTGGCATATCGCCATATTCAGCCGAGATGTGCAGCGTAGCTGCTCGCACATCACGGAGATGTGCCGCTCAAAGATAGGCATGGTAGCCACCCACAGGCGGGCCACCATATTGCACAGTGCAACACAGCAGCCCAGCCCCTTGGTGGCTAACCCCCCAGTTCCGATCATGAGGGAGATCAGTAAACTCCCATATCCCTGGTAGTCTAGTGGCCCCCCTTCCTTGCCGAAGTCTGTCTGTAGTATTATGATCTATCATAACTCCCTGGTAGTGTAGTGGTACCCCCCCCAGCTCCGATCACTGCAAAACCCACACCCAAGATCACCCTTGTAGTCCAGTGGACCCCCCATCCACTGAGGCAACCAAACCCCACCCCGCTCCCCCTGCCCCAGTATGGGCATGATAGCCAGCAGGCAGTAAAACCCACCCATACACCTCCACGGCTGCCCAGTAACTGCACTGTTACTGAATAACAGCTTACAGCAAGCTCTGCAACACCATTGGTCAACATCGTCGACCAATGAGCTTGCAGTGAGTACTCTAAGCATTCATACACAAATTAGTGTCATTCACACAGTTGTGAATGAATGCTTACAGTACTCACTCCAAGCCCATTGGTCGACGATGTCAACCAATGGTATTGCAGAGCTTACTGTAAGCTGTCATTCAGTGACAGCGCCATCAGTGGGCAGCCATGAAGCTGTGCAGGTGGGTTTTGCTGCCTGCCAGCTGCCATGCCCATGCTGGGATGGGGGAGTGGGGTGGGGTTTGGTTGCTCCAGTGAGTGGGGGGTCCACTGGACTACCAGGGTGATCTCAGGTGGTTTTGCAGCAATCGGGGCTGGGAGGGGGGTACCACTAGACTACCAGGGAGCTGTGATTGATAACAATACTATGGACGGGGTTCGGCAAGAGTGGGGGGCCACTAGACTACCAGGGATAGGAAAGATTATTATTTTGGCTTGATTGGGCATTGGGGACAGGACAGGGTGGCACCACTAGACTACCAGGGATAGGAGGGAAATGATTATTTTGTTTGTGATCAGGGTACAGGGAAGGGGGGTCCACTAGACTACCAGGGACTATGGCCCAACATCTTACAGTCAGGATGCCCTGCACATCCAGCCAGGTGCATCCCTACACAGGATATGCAAAAGGAGCCATAATTACATACAAATGGACCCATTTGCACCTTGCATGGCTAATGGCTCCATTTCCATGTTTCGGTCTGAATATCTGGAACCTGTGCTCGGCGCATCTGCAAAGTGTGCCACAAATTCCCATTCAGGGTATTCAGACCTGGCAGGGGAATGCGCCAGCACATTGTTGGTGGCCCCAATTTGCGCCACACACATATCATGATATATTCAAATGAGATGCGCTATTGCGCATCTCGTTTGAATATATCAATTTTGTGCTCAGGTGCATCTCAGTTATATGGAGCACCCACTTGCGCCCTTTCGAGGTGCAGTTCGAAAATCCTGCCCATTATTTATAAATGTATTCAGTTGTTGAAGGTTATATATTATTTACTTATGATATTTTTATTTTTTTTTGTACTGACTGTGCACCCTGGGTTTGGGCACTTTATAAATAGTTTACTTGTACTACTACTAGTAGTGGTGGTGGTGGCTAAAAAAGGAAAAGACAAAAGGGGTGGCAGTCAGAAAGTATAGACACAGAGGGAGGAATATAGAAACATAGACACTGACGGCAGACAAGGACCGCCCATCCAGTCTGCCTTATGAAGAAGGGGTCAAGACATTTTTTAGGTATGTAAGTGAAAAGAAGAAGACCGGTGTGGGATCGTAAGGTTAAAAAGGGAAGGAGGACTGTGCGGACTGTGCAGAGGGGGACCAGGAAAAAGCAAACATCCTGAACAAATCCTTTTGTTCAGTGTTCACAGAGGAAGGAGAAGCGGATGAGTCACAAAGTAACAGAAGCTTTGGAAGGAGAGGGGTTGACTCTAGTCCTTTTTTGGCGGTGAGAGTACTGAACGGATTTGCTAGTCTGAAGGTGGATAAAGCAATGGTGCCAGGTGGGGTGCATCCAGGGGTATTGAGGGAAATACTGACTATACCTTTGACAGTTCTAGTTAACTGCTTACGGGAAATAGGAGTGGTTCCAGAGGACTGAAGGAGGGTGGATGTAGTCCCACTAAACAAAAGTGGTAGCAGGGAGGAGCTTTGCAATTATAGGCCAGTCAGCCTGACGTCAGTGGTGGGAAAGTTACTGGAATCATTGCTAAAGGAAGGAACTGGGGAATACCTTGAGTCCAGTGGGTTACAAATCCTAAAGCAGCATGGTTTCACAGAGGGGAGATCATGTTAAATTAATCTGATACAGTTCTTTGACTAGGTAACCAAGGTTAAGGAACCAGATCAGGGTGGAGCAATGAATGTGGACGACCTAGATTTCAGCAAGGCTTTCAACACCATTTTGCATACAAGGCTAGTAAACAAGCTGGAGAGCTTAGGCGTGGGTCCAAACGTGGCAAACTAGAAAATGAAATTGGTTAGGGGATAGGTGGTAAATGGAGTTCACTCCAAGGAAGGGAGGGTGACCAGCAGGGTGCCTCAGGGATCAGTGCTGGGACCCGTCCTCTTTAACATTTTTAAAAGTGACACTGCAGAGGAGCAGGAAGTGAAGGTCTGCGTCTTTGTGGATGACACCAAAATCTGCAATAGGATGGACACTGCAGGGGAGTGTGTGTGGAAAAGATGAGCAGAGACCTGAGAAAACCAGAGGAGCGCTCAAAGGTACAGCAGCTGGGATTCAATGTGAGAAAGTGCAAAATAATGCACTTAGGGCACAGAAACCCAAGGGCAGAATACAAGTGGGTGGAGTGGTATTGATGACTACCATGCAGGAAAGAGTCTTGGGAGTAACCATATTGGATGACTAGTGAGATGCTGGGGTGCATAGCCAGCAAAAAGAGGGAGGTGGTGTTGCCACTGTATAGATCGCTTTTGTGAGACCCCACCTAGAGTACTGTGTACCATTCTGAAAACCACATCCCTAGAAGGGCACAGACAGAGATGTGGAGCTCCAGAGGAGGGCAACTAAAATGGTGCAGGTTCTGCTTCAAAAGCCCTACGAGAATAGATTAAAATACCTCAACATGTACACCCTGGAACAGAGGAGGGAGAGGGGAGATATGACAGAGACCTTTAAATATCTCATGTGGGTAAATACAGTACAGGAGGAAAGTATTTCTCAGAAGAAATGATGTTCAAGAACAAGGGAACATGCTGGGGGTAGAGTCAGGAAAGACGTGAGGAAGTACTTCTTCACAAAAAGAGTGGTGGATTCCTGGAATGGCCTTCCAGTGGAGTAGGTGGTAGAGGTGGGGGGGGGGTAAAACACTGGTGGGGTTCAAGAATGTATGGGATAAGCACAAGGGAATCATAGTGGAAAGGAAGAGGGGAAGGAGAAATTGCAGTAGATCGGATATGTCTGTGGTCTGTGGTAATACTGTAGGTAAGAAGAAATGGGTGGACTGGATGGGCCAAACTTCAGTATTGAGGGCTGAGGAGGATACTGGGATGCATAGGGAGAGGCATCACCAGTAGAAAACAGGAAGTTGTTATCCCTCTGTACAGACAGTTGCTGAGACCCCGTCTGGAATACTGTGTGCAGTTCTGGAGACTCCATCTCCACAAAGACACAGACAGGGTGAAGGCTGTCTAGAGGAGGGCAACCAAAATGGTGCAGGGTCTGCACCAGAAGACATACGAAGAGAGACTAAAGCAGCTTAATATGTATACCCATGAGAAAAGGAGGGACGGGGGACATGATAGAAACTTTCAAATACCTCAAGGGAATCAACACAGCCCAAAAGAGTAGCATCTTTCAGGAAAAGAGATGTGCAATAACAAGCGGCACAATTTGAAGATAGAGGGGGGATGTCTCAGAGGTAATGTGAGAAAGTATTTTTTCATGGAGAGGGTTGTGGATGTATGGAACAGCCTTTCTGAGGAGGTTGTGGAGTCAAAAACAGTAGGGGAATTCAAGAATGCATGGGACAGACATAAGGTAATTCTAGTGGGGGGGTAGGAGGAAGTAGGCTGTTGGTTAACTAGGATCTGCAGCTTATTCATTAGGTAAGGAAATGGGCAGACTAGGTGGGCCAAGCGGTGCTTAACTGCCATCAAATTCTATGTTTTTATGTTTCCATGTCCTTGTCTGCTGCCAAATTCTATGTTTCTGGGTTTCCATGTCCTTGTCTGCTGTCAAATTCTATGTTTCTATGTTACTGCAACTTCTCAGGCTGACAAAAAAAGTCATCCTTTGATCATAACTGGCTCACACTGATCTTTGCTCTCAATTGTCTAGCTGGCTGGATGTGGGGCCTGAGTGGGATCGGTATGCTCCTGCCAGTCAACACCGTTTTCCTGGTTTTCTGCCCTCCCCCTTGCTGGAGCGCGACATGTCAGTGACATACACGTGGAGGCATATGCATGCTACAGTCTCTCTCACAGCACCCTCCCTTCACTGGAATCCCTGACCATACTGCCCTCAGGCCTCCACCTGGGATCAGTCACTCGGTGGCACTACCAGAGTACCCTCCACTGGAGAGAAGAGCTGTCCTCCGGACGCTCGAACCTGCCCCATCCCAGGTGAAACCCAGCCACCTGCTCGCACCATGAACACGGGGCGCCGGCATGGCAGGAGGTAAGGCAGTGATGCCTCAGCCCTCTATGCCACTGGGCCGGCTACATTATAATAAGTTGACCTAAGCTTACTTAGCATCCTTGCAGACATGAAAGAATAGACTAAAGAACCATAATCAATAAGTGGGAATAAAAAAAAACTATTTATCAACATTCTCCTGGTCTCTGGAGTTATGTACTGATTGAGTCTATATAACATCCCCACTCTCTTGTGTAATTTACCAATTAAGTTGGTGATATGTGGTTCAAAAGACATACAATTATCAAAAATTTCACCAAGATATTTGAATTCCCAGACCTTTTCTATAAGAGTTCCATCATTATCTATAATTGTAAGGTTAATATCCATTGTGTTCGGCCGGCCCGGTGGTGCTGAGGGTTGAGGCACCGGACGCCACACCTCGCACCACGCTGACGACCCACATTCGGTAGCGGACTCAGGTTGCCAGGGGTCAGCAGGGGAGGGAAAGGATAGAGTGTCCGGAGGACAGCTCTCCTCTCTTGGGGGAAGGGCCAAGATCTGTCCTATGTCCCAGTGACTCCGATGGAGATTGGGGGGTACTGCAGGACAATCAGCACGCAACAGTGGGGCGAGCATGACGAGGGTTGCCATGCGCCAAGACATCATTGCACATCACACTTGCAGTGGGGGCAAGGGAAGTACGTAGAAACCCCCTGGATGTTGCAAAGATGATGGGGACTTCGGTGACATGGCCCACATCCCAGCATCGACCCGCACTACAGGATTCTCCCCAAGGGACCAACCCGAGCAGTCAGGTTGGACACCTTGAATCTCTACGGTCACCAAGGGCAGGCAAACCCTGCCCCGGGGGTACCCGGTTGCCGGGGAACTGGGTCTGGACCAGGCTGTTCAGGTGAGGAATTCCTGGAAAGGGTTCAGGCAGGGAGTGAGAGGCACACGTTGGATGGGTACTCCGGAAGGATGCCCTGCCTCCTGGGAGCATAAAAAGAAATGTCAAAAAAAAAATATCCATTGTGTTTCTAGGACCAGAAGAAAACATAGATTTTGATTTTTGAAAATTAAGTACTAACCCATGAGCGTGAAACCATGCATGGATTTTACTAAAATCATCCTTATCTCTTTTTGCCCTTCCACTGTTACCATTCTATTTTTGATGATGAATTTTTCCACCCAGATTTTGAACAGGTCTGAGTCACTCGGAGGGTGGGCTGAAACGGAGGACTGAGCATCTGTAGGACAGCTCTACTGTCTTGGGGAAGTGGGATTGTACATCTCATGACTTGCCTGCCACCTAGAGGAATCTGGGTGGCAATACTATGGGACTGCATGGTTAGGGACTCCACTCCCGGAACGCCAGCGGCGTCTCCACTAAGACGGAGTAAGTACAATGCATCAGTGCATGTGCGTGGGTCCAATGGGGGAGAAAATAGAAGGAAATCCCCTCCAAGCATAGAAACATAGAATCTGATGGCAGATAAGGTCCGGTTAGCCCACCCAGTCTGCCCAATTTTTTTTTTACCTTCATTTTTGCTGCAGTCTGACTTAATCTACAGGGCTGTCTCTTCCCCCCTTCCTAACCCCAATGATTCCCTTGTACGTATCCCCAGGCATTTTTTAACCCCACCACTGTTTTTGCCCCCACTACCTCAGCTGGAAGGCTGTTCCAAGAATCCACCACTCTTTCTGTGAAGAAATACTTCCTCACATCTTTCCTGAATCTACCCCCTCCAGCTTCATAGCATGTCCCCTTGTTCTAGAGAACATCTTTCTCTGAAAAATACTTCCCTCCTGTACCTTATTAATACATGTGAGATATTTAAAGGTCTCTATCATATCCTCCCTCTCCATCCCCTCCCTCAGGGTGTACATATTGAGCTCCTTTAGCCTCTTCTTGTAGGGCTTTTGGTACAGATCTCTGCACAATTTTCGTAGCCCTCTTCTGGACTGCCTCCACTCTACCTATGTCCTTTCCGAAATATGGTCCGAAGAACTGGACGCAGTACCTAAGGTGGGATCTTACTAGTGATCTATACAGGGGCAACACCACCACCCTCTTTCTGCTGGTGATAGCCCTTCTTATGCACCTCAACATGCCACTAGCCCTCCTGACTGCTTTGTCACACTGCCTGACCACCTTTAGGTTGTCTGATATGATTACTCCCAGGTCTTTTAACTGGTTGTTCATTGTCAGTATCCCCATTGTGTGCTCTGCCCCCTGGTTTCTATGGCCTAAGTGCATTATTTTGCACTTTTTTGCATTAAACCCATCTGCCATACCCTTGACCGCTCTTCCAGTTTTTTCAGATCTCTGTCCATCCTTTGCACACACACACACACACACACACACACACACACACACACACACACTTTCTACCCTGTTGCAGATCTTGGTGTCATCTGCAAAGAGGCAGACCTTCCCTTCCAGCTCTTTTGTTACATCACTAATAAAGACATTAACCCTGAGGTACACTGCTGGTCACTCTCCCTTCCACAGAGTGAACTCCATTTATTACCCTTTGTTTCCTATACCCTAACCAGCTTCCTACCCAGGACACCACCTTGTTGCCCACCCCAAAGCTACCCAGCTTGCATACCAGTCTCCAGTGTGGAACAGTGTTGAAAGCCTCGCCAAAATCCAGGTCGATTGCTCCACCCTGATCTAATTCCTTGGTCACCCAGTCAAGGAAATTTATAGACTTTCTTTTTCTTCTTAAACTTATTTTTATTCATTTCTGAATGAGCTTGAAAAACCATTGCAAACAGTGGAGCAAGGTTACATTAGCTCCGAACTTTGGTGTAGATCATACAAGTTATCATCAGTATTTTTTATCCACTGCTTGTTAAGACATCACGTGGGGTACCATCCTATAGAAACATCTCCTTTAACATTATAACACATTTAGGATAGCTAATCATGTTATACCTGTGGGGTTTAGATGTTAATGTAGCCAAAGTATTCATTTCTGTGGCCCTGTTAGCCACTATCCCCACTTAATTAAACATCTAAGTAAAAGGGATTTTACTTCACCCTGCAGCTACTGATAGCTCTGCCTCCAAACCTTCATCGAGCTAAGCTTTCAACCTATTCATTATTACAACATTTCACCCAGAGGGTCCTATAAGCGCACAAGAGTTTGTGAAGTAATAAAGTTTTCTTTTGGTTTTGATAGTGCAAGCTGCAGAGCTGCAGAGCTGCAGGGGAATAACTTCCAGCTTAAAACGTGGCTCTTTAGTGCCCCCTTAAATTTATTAGATTTGTTTGACATGACCTCCCCCCATGAATCCATACTGCATCAGCTCATGTAACCTGCTGGATTTAAAATATTCCATAATCCTTTCCTTTAGCAGTGTTTCCATTAACTTACCCACCACCAATGTCAGGCTGACAGGCCTATAATTGCCCGCCTCTTCCCTGTTACCAATTTGGTGAAGTGGAAGTACATCAGCCCTTCTCCAATCCTCCAGGACCACTCCAGTTTCCAGTGATCTGTTAAATAGGTTTGTCAAAGATGCGGCTGGTACCTCCCTGAGCTCCCTGAGTACTCTTAGATACACCCCGTCTGGCCCCATAGTTTTGTCCACCTTCAGGTTACCAAGTGCTTTCCAGAGTCTCTCCTCAGAGAAGGGACTAGTGTCCACTTCCCTTCCATCCAAGCTCCTGATCCTTTTTTTGCTTTGCCTCCCCTTCCACTATGAACAAAGAGCATAGCATGGTAGCGGCCTGGTCTCTCAAGGTCACGCACCGGCAACTTGGCACCTTTAATCCAGGGTCCTGTGCAAGACCACTGGAGACGGTAAGTCCCAGAGAAGTCAGGGGATGGATGCCAGGGATACTGGTCCAGATGGGGGTCAGTCAGACTGCGAAGGAGATGAACAGCTTTGTGGGGGAAAAAATGAATATCAGACAGGGAGAATGTGGCATTAATAAGAGACTTTTTAAGGAAAACATAACACTATTTTCAAACACACAAAACACTGGTGGTACTAAATATAATTCCCACATGTACCTGTTTCCAATCATCTGAAAAATGCAAGAAAACCAGGTTTGTGTTCTCTAAATTAAAGAAGAATAAAACAGTTTAAGTTAAATTCAATATTTTATTCACAGAGTCACTGTTAGCAGCTAATGTCCAGCATTCTGTAATATCTATGCTGATTGTTACATGGACCGCCTATTCCATAATTCTTTCCTAGGCCATCATGTCAGTACTGGGTTTTCTACAAGCTCTTAGGAACAGCTCTCAGGAACAGATTCTAACCCTGTAACTTGCAACCTGGTGCTGTGATTATTTTGTGGGTGGGAGGAGGAGGAGGGGGAGCAGAGGGTGGTTGTGGTGTAATTAGTAGATAAAGGTATCCGACATGTCTTTGCTGAGCTCATTTGCAAGTAAAAGAGCATTTAGGTGGATTCTAAAAAAGAACTGGAAGAAGGTGTTATTTGCATTTAAAGAAATGAGTAACACAAAAAAAGAGACACAAGAAATCATATTTGATGGAACAGAAGATTAATTTGTCCAATGAATGCTCATCCTGCAAACTATAAAGAAATAGAACAATTTGGCAACAGTATATTGGGAGAGGCTAACCCACTGTCTGTACTGAGTCCCTCACTGCAGTGAGGACTGTGAGCGGAATGGAATTATAGCACACCCCTGTGAATCTCACTGCTGTCATTTGGTACTGGAAATACTGGATCAGTACTCTGCATTTAGGATTGGGGTATAATCCCACTCCTGCCCTGGAAACCCTTGTTTCTTAACCTGTGCATTAGTATTGTGCCCTTGCCTTTCATCCAGCAGGAGTGGGGCCTTGCAGTTGGAGCAAGGAGGCACATGCTGATATCGCAGAGGGGGTCTTGTGTGGGAATTGAGAGGACGCAGGGGGAGAGAGATACAGGGTTGATTGACTCTTACGTGAGTCGGGACAAACCCCTCCCACCCCAGAGTGCTTCACATTTATAGGGGAGGGGCTACTCTATGATTGGTGGACAGTACAGCCAGGTGCCGCCCCTAACATCCCCAGGTCAGACATCTGGAAGCCACAGAGCCTGGATACTGATAGCTGAACAGAGAAAATCTCACCCTTGGGCCTAAAACAAAAATCTTAACATAGGCAAGAGGGGAAAATGGAGGGGCAACCACACTGGAGGGGCCAATGGAGCAGGGTGAGGGTGGACCCAAGGCAGGGTCCCCAGGCTAAAAGAGCTGGGGGCATCTTTGGGAGAGTGGTAGGGTATACTGGTTGTGGGTCAACCATGGTACTGGGTATAGTCTGGAAAACAGGGAGATGTATGGTATGTAGGCAGATTGCACAGCTAAGGGAGGAGATGGGATGGCTGAGATGGGCACGAAGCTGGGAAACGGAGAGGAGAAGAAGGGAGGGATCCCGCCGAGTGAGCTATAGCAGCTAGAGTGGGGGGACTGTGAAGGGTCAAGGTGTGGTAAAAGAGGGAGCTGCAGGGGGACAAGAAGCAAATACGGCCACAGGAAGGGGAAGATGGGATGGGGACTGGAGGATGGTGAAGGAGCACAAAAGCGGGGGTAGGGAAAGCACCAGAGGGGATACAGGAATACCAGATAGAGGCAATAAGGGTCACAAGAGTAACCAGGGGAGATGGTAGGTGATTAAGTATAAAGGTCCAAAGCCTGCACAGAGGACAAGAGAAGAGGGAACAAGGGGAGGACCATCGACCAGAGGGATACAGGCAGTGGGCTTAGAGAAAAAAAAATAGATTTGTCCCACTAGAGGCTCTAAATTTGGGGGGGTGATCAGGAAAATGGAGCTGAAGAGTACACAGGAGAAATATGTTAGGAAAGTGCAAAGGAAGGCTCAGAAAAGTTGGGTAAGGGGGATGCCCTATCAGGTAAAAACAAGGGGCAAGCCAAAAGGATGAGAACAGCATGCTCAGGTTCGAGGAGCAAAGGCTGTATGGGGCAGGGAAGGGAAGGTCCTTAGGGAAAAATCAGTCAGGGCAGGGCAGATAAACTGGGAGGAGAGGTTCACTGATGGAGGGGCTGGGGCAGGCGGCAACAGAGAGCACCTTTTGGGGGCATATTAGCTGGGGGAGGCACAGGCAAAGACAGCGAACATGGGAGGCAAAACAGGCAAGGGGTATTGATAATAGGATAGAAAATAGGATGCAAGGGGTTGCGGGAAGATAGAAGGGAGACGTAACCTGAAGGAGATGGAGGTAGGGTGCTACTGGTTGGAGACTCCATAATAAAAGGAATTCGGTTGGGGGGGCAGGAGGGACAAGAGCAGCGTGGTGTGGGTTGAGTGTCTGCCGGCATGATGGCGGTGAAGGTCATTCACTATATCTCCTCAAGGGGGAAGCAACAGGATGAGAAAACACACCTGCTGTTCCTCCTGGGAACGAATGGCCTGGTGGGAAGTAGCCCGATGGAGGTGCAGGCAAGATTCAGAGCTCTTGCTAGATACTGTAGCAGTCTTGGGGTTCAAATCAGTGGCTTTTTCGGAGGTGTCACTGGTATCAAGGGCAAGCACTGATAGAAAGATGAAAATCAAGGAGTTCAAAGAGTGGCTGATGGGGTGGTGTGAGCAAATGGGTTATGGGTTAGCAGGGGACTGGGGATCAACGTGGGGGGACGAGAGCCTATTTGCACTGGACAGATTGCACCTGAATAGGAAGGGGCCAGCAGTACTGAAAAGCAAACTAGGAGAATTCATAGTGGATACCTACAATTTAAACTAGGTTGGAGGGGGAGGTGGGGATAAATATGTGCCACAAGGAGGAAAGTTTGGGGGGCTAATAGCATCCCCCAGGATAGAGCTATAGTTTTGGACATGGGGGTGACAGGTGAAGGGGGGAACAAAGGGGGAGCCTAGTGGATGGGTTTAGCAGCAAACACCAGGAGTTTAGGAAATAAGATGGTGGACCTCGAGACCATCATGAGGGATGAGGGAATAGATTTAGTCACAATAAGTGAGACCTGGTGGACAGAGTACCTCTTGGGGGGTACGTAGCTGGGGGGGCGCACAGCAAAGACAGTACTACGGGAGGTGAAACAGGCAAAGGGGGTGTTCATAATAGGATAGCAAATAGGATGCAAGGGGTTGCGGGAAGGATAGAAGGAAGATGTAACCAGAAGGAGATGGAGAGTAAGGTCCTACTGGTTGGAGACTCCATAATAAAAATAATTTGTTGGGGGGGGCAGGAGGGACAAGAACAGCATGGTGTGGGTTAAGTGTCTGCCAGGCATGACGGCGGTGAAGGTCATTCACTATATCTCCTCAAGGGGGAAGCAGCAGGTTGAGAAAACACACCGTCTGTTCCTCCTGAGAACGAATGACCTGGCGGGAAGTAGCCTGATGGAGGTGCAGGCAAGATTCAGAGCTCTTGCTAGATACTGTAGCAGTCTGGGGGTTCAAATCAGTGGCTTTTTCGGAGGTGTCACTGGTATCAAGGGCAAGCACTGATAGAAAGATGAAAATCAAGGAGTTCAAAGAGTGGCTGATGGGGTGGTGTGAGCAAATGGGTTACGGGTTAGTAAGGGACTGGAGATCAACGTGGGAGGACGAGAGCCAGTTTGCACTGGACAGACTGCACCTGAATAGGGAGGGGGCAGCAGTACTGAAAAGCAAACTAAGAGAATTCATTGCCTATACCTATAATTTAAACTAGGTTGGGGGGTGGGGATAAATATGTGCCACAAGGAGGAAAGTTTGGGGGCTACCAGCCCCCCCAGGAGAGCGCTATATTTTTGGACATGGGGTGATGGGTGAAGGGGGGAACAAAGGGGGGAGCCTGGTGGATGGGCTTAGTAGCAAACGCCAGGAGTTTAGGAAATAAGATGGTGGACCTTGACGCCATCCTGAGGGATGAGGGAATAGATTTAGTCACAGTAAGTGAGACCTGGTGAACAGAGCATCACACCTGGGAAACAACCATTCCAGGTTATAGACTGCTCAGAAGGGACAGGGAGGACAAGGGGGGGTTACCTTATACATCAGGGAAGGCATTAGTGTAACTGAAGGACAGGAGGAGGATGGGCAGACTGAGTTGCTATGGGTAATGCTAGGTAGGAAGATGGGTGAATCCCTGTAGCTGAAGGTGGTGTACAGGCCACCTGTGCAAGGGAAGGAGGACGACAGACTGCTAACTCTGGCAATCATGAGGCTGGCCCAAAAAGGAGAACTGCTACTGGTGGGCAACCTGAACCTCCCAGATGTTAACTGGAAAATACCGGATGCAGCATCAGCCGTGAGCAGAGCGATATTAGCCGCACTGCAGGGAGTATTCCTTCAACAGCTGGTCAGGGAGCCAATGAGGGGAAACAACTTGTTGGACATGGTATTGACTAACGGGGAGATGTGGCGGGGTTATGGGGTAATAGATGGACCAGACACTGAACTTCAGGTTCAACGCACAATCTCTGTGTGATGTTTGTTCAAAATACAGGAGATAACCTTCAGCAATGTCATGTCCCTTCTTCAGTACATCAGTTTGTAGCAACAGACTCTGTATGTCCTTCCTCTGCACTTAGCCAGCACCTACTGACTCACTGAACTCTGATCTAACTTTGCAGTTGAGATTCAGCCTCCCCTATGTGGGCCTTGTTTTCTTGGGAGGTGGGGGCTCCAATAAAAAAAAAAAAAAGAAAAAGACAATGAATCTCAGTGCAGAAGCTCTGAAACAAGGGTTACCCAAAAGGGCATTGACAATAAGCCAAGTTTCAAAGAAACACATCACATATACTTTCATAATGCAAAGCATCATGGGATATATGCAGATCACCATGGAATTTCAGACTTGTTCAGCTTACAGCAATTTACATGCATTTTAAAAAGCGCAGCTAACTTAATTTCCTAATACGGTTGCCTAGTACTTTTTACCTTTATCAAAAACAACTAGTGCCATAGTATTTTCAGCATTTACAGGTTTCATAAACATAAGGTATATACATCAATGGCTAACTGACTTCTTTGATTGGGTGACTCAGGTAATCGACCAGGGAGGGGCTTGTGGACATGGCCTATCTGGACTTCAGCAAGGCCTTCGACACCATTCCCCATAGCAGGCTGGTGAGCAAGATGGAAAGCATGGGGCTGGGAGGGAAAATAGCAAGCTGGGTGGAGGCCTGGCTAGCAGGGAGAACTCAGAGGATAGTGCTTAATGGGCTGTACTCTGAGATGGCAAGGGTGAGGAGAGTGGAGTGCCACAGGGGTCAGTTTGGATCCGCTCCTCTTCAACATCTACATCAGTGATATTGCGGAAGGTTTGAGAGGGAGGGTGTGCCTATTTGCCGATGACACAAAAATCTGCAATAGGGTGGACACCCCGGAGGTGGTGAAGGACATGAGGAGGGACCTAAAGACACTTGAGGAGTGGGCTGGGAAGTGGCAGCTGAAATTTAATGCCAAGAAGTGTGTTGTGATGCACTTAGGAAGTAAAAACACATGAGCAGGGTATACGCTGGGTGGGGAGGAAATCAAAACATCAGAACAGGAAAGGGATCTGGGGATCATAGTCGCCTCAAACCTTAAAGTAGAGTTCCAATATGGTAGGGTGGCAGGAAGGGCCAATGGAATGTTGGCATGCACAGGCAGGGGCATTACTAGCAGAAGGAGGTAGGTAATAGTGCCCCTCTACAAAGCCATGGTGAGGCCGCAGCTGGAGTATGGGGTTCAGTTCTGGAGACCACACCTCTGCAAGGATATAGATGCATTGGAGAGGGTTCAGAGAAGGGCAACAAAGATGGTGCAGGGTATGCAGGGGAAGACATACAAGCAGAAGTGTAAGGAGCTGAATCTGCACACGGTGGAAACAAAGAGAGAAAGGAGGGGACATGATTGAAACCTTTAAATATGTAAAGGGACTCAATAAAGTAAGAGAGGGGTGTCTACTAAAGAGGAAGAATTGAGTCAGAACTAGAGGAAGCAACCTCAGATTGCAAGGAAATAGATACAGGGGCAATGTGAGTGGGCACTTCTTCACAGAGAGGGTGGTGGAGCCCTGGAACAGACTGCCAGATAGAGTAGTGGGGGCTAAAACGGTGGAGGAGTTTAAGAGGGCATGGGGCAGGCATATGGGGCTAAGTACTTGTGGGAGGAGGGAGTGGCGGGTGGGGAGGGGTGTGTGAAATGGAAGGGGTGGGCACACTGGATGGGTCATAAGGGTCCTTTTCTGCTGTCAAGATTCTATGATTCTATGAAACCAATTGATTTTTGTTCTACTGGTTCACCTCACAGCACTGGTAATTGTGAAGAGAATTCCAGTAACCCTTTCAGTGATCCCCATTGGTTCGGGTTCTACTGGATCAGGTCACTTGAATGATGAATATGGATAGAGTTCCAATACAACTTGGAAATCCCATTGATTCTGGGTCTACTGGGTCAGGACACTTCACTGCGTACTTTGGTAGATTTTCAGTACCTCCTCTTAGTTTAATTGGTTGTGGTTCAATGGGTACAGTCCACTTCATAGATACTGTAGATATAATGCTGTACCACCTTGTGAGTCCCATTGGTTTTAGTTTGACTGGGTCAGTCAACTTTATTGGGGATTGTGAGAAGAGTTCCAATACCCCTTCTGAATTGAACTGCTTCCAGTTCCACTGGGCAGTCCATTTAATTGGGGATTGTGGGTAGAGTTCCAATACCTGTTGTGAACCCCATGTATGCTGGTTCTACTGAGCCACTCCACTTATTTAGGGACTGTGGGTGCAGTCTTAGTCCTGCCCAATGAATCATACTAATACTGGTTCTACTGGGTCAGATCAATATGTTGGGGGTAGGGGGTGGAATCCAACTCTGTCCAATGAATGTAATTGGTAATGATTCTACTGGGTTAGGGGTGGAATCCCACTGCTAACTTGTGATTATCAATGTGCTAGTCTTATTGGGTTAGCTCAATGTTTTGGGGATTGGGGATGGAATACTACTGATGTTTTGTGAAGGTCTTTGGTACTGGTTCTATTGGATCAGCTCAAGATGTTGAGGATTAGGGGTGGAGTCTCGCCTTTGACCTGTGAATGTCACTGGTGCTGGTCCATCTGGGTCAGCCCAATGAAATGTGGATTGGGGTGGAATCCCTCTGCTATCCTGTGAATGTCACTGGTGTGAATGTCACTGGTACTGGTTCTATTGGGTCAGCTCAAGATGATGAGGATTAGGGGTGCAATCTTGTCTCTGACCTGTGAATGTCACTGGTGCTGGTTCAGCTGGGTCAGCCCAATGTGTTGTGGATTAGGGGTTGAATCCCTCTGTTGTTCTGTGAATGTCACTGGTACTGGTTCAACTGGGTCAGCCCAATGTATTGGGATTGGGGATGGAATCACACTACTGGCCTATGAATGTCATGTGTGCTGGTCCTACTGGGTAATCTCAGTGTGTTGTGGTTGGGGATGTAGGAAAAAATTACTCACTGTAGTAATGATGTTTCTTCTAATGGATCCAACAGTGAGCCAATAAAAAAACTGCATCATCTCCACTCAGAGATGTTGACTCAGAGTTTAGAAGAGTGCTGTGGAATCAGAACTCCATTCAAATGTTGCTGTGTGGCGATACTCCCTCTAGTGTTCAAATGTCAGATATCTGCTGACCAGCAGAAGGGAGCAGTCGTAACTAGCTAAATTGCAATGCTTATAGTAAGCTAAATAGCAAAAAATAAGCAGACTTATCATTTTTAAGTAACTATACCATGAATATTTTTAAAAGATATATTTAAAATATAAAATGTGTCAACGTAATCAAATACTCAAGGAGAAAAGAGTATTTAAACCCATATTATACTTAGGACTTTTTTTTATTAGGTTTTAGATGGGAAATCTAGAAGGAGAGGTAGGGATGGGATTGTACTGAATCACCGTTTGACCCATTAGCAGAAACATCATTACTACGGTGAGTATTTTTTTCTTCTAGCAACATGAGTGCAATAGTGATTCCATACAAACAACTGCAGACTACATAGCAGTACCTTGGGAGACTACGAAGTCTAGAACCTATTTAACAAACAGGCTCCATAAGACTGCTGTTCCAAATCTAGCATCTCTTCTCGAGAGACTGTCCAGACAGTAGTAATTAGTGAAAGTATATTTTTCTACGTAGCTGTTTTTCAGATATCTGCAGAGGGATGCCTCTTGAGGCTGACACTGAGGTGGTAGTGCCCCTTGTAGAATGTGCTCTAAGCCCTGAGTGGGGGCGGCTTACCTGCTTTTTCATAGGAGAGGTGTATGCAAGAGACCAACTACACAGAAATCGTCTTTCTTGCTGGCCTGCCAGTGCAGTGGCAAGGTTTCCGCTTGCAGTGCCGACATCCCGGGTTCACTGATGGACTCAAGAGTTGGAGGACTGGCTTGGGGGAGAGGGATTGAGCAGCCCAGTGTGCACGAAAGATTACCCTGCTGGATGCAGTCAGGCTGTTAAAAGATTCGTGGGATGCTGTCACACAGCAGACAATCAAGTGATTTCTGCTTTTAGAGTCACAGTGATCACGGAGAGGGACCTTCTACAGTACTGCTTCATTTCTACCACCAGTTGAGCTTGAAGATCAGGATAAAGACTGCATTTCTGCACCAGAGGGAATGACTATGGAAGAGTTTAATGCTGTCTGTCACCTTGGAGATGGAGAGGAGGAACCTGGAATCGACGACATTAGGCAGGTCGCAGACACGATGCTCACCGATGAAACTCGGGAGCAGGAAGACAAAGATGAAGATAACCAGCAAGATGAAGGTGTGACACCCAATGATGTTAAATCAGTTCTCATGATCCTACAACGTGTGATGGAATAGCACCCCCAGATGGAACCTGACTGGAGTGCACTCACATCCGCAGATAAAGTGTGGGCTCCGTACTGCAAAAAACAGGTTCGCCAGATGATGATCCCCAATTTCATCAGCTGCAGTAAGCAAGACTTTGCCAAGAAGGGCTGTAATTGCTGTGCTGTGATCACCTAAAACTGTACAGTGACCAAAAGTGTGCCATTTGTTGTGGGGAACAGGGGGTAAACTAGTGATTAAATTACAGCTAAACACTGAATTGTTTCAAATTGGTGTCAGGAACAGGGAGGGGTACTGATTAAGTAAATGATTGGTAAATACATTTTTTAAATGCAACTTGGCTTTAGTTATTTCTTACACTGCTCATGTGCTATAATGGTCATTTTGCTAATACACAGATGTGCCCCGTTATAAGCGGGGTGGACTGCACATAACTTTTTCTCTTCCAAGAATCAGTCTTTAACACTGATTCCCACTTACGGGCCTGAGTATCAAGTTATCCCTTCTTTCTGAGGGAGAATTGCCTCACCCTGATGGGAACAGATACCCTCAGTCCTCTGTGTGGGGGAGAAAATTTGAGGGCAGGGTCTCCACAGGTCTGGCGAGACCTGAGACTGGTTAGGACCAGGTGGGGGCTCTTGTGGCACAGGAGCAGGAGGACTTACCAACAGTTCTCGCCTGATCCTAAAGAAGAACAAAGTGAGCCCCCTGAAAGTGCAAATTAAGCATCTTACACCAAGCCAAAGGTGACATTTGGGAGAGGAGAAGCCATGCCATCAGCCTGATGCAGACTGCAGTTCCTACCTACCTGTAGGCCACCTCATTGCATTGTAACATGCCCTCAACTGGTGCCAAGCAACCTGCAGGCCCCAGCAGAAAAGGTCAATGGCCTGCCTGACTCTCTCGCTCTGTGGCAGTTTAGCTAAGAGAGTGCTTAGCTGCACCTACAGGTGACTGTTATAAGTCTCCATATGCATGTGATGTGCAGAAATGCACTTTATGGAACATGCAGAGGAAAAGGCCTTCCTGCCAAGAGCATTTGTCTGAGTGGAATCTGCCTCTGGCAGTCAGTCAAGCATGAGGCACTGTGGTACTGATGGGGTCTGCAGTACTCAAGTGCAAGGTGGGGTGAAGTACCTCACCTGCTGACCCTGTGGGTGCATAATACCACTTGAGAAGGTCCCTGGGGATAACTGGGTTACAAAAGTGATGTCTCTACTCTGCCCTGGATGTGTCCTCAAAGGCTTGAGGCCATGGAGGGAAAATAACCATATCGAGACTGGGAACTCCAAGGAATCCAAACAGCAGGGCTGCCAGATCACAGCTTGTAAAAGCATGTAAGTTGAGCACCTGGAGTATTTCCACCAAGAATTATTAGTACAAAGCATAAAGTGCCTTAAGAATAGGTCTCTTTCATACTTTGAGGGAGGGACCTTTTCTGTGGCCTTCATCTTTAGCAATTTCATTACCTCTAGCTCTTTCCTGAGGTGAGAGCGCAGGTAAAGCCTCTGTGTTGTTTAGGTTTGGGAGGTCTGTAAAGTGAAGGGCTAAGCCCTGACTCACCACTTCCAGCATCCGCTTGTCTATGATGATGGTTTTCCACTTCTGAAGTAATGAAACAGGCAACCTCCCACTGGTAGGGGTTCTATGGCAGCATGCACACAGTCAGGGGTTCTTGTTTTCTTGTGGATTAGGAGCTGGTGCTTGCCTCTGCCTCGCACCTCTCCTGCCTCTGCCACTGAGGAGGGTAGTCATAGCAGAAGTAAGACCTTTGATAGTAGGCCCTATCCTTACCGCCCCTTCCATATGGCCTGAAGGAAGTAGAAGCTCTCTCCTTCTGGATCAAACCTTTATAGGTTCTTTTTTGTTCATCAACCTTTTTCATGTAGGCTTCTGTTTTACAGACAAAAAGAGAGTGTCCCTGGAATTCCATAGCCTTTGTTTTTGTGTCCTGTGATGAGTGTTGAAGGGTCATTTTAAAACAAAGCAATAGATAGTGAGGAATGGACCACTGTTAAGGGAAATATGTCTAAAAAAGTGACAAGGGCAATGGTTTTTGACTTACCACTTACAAATCATTATTCCTTACTGACCACAAGTGGTGATAGGGAGGAATTTGGGGCAGAAACTAATCAGTGCAATGGTGCCGAAGCCACAGTACCTGAAATATAACACCATATATCACAGGATAATGCTCAGTCAAAGGAAAGCAATGCTCCGAGGAGCTCAGACACTAGTATTACACATGTAGTAACAAGCAACAGGGGGAATACTAACTGTAACACCAAGCACACTGATGCATGTATAAATCAGGAATCAGAAGTAGGCCCCTCTATTATCTCCCAACCTTCCCATGGGTCTCCACACCAAGTATCTGCAAAAGGCGATGTATGTAATAACTATGGAAAAGAGGTAGGCCCCAATATTATACCCCCACCAAGTCATGCACCCTCACGCCAAGTATTTGTACTAGGCGACTCAATGATAAAGCACATAGATACTGTAGGTATGTCTGCAACCCAGACAAGTTCAATAGGACATGCTGCAGTTATAGAGGTGCAGTTATCTCAGATATTACAATAACGGCAAATAACATACTGAGCAACTGTGGAAACAAACCCTTAGTCATATTGCACGTGGGAACTAACAATATAAATAGATTTAGTATTGAAGAAATTAAGAGGGATTTTATCACCTTAGGAGAACTCTTACTGGCTAAAGATTGTGAGGTCAGTTTTTCTGAAATTTTACCAGTCCCTCGGGCCACAGATGCCATGATCTATAAAATCAAAGTCATAAACAATTGGCTGAGACAGTGGTGTCTAAAGAATGGTTTTAACTATATCCCTCATTGTGAAGACTTTTTGGATAGAAACCACCTGTTTGGCTGGAATAGATTGCACCTGAACAAAAGGGGTAGTAACATACTAGGAAGGAAAATCGAAACATTTATTTCACACCGTTTAAACTAGATAATGGGGGGGTGGTTTAAAACTAAATAGGCAATTTATCGTTAGCACTGCAGGTGGTTACAACTTCCTTATCACAAATGCTAGAAGCTTAAATGACAGTGACAAATCTGAATTGGAGGTCCTAATGAATCAGCAAAATATACATATGTTGCAACAATAACGGAAACTATACAAGTATGACCAGGAGGGCAAACGTGGAGGAGGAGTGTGTGTTTACATACACAGCTCTATTCTGTTATATACTATTGAGCCACAACTTGAATCAGGTACCCAACTAGAGACAATCTGGGTAAAGTTAAAGTTCAAAGAACACAAAACAGTGATTGTAGGGAATTGCTACAGACCACCTTCATCCAATAATGAATATAATACTGCATTAAATCAAGAAATTTCCAACATGTCTACTCTTGGGGATATTATTGTATTAGGGGACTTTAATTTCCCAGGAATAGACTGGAAGAATCTTTCATGTTCAGATCAGGCAAATAAATATTTTATTGAGCTATGCATTAATAATGGGGCTTGATCAACTTTTTGTTGATTCTACAAGGAACAATAATATTCTTGACTTAATTTTAACAAATATTGAAAATGAGATTACAGACATTAACACGGCAGCAGCATTAGGAAACAGTGACCACTTAGGCCCTGTCCACACTACACCAGAAAAATCCCTCTGTAATGTTACAGAGGGTCCAAACCGTTACCATAACAGTTTGCATTTACACTGGTAACGTCACAGAAAGCGGTTTCAAAACCATTGTTGAAAACTGGTATTTTGGGCCTGTCTACAATACATAAGTAAAATCCTGTAATGTTATCAGCGGTAGGGTGGATGCACTGTAACGTTTTGGCCCTGTCTACACTGCACTGAAAATCTGTAACGTTTTGAAACCGGTACAGACTGAAAACGTTGCAGTGCATCCACACTACCACTGAAAACGTTTTGAAAATGTTACAGGATTTTACTTGTGTAGTGTGGACAGGGTTAAACAGAGCTTTAAAACCATTACAGAAACCATTGTTGGAACCACCTCACAACAGGTTTCTGTAACAGTTACAAAAACAGTTTCTGTAACTGTAGCGTTACCAATGTAAACGCAAACCACTACGGTAACTGTTTGGACCCTCTGTAACATTACAGAGGGCATTTCCAAGAGTAGTGTACACAGGGTCTTTCAGTCTGTAATGGTTTCAAAACTTTACAGATTTTCAGTGCAGTATGGACAGGGCCTTAGTTGTTACATGCTACTTGGCCATAAAGAGACCTAAAAATGTCTGCAGTTCAGTTATTAAAAACTATTATAAAGCAGACTTCGTCAATATATGTCAAAGCCTTACTGAAATAGACTGGGAAGCTACCCTTAGATATAAGACAACTCAAGAGGCCTGGGATATTTTTACATGTATATTGAATGAGGTAGAAAACATTTATGTGCCATTAAAAAAATATAATAATAAGGGCAGAGTCTCAGTTTGGTTAAATCAAAAAGTAAAAAAAAAAAAAAACAAATCAAAGGGAAACAAAAAAACATATAAAACCTATAAAAAAGAACCAACACATGAAAATAAAATGAAATTCCTTCAAATACAAAAAAAAATCTAAAATATACTATTAGGCAAGTAAATGCAAAACTTGAGTTTAAAATAGCACATTCTAATGATAAGAAATTATTATATTCATATATGAACTCCAACTGTAGCAGTACAGTAAGAAACACAGGATCAATAATAGAAAATTGCCAGGTGATACATGATGATAATGAGGTTGCTGATATATTTAATAACTACTTCTGCTCAGTTTTCTCAGCTCCCATGCATACTATATTACCAGTACTACCTGATAAACCAGCTCCTACACCCTTTTCACCGGATGAAGTACTTAAATTGAAAACCAATCTAGATAGTACATCTAGCCCGGGACCAGACAATATAAATCCAATGTTCCTTAAAAAAAAATGCCTCTGTGCTGGCATATCCCCTTTCAATTATTTTCAATAACTCGTTGAGGGATGGTTTTGTTCCTGACAATTGGAAAAATGCAACAGTTATCCCAGTTTATAGGACAGGTAATAGAGGAATAATTGAAAACTATAGACCAATAAGTTTGACATCCCACTGCTGTAAACTCATGCAACAACTCATCAAAAATAGATTAGAACTGCATCTAGAACTCACAGGGACAAAGGATCTAAACCAGCATGGTTTTACCAAGAAAAGATCCTGTACTACCAATCTAATCATGTTCTACGACACTATTAGTAAAAGTATTGGTAAGGGTCATCCATTGGATGTAATACTACTTGATTTCTCTAAAGTATTTGACAGAGAAGTGCATGATAAACTGATTGAGAAGCTTATTAAGTTGAAGGTTGACAATTATATGGTTAGATGGATATACAGCTGGCTGTTTAATAGGAAACAACAAGTATGTATAAACGGAATTTGCTCTGAAGAGAGATCAGTGAGCAGTGGGGTTCCACAGGGTCAGTGCTTGGGCACATACTCTTCAATGTCTACATTCGAGACATGGGCACAAATGTAGAAAACTTAATCAGTAAGTTTGCAGATGATACAAAACTGGGTGGAGAAGTAAATACTATCAATAAACATTTAACTTTAGTTTCAGATTTAGCAAAAGTTGAGATCTGGGCTGAAGAAAACGAAATGAAGCTGAATGCTGAAAAATGTGTTGTACTTCATATTGGTAGGAATAATCCAAATTACTCCTACATACTAAATCAATCAATATTGAAATCAATTCAAAATGTAAAGGATCTGGGTATAATAGTCAACAACTCCCTCTCCTCAACTAATCATTGCCAGAGAATAGCCAACTGCCTGATCCCTGGTAACTAAGATCAAACGCTCATTCGTGAGTAGGATAGAACAAACTAATACTACCTATTTATACCACCTATGTACAGCCTTCATTAGATTACAGATCCCAGTTTTGGTCGCCTTAGTTACTCAGGGATATTAAGATGGTCAAAGGTGTCCAGAGGGTCATTACAAAATCTATCCCAAGATTAAAAAATGCAATTATCAGAGTATGTTACAAAAGACAGGCTTGCACTCCCTTGAAACTCACAGACAAAGGGGCAATTTGTTGCTACTGTATAAACTTGCTTAGAATAAGAAGAGTATGAATGAATGCAAATTACATTTCAGTAATGTAAGAGGTAATCTGCGATCACACAGCAATAAAATACATATACAACAAGCAATGGCAGTTAAAAGGGACCATTTCTTCACACTTAGAGCACCTATGGCCTGGAACTGACTATCACAGGAAGCAGCCGAATGCACAAGCCTAAACACCTTTAAAAACACCTTGGATAGACTGTACTACAATAAACAAATGATGGTTTAGTGGCCCACATGTGTGGAGGACTTTCATGATGGGCCTTGTGCCCCCTTATGTCCCTTAAATCCTAGTAATCCTAGTAATCCTAGATGGCATTGAAGGTTTTAGTTACCAGAGTCATATCAGAACAAGATAAACTGGTGAAAAGAATTGTCATTTATTGTGGGTAGTAAAACACCAGTGGCAACAGTGTATCTGGTGTGTTAAGCAGTTCTTTAACCTGAACAATGCCCCGAGCTTCTGGTTTACTTGTTTACAAACAGTTTTAATACGAGACAAAAAAGTTAATGCAGAGTCCAACAATACCCCTAAGTATTTAAATTTGTTGACTTGCTCCACCAGGGCATTGTTCGGGTCATAGATCTGTAAAGGCTTACACTTAGATGTCTTAACTTTTGACCCAAAAACTATACATTTTGTCTTTTTGATATTTAATACTAGGTGAGTTTGTTGAAACCAAGAATTTAATAAAGCAAAATCCAAAGATGAGGAACTAAAGAATAATGTCATCTGTGTACAATACGGATTTAGATGACATTAACACTGTAGAGATGGCATCAATATAAAGCGAAAACAGTAGGGGTCCCAGAATAGCACCCTGTGGAACCTCTTTTTGAAGCAGTCAAGCTGAAGGCAGACAGCCACCAAAGGATACCCTAAGGGGTCTGTTGGACAGGTAACTTTGGAACCAAGAACAAGGTAACTCTGCGAGTCTGAGGTCCCTCAATCTCCCAAGCAGCATGGTGTGGTCAACAATATCGAAGGCCTTGGACAGATCCACGAAGACCGCACCAATGAACTTGCCACAGGGCAGCAGAGAAACGCAGGTTACTCACCGGTAACAGTAGCTCTATGAGTAGTATATGTTGTTCATCCACACGCTCCGACAGTGTCCTTTCCCTTTAAGAGCTTGCCAGAAAGTCTTCAAGCTGGCTCCTCTCACCCACCTGGGTGGTATACAAGGCCACGATTTTTCTACAGCAACTTGGGTCTAAATTCTGCAGCAAGTCCCCCTGTTGCCACAAAACCTCTCCAGCATTAGTTTCCTATTTCTGCAGAAATTTGCAGTTGGGGGTTTCGGTAGCAGTCAACAACTCCCCCAAGCACCCAGGTAGGGGAAAAATGTTAGTTTTTGGGCTGGGGTCTACAAACCAGAGAAGATTGTCAATCAACTCCTGTGTTCTTAGTATTAGAGTATAAAAAATCCACCTGACCCATCTCAGGCCCATCCCCTCACTCCAGCGTGAGAGTCCCAAGGGCCACGAAATTTGAACGAGTAATATTTATACCAGCTACTACACTGCACAGTGATCCTCTTTCTTCTAGTTTTACCACTAAGCCAGAATGCCAGTTTCTAATTCAAGTAGTGCTTTGTGCAGCTGTGCTCAAAGCACTTTTGGGACATGAAACCGGAATTCAGGCCCAGCACTAAAATTGGAAAGATGAGGATTGCAGCACAGTATGAGACCTGATAACAATATTTCTACTTCAAATAAAGGGACTCAAGGAGGTTTTCAGGGTTGGGTAGGGAGTGTGGTGGGGCTTGGCTGGGCTGGACTGGGGGGATTTACCTGTTTTGATTATTAAGGTAAAGCCCTCTGCAGACAAACTAATGGTCAGGGGCTGTCCCAAAATTCTTTTTTATTTCTTTTTAAATTCCACAGAATTCCAAACGGCATTCTGTGGAATTTAATATAAACCATGGAATAGTTTTCTGGGGTCTATATGCTCCATAGAATAACCACAGTTTATATGATGCCTGGAATGACAGGAAAAACTATATACAAATATATACAAGTTATACAAAAAGGCTAAACAAACCAGAAAACTATATACAGTTATACAAATAAGGTACAGGTGGGCTAAATTTGATTTACTGTGGCTTATAATCTGGGGGGGTGGATTAAGAAGCACAGTGTGTTCTGGAAAAGAAGGAGAGCTAGGAGGGAAAGCAGGTGCAGGTGGTGACAGGAGGAGGTCTAAGTGAGCGCTTGAGAGAGGAGAAAGAGGGAGATAGACGGGTAAGGAGGGGAAGGCTGTTCCAGAGGGAAGGGAATTTGTATGAGAAGGTGAGCTTGCCAGTTGAGGTGCGAATTTGAGGGAGAGAAAAGGAGCGGATGGAACTGGACCGAGAGTTGTAAGGAGAGGGAGAAGCCGGAGAGAGAAGGGAGGTGAAAATTGATTATGCTTTATCGCCTCATCCACCAGCCCCCATTTGTCTGATCTACACACGCTCAGCCCCGCCACACACCCCAGGACGTACCTCACTCCTGAACATCCCTGGCCTAACCCCCCCCCCGATGCAGACTGAATGGTAGAACAGGAGCGAGAGCCTGGTCAGTGGCGTAGGGTCTGCAACTTGGGGGTTGATGTCATCGTCCGGCAGCGGAACCTTCATTTTCCCATTTTCTCCCCAGAAAGCATAGCGTACAATAATGTTGGGGCTGCACACCAACTGTCTGGCATGTCTCCCAAATGTAGCCAGTCCTGGCTGTCATACCCCAGGTTACCACGCGGAGTTACCTGAACACCGGTGATTTCCCCACCCTTCCCCCCAGAACAGGAGAGCAGTCCATAGCATGCTTGATCCTCCTTCCCCAGGCCAGCCCTACAACTTCCTAGGCTCATTTCCAAACCTGGGTCATCAGCGTCGTGAGTGGTACTGCTGTACTGGGAGGCCAGTTAAATACTAACTCTTCAGTATAAACTGTGGCGTAATATTCTGCATTTCTTGTAAACTGCGGAATAATATTCCTCAGTTCATATAAACTGCAGAATAATTTTCCACAGTTCATGTAAACCGCGGAATATTATTCTGCAGTTCATGTAAACTGAGGAATAATATTCCGCAGTCCATGAAAACCGCGGAATACTATTCCACAGATTTTCTGCGGTTCACATTAATTTCCATGGATATCTCCATGGCCGCGGAATCGCACAAAATTTGGGCCTTGGGTATAACCCTCAGCTCTGCCCCGTGATGCCAGATATTGTCGGCTGGAAGCAGTGCAAAATGGGCTTGAGGGGAGGGGTGGTGGGTTGTGTGGATGAACAACATACATCACTCCTAGAAATACTGTTACAGGTGAGTAACCTGTGTTTCTAGGGACGTGGATACAGTATGTTGTTCTATTCACACATTCTGGCAGACTCCTAGCAGTTTTCCAGAGGAGAAAGGCAAGGCGCACACCCCCTATTTGGGAAATAAGGACTGGAGAACTGAGGCCCCAAAAGTAGTATCCTGACATGACTCTAAGTCAATGTGGTAATGGGAAATGAAGGTGTGTGCTGACTTCCAGGTAGCAGCCCTGCAGATTTCCTGGATAGGGATGTCCCTAGAAGCAGCCACCGATGCAATGGTATGGTGGGTGGAATGAGCCCTTAGTCCTCGAGGAGGCTCCCTACCCGCCAACCTATAGCAGAGATCAATGCAGGAAGTGATCCACCTACCAATCATCCGCTTGGTTGCAGGTCTGCCAGGTGCAGCTTCAGCATAGGTGACAAACAGCTGGCGAACCTCCCCTCAAACTCCAGCCATGCGCTCTTTGTAATAAGCGAGCGCTCACCTCAGGTCCAAGGTATGGAGCCTGTGTTTGACCTCAGAGGTGTGATTCGGGAAGAACACTGAGTCATCGCCTGATTCAGGTGAAACTCCAACATAACCTTTGGGCAGAACTTCGGGTTGGGGCACAGGACAACCATGTCCCTGTGGAAGATCAGGTAAGGAGACTCCACCGAGAGCTCCTGGAGTTCACTGATCCTTCTGGTTGACGTGATAGCCACCAAGAAGGCAGTCATCCACGACAGGTGAGATCTCACATCTGTGCTTCGGTTTGAATGGCTTGCCCATGAGCTTTGCCAGAACCAGCAACAAGATCCCATGGTGGTGGTGGTGGTTCATGCACTGGAGGGGAAATGTGATCTAAGCCTTTGAAAAAGTGCCAGACCATCGTCTCCTGTGCCACCAACCGGTCTGTGCTTGGTAATCAGAGATGGCTGCCAGGTGCACCTTAAGGGTCATTGACTGAAGTCCCCCTTTGGAGAGAGACCACAGGTAATCCAAAATCCTAACCACTGGACAGGTCAAGAGGTCCAGCTCCTTGCCCTGCCAACAAATGGAAACTCTCTTCCAGCTGAAGGCACAACACTTTCTGGTCGATTCCTTTCTAGATGCCTCCACTACAGTGAGGACATCTTCAGAGAGACCCAAAGCCTGGAACTCTAGCCACTCAGGAACCAGGCTGTCAGGTGCAGGGACTGAAGGTCCGGATGGAGTACCTTCCTCTGATTCATGGAAAGCAGGTCTGGGCATAGAGGAAGATGCCTCAGGAGCCTATTGCTGAGGCTGAGTAGATCAGGGTACAAAATTGGTGAGGCCAGTCCATGGCCACCAAGATCACCCATGCCTTGTCCCTTCTGAACCTGAGTAGCACCTTGTGGATCACGGAAAGTGGAGGGAAGGCATAGAAGAGACCTGGGGTCCATGGCCTTGAGAAGGCATCCCCCTGCAGAGAGCCCTGCTGAGGAAGGTGGGCACAATACAGCCTCAGCTTTGCATTCTCCCTGAAGGCAAACAGGTCCACCTGAGGGGTGCCCCACTGGAAGAACAGACTGTGAACAACCTCCAAATGGAGATACCACTGGTGAGACACCTCTCCCACTCAGCTGAGAGTGTCCATCAGCTGATTGGAGGCTCCTGCCACATGGATGGCAAGGCGATCCACCTCCAGGCTGCACACGAGGGTCCAAACACGGAGAGCCTCCTTACACAAAGGCACAGAGTGCATTCCACCCTGCTTGTTGAGGTAGTACATGGTCGTTGTGTTGTCCATCTGGACTTGGACCACTTGACCACGAACAAACAGAGCGAATGCAGTCAGTGTCAGCCGACCTGCTTGGAGCTCCAGTAGGTTGATATGGCATTGGGACTCCTCAGGGGTTCAGAGCCTGTGGATTCTGTGTTCCCCCAGATGGGCACCTCAGCCCATGAGAAAAGGTATTGGTCATCAGGATGACCATCGACTTGGGGTGGGATCCCTTCCTGCAGATGTTCTGGCACTAGTCACCACCCGGGAGGGTGTCCCACATCTTCTGGGTCACAGTGACCAGCTGGTCAAAGTGACCTTTGCGCTGAGACCATTGACTGGCCAGCTCCTACTGCAGGGAGTGCATATGCCAATAGGCCCATCAAACCATGCTGGTGCACGCCACCATGTAACCCAGAAGGTGTAGGAAATCCTGGGCAGGGTGCAAGTGCTCAACCTGAAATGATCAGGCAAAGGACGAGAGAACCCCCACCCTGTCCGCCAGGAGCCCTGTTCTGGCTCAGCAAGAGTTGAGCTCTGCCCCAATGAAGCTGATCACCTGTGAGGGCATGAGTTCAGACTTGGCCTTGTTGACTAGGTGGCCAAGTTGGATGCAGGTCTGGAGGGCCAGGTCCCTGGACTGCTCCACCTCTTTCCTGGAGGGACCTGCTATCAGACAGTTGTCCAGGTAGGGGTACACCTGGACCCCTTGGTGCCTCAGGTAGGCTGCCACCACTGCTATGCATATGGTGAAGACCCTGGGGGGTGAGGAGAGGCCAAATGGCATGGCCTGGAACTTGTAGAAGGTTCCCTTGGCTCGGAGGTGTAGGAACCTTCAGTGGGATGGATAGATCGGGGTGTGAAAGAACACATTCTGTAGATCCAGAGAGCAAAACCACATGTCCTGCTCCAGAGGTGGTATGATTTGGAACAGAGTTACCATCCTGAAGATGTGCGACTTGAGAAACTTGTTCAGGTCGTGCAGATCTAGAATGAGGCACCAGCTCCCCATCTGTTTTGGCACCAGGAAGTCCTGACAATAAACCCTAGGTATTCTGTAGGATCTGCTACCCTGACCACTACCTCCTTGCAGAGGAGCAGGCTATGTCTTCTCAAAGAGCTGATTGAGTGTCTGCAGATACCAGTTCTTCCCGTGGGGCGTGGGCTAGGCTTAGAGGGCACTGCTCGAATTCCAGAGGCAGACCCTGACCCACCACTTCCAGAACCCATCTGTCCGTGGTGACAGTGGACTAGGTGGAAAGAAAGTGGTAGAGTCAGCCCCCCACAGGAGAACCCAGGGGAGGCATGATGGGCATGAGGGTGGCACTCCCCCATCCCGACACTGAGCAGGCTTGGAGGAGAAGGACCCGGCTGAAGAGCCACCAGGTTCCTTCCCTCCTGGCTTTCTGATTGCTGAAGCCACTGACTTGGGCTTGGGGTGCCAAGACTGAGCTTTCTGGCCAGACTGATGCTGGGCCAGTTTTTGCTGTGTGAATGGAGGGCCAAAAGAGCTTGTGCTTCTGCTGCTTGGAGCCCTTGGTATCCTTCTGGGTGGACATAATGGAGTTCAAGATCGCACTGGACTTCTCGATATGCTGGAGGTGACCCTCCACAACTGGTCCAAACAGGTCAGTGCCTAAGAAAGAAACATCTGTCAGCTTGTGCTGAGTGTCTACCATGAAGGTCGAGATCCACAGCCAAGCCCTACAGCACATGGCAACTGCAGCCACCACCGAGCAGGCACAGGTATCACCAATGTCTAGAGCCATCTGAAGTTGCTGTTTGGCCACAGCTCGGCCCTGGTCTCGGACCTGCATGACCGTGGTCTGGAGGTCTGCAGGGAGATGAGGAATCACTTCATCCAGGGAGCCCAAGAGGGCATGGGAGAAGTGTGCCATCAGGATGGCTGAGCTTGCCTGGAGGAGGCTGAGTGAAATGGCTGCATAAACCTTTTTGTCCAAGTGGTCCAATTTCTTGCCCTCCTTATCGGGCAGCCTGTTGACATTGCCTGTATTGCCCAAGTGCTGAAACATGGAATTGGTCACCAACCCACTCAGCCGAGGGGTGTTCTGTGAACCCCAAAAGGGAACCGGTGGGCATATGCGGGCCATCTGGGCCGAGGACACAGGGCAGAAGGCAGGGCACTGCCAAAGCTCCAGGACAGGGCCAACAATGGCCTCAGCCACTGGGAAAGCCTCTGTTGGAGAGTACCCTTTATCCAGAATCTCCGTGAGTGGATAGCGAGTTCACTTCTGAAACAGGCTCCTGTAACATCCCCGTGGACTAGGAGATGAGATGGAGGATGTCCATGAAAGATGTGGGTCCTTCCTCTGTCAAGAGACCCCCCACTGACTCAATGTCGATTGGACAAGAGTGCAGTGAGGAATCCTTGGACTCAGAAGAGTCCGCCTAAAGTGGCTGACCACCCGAGTCGTTCTCGACCCGCCACAGAAAGTCAGATGTGAGAATGACCGACAGCTGATGGGGAAGGCCCTTAGCTGGCCAGGACTCCTTGCTCAAAGCCCCGGTTGGTGGCTGTTTGGGTGGTGGCTCCACCACAATCGGTGGAGAGGCCAACTTCGGCTGAACCTGGATGGTCTGAACTGGCTCCACAGGTAGAGGAACGGTGTTGACTGGCCCCGCTGGGGGGCGTTGATGTCAGCCTGTTGGGCGACAGCCAAGTGATGGCCAGTGTTGGAGATGGGGTCGGCTTTGGACCAGCCAAAACCAACTGTTGCAACATGAGGTCTTCGTAGTGATGGTGCAACTTGCTCCAAAGCCTCTCCTCACCCAAGGAGGATGAAGATGAAGAATAGTAGCAGTGTCGCTGCCCGTGGTGTCGAGAGTGGGACCACCGGCATCAGTGGGATCTACTTGACTCACTAGATGAGGAAGACCTAGACCTCGAATCCTACTGCTGTCACGTATAGGTTCAACTGGTTTAGCTCACAGTGTTGGGAATTGGGAGTGGAGTCCCACTGTTGTCCTGCAAATGTAATCAGTGCTGGTTCTACTAGGTCAGTTAAATGTGTAACCCCCCCAAATGAGGGCTTACCTCAGCTGCCCGTTTGTCTCACCCTTTGCGCTCCCATCCTTGGACTGTCTCCCGATGCCTGCAGGCTCCCCTGATGTGCTCCCCATATCACCGCCTAATCCCAGGTCTAGAGAGTGTGCCACGAGGTTCCCCCAGTGGATCCCATGCTGCTTCAGCCCCTCTAGAGTTTACGCACCAGGATTATGAGCCACCAGCATTTTAGGCAGGCTGACAGTCTCACTTGAGATTAAAGAGGCGTGCTTTAACTTTAGACTGCAACCGTGGTTCAGGATTGGCTCCTTCGGTAGTCCTGGTCTCCTTGAAGTGCAGGCCAGGGGCCGGTGACTCGGGTTGGACCAGAGGGAGACACTGACTGAATAAATAAAAGGCACCGCACACATTAAAGGTTCTGGGCCCAGCGTCATGAATATTCATGAGTTGGAGCATTAATATTCATGAGTGGGTCCGATTTGTTTCAAGGGGCTGTAAATTTCGGAGGTTGCTGCTGCTTGTAAAATTGTGAATAAAGTATGTACAGGCAGTACCTCCAAGGATATTAAAGGGGTTAGTAGTTGGCGAAAAAATAATTTAAATAAAATACTTCTCTTGGCTGCTTCAGAGCACTTAATTATGGCAGCAGAGACAGGCTAATGACTGAGAGAAAGTGATTAAACTGGGAAGCGACAAAAAGGGCACAGAAGCAGCTATTAAACTGTGGGGGCAAGTAATTGAATAAAGTGCTTAACCTAGCAGCACCAGAATGTTATATTTGGGACTGTGTTAAATCTGCAAAAGGACTGTGTGATTAACAGTCATTTTAGTGCAACATCAGCCAATCGGAAAGCTAGGATTCCAAGCAAGGAGTGCTGGGACAATGCCAGGGACTTGTGGGACTTTACCCAGTACTTGTGGGGAAAAAGCAGGGACCTAGTTCAGGTGCCAAAACAGGGAGCCTATTGTGCATCAAGTGAGGCTAATGAATATTCATTTTAAGGACTGAATCATAGAATCATAGAACCTGATAGCAGAAAAGGATCTCTTGGCCCATCTAGTCTGCCCTTACCCCCACCTAATATTCCCTCCCCTCCTAACACGCCCCCCACCTCCTGCAGCCCCATGTGCCTGTCCCGTGCTCTATTGAAACACAATACAGTCTTGGCCCCACCACTTCCTCTGGAAGCCTGTTCCAGGCCTCTACCACCCTCTCAATGAAGTACTGACCTCTCACGTAGCTCCTGTAGCTTCCCCCTGTAGTCTCAGACCATGCTCTCTTGTTATGGTGCCTTCCTCCTTGTGAAATAATAACCCCAGCTCCACTTTCAATATCCCTGTAATGTATTTAAAAGTCTGTATCATGTCCCCTCTCTCCCTTCTAGTCTCCAATGTGTAGAGCCCAAATTCCCTACATCTCTGTTCATATGGTTTGCCCTTCATCCATTGTACCATCTTGATCGCTCTTCTCTGAACCCTTTCAATCAATTCTCTATCTTTTCACAGATATGGCTTCCAGAATTGGATTCCGTACTCAAGGTGCGGTCTCACCATGGCTTGGCATAAGGGCATCAGGACCTCCCCTCTTCTGCTAGTGATTCCCCTTCTTATACTTGCCAGCATCCCATACGCCCTCCCTACCACCTGGTACACTGCTTCACCACATTGAGGTCACTGGATACTGCTATCCCCAGATCTCTGTCTTCCTCTGTGACCCTGACCTCCTCCTCCCCCCCCCCCAAGAGTGTATCCTGCCCTCAGGATTCTGTACCCCATGTGCATAACTGCACACTTCTTAACATTAAATTGAGTTGCCAGGTCTCCACCCACTGCTCCAGTGTCTTCAGGTCCTGTCTCATGTCTTCAACACCCCCCCGAAGAGTCTACCCTATTGCAGATTTTCATATCATCCACAAAAAGGGCCACACGATGCTTCAGATCATCCGCTACATTGCTTATGTAGATACTGAAAAGGAGTGGCCCCAGCACTGACTCCTGGTCACCCGCCCTGTCGTGGAGTGCACCCCATTCACCACCACCCTCGGGCTTCTGTCTGTCAACCAGTTTTCTATCCATCTAGCTATTTTGTCCCCCAACCCCAGACTTTTCAGCTTGTTGACCAGCCTTCTGCGGGGTACAGTGTTGAAGGCCTAGCTGAAATCCAGATAGGCCAAGTCCACCGGCCCCCCAGTCTATTACCTGCATCACCCAGTCAAAGAACTCCATTAAGTTGGACTGGCATGACTTTCCTTTTGTGAACCCATGTTGTCTATCATCCAGCAGCCCTTTTACCTCTAGATATTCCTTCACCCTTTCCCTGATGAGTGCCTCCATGACCTTCCTTACCACCTTGGTGAGGCTGACCGAGCAGCAGTTCTCCCTCAACTCCCTTCTTCCCTCCTTTTATATCAGTACTATGGTTGCCCTCCTCTAGTCCTCTGGTACCCTTCCGGAATCCAGAGTCAGATTGAACAGTCTCACCAATGGGGCAGCCAACTCCTCTCTCAGTTCCCGGATCACTCTTTGATGCCCCATGGCCTTGTCCACCTTCAGCCGCCTAGTTCCTCCTTTACTCTCCCGTAAGAAGGCAGAATTCCTGTCCTAGGAGATCTCTGCCACTCAGAACCGACCAGCTCAGCTCTTCCAAACTGTGGACAGGCTGTGCAACCCAGCTTGTCTGCAGCTCCGAAGACCTTTTTCGCAGTTAGAGTGCGATGAACTTGCTCGATTCTTTACAGATAAGCTGGCCGACATCAGGTCGGAAATTCTTTCGACTCGCTCTATGGGAGTTGCGGATGATCGGTGTTTGGTCGCTTCACCTCGGACTTCCTGGAGTTCCTTTGCCTTGCCTGAACCTGTGGATGTCATGCGGATTGTTCAGGGTATGCGCCCTATTTGCTGTAGTTTTGACCCGGGCCCAACTTCCTTGATTATGGGTTGTTGGGATTTGATCAGCCCGGTCCTGGTACAGATAGTCCAGTGCTCTTGGAATCTGGTGAGTTTCCAAGCTCCCTGAAGGAGGCAGTGGTAACCACTTTCCTAAAGAAAGCTTCTTTAGACCCAAATATTTCTGCCAACTACAGACCAATCTCAGACCTTCCTTTTATAGGGAAGGTGACTGAGAAAATAGCTGCAGTACAGTTGGATAACCACCTGACCGTCCATAACATCTATGAACCTCTCCAGTCCAGTTTTCGAAAGAGGCATAGTACTGAGACAGAGCTGGTTCAGGTGCTCAACGATCTCCTGATGGAGAGAGATCGGAGAAGCCATTCTATCTTGGTGCTCCTTGATCTCTCCTTAGCCTTTGACACTGTAGACCATGGGGTGCTGCTTGGACGCCTGGGGTCTATCTGTGGATTAACGGATATAGTCCTCAGATGGTTTACATCTTTCCTCACTGGCAGGAGTCAGAGAGTGGTGTCTGGGATTTTTTCCTCAGACCCATTCTCCCCTGCCATGTGGGGTTCCTCAGGGTTCAGTGCTGTCCCCCATGTTGTTTGCAGTGTATATGCTGCCCCTCATAGACATTGTAAGATGGTATGGGCTGAGGTTTCACTGTTGTGCTGATGATACCCAGCTCTACCTGTCCTTTGCCCCTGACCAGGATAGAGCTGAATCTGTATTTAATTCCTGCCTTGCTGAAATCCAAGACTGGATGACTTCAAGCTGGTTAAAGCTGAACTCCAGAAAGAAAAGAGGTGATGGTAGTGGACCCAGGTCACCAGATAGAGGGGTTGAGAGCTGATCAGCCCTCTGGACTTGTTCTTGGGGGTTTGCAGCTCTTTTCCTCTGAACGGGTGCAAAACCTGGGGGTAGTGCTTGATGACAGAGTTTACGAGCTCAGGTGTCAGCCGTTGTCAAGTCTTCCTTTTATCATTTTAGGAATATCTCCAGGATTAAGCACCTTGTTCCCTCTAGGAACCTACCTGCTCTGGTCCATGCTTTTGTGACCTCACGCCTAGATTACTGCAACTCCCTGTACTTAGGGTTGGCTGGAGTTGATATGCTCCGCCTGCAGCTTGTACAGAATGGGGCAGCACGATTGTTGATGGGAGCCCTTCGGTCTTCTCATATTACACCTGTGCTGCGCGATCTGCACTGGCTGCCGATTAGGTGGCAAATCACCTTTAAAGTTGGTTTACTGACTTATAAAGCCCTACATGGACTGGGCCCTGACTACTTGAAAGAGCTCCTTGTTTCTTACTGCCCGGTGCAACAGTTGAGCTTGGCTGACGAGGGGTTGCTAGAGATTCCGAGGGTGTCTGAAATCTTCAGGGGCCCATGCATTCATGCACGCAGCCCCAACCCTCTGGAATTCTCTACTCTGCCAGCTTCAGGAGTGCACGACTGTGGGGGGGGGTTTAAGCAGGCAATGAAAACATATTTGTGGTGCCAGGCTTTTGGTGGCACCATTTAAATCTTGAACCCTCTGACTATTTTACTGTTTTTCTGAGTTTTTATTATGATCTCTTATCTTTTTGTACAGTGCCTTGATGGCTGAAAGGTGCTCTTGAGAAATAAAATGTATTATTATTACTCTCTCTGCGCTGAAGGGTCTCATGTCCACCTCTGTACTCCCCTCTCTCCTCCTTAATTCGGTCCCCTGCCCTCCCTCTCCTACGTAAATACAGAGCAAAAGTATCTATTTAGTTCTTCAGCTTTGTCCCAGTCCTCCTCAAGTGGCTCCCCTCCTACCCCCGACAGCCTTGTGATTCCCTGGCCAGTCTTCCTCCTATCCCCCACATATCTAAAAAATGTCTTGTCACCTCTCTTTGCTTATTTTGTTATCCTGTCCTCTGTGTTGGCCTTAGCCCTCCTAATTACCTTCCCTGCTCTCCTCCTCATTTCCCTATAAGCCTCCCTGTCTTTGTTCTTCTGTGTTCACTTGTATTCCCTGAATGCCCTCCTCCTACCCTCACCACATCCCTAGTGAACCAGAGTGTCCTCCTTCTTCTTGTTCCCTTCCTAACCCTCCTAATACACATTTGTGCAGCCTCCCTCACCTGGTCTCTTATAGCTCCCCATAATTCTTCCACATCGTCTTTTTCTCCCATGCTTTCTATTGCCTCCCTCACTATCCTCATCTTTGTTGAAGTCTGCGCGCCTGAAGTCCAGCACTGTTGTGTTGATTCAGCTTGCCTCCCTCCCTGCTCTCACCTTGAGCCTGATGGTCCTATGATTTCCTAGCTTCTCCCCCACCACCACCTCCTCCACATTCTCCCTGTTTGTTAAGACAATGTCCAGCAAGTTGTTCCCCCTGCTTGGCTCTTGGACCAACTGTTGGAGGAACACCCCCTTCAGTGCCTCCAGAATCTCCCTGCTTCTGGCCAAAGCTGCATCTGGGATGGTCCAGTTGATGTCTGGGAGGTTTAGGTCCCCCACCAGAAGTGTCTCCTCTTTGACAGCCATCCTCATGATGGCCTGTGACATCCCTCTATCCTGTTCTTCCCCTTGCGTGGGTGGTCTGTAAACAACCCTGTCCTTCTGCCCAGTGTCACCCAAAGGAGTTCAGTTTCCCCATCCCCCTCCTGCACCTTCATGACTTTTATGTCTTCCCTGGAATATAACGCCACCCCCACCCATCTCTCCTGTCCTTCCTGAACAGCCTGAAGCCAGGAATAGCTGTCTACCACGTATGATACTCCGTCCACCAGGCTACTGTTATTGGAATTATGTCCAGTCTGTCATGCACAATAATGGCTACCAGTTCCTGCATCTTATTTGCCAGGCTCCTAGCATTAACCACCAAACTCCTCCACCAACTGTCCTCCACCTCTGCTCTCCCTTCTTCATCTCTTCACCGGGGGGGGGCTAGGACCCCCCATCTCAGGTGTAGTACAGTGTGGTTTTAATCCCAGCCCCCCCCCATTTAGTTTTAAATTAAATGCTCTATCAGAGAACTCCTCCAGCCTGCATTTCAGTACGGCTATACCCTCTTTGTTGAGGTGTAGCCTGTCATGGGCAAAGAGGTTCTTGTCCTCCCTTGTCGCCCACCAGTCCCCTATCAGTCCATATCTTATCTGCTTACACCATCTCGCTAGCCAACCACTGAACTTCTTGATTCTCTGCTTTCTCTCTGAACTAACTCTGGATACTGGCAAAACCTCCAAAAAGGCTAGAGATTTGAAGCATAGACTGACAAGCAGGATCAGCCTATTACAATGGGAGCAACAAGTAGTTTCAGCCAATCGGGAGCCATGGAAGGGACTCAATAAAAGACACTATTTTGGGGCTGTGCGAGTGTTCCAGCGTTGGCCACCACAGGGGTGGGGGCTCAGGCCCTTTGCTCCAAAATGGGCCTAGTGATCCAATGCAAGCCCCTCCACAGGGATGGAGGCTTTTCTTCTGCCAGAGAGACAAGTGGCTGCAGGCAACAGAAGTCGCTAGCCTGGGGATTGTCAGAGACTGTCCTCCAGGGCTGGCCAGTACCTTTCCACATTTTTGGGAAAACGTGGGTGAACCTGAACCTTCAGCTGACAGACAGCTGCACTCATGTTCTACCTCAGCTGTGAGAGTGCTGAAGAAAGCCTGAAACCTCAGAGAAAAGAAAGCCATTTCTGCAAGTGATCTGAGTGAGTAAACTGCTTCTGACAAGTACAAGTGTGAGGAATCTTTGAGGGACAGCGAAGCCCAAAGTGTACTGATTGTGAGTGTCTGTTTGCACTCTGCATTTTAACAAAGGCACAGAAAGGGTGGACATCTGCTTAGTGACCAGCGAAGGGTCCAGTTTAAGTATATAAATGTGACTGATTTGATAAGTGCCTACAGGACTGAAAGAGGAGTACTCAGAAGTCAGAGCTCTTCCTGACATTGCCTGGGCGGTCCAGTATTTGTCTGTTGGAGCTGCTAAAGCCAGCACTGCCAAAAGGGACTTGTTTAATGGTCATGACGTCCAGTGGGAGCTGTGAGCATTAAGCCACAAGATACTGACTTTTGAGACATGCTTGAAAGAAGCTGCAGTAACTGTTTTGAAGTACCAAGTCATAGTACATTGTTGTGAGAGAAAATTAGTCTGATACGGACTGTGAATAATCGATCACCCTAGCCTTAGGGAGCAAGCACCCTTCCAAGTATTTGAAAGCTAAGAGGACCATGGTGGTCACGCTGGCCCATGGTGGAAGTGATTGAGATAGATCTGCTGATTTATCAATGTGCTGAATGACGTGCAACCAGCTTAGATTAGGTTTGGAACACACCCTGGTAGTGTGCCACCTAGGGCGTTACCATATACATTTCCCCTGAGGGGTACAGTCCAGAACTGGGGTTGAAGCGCGCCGGCCCGGGCCCAGCCTTGTCTTTCTAGTAGAGTGATTTTGACCTGGAGAGGGACACTGCTGAAAGAAATTAAAGTGTTGTTCCACCTGCTAAAACTGTAAGAGCTCTGCAGTCAATTTCGGGTCTCCTGCCTGCAAGCCTTTGCTAGCATTTTAACTTCCAGAGACAGAGCCCGCCTCCTGAAAGCTTAATCCTGCCTTGTACAGACCAGTGATGACTACCAATTATATGTAATGCAGGATCCAGCCCTGTATCTAAAGGAGGGACTTGTACATAGTTAAAGTGTTTCCAAGTTTAGTAGTCTACCATCAGAGTGTGTTTAAAAGCAAGATGCAAGCTAAATCTGTTTTCTTTTAAGGGTCCCAACTAGCCAGCCAATGTACAGCTGCACCAAACAACAGACCTGCACCTTAAGAACTTTAGTTACTGGGTACCCAGGTTAATGTGTTAGACTGCACATCATTCCTTGTTTCCTGTTCCAGGATGCACTATCACCCAAATGTTCCTACTCCTGGCCCTATCCTTGACTCAGAAGCATCCAACCTAGCCACCACCTCCACCTGCAACCAGGACTGTTCTACCCCTCGATGTGCGATAGCTATACAGTGGGAAACCAGCAGTAGTGTTACCCCTCATGCTCGCCCCATGCAACTATACTCCTGGATCTCAACTCCCTCTTGGAGCCCCATACCAACAGTATGCTTGTTTCCTGTCCTCCATAATATGTTTGGCCCAGGTCATTGCCTACTACTTGTGCTCCACTAAACCCGCTAAGGACAAGAGTGAAATACCACCTACCAAACGTATCAAGAAAACTCATTCTAATCCTACTGTTGCTCTCTGGAAACATTCACCCTAACCCTGGTCCACAGCCTACCCATATTCAGACTCCGGCACCTACAGGGCACTTAAAGATTGTGGCCATGTACATTGGTAGTCTCCTGGCTAAGTTAGCACAGTTTGAAGCCTAGGTAGTGCAAATTCAGCTAGATGTGGTAGCACTCACAGAGACCTGACTCACCCCGTGTACAGCTGACTTAGTAGTCCTTATCCCTGGCTACAATATGCATAGGCAGGACTGTTCTGGAAAAAGAGGTGGTGGTTGTGCAATCTACACGTGCAGCCACCTACAATGTCACAGAGTCCAACTGGCTGCTGCCAACTACTGTGAATGCCTAGCAATAAAAATCCTGCTAGTCAAGGGGCAGAAAGGACTGATTGTTATGGCTGTCTACATCCCACCTGCGAGGCAGCAAGCTGGGCTTAAAGCCTTTGCTAACCACTACACCCAGGCCAGCCAGAACAAAGAAACCATCGTTCTAGGGGACTTCAACTCTAACTGGTTAGCCAGCTCTAATGCCGCTCACAGAGATCTTGTATTCAGACTGTACCTAACACAAATGGTCAGGAGTTGCACTAGAACAAACTACCACATGGGAACTAGCACCCTGATCGACTGGGTGCTCACCTCGTACCCTGAAAGGCTAATTGATGTTAAGGTACTCCCCGACTCCCTGAGTGACCACTCTCCTATCCAGTGCGAGTGTTCAGTAAAACAGATCAGGATTCCTCCAAGACTGTTCAGGAACAGAGTCATCAAAAATAGCTCCATGGCCAATTTCAAGAAGCACCTCGCTGGTATAGACTGGAGCTTCCTCGACTCCTGGTCCTCTGTTGATGCAGCCCGTCAGCTCTTCCTCACTCAATTCAACTCTGCGGCTGACAGGTTTGCCCCGTACCATAATAAAATGATAAAAGGTAGGAACATGGACTGGGTCACCCCTCAACTCCTCAGAATGATGTGAGAATGGGATCTTCTTTGGCATCGAGCCAAAACAACTGGGACGATCGTGGACATACGATCCTATAAAGCGGCCCGCAACAGGTGCACCTGGGCCATCTGGCAGGCCAAGGCCACGTACCACAAAAATCAGCAGTCACGGTGTTGGGATGATGGGAGGAAATTTTGGCCCTCTATCAAGAACCTACTCAGGACCGGTGAAAGGACCCCTCCCCACAATGTTTCACCATAATGACGAAGTCATACTTGATGATGCTACGATAGCCAACATCTTCAACAAGGCATTCACAGACTATAGCGCCATCCTCCCCACCAGACCTGCCACTCACTCTGATGGAATACAGACTATTGACTGACTACCCACATTTACTGACACCAGATCCTGCCCAAACTTCTACTTCCATCAAGTGACCATTAAGGAAACAAGAAAATACCTCATTAGAGTTATGGGTGAAACAAGGATGGGAGGTGGTGGAGTTTACATAAAGCTGATCGCTATCGCTCTCCCTGAGGTCATCGTACCCATCACTAAACTCTTTAGCCTGTCGCTCTGCCTGTCCACATTCCCTTCAATCTGGAAAACTGCACTGGTCAGCCCTGTGCTAAAAGGAGGTGATCAGTCACTTGTATCCAACTACAGACCCATCTCTATTCTCTCCCTGCTTTCCAAAGCACTGGAATGAATTGTTGACCAACTCGTATACCACCTCTATAAATACAACCTCCTCAGCTCCCAGCAGCATGGCTTCCACATGATGCACAGTACAAGCACTGCACTGACTTCACGAGCTACATACACAAGGCACTTGACCAGGGTTAACTGGTTGGGGCAATCTTTATTGACTTAACCAAGGCATTCGACCTCGTGGATCACCAGCTGTTGCTCCACAGGTTAACCTGCCTTGGGCTGTCCCAATATATGGTTAAGTGGTTCTCTAGCTACCTGTCTGGGCACTCCTGGCAAGTAAAATTCAATGCAGTTATCTCGGCGTCCTGTGAAGTCACAGTAGGGGTCCCCCAAGGGTCCATCTTGGGCCCTCTTCTGTTCAGCCTCTTTGTGAACGACCTACCAGATGCATTTCCCTCTTCCAATGTACTGCTATATGTTGACAACACGGTTGTATTCTCACGTGACTCCTGCCAAGAAGTGCTCACCAGAAACCTGCAGCACAACTTTGACCTCCTACAGGACTGGTTCAAAAGCAGCCTACTGGTGCTCAACAGTAAAAAAAAAAAAAAAACAAGAGAAAGGCTGGCCCAGTGAAGTGGAGGGCTGAAGCAGCAATGCCTCACCTCCTGCCATGCTGGTGACCCATGTTTGTGGTGCGAGTGGGTTGTCGGGGGCCGGCCTGGGTGGGAGAGGATTGAGTGCCTGAAGGACAGCTCTCCTCTCCCCGGGAGGGAGGGGAACACAGGCTGGCATGTGCCTGACACTTAGCAGAGGCTAGATGTTGGCACACCTGGCCCAAGGATTGTTCACTTGGGAGCTTAAGCAACAGGTTGGTAGAAAAGAGGCCAGGAGTTATATTTTGTTTTAAACTGAAATATTTGAATAGTTTGTTAGTGAAATTAGTTCTATGTGTTAAAAATTATTACCTTGAATTTGAACTGATACTTGGGCTGTGATATTGTAGGTTTGGGGATAGATGTTTGGCAGGAAAATTAGAAGGTAATTTAAAATGTTTGCCTCGAGGTTGAAGAGCCCTCCCACGCACCCTGTTTTGTAGGCTTACTTAAATACTGAAAAGCCACTGGGGGTTGGGATTGAAGGGCTGAGTATTTCTGTTTGGGACTGAAATTTTGAAGCAACAGGAGTTGGTGGGCCTGTGACATCATACGGTACCTGGAGTCTGCTTACACACACTGTTAGTGGGACTGAACACATACTGGACTGTATGTGTTTGTGAGACTTGGGAACTTTGTTGGTGGGGTTGAAATTGGGTTTGTAAATAACTACAGTCAGTATAGAGAAACTGTACTCAGGGAAAGGGACTGAGAAAAGGGGTGTGCTATTATAAACAGAGGGGATAATCAGGGTGGCCATATTCCACCATGGCAGGCATCTTCCGGAAGGGTTGTAGGCTGCACAGGCTGTGGGATGGCAATAATTCTAAATTGGGCCTGGAGAGGAGGCTGTCCACTCTGTGAGACAGCTATCTTGTATTAGGAGTGAGGTATATTGGTTAAGGAGTAAGCTGTGGGAGCTGGGGGTGTCCAAGGATAAGGGGTGTGGATATGGGCAGCAGAAGGGTGGGCTGAGGGAGGCTGGGCAACACTCTGAAATTACAGGACATTATGCTGCAGCAAGCAGAAGGGGATATTAGGGACAGAGGACCCTTAGATAAGGAAGTTGATGCTAAGGGAAAGCGTACAGGTGAAAATTCTGAATTCAAGGAGACTGGAGGAAAAGTCAGGAGGGGCTGTTGTGCGAGCCTAAAACAGCAGACTGTGGGAAGGGAGCTCCTAAGGTGAACAGTGCATGAGAGGAAGAAGAGGTCAGTTTAGAGATGCAGTCAGGAAACTGGGTTACCTTGATGGAGGCTGACATAGAGTGTCACAATAAATTTGAGATACTAAGCATCCTAGAGGGGAGGAAGGGTTGGTGAAATGAGGAAACTTATACAGAGGCCGGGGAGGGAGTCAGATACCATAGGGCATCACAGAACAGCTATGGAAAGGATAGACATAGTCCCAGAGGAGAAGGGGAAACATATATGTTAAGCAAATGGGGAGATGCAACATATTCCAGACATGAGGGAGGAGAGCATGATTGGAGAGGAACTGGAGACAAGGAGGTGGGAGAGGCCCCCTTCAGCAGGAAGGTCAGTACCAAGGATGGGGCCCCAGGCTGCGGGGACCCACAGAGAGCCTCTGGAGACAGGGTACTATTACAAGGGGGGATGAGGTGCGAGGAGGGAAACCATCAGGCCAGGATAAATGGTTCAGATAAAAGAGGTTAAAGGGACACCTATTCAGAGGGGTTTGAGTTAGTGGGCAAAATAGCAAGGGAGGCAGAAAGGGAGGGTGACAAGGGGTCTCTAATAAGGCAGGAAGACTCCCATGAAATTGTGATCATGAATAAAGTGGGAGAGGGGCTGAGAGGCATAGTGGAGGTAACCATAAGGATGATGGTGTTAAGGTTCTGTTACTGGAGACTCGATGATTAAGGGTATCCATTGGGAGGGACAGGGGATGGATGCCATAGCCAGGTGAAGGTAGTGAGTATCTCTGGGCTGACAGTGCACAGAGCAAAGTTCATGGTGTATGAAATGGTTAGGGATTGTGGAGAGGACGGATTCCTGGTGCATTTGGAACTAATGATCTAGAGGGAAATAGCATTATGGAAATCCAAGCAAGGTTCCAAGAACTTGCCAGAGTCTGTCGGATAATGGATGCAACATTTCCTTTTCGGAGATATTGCCAGTACCAAAGGCCTCAGTGGAGAAAAAATGAAGCTCACAGAGGTTAATGAATGGCTCAGGAAGGGTGGAAGAGAATGGGTTGGGGTGTTAGGGAACTGGAATGGAGTTTGGGAGGATAAGGGACTATATGCCAAGGACAGGTTTCATCTTGCCCCATTAGGAAGGAAGTCCTTAAACAGGGGATGGCTGACTACATACAAGAAAGGTGGGGTTTAAACTTGTAAGGGGAGGATAAGGAGGGGCTGACTAGAAGCCCTCCTCCAGATGAGGGAGTAGCCTCTCAAGCCCAAGGGGAGGGGGAAACAGACTGGAGGTGGAGGTTTCAGGAGGAGCAGGGGAGGATGGAGTATAAGGAATCTGGGTGGGGTTCACAAAAAGGATCAGGGATAAGGGGTGGGGGTTAGTGTTAGTAAATGCCAGGAGCTTTGGAAACAAGTTGCCAGAGTTCCAGGCCATGCTGTTCGAGGGAGGGGTGGATGTGGCGGCAGTCACGGAAACGTGGGCCAACAAAAACCATGACTGGGACCTAAATGTACGGGGGTACACTATGCTTAGGAAGGATAGAAAGGAGGGCAGAGGGGGTGGAGTGGCTATGTTCATTAGAGATGACATAGAAATTGCTATGGTAGAAGAGGCAGAGGGAAACGTGGAGGCCTTATGGGTCACCTTACGATCCCCAGCAGGAGATAAGGTCAAGCTGGGTGTAGCATATAGGCCCCCCGGGATGAGTGATGTTCTAGAGGATGGTTTGCTGGACAACATCATTGCCCAGTGTGGTCCAAAAGGGGAAGGAGTGGTGTTGATGGGGGACCTTAATATGCCAGGTACTAACTGGGGAACCATGTCCTCTAAGGTGGCAAGGCAGAGGCTGCTGATGGCTTCCAGGATGTGTTCTAACACAGCATGTGATGGAGCCCACAAGGGAGGGCATGTCCTGGATGTGGTTCTGGCAGATGGGGATCTGGTAAGGGACATGGTTGTACAGGACCCCCTGACTGGGAGTGACCACAATACTGTCTGGTTTCAAATAAGCATTGGGGGAGTGGGGGTGAGATCTAGGACACTGGCAGTGGACTTCAGGGGGGCAGACTTTATGGGCATAGGAAATATTCTCAAGGATCACTTGAAGGGGATTACCTCAACAACAAGTGTGGAAAGGAGATGGGAGGTCATAAAACGGGGACTTCATGAGGCAGTCAGGATCTGCGCTAAGTTGAAACGTAAGGGAGCAAGGTCACATAAACCATGCTGGTGGTCCAGTGAGGTCCAGGTAGCAGTCAGAGAAAAGAAGGCGGCTTACAAAAATATAAACAACAAGAGGGATAGGGATAAGGAAATGTACCAGCTTGCATCTAGAAAAGTCACCCGTATGGTGAGGGGAGCAAAGTCCAGTAAAGAGCATCGGCTGGCACAGGGGATACATGGAGGGGAAAAGGGGTTCTTCCGGTACATTGGGGAGCGGAGAAAAACTAAGGGCCATCTCAGCAGATTGAGATCAGAAGGAGGGTGGGTGGAAGAGGCGAGGGACCAGGCAGAGGTATTTAACGAGTACTTTGCCTCTGTGTTCACTAGGGAGGGGGATGGGATATCTACAAAGCAAGGCACAAAGGGGATAGAAGCGGCAGGGAGTGGGATCAGGGGAGCAGCAGAAATGGAGCAAAAGGGAGGGAAAGGTACCCCAGGGGTGTCACATCTGGATAAGGATAAAAAGACCAGTAAGGTGGAGGGGACGGATGATGCCATCCCCACCAAAAGGGTGTGGTTTGCCCTCAAGGCCCTAAAGAAAGACAAATCTCCTGGGCCGGATGGCATTCATCCGAGAGTACTATGGGAATTGGCGGACATACTGGCTGCACCCCTGGCGGAGCTTTTCAACAGGTCACTTGAGACAGGGAGGGTACCTAGGGATTGGCGAGAGGCACATGTGGTACCAATCCATAAAGGGGGAAGGAAGTACCAGGAAACTATAGACCCATCAGTTTAACCTCGGTGGTGGGAAAATTAATGGAGAGTATACTAAAGGAACGATTGGGGGTTTACTTGGAGGAGGTGGGAGGTCTGGATAGTCGGCAGCATGGGTTTGTGCCAGGTAGATCATGTCAAACCAACCTTGTAGAGTTCTATGAATGGGTAACATCAGAACTGGATAGGGGTAAGCCTGTGGATGTATTATTCTTGGACTTCAGCAAGGTTTGACTCTGTCCCCACAATGGTCTGGTGGAGAAACTGATGGGGTTAGGAGTAGGCCTTTGATGGTCAGATGGATTGAAAACTGGATAGCTGGACGCACTCAGAGGTAGTGGTCTGTGGGGAGCTCTGAACCCTACAGAGGTTGGTAGTGGGTACCACAGGGCTGGTCCTGGGTCCAATCCTGTTTAATGCATACATATCAGACATCAGGGATGGTATAGGGTGTGAAATGAGTCTCTTCAGGGATGACTCCAAGATGGGAGCAGTAGTTGAGGGAGAAGAGGGAGGTTGGCCTGCAAGGACCTGGACACCCTGGAAAGCTGGGCTCACACATGGAAATTAATTAATATCACCAAGTGCAAGGTGTTGCATCTTGGTCGGGAAACCCTAAACACAGGTACACCCTGGGAGGAGGTGCTGGAAGCCTCAACAGGGAAAAAGACCTAGGGGTCATGGTGGATACATGTATAGAATAACACTGAGCAGTGCAGGAGAGCAGCTAGCAAGGCAAACAGGATGTTGGGATGCATGAGGGGGGATCACCTCTAGGAGCAAGGAAGTGATTCTGCCACTGTACAATGGACTGGTTAGACCACACCTTGAGTACTGTGTACAGTACTGGAGACCACACTTGAAGAGGGACATACAGCTCCTGGAGAGGGTACAGAGGAGGGCAACAAAGATGATACGAGGGCTAGGGGATTTGACTTACGAGGACAGACTTGAGGAGCTCTGCCTGTTTCATTGGAGGAGAGGAGAGACAGGGGACATGATTGAGGTCTTCAAGTACCTCAAGGAATAAATAGGGTAAACATGGAGGATCTTTAGACTAAAGCAGGAGGCATCACCAGAGGGCATGGTTTGAAGTTGGAAGGTGGAAGGGTGAGGGGAAAAGAGGAGGAGGTTTTCACTGAGAGGGTGGTGGACCCTTGGAATGCTCTGCCTGGTGAGCTGGTTCAGAGATCCACAGTGGAGAGCTTTAAGAGAGGGTGGGACAGACACAGAAAGTGGATGTATCAGATGATGGCCTGTCCCGGGGGGGTGGGGATGGATGATAGGGGTTTCTGGAGCACAAGGGATGGGAGGGTCTCGGCACCCAACTAAGGATCTAGGTTCGAGCAGACTTGACAGACCATAAGGCCTAATCTGCTGGCAAATAGTATGTTAGTAAGTACAGTGGGGCATGGAGCTGGAGCAGACAACGGTCATGCTGCGTGTGGACGCACACGTGGCACACTCACTGTCGGCACTGCATGCTCTGCCGCCGTGAGGATAAAATGCAGAAAAAAATGGCCCAGGTAGAGCGGCTTGATGGTCGTCCAACATACCGCGCTCTCTCTGGGGGGGGTCCCCTGTACTGGATCCAGTCCTGGTGGGTGAATAGGGGTGTCCCCGCCACCCCACCATGGGGGGCAAGCCATAGGGTAGCAAGGTGATGCCCTGCAATGGAGGACAGGTGCGGGCAGACCTACGAAGAGGTTGCCAGGATAAGGAGAGAGCCGACCTGGGGCCTGGGAGAAAAAGTAAGGAAAAAAAAGAACAAGATGATGCTCTTTGTGGGATGTCAAAAGAGGAGATCCATCCTCAAGCAGGTACACTTGTTCCAGTATGTAGGTGTCACTGTCGACGAATCCCTCTCCTTCGACGAACACATATGCACTAGAACTACCATCGCCAATAGGAAGGTAGGGGATCTCTACAGGCTATGGTTCTGCCTTACACCTGAGGCTAGGTTATTAGCAGTCAGAGGCACTATCCTACCTATTCTGGACTATGGAATTGTGGTATACAGCACAGCCTCTGATTCCAGTCTGCACAAAGTCCACACAACCCTCAATAAAGCCTGCAGGTTCATCCTTGATGCCAATCGCCTTACACACACCTGCGAGCTATACATTAGGATTAAACAGCTTCTGCTTCTGGATCAAATCAAGTTACATTCCTGCCTGTTAGGGAAGAAGGCTCTCCTAGGACTTGTGCCTCCGTCCCTGCAGGCATTGTTCCAACCTGCTCCAACTGAACATGCGATGAGAAGTGTAATAAAACATGCTCTAGCAGTGCCTTTCAGGAGAACTGCTCAGGGGAGGTGAGCCTTTGCAGTCAGGCCCCCCCCCAACTAAATGACCTCCCCCATTCCAACACTAGCCTCATATGCCTCAGTCACTTCAAATCCGAGCTTCAGAATTCCAACTCCCCTCCTGACCGCTTCTTCTGCCTCATTTAATCTCCAGCTGAAACTATTATTTCTCCTGCCCAAGGCCCATGTCCCAGTTCGCCTGGGACCTCCTACTACTTGTATCATTCCCCCTTCCCCTCCTCCCTCTGCTGCATACCCTTCCTACTTTCATTTCTTCCCCTCTTCCCCCCTACTTCCCCACCTCCCCCGATCATGCTCCCCCAGCTATTTCCCCATTGACCCTTTCACCTGCAACCTGCAGCTTTTTCCTTCTTCGCTTCCTCTTAGCCTTAATTCTCTTGTTGATTGAACTAGCTTTAGTTGATGTTTCTACCCATAAGAAATGACAGTGCTATGTAGCTGCTTCTGGAGTACCAACTACCTGTACGTACTTGCACTTATTGCATTTTGTCCACTCTCCCTGCCCTGGTGACTTTTCCCCCCTGAGCCTACAGTACCTGTGATGCAGACCTCTAAGTCTCCCTTACTGTTCCAATGTGTTGTGGTGTGCCTGTTGTCCTCGACAAGATGTATTCTCAGACAATGCTGCCAGCTGCTAATGTCTCCCTTTACTAATGTATTTGTTTGTTTACAACGACGAGGATCCTTTATAAAAGAGCTTTTAGCTCAAAGGTTGTAATTCCGATTTCTAAATAAAATAAATTGCAGGGTCTCATACAGCTTGGGGACTGGTACCAGTGTAGGTATTTACTGCTGTAGTCTGACAACTGCGGTAACTTTCTAACTGCAGCTAGCCACGTAGATAGCCAGGGATCGGACTACCTCAGAGGTTAGTGGGTGCCACCGTGATTGATGTTTAAATTTAAATGCAAAATGATTACCAAAACACAAAAGAAACCAATGCCATTTGTAAATAGCTTGACCTCTTCTCCAATTTACCTTCCTAGCCCTTTCCCCGGGTAAATAAATTGTTGTTTGATGTTTTTGCACAATCTTGTCTCGTGAGCATATTATTAGTAGAGAGTCAATAATTACTAAATGTCTTCAATGTGGGAAAATGTTTATTGGGTCATGTTTGGGGTGACCTTACAGTCATGGGGGTGTATACAGCATCCCAAAGGGCTGGACCGGGTTAAAGCTAGCCCACACGTAAAGCATATTCTGGGTGGAGGCACTGCACAATATGTTGTATGTTGGGAAAGAGCCAGTTTAAAGTTAAAGTACAAACCCAGGCCCCTCAACCTTGGTTAGGCCTACAAGGCAGGGGTAGTATAGCCCTTCAGATACCCAGAACCAGGGTAACAAATGTATTGGGGTTGCAGTTCCTCTGCTGTCCTATTAAGGTTAGTGGTGCTAGTTCAATGGGGTCTGCTCAGTATACTGAGTTGGAATCCCACCGCTGTCATGTGAATGTCATTGATGCTGGTTCAGCTGGGTCAACCGACATATCGGGGCTGGAATCCCTCAGCTGTCCTGTGAATGTCATTAGTGCTGGTTCAGCTTGGTCAGGTTGATATACTACGAATGGAATTCCTCTGCAGTCCTGTGAATGTCATTAGTGCTTTTTATACTGGTTCATTTTTCTGTACTGCTAATTGGGGTAAAATTCCCCTGTTATAATGTGAATATCAGTGGTACTGGTTCACTTGGGCCAAATGACTGTGCTGGGAATTGGACGTGGTGGCTCTCCTAGGCCAGTGAAATGTGTTGGAGACTGGGGTAAAATCCCATTACTGTTCAGTAAATATTACTGGTGCTGATTCTAGTGGGTGAGCTCAAGGTACTGGGGATGGACTCCCTAAGTTGTCTTATGAACGTGTCTGGTGCTGGTGGTCTCTGGTAGCAAAGAAATCAAATAAGCTTCTGATTTGTGTAGGGGATACTAAAACATTTAACAGATTACTGGCAGAAATATGACCCTTTATGAATATAGATACATAATACCCCCCCGACCCTGTAATACCTTCGCAGACAGGGCAACACCTGTCAGGTAGAGTGAGCGGGTGGCTGCATCCTGGGTTGTAGCATGGTTTTTTACTGCAGGTGACAAATCCATTCATACAGCTACAGCGACTGCACTGGTCCTCCGCACTCTGGAACTCCTGGCCATTCAGGTACTCTTCTCCTAAATACTCGCAGCCTGTTGAACCAAGAGAAACTAGTTAAGCGTGAAATCTCAGGAGTCTCTGTAACATGCCTGGGTAAACCCAGAGAATCTTGTTTGTTATTGATTGAGTTTTTGCTGACCAGGAAAGGAGGACTAGGAAACACTTTCTGTTTTCAGTCTCATCCCTTGAGAGAGGATACGGGTGTAGACTGACTGATATTGAAAAAGGAAGCTTTCAGTGAATGGTAGAAATTTGACCAAAACGTCAGAGAAATTTCCATACTCTTTCCTGCTGTTGCTGCAGTGTACATTCATAAAAGAATGTTGGGCTTGAATTGCAGACGTATGGAAGCAGCCTTTGTTTCTTCAGCATATGAGATTTGTGGCTTAGGACTGTTCCCAAAAGAATGGAAGAGATAGTTCCAAGTGTCGTGAATGCATCTTCTGCAGGTTTTATGCTTTTATCTGGCAGACAATAAACCAACTTGTTCTACAACAGAAAGAAGTTTCTCATGCTGAACTAATACATATTATAAAAGAGTTTATTCAAGCTAGATATTAACAAGAGATAGAAAGACTTGATGACAGATTTTTCCTGGATTTGTGCAAAAATATGTTATGGATATGAAATAAAAATATGGACTGGGGATAAGGAATGACCCTTGTGTGCGTTTAATTTGAGAAAAAAAAAAAAACTTGTTTTTTTTTTTACTTTATCACCATAGAACCATAGAAACATAGACTTTGACGGCAGATAAAGATCACTTGGCCAACCCAGTCTACCCATTTCCCTACCTACTGGATAAGCTGCAGAGTCTAGTTAACCAACAGCCTACTTCCTGCCACCCCCAAATAATACAATTGCCTTATGTCTGTCCCATGCATGTTTGAATTCCCCCACTGTTTTAGACCCAACAACCTCCCCAGGAAGGCAGTTCCATGCATCCACCATTCTCTCCGTGAAAAAAGATTTCCTCACATTACGCCTGAGCCGTCGCCCCTCTATCATTAAACTGTGCCCCCTTGTTCTTACACATCTCTTTTTCTGAAAGATGCTACCCTCCTGGACTTTGTTGATTCCCTTGAGGTACTTAAAAATTTCTATCATGTCCCCCCGTCCCTCCTTTCATCAAGGGTATATATATTAAGCTCTCTCAGTCTCTCTTCATATGATTTCTGAAGCAGACCCTGCATCATTTTAGTTGCCCTCCTCTGGACTGCTTCCATCCTGTCTATGTCCTTGTGTAGATGAGGTCTCCAAACTGCACACAGTACTCCAGATGGGGTCTCACCAACTGTCTGTACACAGGGATAACCACTTCCTTTTTCTACTTGTGATGCCCCTTCCTACGCATTCCAGTATCTCCCTGGTTCTCCTTTCTGACTTCTCACATTGCTTACTAACCTTTAGATCATCTGATATGACTACCCCCAGGTCCCATTCCATTTCTGTTGTTGTTAGTACCTCCCCTGCTATTGTGTACTCTTCTCCTGGGTTTTTGTTTCCCAGGTGCATTACTTTGCACTTCTCTGCATTGAATCTAAGTTGCCATATGTCTGACCATTCCTCCAACCTTGTCAAGTCCCTTCTCATCCTTTCTACCCCTTGTGTATCAACTCTGTTACAGATCTTTATGTCATCTGCAAAGAGGCATACCTTTCCCTCCAGACCCTCTGCAATGTCACCTATAAAGATGTTAAAGAGGCCTGGACCCAGTACTGAGCCCTGAGGTACTCCACTATAGTACCTTCTATGTCCTGTTGTGCAGCCAGTTTGCTACCCAGGCTACCACCCCTGGGACCCACTCCCAGGCTGGCTAACTTGATTATTAATCTTTTATGCGGGACTGTGTCAAATGCCTTGCTAAAGTCTAGGTAGCCCATATCCACAGCCCCTCCCTGGTCAATTACTTTGGTCACCCAGTCAAAGAAATCTATTTGATTCATCTGACATGACCTTCCTGCTGTAAATCCAAGCTGCTTTGGGTCCTGTGCCCCGCTGGCCTCTAGGTACTCAACAATTCTTTCACCACTACCTGTGGAACTCCTTCCGGCATCCTCAGGACTCCCAGCCGCTATCTCCCTCTATGACTGCTTTCCTCCCCTTCCAATGCAACCCAGCACCACCTCTGGGTCTATACCCTCTGAAGGTAGGGTCACCCTATCCGCCCAGGGCGCTCTGTTTCTAGGGCAAAGCACTGGGCACACGAGAAGTAGAGTAGAGAGGAAGCAGTCTGGAGATAGGAGTGTGGGGTTAGGAGGCTGAGGTGCCTTCATCTATCCCCAGGAGTGGGGGTTTTCTTCTTTTAATGTCCTTTTCCCCTTGAAGTGTGGCAATTCAAGGCAACGCTATGCACAACTTCACGTCGTCCGCTTCTACGCCGCCATAGTTGCCTCCGATCACCACCAGAGGCTGCTCCAGGAACGCTCGCATCTCTCCAACCCTCCCCGGGAAGAGAGAGCAGTTCTACGGATGCTCGATCTCCTCCCCCCTGCCTACCCCCAGTGGTCCGGGCTCATTCCCAAACCCAGGTCGCTAGCGTGACGCGAGGTGTGGCATCCAGCGCCTCAACCCTCAGCGCCACCGAGCCAGCAAGAAGAAACCCTCTTGTCATCATTTTTTTCCTTTTTAAATCATGCTTAAGCATTAGTTGTGTATTTTAGTTGTCTGTTTTTGTTTCCTTTCTCACTGTTGTTAAAGTTGTAAGTAGATGTAGTTCATGGGTACAGATTTTTTCAATAAAAATTCCCTTACTCATTTTGAGACGTGCAATGAGATCTTTAACATCAGTCTGAACAAGCATTAGAACAGGCAGACAGGACCTCAGTTTGACGTCTCATTTATTTATTGAATTTTGTTACCTGGGTAGGCCCACTGAGACTGAAAGTCCCTTTTTCAGGGGCGACCCAGAATTAATTACACAGAAGACACAGAAAAAGACAGTACACACGAACTGGTGCTCCATACAAGCCAGTACATACAAAACTGGATGTTAGAGCCAGTTTAGAAACATTCAAGATTTTATGAGTGCTGGCAAAAATACTAGTACAGAGGCAAGGAAACTATTTATTCATTTGTTAACTAGGTTGGTGCACAAATCCGAAGACCTTTTTTGGCACGGCCCAGGCCAGGAACTGGCAAATATAAGGGTAGAAAGCAACATTCAGTACAAATAACAATAGTCAGACAAGGATCATAACAGGTGCAACAACAATGATCACAAGTTGAGAGGTACAATTCAGCAATTACAAGTGCAGTGACTGCACTCTAGTGTAGGAGTCTTCAGCCCTTTCTTAAAGCCTCTAAAGAAGGAACAATCCTGTAACACCACTGTGTGGTGTTTCAGAGAATAGGGCAGAGGTGGCAGCGGACCTCTTATCCGTGCCTGGCTTAAAGAGTACCTTTCTTGGTGCAAAACAGGAGGCTCCCTTATCTGAAAGGGAGTTCCTCCATACCAGTTTTAAAATGATATGATCTGCCCCCTAAGGAAGGAAAGGGATTGTATTTTGCCCCGGAGGGGGCTAGCCGCTCGATCCCTTCCACTTCCTGACTTGCCGATCTGTCCCTGCACTTTCTCATTTTGTGATGTCACTATAGGACCAGCACAGAGATGTGCTTCATGCAAGTCTATGGAGCATCATTTTAAAAGCTATTTTCACTATTGGAATTGGAATTTTGGTACAAATCAAATCCAGTATTCAAGTAACAAGGCTCTCGTTAATTGAATACTGGGTTTGATCTGTACTAACATTGTTTGATTGTTTTATGACTTGTGCTGTCCCAGGTCGTGCCTGAAAATAGGCATATTTAATGTCTCGTGCACTTACCATGGCATCAAAAAACAAACAAACAGTATGCCCACCAGGGTGGCAATATTTTCATGCACCGACAGGTTGTATCATAGGACTTGGTTCCTGGGCTGACTTTGTCCCTTTGAAAATCAAGCCTCATGAGACCAATTTTTTTTGAGTAAAGAGTTGGTCATGCTGTCCACATGAGTTCTGAGAGAAAAGTTCTGATCCAAATACACAACAACAACAAGGTACCTCAATGATTCGACATCTTCTATTTGTGATACAGAGGCAGTATTAACTTTATTTATTTATTTATTGAAATGTTTCACCAGGAGGGCACACAGAATAAAAAACTGCTTGTCTCATGGTGCGACCTGGGGGGAGGGTTATGTAGGGATGAACACAAGAGCAGTTACAAAAATTGGGTGTGAACAGGAAGACAGAATAATACAACTGTTAATGCACAGTACAGACAAGACACAGTTTGTGAACAATATACAAAGGAGACCAATGGAGTGCAGTATAAAATAACATGCAAACCAAATAATGAGACAGTACAAAACTTTAGTGTGGTATCATACCACGAACAAACTCAAGGTAGAGCAAGTGCTGAATGAGGAGGAATTGTAGATAAGTGCTGTGAGGCTAGGAGGAAAGATGGAAGGAGAGTGCTGTCTCCTTCCCTAGGTGTCCACAGCCAAATAGTACAGCTTTTGCCTTATTATCGTTCCATACTAAATTATTAGTAAGAATCCATTCATCTAACTCCCTAACATCATTCACAAGCTGACTGGTGATTTGATTGGCATCATTTGAGCTTCTATATAAGACAGCATTGTCAACGTATAGCTGTAGTTCATCTGATAGACACTGAATTGTGGGCCTTCTGATTCTCCTTAAAAGTTTCAGCAATTAAAAGGTAATAAACTTTGTCAAACTGACTTTTTGTTCCATCAAGGGTTGCTGATGACATCTTAAACCATGAGAGTGAAGATCAAGTTGGCAGGCTGTCTCCAGAGACCCTTCTCAGAACATCAGTTGGGTTGTACATTTTTCTATCTTTCTTTCATCTGGCACTTTTGCATATGAAGGTAGATTAGGGGTTACTAAGAATAATTATTAAAAATGCTGGTGAAAGGCTGGCTCAGTGACGTGGACGGCTACGGCGCCATGTGCTTCACCTCCTGCCACACCAGCGACCCTCAGTCAGAAACAGATGCAGGTTACTGAAGGGCTGGCCAGGTGAGGGAGGAGTGAGACTCTGTAGGACTGCTCTCCTCCATCAGGGAGATGGGTTGCTGTGGCTTGCAGTCCGACTGCCACCCAGTGGCAGCAGTGTTGCAGCATACACCACGGCACTGGGAGAGGAAAGGAAACCCATGTTCAGGGTGCTGGGGGTATCTCTGCACAGGCAGAGCTCACACTGCATTCGATGCATGTCTTGTGGGCCCAGGGATTAAAATTTGGTGGAAAAACACTGGCTGCAGGATGACAACTAATGGTTTCCCATTAACTGAGCAAGTTAATTATGGCAATTCAATTTCAGCATCAAATAGTGACTGTCAAATGGGCTACGGCATTTTAATAGCGAAGTGTAATTTCTGCGCTTTTGTTTCTGTCTTTGTTCACTATATGGGGGGGTTGTTCGCCAGGAGTGCTGCAAGCTACTTGTGTGGGCTAATGGCTAGAGTCACGCCTATAAGTATGTCTGACCCAGGTTCAGGACTGATTGTGGACAGGGTTTGTGTTTTTTGGGGGTTGTTCTGTAACGTGTTTTTTTTTGGAGGTTGCTGACACCCCATGCTGCCTGCCCTCCCAACTTTGTTCCCACCCTCCACCTGCAGGTTGCCCTTGCCAATGTTCTCCACTGCTGAGTTGTATTCCCCCCCATGGAACAGCCCCCTCCCAACTTTTCTCTTGTCCCCAGTTCTCATCCCCCACAGGAAATGATTATATTATTAATGGGGAGTATGGGGAGCCACCCCTCATACACAGTAAGCACACATTGCACTCCCTTTGGATGCAGTGGCACTTGTCGCTGTTTGTGCCACTCGCTGTAGTGCTTATCACCATTTTGATGTTCGGAGATGTTGCACTCGTTGTTTTTGTCAGTGCTCTTTTTGAGTCACCATTATCACATAGAACCCAACTAACCCTTCGCAGGCCCCACACTGGTGACTGGGCACCTCCCACAGTCCTGTGGCAGAGGATGATGTCTGACCCCTCACAGACCCTGCACTGGTGACTGGGCACCCCCCACAGTCCTGTGGCAGAGGATGATGTCTGACCCCTCGCAGGCCCCACACTGGTGACTGGGCACCTCTCACTGTCCTGTGGCAGAGGATGATGTCTGACCCCTCACAGGCCCTGCACTGGTGACTGGGCACCCCCCCACAGTCCTGTGGCAGAGGATGATGTCTGACCCCTCGCAGGCCCTGCACTGGTGACTGGGTACCCCCCACAGTCCTGTGGCAGAGGACGATAGCAGGAAGGTAAGTCTTGGAGAAACTGGGTGACAGGACTTGGGGGGGGTTGGTAGGAAGGGGACAGCTCAAGAGATAACTGATGAAAAATGTTTTTTGTGAAATAGAGCTTCCTGATTGGCTGTAATCATTCAATTAAACTTACATTAATTTTAGGTACATTTATATTTATTGTCTTACCACAACTCTATTTTAAAATATCCTTTTTATGTTGGCTTGCCACGCTTGCGCGCAAGCTAACATGTAGGGAGAGTGCAGACTTGGGGGCGCGACCGCTGTTGGGCGAATGCAGGGCATGCATCAGTAGGTTCGTCCCTCATTCCCCAATCAGCCTGCATGCCGGCGCCACACCATGCATGTATAATGGGGCCAGCACATCTAAGCGAAGGTCCGCTGCAATCTGAGCAAAGCTCGTCATGCGCCAGTGATCCTTTGCTGTGCTCGCCCGGCATTATGAGAATGGTCGGTAGCGTTTACGGTTGCTGACATCGGGGTGCCCAATCCGTGTCGGTAACCCCTGCTGCTTTACTGTGCCGACGGGGAGCCCAACTCCCATCGGCATACACTCCCAAAAGTGGAATGCCGAGGGTTCCCAATCCTCAGCCAGCGCCCCCACCGCTGTCTTTGTACGCTGATGGGGAGCCCACTCCCTGTCTGCATCAACTCTCCCAATTGTTGAATGCTGAGGGTGCCAATCCCCTCAGCTCGCACCCCTCCCGCTTCTTTGTTTGCTGATGGGGTGCCCAACTCGCGGCATTATTTCCCTCCCTGTTGTAGCCGACGAGGGTGCCAAATCACTGCTACTGACACCCCCCAAAAAAAGAAGTTAGGTGGCACGCTGGGAGCCCACCCCAGCGCATCAAATGCTCTGCAACACAAAAACTGTCCCGTGATGGTTTTCCTTTCCTGTAAAACGAAACCGTCCCTCGTAGTCTCGATGCCCCCTCTCCCACCGCACCCACCCTCGCACCCTGCCTCCCCTCACCCCCACCCCATACTTACCTCCGGAGTCTGGGCGACAATCTTCCGTGGACCCGAACACGTCTGCACTCTTCAAAGCCACCCGAACTGAGGAAATGCCGGTAAGCTGTATAATGGAGTGAATAAGGTTTTTTCAACTTTGCTGCATATCTCAGGCATTTCTTGGAATTTTGGCACCAAATTTTCAACATGGGGTTTTTGGGGCCCCTCCTCATGAATTCTATCACTGTCATGGCGTTAATCGGTCTTGAAAGGTGATTTCGCAGTCACTGCGTGAAATCACCTTTTGGGACCCATTAATGAAAAGACAATGCCATTGTTCATGACGTGGCCTCTCAAAAAGCCTATGTTCCAAATTTGGTGGAAAAAATCCAACAAATGCCTGTTTTACGAGCGTGTGTTGCGCTGTTGCTATGCAGGCTTGTAACTTTGCGCATTCACAATATTTTAATGCCGGATTTTCAGCATTGTCATTTTTCTACACCTCCTTGTGAACAGTACAGCTGTAATTTTTCACATCTTGCCTGAAATGTGTCTCCGCACTTCTGGCGCACAATAGCACAGTCGCTGTGGGAAATCAGTGTTTGGGCCAGATTATGAAAATGACAGTGACACAGTTCATGAGCAGAGGTCCTAAAATGCCTATGTTGAAAATTTGGTGATGATACTCCATAAAATGCCTGTGTTACGAACGTGCGTTGGCAGAGTGCATACACGCTCGTACCGTCGTGCATTTGTGATATTTTCACTCTGGATTTTCACCATTGCCATTTTTCCACACCTCTTGATGAACAGTACAGCTGTCATTTCATGCTATCCTACCCAAAATGTGTTTTCACACCGCGCAGAATAGCGTGGTCGCTGTGCAAAATCACTTCTTGGGACACTTTGAGGAAATAACCAGTGACACTGTACATGAGCAGAGGTGCTAAATGCCTGTGTTGAAAATTTGGTGCCGAACGCCTATAAATAGCAGTGTTGCAAGCGCATGCTGTATATTTCCCACCCACCCTTGTAACTTCGCAAATTTGGTATATTTACATGCCACATTTTCAACACTGGCATTTTTTTACACCTCCTTATGAACTGTACAGCTGTCATTTTTCACATCCTGCCTGACATGTTTTCCCGCACTGCACTACCAAACACCCAAAGGGACACCTTAATGCCTGTCACTCTCTGCAGGGTGGGGGTGGGTTGGCATCAGTTCAATACTTCACTGCCATTCCTATGATGCATCTCTCTAACTCCTGCACTGCCAATGCCAATGCCAGCAAGCCAACATTCGGCATTGACAAATGCTTGTTTTTAATAGCAATAAGGCATTCCCAGGTGTTATGTTCATGTGTATCTAATCACCATCTTGAGCATGTAGTGATCAGCTATGCCTCGGGCTGCATTATAACTCTAGAGGATGATTAACAGAGAAGCATAACCCTTATCTTGTCTTACTGCTTAAACATTTTCATTTTTCTGATGCAATTACAGTTAGTGCAGTGTATATAACTATGGTCACTGGGGAGGGGGCACTATTGACTGCCTCATGTTTTGTATGTACCTTGTAATCCTCCCGGGTCGCACCTGAAAGTAGGCACTTGCATATCTAGTGTGCTTACCTGGTAAACAAAATCAAATAAATAAATAAATATTCTACAAGCGTGTTGCCTCATGATGAGCCCAGCGATATGACAGCAGTGTATTGCCCTACACAGTGGGAAGACAAGGATTTGTGCAAGATACCCAGAATCCCACTTTGATGCTGGCTGGGGAACCGAGTGCATTACAGAGGTGACGTGCTCGACTCTTGGGACTTGAGGGTGTGGGACACTAAGAGCTCATGCACCCCCTTGTCAGCTCATACGAGAGTGGCACTGGTGTCAGCAATGAAGGCAGCTCCTCGCCTGCTCTCCCAGCCGAAAAAATGTACAGCCATGATGGTTCCATCACGCGGGCAAGGATGTAAAAATCAAGGGTAGAAACTCACTGATATAAAAAGTATAGCTGTGTGCATTTTTTTGAGTGTGAGCACTGGAAACTGATGCCCTAATGATACAAATGGCAACAAATGGCATACGAGGAGAGGTTGAGGGCACTGAACTTGTACTCTCTGGAAGATATGGGGGAGAGAGAGAGAGGACATGATTGGGACATTCAAGCTCTTGAAAGAGATAAATAATGTTGATAAGGAAAGTCTCTTTAAACTGAGTGGCAAACATATCACGAAGGGGCACAGTCTTAAGTTAGAGGGTGGGAGGTTTAGGAGGGATGTCAGGAAGCACTTCTTCACAGAAAGAGTGGTGGACACTTGGAATGCACTGCCAGAAGAGGTCCTCTTGTTAAAAACAGTGAGCAGCTTTAAAAAAGGCTGGGATAGGCATAGGGGGAAGATAAGAATCATGGGTAGGGAGGATGGGAGGAGTGGGGAGGGAGGGCAGGGACATTAGCTTAAGCTATGGACGCTGCAATACGAGCAGACTTAATTGACCAAATGGCCTTCTTCTGCTGGCTTGTTTCGTATGTTCACATAACATCTGTGAAGATGTGTAATTGCACATGAAGTTACAGGATTTTCAAAGACTTATGTCCACAGTTGTGTGTTTGTGACATAACTGTCAGATTACAAACAAAGGTGGTCTAACCTTGTGACGCAATTACTGCAATTTGCACACAAAAAATAATGCATGCATCAAAATCTTCATGCAGGCATCACTTTCTATTTGCTAGAAAGTGTGGAAAGTATCATCAATTCGTCCAAATGCAGATGGTCCAGTGACATCGAGGGCTGAGGTGCCTAGTGCCTTACCTCTTCTTATGCTGGCAACCTGGGGCTGGAAGTGAGCTTGGGTCACTGGGGCTGGCAGGGGGTGGTGGACTAAGCATTCAGAGGACAGCTGTCCGGGGAAGGGGGATTGTCAGCTCTGCCCTTGGCTGCCCCCAGGTGGAGGCCCAGAGGTAGCGCTGGCAGACTGAGCAGCAAGGATGGGAGGGACCATGGATATGAAGTGTGTGCACACCTCCACGCACACACTCTTATGTGGAACCACAGTAGGGAAACTAGAGAGGAAACATAAAGCATGTCGGTTGCAGGCTTCATAAAGTCCTACCTGCCCTCGGTCTGCACTGCCACCGGCTCATTGACCCGGAGAATCTGGATGCTGGGTTTTCGGGTGGGGGAAGACAGCTCTCAACTTCTCAGCCCCACCATGGGGGGGGGCAATCTGTGTGGGATATGGGGGCTTGGTGGGCTGGTGGAGGCAGTTGCCAAGCAGGGAAGGCAGGGGCAGGATGGAGTAACCATCTGCAGTGCACCTAAAGGGAGAAAATGCACATGGAAAAAAAAATTTGTCCAAATGTTTGAAAATAGGGTGCAAACATTCAGGCACATTTAAACTGATGCAGCTGCGACAAACTAAAATGACAGAAGTGCTTCTTTGAAACTTTTGCCGATTTATGAAATGTTAATAAATGTCAACAAAACATTAAGGACTGGAAACAATGAGACACCACCCACCTTAAAAATGATTTTCTCTGCAATACTGTGCTTATTTACAAGGGCCACCTTGTAATGTTTCCCCAACATTTCATGAAACATTGTCACTTTGTTAGGGGAGTGGCCCTTGTGTTATTTTCATACAAAGGGTCCCTGTGAATTGATTTTTTTTTATTCTTTGGTAACCATGTAAGGTCCATTGGGCACAAGTCCATTTAGAGGGGCAACCTGGAAGCACTGGGGAGGTCATGGCACCTGTTCAGGGTCACACAATGGGCAAGTAGATGTTGTGGGACTCAAACCCAGCTCTGCTGGGTGTACTAAGCTTGTTTGTAGCTCATTATTCAAACCTCAAGGCTACACTGCCAGACTTCTATAACGTTCAGTTGTTGGAAGTTTCTCATGTAAATGCTGTCTGGCTTTCCTGTTATGAAAAATAAAAGCCTTGTTTTGTTTCTGTACCCTTGTATGGCTCCACTTTCTATCACTGTTTTTATCTCAGTTGTATGATTCATGTACAGTACCGCCTTACAAAGTAGCATTTGTTTTTAAATGTCACCATAGGAAAGCCAGAAGGCATTTACTAGTGATATGTCTGAGTTGGCCAAGCAGCAACACTACACAAATAGTAGGCTGAGTAGTGAACCCCAAGAATTTTGGAAGCTATAGTCTGGAAAGGTGGAGGAGGGGGAGGGAGAGAGAGAGAGAGAGAGAAGTAGGCAAGGTGCAGCTGCAAGAAGGGTTTGTGAGTTCTAGAAGCAAAAGGGTGTTAAAAATTTTTTTTTTTTTGAAATTATGCTTTATTCCCCCTTCTACTTGCTGACCCTGATCCTTCAGGGCATCCAAGGGGTCATCCTCCTGCTGCCTGCTCACCACTACCTTCCTCCCAGTCCCTCATGTAGCTTCAGCTTACCCCACCCCCCGAGCGGGGATGAGGTGGGGTCAGAACCCCATAATCCTTCATTTCGTCAGGCCCTGGAGATGGCCGATGAGCAGGGGCAAATCAGAGCCATGCCCTGGGAAACCCGTCATTCCGGAGCCTGCAGGTGTTTTTCCTGTTTTCTCCCCCAATGCAGTGTATGACCCTGATGTCAAGGCGTTACACGCTGACATCTGGGCCGCCCGTCCACTTCCAGTTGGGGCTTGCAGTCCCCGAAGCTCTGCCCAGAGTCACACAAGTGCGGTGGGCATTGGCCCTCCCACTTCACCCCCCCCCGGAGACAGTGAGCTGTCGTGGGACGCTCAAGACGATCTCCCCCACAGTCGGCCCTCCAACGTCCAGAGTCTGCTCCTGAACCTGGGTTGCTGGCATCGCAAGCAGAAATCCAGCTGCTGTGCTGATGGGCTGGCTGGGTAGTAAACGTTTGAGAGAAGAAAAAGTAACCTGCCCCCCCAAGTGAGGGGTTTATCTGGAGTCCCAAGTCCAGACCCAACACGCTGCAACTTCCATTTTGCCTCATCTTGCTCCAAGAACCATGCTTGTGTGTTGGGGGAATTGGCAGGAGCATGCAGGACCCGGCACGTGCCATGGATCACTGGTCCTCCTTCGCCATGCTGAATCCTCACTGTGTGGTGTTTTCTGCCACATTAAAGGCAGGGTGCTGCTAAAGCTGGAGGATTGCTCGGGCCCCGACCCTGCTGCAGCTGAAGCACACTGCCCACTCCTGCCACCAGAACCATTTGGGTAGGACATGCAAATGACGACAAGACCCCTATCAAAACATATTATTGGGACTGATTCTCCCCGACTTCATGGGCACTGCCATCCTGTGACCCTAGCATTCACGGACAGCCCATCAGTGTGGTGCTTATCCAAAACAAGCTCCTGGAGGCCTCTGGGAGAGGTCAGGACAGTGGATTCTGTCGGCCTTTTCTGGGCTAATAGCGCATGATGGTGACTGTTTCTTTCTAATGTTATGACCCCCCTAGTGAGAGAGTAAAGAACCCAGGAGCCACTACAAACATCTAAGGTGACTCACAGGAGGTGTAAGCAGTGGCACCCTTGCATTTAAGGCACTGGGGGACCCCCGCAACCATCAGAAATGGAAGGGGAGGGATGGAGGAAGGAAGGAAGGAAGGAAGGAAGGAAGGAAGGGTGGGTGGGTGGGTCACAGGCTACTTTTTATTTTAATTTATTTGAGGAATTTAAAAGTATCACTCCCAAATACAGCAGCTCATTTTAAATGTAAAGCTTTGCCTTGCACACAACTATAGCACTCTCAGTCTAAAGTTAAACTTATTAAAAAAAATGCATTACCCTACTTTACTATTCTAGTCCAAAATGTTTCTTACTCCTGCAGACAAGCTGGTCTGATGACATGGGCTACAGTACCCAGTGGGACCAGCAATGATGGGCTTTCCTAGTATTTTGTAATTTTAGAAACCATAAATTGCTTCTAAACTGGGAAAACTACCAGTGCATTCCATCAGTGCAAGTCCCACGGGCACCACAACTAACGTCAGCAAAAGCACTCGGTGCACTGGCTACAGCAAGCAAGAGAAACTCACTCAGGATAAAAATAGCTACATTTTTTTTTAATTTAATTTTTGTTAACTGGGTAAGCACACTAGATAGAGTAGGAAAGCTACAGTACTAAATACATAGCAAAGCAAGCAGTGATATGAAGACAATACACTGATTTCAAAGTGTTACAAATATGCATACATAATATAATAACATATTATGTTGAAATACATAACTAGGTACACACAGCAGATAGAACACAATATAGGTAGTCACTATGTAACCCCCCTGCAAATGGGGGTTCCCAAAAGTCTTCCAGGAGCTTGCCTGAATGCTCCAAGTCTGGGCAGTGTTCGGCGTCTGAGCTATTTAAATGTGGTTCCAAGTAAGTGCTATTTGAGCCTCCAAGTACTGTCTCTTTAAGAGCTGTCTGCTAGCAGACTTAATTAATTTGTATAGGGAGACTGTGTATTTAATGCTTGAATCCCACCTGAGCTACAGAGTAATCGCTCCATTTTGCGGTCGCTGGAAGTGCAAAGGGAACCCATCTGAAAGCTGCAACTGTTTGCCTGTAATCATTTAAACCATTAGCAAAATTGTAGTTTGTCTAACCTGCCTTTATTGCAGCTAGGACTCTGTGTGTGTTACCTCTCCATTTTGGACCTAAACTGCTGTGCTGGGCCAATTGGGTTAAGGGAGCCCTAAAATGAAGCCTGTGGATGAATTAGAACTTGGACTCCTAATTTAAGCCAGCCACAAGGGGATTATATGGGCAGTGACTCTGGGAAAATGTAGTTTTAACCTTGGCACCTTTTTCTGCCAACAGAGGGAGTCTTATTGTGAGTGACAGCTGAAAAAGCCAACAGAATAGTGTGGAGCTAAAGGAAATGCCCTGCTCTGTGACTGGAAAGATTAGATCAGTTGTGACAGTGAAGAGAGAAGGAGCTGTGTGTTTCTGCGGTGTATAGTTATGTACGGGAAGCGTGTGTGAGGCCCTGAGTTTCGGTCTGCAGCCTTTATGAGTGCCAGTTCGGAGCACTGATTCCGACTGTGAGGAGAAAAGCACTAGAAGTGTGGAAACCAGGCTCACCCTGTAGAAGACTGAGAAATTGCTGAATCACGCCGGTCTGTCAGGAACTGAAGCCGCCAGTGTGCTCCCGGGTATTTTGCAGTAATTGCGATTGGGACTGAGGAGCAGTCTGCCTGGTATAGTACTTTCCCTTTACATATAAATGTGTGTAGTGCTTGTGGGGAATCGCTATTCCAAATCCCCTGTACAGTGAATTGTGTGCTGAAGCTGGAAGTAAACCCCAGCTTAATTCGGACTACATCCGTTTGCTATCAACTGCAGTGGGCTCCAGTCACAAAGACCTTGTCCTCATGCCCTGCTCTTCTGGCAATACAGAGGGACATTCTCCATCCGATCCTCAGCTTGGGTGTTTTGAGTACAAATCAGGGTATTCCCCTGCAGCTTGTTTTTCAATTACAACTGTGTCATCTAATTCTTGTTGTTTCACTGTTTCATGGACTGAGCCCTCCGGCTCCGGATTACAATTGGGTGTTGTGCATATATTTTCTTCTACAGGGCCCTATCCATCTGCACCTGCCGGCCAACCCCAGGCAACGGACCTGGCTAGCCCCCCCCCCAACCTGGGTACCCAGAGTGTGACTTTTCAGACCCTGTATGTGTGCACAGTACTTTGATTTAATGCCACTAATTAACCTGATTTCCCCCTCCCATGTTACTGTCCCCTAAATAAATCAGATTTGTTGTTGTTATACTATATACTGTCTGTGGTGGTGTACTTATGGAAAGAGTATTGTGTTTTGCTGTGTATGTTGATTAACCTTACTTTACAGGGGGTCCTCAGAGACATGCTGCTGAATCAGTCTCAAGGGTAAGTGGTATCTATATGAGTGAACAGTGTGTAAATGTGGGGTATTGGGGCTGTAACTCCGGTGTACTGTGTGAGCCACTAGGGGGGATAAAAGGGGGTCTCCATGTCCCAGAGGGCTGTAACCAAGTTAGTCTAACCACTACAAACCCTGACCTCTGGGTGAAGGCACCCGCCATAGGACCTAGGCCCCTCAACCTGTCCGTAGTCAAACAGGCAGGAATAGTAGCCCTTGGGATACTGCCACCTAGGGGTTACAACTATTTTAGAGATACCACTACACAAGGGAGCATCATTTACAGCAGGTAGCACATGAGGGTATGTAATTCATGGATATAATTAGTTAGAGGAACATAAGATCAATCCAGAAGTACATTTTTCCTTAAGGCAATTTTTAAATACCTGATGCATGGAGCTATCGTGGATCTTCAGAGGGGGAGTGTGATACCAATGACATTTTTTTTGTATCTATTTTGTCTATAAAATATTTTAGCTCATACAGGGAGTATTGAAAACTGCATCTTCCTTTTGTGTGCTAGGCCTGAGGGAAAACAGTCCTTTGAATACTCCAAACAATAGAGGGCATTCATTTATATGTGACATCTGAATATATATTGACAAATTGCCAGGACAGGCAAGATGTCCTTAAAGAACAGAGGTCCAAATCCATTGAAACCACTTAGACCAGTTCTGTCTCAGAGGATGGCTTAAAGATCAAAGAATTGTCCAGGGTGTTATGTAAGAGAGGCAGAGCAGATGATGTGTGCAAAGGGGCCAGCCTGGCCCAGGCATTTCAGGACTGCATTTTCCTTATGAAAGTCGGTCATACCTTTGGAACTGATGCCACAACATCAGTATCAGTCAGCTATCACTCAAGAGATCCCATCTAGGGGGTAAGCTTAAATCTAGCTAGTTAGAATCTAGTCAGATGTCAGGTTATCTGCTTATCATTTGCTGTTTGTCTGTTTTGTACTTTGTAAGGGTGCTCTGAACCTACGGGGAAGGGCGCCCAAAAGAAATAAAATCATTTACTTCTACTACTTACCCTGTGTGCACTACATTTGTTCAAAGTGTTTTTTTCCCTTTCTGTAGTGTATTACAGTCCCATAGACTATAACCAGGGAAACGACTATCCCAGGTTACAGGCTGTTCAGAAGGGATAGGGAGGGTAAGAAGGGGGGAGGAGATGCTTTAAACATCAGGGAAGGCATAAGTGTAACTGAAGGACAAGAGGAGGATGGGGAGACTGAGCTACTGTGGATAACGCTAGGCAGGAGGAAGGGAAAATCCTTGTGACTGGGGGTGGTATACAGGCCGCCTACACAAGGGGAGGAGAGTGATCAACAGTTAATTCAGGCAGTCACAAGACTGGCCCTGAAGGAGAGCTATTGCTGGTAGGGGACCTAAACCTCCCAGATATAGACTGGGAAATCTTGAATGCAGCATCGTCAAGGAGTAGGGAGATACTAGCTACGCTTCAGGGGGTATTCCTTCAACAGCTAGTGAGGGAGCCGGCAAGGGGAAACAACCAGCTGGATGTGGTCCTGACACATGGGAACATTGTGGAGGAGGTGCAGGTGGGAGAAACCTTGGGCAACAGCAACCACAGCATGGTTATGTTTAGGGTCAGGGCAGGGAGGGAGACAAGTAAAACCAGTACTACAGTCATGGACTTCAGATGCACAGACTTTGACAAGATGAGGAGGATAGTAAGGGAGACAATGGAGGGTACAAAGAATATAGGGGCAGTGGAGGAGTTATGGCAAGCTATCAAGGGAGGGGTACTGAAAGCTGCAGAAATGTGCATACAAAAGTTTAGGAAGAGCAAACGGGGGAGGAGACCGCTTTGGTTTACAAACGAGGTTACAGAGGCAATCAGGGAAAGGAGGAGGGCTTTCAGAAAATTTAAGAGGACACTAAGCGAGGAAGATAAGGAAGAGTACAGGGAAAAGAGGAGTATGGCAGGGAAGAAGATCAGAAGGGCAAAGCAGATACTGAGGAGAAAATAGCAAAAAAGGCCAAAAGGGGGGATAAAACCTTTTTCAGATATGTGAGGGAGAAGAGAAGGGCAAGGCAGGGGATTACTAGGCTGAGGGAGAAGGGAGAAATAAAATCGGAAAGGGACTGTGAAAAAGCAGAGTTATTAAATAAGTACTTTAGCTTGGTATTCACGGAGGAGGAGGAGGATGATAGGGAACCTGAGCTAAAGTCGAATGGGAAGGAGGGTAAATGGGTGGATATGAGCCCATTCACTGTGTATAGGGTTAGGGCAGAGCTAGATAGATTGAGGGTGGACAAGGCAACGGGGCCTGTCAGGTTACATCCCAGGGTGATCAGGGAATTGAAGGAGAAGTTAGCTGCACCCTTGACAAGGCTCTTCAATTTGTCCCTGGATGTGGGGAGAGTGGCGGAGGACTGAAGAGGGCAGACGTACTGCCTTTACACAAGGGAGGCAGTAAGGAGGTAAAGGGGGAACTACCAACCTGTCAGCCTCACGTCAGTGGTGGGGAAGGTAATGGAGGCATTAATCAAGGAGAGGGTGGTGGATTACCTGGAGGACAGTGGCTTGCAGGGCAGCAGACAGCATGGCTTTATGAAGGGAAAATCTTGCCAGACAAACTGGGTGACTCAGGTGACTGGCTGAGGGTGGGGCTGTGGACGTGACCTATCTGGACTTCAGCAAGGCCTTTGACACTGTCCCCCATAGGAGGCTGGTGAGCAAGATGGAAAGCCTGGGGTTGGGTGGGAAAATAACAAGCTGGGTGGAGGCCTGGCTGTCAGGAAGAACTCAGAGGGTGGTGCTAAACAGGGTGCGCTCCAGGACAGTGAGGGTGAAGAGTGGAGTGCCACAGGGGTCAGTTTTGGGTCTGCTTCTCTTCAACATCTACATCAGTGATACTGCTGAGGGTTTGAGGGGGAGGGCGTACCTATTTGCTGATGATACAAAAATATGCAATAGGGTGGACATCTGGGGGGGACACAAGGCAGCTGAAATTTAATGCCAAGAAGTGTGCTGTAATGCACTTAGGGAGTAGGAACAGAAGAGCAGGATACACCCTAGGTGGGGAGGAAATTAAAGTAGCAGAACAGGAGAGGGGGTCTGGGGATCATAGTCTCCTCAAACCTTAAAGTAGGAATCCAATGTAGCAGGGCGGCGGGAAAGGCCAGTAGAATGTTGGCATGCATAGGCAGGGGCATTACTAGCAGAAAGAGGGAGGGAGGTAATAATGCCCCTTTACAAAGCCATGGTGAGGCTGCAATTGGAGTATGGGGTTCAGTTCTGGAGGCCACATCTCTGCAAGGATATAGATGCGTTGGAGAGGGTTCAGAGAAGGGCAACCAAGATGGCGAAGGATATGCAGGGAAAGTCATATGAGCAGAGGTGTAAGGAGCTGGATCTGTACACACTGGAGAAAAGACAAGGAAGGAAAGGAGAGACATGATTGAAACTTTTAAATATCTAAAGGGATCAAAAAAGTGGGAGAAGAGGGTTTACTTAAGAGGAAGGAGGGGGTCAAAACTAGAGGGCACAGCCTCAGACTGCAAGGTAAAAGATACAGGGGAAATGTGAGAGGGCGTTTCTTCATGGAGAGGGTGGTGGAGCCCTGGAACAGACTACCAGATGCAGTGGAGGGGGCTAAATCAGTGGAAGAATTCAAGAGGGCATGGGACAAGAATATGAGGCTAAGTATCAGGGGGAAGGCGAGGGCTGGCAGGGAGGGAGAGGTGTAGGGGGGAAAGGGGCAGACTAGAGCCATTATAGTCCTTTTCTGCCATCAAGCTCCCATGATTCTATGACTTTAGTGTGTATAATCCTGTACCTTATGTAAATATTGTGAAGTATTAAATATTTATTTATTTTTCAGTTAGTTCATGCTCTATGTGACTATTTTTAAAGGTATAGATACCTTGGTGTAACTGGCAAGTCTGTGATCCATTTCTGAAGAGACAGGCTACTAAATTATCCAAAGCACACTGGGCCTGGCAAAGGGTAGGTGAAAGTGTTCCCAGCTGTGACTATAGGGGTGGGTCATTTGCCCTTCGTGAAAGAAAGGCCACTGTACTAAGTGAACAATGGCTGGTGATGGGATTCAGACCTAAAGAAACTCCAAGTGAGAGGCAAGCTTGGTGGTGGCAGCATATTGATGTGACCATTCGGGTATCTGAGGGGTCGTGAAAACTGGCAGCACAGTGCGGACTGAGTTCTATGAGGAGCAGTTTGTGACACACAGAGTTCTAAAGTTTTCCTTTAGTAGAGTAGAACTCACCTACACATCTCACTGGCTGAGCTGAAATCATAAATGTTTTATTTTATTCCATATGAAATTGGATTGCCGAGAGCTATAGCTCCTCAACATTTCATACTCTGTGCATCATCAGGACCTCCTGATGATGTACAGGTGTGAAACTGGTTGAGGGGAGCTGCCCAGAGCCACGGATGGTCCACTTTCTTTATGGAATAAAATAAAATATTTTTTTGTATTCCTGGAGTCCTCGAGCTTCTGTTGTGCCTGGTGTTGACTTTTGTACCTGGTAGGATCTTTACCTTGGCACACAGAGTGGAGGGGTTCTGTAATTGTTGTTGCACTACCAGGGCATATCTTTTTTTTTTTAATAAGGGGTTGCCACTCGCCAATCAGGGAAGGAGGGAGGGAGGAAGAAGGGACCATTGGACTGCCAGGGACACGGTGTTGTGGGCTGGGACGCCGCCTTGCACTACCTCCTACAACCACTAAGTTGCACAGAGTTAAGAGGAGGTTTTCCTCAGCAGTATTTTCTCTAAACAAGGAAACCCCACAAAAGGCCCTTGCATGGGAAAAATGCTTTGTGAATGGGACAGAGCCAATATGCAGGCCCCCCGTTTGCATTTTTGTCCCCTCAAAACTTCGCCCAGGTGCAAACTGGGCTTTTGTGAACACCACTTTGCTGTAAAACCCAGTTTGCACAGCGCAAACTGGGTTTGCACTGAGGCAAGGCTTTGTGAATCAGGTCCCTCATATTGTAAAGTCAGCATCGTGTCCACAATGACCCCCAGATTCCTTACCCTATCTGGAGCTGTAAGTCTCACAGCATCCAATGAAGGTAGGATAATGCTACTACTCATTGCTGATGAACCAAACTGAGCTGGCTCCACCAGTAACACCTCTGTTTTCAATGTTTTTTTTAATCTAAGCCTGCTGGCTGCCATCCAATTCTGAATTTCCCTAAGGCACTCACTCAATTCCAAAACAACCCCACCATCGCCAGGGACACAAGACATTTACAGCTGGGTATCACTGGCATAACAATGAAAACCCAAGCCACAGCATATAATGCTCACCTCTAACAGCAACATGTATGCAGTGAGCAGCATGGGAGCTAAAACTGACCCCTAAGGCGCAGCACAGCAGAGCACAGTAGTGCTCGATGAAAAAGAGCCAAGTGCCACTTGTTACACCATGCCAGACATGTAGGGCTCAACTACTACAAAACCATCCCTGCAAGTCCTACACAGTGCCTCAGATAAGCCAGCATCACATCGTGGTCCACCATGTCAAAGACCAAAGAAAGGTCAAGCAGGACAAGGATGGAACAATGCCCACTATCCCTTACTAAAGGAGTCTCCATGCTATGGGTCAGGCCAGAAACTGGGCTGGAAAGGCTCTTAGATGTCATATTTCTCAAGGTGTTGCTCCAACTGCACTGCCACCACCATCTTGGTCAACTTTCCCAAAAAGGGAAGTTCTGAAATGGGCCTCTGTAGTTGGAGAGAGCATCAGGGTCCAGAGAAGATTTCTTAAGAAGGGGCTTAGCCACCACCCTTTTTAGGGCAGATGAAAAATTCTCCTCCCCAGTGGAACACTTAAAGATCTCCACAACAATCAGACCAAGTGAATCCCTGCACTCTAAATGAAGCCAGGTTGACCCCAGGTCCAAAATAGAGAAGGTGGGATGCAGTCCAGAAATCACCCTGAGGACATCTACCAACACCGGCTCAAACTCTGCTGATAAAGATGTGCCCCTGTCCATCAAAGACCAAGTACTGTCAGCTGACAAAAGGCCACCTTGAGGATATCCCAGTTCAAATGGAGGACACCTGGTCCAGAAAGAACTAGTTAAACTCCTCACACCTATCAAGAGAAAAAGCTCTGCAGGACTGTAGACAGACTGGATTTAATAATCTGTTCACAGTGTTGAAGAGCTGAGCTGGCTGGTTCTTTCCAGCAGTAATCATTCATGGCAGGAATACTGACTTTTTCTGAGTGATTGCCCACTTGTATTCATAATAATAAGTCCTTAGCAGCAATGTATTCTCCTCCGAGCGGGACCTCTACCAACAAAGCTCCAACCTCCGGCCCTTTGTCTTCAGCATCTTCCAATCACCATCAAGGTATGGTGATCTGCAGCAGGAAATCAAGGGACAGACACGGAGAGGTACTAGGGAGTCCAATGCAGTCATAAGAGCCAGGTTATAGCCCTTTATGGCCGCCTTGGCTCCCATCACACAAGCCATCTCCATGCTTGAGATGTCCAGTACAGCCAGGAGGCTCTGAGGCTCCAATTTTTTTAAACAGCAGTAAATGACCACCTCCACCAGGGAGGTCAAACGAGGAGCCCCACTGAGAAACCACATGGCATGGTGATCTGACCAAATGACCAGATGAACTTTGATGCCACTAGTAAAAAGACCCAATGAGAAAACCAAATCCAAGGAATGGCTATGCTGGTGAGTACTGGTGGCAACTACCTGTACAAAAGCCCAGGGAAAGCCGGCCTGGTGGCACTGAGGATTGAGGCACTGGATGCCACACCTCGCACCACGCAAGTGACCTGGGTTCGGGAGCGAGCTCAGGCCGCTGGGGGTTGGCCGGTAGAGAAAGGTTGGAACGTCCAACGACAGTTCACCTTCTCCAGGGAAGGGAGGGCTTCCTAGTCAGCAAGCGGCGACTCCTGGTGGAGGCTGGGGGTGCAACAGCAAGCTGAGTCACTGGAGCACAATTGGTCTGGGGTGAAGGTCAGGGGCCAATCAGCTCTGGTGGCAGTTCCTTTGAGAAAGGAGTGGGGAGGGATGTTGCAGGCATCAGCATGCATGCCTTGATGCTCGGGCAAGCAGCGTTCAACAGAAAGCAGAAAAATCACCCTCCAGAGCCGGGTAGATGGAGTGCCAAGCCCAGTCCTGATATGCCACCGACTGCTGCTGTCTTGAGGACCTGATGAAGACATTAAGGTACAGGGGTGTTCCACCCCACCTGAACCCTGCCCAAGGGGTAATCCGCAATAGGATGGAGGGACCCAAGCAGCAGGTAAGTAGGTGGCAGGGATGGGTTTCATTGGCGACTCCTAAAGGGGCAGCTCTGGCAGGGACTTGGGTGGGGAGAAAAAAGAAATAAAAAATAAAGCCCAGGGAAGACATCACCTGGAGGAACTACATTCCAAAAAGAGATGTTTCATCATCAACCCAAGAAGTCTAGGTCACTCCACCACCACATCGGCCATGAATTTCTCATGTTCCTGCAACAATTCACACCATACCCTGGATGATGGCGTATGAGCACGATCTGGTAACTTCTACCCAGCCCACCCTTCATTGCCACACATTCCTGTGACAGGGTAGAATAAGATCCTGTCCCATTTGTTATGGAGAATGTTTTTAAATGCAAGGATCTTTCCTTTTCTGTCTCTTCTCTGTCTGGTTGCGCAACCAAATTTTCATGTGAGACCTCGCACTTGATCAACCCGAGCAGTCTCACAATTCTTTACCTCTCACTGTCTCTCAGTTTTCTCTTGCTGTCTGTTTTTCCTCCCTTGCATATCTGCTAATATAAAAATATGTGCAAATCACTGTATGGAAAGGAAACTGATAATGGATCACTTTTGTTTGGAAAATATGGTGTTACTGTGGAAATGTATATATATTTATAATTTGAGATGACTATAGGAAGCTAGAGGTTACTTGGGTGCAAATGTCTAAGCCTTTTGCAGACTGTAGGGGTCTCAGGAAGCATACTGTGTTCTAGCAGCTCCTGAGTGGGGGTTGAAAAGACATGAAAAGAGCCAAGATGAGCTGCAATTGGAGGAAGATTACAAGAAAGATTTTATTTTGCTCCTGTACTGTACATAGTTATGAACAAGTTTATTTTTTTATATTACTGCTACTATGAAGTTTTGGTGAATTTTACAGCTGCTCCTGGGTTTTTCCTATGCTTCCTGACCTGTGCCTCGACAACAGATGGTGTCAGCCTAAGTGGGATTTAAGCCGTGCATACCCCCAGACAGATGGTCTTGTTGAGCATTTTAACTAAACCCTAAAATGCATGTTAAAAAGGTTTGTAAAACAGGAAGGGAAACACTGGGACCATTACTTGCCTTACCTACTTTTTGCTTACAGAGAGGTGCCACAGGCATCAACAGGGTTTTCACCATTTGAAATGCTGTATGGTAGGCAGCCAAGAGGGCCACTGGATGTGATAAAGGAAACGTGGGACGATAGAAACATAGAAACATAGAAGTTAACAGTAGATGAGGACTGCAAGGCCCATCCAGTCTGCCCATTTCTTTTTCTGCCTTATAAATTTGCCATCGGCCTTTGCTCTGTCAATGACCTATCTATTCATACTCATCTGTATTGCTCCCTTATGCCTATCCCATGCCTCTTTGAAACCCTGCACTGTATTCGTATCCACCACTTCCTGAGGTAGGCCGTTCCATGCATCCACCAGCCTTTCTGTGAAAAAGAACTTCCTCACATTACCCCTCAATCGGCCTCCCTCTAATCTCATGCTGTGTCCTCTTGTCCTACTATTTTTCTTATACTGAAACATGTTAGACTCTTTCACCTTGTTAATGTCCTTAAGGTGCTTGAATGTTTCAATCATAACCCCACTCAGAAACAATCTATATCTTCTTATATGTGTGCCCTAAGAAAGAAACTGGCAACATATGTTGGAATTTCCCATAGTAATCAGGAAGAAGCTCGAAACCAGCAGAAGGTATATTATGACCATGAGGTAAAAAAAAAGGTTTTCAAGCCAGGTAAAAAGGTTTTGCTACCGTTACCCACAACAGAAAATAAGCTGTTAATGAAGTGGCAAGGGCCTTACAAAGTTTTTAGACATACTGGCACTGTTAACTACGAGATTGAGACCCCAGACAGGAAAAATCATAGTAAGATATCCCACGCTAACCTCCTCAAGGAATGGGTTGAAAAAATGGCAAAAGCTGCTTTCCTGGTTTTACCAGAAACTGATAAGGAAGATGTTGATGTAGCTTATGATAGACTAGAACAAACTGTAAATGCTGATGCTGTAAAGGTGAATGTTTCCTTAACCTCAGAACAGACTGCAGACATTCATAATGTGCTAAAGACATTTAACAATACTTTTACCACGGTACCAGGCCGTAAGAAGCTGAGCATGTAATAGTGACAAAGAATGCTCGTCCTGTTAGGCAAAAGTCATAACTTTAAGCAGTGTCAGTGGCTCAGTAGGTAGCACACTCGCCTCTGAGGCCGGGAGATCAGAGGGCTGTGGGTTCAGTTCCCACATCTGGCACTTGGGTTAATATCCCAGTACTGACACTGTAGTGCAGCATGAGAGGGGTGCTGCACTTCTGAGGTGCCGTCTTTCGGATGAGACGTTAAACCGAGGTCCCATCTGCCTGGATTGGTGGTAGTTCAGGTGGATGTTAAAGATCCCATGGCACTTATCGAAAAGAGTAGGGGAATTCTTTATTGCAGAGAAATAACATCATAGGAAGTCACAAAAAAATACTCAAAAAAAGAAATCAGCAATATAAATAACAAAGGAAATGAACATCCAAAACCAATCAAAAAACAAGAAAAATAAATCAAAATAAATGTTCTACATTTTTCCAAAATATAGCAAATGTCCTCCTATCCATCTTTAAAAAATCAGAAGTTTTAACTTTTGTATTGCTTTTTCAATTTGTGAAATAATAACAGAGTTTAATAAAACAGCATGTTGCAAATAATAGTGACACCGAGCTTGCCAAAGATGATATTTTATGCAGGCAAGATCACATTCAGAGTACTAGGGTGATATCTCCTTAAAAACCCTGAGTAGTCCCCTAAAATTAAGGATTCATAATTAATAGGACCCTACTTCCATTTACTCTGTAAATCAAGCCAAAAAGTACAATATATGGACAATTAATATAAAAATGTTCTAGGTTTCTAATAACCCATCACACCCTGGTCTTAAACACCCTTTCCTCCACCGCCTTATGTTTCCAATTGCCACGGACCCTAATCTCCCATAACAACAAAGCCAGGAAACATCCCACATATGCACAGGAACTCTAGGGTCTCTAAAAGTTTCAATGCAAACTGCAGTCTAGATGGACAGCATTTGGAAAATCTACCTGAACAAGAAATTCATTTCCATGATCCTACGATAAATCTGTTTTCTATTCAGTAAAAAGGCCTCTGCTTTTGTAATTGCCATGCTTTTACTTTTCTGAAACCAGGGACTGCAAAATCAGGAAGGTTCAAACCTTTGACCTTCTTAATTCCTTGATCCCCCCAATATTGAAAAAAAGAGCTAAACAGCTCATCCGTCCAATCCATCCATAAATCCTCAGTAGTATTTGAATCATTATGCAAGATAGAACTAAAAAAGAAAGAATAGAAAAAAACCACCGGATTTATCATACCAAGCCCCCCAGCCTGGATTGGCAGATAAGTAAAATCTCTTTTGATGGGATTTAACCTGTTACCCATAACATTTGAAAAAACAACTTAATAATCGAGTTTCAAATTTTAAAGGTAAGGAAAAACATAACTAATATACAAAAAATGGGAAGAAGAAACTTTTAATAATAGAAACCGTTTTAATTTTGAGAGAGTCCAGGATTTCCACATCTGTACCTTTCTTCCCCAACACTAATTTCTCTTCCCAATTCAAAGAAGCCACATCACAAGATCCAAAATAAATTCCTAAAATCTTAATATAAGAATGTACTATATTAACAGAACCAATCATTTGTACCACATCCCCTAAACCTATTTGTAAACCAAAACATTTATCATAATTTAAATATACTCCCGAAAATCTAGAAAAATCCTCAAACTGTTGTAATGCCCTAATTCCTGAGACTGAATCTTGCACTATAAGACACATATCATCTGCATAAGCAGAGATTTTTTGAGGGGAAATATCCATACCTGGAGAAACACCCAAAATCAAATCATTACTTATTATCCCTCTGATCAAAGGATCTAATATAAAAGTAAAAAGCAAAGGGCTTAGCGGGCATCCCTGACGAACCCCCCGTTTTAAATCAATACTTGTCCCTACCAAACCATTAACTATGGGGGAAAAGGAAGCACCCTTATACAAGGATGTAATCCATGCCAGCATTTGACCAGGTAATCCATAATATTGTAAAACAGTAAACAGAAAAGCATGAGAAACAGTATCAAAAGCCTTCCTCTGATCCAGGGCCAAAAGAAACCCAGACAATTTATTTTGTTTACCAAATTCTGTTAGTGCCCTTAATAACAGTAATTTTGTTTAATGTTCCTCCCAGGAACAGAGCAGGTTTGTGCAGGATGTATCAAGCACGGATGCCACCTTCTGTAATCTACTACACAGAATAGAAGAAAATATTTTATAATCAGTATTAAGGAGACTAATAGGCCTCCAATTACACAAATCACATCTATCTCCAGATTTAAAAATAAAAACTACCAATGCTGAGACAAAGTTCCGCACAAATCTGTCTTCTGTCTCAACCAAAGAATGGAATACATGTGGTAATATGACACTTAGTTCATCTATATACTGCTTATAGAACTCATGCGATAAACCATCTATCCCAGGAGAAACCCCCGGTTTTAATCTAGTAATTGCCGCCCTAACCTCTTGGGCAGAAATAGGCATTTCTAGCTCAGTAATTAAAACAGAATCTAGCTGAGGAATAGAATAAGAAACATTTTGCCCCCAAATATGTGAAGAAACAGGTTCTGTACCCAAAATTGAAATAAATGAGAATGTACAACTTCCAACATTTCCACATCTGAAGTTTTCAAACAGCCATTATTATCATACAGACCCGCCATTACTTTATGAAGAACAGTATCCTTACAGGCCGCATGATGGATCAGAATAAGGTTGTGTGGTCGTACTATATCTAAATTCTGTATTCTGGACAGTTGCTTTAGTAGCATGATAAGAAAACATTTGTTTTTTAATCTCATCCAATTGAGTTTTAATTCTGTAGTCTGAGACATTAGGTAAGGACATTAGTTTATAAAACTGATCCCTATAGTGCAAATATCGTAAATAATCCTTATTACCAGTAAATTTACCAAAATCGATAAACAATTTTTTAAATTCCTCTTTTGTATCCAACCACCAATGCATCCAATCCTCGTAAAATTCTGCCACAGATTTCCTATAAAAAATAGATTTGCCAACTTTAATCTAAGCTCTGAGTGTTGTAAAAAACAAACATTCAACTTCCACCTCCGAGTAATAGCAGGGAATCTAGCAGGAATATTTCGGAAAGATATATCACATAATAGCAGAACATGATCAGTAAATTCAGAAAAGAAAGCTGAAATCTTTGAGGATATAAAACTGAGATACAAATGAAATCTATACGTGTAGACAATGCACTTCTATAATATGTGGCTCCTGTATCTTGGTACAGAAATCTATAAGCATCTTTAAGGCCTGTAAGCAATAAAGTATCTCTAAGAGCATGAGAATCACAATAAACCTTCTTTTGAATATTATCTTTAAGTTTTAAATCTAACCCACAGTTCATATCCCCTCCCCAGAGCACATGTCGCTCAGTAAAAAGAAAAGGCTTAGTAATATTAAATAAATCCACTCTAGCTGCTTTACTTTGTGGAGCATAAGTGTTAATCAGGCGTACAGGAAACCCATACCAATAGCAATCTACCAAAAGGGCCCGTCCAGGGACAATATCTAAAATTTGCTGGACTTTGACATGAGATGTATAGAACAAAATCCCTAAGCCATCCGCAGCCCCCAAATGTCCAAAAGGAAACTCCTAGGCCACAGTCTCTTAGTGGAAGAAATATCATGCAGGGAATGAAGCCTAGTTTCTTGTAAAAAGGATATCAGTTTTAAATCCTTACAGAAGGATAAACTGCAGCTCTTTTCTTAATGTTCTGTATACTCCGAACATTAAGGAAGCTATCGTAAGGAGGTCATAAAACAAAATAGGAAAAGAAAAATTAATCCTTATCTTTTTCCTTTTTTTCCTAATTTCTTTAACTCCCCTACCAGACAGAACCATGTCATTGTCATACTCCATCTCTGAGACCACCTCAGACCTGGAAGAAACATCAGACTCAGAACCCATATCTCCATCTAGAAGTACCTGATAGGTATTCTGAAGTGGGATCTGTACAGGTTGGGCCTTACTTTACTAACAGACCTAGTCACCCTTTAGGGAGCTGAAAATCAGTTCCTGGGGGGCATAGGTTTCTGTAAGTTAGAAATTACAGGAGAAGACTGAGAGGCACAAGTTCTTCAGGGGTATGAGAAAAGGAAGCACCAGTATCTCGGAAGGGGCCTGTGCAGTATGAGTAGGGCTAGAGGGAGAAGCATGGGGTGTGACTAGTTGGGTCTAGCTTGGGGTTCTCCTTCAGCCGAAGGATGCAGCCTTGCGCTACATCTATCTTGGGCCTGACTGATAAGGGAGTCCTTATTCTGGGCCTCCAGGTCTATTCTGACCTGCCCAGGGACATTGATGGTATGCATGGCCCTGTTCTTCACATAAATTACAGCGAAGACATTTCTACAAACAGCACTATCATGGTCATAGTCACCACACAAAGCACAGCGTACCCAGTATCAAAGTACTGCTAAGGTGCCTACCATACCACTTATAACAAGCTTTTGGCTGACCTGGGTAAAACAGACACCCTATCTTTACCTAAAAAAAGCTGTTAGGTATATGGCGAACCTCATTTTCTACTATTTGTAATTTAACTTTAAATCTCCAGTTCCCTGTCCAAATTCCTCCGAATCCATGATGGCTCCGAGGGCCCAACACATCACATTTTTTCCTAACCAAAAAGAATATCTCCCACATTAACATCCTCATTCCTAAACATGATATTAATAGTTTTAAAGAGGGTTTTGTTAATGGTATTGCCCAAAAGGGTGTCCATAATGCAGTCATTTTAAGAGATTCATATTTCCTCCAAAAGTGTCTAACCCCATAAATGTTTTAAAGCTGACATCAAAATAATCTTCACCTCTAATATTAATTAGGGCAAATATGTCTTCAGCACGAAAATGCATAGAATTAAGTAATAAAGTCCTGGCAACATAAATCCTATCTGGATGCTCTTGTAGACCACCTCTATACATGAGCAACAGCATTACGAGGAGCTTGCTCAACCTTGTTATTTTGAACAGGTCTGAAAAAGGCCCACGCCTGCCTCCTGTCTTCATTTGGGGAGGGGTGGAATCCTAGGTGAAGAGGTCTCAGAAGCCTGGCCAGAAGGTCCGATGCCTCCATTAATAGTTCTGTGTCAGTAAGTAACCCCTCCCCCGATGCACAGCAGTAGCAGATGATGCAGAACACTGACAGAAACTGCCTCCAAAGGGGAGAACCACTCACAGAAGTACCTGAAAAGTTTCCCAAGTCTTATCTGGGAGCCATCGTCCATCAGCTCCTTGTATCCATCCAAGCTTTTTGCAGAGCCGACTCTTTGTCCAGTCTTCACCCATGAAGGGAACATCTTGCCCTGAAGCAATAGACGATTTCGCATTCCAGTAGAGAAATCCTTCACGCGCCTGACACTGATGCACTACCTCGGCCCTGTCAGCCGCTGACTCACCAGAAGCTCGTCATCACTGTCAGGTCGACAGACAGGCCTGTCACAGGGGAACAGTCTCCAAAGGGCATGCTTCATCAGAAAATGTATTAAAATCCTTGGACTGTAAGTATAAAGCTGAAGAACTTGCCGATTCTGCCACTGCAGATTCACAAGTGCATCAAACGCACGACAGAAATCATAGTTGCAGCATCCAAAGGTAACAGTTCTTTTGCAGCGCTTCATGTTGTGATTTAAACTGCTCTTCTTTTCTTAGCAGCTCTAAAACTAATTTTTCTTTATCTGATACAGCCTAACATTATCAGGCAAGGTGTACGGTACCTGGGTTTTTCCTTCAGCATCCTCCATGATCTGAGACCAATCCATGTTATCTTCCTTCCCATTTGCAAGTTTGTAGGCCTTGAAACTAGGCCTCCTCCTTGCAGCACATCCTGCTCCTCTGCCACATCAGCACTTCCTCCTCCTCCTGTGTCCGGCTGCAAACTGAGCCCTCCATCCTGTCCACAGGAAGTGACAACAGAGTAGGGGAATTTCCCCGGTGTCCTGGCCAAATTTCCCTCATTCACTAAAAATACCACCAACAGCTTAATCTGGTTCAAGGTCAGTTGGCATTCATCTGTATTCCCCTCCCCCGGGTCGTGCCTGAAAATAGGCAGGATTTGTCTAGTGCACTTACCCGGGCAACAAAAGCTAAATAAATAAATAAATATAGGTTGCCAGAGCGGTTAAGAGCTGAGGAGGTTAAGGAAATACAAGAAATGAAAGAATTGGGTATCATAGATGAGTCAAGGAGTGCTTGGTCATCTCCCATGGTAACTGTAAATAAAAAAGAAGGGGGTGTTAGAATCTGCCTTGATTTCAGGAAACTTAATCAAGTGTCAGAATTTGGCAGTTATCCTACGCCCAGAATAGAGGATTTGGTGGGCAAACTGGGGAGAGCAAAGTATATCAGTACCCTCAATCTCACCAAGCGTTACTGACAAATACTTTCAGCTAAAGAATCCAGAGATAAAACTGCATTTGCCACCCCTATAGGATTCTATCAGTTCACCACTATGCCATTTGATTTACATGGTGTGCCAGTGACATTCCAGCGGTACATGGATGTAATCCCTCACAATGGTTATTGTGCCGAGTACCTGAATGATGTTGTGGTGTACAGTCCAGACTGGAAAAGCCACCTGGAACACCTACGAGCAGTTATCCAAGCTATCCAAAATGCAGGTCTGACTATTAATCTACCAAATGTGCATTGGGCATGCAGAAAACCAGATATTTGGGCTATGTGTTGGGAAATGGAGAAGTCAAACCAGAGGTTTCTAGAATAGAAGCTGTAGCTAACAGCCCTGTACCTAAAGCAAAGAAACATGTCAGGTCATTTTTAGGGCTGGCTGGTTATTATCGGAGATTTGTTCCAAACTTTGCTGAGTTAGCTACTCCCCTCACTGAAGTCACGGAAAAATGGTACCCAAATAATGTGAAATGGACCCCAGAGTGTGATGAAGATTTTCAAGCCATAAAGGCTACATTATGTTCAGCCCCTGTTTTAAGAAGCCCAGACTTTGAGAAACCATTTCTGCTACAAACAGATGCATCCGAGGTAGGCCTAGGTGCTGTCCTAAGTCAAAATGTAGAAGGGACAGAACATCCTATTCTGTACATAAGTAGGAAATTGCATGACAGAGAGAAAAGGTACTCCACTATCGAAAAGGAGTGTTTAGCAGCAAAGTGGTCCATGGAGTCCCTCAAATTTTATCTGCTAGGAACTGAATTTGTTCTTGTAACTGATCACAATCCTCTCTGTTGGCTTAACCAGATGAAAGATAAAAATTCCAGAATAACACGGTGGTATCTGGCACTGCAGCCATTTAAATTCTCTGTGATTCACAAATATGGTAAAGAGAATAGCAATGCTGATTTTCTGTCAAGATATGGATCAGGAATTGAGGGGTCTGAAGGTTTAAAAAAACAACAACTAACATATGGATTTGAAATGTACTTTGTGTTGTACTGTTAAAAAAATGGATGCAAATATGCTTAATTTCTGAAAGCAGCAATTGTTATTAGAGAATTCATAAAACGTTTTGGAAACCTGTTTGACAAAACAGGTTCCCTCTTAAGGAGGAGGGTATATGTGACAGGGCAGAATAAGATCCTGTCCCATTTGTTATGGAGAATATGTTTAAATGTAAGGATCTTTCATTTTCTGTCTCTTCTCTGTCTGGTTGCGCAACCAAATTTTCCTGTGAGACCTCGGACGTGATCAACCCGAACAGTCTCGAAATTCTTTGCCTCTCATTGTCTCTCAGTTTTCTCTTGCTGTCTGTTTTTCCTCCCTTGCATATCTGCTAATATAAAAATATGTGCAAATCACTGTATGGAAATGAAACTGATAATGGGTCACTTTTGTTTGGAAAATATGGTGTTACTGTGGAAATGTATATATATTTATAATTTGAGATGACTGTAGGAAGTTAGAGGTTACTTGGGTGCAAATGTCTGAGCCTTTTGCAAGGGCTGTAGGGGTCTCAGGAAGCATACTGTGTTCTAGCAGCTCCTGATATTTACGAGAACAGAACATTTTACAAGGACGGGATGTTTACAAAGGTGGGGATTGAAAAAACATAAAAAGAGTGAACATGAGCTGCAATTAGAGGAAGATTACAAGAAAGATTTTATTTTGCTCCTGTACATAGTTATTATGAACACATTTATTTTATTATATTACTGCCACTATAAAGTTTTGGTGAATTTTATAACTGCTCCTGGGTTTTCCCTATGCTTCCTGGCCTGTGCCTCGACGACAATTCCAATGACCTGGTATCTCCAGTGGGGCATGCCATCAGTCCCAAAGTGGATCTAACGGGATCTAAAAACATGACTAACCCCCCTCACCCCCCCACACACACACCACCACCACCACCACCTAGGACAATGCACCACAGAGAAACCCAGCAAAATGGATGTCTCAAGCACAGGGTCCAATTCATGCCCAACCAGGTTTCTGCCGTACATACCAGCTCTGCCAAGGAATCCACAATGCAAGCCTCCATTACAGTTGCTTATTCCTTAGAGACCTGGTGTTATACGGAACTGCCCTAAGGGGAGGAGCTGAGTTGGATGGTCCATTGGCTAACTGCTGACCAGGAAACTCAGGATCCTGGGGAATAGGAATCAGGCGGGGAGGACCCCGTTTCTTACAAAGTCCACACCCCAGGCACCTGCTCGATAAAACACTCCTGATCCTGCCCCTCATGGAGCAGATCTAAACTGTGAACAGTGCCACTGAAGGACCCCCCAACCCTCTGCAGAGGTTGATTGCAGCCACAGGCAGGACGCAAGGGAGTCCTCCAAAGGGTTGCCACCCTCGTAGTTGCTCTGCAGGGTAGACTAAATGTGGACTGGCTGCTAAACGGAACATGATATAATCCTCCATCCTACAGCAACAAATAAGGATAAACCCACCTGCACAACAATAGCAGGCACCCGTCCCGAAATAGCCCACATTAACACACCAAAATGAAACAATATACACTGCTAAAAATAGTCCCAATTAAGCTGGCCCACTGATGCAGTGGTAGTGCTACCGCTGGCAACGCCGATGATCTGAGTTCGGAAGTGAACTTGGGAGTCAGAGGGCCAGGCGGGAGGAAGAGGATCGAACAGTCCCGGGATTTATTTATTAATTTATGACTCTTATAACCGGGTAGGTGCACTGATCCAAAGGACCATTTTCAGGCACGACCTAGGCAAATAGGCACAAGGTACATGAATACTTAATAAAACACAGTGGATACATTCAAATTGCAGGGTTCAGTTGGGTAAATAGGTACACCAGTGAACAACAATAGGATAAATACAGTAAAATAAATAAGTACACCAGTAGATACAGTGATAAGATCAGCACAAGGCAGATGAGGCAAAGTACAGAGACAACAAAATGGCCCATCCCACTTTGATGCTCAAGAGCAGTTCATCCAGCTAACCAAAGAGGAGCAGGAAGGGAGAGAGGTGTGGTAGGGTTGGCAAACGAAAGGAAAGGATCAGCGAGCAGGTAGGGGAAGCTATCTAGGCAGGCAGTTACAGCTGTGCTTGGTTAGTAGCCAGGATTTGAGGTTTAGTTTGAAGGTAATGTGGGTGTTGGAGGATCTGAGGGGTACGGGAAGCACGTTCCAGAAAGCAGGAGCTGCCACCGACAGGGTGTTCCCACCCATACTGGGTCATGGTTCTCGGCACCTCAAGAGGGGGAAAAGCAGAGTAGCAGAGGCACCTGAACATGGTATGGGTCATACAGATGTTAGAGAGAGGGGAAAGAGCATGGTTTCTTATGATGGTGTCTGCAAAACACCCAAGGGTAAATTCGAAGTGGCCTTGTAGTGAGAGCCAGCTGAGAAAGCAATGAGGGTCAGTGATGTGTGGAGTAAAGAGCAGATAGCGCAAAGTGGCAAGCGCTATTATAGGCAGATGAGAGCCTTATCTGTAGGATAGCGGAGACTCAAGAGTAGATGGGGGAACAGTAGTCCAGGATAGGGAGAAGTTTACCTCTGACAATAGCCAGGCGAGCCTCATTAAACAGGTAGCATTTTATGTGGTAAGCAGCCACAAGTTTCTGGTTTATTCTGCCAATAACAATGTTGACATGGTCTGCGAAGGAGAGGGTGAGGTCCAGCATAACCCCCAGATATTTAAAGGAGGAGACATTTTTCAGGGGAGGGCCCTTGGACGATAAGCTAAGGAGATAGGAGTTTTCAGGGATAGCTTTGGATTGGAAAGGCTTGGATGCGAATAGCATGGCCTTTGTTTTTTTAGCATTAACCAGCAGCAGGTTTGGAATTGAACCAGCTATGGGCAGCATTATAGTTCTGGGTAAGGATGGAGGATATGCAGGAAGGGATTTGTCTCTATGGAAGATAACGAGGTCATCCACGTATAGGGAAGTGTTGCAGTTAAGGCAGTCTGAGGGGAGGGTGTTGACGAAGATAGAGAAAAGCAGGGTCCTAGGATGGACCCTTGAGGTACTCCTGTGGTCATGGACAAGGCTGGAGAAGCAACCTGATTGGGACCAGCTAGAGAGGTAGCACTAAAACCATTTGGTGGTCTCCAACGAGCAGCCAATAGATTGCAGTTTGGAGAGAAGGAGGGCATGGCTGACCAGATCAAAAGCTTTAGATAGGTCGACAAAGGCAGCACCAGTGGCACAGCCATGATCCATGTTAGTGAGGCTGTGATTGGTGAACAGGGCCAGTGCCACAGCAGTACTATGATGCTTACAGAAGCCGTGTTGTTGGGCGCATAGAAGGTTATGTTTATTGAGATAATCAGATAGCCGGTGATGGACAACCTTTTCAAGGAGTTTACTAAGGTGGGGGAAAATAGATACAGGCAGATGGTTGTTGGAGGAGTGGGGTTTTCCAGCTTTGAAGGTAGGAACCACCTTAGCTGACTTCCAGGAGTGGGGCATAGAGGAGGTGGACAGAGCAAGACTGAATACAAAGGTAAGTGGTCTGAAGATCACAGAGGAGACCAGTCTTAGAAAAACCAGGGAGAGGACAGCAGCACCTGGGCTGCCGTGGTTGGGTAGACCCCAAAGAAGTTTAACAGTGTCGGGGGAGGTGGCTTAAAAGAAGGGCAGGTGGGAGGGGGAGGGAAGAGGGCAGGAGGGGAGCTTTGAGGGGAAACTACAGCTGTGGCCACAGGGTGGACAGGGTGGACTGGTTGCAAAATGTTAGGCACTTTGGGGGGGGGTATCTCTTGGAGGACCAGATGGCACAGGTGGGGAAGTGATCACTGAGGGATTCAGACAGGGTGCCTGCCTGAGGGATTTTGTCCTCTCTCTTGGTAATAACCCAGTCAATCTGAGAGTGGGAGAAGGTACGGATATTGAGTCATGTTGGAAGAGTGATAATTTGAACTAGGTTATGCTCCTTTAGCATGTCTGCATAGACAATTTCACATTTGTCTTGCCAGTAGAGGTTGAAGTCTCAGAGGATGAAGGTTTCCCTGGTAGAAGAGAGAGACCTGTACCCAGTAAGCAGGCTTTGAAGCCCAGCTACCCAAATAGAGTTTCTTGGTTGATCCCAGTGTTATCTCGGCAATAAGCCAGTCACTGGGGGGAAACATCATCGGAACAAAGGATGGGGAAGCAGATAGTGGTTCTCTGATGAACATGGTAATACCGCCTCCCTTTTTTTTTTAACCTGGTCTGTCTCTGAGCAGCAGGGTGTATCCAGCAAGTCTGAACAGGAAGTCAAAGTGCTAAGGCTTCAGCCAGGTCTCTGTGAGGCAGAGGATTTGAGGGCTGTGGAGTAAGACCTAAGCCTTGAGGTCTGGGAGTTTGGCAGGGAGACTACAAACATTCATGTGAGCAATTCCCAGTCCAGGGTGGTGGGTCCAGATGCCACTGGTAGATGTGATAGGCCCTTTGCGGGTCCCAGGTTAGGTTCGATGTCTGCTCCCAGGAGGAGTAGGAGAAGCTGAGGGAACTGTCGTCCAAGGTATAAGGGGGGATGGAGAGTGAATATAGGGAGAAACCTAGCAGCCGGCAATTGGCGTTAGAGTGGAAGGCAAGTGTGAGGGGACTGAGTGAGTTGCTATCCCACCTGAGCGAAAGGTGTAGGGACGCACAGGGGTCCAAGGCTTATGTAAAGTGCAGAAGGACATCTTGGTCATAGGCTAGTACCTGGGCACAGCAGTCTGTTAATAAGAGGGTGCCTAGAAGTGTGACTGCCACAAGGGGAAGGAAAAGGGACTTCATGTTGGGAGTAGAAGGCAGACAGGATGCAGAGACAAGAAGCGTCGCAAGCCTGGGAAAGGGGTAGCTAGCCTAGGAACAGGAACAGCACAGCAGGATTGAGGTGATATAGAGACAGAGTAAGAACACATGGGAGAAGGTGTTTGTACCAGTGGACAGGGGGTGTCAGAGACAAGGAGTGCGCCAACCATGGATGGACACGGTGCAATAGGTTGTAAGGTAGTGGAAAGATATATTACCAGGAGTAGGGTAGCAAGCAACTGTTTGCAGTCTGAATTGGCGCCTCAAGTGGTGAACAAGTATAACGTGCAAATTAGGAACTGGGCACTTAGTAATTCACAGCACCACAGGTCATGTGACAAAAGTAAACTATAAAGCTAAACCATCAAGTAGGGCAGGCGGGTGGGAGGTGGGTGGGGAGCCAAGCCTTTCCTAGGCAATGTAGAGTCTGGCTGCAGAGCAGCATTGCTGGTGACAGCAGCAATTCAGCAAGTGCCACACCGCCGAATCTTGAGGTCGAGATTACTCTCCTCCTTTGGGGGAAGGGGAGATCATTGCCCAGCATTAGCCTTGCACCTAGAGGTGGCTGGGGGTCAGAATGTTGGGGGACAGAGGCAGCGCAGGTGCACAGAGTGCAGCATATGGAAGATTGTGCAGCTCAGCCACTGGCATCATTGCATGCACCTCCCCCCACACTGGTGGGCGGGTAAGAAGGGAGAACAAGAAAATGAGCATCAACCGGTAGGATGACAATGGTTTCCTGCAGGCCCTGCACCCAGCTATCCAGGCCAACATTTGTTTGAACTGGATCCTGTTTCCAGTGGAGCTATGGGAACCCTGCCAACCCCATCAGGGGATAAGCCCTGGGGAAGAAGCCAGACGAGGTAAGTCCTGGAGGATACTGGGGTGATGGGTCTGGGGAGACCAGTGGATGGGGACCAGTTGGCAAAGGGGAGAAACAGATAAACAATGCATGACTAATGGTGAGTTCAAGAATTCATGGGATAGACAGAAGGCAACCTTAGTGGGAGGAAAGAGAGGGTCAGCTGCTGATCATTTAGGATCTGGGAGTTTAAGTAGGTAGGAAAATGGGCAGACTAGGTGGGTCAGGTGGTCCTTATCTGCCATCAAAATATATGTTTCTATGTTTCTAACTCACTCACTAACTAACTAAGCCTCCAACAGCCACACACAAATCATATTATTAAAATACACTTCACCCAAAATCAAGTATACCCTCTATCCACTCCTGCCAAAACAGAATAAAATGCAATACTATTTAATTAAAATAAGAAAAAGAGGGGGTCATGTGATGCATCTGAGCGAGTGAGACATACTCTTCTTGGCTCAGCTCCTCGGCTTGACCCTTAAGCATTAAACCTATAATCTGGGCTAAATTTACCAGTGCTTTCGGTGCCTAATATCCGGCTTATGTGTTAGTCTGCACATATTCGGCGCTCCAGTCTCCAGCTTTATCAGGACAACGTACTTTTGATGGAGGCAGAGATGCAGCCTGTGAGCCCAGCATACACCTCACTGCTCATGCCTGAGAAAGCAAAGGTCACTAAGAAAACCAAAATGCAGGCAGCAGCAACTACTAAAACCAGTCCAATACTGACTCCACTAACAGGAGAAATTCTTGCAAGAACTCTCCCCTATTAAAGAAGTTCTGCTTGGCATAACCAGCCAACTAACAACTCTGCAAAAAACCATGGAAACTCTCTCGCATGGTAAGCAATGTGGAGGTCAGAACTAGCTCCCTGGAAGATTGGAGAACTCGGCAGGGTTTAGATTCTGTGGCTCTTCGCTGCAGAGTGTCTAAACTAGAAGACAAAATCGAGGACTTGGAGGGGCGTAGTAGATGCAATAATCTCCAACAAATCAGGGACAAGGCGTGATAATTCCTTGCAAATATGTGATCTATGTCCTGCACCTGCCAACAAATTGCCTTATTGCATGTTTTGTCATGAATCACACTTAATTCCACTCTGTAACCTCCCAGGTCGTGCCTGAAAATAGTAATTTCTATGGCTAGCACACCTACCCGGTAAACAAAAATGAAATAAATAATTTTCGTAGGGAGTGGGTAGGACAAGCTTACGGGGTGTGAATAAGTAGTAAGAGGGGCGGCGTTGGAATCCTTATATGTAGAGGGGCTCCTTTCCAACTGATTAAAGAATGCAGTGACCCCGAAGGGCACTGCTTATTACTCCAGGGCCATTTGGGTTTAACGGAGTTACTTTTAAGAGGGATTTATGGACCTAATATAGACTCCCCTATGTTCTTCTCTAACCTTTTGACGCACTTAATACCCTTCTCACATCTTCCAATTATCCTCAGTGGAGACTGGAATCTTGTTATTCACTCAGACCTTGATAGATCAAGCTTGCACCGTAAACTATTGCCGGCTCAACAGGGACTGAGAGATGTTATGGACGAGATAGGATTGGGGGACCCGTGGCGTATTTTACACCCTAGTGACAGACAATATACCTTTTTCTCACCTCCCATGCAGGACGCATTCCTGGACCGATTACTTTTTGATTAGTCTCTCTAATCTCTCGGGTCTTCTTACCTGTGATATTTATCCTACAGTAATTTCCAACCACGCCCTGATTTACACAGAGAACTCTCTACAGGGGTAGGAGGAACAGGACAGGACCTGGTATCTGAATTCTACCCTCCTGAAAGACATACACTTTGTTGTGATGCTTAAGGAATATATACAAACTTTCTTCAGGGAAAATGAGGGAACTGTGTCAGGTTTGGACATGTTATGGGGGGCGGCGAAATGTGCAGTTAGAGGGGTATGTATTCAACTGGCATCAAAGGCTAAAAAACAGCAGGTGGAAAAGATGCACCAGTTGCTGGCCCAGATTTGAGACCTCGAACACAGTCTTTCCGCTGTAGATGACTAGGATAAGTAGACCCGACTACATGCCCTCAGGGCACAATATTTAGGGTTACTAGCAGAGCAGACCGATCTCATTCTCCAGATAGTCAAATTCCACTATTTGGAGTCAGGTGAGACAGCGGGCAGGCTACTGGCCCTAAGGCTCAAAGCAGTTGGAAACCCAGCACATGATTCAGAGCCTTCAGCCCCACCCAGGAGGGGCAGTTTTTACTCGCCCCCGTGATATAGCTAATGCCTTCCAACAGTTCTACAAGACCCTCTACTGTCCGGAAAAGGAAAAAAAAAATGATTTAACACTAACAGAAAGTTATCTAGACTCTATCCCACTACCCACCCACTCAGTGACTCAACAGGAGATTTTGCAAGCCCTTATTTCCCTGGAGGATGTGCGGTAAGGTGTAGTGCCACTCCCCAAGGAAAAGGCCTCTGGCCCAGATGGGTTCAACAACAACTTTTATGCCACTTTTATAGACATCTTAGCTCCATTCCTTACTCAATTATTCAGTTTCCTTTGGTTGTCTGGTCTCGTGGACTGTTTGTTCACCCAAGCATGGATTACTGTTATTCTCAAGCCTGGAAAATTGCACCTCTTACCGGGAAATTATCTCCCTATCTCCCTCTTGAATTCTAATCTGAAAATACTAGCCAAGTTCTTGGCTAACTGCCTTTTAAAAACATGGCAGGGCCTCATCAGCCCGACCCAGGTTGGATTCTTGGCGGAACAGTTATCCTCAGACCACCTGCATAAGGTTCTTCACCTCATCTCGATAGCGGGGGAGAGGCAAATTCCAGTAGTCTTGGTTTCCTTAGACAAGGAAAAGGCCTTTGACCGGGTTTCTTGGTCATTTCTGTTTGCCATATTATGGAAATTCGGGGTCCCGTCCCAATTCTGCAGCTGGCTTAAGGTTATCTATCAGCAGCCCTCAGCCAGGATCCATTGCAACAGTATGTTCTCCACTTCTTTCCCTTTATGACAAGGTACCAGGCAAGGATGCCCTCTGTCTCCTTTCCTCTTTAATCTTTACCTGGAACCCCTCATTTGCTCCCTCCAGAACTGCCCAGAAATCTCAGGAATTCAGATGAGTAATGACAGATACAATGTCTGCCTATGGAGATGACTTATTACTACACATAGAAAGCCCCCAAACTTCTATACCAACAGCAGTGGACATTATAGAAAAAGTATCTCGAGTGGCAGGATATAAACTATGTGACGCTTGGCCAGCCGGTTATGATTGTTCTATGATATTTGTAATATAGAATGTGATATGTGAGTGTCTCACATGATACATCCTGTGCTATGGGTGCCCCACCAGGTCAGTGACAGTGTCCTGAAACCAGGAGGTAATTAAAAGACTAGAGAGACTTAATTAAGGGTCTACTGTTTTTCTATCTTAATTAGAACTGACCCAGCTGCCAGGATATAGGGCTCATAAACTTTTATGACGTCTTAGAAGAAAAACATGTTATAACACTATGGTGTGAAAAGTTGTAATTGATCTGCTTTGGGAACAGGAAACCACACAAGATCAAAGGAAAGGCTTGATTAAAGACTGTCATAATATGGGAAATTAGTTTTTGCTGAAGTCACAGTATTTAAAATATCTCCTCACAGGAAGATCATTGTTTGTATAATTTTTATATTCTAAAAGGAGGAGCTGAATGACATCATGGAAGGGGGTGTGTGAGAGAGACACAGTTTAACCTAGGACTTGTGTCCGATCTTAGTGACATCTTTTTGGGCTCTTAAGAAACAAGATATAACTATAAGCACTATAGAGGTAATACATTAGATAGAAAAAGTCTAACTGTATGTTGGTAGGAGATTGTAGTTTTCTTTGCTTTTCTTTTAAGTGATTGTATGCTTTGTGATATAGTGTTCTGTGTTTACATTTTACATATTTTTATCCATTTTAGTAAAATGTTATTTTGAAAGACTGCCTGGATGTGTCTTCGAAGTTCTTTTTGCATGTGACGTACAGAGGGTTAAGACTGACAAAAAAATGTTCATAAGCTTGATGGTGTCACTAAACTGAGAAAAGTTAAGAATGTACCTAAGGTCTTTTATAGAATTTTAAGGGTTCATTTTGGATACCTAGTTAGGTGCCCTTAGGCAAAAGATATCTGGCATCCACCCGAAGAGCAGATTATCTGAGCCTGTACATTTGGGTACGCTAGCATAGGGTTCACAATTTGAATCCCCCCAGCACTTGAGACTAAAGGTGATTCAGACCCACAAGCAGGCAGGAGGGTTACCCTATCTGTTACCTGTTCACAATACTGCACTCGGAGTTTGGCACTGTGGGAGCAGAGGGCCTGACCTGCTGAGTGCGTTTGTGACAAACTAAACCTGGATAAGTCCAAGGTTACGCCACTTAATGTGCAAGTTCAGAGACATTGGATTGAGGACTTGGGTCTTGCCTGGGAGCTTAAAACAGACACATATCTAGGGGTCAAAGTTTCTTGCTCTATTTCCGCTATGGTCAAACTCAGCCTCTCCCCATCTGTCAAGCCATACAGGCGGACCTGCAGAGATAGAGATCTCTTCTGCTTTCGCTGTGGAGGTGAGTAAATGTGAATAAGATGAACATTTTATCTAGGGTACTTTACCCCCTGAGCATGGTGAGCCCGTATCTTCCTAGACATTGGTCTGCCTATCTCTAATCCTCTTCTCTGGCTTGATAAAGCAGTCCAGAGGGCGTACTCCAAGCTGACTCACTGAAAAGAGCTGGGAGGCCTTAGACTTCCTGACTTCTTCCTCCACTATTGTGCTGTTCACTGCTGTAAAATATTCAGGTGGAACTTGGATGCTGACAATCCTCCAGATGGTCATTACATTCCTCTGTGGCTCTCATTGGAGCAGCACCTCTGTCGATCTCAGGGTATTGCCATAGGTAGTCTGATACACGCAAGACCTTCTGATTTTCCCAAATCTCTCCATGATTCCCCGATATGGTGGTCTCTCAAAGCTCTTCGTCAGATTTGTTCCCACCTGGCACTAGTGCTACATAGGGATCTGTCCCAACCCCTATTTGGAAACCCACACTTCCAGATAACAAACTGCACTATTCCTCCAAACTTTTGCCCAGCTCTTGGTAGGGCTTCAATTTCATCTCTGGTCTCTCATGGAAGGTTCAATTCAGCAAATGTAATTCAAGAGAGGTTCTCTATTCCTGTTCATCGTCCTTTTAAGCATATACAATTGAATAAAGTGCCGTCTTCATTTCTAGGTCCAGCACTGTGGCTGGACCCCAACCCCTTGTTGAATTTACTCACTGACACAGCCATATTATGTCACTCGATATCCAAATTCTATGATCTTTTACAACTTCATGACCCTACCAGATCCCAAGGGACATGCTTCTATTGGCAGCATGAATTAGATCTCACTTTGAACCAGAGGGAGTGGCAAACATTTTGGCGGGGCTATATAAATACAGAAAGCAGGACCGCTTTCACTTTTTGCAATTCTGCGTCTTACACAATCTCTATTTCTCCCCAGCATGGTTTTATAGGATGGGCAGAGCAGCGTCTCTGGCCTGTATCAGATGTAAGATGTTAGACAGTTCCATAAAACACATCCTTTGGGACTGTGCCCTAGTAACTCCCTTCTGGCAAGCAATTAGGGGTGCCTTGGACACAGTGCTGGGCTTGGACTCTTATTTTACCCAGCAAATCTGTTCGGTGGGCCACTTTCCTACGGATATGCTAGACTGCTACAAAGCCTATATGTTTCTAATTTTGGTAGTTGCTAAACTTGTCATTACAAGACATTTGTTGGATCAAACTAGCCGTTCTCTTAAAGAATGGCATTCTGAAACGCTCCAAGTTCTTGAAATGGAACAGCATATTGCTAATTGGATGAACCGACTGGTGTTTAATAGGACGTGGACCTCACTTATGGCCCTTTTATCCCTTATACACTGTACATAAGTGAACCTATAGTTATGGGGGGGAGGGGAATGAGGTTATTCACTTGGATCTTTGTCTGGATGATATATGAACAGGACTGTGGTGCTAACCTTCATCTGTCTAACTTGCATTCAAAGGATTTCTTCCAGATGAGCCTTTGCTTCATCTGTAAAACTATAGATGTTTGGGGGGAAGGGGGATGAGGGGAGCTGGGGGTTGGGTAGAATATACAGTAGTTGTTTCACCCGGCTTGGCCATACCAATGTTAGCTATAACTCCTGTATGTGTTCGGCCTTGCAGAATCATTGTCACAGCCTTCTATACACTTGCCTAATTTATTGTCCTCACTCGGTTTGGGGGCTGCTGATTGTCTGTATGCACTTTTTCTGGTATGAAATATTCAATAAAGTATATTAAATTGAAAAAAATAAGAAAACGGGAGGGAAGGAAATGTGGTTTAGAAGCAAATTAAATGAAATAAAATTTGCAGATAACATTCAAGTCTGTTCAAGCTGGCTCAACTGGAGAACAGGGCTAAGGCACCGTGCACACCTTACCATACCCCATGCCAGCAAACCTGGGTTCAGGAAGGGACTGGGATCACGAGAGATGGGCCGGGGAAGCAGAGGATGAAGCATCTGAGGGACTGCTCTCCTCTTTTAGGGGTGGGTGGCTGCCAACTCCGCCATGTGACTGACACTAGGTGGAGGCCTGGTAATAGGATGGCTAAGGGTGACACATTGTGGTGGGGGTTACAAGACTCCTGTGGAGCATGCAGGCCTCCACATGTACACTCCAATGTGTGTGCCCCAGAGTTGGAGAGGGAACGTATGGAAAATGGGAGGATCAGCTAAATGTCCATCTCCCTGTAGCCTGCTTCATCAGGCCATGACCAGAGATCTATGGATTTGTTGACTGGGGTAGGGGACAATGGCCATCCCCTTCCTAGCCCTGCAGTGAGGGGAAATCCATGGTGGGGGAGCCATAACCAAGTACTGATGGTGGTGGAAGCTGGCTGCAGGAAACAGGGACAGGGCTGACGAGTGGCCTGTTCTACTGGTGGCAGAAACACCTCTATAGCAAAAAAAAAAAGGAAAAAACTGTTCAACACTCGGAGCTTAGACTTTCAGCAAAGTCCGTAATTCAAAAATGACAGTTTCTTTTTTAATCCCCTTGGCTCTCACCCAGTGAGAAAAACTGTAGATCAGGGCTTTTGTTCATGCTGTGGGCTAAATCAAATTCAGCAAACAGCAAAAATACATCCCCTGAAGAAGAGGTTTGTAACCATGAAGCACCAGAGCTCATCAGTGTGGTCAAGTGATGCACCTTTTGTGAATGTTGCACAAATAAATTGCACTTTATTTTTACTCCTCATTCTTGTTTTTCCCTAAGCATCTCTAATGTCCTGTATAGGCTAAGACAATGGTGGGACATTTTGGATAAACTTGACCCCATCAGTGACTCAAAACAAATCTGGACAGGGCGATGGAGGTTGAAAATTAAACTAAGACAGATACTGGGCTTTAGCACCTACCGATAATTTTTTTTTGCATCTGTTTTCACCTGGGTCAACCCAAGTTCTGTTATAAATGTGGTGCCCAAATCCATCTCAGTAAAGCATGCGACAAACTTCGCTGTGGTCTATGCCAAGATAATGGCCACAGCGGCCCCACTTCCCTAACCATTTCCACTGTAATTTTTGTGATGAAACAAGGATATTCATAACACCAAAGTCACAGGGGTTTGGTAAACTGAGATCAAAATTGGCAGTAGGGGAACCAAAAGAGAATCAATGGAAGCAGTGGCAACTTTGTAAGAAGAAGCCCATCTTTTGCATGAGTCATTAAACCGAGGTCCCATCTGCCTATTTTGGGGGTTGTTCATGAGGCTGTTTTAAGATGCCATGGCACTTCTCAAAAGTAGAATTTCCCTGGTGCCCTGTCCAGATTTCCCCAATTCACCAAGAATACCACCAACAGCTTAAAGATCAAATGCACATATTTAGGAAAAGCTTAAATTTCCTTAAATTCAAGTCTCTGTGTCATAATTAGTGTTTCCTGAAGATATCATGCTGTTTGGTTTTGTGGTTTTGTCTAAATCAGCATCTGTCAATGTGATCTGCAGTAACTGAAAACAGTGCAAGTTTTCGGTCCTTATCAGTGAGTGATGACATCATTCTTGTCTAGCCTGCTGCTTCAGCAATTAAGTCCCTGATTGACTGAATAAGCTGTTTCATTTCCCAGTCAGAGCAGTCTGTCGAGCTAATTGTTTTTACTCAAGTTTGTTACTGACCCATCTGGTTTGTGTTTAGATAGATTAGCTTAAAATCTATTATTCTGTTCTCATAAAAAGTTGATCATTTGAGTTTCAGTGCTGAACTGAAGTGGTATGAATGAATGTCTGAGAATTTACATTGTCTGTATTATAGCTGTCGGTTCTTTTTCATCAAAACTCTACATCATTTTCTGGCTATATAATACAGAGTGTGTAATGGATATAAAATGCATCTAAAGTTTGTTAATTCATAGAAGCAGTGTGTCTTTGATGTAGCCTCCATAAACACGTTCATCTGAGAACAATTTTGTTTTTATGTCAGATTGACAAACAGGCGTCTGCCACACTCAGCTGTTTCAAGGAACATGTACTGTACAAACTCACAAAATTCAGTTCTTTGAGGGTTTCTGTGAGAAAATACATCAAGTATGTGTATTACTAGAAAAATATATGGCATCCTGATGCCCCTGTCCCCTGCCTGACAGTTGAAGTAGCAGCACTCTGCTGCCCCCTTTCCCCATCCCATGGGCTCCCTGTCTCTTGCCCCCATTTGAGGCTGCTGCACCCCACTGCCCACTGTCTTCTCCACACAGTCAGGGCTGCTGCCCCAGCACAAACAGTTGAGGCTGCTGCACCCTGCTTCCCTCTGTCCCCCCACAGTCAGGGCCAATGCACCCTGTTGCCCCATGTTCCTGTCTCTGCTAAGCCCTAGAGTCCCAGGTCCCCTGCCTTCACAGTTGGGGCTGCTGCACGATGCTGACCCAGGCCACCAGATGTGGGGTATTTGCTGTACCTGTTACCCACTTCCATTGCCCCAACTGAGCAAGACTGCTGCACCACACAAACCCTGTCCCACAGTCAGGCCTGCTGTACCCTGATGCCCCTTGCATCCTGCCATACGGTTGTGGCATCTGCACTATACTGTCCTCTGTCTCTTCCACCACATTCAAGGCTGCTGCAACCTGTGCCTGTCTACACAGTCAAGGCTGTTGTGGCATACTGTACTGTGCCCTAGAGCCCCATGCCTCCACAGTTAGGACTGCTGCTCTATGCTGCCACTTGTCATAAGACGAGGCAGATCATGTTTTATTTTATTTTTTTAGTTGTTTAACCAGGAGTAGCACACTAAGCTGAAAGCTTTTTTACAGGTTCGACCTGGGAGCACAGGAAAGTTAAGTGACTTGCTCAGAGTCACACAGTACGCAAGTGGAAGCTGTGGGATTCAATCCCAGGTCTGGTCTGCTGGGTGTCACCAGATTTGCAACTCAGAGCCTTAAACCAATGCGCTGTACTGCACTCTGTCCCCTGCCACCACAACTGGAGCAGTTTTGCCCTGTTGCCCCCTGCCACCAGAGTCAGATCCTGCTGCCCATATCCCTTGTCCCAAACAGGTGTATCTACTGCACCCTGTCCCAAAGTTTGAGCTGCTGTACCACAATGCTTCTCCTGTATCCTGCCCAGTCAGGGCTGCTGCACCCTGCTCCCCTCTGTCCCCCATCCGATAACGCAAAATGAAAGTCATTTTTGTTTTTTTTCTTTTGAGCAGTTTGGGCAGTGTACTAAAGGATCTAACTGTGGCGGCAGGGAGCAGCATGGTGCAACAACCCTAACTGTGGAGGAAAGAGGCTCTATGGTGCAGCAGGGTACAGTGGTGGCAGGGGACAGAGGACAGCATGGTGCAGAAGCATTGACTATGGTTCAGGACACAGTGGGGCATCAGAGTACAGCAGCCCAGACTGTGAGATGGGGTGCATGTGGTGCAGTGGCCCTGCCCATTTGGGGCAATCGAAGTGGGTAGAAGGATGCAGCAAAAGCCCCACCTGTAGTGGCCTAGGGCAGCATGGTGCAGCAGCCCCAACTGTAAGGAAGATACCCTGGGAGTCTAGGGCTTAGCAGAGCGCACCAGCCCTGTCTGTGGAGACAGGAACAGGGGGCAACAGGGTGCTTTGGCTCTGACTGTGGGGTGAGGGACAGAGGGAAGCAGGGTGCAGCAGCCACAACTGAGGGGCAGGAGCATCAGGAGTCCATATAGTATTTCTAGTTATACACATACATTATGTATTTACACACAGAAACTCTCAAAGAACTGAATTTTATGAGCTCATATAGTGTATGTTCCTGACTTAGCAGAGTGTGGCAGACACTGTTTGTCAATCTGACATAAAAACAAAATTGTTCTCACATGAACCTATTTATGGAGGCTACATCAAAGACATGCTGCTTCTATGAATTAACAAACTGCATATTTTTTTTACATCCATTAAAGGGGCACTGTTAGCCTTGTCCCTCCATTTATTGCCACAAAACATCAGTGTGCCTCTGTGGACACAGTGATCACATATGATCCACAGAATACCCTTTATATATAACATATCAAGAATTTCATCATTTTCTGTTTCACAATATTTTACTTCGGCCTGTAGAGCAGTTAGGAAGCAGATGAGATGAGTCGATTACCGTGCCAGAAAGAGTTGATTTTGCACATGTTATACAAAGCAACTAGTATGTATTTTCAGTCGATGTACTAGAGCCAACATTATTGAAACCGAGCACCGAAAGATTTACAATGCATTTGAACACGCCGAAACCGCATGCAACGGTGCGGGATGCTAATGCTTATGTGCGATTTGTGCATCATCCCCGCCGCGCACGCGCCGAGATTTCGCCACCCTTTCAAAAATGCATTTGTTGTCTTTTCCAGCCGGTTTCAGTTAAAAATGGCAACCTAGTACAGCATTTGAAAATACGGTTACGCTTAACTTTTCATTATGGCCATGTACAAAATCAATGTTTGTGCCGACGTTATTGCGTTCGATGCCGCTCATCTTGCTTCTGCTTCCAGTGCACAGCGTACTTATGGGGAACCTGAGGAAAGTAAAATATCGTGAAAACTAAGAACATTGGTAAGAATTCTCGATTATGTTATGTATAGGGGTAGTCTGTGGACCACATGTGATCACTGTGTTCACAGAGGTACACTGATGTTTTTTGGCAATAAAACGAGGGACAAGGCTGACAGTGCCCCTTTAAACAACCCTGTGTTATATAGCCAGAAAACAATGCAGAGTTTTGATGAGCAAGAACTAATAGCTGTGATACAGACAAGGTAATATCTCACAGACATCCATTCATACCACTTCAGTTCAGCACTGAAACTCAAATGATCATCTATTTATGAGAACAGAATGATTGATTTAGCTAATCTATTTAAACACAAACCAGATGGGTTAGTAACAAATCTGAGTGAAAACAATCAGCTCTACAGATTGCTCTGACTGGGAACTGCAACAGCTTCTTCAGTCAACCAGGGACTTAACTGCTGAAGCAGCAGGCTGGACAAGAATGATGTCATCGCTCACTGATAGGGACAGAAAAGTCTTCACTCTTTTCAGTTACTGCAGAGCACATAAACAGATGTTGAATTAAAGAAAATCATAAAACCAAACAGCATGATATTTTCAGGAAACACTAATCATGACACAGGGACTTGAATTCAAGTTTTTATTAAAAATGTGGAAAAAAATGGTGCATTTGATCTTTAACCTGGTTCAATTTCAGTTGGTTACCATTTGTATCTCCCCCCCCGAATGAGGCTGAAAATAGGTAGAATTGAAAACAAAAAAAAGTATTCTTAATTAAAACCTTTCTGTTGCCACTATTTTTGTTTCTAAATTATGTGTGCCCTCCCCCCTTCTTCAGTAAAGCTTTGACTCTACAGCATTTTCTTTCAACTTCTCTGGGGCAGCAAAATAAACTCTGAGAAAAGAAACACTACATACCTCCTGCTGGCACAAGGAAGACTAATTATGATAAACTCCATTGCTTTTTTCAACCACATTTCTTGTAGTAATTTGGGACCAGCATTTAAGGACCCTGGCCTCATGATTAGTTTTCCCCTTACCTGGAGAATGAGAGGCAGGATCCTTTCTGGATACCAAGTACAAAGAAGCTACCAAAATTACCAGGGTATGGTCGAGAGAGACTTGAAATTCAGGAAATGAGAACTCATAGTAGAGCAGGTGTGTACTAAATCTAGAGAATAGATTTATAATGAACTTATTGAGAAAACCATTTTTGGAAAAATAGATTCTGAAAACTGTCCCCCAGGACAGGCACACACGGTACTCATTCAATTCGTAGATACTGAAGTCCCTGTCTTATGTGGAATGAAGTATGGCTAAGCTGTCACGGGAACTCGGGGTAACAGACTCACACAAGCATAAAGCCCGGGAAGATCAGTTTCGCCTACAACCTGAATGTCTGCAGCAGCCAGAAATGGAAGCACACTTATTTGAGCAGTTTCCCTATGCAGTTTGTTTCTGGGATCTCATAGCACAAGTACAGGGGAACCCTTCTCTTCTTCTCTCCCATATAACCTTGGTGTTAGGCATCTACTACAGGAGTGGAGATGATATAATTCTAGCACTCTTAAAATAATATTTACTGTACTCGGATTTTATATCTGTCAAACTAGATGTCCTGCAGCAGAAACACACCTCACAAGCTGACATGGTTAGGGCTATTATAGCATCCCTGAGGACCAGGTACCGAACAGAACACTGCAAAGACATAGGTTGTTGCTGGCTCAGTGGTGTGGAGGTGGTGCTACTGCCCACTATGCTGGTGGCCCGGGGACTGAGAGCAATCTCATGTCGCAGGGGGACAGCCTGGGGGGGGCTTGACTGCTCTCCTCTCTCTCTCTCTGGGAAGCAGGGTTGCCGACTCTGCCATGAGATTGCCATCGGGTGGAGGGAGGCCTGGTGATCAGACAGGTCAATGAGCAGCAAAGAAAGGGAGGGAGCTGTGGGACTTTTGCATTATGTGCATGCCTGCACATGCATGCGTCAACATGTGGCTCAACAATGGGGGGGGGCCTATAAACAGACAAGGGGCTGGCTTCATGAAGCTATGTCTGCACCCCTCTGACTTGCACCACCACATGACGACCAGACTCTGGATTTGTTTGTACTGGGGGGGGAGGGGACCTTCCCTTCCTTGCCCTGCCATGGGAGGCAATACGTGGGGTTCTTACCATTGGTTGAGGGAGGTAGGTGATAGTTGCAGGGATGGGGACACGGCTGATGGCCACTGGCGTAGCTCATTGCAGAAAAACTTTTATGGCAAGAAAAAAAGACATAGGTTGTTCTTCCCTTGGCAAAATCTTGTGTGGATTACTCATTGCATTTGGGGGGGGCGGGGGTAACCCCTCTGTACGTTGAGGTCCCTGGTTACTGAGCTGGTGCGGCTCCTACTCTGCCTTTACTTCCTAGTAGGGATGGGCTGCAGCAGAAAAAGAAGTAGGTGGTGACCTTCCTTGACTACCACCCTAGTTCTGACTTAACGTCTGGCCCCAGGACAGAAGCATACAGCGCTGCAGAAGAAGCAGGATGTAGCAGTTATAATAAAGTGCTTGCCAAAATGGGTGTCGTCTACTGTTTATAGACACACAAATGTCTTTTGCATACAAGACCCACCTTACCCTTCAGGCATATTACTGCTCGGTGGGGCACTCTCTGGGAGGCATGGTGAGGAGCACCATACACTTTAGGCAGGTTTCAGTTAAAAGGGCTCCACAATATTAGTGGAAAGTCACTTCAGGAGAGGCACCAACATCATCATAAGCCATTTACAGGGGGCGCCTCTGAGGCAGTTAAGCAGACTTTTAGTGAGAACACAGTGTCACTTCAGACGTGGATTGGTGGTAGGCTCATACCATCAACACATTGCCCTTTACAGTATAGTTCACAGAAACAGGCTTTTCAATAAATGTCCCAGCATCGTTTGTTTATCCTTAAGGACCTAGCTGGTTCATGTGGAGCTTCTTCTGGCCATGTCCTATGGTTAAATAATTGAGGTCTTCCCACCCCACCCCACAAGTGCTGCTTCCTATTATGGACAGTTCTGGGCCTCCTAGGGTGCTGCCTGCTCAGGGTGGGGGGGGTTGAGTGAGCAGGCAGCAGAGAAAAGCAATTTTTTAAAATAGCCCTGGCTTTGGCTTTTTCTGCAGGGGGGGAAAAGGGGGGATACTGGCTGCTTAAGGGGACTGCAAGGTAGGTTAACATTGGCCTGGGACACTGGGGGTGCCTGATATGCTTCAGGATACTGGGGAAGCTGGTGTGGAATTACTGGTGCTTCACAGAGGGTTTGCCTGATTGCTTGGAGGGACTACTGGCAGAGGGTCATGCCGGAGCTCTGGGGGCAGTGCAGGGTCTTGCTAGGGTTTATAGTGGACTGCATACCCAAAACCAACAATTTCCTTCATGACTGGCTGTACCTTGGTGCCTAGTGCTGTTCACTCTGGTTTCCTTAGGGGTCTCCACCACACTATCATCCCCTGGGGGTCTCTCTGACACCTACACCTGCCCCTTGTTCTCTGGGGGGGTCCCTGCACTTACTGTGCTCTCCTCCATATCCCAAGGGTTCCAGTGGTTTCTTTGGAGGGCCTCTGGGCACTGTGGCACTACGTAACCTTTTCTAAGAAAATCTAGGTGCCACAGCTTTTATAAGCTTTTTCCCTCTCTTGGAAATCAAAGAAAACATAGAAAGTCTAACCTTTTCCAAGTCAAACTTTTTCTGGATGTCCTGGGCATTTCTAACCTTACATTGCCATGAGAAGCCAGCCCTACAGCTGAGTGCAACATCACAGTAGCCTTTACTAGTACGGTGTGTGTAGATTTGCACTTGGTCGCCACAGGCTCACACATCACTGTACACCGTACAATCAGCTGGACCTATGTTTGCCACTTCCAAGGAGAGAATACAGCTGGGCTGCCTTGCTCTACAAATGTGTGAACAGGATGTACCCCTTGCTCCTCAGTTACCTGCTGACCAGAACCACTCAAGTTCTCAAGGTATGGATGAATTTCAGTCATGTCCACAAATCAAATGGCAAAATGGCTTCACTACATCTGTTCCAACAAGCTGGAATCTGATCCTGGAAAACATCAAAGAATCCAGGAACACCGGGCACTTCAATCGAGCGTTTCTCAGTCATCTTTGAACACCCTGCTCAGTCATGTCTGTAATGATTTTGGAGGCAGTACAGTGCAGTGGTTTAAGGCTCTGAGCTGTAAATCTGGTGACATCCAACAGACCAGAACTGGGTTTGAATCCCACAACTTCCACTTGCATATTGTGTGACCCTGAGCAAGTCACTTAACTTCCCTGTGCTCCCAGGTCGCACCTGTAAAAAAACTTTCAGCTTAGTGTGCTACTCCTGGTTAAACAACTAAATAAACAAAAAATAATAATGATCTATCTTTGTCTCTCTCCTGTCCCATGCTTATTTGATCTCTTAGCCTTACATTCCTCTACATCATTTCACTATTACGTCCACATATTGAAGCTTTGATCTTATTGTAGGTGGAACTGTATCTTGCCATACTGAATTTTGTGCATAATGTAACTGTATATCTATTGTGAATGTAACCTTTTTCATTTTTCATTTTTATTTGTTATACTTGTAAATCCAGATGAGCAAGATTGCCCGTTATCACTGGTGACAAGTTCAATCTAAAAACACAGTATAAAAATACATCGGGCATTGTACATACCTTCACATGCTTTGCAGCACTGACCCTTCACAGGGTAAGGACACTCCAGCACTGGACAGGGGCGTCTCTCACAGGACACTGAGCCTTCCCGGCACAAGCACACGTTGCAGGGTTCGACAGGGTCTGCAAACTGCTCTCCATTGGGCAACTCTCGTCCATAATACAGGCAACCTGTGGGTAAGCAAAGCCTGATAAAAGTTCTCTGCAACAACTGCGGATTTCTGATTAGTAAACAGCACAAAAAGGGATGTGACTTGAGTTTCGTGAGTATCTTCTCCATTGGACAAGACTCTTAGTCTTTAGGGCCATTCACTCCTGGATCCCACGGGAGCCTGCAGTATTGATGTGGCAGTGCCAACATCAATGCTGGCACATGTGGCGAGTGAATTTGTACTCCAAATGTTATCACTGTACATCATTATATTATATAGCATATGTAACCCCTAGATGGCACTATCCCAGGGGCTACTACCCCTGCCTGATTTGCCACTAACAGGTTGAGGGGCCTGGATCCAATGGCGGGTGCCTCCACCCAGAGGTCAGGGTTTGCAATAGTTAAACTAACTTGGTCACAGCCCTCTGGGACACTGCAACCCCCCTTTCTTCCCACTAGTGGCCCACACAATATATCAGAATTACCTTCACAGTATACACTTACCCCCAGGACTGGTTCCGGTACTGGGACCTCCTGTGAAACAAGATACAGTGCAACAATCACAGTACAGTACTTTAACATAGACAAATACCTCAGGCAGTATAACTTTGCTGAAACAAGCCGCTCTGATTTATTTAGGGGGATATAACAAGGACAGGGGGAAATCAGGTTAATTAGCTTATCACTCTACTCATCTACCTATGGCTCTGTGCACAGGCCTATCCCTATCAGTTACTGTCCCTGGGTACCCAAGCCCTAGTGGCTAGTCCAAACCGTGGCAGCTGGTAGGGCTCTTTCACACAGAGAAAAGAAAATTAGTTAAACAGTCAGCAGTACAGTAATTCCATTTGGATTTAATGTGGCAATTCAACAGGGAGCGACCTCTGAATTAGTACTCACGACCTCCAAACAAGATAGGGTCCTTCAATGTCAGCAGGGCTACTCTTGAGCTCCAAGAGACTCCTCACACATTTATATGGTAAACAGTCACAGGCAAAAGTCACTTAATGGCAGCAGGATTCACTTGAGGTACACAAACCTCTTCACACATTTATATGGTAAAAAGAAAGCACTATACCAGGCAGGCTGCATCTGTATCCCGATCGCAATTACTGCACAATACCCGGGAGAACACACAGCAGATTCAGTTCCTGACAGACCGAGTGCAATTCCGCAATTCCTCCAGTCTTCTACAGGGTGAGCCTGGTTTCTACTCTTCAGATATCCTTTGATTCTCTTCACAGGACGGATTCAGTCCTAACAAGCAGTTACACAAGCTGCAGACCGGAACTCTGGACCTTACACATGTTTTTTGACTAAAACTGTGCACTGAAGGAGCACAGGTTCCTTTCCCTTCACTGCCAGAGCTAAAACTGAAACTCCAACAGACAAAACCGGCACTTCTTTGAGTTCCTCCCAGTTCTTGACTGGATTGGCTGTCACTCACAATAGACTGCTGCTGTTGGTCCAAAAGGTGTCAAGTCTAAACTACATCTCCCAGAGTCACTGCCCATACAATCCTCTTGTGGCTGGCTCAGATTATGAGTCCAAGTTCTGATTCTGCCCAAGGCACCATTTTAGAGCTAGCTTACCCCACACTGATTGGTCCAGTTCAGCAGTTCAAAACCAGAATGGGGAACTAGGCAGACACAGTTCTGACTGCAAAGAAAGCAGGTTAGACAAACTGTAATTTCATTATTACTCTAAATGATTTCTGGCAAACAGTTACATCTTTCAGATAGGTTCCTTTGCACTCCTAGTGACTGCAAAAATGGAGTGAATTGGCAGCAGCTCAAGAGGTACTCAAACAGAGAAGCACACAGTCCCCCATACAAACTAATTATGTCTGCAAGCAGACAGCTCTTAAAGAGATAGTACCAGAGGTTCTAAAAACACTCACTGATAAATGGCTTAAACGCCAAACACCATTCAGGCTTGGAGCATTCAAGCAAGCTCCTGGAAGTCTTTTGGGAACCCCCATTTGCAAGGGTTACACCTTCCTGGTTTGGGAAAGCTTGGACGTCCGCCAAGCAAGTACCCCATAAGTTTCAACTGCAGCCATATACATTTGCATTAGGCTCACACATGTAATCATCAGTCAATACATCATTTTACCAAGAACACATTTCTGAAACATTGCAGTACGTCCTCTTTACACAGTATTACACACACATTGTACCATAACTCAAGTTATTACCTCTTGTACATGAAACCTGAAGAGAGGGGCCCTTCCTATCAGTTACCTTGGGGCTGGACGGGCAAGGGCACCATACTTAGAGGGCAACACAAGTAACTTGAGTTAGCACTGATGCTCAGTTTGGGCAATGAGCTCGGGGACACATACACTCCTTTATGGACAACATTGAGAGGCAGGTCCACTGGCCGGCCCAGGGAATCATAACTGAGGTGCACCACAGGCTTTACAGCTCGACCAGTCTTTCTAGGGGGAACTGTTACAGTCTCTGCACTCTGAGCCTCATTTTCAGCATTGTCCTCACTTGTCAGGGGAGTCTCCATGGGGGTAGAGAGGCTAGAACTTGGGGCACTTTCAGCTCCAGGAGTTACAGTTTCTGAGTCCACAACATTTGGCTCGCATGGAGAGCTTTCAGACACTGGCAGTGGACTGTCAGGGCACTCAAAATACTCTTCTTGTTCTGGTGTATCACCAGTCTGACCCAATCCATCATTTTCCTCCCATAAAGCTCAAACAGTTCAACCATGCACAATGATTCCATTTCCTCTGATGTGATGCTTTGCACTTCACTTTCTGGGAGCATTGGCTCCAGGGATGAAGCTGGGGGCTTGGACAGTCCAGAAGGCCCAGCTTCATCTCCAGTATTGATCAGGGATTGCCCAGAAACAATTGACTCAGTTCGTAAGAAGGATAGTATTCAAAGTCACTCTCACTTTCTTCCAATATGGACTGACAGTCGCTCACTAGGACTTGTGGAGGGGAAGACTTTAACTCTGCTTCTGTAGGTACAGACTTTCTTGATCTTTTCTTAGCAGCAGCTCTAGTCACTGGTCCAGAGGGGGCATCTTCTGGGGGCTCAGACTCAATCAAGATTTGTCCAATGGGTAGTAAATGATTTCTATGCATTGTTTTTACATCTTTTGAATTATTCTCAGGCCTTACTTTGTACACTGGCAGATCATCTAGTTTGCCCACTACAATGTGAGGGAGATGGTGCCATCTGTCAGCAATCTTGTGTTTGCCATGCAGTCCCAGATTTCTTAGCAATACCCGATCTCCCTCCTGGAGTTCCTGTGCTTTCACCTTTTTATCATACCTTTCTTTGTTGGCCAGATTTCTTTTGGCAGCCATGGTTTGAGCCAGTTGGTACGCATGAGTTAGCTGGGCCTTTAACTTTGCACATACTGTAAATAGTTGTCAGCTTGAACCCCATCAGGAGAGACCCCAAAACACACATCTACCGTAGTCGAGCTTCTTCCAAACATCAGGTGGTAGGGGAGAACCCAGTGGCATCACTTTGGTGCAGTTATAAGCATGTACCAGGGTGCTAATTTGTTGGCTCCATCTAGGCTTGTCCTTTGGGTGCAGGGTGCCTAGCATATCTAGCAAAGTGCGGTTGAAACGCTCAGGCTGTGGGTCCCTGGGGATGGTAAGGAGTGGTTCTGGACTTTTGCACTCCCCACAGAGAAAGTATCTCTTTGATCAGACGACTCTCAAAGTCTCTCCCTTGATCAGAATGGATTCTTTGTGGAGCCCCATAGTGAACAAAAAAGGTTTCTACAAGTACTTTGGCCACAGTGGATGCTGTCTGGTCTTTGGTGGGAAAGCTTGGGCATATCTCGTGAAATGGTCAGTGACCACCAGCACATTACTGATATTTCTTTGATCTGGCTCCAAACTCAGAAAATCAATACAGACCAGCTCCAAGGGTGCACTGGTGGTGATGTTAACAAGGGGGGCAGCCTTCTGGGGCAAAGCCTTCCTCCGTAAGCAGCGACCACAAGTTCGAATGTGTTGCTCCACATCAGCCCCCATCTTAGGCCAATAGAATCTGGATCTCACCAAGTCAAGTGTTCTGTCTATACCAAGGTGCCCCATGTGGTTGTGCAAGGACATCAGTACTGAGTCTCGAAAGGCAGTGGGCAGCACTAGTTGTTGTTTGTCTACTTGTCCCCCTCTGTCTACTGTTTCTCTGTATAACAGTTTCTTGATCAGTTTCAACTTAGGACCTTCTTTGTATAACAGTGCAGTTCTCAAATCAGTGGGCGTAATTTGGACACATCTTTTCCTGCATAGAGGGCTTCTAAAGCAGCTTTGATCATGGGATCAGCGGATTGAGCCCGCCGAATACTGTCATTGTCCAGCTGAGGCAGTGCACCAATGTCTATTGCAGAAAAGTGGCAATAAGCAGCAGGTATGCAATTCTCAGAGGGTCCCAAGCAATCCACCATGCAGTCCACTGTGTCCGTGGACATTTGTTCCTCCCTGTCAAACTTCCGGCAGAGTGCCCGAATGTCAGGTTCTGCCAATCGGACCCAATCATTCTGGGGAACAGGCCTCCGGGAGAGAGCATCAGCATCTATGTGGTTCAGACCTGCTCGGTATTCGAGAGCATAGTCATATGTAGATAATGCAGAAAGCCACCTATGGCCAGTGGCATCCAACTTAGCTGAGGTCTGCACATAGGTCAAAGGATTATTGTCAGTTTTACTAGTATTTTAGCCCCATACAAGTACTCATGGAATTGGTCAACAATAGCCCACTTCAAAGCTAGGAACTCTAACTTATGTACAGGATAGTTCTTTCGGATGGGGTCAGGCTTCTACTGGCAAAGGCCACTGGTCTCAGGCCATTCTCGTGCTCTTGGTACAACACAGCCCCCAACCCTTGCAAGCTAGCATCAGTGTGCAGGACGTAAGGTTTTCTTGGATCAGCATAGGCCAGCACTGGAGCATGGGTAAGTTGATATATGATCTCATGAAAAGCAGTCTCACAATCAGGAGTCCAGCGAGCCCCAAATACTTCACTTGGACGAAAATACACTCTTTCAGTCTTGAGGGACGCTGACTTTTGGTATTTTTTGTGGGTTGGGGGATACCCTTGAGTAAGGTTAAGTAAAGGGCGGATCACTCTTGAATAGTCCTTAATGAAACGCCGATAATAACCACAGAATCCCAGGAATCTTTGCAGTTCTTTTAGATTTTTGGGTGCCAGGTGGTCAAGGCCTCAACTTTACTTGGTCGGTCTCTATTCCTCGTGGATACTATGTGTCCCACATACTTTACTGATGTTTGAAAGAATTGACACTTATCAATGGACAGTTTAAGGCCAAAGTCCTCCAGTCGGTCCAATACCTTAAATAATCTGCTCTCATGTTCCTCCAGTGAGCTGCCAAACACAATAACATCATCTAGGTATACCAGGCACTCTAGTAAGTTCATGTCCCCCACTGCACGCTCCATCAATCGTTGAAAAGTGTCTGGGGCACCTGAAATCCCTTGAGGCATCCTCATGAATTCATAGAAGCCAAGCGGACAGATAAAGGCTGTCTTCTCACGGTCCTCTGGGGCCATCGGGATCTGGTAGTACCCACTGCGGAGATCCAGCACAGAGAACCACTTGCTCCCGTTTAGGCAGTCCAAAGCATCCTGAATGCGGGCATTGTGTACTGATCAGGGATAGTCCGCCGGTTTAAGGTGCGATAATCCACGCACATCCTTACTGTCCCATTCTTTTTCCTCACTACCACAATGGGGGAAGCATAAGGGCTTCTGGATTCTTGTATTACACCAGCAGCTAACATCTCTTGCAGATGCCGTCTCACATCATCTATATCAGCAGGTGCCAGGCGCGAGACCTCTCACGAAATGGTTTCGTCATGCAGCCGATATTGTGCTCAGCTCCTTGCACGCATCCTATGTCCCATTCCTTTAAAGAAAACACCTGGTCTCTCTGGGCAAGCTTCTCACTGATCCTCACTTTCCATTCAGCTGGCAATGGGGAGTCGCCAAAATCAAACAAGTCAGGCGTTACTCTGTCATTCTTCCTCGAACTCTTGCTGCTGGGTAGCACTGCAGTATCTGCACAATGCACATTAGCCAGGATGCAACCTCTATTTACTAGAATGTCTCTTTCAGACACATTATGAACTTGGACCATTACCCTTCTGGCATAAGCATGGGCTCTAGCGGGCAAAATACTTGGCTTGACCAGCAGTCCCTCTGGCAATTTTCCATCACCTGGTGCATCCAACATTAATATTTTATTCTTAACATCCTTTCTGATACGGACCTCTCCCTGTAAGGTACACTGGGTATTTGGCGCCAGGATCAGAGATCAGATCCTTCTTCCATACAATTCCAACCGGTTCCTCTGGTTCTATTTTTCAGCATCTCTCTGTGCCTCATAGGCCTTCTTAATTAAAGCGGAACTCTTAAAGCTCTACTAGTCTTTGACCCTGTTTTTCATAACACAACTGTGCCAGCCTTCCAACATATGAGCATTTGTTCCAATCAACAAAGGGACACCATCATACAGTCCAGTGGGGACACACTAAGGCTAGGGTCTCTACTTGTTCGGCCACTCCAGCCACGGAGGTGGGGAAAGACAGCCAAATTCGGATATACCCAGAATAGGGTAGGCCTTCTCACTTAACCCCATACATGCAGTCCTTCTAATGGTTGTAAGGGTACGTCTGAAAATGCTTCTGATACCAATCCTGGAACATAATTGTCACTTGGGAGCCACTGTCTAATACAGCTCTTGTAGACACTCCATTCACCTTTACAGTGGTCTCCATGGAGGGACCCACTATTCTGGACCAGTCTGGAGAGGCAGTAGTGGGGCCTGGGCAACTGACCTTGCCACGAAAGGGCGTGAATTAGCATTTTGGTGCCCTCACTGGGATCATTTCGTGCACCTCTTAACCACTGATTTGTTCTCCGAAGCTCTCCTTGTAGCCTATATGCAACTTTGTCAGTGTCTTTTGGGAACCGGCATTCTCTTTTCATGTGCCCATCCTTCCCACAATTATAGCAAAACATATTTTCTGGAGTTTGAGCTGGCCGAGGCGCCACACTGGGAGCCAGGGCGGGGGTATTACTAACTGGTAACCTTGGTGCCATCTCTGTCTGCGGTGTGATAAGCATTTGGAGACATCTCGTCAGTTTCTCCACTTCCCTGGTCAAGGAATTGAGTTTGGAGCTGTTATCAGCAGGAGATACATGGGTGGGTACCCCCAACCCCATAGCAGATGCAGTCGGATATAGGTCGGGGCCCGTACTTGCAGGCGTGGCCTTCATAAAGGGACTGTTTTTGAATTCCCGGATCTCTCTCAACAGTTCGCCCCATTGTGGCATATCTTTTTCCTTGTCAGAGCACTCACTGACTGCCAACCTCTGCCCCTGAACTTCACTTGATGGGCCACCCTCAGTCACTCGGGTCATAGCCGCAGCTATTGGTGCAGGTCCCTCCCGAGGTCGCCTTTTCTCAACTCCTCGAATTTCTCTCATTAACTCATCATAGGAGGGTGGGATTCCAGTCGATTTGCCAGGCGTAACTGAAGCAACAGCAGTTCTGAGAAGGGGCAGACTTAAGGATCTTGTCCAGCCTGGTTCGGTCCAGTTCAATCGCTGGCAAACTACCCTTTCTGAGGCATTCTTGCAACAATTTTCCAGCCGAGATACATACACAGACAACAACTCCCTTGGTACTGTTGTGCATTTCTTACTCTCCACCATAGATCCTCATCAGAATCTGGGCTCCATACACATTCTCCAAGGCATCAAGATAGGCCTGTGCAGTCACTTCAGGGTTACTGGCCCGTTTAGCATGGATGGTAGCCAGGGCAGGACCTCGGAGGCTCTCACTAACCCTCTTTCGCTTTTCAGCTTCCGAGCATTGCCATTCTAGCACTTGGGGGATAACATAGTCTATCCAGGTCTCCCAGTCATCCTCCCCTTGGGGGGTGGGAGGTGCCAGAAGATCCTCAACCTTCTGTAAGAGTCGTGACTAATGGCAGGTGCAGAAATAGGAGTCTGCATTGGTTCAGCCACCATTACGGGTACTGGAGCGGGAGAGGGTGTTGGGGGAGGAACACCCCCAGGTGGCAAGAATAGTTTCTTCAAGTCCTCCACAGTTTTCCCTTCCCCCAGCAACCATTTAGCAAATTTCTCCTCAAAAGTTTCAGACAGTGGTGGGGGCTCATTCCCCCCCAGGTCTTTACTGTACTTAGTTATCACTCTCCAGGCAGTGAGGGCTCCCTCTGGGGTAATGGTCTGTGGCACTTTGGAGCTATCTATGGGATCCTTAAACTCTACTAGGACCAGGAAAGTGTGGGTGAGCAGATTAGCATGCCGACCCACCACCACAGGGTTTTGTAAACCTTCCACCTTGGAAAGTACTCCCTGTACAGTGTCCGTATTGATACCCAGGGGGATGTCCAGGATAAGCATAGCATTTTGGGGGTCAATCTCCTCCCCAGTACACCACTCCACCAGCCGGTGCACAGCCACTTCTGTCGGGGTACCCATTTTTTTTTTTTTTTAACAGTGGTTCGTAAATATGGCCACTAGAGGACACACAATCCCAGTGAGCCTCCAAGATGTAACCCCTAGATGGCGCTATCCCAGGGGCTACTACCCCTGCCTGATTTGCCACTAACAGGTTGAGGGGCCTGGATCCAATGGCAGGTGCCTCCAACCAGAGGTCAGGGTTTGCAATAGTTAAACTAACTTGGTCACAGCCCTCTGGGACACTGCAACCCCCTTTCTTCCCACTAGTGGCCCACACAATATATCAGAATTACCTTCACAGTATACACTTACCCCAGGACTGGTTCCGGTACTGGGACCTCTGAAACAAGATACAGTGCAACAATCACAGTACAGTACTTTAACATAGACAAATACCTCAGGCAGTATAACTTTGCTGAAACAAGCCGCTCTGATTTATTTAGGGGATATAACAAGGACAGGGGAAATCAGGTTAATTAGCTTATCACTCTACTCATCTATTTATGGCTCTGTGCACAGGCCTATCCCTATCAGTTACTGTCCCTGGGTACCCAAGCCCCAGTGGCTAGTCCAAACCGTGGCAGCTGGTAGGGGCCTTTCACACAGAGAAAAGAAAATTAGTTAAACAGTCAGCAGTACAGTAATTCCATTTGGATTTAATGTGGCAATTCAACAGGGAGCGACCCTGAATTAGTACTCACGACCTCCAAACAAGATAGGGTCCTTCAATGTCAGCAGGGCTACTCTTGAGCTCCAAGAGACTCCTCACATTTATATGGTAAACAGTCACAGGCAAAAGTCACTTAATGGCAGCAGGATTCACTTGAGGTACACAAACCTCTTCACACATTTATATGGTAAAAAGAAAGCACTATACCAGGCAGGCTGCATCTGTATCCCGATCGCACTTACTGCACAATACCCGGGAGAACACACAGCAGATTCAGTTCCTGACAGACCGAGTGCAATTCCGCAATTCCTCCAGTCCTACAGGGTGAGCCTGGTTTCTACTCTTCAGATATCCTTTGATTCTCTTCACAGGACGGATTCAGTCCTAACAAGCAGTTACACAAGCTGCAGACCGGAACTCTGGACCTTACACATGTTTTTTGACTAAAACTGTGCACTGAAGGAGCACAGGGTTCCTTTCCCCTTCACTGCTAGAGCTAAAAATGAAACTCCAACAGACAAAACCGGGCACTTCCTTTGAGTTCCTCCCAGTTCTTGACTGGATTGGCTGTCACTCACAATAGACTGCTGCTGTTGGTCCAAAAAGGTGCCGAAGTCTAAACTACATCTCCCAGAGTCACTGCCCATACAATCCTCTTGTGGCTGGCTCAGATTATGAGTCCAAGTTCTGATTCGTCCAAGGCACCATTTTAGAGCTAGCTTACCCCACACTGATTGGTCCAGTTCAGCAGTTCAAAACCAGAATGGGGAACTAGGCAGACACAGTTCTGACTGCAAAGAAAGCAGGTTAGACAAACTGTAATTTCATTATTACTCTAAATGATTTCTGGCAAACAGTTACATCTTTCAGATAGGTTCCCTTTGCACTCCTAGTGACTGCAAAAATGGAGTGAATTGGCAGCAGCTCGAGTGGTACTCAAACAGAGAAGCACACAGTCCCCCATACAAACTAATTATGTCTGCAAGCAGACAGCTCTTAAAGAGATAGTACCAGAGGTTCTAAAAACACTCACTGATAAATGGCTTAAACGCCAAACACCATTCAGGCTTGGAGCATTCAAGCAAGCTCCTGGAAGTCTTTTGGGAACCCCCATTTGCAGGGGGGTTACACATATAAGTTTTAACAGAAAGATTTGGAGATGTTGCTTATGCATACCAGACAGAGTGAGAGCAGTTTTTGTCAGTGTTTTATTTTAGAGAATCGGGGCCCAATATTTAAAAGTATGCACGGGCACTAACCAGTTTTTGGCCACGCAAACTGGGTTTTGTGCTGAAGCCCAGTATTTAAAAGGTTCAGCAGTGCCGGCTAACAGGATCAGTGCCCGTACAAACCACAATGTGTGGGGGTATGCAAATGGCCAGGGCAGGGCCGATATTCAGCAGATTTGCACAGCACAAAAGGGTTTAGCATGGTCCTTTTACACAGCACAAATATTGCCGAACAAAACCCCTCTTACCCACGCAGCCCTAGCAGCTGCTGGAGGTAATGAAGCCAACTGGCTCGTTGGCTGCTGAGGGAGCACTCCTTCCCCTGTGGTCCATGGCACCCCCCAGTCTCTAGCTTGTAATAAAAAAAACCTCCCTGGTGCTAATGGTCCCTTCCCTCTGATCGCCAGCCCATAATAAAAAAAAAAATACCCTCCCTGATGCTAGTGGTCCTCCCTCTCCAATCACCAGCCCGTAGTAAACAAAACCCCTCCCTGGTGCTAGTAGAGCCCTCCCCCAATCGCCAGCCCTTAGTAAAACTTGCAACCCTCCCTGATGTCAAGTGGTTCCCCCCCAGCACCAAATGATGGTACCACTGGTCAAAATTCCATAATCTCTGGCATTCAGTGGCCTCCCCCACCATGGCATTGAACAGTCACCCCACTGTCACCTTTCTAGTATCCTCATTGCTGTAGTTGTGCATGCAGTGACCAGAGCAGCCCTCCTCACACCTCCTCAGCCAGCCGCCATATGTCATAGCAGGGAGCACGCGTCTTATTTATAGGATGGGGTGCATCACTCTGTTCTACAAATAAGACATGCGCTCCTTGCCTGGACATACAGTAGCTGGCCGAGGAGGCCATGGCACAGAGGATACTGGTAAGGTGACTGGGGGATAGGTATTCAGTGCCATGGTGGGGGGGGCTGCTAGCCATCAGGGATTGCAGAATTGTGACCAGCAGTACTGTGGATCAGTGCCAAGTGGGGAAACTGGATTTATTTATTTCAATTTTGGTTCCTGGGTAGGTCCACTGAGACCATGGCAGTCCATTTTTCAGGGGCGACCCAGAATTAGTTACATTTACCTAGAGGGAAGAATAAGAAAAAAAGGGAAAACAGGAAAACAGTACTTGGTGTTTGATTACATACAGCCCAGCAATAGACAATCTACTGTTCAAACAATTTTTAAGGTACATACATTCACAGATAACTAGCCACACCTTTAAGTGCATGCTAGCACTGGGTAACTTTGCTATTGTCCTATCCTACGCTAAGGTTGTATTTATTATTTGCCATGGATGCCAGGGAGGGTTGTAAGTTTTACTATGGGCTGGCGTTTAGAGGGGGGGTCCCTAGCTCTAGGGAGAGTTTTTTTTTTATTATGGGCTGGCAATTGCAGGGTGGGGAAGGGAATCCTAGCACCAGGGAGGGTTTTTATTTACTACAGGCTGGTGATTGGAAGGGGGACCACTAGCACCAGAGACGGATTTTTCATTTCTTTTTACTACAGGAATATCTAAAAATGTCCTGGACCGGGGAAAAGGAGGGCAGTCCCGCTCTAACCTACCTCTGCTACTCATGCAAATGGGCCCTCAGCACCCTGCATGCCCAGTGGACTCCTTTGCAATGAGTCCCTTTGAAAATTTCAGATAGTGCTCCAGCACTATCCACTCTTGAGGCCCACTTTGGGAGTCATGTTTGCGCAGCGCTACTTGATTAAGTGCTGCACTGACATGGCCTTGTATTCAGTCATATAGCGCTAGTGCTCTATCCAACTGCATATAGCATCCTCAGACTCCTGGAAAACCTTTGTGCTCTGCTTTGCACTTTTCTGAATATCGGGCTCTCTGTATCTAACAGGGAACTCTAGTTTCTCCAAACGGCTCCCCTTCCTTTGGAACCTGCTTCCCTCATCCCTTCATTTAGTCCCCTTCCTTCTATCAATAAAATGCCTACTAAGTGTAGCCCAGGTGCCATGTGGCAATGAGCTGCTACCCCTGCCTGTTAGCCCTCTAACAGGTTAAGGGTCATGGGTCCTGCTATGGTGGTGTTCGGGGGTCCTATCCCAAAGATAATAAAAATAGTATGGTGCCTCCATCCAGAGAGAATTTGTAGTGGGTCAGGTGACTGCCTGGCACAGCCCTCTGGGATGCTGCACCTCCCCTACCAACCATCCCACACACTGAATACCCAACAGTTCAGTACCACCATAAACCATGAACAATAACGCTTGGACAGACTCAGAGAATTCCTGCACCCACAATTTCAAACAGTTAACCACAGCTTTATTTGGGGGGAAATAACTTGGGAAGGGGTACCAGGAGAAAGAATGGCTGCAGAATAATAAAAATTGGTTAGTGAAAATAGGCAACAGCAAAAACCTTGTGGGTCCGGAGGCCAAGCCCTCCTCCACTGGTACCAGTGTCACCAAAATGGTCTCTAGGGTACCCATTGGTGCAGGCTTGATCAGTGCCACGGGTGGGATGGATGTTACGGCCCTGAAAATAGTTTAGAAGAACGTGAAGAATGATTAACAAGCAATTCCCCTTTTCCCTCCCAGGAACCAGGTCCTGGGTACTCACGGTTTGATGACTTCCGCAACGGGGGAAATGGAGCTCCTTGAGTTAGTGCAACGAACATATAAACATATGAATTTGCCAGCAGATAAAGGCCTTATGGTCTATCAAGTCTGCTCAAGTGTGCAGCTATCAATCCTTACACTGCAGCTGCCCTCCTCCTCCCCTGACCCTCCCTATTACCCTATCTCATCCCCTTTTGAAGCAGTCCACTGTTCTACAGGATACCACTTCCGCAGGCAATGTGTTCCACCCAGACACCACACTCTCTGTAAAAAGGTGTCTTCTCATTTCCCTCCTGAACCTTCCGCCCTCCAATCTGAGATAGTGACCTCGAGTGTCTCGACCCCCTTTTAACTTGAATAGTTCCTCCATGCCTGTCTTGTTCATTCCCTTCATGTACTTGAAAGTTTCAATCATATTCTCCCACATCGCTCCTCTCTTCCAGTGAGTACATGTTCAACTCCCTCAGTCTGCTCATGTAGAGTATGTCCCCTAGTCCATGGATCATTTTTGTTGCCCTGCGTTGCACCCCCTCCAGTAACTTAATGTCTCTCTTCAGGTATGGGCACCAGTACTGCATGCAGAACTCCAGGTGTGGCCATGGTAGACACAGGCTGGCCAGGATCCCTCTGTCTGGATTAAACTTGCTCAAGGATCTTGCAGCAGGTCACCTTGATTGTAGTTTTGGCCACTAGTCACCTTCAGCCACTTCTTGCCCATTGCAGAGCTCTGCGTCAGGACAGCACCAGCCCCAGAAGGCCCAGATCCGGCAGTAGTTCCACAGCCCGGCCCCCAACAATGGGTCACAGATGCTCTAGTACCCCAGCAAGCGACGGTGACCTCCTGAGACAGTGAGTCCCACTTGGAAGGGGTTAGCGAATTCCCTCCCTGGCTCTGGGTGAGGACTCCCAAACGGTGGGGGGCTTACTGCAGTTCCTGCACTGAGCTCTCAGAAAATAAAAGTTCTTTGGCAGTTTCTCCACCAAAGTCCAGTGCCAATTGGTAGGGGTGCTAGCCTCAGATTCAACAGTGCAAGTGTAATTCAGTGGGTGGGGGTCAGGAATAACAACCCCCTGCACACCAGTCCATGCTTTTCCAATTTAACAGTGTCCACCTTTTCTTCAGCTGCAGCTGGGACTCAGCTCTCAGCCACTTTAACCAGTTCACACAGGACATACACAGCTTCTGCTAGAATCCCAACAACCAGAGACGCTCTGCCCCTTCAGAAAGTTAAATTGCAGTCCCAAACATAGGCATGGCTTGTCTGTCCTGACTGTGGCATTCTGACAATCTGCACAGCTTTCTCAGCGATTTCAGCTTTCCAGTTCAGGGTTTCTGCAGCATTCAGTCTCTCTCTCTCATTAACAGCAAGCAGCTTCTCCATACCTGGGGAATTACAGTCTAGTCTCTTTCCCCTTCTTGACCTATTTCTGCAACACAGCAATCTCCAATTCTGCAAAACAGCAATCTCCAATTCTGCAACACAGCAATCTCCAATTCTGCAAAACAGCAATCTCCAATTCTGCAACACAGCAATCTCCAGTTCCAGCGATCTCTAATTCTGCAACACAGCAATCTCCAGTTCCAGCGATCTCTAATTCTGCAACACAGCAATCTCCAGTTCCAGCGATCTCTAATTCTGCAACACAGCAATCTCCAGTTCCAGCGATCTCCAATTCTGCAACACAGCAATCTCCAGTTCCAGCGATCTCTAATTCTGCAACACAGCAATCTCCAGTTCCAGCAATCTCTAATTCTGCAACACAGCAGTCTCCACATAGGACCTGGGTAAGCCTCTCAAGTCCAAAGTCCAGTCTCACAGGATACTCCAGACTCATACAGAACCCAGGAACAGACTGAAGAAATCCCAGAAATTCCACACTGTTCCAGCCGAAAACCCAGCATTCTGATTGACTGATGGAGCCTATCAATAGTGGATATCCATAAAGATCAATATTTGCTGCTCATTTATTGGGGCATGGTTTAGGTGCCTGAAATAGTCCCCTCCTTTTCCCAGGAGTCCCTTTGTCACAGTTTTAGGTACCTAGCTCACTGATTGGCTGCTGCATTGGGGTCAAGTGTCACAAAAAATGTCAGCTCCCATTTAGCCGTATGGAGTCCATACAGTTCCTGCAGCTTCATAGTGCGACTACAGCCCGTCACAATACTCTGTTTATACAAGCACCCCAACAAATGGTAGCCCCAACTATCCCCTTTCCTATGAGCCCACACTTGTATAGTTAGCCCCAGTACATTGGCTGTGGTTGCCGCCGAAACACAGTCCCCGCAGGTGGCAGGCAGCAGCTTATTAATATTCATGAGGGCTCATGAATGATTCATGAGCCCTCATTCATGCCCTGATTCAAATTTGCCCAACTCCTTCAGGTCTGTGGTCCCCATCCAGTACACCAGGGGCACCGGGACTGACAACACCTCCTGTTTTGACCACAACCGGCGGTCGACGAGATCAAAGTGCTTTCTAGCACATGTGCGAGTGCTGGTGGCACCAGGGACATGCCGGTGGCTCGCAAAATAGGAATTAAGCCCAAACAGGGATAAACAAATTCAGGGCTTGCTTTGGGGACTTGGGGGAGCCATGAAGGACTTTATGGGCACCAGAGGAACTTGTGCTACGGCGGACAAACAGGGGGACCGCCAGCAGCAGTCGGTAGAAATGGGAGAAACATGGGGCAATTCAGGTAAGCCCCCAAAGGGGGGTTTTATAAGGCTCACTCCTCCCCCTCCCTGAACCTGTACCCCCCCACCTGTGACTCCTCTGTTCCTTTTCCATCCACTGCCTCCAATCTCCGATCTTGGCAAAGACTCCTATTTCCTGGCATCCCTATACTCTTGGCTCTCAGTCTGCTCTCACTGGAGGGCTGAACTCACCCAGACTCATCTACTAGGTTTTGTACTGCCTGCTCATGTATAAAGTGAGCTTCCTAGCTTATCTGCAACCTGTGTATATTCACTGTTTTAAATTGTTACTAACTGAGCTTTTGCACATTTAATTGCCACTGTTGCACTTCTGATGACTGTAACTGCCTGATTGCTACTCCCCTATTCCCCTCCCCTAGGTCACACCTAGAAACATACCTCAGCTCAGTGTGCCTTTCCCGGCTACCAAACTTTTAAATAAATAAATAATGTTAGAGCAGCTTCCCCTTGTAGACAACTCCTTGGGCAGAATGAATATTTTTTGGAGGGGTGGGAATGTCATTTTTGAACAAAATATTTAAAGATCTGTTTCTAAGCAAAGTTTTTCTTCACTCAGGGAGGTGCTAGCTGCCCCCACTGACAGCCTTATTTATCAGCTCTCTGGATATAGGCATGGTTAGGGAAGACTGAAGGAGAGCAGATGTGGTCCCTCTCCATAAAAACGACAGCAGGGAGGAGGATAGTAACTATAGGCTGGCCAGACTCACCTCAGTGGTGGGGAAATTAATGGAAACTCTAAAGGAAAATTAATGGAAACTCTGTAAAGGAAAGGTTGGCAAAGTATCTTGAATCCAGTGAGCTGCAAGAACACAGGCAGCATGGATTCACGGGGGAGTGGGGAAGGTCATGCCAGATAAATCTGCTTGATTTCTTCAACTGGGTAGCCAGGGGAACAGATCAGGGAGAGCAGTGGAGGTGGTCTATCTGGACTTCAGCAAGGCCTTCAATGCTTCTGCACAAGAAACGGATAAGGAAATTGAGCAGCCCAGTGGTGGGATCCAAAGACATGAATTAGGTTAGAAACTGGTTAATGGGGAGACAGAGGGCGGTGGCTAACGGCATTCATTCTAATGATGAAAAATTTACCAGTGGGGTGGAGCAGGGCTCACTCATTACTGGGACTGGAGTTCTTTAATGTCCTCATTGGTGATATTGCAGAACTGGAAACGATGGTATGCCTTTTTGCAGATGATACCAAAATCTGTAATAGGGTGAACACTAAGGAGTGGGTGGAGCAAATCTGTAGGGATACCAGGAGACTTGAGGAGTGGTCAATAACATGGCAGCTGGGATTCAGAGCAAGATAATGCACTTGTCCTAGGGCATAGGAACCCAGGAACTCAGTATAGGATGGGGGAGGTACGGACAGTCACTAAACAGGAAAGGGACCTTGGGTTATCATATCTGATTACCTCAAAGTGGCAGGGTAGTGTGACAAAGAAGTGGGTAGGGCTAGTGGGATGCTGGGATGCAAAGGGAGAGCTATCTTCAGCAGGAGGAGGGAGGGAGGAGGGAGGGAGGTGGTGTTGCCACTATATCACTCACTGGTGAGACCGTACCTGGAGTATTGTGACCAGCTCTGAAGGGCATGCTACACAAAGGAAAACAGAAGGTGGATGCAGTCCAGAGAAGGGTGAGTAAAATGGTACAGCAGTTGCACCAAAACCTGTATGAGGAGAGACTAACAGATCTCAGCATGTACACCGTGGAAGAAAGGAGAGTGACAGGGGACCTGATAAGAGACCTACAAGTATCTTACAGGAAGGGCTTCAAGTTTGGTTCAACCAAACTTTTAAAAAGGTCGTACCCCCGCAGTTCGCACAAGTTTGCCAGTAGGAGAGCCTTTTTATAAAAATGGTGAATTTTGCAAACTTTGGTTCGCCCTAGGGATTAAGCAAAATGCACATACCTGTCCTCTTTACCACACAACTGCACATTCTCTGCTCTCTCCCTGTCCATCTCTCCCCATTTCAGCACACATTGTGCTGCTGTGTTGCTCGGTGCTGACACAACCTAACCACCCAGAAAAAGTGGAGGATTTGGGGGTCTGTCAGGACAGGAATGTGTGATTGGCTGGTAGAGGGAGCCTCTCTCATCTCTGTTGCCCTGAACCTCTAGCAAGATGAGCAACTACTGGAAGGGGTCACAGAGACCCACGTGGTCTGCAGTACTACTCAGGTCACTGCACACACTTCATTTCTGCGTGGTGAGAGCAGTGGAAGGAGAAGAAGAAGTTCTGTCAGTCTGCCTCGCCCTTCTCACTTGAAATCAGTGGCAAAATGGTGTGTGTGATCCCTCCTGGCACTCAAATTAGGCAGTTTAGGCATAGGCAGCATAAGTTAGCAATAAACCACGACAGGATGTGGATTATAGGCATTTATTCCACACCTGGGGTGTGTTGTGAGGCATGAGGCCACAGGCCAAGTGTCTTCTCAGCACCCCAGGTGTGGATTAAATGCCTATAATAACCGACTTCTGCTTTTTCCCATAGGGAAACCATGGCATAATTTGTCGTTATAAAGGAGCATTTATAACGGCAAACATGTGCATGATTTCCCTTGCTGTGCGCAAGCTCAGTCAGCAGCGCAACCAGTCGAGACCGCGCACAGCTTACGTCTTGCCTGACACACAGCCGCCAGAAGAACTCGGCGGTAAGTTCTTTTCCTTTCTTTTTTCCCCCACATACACTGGAAATTCATGAAGACCTACTAAAAGAAAAAAAAAGGTTTTCAATACGGCAAATCTCGGCACCAGGCTAAAACGAAACCACACCGTGGATGCACCGCAAGCTCTTTATTTTAGGTCATTGCTGAGGCGAAAAAGGAAAACCCAGCAATTATATAAAATAAAAAATGGGTCGGGTGTCAAACTCGATTTTATACACACCCTCATTGTGGGATGCTTTTCACAAACCCGGCTTAGCCCTCGCGGGTTTATAACATCCACAACTGGTGTGTGTAAAATCTCGTTACACACCCCGACCCATACTTTATACTATATATAACCCCACATCCTGGAGTGGGTTATTGCGCTTATAACATGGGTTGCATGAAGGACACTTCTTTTTAGTATTCAAAACACAGGGTAGCAAAGTAACACAGCTTTTTTCCTAACGTAATCAATAAAACATGTTAGAACATCTGTTTTACTTGCTTTTTACCATGTATGAGAATACATTACTTCCATGAGTTGCAAGCACTGCATTATAGGTATGTAAATAATATGGGTTATGCAGTAGCTCTGTCATTCCCTGAGAAATAAACTTCTGAATAGTAGCTCATATGAAACAGTGGTAAACAGTAGTTATCTGGGGAATTCTCTTTGTAATTAATAGTCACATTCTTTGTACTCCCCCAATCCTCCAGTACTTTTACAGCCCATGCTGTACTTTTTGGCATGTTTTTCTTTTCCTTGGCCTTACTGTGTTGTGATTTTGTATGTGTGGTTTTAAATGGCCAGATAACAGATCTGGCAGGCTCAGGGATACTACACAGGGTTGCTTCACCCTAACTGTGCCGATACAGGCATGCAAACAATAGTCAGGTGGACCTTCCTGACCAATTAAACTTCTCCCTCAGGACAAGACCTGGGGAAGGCATGCCAGGGTCCGTAGCGAACTTTACAGTGATCAGTCTTTATTGTCACTGTCGACAACATCGCTGTAAAGTTTTCACTGCAGCAGGGGCATATCCTGTAAAGTGTACCTTCCAATTGGCACTTGTGATTCACTATTTGATTTGGACTAGGAAATGTTGTACTAAGTAATGAAAGCCTGCTTACCAACCATCATGTGCTAATGAGCTGAAAGAATAAAAAGGGATCCTTGTTTTGAGTTTGTTACTGTTTGGATGTTCTCTTGTTGTTTGGAGTTTTGTGTTGCACTAACCCCTTTGCTGTGCAGCCCTGCATCGGCCTGAAGAGGGTTTGAGCTGTCACCTCAGACCTGGAAGATCAAGCAAGTAGTTTGTGTGGGTCCCCTCCTTGAAAACAAACTTGTTATCTTAAAACCCCCAGGCCTGGGAGGGGCCTACATACAGATAAATAACATGGATAAGAAAAGACTTATTAAAATGTTGTACTTGAATACATCAGTTATGCAGTGTGTAGTCTGAATTTTAAACAAACTACTGCCAGTAAATGGGGTCATTTGCAACAGAAACTAAAGTGAAATTAGAACCTTTATGAGACCACATGGCTGGATGAAGTTTTCCCAGCACTGTTATACAGTTCTGTTTAAGCTTACTTTAATGTCTTTTCATTTGTAGATTATGTTAGCATTATTACTCTGCATCTTGAATGTTGGATTGCACGTTTCTTTTGTTTGCGAGTCCCTGTCTTATTTTCACAGGACCTGCCTGTCTGTCTGGCTGGCAAGTGGCTGCTGAGCAAAACTGGAATAAAAAGAAACTGCCATCAGTGCCGCGGTACAGATTACTGGTAAGATCCCACCTTGAGTACTGTGTCCAGTTCTAAAGGCCATAACTCCAGAATGACACAGACAGAGTGGAGGTGGTCCAGAGGAAGGCAACTAAAATGATGCAGGGTCTGTATCAAAAGTCCTACGAGGAGAGACTTAAGAAACATAGAAACATAGAAGTTGACGGCAGATAAGGACCGCAAGGCCCATCCAGTCTGCCCATTTCTTTTTCTACCTTATGAATGTGCCATTGGCCTTTGCTCTGTCAATGGCCTATCTATTCATACTCATCTGTATTGCTCCCTTATGCCTATCCCATGTCTGTTTGAAGCCCTGCACTGTATTCATATCCACCACTTCCTGCGGTAGGCTGTTCCATGCATCCACCACCCTTTCTGTGGAAAAGAATTTCCTCACATTACCCCTCAATCAGCCTCCCTCTAATTTCATGCTATGTCCTCTTGTCCTGCTATTTTTCTTATATAGAAACATGTTAGACTCTTTCACCTTGTTATTGCCCTTAAGGTGTTTGAATGTTTCAATCATATCGCCTCTCTCCTTCCTTTGCTCCAGGGTATACATATTGAGCTCAGTTAATCTGTCCTCATATGTTATCCGATGCAGTCCCTGAACCATTTTGGTTGCTCTTCTCTGGACTGCCTCAATTTGGTTAATGTCCTTGTGAAGGTGTGGCCTCCAGTACTGCACGCAGTACTCCAGATGGGGCCTAATCAGTGTCTTGTAAAGAAGGATCATTACCTCCCTCTTCCAATTTGTGATACCCCCGCTAATGCACCCCAACATCCTTCTAGCCTTACCTACTGCCCAGCTCTTGCAGCAGGTTACACCATTAGGATTGAAGCCGGCAGACGCCAGGACCCCACGGAAATTTTCTAGCTAGCAGTATTCAGTGGGGACCGCCTCCGATGTCAGTTCTGCTCCCGACGTCAGGCACAGTACATAAGGAGGCGGTCCCCCAGAATCCCCATTTCTCCCGCTGGAGACTCCCAGCCGCTGGATGACATCAGAAGAGGAGACTGAGGATCCATCATCAAATGGCAATCAGAATAGTGTAGACAACATCTGATCCTAGGAGAAGGATATCTGAACAACAAAATCTACCTCCAGCAGGGATGGTGGGAAGGAAAGTACCTGCTGCCAGAGCTGTTCTCGCAGATCTACTGTTACGGTAAGTTCTTATGTAACTGTACTATCTTACTTCGAGAAACAGCTCTTGCAGCAGGTTACACCATTAGGACTGATTCCCAAGCAATAGTGGAAATCCCACACCATTAGGAGGAGGGAAGGTAGAAATCCTTAGCAAAACCTAAGTCTAGGACAGAAGTCCTTGAAGGACTGCTAGACCAAAACCTGCTTTTCACCTCGATGCAACATCCAGGCTGTAATGCCTGATCAAGGTGTGCACAGTGCTCCAAGTCACTGCTGCAAAGATAGTTGAGGTGGACACGTTCTTTACGGCCACAAAGGAGGTAGCCACCCCCCTTGTGGAATGACCCTTAACCGCACACGGTAAGATTTTATTGCGCTTCTGGTAAGAGAACGTGATACAATGTATAAGCCACCTGGACAGCGACTGTTTGGAAACGGGAGCTCCTAGCATCCTGTGGGCGAAGGAGACAAAAAGCTGATCAGATTTTCGGTGGTGTTTGGTCTTGTTCAGGTAGTATCGAACACACCTATGCACATCTAAAGTGTGCAACAGGGCCTCTCCTCGATTCGAATATTTAGGGAAATACACTGGTAGATCGATATCCTGATTAAGGGTGAGAGCTGAGACCACCTTAGGCAGAAACTTCAGATTGGTCCGTAAGGATACCCTGTCCTGATGGAAAACCAAATAAGGTTCTTTGCACATCAGTGCATGAAGTTCCGAAATTCTTCTGGACGAAGTAACGGCAACTAAAAACAACGTCTTCCATGTAAGGAGACGTAGCTCGCAATCTGCAGCTGGTTCAAAAGGTGGCAGCGTTAAGCTGCTCCAGGACAAAGGGTAAATCCCAAGGCAGAATAGGATCCTTAATCGGAGGTCTAAGGTGGAGAACACCTCTCAGGAAGGCTTGTGCCGTGTCCAGCTGAGAGATAGGACATTGGCCTATAGGAGTGTGATAGGCTGAGATGGCACAAAGGTGTACTTTTATCAAGGAGTAGGCCAAGCCTGTCTGGAAAAGAGACAGGAGGTAGTCCAAGACCGACCTTTCTGGACAATCCAGTGTCTAAAACCCCCACGCCTGAGCCCATAGGCAAAATCTGCGCCATGTCATGGCATAAGTAGCATGAGTGACTGGTTCTGTAGCGGCCGCTAGAATGTCAGCTACCTCTTGCAAGACCCCGTGTCACATAATGGCTATGTCTCTAGGAGCCAAGCATGCAGGTTCAGCGAACGAAGGTCCAGATGGACCAAGGAGCCCACCTCATGAGACAGCAAGTGAAAGCTGATTGGCAGAGGCACCGGAGGTTCCCGGGACAGCTGATGTAGTAGAGGGAACCAGATCTGCCTGGGCCAGAATGGCGCGACAAGTATCAGCATCGCTTGCTCTCTGTGAAGTTTCAAAAGGACCCTCTAGATCAACGGAAAGGGGGGAAAGGCATAAAAGAATCTGCCCGCCCAGGAGAGGGACAACGCCTCTTGCCAGAAAACACCATACCCTGGATCTAGCGAGCAAAAATTGGGCAGTTTTGCGTTGGATGGGTATGCGAAAAGGTCTAACTCTGGTGTACCCCATCTGCAAAACAGATCCTCTACTACGTCCTGGAGTAGTTCTCACTCGTGGACTCTGGCCTGAGAGCAGCTCAGGCCATCTGCGATGACATTGTCCACTCCTGGTACATGAACAGCAATGAGATTTGCGCAGTGTTGTAAAACCCAATCCCACACCCTCATGGCCTCCCTGCAAAGCGGGTAGGAATGGGTGCCTCCTTGTTTGTTGAGGTAATACATCACTGCGGAATTGTCTGTTTGTAAAAGAAGAGTACCCGGTGGAATCTCCGACTGGAAAACCTGCAGGGCATAAAGAACTGCTCTCATTTCCAGGATATTTATGTGGAGATGAGTCTCTTGGGCTGTCCACAGGCCCTGAGACCGGACACCGTCTAGGTGTGCTCCCCATCCGAGCCCTGAGGCATCTGTGGAGAGCATCACAATTGAAGACGGTGCAGCGAAGCGGACCCCCACCGAGAGGATCTTCGAATCTAGCCACCATTGCCAATCCTGGATTATGGCCTTCGTGATTCAAATTGGGAGCTGCAGATGGTCTTGCTTTTGATCCCATTGGACCCGTAACATCCATTGGGTCACCCGCATGTGGAGACAGGCTAGCGGGACTGTCGCAATGGCTGCAGCCATGTATCTGAACAAGCAAAGGACCAGTCTGGCTGGGACAGTCTTCTTTGCCAAGATGTCCCTGATGAGGGATCTGATGTGTTCCGCTCGGTCCTAGGGTAGAAAAGCTTTCCCCTGGACGGTGTCTAAAACTGCGCCTATGACCTGCAGAATCCGAGCCGAAACCAGATGTAACTTCTTTTGATTGATAATGATGCCTAGCGTCTCGAATAGAGACTGAGTACAATGAATTGCGGACATCAGGGATTCCCGAGAGGGTGCCATGAGAAACCAGTCGTCCAGGTAGGGGAACACGTAGTGGCCTTGTCTCCTCAGAGTCACTGCTACTTCTGCCATGCACTTCATGACTACCCGAGGTGCTGATGACAGTCCGAAGGGAAGGGCTCAGAACTGACAATGGTGACCCTGAAACTCGAAGTGCAAAAACTTCCTGTGCACTTGAGCTATGGGTATATGCAGGTAAGCATCCTGCATGTCCAAGGATGCTAGAAAAGTGACCTGCTTCAGCACAGGAATCAGACCTGGGAGGGTCACCATGTGGAAGCATTTGTACAGAACCGATGTGTTGAGGTCACTGAGGTCCAGTATCGGACAGAGGTCCCCTGTTTTCTTGGGAACCAGAAAGAAGTGAGAATAATAACCTGCACCTCTCTGGTTCCGTGGTACGTGTTCTATAGCTTCTTTTCCAAGAAGCGCAAGCACCTCCTGCTATATGAGCAGGGCATGCTGACCTGAGTAATGGGAAAGCAGGGGAGGTCTTGACGGTGGGTGGTCAAGAAATTCTAAGAAGTGGCCTTTCTTGACCAATTGGAGAACCACCGGTCCGTGGTAATAGACTGCCACCCTAAAAAGTGGTGAGCGATATGACCCCCGACCTTTTGTGCCCATTGATCCAGAGGAGGGCGGGTGCTGGGAAGGAGCCATGCTGTGGCAGCACTGGTCACTGAAAGCTTGGCCGGTTTAGTGTAGCATTGGGCTCTGCCTGGGGATGGCTTAGCCTGGTCTTTACGTTGAAAAGTGCCCCTTAGTTGCAGGCCGGAACGTGGCTGCTGCCTTTGTTGCTGGCTGCAAAAACAGCTCTGGTTCCTATGAAAGGAACCAGATCTTGATCTGTACATGGCTTGTACAGACCTGACTGCTTTCCCAGTGTCCTGGAGTTTGGTTATAACCTTCTCCGAGGGTTCACCAAAAAGTACTTCGCCACTGTAAGGGACGTCAAGAATGTTCTTCTGTACATCCGGGGTAAAACTGGAGACACAGAACCAAGAGTGTCTCCGGAAACAGATGCCTGAAGCTGCAGCTCTGGCAGATGAGTCTACAGAATCATATGTGGCTCATAGCACTTGGGTGCCTACATCAGACCTTGTGCGGAGGAGGTTTAGGAGCTCCACCTTCTGATCGCCATCCGGTAATTTTTCGACCTGGTCCTGGCCCTGTTCCCACAGGGCATTCTGAAACTGTACCATGTGAGATAGGTAGTTCAGGGACCTGATGGAGCATGTAGCAGCCACATACATGCGCCTCCCCAGGGCATCCAGCTGTTTGGATTCCTGGTCCGGTGGCTGTGTGTTCATCATGAACATGTGCTGCGGTCTTTGGGACAGGTCATGTGAGGCCGTAATGACCAGGGAGTCAGCCAGAGGTTGTTGAGCTAAGTACTGGTCCTCTTTTAGGGCCTTGTACAGGCGGTCAGCTTTCTTTGGCACAGCGGGAGTGGAGTGCGGATGCTTCCACGCAGCCTTGGTGACGTCCACAAAGGTGTCCACCAAGGGTGGCACTACCACAGGCTTTGGATCTTTCTGCAGAAGATAACGGGCAAGGCGCTGTCTTTCAGGATCGAGGTCTTCAGCATCCCATCCCATGTTGTCCTGGATGTGTCTCATGATCTTAGAGAAAGAAAGATCAACGGGAGGAGACCTGAGCAGGTCATGTGGGTCAGGTGATGGAATGCTGGGGCGTAGGAGGTGAAGGAGCAGGAGGAGGAGGAGGAGGAAGAGGAAGAGGATTTACTGGGACCACGTCTTTACGGATGGTGTCCCACCAGAAAGTAAAGAGATCCTTTACCTCTTATATATTCATGCCCGACGACGGGCCTGGTGCCGGTGGTCTGTCGCCAGGGTCGGACATTGGGTCCGCGGGTGTCTCTGGGGTGGGAGAAGGTTCCCTCGGAAACCCGGCATCCTCTGTGTCGCCCACCTGGTCTTCAGGCAATGTGGTGTCCTCCTCCGTGGAATCTCTGTGACCGGTGTCCACCAGTGATTGGGGGGTGGTCTTCAGCTCCAGTGAAGCCGACGTTGGTCACTTGGCCGACGACTTTGGGTCCGGCGAATGCCTGGCCGGTGTCTGGTGCTTGGCCAATGTCCTCAGTTCTGGAAAACGCCTGGCCAACTTCAGGTGCTTGGCTGATGTCGGGTCCGTCATCTGCTTTAGGGATGTCAGGTCTTTCGTCTTCCTGGGTGGTGGATCTGGATCCCTGGGAGGCTGGGAGACCGATCTGGAGTCGGGGTCCCAACATCGGGTCGATGAGGAAGACTTGTGGCATTCGGAAGACTTGGAAAAGGCATGAGAGGGAGCGGAGGAAGCCAAGGTCCTAGAAGTCTTGATGGGCTGGAGAATCGAAGAACCACCTGAAGCCTGGACTTTGACCGGAGGGGGCTGAGAACGAGCCCTGGAGGGAGAGCAGTCAGATCTGGTAGAGCCTGAGCTACATGAGTCTGAGGCCCGGTTTGGGGATCTGGACCTTGCTTTCTCCCGGTGTTTGTCCCAGTGTTTATGGGCCTTGGAAGAAGAAGAATCACCCCTGGAGGCAGGTTCTTTGTCCATCCTGCTAAGTTTCTCTTCTAACAGGTATGCCTGAAGTGCCTTCTGATGGCGGATCCTGGTGTGGCTATTGAACCCTTGGCAAAAGGTGCAGGCCTTGGTGTCACAGTCCGGGCCTAAGCACCGCACACAGGAAGAATGAGGATCTTTGAAAGGGATCTGTTTTCCGCAGGCACACTTAAGATGTTCCACAGATGAAGGAGTTGGAGAGGACATTAGTTTTGTAGAAACTCTTGAAGTTCTAAGTCGTCATGCGCTAGGTAGAGACCGAGAGGCCGATACTGGTGAGTCGACGGCGGGAAAAGAACTGGGGATTCTGGGGGACTGCTTCCTTATGTACTGTGCCTGACATTGGGGGTGGGACCGACGTCAGAGGCGGTCCCTGCTGAATACTGCTAGCTAGAAAATTTCCGTGGGGTCCTGGCGCCTGCCGGCTTCAGTCCTAATGGTGTAACCTGCTGCAATAGCTGTTTCTCGAAGTAAGATCATAGAAACATAGACTTTGATGGCAGATAAGGACCACTTAGCCCACCTAATCTGCCCATTTCCCTACCTACAGGATAAGCTGCAGATCCTAGTTAACCAAAAGCCTATTTCTTCCTACCCCCCACAAAAATTGCCTTATGTCTGCCCCATGCATTCTTGAATTCTGCCACAGTTTTAGACCCCATAACCTCCTCAGGAAGGCTGTTCCAGGCGTCCACCACCCTCTCTGTGAAAAAATACTTCCTCACAATGCCCCTGAACCACCCTCCCTCTATCTTCAAATTGTGTCCCCTTGTTCTTGCACATCTCTTTTTCTGAAAGATGCTACCCTCTTGGACTTTGTTGATTCCACTGAGGTACTTAAAAGTTTCTATCATGTCCCCCCCTTCCTCCTTTCCTCAAGGGTATACATATTAAGCTCCTTTAGTCTCTTCTCATATGGCTTTTCTTGCAGACCCTGCACCATTTTAGTTGCCCTCCTCTGGACTGCCTCTATCCTGTCTATGTCCTTGCGGAGATGGGTCTCCAGAACTGGATGCAGTACTCCAGATGGGGTCTCACCAACTGCCTGTACAGAGGGATAACAACTTCCTGTTTTCTGCTGGTGATGCCTCTCCCTATACATCCCAGTATCCCCCCAGCCCTTCCTATTGCCTTCTCACATTGCTTGCTAACCTTAAGGTCATCTGATATGATTAGCCCCAGGTCCTTTTCCATTTTTGTTGTTGTTACTACCCCCCCATTGTGTAATCTTCCCCTGGGTTTTTGTTTCCCAGGAGCATTATTTTGCACTTCTTTGCTTTGAATCCAAACTGCCATACTTCTGACCATTCCTCCAACTATGCCAAGTCCATTCTCATCCTTTCCACACCTCCTTGTGTATCAACCCTGTTGCAGATCTTTGTGTCATCTGCAAAGAGGCATACTTTTCCTTCCAGTCCTTCTACAAAGTCACTTATAAAGACATTAAAAAGGTCTGGACCTAGTATTGAACCTTGCGGTACCCCACTAGTAACCCCTCATTCCTCAGAGTGGACTCCATTTACAATTACCTTCTGTGTCTGGTTGTCCAGCCAATGTTTTACCCAGGCTACCACCCTGGGACCCACTCCCAGGCTGGTTCATTTGGCTATTAATCTTTTGTGTGGGACTGTGTCAAATGCCTTGCTAAAATCTAGGCTGGCCATGTCTACTACCCCTCCCTGATCTACTACTTTGGTCATCCAGTCAAAGAAATCAATTAGATTCGTCTGACATGACCTTCCCGTTGTGAACCCATGCTGCCTTGTGTCCTGTGCCCCACTGACCTCTAGGTACTCAGCAATTCTTTCCTTCAGAAGTGATTCCATCACTTTCCCTACCACAGAGGTCAAACTGACAGGTCTGTAGTTTCCTGTCTCTTTCTTGGTCCCACTTTTATGAAGAGGAATCACATCCACCTTCCTCCAGTCCTCAGGTACCACACCATCCTCCCATGATTTGTTAAAAAGGGTAGTCAGTGGTTTCACTAGTTCTCCCCTTAATTCTTTTAGAATTCTGGGGTGAATTCCATCAGGCTTCATTGCTTTGTCCACCTTCAGTTTTAGGAATTCTTTCAGAACCTTTTCTTCTGTGAAAGGACTGGGCTCGACCCCCCTATCCAGAGTGCTTCTGTTAATTGGATTTTGCACCTTCTCCTCCTCTCTTGTGAATACTGAGCAGAAACTAACTCCAACTGGAGTTAGTAATCTTTAATGCGGGGCAGAGGGGGTCAAAAACATTGTTTCGGCCGGCAGCGAACACCAATTGGCGGTGTTGTGCTGCTGCTGTACACCGTCTACACAATTATTGTCGCTGCAGCATAGTGGAAACCATTTGTCAAGACCCCTCCCCCACCAAACTATAACCCCTGGATTCCTGGCTTAACCCTGCATCCTCGTCAACAAGGACATAACCAAAAACTGATGTTTGTTTAGAACAGAAATAAAGAAAAACATTCAGGCCTGGGGAACAGAATCTACTAAATAATGAGCTAAAAACGAAAAGCACAAGAAAAAAAATTATGAAAGAACTAGAACTATGCCAAAAAGCTCTTCAAAGCAAAAAAAAAAAAGGCAGGAGTGGGAGAAACACAGAAAGGTGCTGGCAGAGATAGATTCATAGCCCATCACATCTGCCCATATTCCTACCTAAGCTGTACTAACCCACTCTTGACCATGCTTAAGCTGGATGCTCAGGTAAACTTCAACAACCTCTACCCTATTATTCATCCCTTCCCTGCCATTTGTCACTACAGTGGTTCTCTGATTATCTAATAGTGGCAGGTCACAATTCATTAAATGGAAAACAGCCCTCTCAGACAAACGTCCCATCAACGAAGGTGTCCTTCAAGGGTCAATATTATTCTCACTCTGTGTCAACGAGTTGTCGAACAATTGTGGGGAAGCTAAACTGTTGCTCTATGCTGATGACGTGGTTATTTGTCACAACTCAAATAATGTCAATAAACTGAATACTATGCTTTCAAGAGACTTACATATGCTTGAGAGCTAGCTACTTACTAACAAACTGGTCCTCAACAGGAAAAAAACAAAAACCATCCTCTTTGGATCGAAAAGTCTAGGCCCCTAAAGACATAACTTATTAAAATATCTCTTTCTCAGATGGATCCCAGATTGCAGTTGTCAACTCTATCAAGTATCTGGGAGTCCTCCTAGACCAAGCTATCACCTTTAAGAACCACGTAGAAAGCCTTACTAAGACCCTTCACCAAAAAATAGGGCTCCTGTACAGGCTAAGCCCATACCTCTCTAATGAGTCGTAGCTAAAAATCTCCAACTGTACCCTCCTACTCTATGGCTCCCCTGTTCTGCACACAGTTAGGAGCACAGTGCAGAACAAACTCAAATCCTTACATCATGCAGTCGGGTGGTTTGCTACAAGAGCAGCTCCAAACGATCATCATTGTAGAGTGGTCCGAACCCTGAACTGGCTCTCACGCGATGGTAGGATGGAATACTATGCTCTATCCCTAGCCTTTATGCTTAGGAGCAGTAAAGGCCCCCCAAGTCTCAAAGACCTGCTAATGACCAAGCCAGACAGGTGCTCTCTCAGGTCATCAAAACAAACTCACCTCAATACTCTCCAAATAAGGACCCAAACAGGGACAAGGTCATTTACCATAGCAATCCTGACCATCTAGAATGCCTTTCCCAATATAGTACAAGAAAGCGCCTCACTTGAGGTCTTCAAAAAAGGACTAAAGGCACACTTACTAGAATGCAGTTCCTGCAACTGTTATCATTGACAGGATCTGGGGGGCATATTGTTTTTTTTCTGTTCTTGCCTTCATTTTTGGCCCCCAATTACTGATTCATCCATACCACTGTTGTATTATGTCTTGCTTGTAAATTTTACTGTAACTGGTTGCTTTTTGGATTTCTTTTTGATTCTCAGTTTGTTCTGCCTTGTACATTCGCAACCATGTAAATATTATGTAACTGTTAGTCTCTTTTGTGTTTTTCCACTGGATGTTTGTAAAAATGGGCATTTTTGCTCAAATACCCTCCAGTATACCAATAAAATGACTAATTGATTGATCTCCATGGTCATATGAAGGAGGCCCCCCAGATACACCTCCTCCATGCAACCAACTAGATATACCTGGGCAGACTTAGTGACAGTCAGGTCATTGAAATAATCTTAGATCCCATGGATCTTGGTACTAAATGACTATCTTGCCTTATATTATTGGATTTATCAATGGTCTAGAACTGTATGTATTTGTACTATATTGTAGCTTTGTAACTAATCTTATGTATTGTATGACTGACAGTTCTGTCGTCTGTTTATTGTTTTTAGCAAGTCTGTGTCTTATCTCTGTAATTAATCCCGGGTCACCCCTGAAAAAGAGCCTCCAAAGGTCCAGTGGATTTACCCAGTCAACAAAATTTAAATAAATAAACTGTTTTCACCAACCCCTTCTAGCTGCCTCACGCTTTCTTGAAACCTGCACTATCTTGGCTTTTGCCACCTCCCTTGTCAGCCAGTTTTAACTATCCATCACCTGTTCACTGAAAAGGCATGTCTTTAATCCTAAATGAATCTACCCCCAACTGGTTTATTCTTGTGCCCCCAAATATCTGATCCCTCACTATACCTGAACAGGTTGAGACACTCGCTCCTGCTTATCCCCCTAATATACTGAAAAGTTTCTGTCATATCCCCTCTCTCTCTCTCTCTCTCTTTCTGTTCTGGCCTCTATCAAGTAATGCTCGGACTGGCAAGATGCTTCTCATATGATATTCCTTACTGATTCTGTATCAAGAAGAAATCCCAAGCTGGCCCGGTGGCACTGAGGGTTGAGGCACTGGATGCCACATCTCGTGCCACGCCGGAAACCTGGATTAGGATACGGACTCAGGTGGCCGGGGGTCGGCAGGGGAAGGATAGGATGTAGCATCCATAGACAGCTCTCCTCTCCTGGGGGGAGGGTTGTGGGGATGTCTGGCATTCTGGCGGCCCCCAGTGAAGATTGGGGGCATTACAAGATGGCCAACTAACATGAGGGGCAAGTGCGGCAGACATCGGCAGGATTGCCGAGCACCATGACATCATTGCATGTCACACTTGAGGGAGGGGACAGCACTCTTGGGGACAAAAGTGGAAGTGGCAAAGCCCACATCCTAATGCTGGCTCAGTGCATTGGAGGTCTCCTCAGGTGCCAACCCGATGTCCAGGTAGGGCCTTGAGTCTGCAAGGTCGCCACGTATTGGCGAGCCTTCCCCTTGGGGTAACTTGGTTGCTGGAGGACTGACCTGCCTGGGTCAGGGTTGGGAGAATATTGATAGTGAGGATTGAGGCTGGGAGTTAGAGGCATTAGCTGAGTGTGCTCCTCAGAAGGATGCCCAGGACCACAGAGTAAGAAATAGAAATGTAAAAAAAAGAAATCCCAACCTAGGCCTGCCAGCTCTGGGGGGGGGGGCAAGCACTTCCTTAGGACCGTACCACCATGTCTAAAAGGGGTCTGATGGGGGAGGTGGAGAGGAGGGTGAATAATGCTCTATGGAGAACAAACTCAAGATGATCAAGAGTTAGAGCAACTAACTTTCCTATCTTCTTAGAGTCAGTCTTCTCTATTAATTCACTCTCTTTGGTCGAGTAGCATGTAGTACATGAGTAGAAACATGGGAGAAGGATAAAATAGTGGGGTACTACAAGGAACTGCCACAAGACATCACCCACAGACTTCTCTACTGCCCTAGGAACACTCCTAAGTTGGGGAATGACAGAGACAGTGGAACTGAGAGCCCACCCTAGCTCACCCACATGAGGTAGGTCCTGTACTGGGGCAGACAGGATTGGGTAGTCAGGGCGGTATTCCCAACAAAAGCCTCAGAGATCCTATCCTTGGCAAAAGTCTCAGATCCCAAACTAAGCATTGATCCCCTAGTACTAAAAATCTTATTGCTAATGATAGGCCCCAGGCAAGACAGGTGGAGCCAGGTGCTTATTGCCGATGCAGAGGTATGAGTGCTCAGTTCAAGACCATTATATGGAGGCAAGATGAACCAGAACTCTGGGAAGAAATCTGCAGGAGTTGCTGAGACAGAGGGACTGCAGGCAGCGAAATGGAGGTGGAGGGGGAGCATGGGAATGCTCCCACACAGAGTCACCACTTGTAAATTGCCTTTTTAGTAACATAGGAAGCAATAGTCAGGATAGTATATGCTGAAGAAGAAATGTTTCTTCCTAGGGTATCAAGCTGTTCTGCCTGCAAAGAGTGAGAACCCAATGAACCTGCAAGGACAGAAAACACAGGTTACTCACCTGTAACAGTGGTACTAAGAGTGGTATATTTTGTTCAGCCACACTTTCTGGCAGATCACCTTCCCCTTTAACAGGTGCTGGAACATCTTCAAGCTGGCTCCTCCCATCCACCCGGGTGGTAAAACCCTTGGCTCCACCCCATGATGCCAGATCTTACCCACTGGAAGCAGAGGTGTGCGTTGAAGACGGGGAGGTCGGGTGGGTCAGTGTGGATGAACAATGTATACCACTCCTAGAACTACTGTTACAGGTGAGTAACCTGTGTTTCAAGGGATGTAGATATGTTGTTCTATCCACACTTTCTGGAAGACTCCTAACAGTCCTCCAGGAGGAGGGAGGCAATGTGCACACCCCCTACTTAGGAAACAGAGACTGGAGAACTGAGGCCCCAAAACCAGCATCCCAGCATGACCCGAGGTCAAGGTGGTAATGGGAAATGAAGGTGTTTGCTGACTTACAGGTAACAGCCCTGTAAATTTCCTGGATAGGCATGTCCCTAGAAGCAGCCACTGATGCAGCAGTATGGTGGGTGGAATGAGCCCTTAGCCCTACAGGAGGCTTCCTACCCGCCAACCTATAGCAGAGATCAATGCAGGAAGTGATCCACCTGTCAGTCGCTCACTTGGTTGCAGGTCTGCCAGGTGCAGATTCAGCGTAGGTGACAAACAGCTGGCGAACTTCTCCCCGAACTTCCACTATATGCTCTTTGTAATAGGCGAGTGCTCCTCTCTGGTCCAAAGTATGGAGCCTGTACTCGGCCTCCGAGGTGTACCTGGAGTATCACACCAGCAGAGTCAACACCTGATTAATGTGAAACTCTGACACCATCTTCGGAAGGAATTTCGAGTGGGAGCAAAGGACAACCTTGTCCCTGTGGAAGACCAGGTAAGGAGTCTCCACCGAGAGTGCCTGGAGCTCCCCCAATCCTTCTGGCTGATGTAATGGCCACCAGGAAGGCAGTTTCTATGACAGGTGAGAGATATCGCACCTGTGCATCAGTTTGAATGGCTTGCCCATGAGCATTGCCAAAACCAGTAGTAAATCTCACGGAGGTGGTGGTTCATGCACTGGAGGGTATATGTGATCTAAGCCCCTGAACAGGCACCAGACCTCAGACCGGCACACACCTGGTAAGGAGAGATGGCTGCCAGGTGCACCTTAATTGTCATCGACCAAAGTCCCTCCTGGGAGAGAGACCACAGGTAGTCCAAAATGCTAGCCACTGGACAGGATGAGGGGTCCAACCCTTTGCCTGACACCAAATGGAAAATCTTTTCCATTTGAAGGCATAGCATTTTCTGCTCAATTCCTTACAGGATGTCTCAACAACCGTGAAGACCTCATCAGAGAGACCCAAAGCCTGGAACTCAAGCCGCTCAGGAACCAGGCTGCCAGGTGCAGGGATTGAAGGTCTGGGTAGAACACCTTCCCCTGACTGATGGACAGCAGGTTAGGGCATGCTGGAAGATGCCTCGGGAGCCTGTTGCTAAAGCTGAGCACATCTGGATACCAGAACTGGTGTGGCCAGTCTAGGGCTACCAGGATCACCTATACCTTGTCCCTCCTGGTCTTGAGGAGCACCTTGTGGATCAAGGGAAGTGGAGGGAAGGTATAGAAGAGGCCTGGGTTCCATGGCCTCCAGAAGGCATCCCTCTCCAGTAAGCTTTGCTGAGGAGGGCGGGCATGGAACAGCCTCAGCTTCGCATTCTCCCTGGAGGCAAACAGGTCCACCTGAGCAGTGCCCCAACAGGAGAACAGATCTTGTACTACTTTTGGTTGGATGGACCACTCGTGAGATGCCTTGCCCATTTGACTGAGAGCATCGGCCAGCTGATTTGAGGCTCCTGCCACATGGATGGCTAGGAGATTCACCCCTGAGCTGAGCATGAGGGTCCCAAGTGGGGAAAGCTTCCTTGCACAGGGCAAGGAGTGCATCCCACCCTGCTTCTTGAGATAGTACAAGGTTGTGGTATTGTCCATGTAGACCTGGACCACATGACCCTGAATGAATGGAGCGAATGTGGTCTGGGCTAGCTGAACCACTCAGAGCTCCAGCAGGTTGATGTGACATCAGGACTCCTGAAGGGACCAGAGCCCATGGGCTCTGTGCTCCCCCAGATGGGCACCCCAACCCATCAGAAAGGCATCGGTCATCAGGATGACCAACGGCTTGGGGCGGACAAACGGGATGCCTTCCTGCAGATGAGCTGGGCCAGGCCACCACTGGAGGCTGTCCTGCATCCTCTGAGTCATGGTGACCAGCTGGTCGAGGTGACCTGAACGCTGAGACCACTGACTGGCCAAGTTCCCACTGAAGGGAACACATATGCCAGCAGGCCCATCAGACCATGCTGGTGCAGGCCACCATGTAGCCCAGGTGGTGCAGGAAGTCCCAGGCAGGGCGCAATTTCCCAACCAGAAATGATTGGGCAAAGCAGGAGAGAACCTCCACCCTGTCCACCAGGAGCCAAGCTCTGGCTTAGCAAGAGTTGAGCTCTGCCCCGATGAAATGACTCGCCTGCGAGGGCACGAGTTCTGACTTGGCCTTGTTGATCAGGAGGCCAAGCTCGAAGCAAGTCTGGAGGGCCAGATCCTTGGACCACTCCACCTCCTGCCTGGAGGGACCTGCTATAAGCTAATCATCCAGGTAGGGATAAACCAGGACCCCTCAGCACCTCAGGAGAGCTGCCACCACTGCAACACATTTGGTGAAGACCCTGGGGGCCAATGAGAGGCTGAAGGGCATGGCCTAGAACTCGTAGAAGGTTCCCTTGGCTCAGAAGTGGAGGAACCTTCAGTGGGATGGATGGATCGGGACATCAAAGAATGTATCCTGAAGATCCAGGGAGCAAAACCACATGCCTTGCTCCAGGGATGGCATGATCTGAGCCAGAGTTACCATCCAGAAGGTGCGAGACCTGAGAAACCTGTTCAGGTCATGCAGATCGAGAATGGGGCACCAGCCCCCCATCCGTTTTGGTACCAGAAAGGAACTGGAAACAAACCCTGGGTCTGTCGGAGGTTCTGCCACTCTGCATGCACAACCTCCTTGTGGAGGAGCTGAGCGATGTCATCTCAAAGAGCCAACTGAGTGACAACAGATGCCAAATCCTCCCATGGGGCGTTGGCTCAGCTTGGAGGGTACTGTTCAAATTCCAGAGGCAGACCCAGGCCGACCACTTCCAGCACCCACCTGTCCGTGGTGATAATGGACCAGGTGGAAAGGAAGTGGAACCGAACCCCCATGGGAGGACCCAGGGGAGGTGTGATGGGATTGAGGGTTTCACTCCCCAACCCATCACTGAGCAGGCTTGGAGGAGGAGGAACCAGCTGAAGGTCCGCTGGGTCCCTTCCCTCCAGGCTTTCTTATCAATGAGACCACAGACTTGGCCCAAGGTCACCAGGTTTGAGTCTGCTGGCCCTGCTGCTGTTAGGCTGGTTTAGCCACAGGAGTGGAAGACCAAAACAGTTTGCGCTTTAGGTGCTTAGGGCCCCTTGTCCTTCTGGGCGGATGTCACAGAGTCCAGGGTGGCACTGGACTTTTCAGTGCATTGGAGGTGGCCCTCCACACCAGGCCCGAACAGGTCAGTGCCCAAAAAGGGAACATCTGCCAGCTTATGCTGGGTATCCATCGTAAAGGTCGAGATCCTCAACCAAGCCCTATGGCACATGGCTGCTGTAGCCGCGACAGGGTGGGCACATGAATCACCACTATCTAGAGCTGTCTGGAGTTGTTGCTTCGGCACTGCCCTCCCCTGGTCACGGACCTGCTTGATCATGGCCTAGAGGTCCATTGGGAGGTGAGGAATCACCTTGTCCAGGAAGCACAAAAGGCATGGGAGAAGTGTGCCATCAGCATGGCTGAGCTAGCCTGACGAAGGCCAAGCAAAGGGGCAGCATAGACTTTTTTTAGCAAAATGATCCAGTTTCTTGGACTCTTTGATTGGTGGGTCTATCAATGTCCCCTATATTGCCTGAGCACTGAAAAACAAAGTCAGCCACCAGTCCCTCAGCTGAGGGATGCTCTGAAAACCCCAAAAAGTAACCGGTTGGAACCGCATACTTGCAGGCCATCCTAGCCAAGATCGCAGGGCAAGAGGAAGGGTGCTGCTGAAGTTCCAGGGCTCGGCTGACAATGGCCTCAGCCACAGGGAAGGCCTCCGTAGAAGAATTCCCTTTGTCCAGAATCTCTGTAAGGGGATATCGAGCCCGTTTCTGGACCAGCTCGAGCTCCATCCCCATGAACTCGGAGATGAGCCGAAAAATGCCCATAAACGAGACGGGTCCCTCATCCATTGTGGGGACATGAGTGCAGTGAGGAGTCTTCAGACTCCAAGGTGTCCACATAAAGTGGGCATCCACTTGAGTTGTCCTCGACCTGTCTTGGGTGGTCAAGAGTGAGGGTGATCGACAGCCGATGGGGTAGCCCTTTGGCCGGCCGAGACTCCTTGGTCAGAGCCCCAGACTTCAGCTGTTCAGGTGGTGGCTCTACCACAATCGGCAGAGTAGCCTGCTTTGGCTGAGCCGGCTGAGCCTGTTGGGGCACCTCCGAGGGGGTGATGGTGGCAGGAGCCAACGTTGGTCATTCGGACGACAGCCACTTGATAGCCAGGGTAGAAACCAGGGTTGGTTTTGGACCGGATAAGAACAGTTGCTGCCACATTAAGTCTTCATAACACTGATGCAATTTGCATCAGAGCCTCTCCTTGGTCGAGGAGGATGAAGAAATATTGCCGCTTGCCATGATGCCAAGAACGAGATCACCAGTGACAGCGAGGTCTGCCCAACTCAGAGGCAGAAGACCGAGACCTCAATCTTGACTGTTGGTAGGGCCAACGGGGAACATCGGAAGGTCAGGGTGTATGGCCAGCAGATTCAACCCAGTGGGCTGAGCCAACCCACTGGAGGACACTGGAAGCACTGAAGTCTGAAAAAGAGAGTTATCGACCTCTTCACAACCTGTCAATCGGTTCAAGAAAAATATCGCATCTCAGTCAACTGGTCTGATGGGGGCTCTATGAAACCAGCGGCTGCGGCCTCGACCAAAGTCTAAACCGCAGTCTCCTGAGAACGGGACTACTCCTGATCCCAAGAGCGTCGACATTGAGTCTTCTCTTTTTTTTGACTCCTTCTTATGACAGCGTGAAATGTGCGATCCAGAAGGACCCTCTCCCTTGGTGAAGAGGGATTGGCACAGCTCTTTGAAGGAAGCCGAGCAAGTGGAGACCAACTGGAGTGGAACAAAGGTCGAAGCCGAAGAGGAACTAGCTGCAGCCTGGGCCACCTCCTCCTCAAATGTCTTAAGCTGTTTGAGCTGCTCAGCAGACCCCACAGCCACAGAGACCACCCAACTGATATCCTTAGACTTGACTGGCGCATAACGCTTCTCCGGTCACCCCAGCTGGATTCAGGGAGTGTGGTCGTCCAGAACCGATGGGTGAAAGGACTGACAGATATCTCAGGCCTGTGGATCATGGTCATGTCCTAAACAATACAAACACGTGGCATGAAGGTTGGTGCATGACATCTTCTGCCCGTAGGGGCACCGGTGAAACTCAGGAAAGGTTTTTTCTTCCATTGCGGGAGCGAGAGAAGGAACTGAAGATGAAACTCTGACAAGTTTTAAGTAAGTTTTGGAAGCAAATCCAAAGATTTAAGAGCCAGGGCCTACCACATGCGGAAGCACTAAGGAGGGAACCTGTACCTGCCAGCGGAAAGGAAGATCTGGCATCATGGGGCAGAGCCGAGGGTTTTACCACCCGGGTGGGTGGGAGGAGCCAGCTTGATGACATTCTGGCACCTCTTAAAGAGGAAGGCGATCTGCCAGAAAGTGTGGATAGAACAACATATCCACATCCCTACAATTAAAATTACGTTCTTATCATAATTCTTGATCTTCTAAGAATATCTTCACCATTGATTTACACCAGTGGGTCCTTACCAGAGGTGCTACGATCCAGCAGGAACAATAACTTTTCATAGGACTGTTTATGGGGTAGGCAATCCATGCGTGCCACAACGCAATGACACATGTGCCTGCTGGTATACAGTGGCACCAGCCCCCAACTGATTCAGTACCTTTTTTACCAAGGAAGTGAGCAGCATAACTTACCTAGTAATTAACCTAAGAGCATAAGATAGCCTGAGGCCCATATAAGAAGGGCCATCAAATCCAAAAACACAGTGCCTTCGCAGCTCAAACCAGTTGTAAAAGGGTGTAGAACAACACAACCATACTGGAGTGAGTTTGGTGGATGGCAGGCGGGAGTGCGACTCAGTGGTGAACAAATTCTTAGAAGGTCAAGAATTATGGTAAGTACGTAGTTTTAATATCTTACACAAGAATCAGTTTTCACCATTGATTCCCATTGGGTGTCAGAGTACCAAGCTCACAAAAGTCCCCTGGACTAGGGCAGCTGGAGCTGCGGGCTCTCAGGATAGTAATCCATTTAGGATTTTCCTGCCAAAGGTGGCATGCTGCTAGTAAAAGTGTGCACTGTGCTCCAAGTTGCAGCTCTACAAATTTCTCCAATTGGTACAGAGCATATTTCTGCCAGGGATGAGGCAACTGCTCTGGTGGAGTGGGTATGTACGTTACCTCCAATTTAACCTGAGCCATGGCATAGTTGTGGCAAAGGTAATTCATAATCCAGGCAGAAATGCACTTGATTATAACAGGCTCTCCCTTCCAATTAGGATCAAATGAGACTATGAGCTGTTAAGACTGTCTGAAGTCCTTGCTTCTGTGCAGATAAAACCTATGGACCCTCTTAGCATCCAGTGAGAGGAGAGTCTTTTCTCCCTCATTCTGGAAGTTGCAAAGTAGGTAGTTAGGACTAAGGCCTGGTTAAGATGTAACTCTGACACCACTTTTGGTAGTAGCTTGAGGTGTGTACGGAGAACTACTTTGTGTTTATGAAAACTGTATATGGAGGATCTGTAGCCAATGCATGGATTTCAGATACTCTGCATGCAGATGTGACAGCCACCAGAAATGCTGCTTTCCAAGTTAGGAACCTTAAGTCACACATCAAAGTAAGTTCAAAGGGAGATCACGTGATGCAATCTTCTCGGTAGCTGCTTCTTTGAGGGCTCCCATTACCTCCTTCTGTACAACTGTCGGTTTTGCCATTATTCATTAAATACAGACTTTGAATTACATTTTCCTAAGAGGTAAACATACCTGCAGCCTCTCTAAGTGATTTACAGGGTGGAAATTGATGAAATGGAAGCAGAGATGCAGTCGGCTCTCCCGCGACATACGCCACCTACAAACCCAAAAAAATCTCTAAGAGATCCAAGGCCCAGACAGGGCCTATGGGGCAGCAATCCTCCAGCACCCATGATCAATCCCCTCTCACACTCAATCGCTTCCTGGACGAATTTTACCCATTTCGGGACGAGCTGTGGTCTCTAATGGAGGAATTCAAATCAGTCTCCTCTAAACTGGAAGATCTTGCCATACACACAGGAGACTGTGAAGCCCATCTAACTTCCATGGAGTGCAAAATGGATAATGTGAATCCAGCTATGGCTACAACACGGCAATGCATCACTAAACTGGAGGCCAAAATCGAGGATTTGGAAGGGAGGAGTTGCCACAATAATGCGGTGGTAATTGCGTTGACAGAGTGAGAAGAAGGGAACAATCCAGTGCTTTTTACTCAGAAATTAGTCAAAAAATTTGCAGGTCCCTCTCCATTTGGCCCATCCTACATCATAGAAAGGGCTCACAGGGCATTAAGAGCCATGCCCCCATCGGGTGCCCCACCGAGAACCTTCATCTTCAAATTTTTGAACTACCAGGAGCGCTAGCATTTTATGATGAAAACTAAAGAAAACAAAGAGGTACAATGGAGTGGCAAGGCGATATGAGTGGCCCAGGATCTCCCTTTATCGGTGAGAAAAAGGAGAATGGCTTATCATGGCATCGTTACTAAGCTTCTAGCAGCAAATATAAAATTCCTTATGGAATACCCCGCTAATTTCCAAGTCTATCGTGAAGGGAAATGGGTTCCCTTTGAAGATCCAAAGGCAGCTGAGGAGTCCCTCAAGAAAGCGCTCCCCGATCTGTTTCAAGTTGGCTGAAAATTATTGTTTCCCTGCTCCACCTGAAGATGGTGGCATCGTTGTAACTTCCTGAAGCGAGTTGAAGTCAGCAAGACTTAACAATCTGAACTTTTTTGTTTCTTTCCTCAGTGTCTGAGTTGGTAAGAAGCTAATTTCAGTTAGTTGGCCACGAGGACTTTCTAGTTGTGATTCTATGAATGTCTACAAATCGGAACTGTGGCCAAGAGTGCTGGTATGAACGGGGCTCTTTCTAACTGATTTTCCTCGCTGGAGGTATTTATCTTCTACATTAAAACCCTCCTCAGCTCAGTTGGCTCCCTGTTGACATTTTAGTCCTATAGGTTTTGGAGCTAGCAGCCGATAGATCAGGGAGAATTAATGGTGTTCCTTTTTTTTTTTATTTTTTTAATTTTAAGGGCAGTGAGTCTATCCGGATTTCTCCCTATAAACCAACACTGGTTACTTGTCTCTAAGTCAACTCACTGGTAAAGCTTATTATAATAGGTATTTCAGTTTCTGCAATTCGAATGTTTAGATTTAGTGACGGTTGGAGGGGGGGATAGGTTACCTTTGAGGGTACATTACGTACCAGTGCCTTATGAGTCAGAATCAGGACTCCATGTATGGTTTGCTAGGGAATTCTGTTAACTCCTTGATTCTTAGGGATCCAGGAAAGGAAGGGTGTGTTGTTTCTATTGAGGAAGTTGACTTTGCTTGGGTTAAGATTATGTGGGGACTATTTAGGGGAGGGGAGGGGGGAGAGGGAGTGGCAGCTTGGCAACATGGAGGGTTAATGCTTTTTTCTTCTCATATGTGGTTATTATATGATAAAGTACAGAAATCTGTGACATATGGTCATCCAACTGACTTTCCCTAAAAAGTTTATTTCTTGGAACATTCATGGGGGTCGCAACAAAGTCAAGCGTTATAAGGTGCTGAAACATATTCGTCTACTTAGGAGTGACGTCTCTTTTCTACAGGAAACTCATCTGGAGGAAACAGAGAGCACTCTCTTTCGCAGACAGTTTGCGGGCCAGGCTTTTGTTGCAGGTGATAGCACCCAGAGTCAGGGGGTCGCCATTCTTATTGCAAGAAGTGCACAGTTTGTGTGTGAGCAGAGTATTAAGGATCGAAATGGTAGATATATTTTTCTTTTAGGTCAGCTGGAGAGAACCATCTTGATATTGGGCTGTGTTTATGGCCCGAATGCGGATTCACCAGGGTTCTTTACTGAGATATTGGACATATTAGCCCCCTTCACTAAACTACCTATTATAATAGGAGGGGATTGGAATCTCCCATTCTCCCCAATTTTAGATAAATCCAATCCCAAGCGTCAAGGATTGTTGCCAGCCCAGAGAGCCATTAGAGTTCTGATGGACCATTTTGGTCTGTGCGACTCTTGAAGAACTGTTAATTCACATTCAAGGGAGTTCACTTTCCATTCTGAAGTTCACAATTCTCAATCCAGAATTGATTACTTATTAATAAGTAAGTCACTCCTTCCAGGGCTGTTGGAGGCCAAAATGGAGCCCAGGGTTATTTTGACCATGCAGTAACGTGGTGCTTCCTAACATTACCCACAGATATACCTAAAGAATCCGGTTGGAAGTTAAACAACTAACTTCTCAAAGACCAAGCTATAGTTGATTGTATAGGGCAGGAAACTGACCAGTACAAAGCGGTCAATTTAAATTCGACTGACCGTCCGGATTTAGAATGGTGCACCTTAAAATGTGTATTAAGGGATCTATTTATTAAATTAGCAGCACACAGAAAAAGACATAGAGATCAAAAAGCCCTGGATCTCCTTGCTGAAATCAGAGGCCTAGAGAGCTCCCTTTCCCCCAATACTCAGGAGTCTGATAGGATCAGATTACTGAGTCTCCATAATCAGTACTCTGATTTGCTCCGTGAGAAGGCAGAATACACGATTCTCAAAACAGGCACAAAATATATTGACCAGGGGGAGAAAGCTGGTCACTTACTAGCCCTAAGGCTTAAAAAGTAGAATCCTCTGGAATTGTGCAGAGTATTCGTGCTCGGTCTGACGGGTCTCTCCTTCTTTCTCCAAAAGAGATCACTGGGGAGTTCACCAAATTTTATGGCCAATTATATAGTCCCATGATCCAGAAGCCTGATGCTGCACAGGGTCAAGCATATTTGAACTCTATCACATTGCCTACTCTCGATCCAACGTAGCAAGACTCCCTGATTGTCCCCATTTCTACTATGGAAATCCAGGAAACTATCAAATCTTTAGTAGCTGATAAAGCCCCAGGCCCAGATGGGTTTACCCCAAATTTTTATAAAATATTTTCCAAACAAATCACACCTTGGTTAACACGGTTATTTGCTTGGATGCTGGGTGCCAACCCATTGGATAGTACCTTTTTGGAAGCACTGATCATACTCTTTCCAAAACCAGACAAAGACCCAGAAGATGTTGGGAATTATAGGGCAAATTTCTCTTTTAAATTGTGATCTTAAAATCTTAGCAAAATTATTGGCCAGCAGGCTTAAACAAATCATGCCTGCTTTAATTCACCCGGACCAAGTTGGCTTTATATCCAGTAGACACTCTTCCGATCATTTTAGGAAATTGGCCCACATCTTCTCTGCATCCAGAGATGCAGAGGTTCTGGCTGGTCTGTTATCTCTGGACGCAGAGAAGGCATTTGATCGAGTGGACTGGCAATTCCTTTTCTGTACTCTGTGAAGATTCGGATTCCCATCTAAATTTATTGATTGGATTTCTTCCCTCTATCAAAACCCTCTGGCCCGGATTTATTGCAATGGAGTGTTCTCGAACCGATTCACACTCTTCTCGGGAGCAAGGCAGGGATGCCCATTATCCCAGCTCCTATTTAATATTTACCTGGAACCCTTGTTAACTAAGCTTAGGAAACACAAAGACATCCAGGGCATCGCAAGGGATCTCAGACTTTCAAACTGTCTGCTTATGCAGACAATGTGTTGCTTCATGCTAAACATCCCTTGCAATCGATCCCAGTTATCTTATCAGTCCTCAAGGAATACAGTGCAGTTTCCAACTACAAAATCAATTTAGGTAAAACTACAGTTTTCCCTTTGAATGGGAGACTGACCAAGCAGGATATCTCTCCATTAGGGTTACAATGGTGTCACTCTAGTTTAAAGTACTTGGGGCTTATTCTAACTAGGGGAGAAGCCCAATTAAGGAAAGCCAACCTTGATCCTTTACTTCACATCATTCAACAAGACCTCACCAGGTAGCAATCTTTCCCCATTTCGTTATGGGGACATATTAATTTGATTAAAAAGAACATCCTGCCAAGGCTATTTTACCCCCTAAGTATGCTAAATTCGTGGATCCCCTTAAACTGGTTAAAAAAAAACACATGGCTTATCTGGACTTCAGCAAGTTCTTTGACACTGTGCCACACAGAAGACTATTGCACAAACTGGGGAATATGGGTGTGGGCAGGACAGTAGTGTGGTGGGTAGGTAACTGGCTGGGCAGCAGGACACAGAGGGTGGTGGTAAATGGCTGTCACTCCACAGAGGGAAGAGTGACCAGTGGGGTACCACAGGGATCAGTGCTGGGACCGGTACCATTCAATATCTTCATCAGTGACATTGCGCAGGACCTAGAAGGCAGAATTTCACTGTTCGCTGATGACACAAAGCTCTGTAACAGAGTAGACACACCAGAGGGTGTAGACAGAATGAGAAGGGACCTGCAGAAACTTGAAGAATGGTCAGGGGTTTGGCAGTTGAAATTCAATGCAAAGAAGTGCAAGATAATGCATATGGGGCACAAAAACCCTGGCACAATATATCAGTTGGGGGGTGAGGATATAGCATGCACCAAGCAGGAAAGGGATCTTGGGGTTATCATCTCTGATGACCTCAAGGCAGGGAAACAGTGTGACAAGGCAGCAGGTAAAGCAAATAGGATGCTGGGATGCATAGGCAGGGGCACCACCAGCAGGAAAAGGGAGGTCATAATTCCACTATACAAGACACTAGTGAGGCCGCACCTAGAGTACACTGTGCAGTTCTGGAGACCTTACCTACGTAAGGACATAGACAGGGTAGAGAAGGTTCAGAGGAGGGCAACAAAGATGGTGCAAGGATTGCATCACAAGTCCTATGAGGACAGGTTGAAGGCACTGAACATGTACTCTCTGGAGGAGAGGAGGGAGAGAGGGGATATGATAGAGACATACAAGTATCTTACAGGGAGGAACAGGGTGCAGGAATGCACTATTTTTAAGCGAAAAAGATGTTCCAGGACTAGAGGGCATGGGATGAAGTTGGAGGGAGGACGATTCAGAGGAAACGTGAGGAAGAATTTCTTCACAGAACGGGTGATGGACAAGTGGAACACCCTGCCTGAGGAAGTGGTAGGGGCTGAAACAATCACGGGATTTAAGAATGCATGGGATAGACATAAAGGAATTCTGGAGGTCAGGGGTAAGGGGCAACAGACTTCTTGGAAAACATAAACTGAACTTACAAACTTAAATGGGCAGACTGGGTGGGCCATAGGCCCTTATCTGCCGACACTGTCTATGTATCTATGTATCTCTATCCTCATTCATTTGGAAGGGTAAATCAGCCAGAAGAGCCTATAACAAACTGGCTACATCCAAATGGTTTGGGGGGTTAAGACTTCCACATTTTGGTTTATATTTCTGGGCAAGCCAACTGGGCAAATACAGTACTTACAGTGGCTAACGCCACCTGGAAACCCAGCTGCAGACCCATATATTTCTGCATGGTTGACTCTTGAACATGAACTGATTTCCAATGCTGGTATCTCCCCTTTTGCAATGTTACATTTATCTCCCAAGGTCTTACCTAAGAATTTGTGTTATTCGCCTATTGTTTCCTCTATAAGAACACATACCCAATTGTACACTTTTTTGAAGTATAAGCATGCTCACAGCTCTCTCCAGCCAGTGGTAGGGAATCCTAATTTTAAACTAGGGGGAAAGTGCATTTCACCCTCTTGGATCCCCTCAATAAAGGACTCCAAGGCTGGAGCCTTTTTCATAGAGGGACAATGTCTATCCTCCTCCATTATGGTCCATTTTCGAATCTCGAAGGAAAAGGTTTTCAAAGTGTATCAATTATGACACCATTTGGTTCAGTTTTCAAAGGAAATGGTCTGCGATACTGAGACAGCAAATTGGTTCCAGGACCTCTCGGCAGTGTGCAGTAAGCCTTATGCTGTATCATTGCTTTATGCGGCTTTACTGTCCAAGTCCTTTGATTCTCATTACAAAGACCCTAAATTCTGGGTTCCCTAGTTCTGTGGGTAGATGGGAGAAGATATGGGAAGACCTCCATACATACATACCCCAGGACAGACTCCGTCTCACTCAGTTTCAAATTTTGTAAGACATGTATTGGACCCCCTTGAAGCTACAAAGGGTGGGGCATACCCCTTCCTCTACGTGCAACAGATGTGGGACCCAAGAAGGTAACCTTTTTCATATCTTCTGGGAATGTCCTTCGGTGAAATGTCTATGGGACATGATTCAAAACAAGGCTAACCCCTTATTGGCTATAGAGGATTTATTTACCCCTGAAATTTGCCTCCTTGGGGATTTCTCTCAGATCCCTGTGCGTACTCGCAGGTATCATATGGCTCTAATTTCTCTCTCAGTAAAGAAATCAGTTTTAAGGCACTGGCTGGACAGAGAAGACATTTCATATTTAGAATGGTTGAAGGAATTGTTGTTTAATCTCAGGGCTGAACAGCTTAAAGCTAGCCTCTGGGACTCCAGAACTCGGTATAAGACAATTTGGAAAGGTTTTCATGCCTTATACCTTCTACAGAATGGCACCCCTCCAGGTTAAGCCACACGGGGCATCCACGTTAGATGGTAAAAGGGCGAATGTTGGTTTCCAGATTGCTCAGAGTCTAGGTCTAAGTTTTTTCCATGATGCCAAGCCGGGGGCTTGACATGTATGTATTCCACTCTTTCAGTTTCTATTGCATTGTATGTACCGGTGTCAAGCAGTGGTGTTCTATGAAAAGCTTAATAAAGTGTGAAATAAAAAAAAAAAGTAAGCTCAAAGGGCTTGCGAGTGAGCATATCCAACACAAGGTTGATGTCCCAGGAACCTACTGGCTTCCTTATGGGAGGCCTTATGTGTAAAATGCCCTCAAGGAAACACTTGAACAGTGGCAGCTGTGCCAGGTAAAGGATACCAATGGGTTCACGGTATGTTGAAATAGCACACAAGTGGACTTTTGACTAATACTGCAGGCTAGCATCTGAAATGTCTAGTAAGTACTCCAGAACCTTGTCAGGTTTACACCAAATGTGGTCCATATGGGTTTTGGAGCACCAGATGGAAAATATTTTCCATTTGGCTGTGTATGTCTTCACAGTGGATGGCTTATGAGCACCCAAAAGTGTATCAGAGATCCTCTGAGATGCCTTGTACTTGTTCACATCTATTTTTTCTGGACCCAGGCCTGAAGGTGAAGGGAGCACAGGTTGGGACGGACCAGCTGACCCTGTGTCAACAAGTGTGTCTTGAGTGGTAGAGTCCTCTGTTTGCTGATTGAAAGTCTGTCCAACAGAGGACATCATGTCTGTTGTGGCAAGCAGGGGCCACTAGTCATCATGCCCCCTTGTGCCTCCAACTCGAGTAATACTCTTTGAATGACAGGGATTGGAAGGAATGCATATGGAAACAGATTTCGCCATGGCAGTCTGAATGCATCCTGACAGAAAATGCCATGTCCTAGATTTCTGGAGCAGAATCAAGGCAGTTTGGCATTGAGTGGGGACACAAAAAGGTCCATTTCTGGGGTACACCGCTCACTTGAACAGCGATCTCACGAAGTCTGGAGCTAGTGACCACTCGTGAGGATTGGCCTGTGCACGAGTGAGCTTGTCTGCCAGAGTGTTCTGGACTCCTGGCAGATAGATTGCTTGAAGCAGGATCCCCTGTTCCAGGCACCATTCCCACATTCTCATCGCTTCCTTGCAGAGAGGTTAAGAGTGTGCTTCTCCTTGTCTGTTGACATGGCAGATCTGTTGTCTGTCTGAAGGACTGTTTTGTAGCTCACTATGTCCACTAAGGCTTTAAGACCACACAGAACTGCTTGCATTTCCAACACATTGATGTGGACATAAAGTTTCTGCCAGGTCCCAGACACCTTGTCCCCGATTCACAAAGGTTGATGTATGGCTTGCGTCCAGCCTTGCATCAAACCATTTTTTTGGGCTTAGCTGTGCCAAACACATTGTTGCAACCTGCACCCGATTCAAGAAGATCAAGTGCATCTGTGGCACTTTTCCCACTTTACAGAAGCTTACGGCAAATATTTGGGGCAAGCACCATAAAAAAGGTCCCAAGCATGCCGCAAATTAGACCAGCTTTTTGCAGCAATTTGTGCACGGCATCGAGAATCCCAATTGCTGGCTGGGAAAATGTGAGAAGAGTTTTTGCTGTGCCTGTGCTGTTGTAACATGCTGCTGCTGCCTCAGTAAAGATTGAGAATTTTTTGCACAAACTTCTGCCTGAGGTTTATTCATTATTTGTGGGTGTTGGTGAATGCCGTGACTGTTGTCAGTATCTGGTTTAGATTGGTCACAGAGCACCCCATACCCTTGTGCGGCTCTATCTGTGTTGGGCACAGTGCTGACTGTCGTCATTGTGCCCATCACTGTAATGGATTTTGACAACTTTGTTGTTGAACCAGCTTGGTGGAACTGGGAAAAACAATTTGGGGGGTGTAGGGGATGGGGACGTTAAAACGGACAAGAAAATCCATATTTGGTGTATCATAGTAGGTAACAGTGAGAGTACAAAACCGAAAAGCAACAACATGATATCAAAGTTCACAGTTTATTATATAGAGAATAAAGTTTGGGGTAGTGTGTGTAACTTGAAGTTTACACACACCCGAGGGGTTAGATGCTCATAAACCCCGAGAGCGAAGCTCGAGGGGTTTATGTTAGCATTTAACCCCGAGGGTGTGTGTAAACTTCAAGTTTAAAAACACTACCCCATATTTTATTTTACATAATTGCTGGGTTTACTTTTTTTGCCTCAGCAATTACACAAAATAAAGACCTTCCAGTGCAGCCGTGTTTGGATTAGAGTTACTCCGGTGCCAAAATGGCAATCGGTATCTTTTAAAAATGGCTTTTTTTTTTTTTAACAGGTTTCCGAAGTTTTTACTATATAGTAGGGGAAAATTAAAAGGAAAAACATACCGTCGAGTTCTTCTGACAGAGCTGGGTTTTGCAAGACAGAAGTGGTAGCGGTTGGAATAGTCACGCTCTCGTAGTTGACAAGATAGCAAGGGAAATCAGTATGTGTTTGCCATTATAAATACCTTTATAACGGCAAATTATGCCACAGTTTCCCTATGGGAAAAAGGGGAAGCCAGTTATTATTAATTTTTTATTTTTTAATGGAAATATTTGAGAGTGGTAATTATATCCCTTTGATTCAATTATTCCAAATTAAGAAAAAGTCCCAGGTTTTTACTGGAGAATTCTCTATTCTGAGAGCTTCAAGACCTGTTAACAAAAACATAAAACATTAATATAGCCATACTTGTTTTTTTAATTTATATTTTATAGACTCTTTGTCCCCATTTTTCCCCATCCCATGTCTTGGCTATAGTAAACACAAGGAAACATACAACTGACATTGCACAGGTAGCACTAATTGCCACCGAGCAAGTTATCTAGTTTAACTTTGGACTGGCCACCCAAATTAAAACTTAATTATCAGAGAATGTTTTCAGGATTTTTAACAAACAGTGTAAAATCTACATCTTCATTTAGGCCTTTGGACTGCACGGTATCCAATGACACAATCCACCTTGTTTCTTTTTGATTTAATCTATTTAATCTGTCACCCCCTCTTTCTAGGGGTCTTACAGTTTTCAAGGCGGTAAATTTGAGGTTAGAGGGATCCGGTTTGTGGAACTGTGAAAAATGTGTGCCCAGAGGGCTACGATCACTTTGATTGATAATAGCTCTAATGTGCTCCTGCACTCAGGTTTTTAAGGGCCTCACTGTTCTTCCTACATAATGTTTCAAGTAGGTGCACCAAATAGTAACTCAAGTCACAAAAGCCTGCTCAAATAGGAAGGTCTTCAAATATTTTTTAAAGATCTCTATAGACGGTGCCTCCCAGAGGTACTCTGGCAGTGAGTTCCAGAGGACCGCAGCCACCACTGCAAATGCCCGATCCCCGGAAGACTTTAGCCTAGCCATGGAAACCTCCAGGAGGGCCTCTCCAGCTGACCTGAGAGAGCTGGACAGGGTGTAGGAATGCAAGAGCTCCTTTATATAGCCTGGACCCAATCCATGTAGGGTCCTGTAGGTCAGAAGACCTACTTTAAAGGTGATGCACCAGTGCACCGCCAGCCAATGCAGTTTGCGCAGCACTGGTGTGATATGACTGAACCTCGAGTGTACAGTCAACAATCGGGCTGCTGCATTCTGCAACAGCTGCAGGTGCCACATTGCATCTCCTCTGACCCCAAGGTAGATTGCGTTACAGTAGTCAAGCCTTGAGGTGACGAAAGCATGTATCAGTGTGGCCAGGTCATTGGTGGGAATAAGGGACTTGATTCAGACAATGTTCTGGAGATGGTAGAACCTGGTCCGGACAACAGCCGACATCTGAGTATCAAATGGCAGCTCGTTATCCAGAACAACATCCAAATTCTTCACTTTAGCAGAGGCCTTCAGTTCAGTCAGGGCAATAAAAAGCCCCAACCTATCACCAGAGGCCCCTTCTCCTCCCCTTTGACCCAACTCAATCACCAACAGCGTCAGTGGCTTAGCAGGTAGCACACTCGCCTCTTAGGCTGGGAGATCAGAGGGCTGTGGGTTCAGTTCCCACATCTGGCACTTGGGTTAATATCCCAGTACTGACACTGTAGTGCAGCATGAGAGGGGTGCTGCACTTCTGAAGTGCCGTCTTTCGGATAAGACGTTAAACCGAGGTCCCATCTGCCTGGATTGGTGGTAGTTCAGGTGGATATTAAAGATCCCATGACACTTATCGAAAAGAGTAGGGGAACTTCCCCGGTGTCCTGGCCAAATTTCCCTCATTCACTAAAAATACCAACAGCTTAATCTGGTTCAAGGTCAGTTAGCATTCATCTGTATCCCCCTTCCCCGGGTCGTGCCTGAAAATAGGCAGGATTTGTCTAGTGCACATACCCAGTCAACAAAAACGAAATAAAATAAAAAAATTAAAACAAAACACCTTAGTCTTCCCCGGATTTAGTCCTAGCCAGTTCGACAACGTCCAAGCCCGGATCTCGGTCAAGCATTCATTTAGGACATCTACTGTGTCAGATCTACTGGGTGCAAAGGACAGACAGAGCTTAGTATCATCAGCAGCTCAGCTCATACCACCTTATGACCTCGCCCTGGGGTAGCATATACACTGCAAACAAGATGGGGGAAGAACAAAGCCTTGGGGAACTCCACAGGAAATAAAGTTTTTCACCACGACTTTTCTAAAGTTGTTATGGTGTATGTATGTGTTGCCTTCTTGTGCATATCTACATACTGTGCAGTGACCATTCTTAAAAAATCCCTTAGGTTGTGGTGGTAGCCACATCTGTGTCTTTTCTGCAATAGTTGATTTAAAGTGACTTTTTGTTAGTCTTTCTCTCAAGTTTCTGGCTTTTCTTAAAGTCACCCTAGGTTTCCCCCCAATTTCATTTTTAAATATTGTGTCTGTCTGGAGAACATGCCAGTGTTTGTGAATTATATGTCCTACCCTATGAGATACTAAGTTATGTGTAGTTGAAAATGCCACAGTTTTTTTTTTTGGTCACCAATGTTTCTTATTTTAGGTCTCGGGGATTGTTGATTTTTATTTTATTCAAATTACTGATCTTGTTGTTTCACTATACCCTCTCTCCTGAAATCTGGTGTACATTTCCGGTGCCTGTCTATGGAATTCATTTTCACGTGAACAATTCCTTTTAATCCTCAAAAATTGACCATACGGCATGGATTCAATCAATGTGTGTGGATGTGCACTCGATGCTTGTAATATGGAACTCGCAGCCAAGGTGCCACCTTATGGACGAAAGGATTATTTTCACTGTTCCATATAAAGTCTTGCTCCCATTTCCCCATGGTCTAATTGGCATAAGAGGGGGCCATAGATGCCACCCCCCCCACACAGCCATATCACATTTTTGTGTAAAGAATAGCTTACTGAACACCAAATAATTGTGCTCTAAAACAAATTCTGGGGCTTGTAAAAGCAAGTTTGTTGGAACTGAATCACCCATGCTTGTTTTACTTAGAAAGTGTTTCACTGCCTCCAGACACTCCGAATGTCAGACGGATGTGTATAGACTGACTACATCTACTGTAGCCCATCTGTAATTTTCCCTCCATTCAAAATGTTCTAGTTTCTAGGAACGCCAGTCTGGTGGAACAACATAGGTACGGCAACTGCTGGATGGCAGCACTGGCTACCACTGCTCTGCTTTCCACTTCGTAGGCATGGGCACATTCGCAGGGTGGTTTTGGCATTGTGGCCAATAGCACAATGGATCAGATGCTGGAATTATTACCCCGTCTGGGCACTCATAATGAAAGGTTTCATGTCCCTCTCCATCCACAATTCGAACAGTGTCCATAAACAGTGTCCTGCCTCTTTTCCACTGGCTGTATTTTTCTTGAAACATTATGTTCTTGACATGCTTGTTTGCACCAGGTTGCACACATTTCATTGCTTCTTCCCAAATCCAGGATTTCCTGCTTTTTTCAATCTCCACCCAGACTCTCCGAGGAAAGGTAGGAAAGGACATCTCATAGATTTCATTCACTTTCCTACGAATCAGCCTTTCCTCTTTACTAGCTTTGGTCAACTGCGACCTCTGGCCTGGCTTGGGGGTGGCCAGTCCTGGTTCTGCCAGCTACGCATTCTTAACAACACAAAAAAATGGATCCCTGGCTTCTTCTTGCACAGCCAGGGCAGTGGAATCACCACTCTCTTCCATGCGTTCCTCTGATGCAAGAGCTTGAGGCTGTGTAGCAGTTCCTTTTTCAGAAGGCCACATAGGTTTCCCCTCTTCTTCTTCCTCACTGAGAATCTGTGCCCAGGAGTGAGCAGTTGTCCTCACTCCTGAGGACTGTCCACTCTTTGCTGGGCACGGAGGTGAAACCTCCCATTCAAAGGCCTCCTCATCTCATCTTTACCTATGACTTGGGCTAGGCCCCTCTCCAAGGGTCTACTGATGCTCTTCCCGAAATGTCTCTGTGACTCAGACTCTGAAACATCAGCACATTGTTCTGTCTGTAAATCTGCACCCTCTTGCTTCGTGCCACACTCTGGGGGGCCTTCTCCAACAGGCTCCGCCTGGTGCTGAGTGCTGCCAACTGCAGATTCTTGAACTTTTGTCCATGTGGGAGTGAAACGAATCTTGGGTGCTTTAAACACACCATATATCTCTAGGCACCCAGAACAGTGAGGTACCATGAAGACGTCCCTTCCAGCATTTAAGCACATCACACATACTTGCACTGGATATCTAGGAATCGCCACATGAGGAGGCAATCATCTCCCGTAGTAATATCTCTCAACGTCCCTTAACTTGTTAACTTCTACTGCTAGCACAGCCCAGGCATGATCCGGGTAGCGGACTGGTCCTGAAGCCATAACTGCAGAGAAAAACAACAACGCTCACTGTTATTTCAAGTCCCACATCACTGAAAACTTTTTTTTTTCAAAATGGCTCCTCTGCCACTGTGTTTACATACTACCTCACCCTGTAATGGCGGCGGCAGCTCTCCTACACATCAACATTCTGTAAATGGGTCAAGCCACTGCGCATCTGATTTACACACTCTACTGATAAATTTGCTCAAACTGCACAAACTTGCACTGTTCTTTTTCCTAGCACATTTATATGATTTACCACGGACTTTTTACTCGCTGAAGACATTGCTCTAGCTTACAGTCCCTTAAAGCCTCAGTATTTCATAGCACAGGATTGCCTGTATTTCTTGCTGCATATCTCATACAACTCACAGTCTCTCACGTAGCTCTGAAAATTATACTGTTGCTGAACCTATCATTATGCTCACAGTCCGTTGCTCAGAATTCTTGCTTTTAGTTGGTTAAACTGGCACACTCCTTCTGTACAACGCTATTACACTGCTACACATAGATTCAGCTGGCTTTTGTTGAAATCACACAGTTTGAGCTATTTCATTTGGATGGTATTCACTGTTATCAGTAGCTGTTTGCTGCGATGGAAAAATGGCCTGCAGCCAGTCTTGGAGGCCTCTGGAAGGAAGCGGGTTTGCAGTCCTGCCGATTGTCCCTCTGAACACCACACTCACAGTCCAGTCGATCAAGATGCGGGTTGAGCCCAAATTTAAACAGAAAAGTCCGTTTTTTTAACTTTTTACAGTGCTTTCAATCATAGCGATGCTCCTCCTGGTAAGCCAGTTCGCACACTCCACTCACTCTCCCTTTCGAATGCTGTGCAGTCGCTCTAGAGCTGGCTTGGGGACAGGACTGATTGTAGTTTCACCAATCACTCGATACCATGCAAATGAGACTCTTTCCTCTCGAATGCTCTTCTCCTCATGGCGATCATCGAGCAGACAAATTTAAACTGCAAACCACACTTTTTTTTTTCAACTGACTCCATGGTGGGAGCACCATTTTAACCATTTTTCATGGCTATTAAGCACAAGTCTCTGAGTCCACACAGAAAGCATTTCCAACATCTAGGGTACAATTTTCCTTTTGCTACCCACAGTTTTCCACACTTTTCTTTGTCACAAACACTTTTAAAAGCTGGCAAACGCTGTAATTTGATGCAGGACAAGGGCATACACTCTCAGGCTTTACTACTCCTTGGTAAACAGTTGGCATTTTAATAGCAGCACATGGATAACAGCACACAGCGGCACATTAGTTAAATGTTGTTTCAGTTGTTTTGGGCTACCCACTGCCAGATAGCCAAAACGCTAGCCATTGTCCGAGCGACCTTTCTTACATTCCTCCCTAAATTCCAAACCCAAATCCTCAGCGGTGCCTCCATTTTTGTATACATCAGTTCGATTTTAAAAAAATCAACAGGTGATCTGGAGAGAACAACGATCCTTTTCCCAACACCTTCCATTGTACCTCAGTTAAAGTAAGTTCTGTTAAACTGATTGCCGTATTTTCATGTGTGAATTCTTCAGATTACTCTTCGTCCTTTCTCTTTCCCCTTCCTCTCCTTCCTCTGCGAGTTTTATTTTTTGATCTTTCCGTTGGTTTCTTAGCTGTAGTTGTAGTTTCTGAGTTTGATTCTGTATTGTAGTGGGTGGTTCTCCCAGATGCTTGCCATTTCTTTTTTGCTAAAGAAGGCTCCTTATTATCAGTACCAGATGCCTCGTCTGTAATCAGTTCAACCTCTTGGCATATAGTAACCATCTTTTTAGGCAGATTTTTAGGTTGGTTTTTATTAGTGGATTTTGATCACTCTCTTCAATTTCTAAATCTCTGACATTAAATCTTTGTCGGCTCCTGGGCCTTCCTTTGGTGACGGGCTTGATTGGTTAATTGGTTTGTCTCACTTGAACACTTGGTTATTTTCAAAATCCCCTGAATCTCTCATTAATGTTGTCTTTTTCCTTTTTATTATTTCATTTTCAACTTTTTCGATGTTGTTAATGTATTTTTTATTTAGATTTGCAAACTCTGTGTGAGTTTTCAGGGGGCCTAATTGATTCCTGAATGTTGACTATCTCGTTCTCGATCTCAATCAGGTCTCTTTCATCTTCTTCAATCAGTGCTACCATATATTCATTTGTACAGTTAGTGCTTGCCCTTTCTCAATCAGCCTTGAGTAAAGAAAGGGTCATCAAATCCACATGAGGGTTGTTTTTCCAATCGAAACCCTCTGGGTGGCCAACCCATTTCAGTATATTGTTCCAATATTATTTTATTATAGTACTTGTTAAGTGCTTGTATTCTGGTTCTCTCCAACTAAATCGACAAGTCTTTAATCTCACCCGAGTCATTCTGATCAGTTTGCTCTGTGTACAAAGTTCATTTCAGGCACTCACAGTGTTTTAATGTTGCTTCTCTGTCCTCCAGACAATCAAAGTAATTCTCTGCTAATTCATCCATTTCTCTGACCGCTCCTTCGTTGGCAGTCTCAGTGTGCCAGATGCACTATGAGCACTGAGGATACTATTAGACCCAGCATGCGCCGTCTGGAGTGGGCTTGTACAGTCTTGCATTCCATGATGCAGTATGCCACCTGCAGGATTGCTCGTAGTCTGCTTTCTGGAAGAAAAGCCTGGACTTGGGTTGTATCCAGAAGAGCCCCTATGAACAGTAGTTGCTGGGAGGGTTCAAGCTGAACTTGCAGAGGTTCAGCAAAAATCCCATGGAAGTTAGGAACTGAGAGGCAGTGGCTAGTGCCTGTTCTGTCTCCTGTTTGGACAGACTTGATATTAGCCAGTTATCCAAATACAGAAAGACTTGGAGTTCTAATTTCATAGGGCGCCCTGATGGGGCCCTAATAAGTTGGATTTATGCCAGGCAGAGTCTCCAGTGAACAACTCAGGAAACTGTACCCCCTGATTTCTGCATCTGCCCCCCCCCCCCATGTCCCTGGTCTCCATGGGTGCAGAAAAAGCTTCGATTGAGTGGCCTGGAAATATCTGTTTGCCATTCTTGGGAGGTACAGTATTCCCCAATCCTTTGTACAATGGGTCAAGCTGCCCTATTAGACTCCATCTGCCAAAGTCTTCTGAAATGTGGTCCTCTCAAAACACATCTACCATTCAAGGAGCACATGGTAAGGGTGCCCTTTGTCACTCTTGCTCTTCAGCCTATACCTAGAATACCTAGCTCTTGTAATAAAGAATTCAGAGAATTTGCTGGGTATTCAGATTGGTACACAGGAATATAAGCAGTCAGCATACTGTATGTGGTCGATTTTCTTCTGCATGTGACAGAACCAGAGGACTCCATACCAGGGATGATGTCCATGATCTCCTAATTCAGCAAGTTCTCAGCATATAAATTAAACATTAGTAAAACAAGTGTGTTCCCCCTTAATGCTCAAGGAGACAAGCAGGCTATCATGAACATGGGTCTAAAGTGGGAGACCTTCCTTCCCCTTTCCCTGTGGAATTAACATAGTATTTGATGGCAGAGAAGGACCACTAGGTCCACCTAGTCTGTCCATAAATATAGTAGAAATAAATATAGCTTACCCAGATTACGTTACCCCCTCAGTATGTTCAGCATACCCCTGCCCTTGTCTTGATTTAAACGCTTTCAGACCATGCTAACTAAATTCCTTTGGCAGGATAAAACAGCTGGAAAGGCATATCATAAACTGCCAGCCCCAAAGGAAGTTGGAGATCTGCGGCGAACTAATTATTTCTTCTACTGCTTCTCCCTATGGGGCAGAAAATACTACAAATGAACAGAACAGGGTGAACCGTCAACTTATAAGCCTTATTGGCTTCATATTGAGGTGGACCTTTGTAGCCAAGTGGGCATTAGTCTACCTAGCACCCTGAGAAGTACCTGAGTGATAGGGTACCTGAAAGCATGTAAACAGATGTGTCAGTTGATATCAGCCTAGCTAAAGATTTGACACAACCTGTATTTGGAAACTTACATTTTAGAATTTGTAACAGAATTCTAGATCCTCAGTTTTGTCCAGGACTTAAACTTACCCTTGGATCAACAACTAATAACGGGAAACTCCTTTGTACCCGGTCATTTGCTCATTTCAGCAACTGCACCGAATCCCCAGTGATGCGAGTTTTACATTTTTGCAACTCAGACACTGCTTTTGCACTTCTGTGGTCCCCACCATGGTCAAATGAAGGTGGTTCGGTACTAGATAGATTGAGTTCAGTAGCACAGTCACCCCATTCAGTATCCCACCTGTACCTGACCTATCAACACCTAGACCCTAAGAGGCTAGATGGTGAATGCAAATATTGGTCTAAAGAATTAAACCTACAAGCTACAACTAAATAGTGATGGCCGAAAAAAGATATGGTGTGATAGTTACAAATAACTGAAGCAGGAAAAGCTGTGACTGCACCAATTTCAAATACTACAAAATATTTACTTCACACCTAGAAACGATTTCAGATACAGAAGCAGGAAAATATATGTGTAGTAGATGTCATCTGGAAGAGAGCAGATTATTCCACGTACTCTGGCAGTGTGACAGTGTTAAGCCCTTCTGGGCAGACATAAGAGACCACCTAGACCCTCTTGTGGACCTTCAAGAGGCTTTCACACCCAGGGTCTGTATCATGGGTCTGTATAAGGACTTAGTCTTTAGGACCAGAAAGGGGCACATACCCCTATTTGCAGCCATTGGCAAATTAATCATCCTGAGGCACTGGCTTGGCACTGAGGTGCCATCCAGGGCCAAGTGGCATAAAGAGATCTTTTGCCCTGAATACTGAAACGACCATTGCAAGCATCAACCATCACTACAAATCCTACTGTGAAAGGTGGGAATCAAACGTAAAAGGACAGCAGCAATCACAAGGTTTGCCACAGGTAACGGGGAATACTGTCAAGTCTAAATTAATTGCATTCTGTTAGGTAACCCAGTTAATTTTCATTGTAGCTGTATGTTCTTACTGCTGGTATTCTACAACTACAGTTTGCTCGCTGTTGGTGGGGTTTGGGTGGTGTCTTTGTGCTTGTTTTGTATAAGTACATGTACTGTATTATGTAATCCTTGTCTTTGAAAATCAATAAAGAAATTGATTTAAAAAAAAAAAGTATACTAAATTTAAAAAAAAGTATGACAGAAGGGCAACACAAAGTCTACAGAAAAAGGAACTTAGGGTTACTGATGAGTAAATACTGTTAACATCGAAGGGGGCCTTACCATCACAGGTACGACAGCAGTCCTGCTGAATGGGGTGGGAGCACATCACTGGTGCACAAGGTTTCCGCTGGCAGGTGACAGTTCCATTGTTACAGACACAAGTCCGGCATTTATCCAGGGGGTCATAGAAGTGCTCCATGTGCTTGAAGGAATGACCAGAGTACGGGCATTTGGCAGGAGGAGCTGAGAAGGGGGAAAAAACAGGAAACATTAATCCTTTATCAGAACATATACTGGCCCTGTCCCCCTCTGACAAAAAACAGGACTAACAGACCTACTGCAGCAGCTCACTGAACCAAGCAATTCAATTACAGACGTTCTTTATTCTAGTACTAGGTCCTCGTCTGCAAAAAGCAGGTGCCAGCTTGACTTACAATCCTCAGATGGCCAGATTATCTCAAACTATTGGCCAGAAATTCTCTGAAAAGAAGAATCTCACATCACTCTCTTGTATTTTTTTTTTTCAATATTGAGGATTAAATTTATACACAGGAAACAGTGACTAAATAATCCTGGATCGGAAGAAGATAGCAAATTTCGGTCTTCATGCAATTCAACTCCAGCACTGCACTCGTGTCTTTAATAGCTGACTCACATAAGGTTTCTGTGTTTGGTTCCCGATGTCCCCCATGGTGTATTTAACATACGTGAGGCCTCACTATAACACTCTGCTACAGTTTCTGTGTTTAGCGCTGTATATCACCCACTAGTGTATTTCCTATAAACAAGGCCCCACTGTGTACCCCATGCAATACTTACCTGCAGTGTCTTGACCTGGCATGGGGTATCACACTCTGGAGTATTACATAAAATACAGTAAATGCTAGGGAAGTGGCAGTGAGCGAGTAAAATAATTCCATCAACTGCTCAAGCAAGCTTATAAATAATGAGGTTGAAGGCCACAGGTAAAGCAGTCTTATTAGTGTGTTTGACCATGACATGGAATTATTTTACAGTGTTTAGGATACATTGTGATGAGCCTCTCTGCCTCATCAAGGTACCCAGCCTTACAGATGTCCATTCCTGGCAGCACTCATACATACATTATTGTGTCACTCACACAATCATGGCCTCTAAGATTAGCACCCACACATCTTCCAAAGATCATCCACAAACTCACTAAAGCCTCCAAGGAGGGGAGAAACAGTTTTTCAGCTACATCAGGCTCTGTTTATGTTTGTTGCCTGGCCTGTGGCTCACGTTGCTCCTGGATTTTCCAGATTTTACTGTACTCTGCAAAGTACACCGAGTTTGCCTGCCGACACCTATGTGTGCTATCACCTTCCTATAGTTTGCTTTATATAAAACATTTTGTTAGTCAAAAATGACTTGAGTTTATTTCTTTTTACACATTTTGACTTTCCAGTGGGACTGGAGTTACAGTTTGTTTTAATGTTTGCAGCGAAAAGGGTGTGCTCATTATTGCCGTGTTGGGCAAGCAGTCTGTTTTATCCTGCATGTTAAACTGTGTGTGCCTACTTGGCACCATTTTGCTTTGATTATTTTTTAGCATAAAGTAAGATAGTCTGTTTATTTTAGCACTAGGGAGCGCTAAAAGTCAGTTAGTTAGTGTGGTAGTTTTTTTTTGTATTTTTTTAAGTTCAGGTGGCATCTTTGCCTGTCTTTGATGCTTTCGATGCCAACCATGGTTTAATGATCATCCTGGCTGTATTTTTATATTTTGTTTGTGCCTGTTCGCATCTATGCACCGAGTGTCTGCTGCAGTAAAACAGTGTAACCCCTCCCTTCCTGATCCGTCTAGGGGCATACTTTAAAACATTGCAGACGGTCCGGGCAGGAAGAAAAGAGCACTCCAAAGAACTAACATACAAGACATTACAATACTGGACCAAGGCAAACTGATTGTCCTTATCTGCTGCTGTCTTCAAGGTTTCTGGTTTACCTCCTCATTCTCAGAAATTGATTCACTCCCCGAGCCAACCAAACAGACCTGGACCTCCCTCTTCTCTCTTGGAGGTCCCAATGGAGCCCCTGCAGCCCCCAGAGGCCAAACTCTTTCCCCTGGAATATAACTCATGACAAATTAATCAGACTGCAAATAGGAGAGGGAACAAAAAAATTAATTTCATTAATTCCTCCTCTACAATCGAATAAAGCACAAACCACTGTTTCTCCCCAACTGACTTTATTCTCATCTGCATGGCAAATTATTTCAGCTATACAGGAGTCACTATTTCTTCACAGAAAATAATTAATCAGTTCCATGGGGCTACAACTTTGTGCACAATGGCTGGACCTATTAAGTAGCAGAACCACAGTATCAGTAGACTCTAGAAGGACTCTCGTTTTTCACCCTCTCCCTCTTGGGCATTCTACCCAAGACCCTGGATCCCTGCAATCTCCTGGCATATAAGGATCCGGAAAGCAAAACCTTCCTATTATTTCATTTCCTATGGGTCTCTTTTCCTCTGTGGTACTGGTCGTCCCCTCTTTCTCCAGTGTGGGAAAGAGATCTGCCTTCTCCCACCTGGACCCCTGTGCAATTGGCCTACACCATAAGGGCATCCAGGATTTTTTCTGATAACTCAGGCCCTGACCCACCTTCCAAACGGCTGGCTATTAATTGAGCTGAGGCCCCTGCTACTCTGATTGCTTGCCTCCGCCTCAGTCTTCCATGGCCCCAATTCACTCCGGGGTTGTTCTGCTGTCACCACTTCCTACAGGGAATATCTGCCAGGCCTTCATCCCTCACAAATGGTCCCTGGGCTTGAGTTAAGCACCAGCATGGGGACCATCCTTCAAGGTCTACCATTTATTTGGGTCCACAATCCACCCGCACCTTAAATATATGGCACACCAAGACCTGTCCCTCCAAACAGGCCCCTTACACAGGTGAAAGGCTCCGCAGCTCCCTCAACCACCCAGGCCACTCTGCCACACCGGGTATGAGGGGAACCTCTGCCTCTGGCTCCCCTTCTGAGAGGGCCCTGCTACTGCCCTCCCAGTCTTGGTGATCTGGGACGACACCTTTTGAGCTTCCTAAGGGTTCCTACATCTATCAGTTGGGCTTGCTAAAACCTCACTAATACCCAAGCCCCCTCTACACAAGTCCCAAAACCTGGCTACTTTGTATCCCCACCAGAGCTCCATACCCCCACTCCTCGTCAGTCATGGTGCATAACTGTCCTGACTGCAATTTACTTTGGGGGGGGTTCCCCACTGGCCCTCCTGGACTGCCGAGCTCCCTCATTTTGCCCACCTGTACTGGTCCTGGTTCTACTCTCCAGCCCTGGGCTGGGCAAGGCCACGATATTTCCTCTTAGCTCCCTTATATATCCTATTTCTGCTCTCTGCTGCCACCTTAAAGCATCCAGAGCACTAACTCCCAGAGCACTAAACCCATTTCCTAGCTTGGGCTGGGGGGGCGGAATGCCTAAAAGTAAAACATGCGAATATAAGCCCCTCATTTTCAAGGGGCTTACAACTGCATTTGTTGTCAGTTTCATCCATTGGTCGCTAGAGGTGTGGAAGGTTTGTCCTTCCTGGAGCATTGTCTGGCGGGGTCAGCTGTGGAAGCCATGTGCTGGTGATCTGTGTTGACCAGAAGGAGATTCTCTGAGCTGTGGAGTCTTCTGCCTTGGCAGTATGATTGGTGATGTTAGTCATGCTTCTGCTAACTGGAGAAGGAGGTGGGTTGCTGACCAATCGGCTGGATTGTCCTGAAGAGGAGGGGGAAGCCACTTGATCTGACTGCAGGCTGTTCCAACACCCCTGTGAGAGAGCAGTGCCTGCTGTTCTTTTTCAATCCATGCAACATTTGTTATTTCAGAGCTGTTTCCTTGCTGGTGGTCCTGTGAGGGAGTGGTGCCTTGCAAACTGTTCCTGGTGGAATCTGCTGCTGGGGTCCCCGGTCCTGTGAGAGAGAGTTGTGGAGGACCACACTCTGAGGACCACCTGCTCCAGAGAGGATGAACAGGCTGGACTGAAGAACAATCTCTGCAGCAGGATATCTGTGGTTTCTTGGACCTGTGTTCACCTGGTGGCTGCAGGTGAGGATTTCAGCAATTCTCTTAAACTAGTTTCATTTTACAGAATTAACTTTTTAGTTTACTCTGGTAATTTGTGAACTGAACTTTGAACCCTTGATCAGATCTGGATACTGCTATCACCTGCAGGTATGCACCCCTGACAGACAGAAAGACTGCTAATCTTGTATACTATAGCTGGTCTGTTTATTTTATTGGAGTGCATGGAAGTATGGCTGCATAGTTTAATTTGTTAGATAGTGTGCCCATGTTATATGATTGGTGGGGGGTGGATCAGTGGGTTTTCCTTAGAAAGGAGGATTTGTGTGCAGTTGTTTTGAGTAACTTTATTAGTTGGGTGGGAGGACTCCTCCAGAGGAGGAGAGATTTGGAGTTTTTATAGGGGTTAGTCAATCGGACAGTAGTCCATTTTAGTATCCCATTTTGTTTACCTGCCGCAATGTGTCATGCAACACAAGTCCCTATACACATATACTATCCAGATCTGCTCCAGCAGCTCCTCCCCTTTGTGACCCCAACTCTATCTTGGCAGCAGTCTTCAAGTGCTGCTGGGTATTCGGGATCCTACTGAGATGGGACACTAGCCATGAGTGTGATCGGGGGGGGGGGTTGTCGGAAGAGGTCTGATCAGGAGTATTAGGCTGGGTAGGTGCCCCGGGCAGAAAAGCGATGAGTAGAGGGGTTCCCTTGCCTAGTCCTGTCCCAAGGGAGTCCTTTGGTAACAGAGAACAGGTAGTCAGGGGATTGGTTGACCATATACATCCCCTTCTGGCAATTCTGTGCAGTACTAGATCCCTAAGGAACAGAACCGTGATGTTGCTGATTTCACAACTGAGTCCTCTGTGGATCTGGTGTGGATCATTAAAACCTGGCTTGGTGAGGACTCTGGGTTGGTCCTGAAGGTGGTCATCCCAGCTGGGTTCTTGATAGTGCATTGCCTGAGGCACGACTGTAATGGGGAGAGGAGTGGATTGAGACCAACAGCTTAACCAATAGGCAAGATAGTTGGAATGTGTGTCCATAAAAGGTGAGGTAGGGGGGTGCAGAATCTTCTTCGCATACTGTCCCCCAGCACAGGACAAAGAATTTCCACAGGAATTTACAGATTTCATTGTCTCCCTGGCTTTGGACTCGAAAGATAGAAAAATGCAGGAGTGAAACATTTATACAATATTGTCTGAAGTGTTTCTTTGGTACTGCCCCCACCAAAAAAAAAAACTTTCTGCAACAGAGTGCATCTGGAGAGTGGCAGCACACGGATATTGCAAAGAATATTTTTCTTTTCATTTCCTATGGCTCCTCTTATGTTTTACATGAACGTGCTTGTTGGTCAGATCATCCTGCAATGAAGTTTCTAGATGGAGCCACTCAGGTACCTACACCCCCAGTGGGGATGGTCCAGTACCATCCTAAATGTTATTTTGAGCTAGAGAGGTTCTTGGTGGTGCTGGATGTCTCAAGTGTAGTAACAGCATGTGTGTGGAGTATTAATAGCTATAATCTAGCCATTTCAGATTCTTTGGACTCCGTCATACTGGTCCACGTCTGTCCTCTGAACTCATAAAATAGATTGTCTTGGTATAATGAAGCATTGCATCAGTTGAAGGCAATAGGATGGAGGGTGGAGCATTTATGGAAGAGGTCTGGATTGAAGGCACACAGGCTGGCTCTGAGAGACCACTGCTGGGAGTAGCAGAGGGCAATCACTCTAAGCAAGTCAAGAGTCCCTCTCACAAGTGGTTGCCTCAAATAAAAACTGACTGGCCCAGCACTTCTGCACTGCAGACAGAATGTTGCAACTCGATCTCTCATTGGCATTTGACATGGTGGATCACAAGGTTTTGACGGGTTGCCTGTGGCAATATGGAGGACTCCCTGGGCCAACCTACAGTATAAGTGGTTTGATTGCTTCCAATTCCACAGAACAGCTCAAGTGCCTTTCTATAAGTTCTCTCAAGGTTGAAGTTAAGGGTTCTCTTGACATCTTGAGAATGCAGTATCCTTTCCCCGTTGTTCTCAGGATTGGGAGAGTATTTTGGTGGAACTATGGACTGACTGACATGAAACTGTGATACCATCTTAGAAACTTGGGGTCTGTATGTAGGACTTCCTTGTCCTTGTGGAAGACAGTGTATGGAGGACCTATAACTAGAGCTTTTATTTCAGAAGCACTGTGTGCAGAGATAATGGCTACTAATAATACTGCTTTCCAAGTAAGGTCCTTAATGTTGCAAGTGGAAACTGGCTCAAAATACTTGCGACTGAGCATGTAACGTATATGGTTGAAATCCCAAGGAGTGATTGGCTTTCCCAATGGGGGACTCATATGCAAGATTACTCTAAGGAATCTCTTAAACAGTGGCAACTGAGACAGAGTCAGTGTGCCCACTGGTTTACAGTATGGTATGCTGATACAGCAGCCAGCCAGACTTTGAATGAGGAGCACTGCAAGCCTGAATCTGACAGAACCAATAGATATTCCCAAATCTTTTCAGGGGGATACTTGAAGAGGTCCACTTCCATTATTCCCGTAGACTTTTCTGGTGGATGGCTTTCAAGCTACAATCAGAGGGACTCTCTGATAGATATTAAATCTGTTCACCTCTATCTCTTCAGCAGCCAGGGCTGAAGATGGAGGGAGTACAGACTGGAATGGATCAGAGGGCCCTGTGCCTGGCTCAGTAAGTCAATCCTCACTCAGAGTCTGTGGGTGCCTGACTGCCAGCTGAGTCAGTAATGGACCCATATCTGCTGGGCCATCATGGAGCTATCAGAATTACTGTACCTTGCCACATGTGCCCCCACATTGAGTAGCACTCTCTCTGTGAGAAATACTGGAGGAATGGCATGGAGATAATGAATTGGCCACTACAGCCTGAATGCATCTCAAGAGAAAATGCCATACCTTGGATTTCTGGAGCAGAATTGTGGCAGTTTGGCATTCAGGAAGGATGCAAAAAGGTCTATGTCAGGGGTCCCCCATCCATTGAATAGAGACTGAACTATGTTGTCCACCAATGACCACTCGTAAGAGTCTACCACTGTTTGAGGTAATCTACAAGAGTGTTATGGACTACTGGCAGATGGACTGCCTGGAGCGAGTTTCCATGGGTCAGACACCATTTTCACACACCCATTGCCTTCCAACAGAGGGTGTAAGAGTGGGCACCTCCTTGTTTGCTGACATAACACATATGAATATATGGACATTCAAAAAATGGCAGCAGAAAAAGGCCAAAAGGGCTATCTTATCTGCTCATGATATAAATCCATCAGTGATTACTGGGAGTCTGCCTTCCCTCCCATTAGGAGTTTTCCCGTCCCTTATAGCAGTCCCCCCATGTTTTCGCTTTTAATTGCAACCCTCCCATTTACTTTGTCCCAACCCTTCTTAAAGCTGTCCACTTTCTTTAGTGATACCACCTCATCTGGCAACTCTTTCCACTTAGCCACGACCCACTTGTTGAAAAGCTACCTTCTCATTTCCTTCTTGAATTTTCTTCCCACCCACTTGAGACAGTGTCCTGTACCGGTTTTGTCACTGCTAAGGCTAAAGAGACCCTCAGATTTCATCTTGTTTATATCACTGAGGTATTTAAATGTTTCAATCATGTCTCCCCTCTCCCTTCAGACCATCAAGAAAATACATGCTGAGGTCTCTAAGTTTCTCTTTGTACATCCTGCCCTTCTGACCCTAGATCATGTTAGTTGCTTTCCTCTGGACCATTTCCAGCAGACTGATGTCTTTACTTACGTACGGCCATCATTACTGCACACTGTACACCATGTGTGGATGCACCAGGGATGTGCACAATAGCAGAATGACCTCTGCCTTCCTGCTAGTTATTCCTCTGACTATGCAGCAAAACACTCTATTTGCCTTGGCTGCTGTCTTCCTGCAATGCGCAGAGTGCTTCAGGTCACGTGTGATGATTACCCCCAAATCTTTCTTCTCTTCTGACATGGTAACCTTCACACCACCCAGACAATATTCAGTCTTTGGGTTCTTAGCCCCCAAGTGCATGGCTTTGCACTTCTTGGCATTGAACTCCAATTGCCAAATACCTGACCACCTCTCAAGCTTGGCTAGATCATCCCTGAGACCCTGTATTCCCTCCTCTGTGTCCATCTTCCCACATAGTTTGGTGTTATCTGCAAACAGGCAAACCTTACCCTTTACTCCATCTGCCATCTCGCTAATAAATATATTAAACAGCACTGGACAGAGTACCAAACTTGTGGGACCCTACTAGTGACTGCTCTAGCCACTGAGAACCCCCCCTGCCAACCACTACTCTCTGACTCCTAGCCTGCAAACAGTTTTCTACCCTTGTCTTTAGCTTTACCGCTACCTCAGCTCCTTTAGCTTCCTGATTAATCTCCTGTGGGAAACGCAGTCAAAGGCCTTACTAAAATCCAGATACATGATGTCTACTGCCTGTACCTTAGCCCCTGTTTTATTCACCCAATCAAAGAACTCAATTGGGTTTGTTTGGCAGGACCACCCTGCTACAAACCCATGCTTCATCTTGTCCTGGAGCCCATTAATCTCCAGAAAGCACACCAGTCTTTCCTTTAGTATGGTCTCCTTAAGCTTTCCTACTATCAAGCTCAGACTGATGGATCTGTAGTTGCCAGAGTCATCCCTCGGCCCACTTTTGTGAATCGGCACTGCGTGCACTGTTCTAAAGTCTAAGGGTACTTCCCTTAACACCTATGAGCTGTTAAACAGGTCTGTCAGGGGACCCACTAGCACATCTGCCAATTCCCTCCACATCCTCAGATGTATACCATCTAGGCATGGGACTTGTCCACTTTCAGTGCCCTTAAACCCGTCATTACCCTGTCCTCACCAGTATCCACATTAGTGTCACCTCCAACTCTGTTTCCCACCCCATTCTTCCCATGAGGCATCGGACCATCCTTCTTCCAGGTGAAGACTGAGCAAAAATACTTATTCAGTGCGTCTGCCTTCTCCTCAATACCTTCTGCCCACCACTCTCCCTTTTTAGCTTTATAACCCCATACTTAATATCCCTTTTCTTCCTGATATATTGGAAGAAAGCCTTATCTCCCATTTTTCACCCCCTCTGCCAGGTGCAGCTACATTTTGGCCTTGGCCAACCAAACTGCTCAGCCATCTATCTTAACCATAACACTGTACTCTGCCCTGTCTTCCTCCTGGGTCCTTTGGAATTTCTTGATGGCCAACGTTTTGTCTTTTGTTGCCTGAGTTACCAGCCTATCAAACCAGCTGGGCTTTTTGGTCTTAGACATTTTGCTTTTCAGTTTTACACACACGTTAGTGGCTACCACCAGCTCCCCCCCCCCGATTATGGTCCATTTCTAGTCCACTACCATCTCTTCTTTAAAACCAGCAAGGTACCCACTTACAATCTCTCCCATCCTCTTGTAGTCTGCCTTCCTAAAATCTAATACTCTGAGTTTGGTGTTATTTTTCTCACTACCCATGTGCAGATGCATCCTCACTGTGTGATGATCACCCCCACCCAGGGGGTTTCTCCACTCTCACCTCCTGAACATGTGCTGCATTTGTCAGCACCAGGTTCAGGATGGCTCTTTCCCTGGTAGGCTCTAGAACACATCTGACACACTTGCTATCTATTAGTAGGAGCTGTCTTGTGACTGACCAGCTCCGATAAGGGCACAAAGGACCATACTCATCTGTAGCACACTGATGTAGAGATGCGTCTCTGAGTCGCTCCGAACTCCTTGAGTCTGGAGACACTGATGGTGGGTTCCCCACCCTGATAAGGAGGCACCTGTGCTGAGAGTCACCTGCCACTTTGGAGGGGAGAAGGGGAAGGTCTGCAGGACACTTTTCTTCAATGACCACCAGAGGAGAGATCACACTAGTGGTTTGGTCACTTGTATGGGGTGGTTTTGAGGGTGGGATGCTTGTGACCATTGAGTGCTAAGCATCCACTGAGTGGTTCTCATGTGTAGCCTTGCTAAGAGCACAATGAACATGGGGATGCCATGAGACCCAGGATTTGCTGCATGGAATGTGCAACACTAGTGGGTGGTCCATGACAAAATATGCCATCTGGGCAATGGAGTCTCCTCTGTTCTCAGGGATGAAAGCTTGATCTCGAGTCAAACCCAGAACAGTTCCTCTGAATATCAGCCTCTGAGAGGGTACTAGCTGAGAATTGTGAGGGTTCAGTAGTACTCCCATTAAGGACAGAAACTGAGGCAGTTATCCCGGTAGCAGGGTGGTAGAGTAACCGCCTGCTACGCTGTTGACCCAGGTTCAGGAACAGACTTAGATCACTGAGGGGCTGATCTCAGGAGGAGGACTGAGAGCTCCTAGGACAGATCTCCTCCCTTGGGGTGGGAGGGGAACACACTTCCTACTGGTCAACTGGCACCTGGAGGAATCTAAGCAGCAGTGCTGCAGCACTGCAGCTGAATGGGACACAACACCCGGACAACGAGGATGTCTCCACTTAGGCAGACCACACACATCGCATCATTGCACATGTGTGGGCCCCAGGGGTGAAAATTAAGGAAAAACCTCTGACCACAGCAGGGTGATGGTTCCATTCCTCACCCACCCCTCACTGACGAATGGGCCCCTCTAATCCAAGTCCTGTGGCAGAGGATACAACAGAGTCAGGTAAGCTCCAAGGAGGTTGGCTGACGGGGCTGAAGGGACCAGTCCAGATGGGGGATAGTCAGGGAGAAAGGAGGATAAACAAAGGACACAGAAAAGAAACTCTGAGGCAGTCACCACTGCCTGCTCTGTGTCCAGCTTGGATGGGCTTTTGATTAGCCAGTTGTCCAGGCAAGTGAAGACTTGGGAGTCCTTGCTTTCTAAGGTGTGCAGCCAACACTGAAAAGCATTTTGTAAAGACAAGCAGTGCCAAAAAAAGCACCAAGGGAAGGAGTCCAAACTGATAATGTTCCACTACAAAACAGAAATGAAGGTACTTGTGGTATTTGGGGGTGGACAAGAATATGTTGGTAAGCATCCTGTATGACCAGCGATGCTAGTCAGTCAGTCAGTCTTGGGGTTTCCAGTATGGAAGCAGGGACACCAGTGAATCATTTTTTAACTTCTCTTGCATCATATATATCTGCAGTTTTGTGAGGTCAAGAATGGGGCATATGCCCCTCAATCTTGGGGGAACAACGAAGTACTGGGAGTAGAACCCTTTGTTCTTTTCTGACTCGGGTACTACCTCTACTGCCCTGTTGCATAGGAGGCCCACAATCTCCTGGGAGAGTGACTCTGCCATGTGGGCTGACACTGATTTTTAGGATGCCTTCTCAAAGTCCAGCTGGAGTAAATAAATATTGAACATGACACTGTTTTCGTAATATTGTGGAAAAACAGGTGACTCACTTGTAACAGTAGTTCTAGGAGTGGTATATGTTATTCATCCACACTTGTTGGCATGTCCCTTTCCCCTTTAAATCTCGGCGGAAGGTCTTCAAGCTGGCTCCTCCCACTCAGCCGGGTGGTATAACCCTTGGCTCCACCCCATGATGCCAGATCTTAGCCCACTGGAAGCCAGGTGTGTGAGTCACAGCTGGGGAGGTCGGGTGGGCCAGTGTGGATGAACAACATATACCACTCCTAGAACTACTGTTACAGGTGAGTAACCTGTTTTTCTAGGGATGTGGATATGCTGTTCTTATCCACACTTGTTGGCAGACTCCTAGCAGTTCTCTGGGAGGAGGGAGGCAAGGCGCACACCCTCTACTTTTGGAACAGAGACTAGAGAACTGAGGCCCCAAAACCAGCATCCCAGCATGACTCAAGATTGATATGGTAATGGGTGATAAAGGTGTTTGCTGTCTTCCAGGTAGCAGCCCGACAGATTTCCTGGATAGGGATATCCCTGGAAGCAGCCACTGATGCAGAGATCAATGCATGATGTAATCCATCTGCCAATCGTTTGCTTTACTGCAGGCCTGCCAGGTGTGGCTCCAGCGTAGGTGACAAACAGCTGGCGAACCTCTCACTGAACCTCCACCATCCTCTCCTTATAGTAGGAGAGAGCATGTCCCAGGTCCCAAGTATGGAGCCTGTACTCGGCATCCGAGGTGTAGTACGGGTAGAACACAGGCAGAGACAACACCTGATTGAGATGAAACTCTGACACCACCTTCAGGAGGAATTTTGGGTGGGGACCCAAGACAACCTTGTCCCTGTGGAAGACCAGATAAGGAGACTCCACCGAGAGTGTCTGGAGCTTCCCAGTCCTTCTGGAGGATATGACAGCCACCAAGAAGGCCGTCTTCCACGACAAGTGTGACATCTCACACTTGTACATTGGTTTGAATGGCTTGCCCATGAGCTTTGCCAAAACCAGCAGTAAATCCCATGGAGGTGGAGGTTCACGCACCAGAGGGGATATGTAATTAAGGCTTTTGAAAAAGCACCAGACCACCTTCTCCTGTGCCACTGTCTGCTGACCAGCCCACGCCCGGTAAGCAGAGATAGCTGCAAGGTGCACCTTAAGGGTCGAAGACCGAAGACTCCCTTTGGACAGAGACCAAAGGTAGTCCAAAATGCTCACCACAGGACAGGACAGAGGGTCCAGGCCCTTGCCCTGGCATCAAATGGAAAACCTTTTCCATTTGAAGGCATAGCACTTTCTGGTCGGCTCCTTTCTGGATGCTTCCACTACTGTGAGTGCATCCTCGGAGAGACCCAAAGCCTGGAACTCTAGCCGCTCAGGTACCAGGTTGTCAGGTGCAGGGATTGAAGGTCCAAATGGAACACCTTTCTCTGATTGACAGATATCAGGTCCGAGACTGGAAGACACCTCGGGAGCCTGCTGCTGAGGCTGAGGAGATTTGGATACCAGAACTGGTGGGGCCAGTCTGGAGCTACCAAGATCACCTGCACCTTGTCCCTCCTCACCTTGAGAAGCACTCTGTGGATCAAGGGAAATGGAGGGAAGGTGTAGAAGAGGCCTGGGGTCCGTGGCCTTGAGAAGGCATCCCCCTACAGCGATCCCCACTGAGGGGGGCAGGCATGAAACAGCCTCAGCTTGGTGTTTTCCCTGGAGGCAAACAGGTCCACCATCAGTTTGCTTCACTGGGAGAACAGGCTGTAAGCTACCTCTGGATGTACAGAACACTCATGGGATGTCTCACCTATGCGGCTGAGAGCTTCCGCCAGTTGATATGAGGCTCCTGCCACATGGATGGCTAGAAGATCCACCTCCAGTTGGCTCATGAGTGTTTAGATGTGGAGTGCTTCCCTGCACAACAGCTGGGAGTGCGTGCCACCCTGCTTGTTGAGGTAGTACATGGTCGTGGTATTATCTGTTTGGACTTGAACCACTTGACCCCGAAGCTGCTGAGCGAATGATGACAATGCCAGTCTGACCGCTCTGAGCTCCAACAGGTTGATATGGTATTGGGATTACTTGGGGGGCCAGAACCTGTGGGCCCTGTTGTTCCCCATGTGGGCTCCCCAGCCCATGAGAGTCGCATCAGTCGTCAGGACGACTGCTGGCTCGAAGCGGACAAACGGGATCCCTTCCTGCAACCGGTCTAGGACGATCCACCACTGGAGAGCGTCCCACATATTCTGGATCACAGTGATCAGCTGGTTGAAACGACCTAGGTGCTAAGTCCACTGGGCCGCCAGCTCCCCATGAAGGGGGCGCATATGCCACCTGGCCCAATGGACCAGGGTGGTACTGGCTACAGTGTAGCCCAGAAGGCGTAGAAAGTCCTGAGCAGGGCACGACTGCCCAACCAGAAATGATTGGGCAAAGGAGAAGAGAACCTCCATCCTGTTTGCCGGGAGCTGAGATCTGGCTTGGCAAGAGTCGAGCTCTGCCCCAATGAAGCATATCACCTGTGAAGGCATGAGCTCCTACTTGGTCTCATTGATCAGGAGGCCAAGTTAAGAGCAGGTCTGGAGGGCCAGGTCCCTGGACCTTGCCACCTCTTGCTGGGTGGGACCTGCCAAGAGCCAATTGTCGAGGTAGAGGTACACTCTGACCCCTCAACACCTGAGATGGGCTGCCACCACTGCAATGCATTTTGTGAAGACCCTTGGGGCTGATGACAGGCCAAATAGCATGGCTCAGAACTCATATAGGGTTCCCTCTGCTCTGAAGTGGAGGAGTCACTGGTGTGACAGACGGATTGGGACATGAAAGAACGTGTCCTGGAGATCCAATAAGCAAAACCACATGTTTTGCTCCAGCGATGGTATGAGCTGGATCAGAGTTACCATCTGGAATGTGCATGGCCTGAGATACTGATTCAGGTCGTGCAGATCTAGAATGGGGCACCAGCCCCCCCCCCATCTGCTTCGAGACCAGTAAGTACCTGGAAACGAATCCTGGATTGGCTAGAGGATCTGCCACTTGAACTACTGCCTCCTTGAGGAGGAGCTGGGCTGTGTTGTCTCGAAAAGCCAACTGAGTGTGGGCTAATACTCTGTCCAAGTGTGGGGCGCAGGCTCAGCTGGGAGGGTACTGCTCGAATTCCAGAGGCAGACCTTGGCTGACCACTTCTAAGACCCACCTGTCCATGGTAGCAGTAGAGCAGGTGGAAAGAAAGTGATGGAGCTGACTCCCCATGGGAGGACCCAGAGCTGATGTGACAGGGATAGGGGTGGCAACCCCTATTACATCACTGGGCAGGCTTGGAGGAAGAGGGTCCAGGGCCTGAACCCTGACCTCCCTGTCTGCAGGCCAGAGGAGGCCTGGACTTGGGCCGAGGGCGCCAAGCCTGTGCCTGCTGTTGCTACCTACCATGAAAGGAAGGCTGCTGGGCCACAGGAGCAGAGTGCCAAAAAGGCTTTTTCTTTTTCTGCTGCTTCTTGGCACCGGGGACGCTTTGAGCAGAAGTGGCTGAGTCCAAGGTGGCATTGGACTGCTTGATTCGCTGAAGGTGACCATCCACACCTGGGCCAAAGAGGCCCAGGAAAGGAACGTCAGTGAGTTTGTACTGGTTATCCGCTATGAAGGTGGGAAGCCTCAGCCAAGCCCTGTGGCATGAGAAAACTGCAGCTGCCACCGAACAATCGCAGGAGTCCCCAAGGTCCAAAGCCATCTGAACTGCTGTTTGGCAATGGCACAGCCCTGATCCTGGACCTGATTGACTGTAATCTGAAGGTCCGCAGGGAGGTGCTGGAGAACTTCATCTAAGGAGCCCAACAGGGCATGAGAGAAGTGCGCTATGATGATGGCCAAGCTAGCCTGATGGAGGCATAAAGAGGAGGCTGCATAGACCTTCCTGGCCATGTGGTCCAGTTTTTGGACTCCTTGTCAAGAGGTCTATCAGTGTCAGCAGAGCTGCCTGTGTGTTGAACACTGAGGCGATCACCAACCCCTTGGCTGAGGGGTGTTCAGTGAACCCCAGAGGGACTCAATGGGCACCGCATACTTGCGGGCCATCTGGGAAGATGGCACTGGGCAGGAGGCAGGATGCTGCCAGAGCTCCAAGGTCGGGCCAACAATGGCTTCGGCCACAGAAAAGGCTTCAATGGGAGTATCCCCTCTTTTAAGAATATCTGTAAGATAGTACTCCACCCTTTTCTGGACAGGCTCCAGGGGCATCCCCGTGGATTCGGAGATAAGGCAGAGAATCCCTTGAAAAGATGAAGGGCCCTCCTTCGTTGACAGACTACCAATAGACTCATCGTCCCGTGGGTGAGAGTGTAAGTCGGTGTCTTCTGTATCTGAAGAATCTGGATAGATCAATTGGCCACCAAGGTCCCCTTCAACACACCGGGGGCGATCAGAAGCAAGGGTGACTGACAACTTATGTGGGAGTCCCAGAACCATCCGAGAATTCTTTGTAGGATCCCCTTCTGAAGGCTGTTTAGTTGGCAGTTCCACCATGATTGGCGGAGAGACTGATTTTGGCCGAACTGGAGCAGGTTTGGCTGGCTCCGTGGTTGGGGGAATCGATATGACCTGTTCCGAAGTAGTCAGCTTCAGCCTAGGAAGTGAAAGCCAAGCAATGGCAAGAGTAGAAACTGTGGCCAGCTTCTGTCTGGACAGAATCAGCTGCTGACACATCAAGTCTTGGTAGCATCGACCGAGTTTCTGCCGAAGCTTCTCCTTATAAGAGGAGGATGAGGATGACCGATGGCATCGCTTCTTTTTAGAGTGCTTGTGCACCTTTCTCAGCCTGTCAGTCGAGGGGGTCCCAGATCTTGACCTCGATTGGACTGGCCAACTATGTCACTCTGGAGACACCGGGGGAACCAATGATTTACCCGGATCAGGGACTGGATCCTCGATGGGATTCCCAGCTGGCTGGGTCTCCTCATCAGGAAGAGGCAGGACTGGTGTCCTTGTCAAAGAGTCATTGGCCTCGTCAGGTGACAACTGGTCGACCAGATCGAGAACGATCTCAACCTCGTCGATCGAGGTCTCAGTCATCTGGCTAGACAGCAGGACCAAGACACCAGTGGCCAAGGAAGCAATTTCAACTGAAGTTGACACTGCTGGCTCCTGGGACTGAGATCATTCACAATCCCAAGAACGTCTTCGCCGAGACGAAGATGATTTTGGATCCTTTTCCCTTTTACAGGACCAAGAGGAATTCGAGTCCACAGGTTCCTTGTCTTTAGTGGGGAGGGATTGACACAGGTCTTGGAAGGAACCCCAAAACATGGAGCCCAGGTTTAGGGGAACAGAAATCAACCAAGAAGATGACTCCGCAGCCCGCACTGCTTCTTCTTCGAAGGCCTGCATGTGTTCCAGCTGCTCGTTGGACCCCTCAGCCACAGAGACCACCCATCAGGCCTCTTTGGATTTCACTGGTGGATTCTGGTTTTCAGGCCTGCCCAATTTATGGCATGTGAGGCGATCATTGAGGATGTTCGGGTGGAACACGAGACATCTCACAAGTCTAGGTGTCATGGCCGACTCCCAGACAGTAGACGCATGCGGTATGTGGATCAGTGTGCAACATTTTTTGGCCACATGAACATCGGCGAAATCTGGGGGAAGATTTGTCTTCCTTGATCGACTAACAAAAAGCACAGTTTCTTGCTCGAACGAGCCTAGTTTTTGGAATAACTGAAGGTTTAGAAGCCAGGGCCTACAAAAGCAATCACAAAGAGGAGGCGACTTGAATCTTCCAGCAGAAAGGAAGATCTGGTGTCATGGGGCAGAGCTGAGGGTTTTACCACCCAGGTGGGTTGGAGAAGCCAGCTTGAAGACCTTCTGGCGAGATTTAAATGAGAAAGGGACATGTCAACAAGCGTGGATAAGAACAACATATCCACATCCCTAGAATTTATATTTTTCCTTTTTGCTCAATTATTTTCAAGCACTCCATAGAGTGCAATGTAATGCCACTGATCTAAAAGCTATGGTAAGATCATCAATGAGCCAGTTCTGAAACTCAGAAATATTGAGATGACCAACTGAAGGCTGAAATGATGAAATCCAAGACAAGCATCCAAGCATGGTCCGAAACTGATGACATTTCTGCCAGTCAAGAAAATGAACTCTGAGAGAAATGGATTATATTTACCAATATTGTTTTCTTGTGTGTGTTGCAGTATTGTATTTATAAGGCTACTGAAATTGCTTTAACAAACTGTTTTTATTCGAAATGTAATGAATTTTGTATAAATTTTTCACTGCTGCATTTTTCTAAATTTAAAATATGATAGTGTACTATATTAAATAGTCTGACATTTAATCAATGGAAAAAAAAAAGCAAAATCTGTTCTGTAGGATGCAGTAGTACTGAATATAAATATTAACTGCAAGCTGTTCATTGTAATAGGGTTACAAATCATTTTTATAATACACAATGTCTGTCTGCACCTTTCGTGGTTGATTGCATTTGATGCAACTAACTTAAATACCTCATAGAATGAATCTAAGAAAATTCATTGCTTAAAATAAAAGTTTTATGGTGGTAAAATATGGCTTTATTTCTTAGCCCCTCATTCATGTTTTCCTCTTTTGCTTTTTTATTTTGCTAATTTCAATTACTTCAAATAACTTTATTTAAAATCAAACTGGATCAAACGCTGAGCAAATAGTTCATTATGCTGGTATGTAAATATAAATTCTTCTCACCGGTATGGCCATTAATTGGTATTGTGTCTAGAAACTGCTTGTTTAAATATCCCCTTTTTCCAAGCATAATAAACCACTAATTATTTGTAATTATGGAAACTTAATTTGGGGATTCAGTAGCCACTTAATGTTTTAATGGAACTGCATGAGTTTTATGTGCTTAAGCCATGGAAAGAAAGGTATTTAAAAGGTGGTTTAAGTCTGAACAGCACTCCCTGATGAAGTCTTTGTTATAAGGTGATGCAATGAGCTGTTCTTGAGTTCTCCAAACCACCTCAGTGCTTGTAGTCTTTGCTGCTTATAAATTTTGCACATATGCATTAAATTTGCACTTTTGTTAGTTTAAGTTTGTGCTCAAAATTTGTGAAGAAAAGTGGTCTTACAGTGAAGCTGTTTCCCTGGGGGTTGTCCAAAGGGTGTTACAACAGTTCTAGGGAGTACCCCTCCCGGACAATCCACAAGACCCATTTGTCTGTTGTGATGGATTTCCATTGCTATGCTGACAGAACTGGGTCAGGCATCCCCCCTACTTGAGAGAAGTGATCCACCTCAGGCAGCTGAGGTGGACATGGGACCTGTACCTGGTCACATGGTCACACTGGGCACCTGTACCTTCTGCTGCGGTTTTGTCTCCCACTGCTGTTGAGAAGGTATGGTTTTGTCCTGCTGATAGCCTCATTGGGCAGGCTTGCCATGAAAATCAAATCAAATCAATCTTTATTTATAAAAGGCACCTTTCCAAAACCAAGGCACCTGTACATAACATGATAAAATCAATAAATAATTAAAACAATATTAAAATTAATCTTGACAGCAGCGTTCAAAACTCATTGTATGCTAGGCTAAAAAGATATGTTTTTAAAACCTCCTTAAAGCTTTGGACAGTCGGGCAATCTCGCACCTGACGAGGTAGAGAATTCCACAGGGTTGGGGCCATAAAACTAAAAGATCTGGCCCTTGAAGTTTTTGAGCGAACCCTGGGAATCTCTAGCAATCCCTCATCAGTGGATCTGAGAGAGCAGGAGGGACAGTAGGGACAAGGGAGATCTTTCAGGTAGCCAGGTCCCTGACTGTGTAGGGCCTTATAGGTCAGCAAACTGACCTTGAAGGTGATTCGCCAGCAAATTGGCAGCCAGTGCAGTCCACGGAGCACAGGAGTTATATGCTGGACCTAGAAGAACCAGTCAATAGCCTGGCTGCCGCATTCTGCACTGGCTGCAAGTGGCGAATCTCAATCCCAGTTAGCCCAAGATAAAGGACATTGCAATAGTCAAGGCGGGAGGTAACGAAAGCGTGGACCAAAGTAGGAAGATCGTCAGGAGGAACCAGGTGCTTCACCCGGGTGATTTTCCTCAGATGGTAAAAAGAGATTTTGACAAATGCCGACACCTGAGATTTAAGTGTCAAACAGTCATCAAACATAACGCCTAGGTTCCGCACCTAGTCTGAGGTAGTTAGCTGGACACCCACAAGCCATAAACCTGAGGGTGATCCCGCCAACAAACCTGCTTCCTGGCGACTCAGGTCCACAACCAACACCTCAGTTTTTTCTGGGTTCAACCACAGCCAGCTCACATTCATCCAGTCCTGGATTTCGGCAAGACAGTTGTTAAAGACTGAAAAGGCAGCATCTTGGCTGGGCACAAAGGACATGTACAGCTGAGTATCATCTGCATAGCAAAGCAAACTCAGACCGTACTGCCTAATAATTGCTCCTAACGGCAGCATGTACACCGCAAACAACATGGGTGCCAAAATGGAGTCCTGCAGCACCGCACAGGATAGGGGGAATGATGCCGGGGAAAAAATCCCAGACACCACCCTCTGAGTCCTACCATCGAGGAAAGATCGAAACCAACTGAGGACTGTACCAGACAGCCCACAGATAAAACGGAAGTGCTCCAATAGCACAACATGGTCCACGGTGTCAAATGCTGTAGAGAGATCAAGAAGGACCAAGATGGAACAAGTCCTTCGATCTCGCGCTATTAGGAAGTCATTTAGTACCCAGACAAGAGCTGCCTTGGTACTATGTCTTTTCCTAAATCTGGACTGGAGAGAATCATAGACATTGTGGCTGGTCAAATGATCATCCAACTGCGACGCGACCACCTTCTCAATAACCTTACCCACAAAGGGCAGGTTAGAGACAGGCCTGTAGTTAGCCAGACAATCTGGGTCCAAGGAGGACTTCTTAAGAAGGGGCTGAACCACAGCCTCCTTCAGAGAATTTGGAAAAATCCCCCTCTCCAAAAACCTCCAGAATATCTCAGCAAGGACAGGACCAATTTTATCCACACAGCCCACTAGGAGACGTGTGGGGCCCGGGTCCAAACCACAGTTGGTCGGATGCAATGATTGGATGACCATCACAATGTCATTGATTGTGGGAAGGCTGAAGTCAGACCACACAAACTGGGTGTCCGACATCTCCTGCCGACCATCACAACTCCCATTAGGAAGGGTCAAGCGGATATCAGACCTGATTGTGGCAACCTTATCTGAAAAGAATTGAGCAAACTCCTCACACCATTCTTGAGAAAAGGCTCTTCTGGGCTGAAGACAGATTGGATTGCACAATCTGTCCACAGTCCGGAACAGCTGAGCTGGTCTATTCTGTGCAGCAGCAATCTCTCTGGACAGGAATTCTGCCTTCTTACGAGAGATTGCGGATTGATAGACCACATAGTGGTCCATCAAACTAAGTTTGTCACAATCCAGGCCCGACCTCTGCCAGCACCTCTCTAACCTTCATCCCACTCTCCTCAACTCCCTCAGAGTCTCATCAAACCAAGGAGACCTGGGGCAAGAGTGAGGAGACGAACACGAACAGGAGCAATGGAATCCAGGGCCCCTGCCACCGCCTTATTATAGGTAAGTACCAAGTCTCTTGGATCCATGCAATCTCTCGGTAAGCCTGATAGGTCCAGCACCGCCATCAGGCCATCTGGGGAAACACCCCTCAAAGGGCAGTACCGGACCATCTCCATAGGAGCTGGCCTACTAGGGGTGGCCTCAAAACTGAACCCAATGGAGTGATGATCAGACCATCCGACTGGTTCCACCACCAAATCGGATATCTCCATCCCCAGTAGGAACACCAAATCCAATGAATGTCTACCAATATGCGTCGAGGAGGAAATAACCTGTGTGAAGCCCAGTGAAGTCATTAGCTGGCGGAAGTCTTGACCAAACTGCGAGAGTTCATCATCGACCCAGGCATTGAAATCCCCCAGAACCAACCATCTGGGGGATCCCAATGTCAGGTCAACAATAAAGTCTGCGACTTCCCGCAGGAAAACATTCCCGTCACCTGGTGGATGGTAAAAGAGAAGTATCCTGCACCCCACACCCTCGCCCATGATACATTCAAAGGAGTTGGTAGTTCCCACTGGTAACTCCACTAGGCCCAGTTCCGATCAAAAACAGATAGCAAAACCCCTGCCCCTACAATCCATCCTCGGGTGGTGTATCACTGAGTATCTGGCTGGAATTGCTGCCACCAAAACTGGGCTAGCATTCTCATCCAGCCAGGTCTCAGTGTTGCACGCCAGGTCAGATGTTCCAACAAAATCCGCTATAATAGCGGTCTTGTTTTTAATAGACCTGGCGTTGCACAACACTGCCCGAGTAGGATGAGCATCCGAGGATGACCGTACTACCTACTGACTACAGGCAGAACCCTTGGGTATGGGAACCAGACAGGGAGGACCACTTTCCTGTACCCATTTCACCCCGGGTGTCTCCTTGTCCCCACTATCCCTATCCGCCCACTCCTTTCAGTTCCCTCTCCAGGCCCAGCCCTCGTCCTCCTCCTTTTTCTAATAATCCCCAAAGCCCTACACTGTCTGTACACTTCTGGTGATAGGGGAGAACAGGAAAAAGGACAGAGGTCTCTGAGCCTGGAAGGGGAATAATACCCGACTGTCCTTGTGCCATCCCAACACATATTTAGCACCCTAAGCGAATGACAACAAATAAACAGTCCCAAAATACAAAATTAACCCACTCCACAAAACTAAATAAATGCAAAACCCTATATAACGATTTAACAGCTAAATAAAAATCTGAATTAAAATACAAAATAAGTCTCAGGATTTTGATTTAAGGGCTCTCACCCCCCAAACCCAAACACATAATACAGCAAAACACAACAGATAATTAATTCCCCCTTCCCACCCAGTCATCTCACCACTGGGGAAGAGAGGTAAAAAGCAATATACACTACACTAAATAATTAATTCCCTTCCCACCCAGTCCTCTCACCACTGGGGAGAGAGGGCAGCACTCTCACTGCCAAACAATAATAACATAAACATAACAAATCTAGTGAACAAAATAAATAAAATACATGGACATAGGGTCCTCTCACCACCCAGTCATCCAAATGATAAAAAATTAATAATCCAATTTCTTCAATCCAAATCCAAAGTAAAATAAAATCAGAGTCAAAAGCCACCAAAAAACCTGGGCTGTTCTTATAGACAGAGTCCTTCTCACTATCAACACCGGAATAACATGAATGGACCTACGCTGCAGCAAAGCAAGATAATTCCAAATCTTCAAACCTGAATCAGGGTTTCCACTGGATGGGAACTATTCAACTGCCAGAAGTTTGATCAGGAGCCAAAATGGGAAAAGCAATGAACGTTTTTTTAAAAAGTCAGATAATTAGCCAGTTCAGAAGGAGAAAACGACCTTGATACAGATTTTACTGGCCCAGCACAGCTTAGAGATAGGGTCCTAGAAGTGAGACACCCCACTTAACCCACCAGAGTCACCCAGATAAGCTAGGTGGCCACAGTGTAGTGCAGGGGAAGGAGTTTTTCACCAGCCCTCCAGCTAGTGCCCTCTATCCCCACGGGGAGTCCCCAAACCAGGTGCCCACCGTCACAGCTGGCCAGACCAGTCTACACTCCGTGACTCTCACTGGCAATTCTGCAGGATTTCACAATCCACATTAATATGCACCACTCCCACGATTCCAGTAATTCCTCCTCAAGTCAGACTCAGGACAGCAGCATAAACGACAATTCGCCAAAAAAGATGCTTTTAAAACATCGCTTCAGCACTGTCGATTAGGAACAGGTGCCGAAGGTGAGCTGCTGACTGACCCTGTAACTCAGGTCCGTTTATCCTTAATGATTTCACGCAGCTGTGCCTACACTGCTGCAGCACCCTTGAGAGAAAATGACTGAAGGTGAGCTGCTGACTGACATTAAACTCAGGATCATGTTATCCTTAAGAGTTTCACGCAGCTGTGCTTACACTGCTGCAACACCCTCAAAAAAGAACAGCCCCAGGGGAAGCCAGTATCCGAGAGTCGCTGACCATCTTCAAGGCTCAGAACCCGGCAATCAATCCCACAGTTGCCCGAAATCAAACCAGTATCAGGGCAGCAGAAAAAATAGGTTACTCACCTGTAGCCATAGTTTTAGGAGTAGTATATGGTTCACATCCTCACACTGGTAGTTTTTTCCTAAGAGCTAATTCAACGGAACATCTTTAAGCAAAGCTCCTCCCACCACCTCAGTGGTATATTCCTTGGCTCTGCCCTGTGATGTCAGGTCTTGCACCCTGGAAGTACAGTAGGGATCCACATGCAACTTGCCAGGGTAGGTGGTGTGGATGTAAAATATATGCCACTCTTAGAACTATGGTTACAGGTGAGTAATCTGTTTTTGTAGGGACATGCTTATGGTTCAGTTATCCACATTAATAGACTTCCAGCAGTTTTCCAGGATGAGGGAGCAATGTACACACCCCATTTGTCAAATAGAGACTGGAGAACTGAGGTCCAAAATAATAATGAGGCCTTAAATAACTATCGCATGCTTAGAAATAAAAATAAACTTCTTGCACGAAAAACAAATCTGATTATTTTCAAAGAAAACAGACTCCCTAGGTGATTCTAAAAAATTTTGGACATCTATTAAAAAATGTACAGATCCAGGAAAAAATACAGGTGTTGGGACCATTATTATAAATGGTGTCACAGTAAATGATTCTAAAGAGATCTGTGATCTCTTCTTAAAAAAATTTAGGGATCTATCTAATTATTCATCTAATCTTGGACCATCTTGTATCTTAAATAGTGTAACGCTTGATTCTTCTATAGATTCTTCCCGCCCTTTTTATTTTTGTATTGTTAGGCCACAGTAAGTGCTTAAACTGCTGACACAGATGCCTACAAATAAAAGCATGGGATTTGATGGCCTTGAACCTTGGTTCTTGAAACTTATTTCTAACTTCATCTACTGCCCATTAAACACAAATATACAATTTATGTTTGATTTCTGATGAGTTTCCTGAAGTTTGGAAACAGACAATTATTAAACATGTACCCAAATCTGGCTCGCCTCATGATCCTGATAATTATCATCCAATATCCATTCTTTCCCCATTAAGCAAAATACTTGAAAAAAATTATTAATGGTCAATTGACTGAATATTTAGAGGCTGAAGGACTTTGCTCTCCTGAGCAGCATGATTTTTATAAGTCTTACAGTACCGGTACTGCACTGGCACATTTTACAAATCACACCTAAAGTTCAGTGGATATAGGGTTGTTAACAGGAGCAGTATTTACTGATTTGTCAAACGCTTTTGATTTAGTCAATCATGCCATGCTGCTCCGGAGACTGAAGGACTCAGGCCTGGCAGATAAGCCTTGAGAATGGTTTTACAGTTATTTAACAAACTGCCCTGTGAAAGTAAATCTTGGAGGGCCTGACTCATTGATATGTATGCTTCACCAGGGAGTCCCACAGGGGTCTATTTTGGGACCCCTGTTGTTTTCCCTATTTATCGACTCAGTCTCTAAAATCCAAACTACTTCTAGAATATTGACAACATAGATACTAGACTGCTAAGGTTCGCTGCCCCTTTTATTGCTTATCCCTTCAGCTATTTATTTTTTTTTTCCCTAGCCACCGGAGAATTCCCTATGGGTTGGAAGATAGCTAAAATATTGCCTATCTGTAAGAGTGGATCATGGAATGATGTTAATAACTATTGTCCCATTTCTTTATTGTCAATAATTTCTAAAATATTTGAGAGATTGGTGGCCATTCAGTTAAAACATTTTTTGGAGGAAAATAGGTTCATAATTCCCTACCAATCAGGGTTTAGATCATTTCACAGTACACAAACGGCTTTAGCAAAAGTAGAGGGCAATTTCCAGGGCAATCTGCGAAGGAGAATGTCTGTGGGTGATTTGTTTGTAGATTTATCTAGGGCATTTGACACCTTGCACTATGGCATTCACCTGTCCAGACTCCATGATATCAGGGTGCGGGAGAATGAGTTAAAATGGTTCACAACGTATCTTTTAGATAGGGAACAGTGAGTAGAAGTAGGCCCCTTTAGATCAGAACTGGTTAAAACTAAAACAGGAGTCTCCCAAGGGTCCGTATTGGCCCCCTCCTTTTTAACATCTACATTAACAACTTAGAATTTAATGAGCAAGGAATACATTATCATATATATATATATATATATACACATACACACATATATGTACAGACACAGTTATATACATTGAGGGGAAGGACCCCAAAACTATACAAGCAAAATTTCAGGCAGCCTTTAACAGTTTGCAAGTCTTCCTTTTGGACCATTGCCTGTGTCTAAATTTTAAGAAAACTAATTGGATATTGTTTACAAAAACTATAAGTGATTTAAACAATTTTGAAAAAGTCCCTGAATGGCATAACTATTCAGCAAGTTGATAGATATAAATACCTTGGGGTAATGGTAGATTAAAAATTAAATTAACCAACAGCTTAATCTGGTTCAAGGTCAGTTGGCATTCATTTGTATCCTCCTCTCCCAGGTCGTGCCTGAAAATAGGCAGGATTTGTCTAGTGCACTTACCCGGTCAACAAAAACAAAAACAAAAAATTTAACTTGGGCAACAAATTGGGATTATTGTATAAATTTAGGCAATATTTGTCCCCAGAGATCAGACTGAGGGTGGTTAATAGTATGCTACTCCTAGTCTTGGACTAAGGAGTTGTTTTCTGTGCAGGGGTTTCAGGGGGCACTTGCCAGATTCGATGACATATATAATAGGATGGCACATTTTATATTTGATGCACCCACAGAGACCAACCACTCATTGAATGCTCTATAGATCTGAGCAGTGGATGAGATTGCATGATAGGAGAGATTGGCATTTCCCCACCTTTATGTATAACATATATAAACAAAACTTACCACAGTACTGATTAGTTTAATTTATTACAAGGGAAATAAAACCTAATCTGAGGTCAGCATCTGGTTTGGAATACATCATTCCTAGATGTAATTCAAATATGGGGAAATCTGCTGCTTGGCATAGGGGGCCACTAATTTGGAACTCATTACCTGTTACCCTGCATCAAATGAATCAATCACTTAAAGTAGGCTGTACAAAGCAGTGGTATAAAATCAAGTCAGAGGCTCCCCCTACTTGTTACGCTGAAGGATTTACTTGAGGGATTATTTTAAATCATCATTGCATAAAACACATTGGCCCAGATTTTCAAAAGGGTTGCACATGGCACAACAGTGTTGCACCGTGCGCAACCCACTGATGCGCCCCGGCACAATATTCAAAAGGGGAAAGTGCGCTGCACAAATCCCGATGTGCCGGAGTGCATCAGTAATGTATGCAGGAGCATGGGCGTGTTCTGCATACCTGCACAGCCCGGATATTCAGGCCAGAATGTGCAGAGTCATGCATGCAACCCTACCTGCACCAACACAAAGTTACGCCAAAAAAAAAAGGCAAGGCTTGGCCACCCCGGTGAGCTGCCCATGTGCAGGCGCAACACGGCAGCTGCCACCGCTGGGTGGCACCGAAACTCGGCTGCACCTCCTGGTGGCGTCCCCCATGCCAGATTGTGGGCATCAGTAAGTAAATGATTAATCCAAAATCCCTGGTGGTCCAGTGGACGCTGCCCGATCGCCGGCTAAGTAAAGTAATGAGAACTCCAATATCCCTGGTGGTCCAGTGGACCCCCCTCCCACCGCCCACATGATCCCACTGCCCGCTCCCCTGGTTAGCAGCAGACAGCAGTACCCACCCGCCTGCCGCCCGCCCACCGACTGACACTTGGTGGGCTGTCGCCCGATGGTCCTGGCGTGAGCCAATGGGCATGCAGCCATACCGTACACATTCCAGATATGGAGATGGGTCCATTCACATATCTGGAATGTGTATGCGGTATGAGCTGCATGCCCATTGGCTCACGCTGTAGGACCAATGGGCTTACAGCGCGATCGACCGATGACCGCTTGAGCGTGGCAGGCAGGGTGCCCCACCCGCCGCTGACCTGTGGGGAGCGGGCTGTGGGTATCAGTGGGCGGGTGGGATGGGGTCCACCGACCACCAGAGATATTGGAGTTCTCATTACTTTACTTAGCCGGTGATCGGGCAGTGGTCCACTGGACCACCAGGGATATTAGAATATTCTTTTTTGTACTGCAGCCTGCCATCGGGCTGTGGGGCACATTACAGCACTGAAGGGGGCGTCGGTCCCCGACAGCTGCTGCCTGGCAGGGCGCCAGGTGCAAGTCATCGGGGATCAGCACACCTGCATGCAAATGGGGCCATAATGACATGCAAATGGCCCCATGTGCACCTTGCATACATTATAGCCTCATTTGCATGTCAACTTTTGAATATCGCGGGTGCTACGCCTTGCGCAATGGAACTTGCGCTAGTGCATCCACATGCTCCACTCTGGCCATTTGCGCTGGCACAGTGCCACTGTGCCATGTGCACTGCGGGTGGCCAGGGTGCGATATTCAACCATGCTGAGCCATGGCAGAGCTCTGTTGAATATCGCCCAGTCCACGCCCCTTCGCAGCCAAAATGAGCTGCGCCTGGGCTTGCGACACAGCCTGGCGCGGCTTGAATATCTGAGCAGTAATGTTTGTTGTTTAAGCGGATGTAAAATTTGCAAGTAGAGATGCAGCAAATTTAATTTCAGCTGCTGGCGTGCCCGCGAAGTGGGCACTTCACATTGTCATTCTGCTACATGGAGTGGCCAATATGAAAGGCTCACTTTGCCTTGCAATTATTACTTTACGTTATCATTCCGCCTTAACATGAAGTAGGGTGAAGTGACAACAATATTGGCAGCCCCCCACAAACACAGTCACCAGAATTAATGTGCATCCCCAAAATGCTACTGTCTTTTGTCCAGAAAATTCCCCAGTACTGATGAAGTGAAATGAGAGTGTAACAAGAAATGCAGTCCCCCAAAATTAATGGTGCAATCAGTCATGCGTGCAGTGGTCACACAGTCACCAGAATTAATGTGCATCCCCAAAATGCTACTGTCTTGTGTCCAGAAAATTCCTCAGTGCTGAGGAAGTGAAATGAGAGCGTAACAAGAAATGCAAAGTCTCCCAGAATTAATGGTGCACTCAGTCATGCATGCAGTGGTCACACACAGTCACCAGAATTAATGTCTAGACCCAAAATGCTACTGTCTTGTGTCCAGAAAATTCCCGACTCCAGATGAAGAGAAATGAGAGCATAAATGGAAAGAAAAGTCTCCATTAATTCATGTCACATTCAGTCATGCATGCACACACTTCAATAAGAACTACAGTATGTTCCCTGCTGCTGCTTTTGGAATTTCATGTAATGCTTCTTGACCTGGCTGGGCTGATGCACAGTGTCTTGCCAAATGATGTGCTAGCAGGATGACCTGACCATTGAGTTAACCGTCCATGATGATGTGATAATGCTGTTGGTTGCCCAATGTCTGCTGCATTGACCCCCAACAGGAAGGATGCCCTCTGTGTGTACACTAATGCTATCCTTGATAAGTTAATGTATCTGGCACCATCATGATTTTCCACAGAACCTGAGTTGACCTTAAATGCTCATATCCATTATATATATATATATTTTTTTTTTTCTATATATATACATGTAATCATTGCTTTTTTTTGTATCACAGTTCATATAGCTGAACTTGGGGTGTGCATTTCTTGGCTTGATGAGAAATTTTGGCATTGGGATACTATCAAGCCAGTAAAGGTAAGGATTTTTTTTGGGGGGCATTATTTTAAAAAAGATAAAGATTCATCAATGTTTTAGTCATCTTTACAGGTCTTCAGCCTATCATCAGAACTGAAAAAAAAAAAGAACTGCTGTGATTCGTGAAGAACGTGATTTGTCTCATGATGAGTGTCTGGTGTGACATGATCAATGATAATAAACAGTACGGGAACACGAACACCTACGGCTGAACTTCCCTGACCTGTACCACACAAAACTACCTGATTTGAAAACTCATTTCAACAAATACAATAGTGATTGAAGCGGAGATCTGAGATACTATGAAACAGGCTTACATGGAACTAATTACAAAAAAACTTACAGTTTTGTGATTCATGAATTGTGACCATGAAGATGAAGAATGCGATTTGTATCGTGTGTTACTCGTCATGATTGCCCTGACTAAAAAACACACTTCAATGAGTACGATGTTCACGCAGACATATGCACCACACCAGTACTCTGAAGGGAAACTAAATAAACAACTGTGACTTAAGTTACAGATGGAGATTGGCCCTAAGGAGATGCAAACGCACAGACAGATTAAGATTGCGCTGCACACTCAAGAGATGCAGATGCAAAGGCACAACACTACCTAACCAGTGCTCATAAGTCACAAATCCAAATCTGGAAAAGAATACCTTTTGCCAGTTTGGGGGGGGGGGGTTACTGCGTGGCAGTAACAGTCCACTACCAGTAAAGATATCACAAAGCAGTACAAAAAATTCATGCAGGTCCAGTAGATAGCAGGTGCACACTGCTGCAATTACTCTGTGGCACAATAAAAGATGTCTGATTTGATGGCATGCATTGCACACACACACACACACACATGCACTACAAGTAATGCGTAGCAAATTGAAAATCTTTAGTAATATAACCAAATGTTTTAAACAAACTGAAATTATACACTGCTGCACCACAACAATCAACAAAAAAATGTCAAGAATTACTGAAAATATTGCGGTGTGTATATTAACAAAGTTATACAAGAAAAATGTAACCCAAACAGAAAGACTGCCTTTTTCTCACAGTTAATCTACCTACACCACAGAAACGCCCCTTCCCCAAAGCACACTTCAAGTGTCTGTCAATACACAGACTGAATGTTCTAAATTAACCTTCAAAATCCACACAAAAGCAATAAACATTCGATGATATGAGCATAGGAGGGTTCCCTACAATCAATGTACTAAATTTTGAGCCAAAAAAAATTACTCAAAAGGCTTTTTTAACAGCATTTAGGGGTTTTGAATTACAGAGCTCTGAGAGGAAACTGTCTCCAGCTACCACTACACACACACACACTACCCAGAACTGAGGCTGTGCAGAACAATTTAGAGCCCATGTGACCTGCAATCCCATGAATCACTGCAGAATTCGCCTTGGAGATCAATTACAAGTTGAAGTGATGCGAAGTACATTGATTTCAATGTACTTCTCCTTAAAATTGGTGGAGAAGTAGTTTGGGGAAGGTGGAATAACACAAAGTCATTGGTTTCAATGGACTTCGCATTCCTCATTATGATGCGAAGTTCTCCACTCCGCGTTATGGATCACCTCGTGGATTCTGCATTACTCTGCGAATCACTTCACAGAGCAAATTGTGGCCACTTCGGCCACCACTATTCGTAAGTATGGATTTTTGTATTCCAGTACCATGGAGATAGCTGATATGGCAAGGCAAATTTTATTTAAGAGACGCCCATCCTGGAGGCAAAAGGGCGCCGAACATTTAAACAAAAGTAAATACTAAACATTTAAAATGAAGCAAAACCAATAAATATAAACAATAATTTAGGAAATGGAATGCTAATGCCTAAGATGCAATGCTAGCCTATCAAAATTTCTAAGGCAGCAAGGACTATAATACAGAATCTGGGAAGGCGTGGTTATATGAGAAGGCCTTGAGGTGGGCTTTAATAACCTCCACAGAAGGGGCCTCCCTAACAGCTGGTGTCAGTGAATTCCACAGGATGGGAGCAGTGATGCTAAATGCTCTTTATCCAGATGTTTTTAACCTCGTCCTGGCAATCACGAGAGCCCCTAGAGGAGGAGCGGAGGGGGCGGATAGAGACAGCAGAAATGAGAAGGTCCTTCAGATAGCCAGAGCCTAGGCCATGTAGGGCCTTAAAAATGAGTAAACCCACTTTAAAGAGTACCCTCCACCTAGCTGGCAGCCAGTGCAGTTGACTCAAGACCAGGGTAATATGACAGTACTTAGACTGTCCAGTCAACAGCCTTGCTGCCACGTTCTGCACTAGATGCAGTCAGGGTAAGGTACCCCCGAGACCCCGAGATAAAGCGCATTACAGTAGTCTAACCTGGACATCATGAAGCCATATACCAAGGTGGGGAGGTCCTGCAGTGGAACTAGGGGCTTTATCCTGTTGATTTTCCTCAGATGATAAAAACTGGTATGGACAGTGGAAGACACCTGAAACTCAAGTGTCAATCCACTATCCAGAATAATCCCAAGATCCCGCACCCTAGAGGAGGCCTTCAATGGTACAGAGCCAAGAAAAACCCTGTCTCCGCACCAGAGGCCAACCTATCATGCCCTCTGTTCGACTCCACCACCAGTACCTCCATCTTATCGAGGTTTAGTCGCAACCAGCTGGAGGTCATCCAGTCATTGATTTCGGCAAGGTAGCTATTAAGCACTTCCACTGCATGAGATGTTCCAGGGGCAAAGGAAAAGTACAGCTGGGTATCATCGGCATAGCAATGAAAATCCAGACTGTACTTCTTAATGAGCTCTCCCAGGGGCAGCATGTATACGGCAAACAACATCAGCGACAAGACACAACCCTGGGGAACCCCGCACAGAAGGTGGACGGGGAAGAGGAAAAGTTCACCATCACCACCCTCTGTCTCCTGTTGGATAAAAAGGACTCAAACCACAGATGACCTTGCCAGTGAGTCCACAGAATTCCCTTAGGCAGTCAAGCGATACCTGATGGTCAACCATATCAAATGCTGAAGAGAGAGATTGAGGAGAACAAGAATCGTCTTCTCTCCTCTCCTCAATCTCTAGCCCTAAGGAGGTCATTATGCACCCAAACCAATGCAGTTTCTGTGCTATGCCTTGCACGAAATCCAGACTGGAATGGTTTGTATAACTCATTGGCCACGAGATGCTCCTCCAGCTGAAGTGCCACCACTTTCTCAACAATCTTACCCAAAAATGGAAGACTGGAGATAGGACGATAATTTGCCTTGATCTCAGGGCCCAGTGATTTTTTTTCAGAAGGGGTCTTACCAATGCCTCCTTCAAGACATCAGGAAAGACCCCCTCCAGCAAGGAACACTGGACAATCAAGGCAAATAGCGGGCCAACAGAATCGACACATCTCATTAAGAAACGAGTTGGCACCGGGTCCCATTCACAAAAGGTGTGCCGAAGCTTAGAAGCAATCTCAATGACCTCAACCACCTCCACCGGTCTAAACTCACCCCGACCAGGCAGAGAGCTCTCCGGATGCCCATGGTGACCACTGTCAGCCAAACTTTGACTCTTGCCTGATGGCGGACACCCTGTCCGAGAAGAACCGAGCAAACTCTTCACACAATGCATTAGAAAAAGCTACCTTCAACTGTAGACAGGAAGGATGGAGAAGACTGTTCACTGTCTGAAAAAGGATAGTTAGTCAGTTCCTCCTGGCAGCAATCTCCTGAGACAGGAACTCTGCCTTCTTACGGTGTATTGCTACACACAGGGCCAGTTTGTCCACCTCCAGGCCAGACTTCCACCAGCAGCGCTCTAATCTTTGACCCAAGGTCTTCAACCCCTTGAGCTCACCATCATACCAAGGGGATCTTAAGTGAGAAGACCTGGGTTGTACACGGACTGGTGCGAGGTCGAGTGCACCACGCTAGTGCCTTATTATAGGCATCCACTGCGCACTCCACACCCCCAACGCATGCATCATCCACACTAGATAGGTCAGCTAGCGTCAAAAAACCCTCAGGGGTCAACCCCCACAAAGGGCGATAGCTGACCATCTCAGCAGGGGGAGGGCTACCGGGGGGGGCCCCGAATGAGAATGTCACCATACAATAATCGGACCATCAGTCCTGAGACAAGTGATCTCCAGCCCCAGTAAGAACACCATATCCAACATGTGGCCACCCAGATGAGTTACGGAGCACACAGCCTGCACAAAGTCAGGGGAAGACATCGTCCGGAGGAAGTTGGAACCTAGCCGAGATGATTCGTCATCAGCCCAGACATTGAAGTCCCCCCAGCACCAAACATCTAGGGGCCTCCAACGTCTCACCAACCACGAAATCAGCCACTTCCTGGAGGAAGTCTCCCACTGTCCCAGAAGGGCGATAAATCAGAAGAATCAGGCAACCTGCGCACGGACCCACATGGATGGCCACACATTCAAATGAATGAGGCATTCTCACTGGGTGTAGGGTGAAGCCATGTTCGGATCTAAAACAGATGGCTAGCCCCCCTCCCCTGCGTTCCACTCTGGGGCAGTGCACAACAATATATCCAGATGGGACGGAAGCCTCTAAAACCGGGCCGGCATCATCACCAATCCAGGTCTCCGTAATGCAAGCCAGATCAGCCATAGAAACCAAGTCTGCTATAATTGCAGTCTTGTTTCTGACCAATCTGGCATTGCAAAGCACTGCCGTCAGGGGATTGGAGGATAGTGCAGCCCCTCTGGCTACCTGCCCACGCGGTCTGGAGGGAACCCTAGTAATGGGAACTAAACATGTCTGGCCTCTCTCCAGAACCTGTCTAGCCCCAGGGCGCCTTCTACATCCTACTACCGTGATCTACCACCAACCATAGTGCACGGGGCACCCCAACCCAGATGAATCAAATGGTTCCTCCTTATTCCAACCTCCCTACAATGCCTGGCCGTGCAAGTAGATACTGGGAGGCTGATAAAAGGCCATAGATTGCATCACTGGGGAGCCCCATACATAATCCTAGCCCGCCCCAGGCCCTCATACATTCCCAGACACATCCCTGCTAATTAAACAAACCCAAAATATGACCCACAAACACACTCTACACCATACACTCCTCTCATTCACCCATATAAATAATAATACCTTAAAAACCCACCTTCCCCTCCCCAAAATACCCACCCAACAACCATATATTAAAATAACTAAATACTATCAACCCTCCCCAAGCAGAAAATTAATTAACAACAGTCAGAGCCAAAACTAAAAAGAGCACAAGAGCTCAGGGCTGCCTAATTACAAACAAAGAATCAAGGGCTAGTATCTGAGAGTCACAGCAGGTCCATTTGAGTCACAGATTTGTCAAAAGTACAGGGTCGACTAATAGTTAATTCACCCCTTTCATGAGTGAAGGACCAGTTCAAGAATAATAGCTTGCAGACCCCTCTTACCAGGAGCTCACACCTCCAAAGAGAGAAAATGGTATCACTATTCGATTTGTTCTTCTCAAGTGGGGTCTCACCTCCACTAGAAACAATAGAGCCCCAGTCAGTGTTCTCGATCCTGGAAAAGTACATGCAGTCTACAGACAATGCCACGACCCAATACAAAATCCAAAAATGGGGAGCAAGGAAACCAAGTCAGAACATCCAGGAAACTAAAGTTCTGTTTCTTTGCTCCACTGAGTCACCGATAGCAAGACACGAACAGCGCTTCACAAAAGAGACCTCCCAGTCACCACCGATACTCCACCATTCATGGAAGGAGAGTCCCATCCAAACCCGAATACCTCTTCCCAGACCCACTCCCTGCTACAGCTGCCTACCAGCTACTGAGCGGTGGACGCGGAAGTGCTGGAGATACGGCCGCCCAATGGCAGCAGCACCACAGTACTCCACTAGGTTGAGGTCGGGGTCGGGAAGGAACTCTTCCTCATAGTCCACTGGAGTATATCCTAAATCAGACGTTGTTCAAAATTCCTCCCCACTCTTCGCTGCTCAGTCAAGGCTCTCAGGTTTCTCCTCACTTGCTCCTCAATCTGTCACCAGGACTCCACACTCTGCTCCCCACACTCACACACTGCCCAGGACTCCACAGGTCATAGCTCCTTCGATTCCTCGTTCCAACATTCGCAATCCACAGATGTCGACCACTAATCAAGTCCCTCTTCTAACGACTAGCCCAGCATGTATTGTGTTGACTGTATTTATTGTACTGTCAGTTTATATTGTACATTTATATCTCTATTATGTATTGGTGTAATTGCAACTATTTATTTTAAATAAAGACCTCCTTTGAAATGAGCTTCCGCTCAACAGAGTATGTAACATCTATCCTATTCATGTAATTTTGAATAAAAATGTTATACTATACTACTGCTATTGCTGTATGTGGATATATTTAATTTACTAACTCTGCAAAAGTAGATGAAATCAATATAACTTTAAATCAAGATTTCACTGCTTTAAATAGATGGTTATTGTAACTCTGCCGATATTAAATTCCCAAAAAAACACAATGTATCTTATTTGGCTCCACACCTAAATTGTATAATGCTAAACCACTACTAATGTTGGACTTGGCTGGAGCTTTAATGCATCAGGTTATGGAGATTAGATACCTAGGGGTGTAACTAGATCTTAACCTCACATTTTCATCTCATGTTAGAAAGACGGTAAAGACTGTGAATCAAAAACTTGGTGCTTTGTGTCATATTAATGACTAACTAGAGAAGCTATATCTAATATACAAACAATAAGAAACAATATCTAAAAGTGTGTTACTGTCCATACTTTATTACAACTCTTTTTTGTTTACCAAATTATCAAAAAAGGATTTGGATCTAATAAACAAAACTCTTAATTCTGTATGTAGATTTGTCTTGACAAAGCTTTACAAAATGCACCACTGTACTTTGTACGATACCCTTAGCTGACTTCCCCCCAAGATCGACTTATCTTTACAACTTGGGTTGCATGATAAACTGTGTACTTTATCTAGGTAGTAAATCTCCTTTGTTTTCCTTCCTTGAAATTAAGGAGGAATCTAGATCTGCTTCATTCCTCTAATGTACTCCATTGGTCATTGCCTGAGGTTTCTACTTGTATGGGGGAGAGGACTTTTTCCATTCAGAGCTCAATTTTTTGGAACTCTTTGCCTCTTAACTGTGTAAATGCCACAAGAAGTATAATATTCAAGAAAGTTTTATTTAGTCATTTGCAATGCTTAGCTCTATGTAATTGTTTTTAAATAGGTGTATTTAAATTTGTATTTGTCATTGTACCACTGTATTTTTGTATCTTCAAGTATACTATCTTAGCTTCTAATTGTTTGAAGCTCCAGGTTGTTCCTGAAAATGGGCCTTGGCCCAGTGTGCATACCCAGTAAATAAAGTGAATTGAACTGACTTGAAAATGTAGCATTTCGGCGAGACTCTTCTAGGTCAATACTGTAATGTGAGATGAAGGCGTGTCTTGACTTCCAGGTGGCAGCCCTGCAGATCTGCTGGATAGGGTTGTCCCTGAAAGCAGCCACCAAGGCAGCGGTATGTCTGGTAGAATGAGCCCTGAGTTTTACAGGAGGCTCCCTACCAGCCAACCTATAACAGAAGTCGATGTAGGATGTAATCCACTTTCCAATCATCCTCTTAACTGCCGGTTTGCCAAGCATGGCTTCAGCGTATGCCACAAAAAGCTGGAAAGCCTCACCCCAAAGTCCAGTTGTGCACTCAATATAATAGGAGAGTGCCTCTGCAGGTCCAAGATATGGAGCCTGCATTCAGCCTCTGAAGAAGGATTCGTGATGACCGAGAGGTTCATCACCTGGTTAAGATGGAACTCCAAGATGACCTTCAGGAGGAATTTCATGTGGGACAAAGGGCTAATTTGTCCCTGTGGAAGACCAGATACGGAGGTGCCATCATGAGCACCTCAAGCTCACTAATCCTCCTGGCTGACATGACAACCACCAAGAAGGCCATCTTCCATGACAGCTGTGACATCTCACACCTGTGCATAGTCTCAAAAGGCTTGCCCATGAGCATGGCCTGGACCAGCAACAGATCCTAAGGTGATGGAGGTTCACGCACTGGAATGATCAAGGCCTTTAAAAGAGCACCCTGCCACCTTCTTGGGTGCCATCATTGGCATACCAGCCCATGTGTGATAAGCAAAGATGACTGCAGGTGCATCTTAAGGGTCATTGATCGCAGTCCCAGCTGGGATACGTACCAGAGGTATTCCAAGAGACTAGCCACAGGGCAGACAAGGGGATTAAGCTCCAAGCCCTGACACCAAATGGAAATCCTTTTCCATTTAAAGGCATAACACTGGTGAATAAACTTTTTTTGAGAGACCTCCACAATGTGGAGCACATTCTATGAAAGACCCAAAACCTGGAACTCTAGTTGCTCAGGAATCAGGCTGTGAGGTACAAGGATTGAAGGTCTGGGTGCAAGACCTTGCCCTGTTGTCAGGCTAGCAGATCCATGGGAAAAGGCAACTGCTGCAGGTGTCTGCTGCTGAAGCTGAGGAGCTCTGGCTACCAGAACTGGCAAGGTCAGTCTGGAGCTATTAGGATCATCCATGCCTTGTCCTTCCGTGCCTTGACTACCACCTTGTAGATCAGGGGAAGAGGAGGAAAGACATACAGGAGGCATCTCCCACCAGTGTCCCGATCTGTGGGGAGGTGGGCACAGAACATTCTCAGTTTTGTATTCTCCCAGGAGGCAAACAGGTCCACCAGAGGGGTGCCCCACTGCAAGCACAGGTGGCTCGCCACCTCCTGATGCAGGGACCACTCATGAAATGTCTCGCCCACCCAGCTGAGAGCATTTTCCAGCTTATTGTCTGCTTCTGCGACATGGACCAACAGGAGATCTGTACCCAGGCTGCGCATGAGGGTCCAGGTATGGAGGGTCTCATGATGCAAAGGAAGGGAGTGTGTGCTGCCTTGTCTGTTCAGATAGAACATGGTCATGGTGTTGTCCATCTGGACTTGCACAACTTGACCCCCTGACTAGAGAAGCATTGCATGGAGCTCCAGCAGGTTGATGTTGTGATGAGACTCCCTGGGTGACCAGAACCCATGGGTCCTGTGGTCCCCCAGGTGCACTCCTCACCCCACTAGAGATGCATCCATCATGAGAGTGTTGGCTGGTTCTGGGCAGATGAACGGGACTCCTTCATCCAGATGTTCTGGGATCAGCCACCACTGGATGGCATCCCACATCGGCTGGGCCACTGTAACTGGCTGGTCCAGGTGTTCTAGACATTCAGACCACTAACAGCCCAACTCCCACTGCAGGTGCCATATCTGTCAGCAAGCCCAGTGGACCATGCTGATGCAAGATGCCATGTACCCCAGCAGCCTCAGGAAGTCCCAGGCAAGGCACAGCTGCCCAACCTGAAATGATCGGGCAAAAGGAACTAAGATCCAATGCCTGGTCCACAGGGATACAGGCCTTGTTCTGTAGGGAGTCTAGCTCTGCCCCAATGAAATGAATCACCTGCAGTGTTGCTCAGATAGTGCTTTTGTGGATTCTACAACTATCTGTCAGATAGTGCTGGTATCTACTTTGAATCCTACTAGAAATGCTACTAAAGATAGATTTAGGATCCAGGGATCCTAGGTCAGATAGTTAGGATCTGGGGTCAGATAGTGATGGATCCTAGGTCAGATCCAGGGATCCTAGGTCAGATAGTTAGGATCTGAGCTGGATCCTAGAGGGTAGGATCCATGGTCAGATAGTACTACTATCTTACCATAGCAAGTATCTGGCCAAATGGGAGGTATATGTTGGTATCCTAATTTCTAGGATACTATCTGAGCAACCTGCGAGAAGATCAGTTTGGACTTGGCCATGATGACCAAGAGGCCCAAACCTATGCAAATCTTGAAGGTCAGATCCATTGACCACTCCACTGCCTCTTTGGACAGCCCTGCTATCAGCCAGTTGTCCAGGTAGTGATAAACCCAGACATTCTTGTGGCGCAGCAAGGCTGCCACCACTGCAATGCACTTGGTGAAGACCCTGGGTGCAGAGGAGAGGCCAAATGGCTTGACCTGGAACTGATAGAGCACCTCTTCTGCAGGGAACTGGAGGTACGGCCAGTGGGATGGATGGACTGGGATGTAGGAGAGCACATGCTGGAGGTCTAGGGAGCAGAACCACATTACCTGCTCCAGAGATGGTATGATCTGGTTCAGCATGACTATCTTGAACTTGTACTTCTGATTTCGGTCCTAAAGATCCAGCATGGGATGCCACCCCTCCTCCGTTTCAGGACCAGAAAGTTCCTGGATATGAACCCCTGACTTGCCAGGGCAGCTGGGACATGGGCTATGGCTTCTTTTGCAAGAAGCTGAGCAACATCCTTCCTGAGGGTGGAATGCATGTCCTGTGACACCGAGGACTCCATTGGAAAGTGGGATCAGTAAGGCACGAAAGCCTCAAAGTTGAGAGGCAACCCCTCTGCCGACCACCTTGAGAACCCATTTGTCCGTAGTAAGAATGAACCAGTGAGGCTAGAAGTAGTAAATCTGAACCCCACAGGGAGCTGAGTCAGGAACTGGAGAGGTGGGAGGTGAACACCCCCCCCAAACCATCACTGGGCAGCTTTGGAGGGGGTACTGGCCACTGAGGCAGGAGGGACACCACTTCCCCAATCCCCAGTTTTTTGGGGCCCATGGCTGAAGGACTTGGCCTTGGGATGCCATGCTTGGAATTGCCCCTGCCGGGGCTGTTGCTGCTGAGACTGCTGTGGCTGAAAGGGCCAAAATTGTAAGGTCTGTTTCTTTTGCTTACAGCCTTTCAGCTCCTTCTGGGATGAAGCCAAAGAATACAGGATAGCACTTGGTTTCTCAGTCCTACTGAGATGCCCATCCACACCGGAGACAAAGAGGTCCATGCTCAGGAAAGGGTCATCTGCCAACTTGTCCACCATAAAGGTGGAGATCCTCAGCCAGGCCCTGCGATGCATTGACATGGCAGCTGCCATGGTATGAGCGCAAGAATGGCCACTGTCTAAAGCCGTTGGGAGCTGGTGTTTAGCCAGTGCTTGGTCTTGGTTTCTGATGACCTTTACCAAGAGCTACTTATCAGAAAACAGATGTGGGAGACCAGTATCAAGCACTCCAGCAGGGAGTGACAAAAGTGGGCCATCATCAGGGCATAGTTCACCAGATGAAGACCAAAAGATGATGAGGCATACACTTTCTTAGCAACATAGTCTAGATTTTTGACTCCTTGTCAGAGGGCTTGCCCACATCCCCAGTATTATTAGATTTCTGGAAGACCGTGTCAGAGACCAGACCCTTGGCTGAGGGGTGGTTGGAGAATCCAAACAAAGAGCTGGTGGGGATTGGGTTCCACCATGTTGGTTTGACAGCGATACTGTTGACCTACACTGCATCAACAGCACAATGCCGACGGCGACCATGTCACCCAGTCATTATGCCGCCTGACTGCTGTCGTGGCACATTTTGGCTGTTTGCAGGGGGCTTCACACCCCGCGCCCCCATGGACAATAAAAGAATCACCTCCAGGCTGGAGGTGTAGGGGGTAAGAGCAAAACACCCCTGGGGCAGCAAGATTGTGGGCGCTGCAAAATCCCAATCCACGGAACAACTGTTGATCAGGTTGCAGTGCCCACATTGCCATTGCTGTAAGGGTTTTTCGGCATGAACAGCACACCAAGGGATTGCATATTTGCAGACCATATGGGCTGAATGCACCGGGCAGGATGCTAGATGCTGCCAAAGCTCCAGAGCCAGTGCCACAGTAGCCTCAGCCATGGGAAGGGCAACCCCTAGAGATGTGTCATTCAGGGTGCTAGCAAAAAGGTATTTAGCCCTTTTTTGAACTAACTTTAAAGGAACATTCATGGACTCCAACATTCATTGGAGGAGAGCCCCAAAAGACACTGACCAGTGGTTGTTGGTCAGTTCCTCAACTGATTCCTGGTTGCATGTATGCATCCCCGAGGAATGCAGAGAAGACCCATCAGAGGACTCGAAGATGGCCCTTGACTTTTTCCTACCATGAACCACCCTGGAGTCATCTGAGTGGGTAATCTCCATGGATAACCAGTTTGACAAGCTGGTCCCAAAATGGTAGTTCTTAGAAAAAGCTCCCCACATGGGCTGCTAGGGAGGCAGATCCACCAGCAAGGGTGGAGATACACGTATTGGTGACTGCTGTCTTGGATGGACTGGCATGGGCTTGACTGGCACTGGCCAGTCGATCACAGGGGTCAGGAATGGAGCCCTAACTGGCCCTGCCAAGGCCCACTGCTGCCAGAGGAGCTCCTCATAGCACTGCCACATCTGCCGGCGAAGCCTATTATCATCAGAGGATGAAGAGTACAAGCAGCATTGATGGCAATGCCTCCAGTTCAAACAGGATCAAGAATTCAAGGATCCCCTCAACCTCGACCTGAACCTTGATCTCAACCATCGACCTGGGGGGGCATCTCGAGGAGATGCAGCCAGAGGTGTGATATACACACCTTGCAGTGGCTTCAACTGCATGACCTCCAGTGGAGACTGATCCTGAGTAGTAATGGCTGGTGATACCGACTTCTTTATGTCCTCCTAAGTGAGGACTGGGATGACAGAGGTCTTGGAGATTGACTCATCATTGACCCCTCTGGCAACTCATTGACAGGTTCAAGAAAATTCTCAAACAGCTGATCGACCAGTGTTGAGGTGGGAAAACCTGATGGGGGTACTGTGGAGCTAGTGACCTACCCCTCTACCAATTTTGGCTCAGATGAAGCCAAGAGCTCGAGAGACACTGAGCAGTCAAGGGAGTCATGGGAGTGGGAGAAGTGTGATCTCTCCCAGTCCCATGACAGATGGTGGTTTTCTTTGTTTTTATGTTTCTTACCATGGTGTGCAGGGCTCTCCCTGAAGATCTGGAAGGCTCAACATGTTTTACAAAACTCCCCAGTGAAGGACACTCCAATGTTGGCCCAAGTTGGGAGCAGCATCAAGGACGAAGAGGTGCCCCATGGGCTTCGCTGCTGCCTCTTTAATAGCAAGTTGGGCTGCAGACCCCGCCATAGTGGAGGCCACCATGTGATCACTCTTGGGCCACAATTTAGGGTCTCGATTGGCAGGCCTGCCAAGGAGAAGAAGATCTTTGAGCAATGATGGCAGCATCGTCTGGCAAAGGCCTCAACCCGCAACATCATGTGCTATTCCCAGGCAGTGCAGGCATGACACATGTGGGTCCATCTGTGACATCTTCTGTTGGCATGTGACAAACTGTTTGAAGCCAGGAGCGAGCTTTGCTTCCTCATGTTCCATAGTTTAAATGAGTGCTGACAGCAGGACCGAGGAATACATTTTTGATCAAAGAGAGTGAAAAAAAATTACGAAGTTTGCCAATGATACACATAATAGGTCCTACAACACATGGAGCTGTAAAGGAGAAGACCGAACTCTGCCAGCAGAAAGGAAGATCTGACATCATGTGGTGCAGCCAAGGAATATACCATACAGGTGGTGGGAGGAGCTTTGTTTAAAGACATTCCAGTGAATCAGTTCTTAAGAAAGAACTGCCATTGTGTGGATAAGGAAACCACATCTGTGCCCCTAGAAAGACTCCAAAGAAAAAACAACTCTCGGCTGTACCACAAAGGACTGCACAATGCCACAGGATAGCATACTATAAAACCTTAAATGTTTATTTTAACAAAAGGTAGCACCCCTACTCTCTGTGAGTGGGGGCTGCTATTAAAATAAACATTGAGGCTTTATACTATCCTATGACGATCACTGATGCACGAGTTATTATTTCTTCGGATTGTGAGACTTGTATTTTGGCTCCTCTGTGGAAGTCCTGAGCCGTGTTCTTCTTTTTTGCCCCCCTAAAAGGCTGATTATTTTGTAATAACCTCATGCTCTCCATCCCTGGGCACTGAACTGGTTCACTCTGGCACCTTTAAGGGTCGATTTCTTTTCATTCTGCTCTTTGCACACTTCTTCCTCATGCTCACCAAAGTGATAATTGCCATCAAATGGGGCATTCATTATCTGTTTTTGGACATCAGAAGCAAAGCCAATAGTTCACTGCCAGAAGCGTCTCTGAATTCAAAGCTCCACAGCCAAAAAGCAAGCTGCTGCATCAGAGGAATCTACTGAGGCTTTTAACTGGTGACTACTAGACTCAATACCTTGAGCAAGTTACCAAATGGCCCTGTTTCAAAGAAAAGTCAGGCAAGGTCTCCACAATGGATATGAGCTTGCTCCAAAAATGATGCTCGTATTTAGAAATACAGGCTTGGTAGCTTGCTATGTGCAGACCTAAAGTGGCAAGAGTGAATATCCTTCTACCCACAATGCTGTGATCAGCTGGTTTCACTATACAGAGTGAGCATGTGTGGGAGCCCATTCACTTTGCAGAAGACAGTTGGCCATGGAGGAAGGTGGGTATGCACCAGTCGCCTTCCATTTAATTCAAGAATTGGGTGCTGGGGGGGTGGTGGAAGAGGGTGGTTAAAGGGTACTTCAAGGGTTGGGGGAAAATACTTTTCTTTTACTGCAAATGAGCGCTTAGACAGTGGCTGACCATGAAAGGAGGCAGTTTGTGCCAGTCGTCCATAGTGGCAGTTACAACTCCTTAAATATAAAATTGTTGGTGCTGGGGAGAGGAGGGTGGGATTGAGTTTCTAACAGAGGGTGGTGGGACAAGAGGCTTGAATTTAAGATTTGGGCTGGGGAGGAGGGCTGTTCTTTTTATTTTTTTTTAAACAGTATTTCCTGAATAGGGATGGCGTGAATAGTGCCACAATTCATTATTCATCTCCAAATAACAAATAGTTCATTATTTGTGGTATTCAGGAAATACTAGTCATTACTAGCACATCCCTAATAGAAGGAACAGAATCTCTGATGAAGTGAGTAGATTCTCACGAAAAACTGGACTATCATACTATCAGTAAAATAACATTTATAAAACTTTAATATGAGTTGTGAGTAAGCCTTTTGTTCAACACTCTCAATCTGTAATATAGTAATACATACCCCCAATGCAAGGCAGAGTGGTACCAGAATGGTGTGGGTGTTGCATGAGAAGTCATATGAGGAGAGACTGCAGGATCTCAACATGTACCGTCTGAAGGAGAGGAGAGCAAGAGTGGACAAGATTGAGACCTGCAAGTATCACACAGAGGTGAACAAGGTGCAGGAGGGGAAGGGAGTCTCTTTCAGAGAAGGTAAAGCATCAGAACATGAGGGCATGCAATGAAGGTGGGGGGGTTAAATGGGATGTGACGGAAAGGGTGGTGGACACCCGGAAGAGCCTGCCAGAAGAGGTGGTAGGGGACAAAAACAACGAGGAGCTTCAGGCATGGGTGGGATAGGCACACAGGTATAGTTAGAGGAAATGGAGTCGTGAGGGACACTGGTGACTAAATAGGGTTTGAGTTGTCAGAATAGGCAGAGAACAATAGGGCAGACTGGACGGGCCTACTGGTCCTTTTCTGATTACAAATTCTGTTTCTGTATTAATATATGCACATCACTGTGAAGGAGCTGTGACTGGCTTTATTTTAAATAAAACTGTAAGGTGCCCAATGATTCCACAAAATCTGCAAAGGCTGTTAACCACCCACAATTATTTTTTCATTGTTATGGCACATTAGTGTGTTATAGTCACTTATAGTATATGGTTAGTGCTTATTGTGGATCAAAAGCAGTGGCTTTCGAAAAGTTGTTGTAGAGCAGTTCAAAGGTCAAGAAAAACTGTTGTAGTATCGTTCTGATGTCACAACGATACTACAACAACTTTTCCCCTTTGAGCTGCTGCCTGATTGGCCGAAACAGTGCTGTGGTAAAAATGAACAGAGTAAAATGGCGGCGAAGGTTAGTGAGTGGTCTGGAGAGTGGTGGAATCGTGTAGTTTGGACACTGACTACCTTTGACTCTGTGTGTCCAAACTACCAGTGTGGCAGTTTTCTTTTACTTTTTTTAAACACGGTGCTGTGAATCAGCCAGCGGTCAGTGCAGAGTGGCACTGCTTGACAAGCGATGTTGTTGGAGAAGCATAGCGGGACTTCACCGTGGACCTGGAACAAGTGAACATGAACACAAGGTATGAATCCTTGTGAAATTAAAGTTTCTACAGTCTAGGAACCATATACTATACAAAATAGTGTATGGATGTGCATCACAACTAGCTGTGTTTCTATCTAGGGGATGTGATGGCGTCATTCAGACCTCTAGGGCTTCGCTCTCGAGGTCTGTATGCCATCATCACATCCCCTCGATAGAAACACAGCCTTGTTGTGTATGGCCACCCATACACTATTCTATATATACTACATGGCTAGCATGTTTTCTCAGTGGTTTCTAAAAGCTGTTCTTAACACAGGTTCAGAACAACTTTTAAAGAACATTGAGAGCAGCTTCAAATGTTCTGCATGCGCTCCTCTGCAAGCTCAGCTGTGTTCATTGGCAGCACGCAGTCAAGAATACAATGATGCAAACAGATTTTCAGTTTGAACTTTTGTTTCTTGTTGGACTAGACCACACAATGCTGATCTACAAAGGTTACGTGCTTAAAAGCATGCTATGCAACATATACAAAATGTAAAGCAAAAACACCAAACATAGATACATAGATACATAGACAGTGTCGGCAGATAAGGGCCTATGGCACCCCAGTCTGCCAATTTGACCTGGTAAGTTCAGTTTGTTTTCCTAGATGTCTGTTGCCCTTTACCCCTGACCTCCAGAATTCCTTTATGTCTATCCCATGCATTCTTAAATCCCGTGATTGTTTCAGCCCCCACCACTTCCTCTGGCAGGGTGTTCCACTGGTCTACCACCTGTTCTGTGAAGAAATTCTTCCTCATGTTTCCTCTGAATCGTCCTCCCTCCAACTTCATCCTATGCCCTCTAGTCCTGGAACATCTTTTTCGCTTAAAAATAGTGTATTCCTGCACCCTGTTCCTCCCTGTGAGATACTTGTATGTCTCTATCATATCCCCTCTCTCCCGCCTCTCCTCCAGGGAGTACATGTTCAGTTCCTTCAACCTGTGTCTTCATAGGACTTGTGATGCAATCCATGCACCATCTTTGTTGCCCTCCTCTGAACCTTCTCTACCCTGTCTATGTCCTTACGTAGGTATGGTCTTCAGAACTGTACACTGTACTCCAGGTGGGGCCTCACTAGTGTCTTGTATAGCGGAATTATGACCTCCCTTTTCCTGCTGGTGATGCCCCTGCCTATACATCCCAGCATTCTATTTGCTTTACCTGCTGCCTTGTCACACTGTTTTCCTACCTTGAGGTCATCAGAGATGATAACCCCAAGATCCCTTTCCTGCTTGGTGCGTACTATATCCTCACCCCCCAACTGATATATTGTGCCAGGGTTTTTGTGCCCCATATGCATTATCTTGCACTTCTTTGCATTGAATTTCAACTGCCAAACCCCTGACCAGTGAAGAACTCAAAAAAACCCTGACTGTGAAGAACTCAGTGGTTCACACATCTCATGGGTGCTGTGAAATCAGTGAGGGACAAGAGCTTGGATCTCATGCCCAGTGATGTCATAGCACCCACTAGGTGTGTGAAACAGCCTGTTCTTCACAGTTTGGCATTACTTCCAACACTTTCACAGGAAAAGCCTGCTAATGTTAGCGAAGAATTGGTACTGCTGAGGGGGAGAGTGAAATGCTAGCAATATGATTTAAGGTATGAGATGAATGTTTATGGGTAATTACACTGTATATATAGATATCAATTAAATTATGGGGACTAATATCAAAATTCAGAAAATGTGCAAAATTATTTTTTTGGTTTTAAATTTTATTTTTTAAAACCGTCATGAAATTTCCATGTCAATATTAAACAAGTGTATCTATATACTTTATTGTTAAGAAAAAGTATATGATAACATTTATTTTACAAAAAACACTTCTGTAGTGATGTAAATATATATCGATATAGCTAGAAAAAACTGCCTGTTTCTATTTTTGATAATATAATTACTACTGTCTGATTGTGTGTCATGGCCTTTTCTGTGGTATACCCGCCTAGAGGCCTTTGGTTTCCCTCAGGCATTCTGTACATTAATACAATTTCTTTATAGTGATCCCTGTGCCATTGTTAAAAGTAAATGAATTTCTTTCATCGTCTTTTGCACTGGAGCATGATACTAGGCAAGCACAGGTGCCAGGTTATATGGGCCCGTGGGATTCGGGTCCTAGCAGTATTCCGCAAGGTAGGCCAAGCCCCACCAATAATCTCACCGTGTTTTGGTTTTTGCGTGGTTTGTTTTTTCCCTGAACTTTGTATAGGGCTCCAAGGCATCTTAGGTTCCTGTGACCTGCTGTCTGCAGCAGCAGCACCCCCCACAATCCTGGACATTCCCCATGCTCCCTCCCCTCCACACCTATTGGTGGCTGCCCGGAATTCAGTGTGCACATGCACAAAGGCAGCAGGTGACTCCACAGTGAGGACTGGAGCCCAGGACAGTAGAGCAATTCAAACTTGTTGTAGGCGAGGACTTGACGTAATGTGAGGTGGCACGGCACCATTATTTTGCAGTCCAGTGTATGATGGGGGACAGGATGGCGAGACCCCACACAGTCAGTTGGTGCAATGGCGAGGGTCTGAGGGAGATAACATTTGAGCAGCAGTGAGTCGCAGACCGGCGATGCAGCAGTAGGTGCCCCTCGCGGTAGGCCCCTCGCAGAGTTGCCTTCAGGAACAGGGCGTGTTGTGGTTGTGCCAATGATGAGGAGAACCTGGTGGAGGAGAGGATCAGTACAGGTACGACTCCCGGTCCCGAGTTTTAAAATGTATTTTTTTTGGGGGGAGGGGCGGATAATGTGCTGCTATTGTCTCAACACACTACAGATGTTAGCAACTGCGGGAGGGGGGATAATGTGCTGCTACTGCTTCAACACACTACAGATGTTAGCAACTGTAGGGGGATAATGTGCTGTTATTGCCTCAACATGCTACAGATGTTAGCAACTGCAGGGGGGGATAATGTGTCGCTACTGCTTCAACACACTACAGATGTTAGCAACTGTGGGAGGATAATGTGCTGCTACTGCTTCAACACACTACAGACGTTAGCAACTGTGGGGGGATAATGTGCTGCTACTGCTTCAACACACAACAGATGTTAGCAACTGTGGGAGGATAATGTGCTGCTACTGCTTCAACACACTACAGATGTTAGCAACTGTGGGAGGATAATGTGCTGCTACTGCTTCAACACACTACAGATGTTAGCAACTGTGGGAGGATAATGTGCTGCTACTGCTTCAACACACTACAGATGTTAGCAACTGCAGGGGTGGATAATGTGCTGCTACAGCTTCAACACACTACAGATATTAACAACTGCGGGGGATAGCATGCTGCTATTGCCTCAACACACTACAGATGTTAGTAACTGTGGGCTGAAAGCCCCAGGCCACAGGGAATGAAGATGGGGAAAAAAGAGAATTCCTGAAGATTGAACTCTTCCGAGCCATAACTTGAGTATTTCAGGTACGACTCCCAGTCTCGAGTTTTAAAATGTATTTTTTTTGGTGGGGGAGAATGTGCTGCTATTGCCTCAACACACCACAGACGTTAGCAACTGTGGGCTGAAAGACCCAGGATACAGGGGATGAAGATCGGTAAAAAAAAAAAGAGAATTCCTGGAGGCTGAACTTTTCCGAGCCATGACTTGAGTACTTAAACAGGGCCCTGCGCAGCAACTGTTTGTTAGAATACAGTTATCTACCTGTAGCCTGTCCACCTGCTATCTGAAAGAAGCTTTTTGCAAACAGAATATGGAAAATCTCAAGGATCCAAATGATAGAAATGTGAATGTCAAAAAAAACTTTATATTTGTGGGTTCTAGAAACAAAGTTTGTAGTAGATAAAGTGCGTGATAGATCGATGTCCCTCGCAGTTTTCCTTGCCTGTTTTGGATCAATTCACTAATCTCGAATCCCACTTAAAATGTGGGATATATGGTGGCTTAGTTGTCATGAACGCTTGAATATTAAGGCAGATTAAGAAGCTTAAGCAGCTGGAGGAAAGGTTTTGTTTGAGAGTAGGGTGTCCTAATTGACTTGAAACCATGGAGCACTTATTTTGTACATGCTCTTAGATTTTAGGGTTCTGTTTGGAATTTGGTGGCACAAGCCTGGGCACAGCCAGTATTCCACACCATAACTTGTGAAGTTCTTGTTCATGAGAATTGCACGGTTCCCTATAGAAAATGGACTAGGAGTACGCTGGGAGTTATGTTTGCTTGTTTTAAATGGCATATTTGGAAAAACGTGTCATTTATATCGAAAGCAAAAATGGTTCTCTTTACATGAACTTCTGGGGGTGTTTGGCATTGGGAAGGAGGTAAAGGATTAGCCAGGAGGAGTGGGAAACAGCTATTGTATTGCATTTCCTTTTGATTCACAGAACTGGTAAAGAGCATGGATGACTGCTGTGCTGTTCACCAGTGTACCTCAACCCTATCATGGAGTGGCTCCCAGCAAGTGAAAGAAAGAAGTTCAGGCTCCCCACGTATTCAGTCTTTGAGAGACACTGGCAGCTGTTGCACTGTGTGTGTTTTGTGATTTTTTTGGTGGCATGAACACCTGCCCTCTGTGAACTGGACTGCAACTTCATGACTCATTTTGCTTTGCATTCCAAACAGCCATTAGAGCGGCTGTCAAGTCACTACCGACCAGGGTAAAATTCAAACCCATGCCCCAGAAGTGAAGGGGTCTGTAACTCGCATACAGCTCCAGCCCTACCTGTGCAGAGCATTTCAGAATGCAAAAGCAACCATTGTGGGGAATTATTTGCATTTATATTTGCAGTGCAATGCAAGGTTTCATGTTGGTTGACTTTTGCATTTTGCATTTCTTAGTGTTTGCATTTCTCCCCTCTGTCACCTCTCATCATTCTTGCAGATAATTTGTGCTACGAGGCACTTGGCTGAGTTTTGTGTATATTGATCGACTGTTAAAGCAACAGGGACATGTTTTCAATCCTGACTGCCGTTCACTCAAAAGGGGGATTTGTCTTTCCAATGACACCTGCTCCTTTTTTGCATTCTTTTGCCTCCCGTTGGGTTCCATTTCTAGATAACATACACTCAATTAGTTTTTTTAAGTAGATCAACTTCTTTGTGAAAGCAGCAATTCTGCTATGAAACATTTTGAACATGAGGGTATTTTAGTAGCTAACTTGAGAACTTGCCCGCTGACCCCTGGGCCTCACCCAAAATTTTACAAATCCGGCTCCTATGCAGGCAGGGGTGCCCCTTGTCCCCGCTTTTATTTGCATTGTATTTTGAAATGCTGGTCTGTGCATTTCTGGCAGTTATCTCAGGTTCAGGGGATCCCTTTGGGAGGGAGGGAGTACAAGATTGCTTTATTTGGTAGCCTGTGACAATGGTGACTGTGATTGGGCACTTTCAAAAAGGGCAACTCAATCGCAGCACCTGTCAACGGGCTACCAAGCAGGGAGGGTGATCAGATGGGCGGGGTCCTTGAATACAGCAACAGGATGTTGCTATATGTACACATGTGCGGGGTGAGGAGGACCGAGCATGCCATGCGACAGGCAGAAGGGGAGGGAGGGTTTGTGGGGCATAGTGTGGTGGTAGGCTGCCGAGCTGGCCCTGTGGTATGGTGGGTGGCAGGCTAGAGTTGTGAGGGTGTCAGGTTTGGTTCTGAGCGCGCGTTCATTTTGTTGCGCCCATCCGTTGTTGTATTTTTTCACTTTTGCACCTCCCCTGACATGCACCCCCGAGTTGAAAATCTTTTAGTAGGAACTGACTACTGTGGGCCTTCTTGGGTTTCCCCAAGGCCCTAACCCAACATTCAAGCACCTCTCTGTGCATCATCATTAGGCAACCCTGTGGTCCACTCTATCTGAGTGGCCCGAATATCGGGGTGGAGTGACCCTCCCCTGACCTTCCCTTTGTGTGTATGGTACTCCCCCTATCTGAGTGGCTTGTCAACAACTGCTCAGTAGAAATCTCTTGCTGGGTGACCAGTTCTGCACCCAGATGGATCTGCCTACCTGGCTGACCCCCTACATTTATATTCGTCAACTTGCAGACATCCCTATCTGGGTGCCTCCACTGCATCCAACATATGGCTACCTTTGAACCTCCCTCTTTACAGGACTGGTGGTTTCTCCACAGGAGGGACTACAAGTAGGTCTTTATAAGTGCTCTAACCTTTTCAATGGACCCATGACCTCTGCAGCTGCACAGATGCTACCCCTCTGGGTCACTCTCTTCTTTCTAAGCATTTGCTTATTATATATCCCAGCCTCTGTCCCACCTCTCCTGCAATGGGGGACTTAACAGCTACATGTCTATTTTAGCACATAGGGCAGGCACATCCCCAGTCCCTAGTTGCTAATGGCAGACCACCCCCCCCAGGCTACCCCCAACCCCCTGGTAGTGGCCACCGCAGGGCACTGTCTCCATGGTCCCAGCTTGCAACCAGGAGGTCATTATCAGAAATGTAAGGCCTAACAAAAGGACAGCTCCAGCAGTAAATGGAGCCAACTGACCATCATGTAGTCCCTGGCAGCAATGCAAAATGTTACCATCTACGTCCTACTGTTCCTTGGCCCTGGTCAAGCCAATCCTGGTCTTGTGCCTTCTAACACCTCACTGCCCTCACAAAGCATCTACAAAGGATGTACTGACTGCCTGCATAGCAACATCTGCAGCTTCCTTCCCAGATTTGCCAAGTTTGAGACCTCAGCACTCGTCAAAAACCCTGAAGTGTTAACAGCAACAGAATCCTGGCTGATTACGAAGATCTCAGACAGTCAAGCAGCACTCCCCTCTTACACCCTTCTTAGATGAGACTGTGCAGATATGCGGCAGGGAGGATGCCTTCTGTACATCAAGGACCACATACATGTGCATGAACCAATAACTATCATTGGCTCCCTCATGCACCTCAGTTCTGTTCACCAGGACAGAACCAAAGTGGAGACAAAATAAGAAAGAGGACTAGATATTTTCTAGTCCAAAGGGATATTGAAAGGACATAGGAAATAAAATAAACAACCAATTAGAACCTGACTATCAACTTAGAGACTAAGGGCTGGGCCTACCAGGTGGCACAAGGATAGTGCGTCTAAAAAAAGATACAGAGCCTCTTACCATTACCCAAACAGAGTGTGGATAGCGATATGTAGAAGATAGGGCAGCAGCTCTGAGCAAATGGCTCTGGTAGAAGTACTGCAGCAAAAGGGGAAGTCCCAACTGGGATCCTTTTGCAAATGAGATGGCAAACATGCCAAAAATGGAAAAGAACATCTGAACTCCTAAAAAGACTAGTTCTATTGTACCAGACAGAGTTTGAATAAACTTGAGATTAAACCTAAAACCTCTTTTCTCTATGACAGATAGGAGAAACGTAGGGATGAATAGCATAGAAGCTGCAGGACTAGATGTCCTAAGGAGTCAAGATGCAGTTATCTCTTCTGGCATGCTCCATGCAGCATGGACAAGGCCCAGAGCACAGAGAGGAGTGACAAGGGTTATCAAATAAACATTTCAGCATGATAAGAAGAACATGCCCTGCTTCTCCCTGCAACCAAAGGGCTGTACACTGTGTGAAATTAGTACATTGATCCAAAACAAGTGCATAGCACCTCTCCAGAGACAGGGCATCTGCTCAGTGGAGTTAGACTGGATAGTTCCTAGGCACATGTTGCATATAGCATGTTACAGGGATATACCCTAGGGGATATACCCCAGGCAGGAAGAAGAAGGCTAAAGAAAAATGTAGGAAAGGGCTACCCTCTCCATACAAGAAACACAATTTTTTTTTGCTTTTTTAGAGGGGTTGGAGGCCACAACTGATCTGCACTCCCTTTTGCTATTTTTTTCTTTTTGGTGAGGAGGGTGGCACCAAAGTGTCCAACCTCTCTCTCTTTTTTTTAATGAGAACAACCACTGAAGGGAACATGGCAGAAGAGACTTGTGAAGACTGATCTGCTGCCAGCACCCGCAAGGTGAGCTACCAGAGGCCTTGGTTCTTGGCTTGTCAGGGGATGGTGAATGGGCACCTGAATCTATGGAGAACATATTGTATTCTGGAAGATCAACAGTTACAGTAAGCATGTAATTTTCAAAATTCCAAGAATCAGTATTCACCATTGATTCATACTTTTGGTTCTGAGTATGAAGCTTCACAAAAGAAAGAGGAGCTGGCTTACCCGGAGGGCAACAAGTATCTCCAGTCCTCTGCATAGAGGAGAACACTTGAGGACAGGGGCTCCTCATGGGTCCGGTGAGACCCGAGTCCAGTCGTGACCAGGTGGGTGAATGTAAGGGCACCTCGATAGCTCCTGCCTGCCCCTACAGAAGAAGAAGAAGTGAGCTACCTGGCACTGGAAGTTTATCATTTTTCGCCGGGCCATAGGTGCCAGTCATGCAAGGAAAGTCACAATGTCTGCCAAATGCAGACTGCAGTTGGGATTTCTGATTCTCCTGCCCGCTCCCAAGAAAATAAAAAAACTAGGCCAGATTTTGCAAGTTGCAGTCGCAGCCCTTAAATACATCACTGCATGGTGGTTGTCCCCTGACCCCCCCCCCAACCTGGAATGTTGGAAAGCTAGGGTGGCAGAGACTGAACGGATGGAAAGCAAAACTAGTCAACTTAGGTTGTAATGTGAGAAACTTCTGGAGATATGGCACCCATGGCATCAGAGCTTGACGTCTGCGACCTGGTTTGAAAGTCTAGCATTGAGCATATCCTATGGATTGGCCATATTGTGGGGATGGGGAGGGGGGGAGACTTGTGCACCTTTCTTCTGTTCGTCTGTTTTTATCTTTTTGTCTGTTATTGGGTTTACTTGTATCATGTAGTTTGATGATGTTCAATTTACTTATTTGTGGGTATTCAGCATTGTATAACAAGGCATGGTACAGCCGTAACTATCCTCATTTGTCAGTGTCAGTGGCTCAGTAGGTAGCACCCTCACCTCTGAAGCTGGGAGATCAGAGGACTGTGGGTTCAGTTCCCACATCTGGCACTTGGGTTAATATCCCAGTACTGACACTGTAGTGCAGCATGAGAGGGGTGCTGCACTTCTGAGGTGCCGTCTTTCGGATGAGACGTTAAACCAAGGCCCCATCTGCTTGAATTGGTGGTAGTTCAGGTGGATGTTAAAGATCCCATGACACTTATCGAAAAGAGTAGGGGAAAGTTTTATTGAAACAAAAGAAATCGTACAGTAACAAGACAAAAGCAATTTGCAAAAACTCATGTGGACTCAAAACAGAAGTAAACAAAAAAAAACAGAACAGAACTATGCATATCAAGAGACAATCCATCAGGTCACTGCAAAATCAGAGTCCGTGATCCAAGGAAGAGCTTTCCAAAGTTCAAGTAATGTCTCCTTGGAAAATAATGTACGTTCATGTACATAAATGTTAGTTAGGTCTGTTACGATTTTCTTCTCAAGCTCTGAATAAGAACAGATTTTTGCTGTAGAGTAAACAGACATCGAGCCATCCAAATATTCCATTTAATTACTACAAAAACTAGATTTAATGTGTCCAGAGTCCAAAGGGACCACTGGGGAGAAAAAACACCATACATAATATTCTGGTAAGAAACCGTTTGAAATAATGGAGTGGCCCAGACTCTTGCCAAAAAAACCACAGTGCCGAATAAAGAACACTCAAAAATAAGTGCGATATAGTTTCAATTTAGAAATACACAATAGTCTAGAACATTGTGGGTCTTGAGACTACTTGTGTTTATGATTATCTTAGCGTTAATTCTTTCATGACACGACAGCCAATGAAAGTCCACATGTGAGCAGGCACCCTTTACACCGTAACAAAACCAATAGGGAAGGAAGATGTTGGCTAGGGCACTTTTCAAAGGGCAACTGTATTGCACAAACGGTCAGGAGCAGATTATTATATAATACTTTATGAGATTTCGTTAACAACATCTGGGTAGATATCCTCCACTGTTTCAAATGTAAAAACATGTGTTTAATATATACCGGTATACCCAAAGTTTGTCATATCACAGTTAATGAATCACATTCCCATAAATGAAACCATAATCTGCAAGAATCATAGCACCAAGGTTCCCACCCTCTCTTGAGTATTTATCAATAGAGGCCGAAGACAAAAAAATACATGAAAAAAATAACAGAGGATTAATCTTGTTAAAACCCCCTCAGAAATAGGTAAGTAAGTAACATTCCGTTTTACTGGATTAAGCCGGCTTCCCCACAGAGCTTGAAAGAAGAGACCAAGAACTGCAGTTTCTAATTGTTTAGGGATTGGGAATACATAGCTTAAATAAAGAAAAGTTGGTATCAAATAAGTCTTGATTAGGGAAACGCGCTTCCTCTTCCCAATCTGCCCCTTATTCCATGAGGCAACCTTAAATTTGCCTTGTTGTAATTTAGCAGACCAATTAGAAAGGTCAGAATCTACAGTCCCAAAATAAACTCCCAAAATGCGTTGAGGCCCCTCAACAAGTTGTAAAGGACCAATATGTGAAAAAGGGGCTATTTTCGATCCTAACCGAATACCAAAACTTTTGGTAAAATTTAAACTCGCACCAGAAAAATCACCAAAGGAACAACATTCCTGGAGGGCAGTAACCACAGAGACTGCATTAGCCACAATAATGCAGACATTGTCTGCATATGCAATTGCCGTATATGGTGAGATTAAAGTAGAACTAGAAAGGGCATGAATCTGAGGATGAGTATTCAGACGGTGAAGCAAAACCTCTAGAAAAAATACATATAACAGAGGGCTCAAAGGACACCCTTGGCGAACCCCTCTTTTTATAGTGATCATAGGTCCAACCCAACCATTCACAGCAGGCACAACAGTGGCAGTCCTATAAAAAGTCTTAATCCAGCAAATCATTTCACCAAGCACATGCATAAAATGTAGTGCCTTCCATAAAAAATCATGGTTAACTGAATCAAAAGCCACCTTCTGATCTACCGATACAATAAAACCCGAAACAGAGTCTGCACAGCCATGAGAAAATAATTCTCGAAGGAGAATCAAATGGTCAGAGATTCTCCTGTTCGGAACAGAGCAGGACTGAGCAGGGTGCAAAACCACTTCAGCTATCCTCATAAGACGTTGTACAATGATTTTCATTAATAACTTAAAGTCAGTGTTTAGCATACACTAAAGGCGTAATTCTCAAGAGAATGTATATCTCCTTTCTGTTTATAGATATAAATCAAAGTACCCTTAGTAAAATCTAAAGGGATAAACTCACTAGCTAACAGGGAGGTAAATACTGAAGTTAATTCAGGGATCAGGTGGTCACCCAGTACCTTGTATAAGGCAGCGGGGAGTCCATCTGGACCAGGAGTCCTCCATAAGGGTAAGGAAGAAATAACCGACTTCGATTCTAACTCAATAACAGGTATACAGGCGGAGTCAGAACACGGCTGTGAAGGGATAGGGATGTCAAGGTCCCTATACAACACCACAGGATCAACATCTGCAGCTGGAAAGGAAGAAAGAGGGCAGTCATGTAACATGTCACTATCCACAGATGTCCGACTGAGAGGTACATAAAGGTGCCATCAGAATCAGCAAGACACAACATATTCTTTTGTGTAATTTGTTGAGAATTTGACTCAAAGGGCAAACAACAGCCCTCGTGCCTACCACATTAAATTTGTGTTGATGATAAAGTTGCTGTGATTGTCTAGATTGGAATTTCAACATATCATTCTGAATTAAGTGCAATAGTTGAGAAAGATCTTGTCCTGTCGTATAAGCTATTGTCAACAAGGACTGAAAATGTACCCTTTTCTGTAAATATTCCAAATATTCTCTTTGACATTTTTGACGACTATATTTTTTCAAAAAGAGCACCAAATCATGTTTAGTGTCTGTCCACCATGCAATAGGGTCTGCGTAACAAATAAAAACGGATTTCCGGACCTGAATAAAGGATAAAAGGGACTGCATGAAAGTCGGAATTTGCAACAGAGATATGTTGAATTTCCAGAGTCCTGGTCCTTTGCGAACAGTGACATCAGAACCAAGGCCTACAGAAAGCAGTTTATGATCAGAAAATTCCACATCTTGTACAGTAGCAGAGGTAATTGGGAGTGTGCGGGACAAAAACACAAAATCAATTCTGGTAGCCAGTTTACCCTTTTGAAATGTAGGAGTATGTTTTTTAGTAAAAGAGTAATAGGCATCCGTGAGATGAGCAGTACGAACCAACTTCCCTAATTCGTGGGAGTCACAAAACAATTTCTGGGTAGTAGCAAAGAGCTTTTGTCAAGAAGACTTAAGCCACAGTTAAAGTCACCAGAAAATATCAACTGAAAGGAGGTATGCAAATAAGGCGGAGTAAAGAAAATAAAGCTATACGTGCAGACTTAATTTGGGAGCATAAATATTAATAACCCGATAAGGGCAGGGCCCAATTAAAAATCTAAGACTAACACTCTGTCAGGGGCTACGTCAATCAATTTTAGCAAATGAAAATCTGGGATATTGAATAAGATCCCAAGTCCGGAACAGGAGTCCAGACCAATGGACCAAAAAGAAGGACCTAGAAGCCAGTCCTGTTGTGCCTGTCAAATCTCATGGGTGGTATGGAGTCGTGTATCCTGCAACAGAAAGATCCCCATAGGTAAGAGCCGTAAACAGGAAAAAATCAATCTTCTTTTTGCCAGACGCTTAATACTATTCACATTAATAGTATGACAAACAAAGTGAGACATAACACAAGGAGAACAGAGACACCTTATGTTTTCCTTTTCCCTATCACCTTTTTCCCTTTTAGCTTAACCCTGGCCTTCTGCTTCTGAGCAAGACCAGTACCCAGTTGAATCTCAGAATCAGTAATACCATCCGGGAGGGAAGATGCAACAGAGGAAGAGTCAGACTCGCCTCCAGCATCATCAGAAACAGTTTGGAGTAGCTCAAAGGCATTAGACAAAACCACAGGAGGGGGTTCCAAAAGCAAAGGAGGCGTTGGTAATGCCTGGGGGTAATTTCTCATAGACCTCCCATGCAACACTAGTGGGTACTTGTGGGGGGTGGCATAGTACTCGGGCCTGGAACAGGGTCCAAGACAAGCTGAACAGATTGGACAGGGTCAGGGGTAGGAGGGCTCATCTCAGTAAGCGGTGCCACACAAGAGGCCACCGGAGGTACCACAACCTGATCTACAACAGGCTCAGGGACCTGCAATAGAGGTTGAGTGACTACTGAAGTCGGCTCTACTAAGGAGGTCCTAAGACGAGCCTTCTGGGCTTGCGTGATTACAAAACGTTGATCAGCACCATCATCATGTGTGGCCTGATTATGAGCAGCCTACGGACAATTTTGAAATGTATGACCCAGCTCATCATGAAGATTACATTTACACTCATTTAGACAGTGAATCTCCACATGACCCAATTCTCCACAGGTATTACATTTCAGCTTATCACATACATTACTAAGGTGAGAGGGGTCTCCACACCAGTAACAAGCTTTTGGTTGTCCAGGGTAAAACAAGACCCCCCCATCACGACCTATAAAAAAAGAATTAGGTAGGTGCACTGGACCAGAATCATTAAGGTGTAACAAAACCTTAACCTTCAGCCTCAGTCCAAATATTCTCTGTGTCAATATTACCTCAGAGCTAACCCTGAACAGTACAGCGTTGTTTTAGCCAATGAACAACGTCAGTGGCGTCAACACCTTCGTTCTGAAACAGGGACGGTAATATTCTTAAAGGCTGGTTTGGAAAGGAAGGAATGGCCTTAAGCAGGGTCCACAGGACAGTATTTCTTAAGGCATGATATCGTGACCAAAAAGCGCTCTAAGCCACGAGGTGTTTGGAAGCTGACATCAAACGAAGTTCGCGAAATATGAATCAGTGCATATATTTCATGAGAAAAGAATTTCAGAGTCCTTGAGTAGTGTCCAAGCTACATACACTCAGTCCGGTGGCTCAGGTAAACACCCATATAAATAATCGTACGCATTATGCCACTTTGCAGCCAGAATTGGAAATTTAAACAATGAGGAAAAAACGATTTGTCTCTATTTTTCTTTGAGGGGCTCCACTACTGCAGGAGCTGTATTCCCTGTAATGGTAGTGGGAAAAGCAGCACAAATAAGAGAACCCTGCAAAGGTTCCAAGACTGGGTGCTGGGTAAGTTCCAATTCCTTGGGGAGACACAAGGGGTCAGACATAGGCAGACCTCTGTTTGGTGAATGCTGCAGCTCAGGAAAATCATTGAGACAGGGGGACCGAATAGGGGATGGACCAGAAACCCAGTTCCCCTCTGTAGGTTCCTGCACCCAGCCAGCTCCTTGCAATGCTGTTTCTACAGACCAGGTAAGTGTTGTAGTAGGATTGGTATCAAGAGATAGCAATTGAGAGGGAGAGTGTGTCATAATAGGCAAACTAGGCACTGTATGCAATGATGTCACTGTAGTCTACAGGGGCAGCTGAGAAGCAGGCGGGAGTATTCCAGCTGAGAACTCACCAGGATGGGCTGCACAGGGTGGCACCTCAGCCACTTGAAAAGGCAATGTAACATAGAAACATAGAAACATAGAAGTTGACTGCAGATAAGGACCGCAAGGCCCATCCAGTCTGCCCATTTCTTTTTCTACCTTATAAATGTGCCATCGGCCTTTGCTCTGTCAGTGACCTATCTATTCATAGTCATTTGTATTGCTCCCTTATGCCTATCCCATGCCTGTTTGAAGCCCTGCACTGTATTCATAGCCACCACTTCTTGTGGTAAGCCATTCCATGCATCTACCACCCTTTCTGTGAAAAAGAATTTCCTCACATTCCCCCTTAATCGGCCTCCCTCTAATCTCATGCTGTGTCCTCTTGTCCTGCTATTTTTCTTATATTTAAACATGTTAGACTCTTTCACCTTGTTTATGCCCTTAAGGTGTTTAAATGTCTCGATCATATCACCTCTCTCCCTCCTTTGCTCAAGGGTATACATATTGAGCTCCGTTAATCTGTCCTCATATGTCTTCTGATGCAGTCCCTGCACCATTTTGGTTGCCCTTCTCTGGACTGCCTCAATTTGGTTAATGTCCTTGTGAAGGTGTGGCCTTCAATACTGCACGCAGTACTCCAGATGGGGCCTAACCAAATGTAGGCTGTTGCAAAGTATTATTGTGGGCTGTAGAAGACATACATCCTGCCAATCTGACTTCTCAAATCCGTTGCAGTTCTCTGTTCAAATTCTTCTTTGTAATCTCAAATCAACGTTCTGCATCACCCAAATGGTCCTGAATCTCCTTTTCAGCCAAACAGACAGTAGCAGAGTCAAAAGTGGAAAAATCCCTCATTGAGATGGCAAGGAGTAAAGACGTTTGAGAGTCCATGTCAGGGTGACCCAGCAGAAGTTCTAAAGTTGTAACCTGTAGTGTAGATTCATTTTCTGCAGTAGACACAGAAACCAGCTTTGCTTCAGTAGTTGCAGACATGGTCTCTACACACACAGAGGCAGGAGTTGAGACCAGGTCTCCCACCTCCATCGCCACCTCCTCAGCAAGCAAGGGTGCATCCGCCATCTTAGACAGAGGTCGCCCCTCTGAAGAGTAGGGGAATTTTTTATTGAAATCTGAACAAATCATAACAAAATGATACAAATCAATAGTATATCAGTCATTAGCTTAGGAAGGAAAGAAACAAAAAAACATAAATAAGTATTAATTCATACAAGTATCTGAAATCTAATAGAAACAGTATAAACCCACCCCCTCCCCCTTCCCCACTACAGGAGTAGGGGAATTTCTTATTGCAATCATAACAATCTCATGACAATATATATACAAAAATCAGTATTACATCATACATAACCAAAAAGAAAAACACAAAAACTAAACAAACTAGTATGAATACATACACTTATCATAAACTGAAAAGAAAAATGTTTCAACCCACCCCTTCCCCTCCCCACTATAAAAGTAGGGGATTTTTTTATATAAAAAATCAAAAGAGGCCCACTGCTCCACCAAATCTTTCGAGTTCCCCTTTAATAATTCACCACTCTTCCATTTTTTAATTTCCCATATTATAATAAAATACAAATCTAAAACAGAAATATCTTGTTGCTGCAAAACTAAACGACATCTACAAATCCAGATCCAATATACAAAATGAGCAGACAAAATCCTAACCATACCTATATGCAACTGAGTAAAACGAGAATCAGGAATCCCAAAAAACAGTAATGTAGAAGCTGGAGGTATTGGTAGCTTATTTTTCCATTTATTTTTAACAATGTCCCAAAATTGAGTAATGTAAGGACAAGAATAGTATAAATCATCAATTGTTTCTATAACTTCTATACAGCCCTCTCTTGGACAATACCTTTCATACACTGCTTTATGTTTTTGATTTCCTTTAACATTGATTTTCTGATGCACTCCCAACCACACTGTGTCCCACATCTGTTCAGGGATTCAGGGGTCTGTAACATACACTGATATTGACTCTTGTGGGGCACTAGAAAAACTGGAAAAAGGGTGTTCCTGAAACTGAACTGCCAATAATTCTTCATATAAAAGCTTCCTAGAGAAAGTCTGTACCATAGTATATCTGATGTCCCATTTAATGACCCAATCAAAGACCCCCTCCCATCTTTTTACTAACCAAGAACGTCTTTTATTTTTATGAAAAAAAATACCCTTTTCCCATTCTAACAAAATCCCTTTAAGTATAGAAAAAAACAATTTACTCCATAACTGAGTAGTCCCTTTTATTACCGGAACTAGATTTGCATATAAAAATATCTTAAAAAAAATAAAATAGGGTTCAACATATTAACCCCTCCATCTTTAACTTGTTTGTATAGTACATTCCTTTTAATAGGGTTCAAACGACTACCCCAAAAACAAGTAAAAAACATTCTAGATAAGGAAACTTCAAATTTTTTTGGTAACATAAAAATAGCACTAATATATATAAAAATCGGGGCCAAAAAAGATTTAATCAGAAAAACTCTTTTCCTTTTCCCAACCTTCCACCTATTCCACCTACTTACCATCTCATTCCCCACTGATAATAATCTAGACCAGTTATAATCTGCCATTGCTTTACCACCAAAATAAACTCCTAGAATTTTACAAGGATTTGTGGCCACCTCACAACCTCCAATTACTCTTGGATCCTCCCGTAAACCCTTTAAATCTATACATTTCGTTTTCCCCAGATTCAAAGTAGCCCCTGAGGCTTTCCCCATCACCTGAATTAAATTCAAAGCAATAAGTAAAGACTGAGTATCCTGAATTATTAAACACATATCATCAGCATATGCAAGTACTTTACCAACTGACGAAAATCCCCCGGATAAACCTAGAATTTTAGGGGAGTTTTGCAATAATCTCATAATGGGATCAATGAAAAATACATAAAGGAGAGGGCTCAAGGGGCAACCTTGACGTACACCTCTCAACACCTGAATTTTGGACCCATAATACCGTTGTCAAAAGGGACTACATATAGCGAGCCATAACAAACTTTTAACCAGTCCACAAACACTACTGAAACCCAAGCCAGTAAACATTCCCATAAAAGGAATGAGACACCCATCAACGCCTTTGGCTTCATCTAGGCTAACTAAAACCCAGAATCATCCCCTATACTATTCCTTCCATCCTCTTCTACTACTTCCCGAAGTAATAACAGAGCATCAGTTATACTACGTCCGGGAATGGAACAAAATTGAGATGGATTAATTAGATCATCCATAACCAGTGCCAATCTATTCCCTAACAGTTTAGCAAATATTTTAAAATCAATATTTAACAAAGTAAGTGGCCGCCAGTTGGCCAAATCTGTAGAATCTCCTGATTTAAACAAAAAAAATAATAAGCCCTCATACATTTTGTTAGGCAAATAACATTCTTCCTGAAAAAATCTATATATGCCTAACATTTCTACTGGAATAATTTCCCATAATAATTGATATATTTCAGTAGGTAACCCATCAGAACCCGGTGAAATCCCTTTGCGGAGACTCGTAATTACCCTGTCCATTTCTAAATTTGAAAAGGGAGATATCAGAATATCACAAAGTTCAGCGGCAAGTTTGGGTAAAGCTGCCACCTGCAATAATTGTGAAGTGTATTGAGAACATTCAACTGGGGAACTGAACATTTCTTTTACATGCTGCACAATAATTCTCATAATAGAACCATTATCTGTAGCCAAAGTGCCTTGCGGTGTTTTTAGACCTGTTATTAATTTCCTCTCCTTTGTTTTGACAACTGACAAAAGGATTAACACTTTCAGCTTTCCCTTGAGTACCAAAGTTTGTTCTTTTGGAGAGAACATAAGCGATCATACTGGTATGATCTCATCTTCTGTTTAATTAAGATAATCTCTTCTCTGAGATCCACCCCTTCCTCACATTGCCTGGATAACAACTCACCTAAGGTATGTCTAAATACTAAATATTCCTTATACTTGGATATAGCTTGAAACTTCCCCTGAAACTTAAAAAATTCAATAATAAGAACTTTTAAATCTTCCCACCATAAACCTACATCCTCATATAGAAACATCGTAGAGACCTTATCATTTATTAATTCCTTAAAGCCAGACAAGATTACTACATCTTCTAGTAAGGAGACATTTAATCTCCAAAACCCTAAACCAGGTTCTCTTACCGGGGGGATTGCAACATTAACCCCGATCAACATATGATCCGAAGATTCCATTGGTAAAACAAAGGTTTCTGAAACATCGAATGTTTGTTTCAAAAATAAAAAATCAATTCAAGAGGAAAGCTTACCTTTAAAAAAAGTGGCTTTAGCAGAGCACAACTTATTCCTTTGAAAATCTTTCAAACCTGCTTGAAATATCACATTTTTCAAAAAGGTCTTATCACAATATTGTTTACCCCTATTTTTCTGAACTTGAAAATTTATATTAAAATCACCCCCCCAAAAAAGATCTGTCTACTAGTAAACAAGTATGGCTGAATTTTGGTTAACAAGTCTATTCTTAACGCTTTTGATTGAGGACCATAAATTGTAATTAATCTACATGATAGGGAGTTTATAATAACACCTAGCAATAATGCCCTATCAGGATCAATATCCACTAAACGTAAAACCTGGACATTAGTAGAACGAAAACAGAAACCCACCCCACAACATGTATCCATTCCTATCGACCAAAATGAAGAACCCCACCACCAATCCCTAGATGCTTGCGATGTTTCAAACAAAGTATGAAGTTTAGTGTCTTGTAACATAAATACATCAAAATTTAACTTACATAGAATACCAAAAGTTATTTTACGTGTATAGTCTGACTTAATACTGTTGACATTTAAACATGCCACTCTTAAATTTAGTGAGTCAAGGAGGTTTATTTATAATTTTCTTATTAGACCTAGTAACCCGTTTTTGTACCACCCTTTCTTGTGAGGATTGAAAAACTGAATCCGAGAGAACTTGACTTGAACTCTGTGGAACGTCCTCCAAAGGATCTTCCTTATCTACTTGCTCTCCCCACGAGGCAAAAGCTGAAAATCTATTAGAAAGAGGTAAAGGTGACAAGGGTAACTGTACATGCCCAGGGTTTAAAACTTCCACCCTTTGTAAGGTAGTGGAGGTGATTCGTGGACTCTCTTCCTGCTGAACTACTACCTCCATGTGGTCTTGAAGGGGAATAGATAGCTGAGCCGAAACCCGCTTAGGAGAACCTTGAGGGGTTGCAAAGGGAGTTTCTACTACCTCTATACTGGAAGGTTCCATTTCTTTAGTATTACTTCGAAGGTGAAGAATCACCATACCTTGTCTACCTATATGCAAAGCCTCCTTACTACCTCTAGAGGAGGAAACACTACTTCCACCCCATCCTCTACGTCAAAGCGGAGGAGGGTGTACCAGTAACAGGTCAGCCTCATTCCTCTGAGGCCTTTGAGCTTGAGAAAGAATTAACTCATGGTCAGAAAATGACTCCGAATTGTGGGCAGCCCATGGACATTCCTGAAAACCATGGGCTTCATCCCCACACAGGTTACAGGTGAGGGGGGGCGGTGCACTGGGCAGCAGAATGACCTAGTAGCCCACAATGAAAACATTTGATCCTATCACAATCATTGTTTAAATGAGTTAAATCACCACATTTATAACAGCTTTTTGGTTGACCTGCATAAAACAATATAACCCTGTCCCGCCCCCCAAAAAAGGAGCTAGGCAGGTGTTGAATCCCCTTATCAGTTTGTGTTAATTGAACCCGAAAGTTCCATCCACCATTCCAAAATCCGTTCTCATCCATTATAGGTTTAGGATGTTCAAAAATAGTACATTTTTTTTCCAACCAGAATTTAATATTGGTAACATCAACCCCCTCATTCCTAAACAACACCGTAATAGTTTTAATAGTGGGTTTAGTTATGGGGATGGCCAAAAAATCTGTCCAGTCTTCTAAGTCTTTTTGTTCATAATATAACTTCCAAAACTTATTCAATATTACCATCGAACAAAAGCTGACATCATAATTCCTATCCCCAGGTGCATGAATAAATGCATATACACCCATAGGGGTAAAACCCATCCGATCTTTAATAAGGGTTTTCCCCACCCAGACTCTATCGGGAACAATTGGAGCCTTCCCAACACATCGAAGTCGAACTAAAAAACTCCTTTTAGCTGCTTCTTCGGGCTTACGAAAAAGCCCAGCATAAGTTTTGTAACTGCACCGATCTTGCATAGTAGGCAGCACTTCTCTAGTAATACCAAAGTCCGTTTTCAGTTCAGTCAGTTTCAATAAATCTTCACTCTCATCTCTTACCTTCTCCTTAGCAGCGGTTATAAAGTTCCCTTGAATGTCCTGTAATGAAGAACAACCATTTTGAATGGCAGAGGCTTGACAATCCAACAAAGCAGTGACGCGTCTGTCACAGCATCTAAATCCAAAGCCTCCTTATCAAAATGCGCCGATGCAGTAGAACTTTTTGAAGACATATTGTAGTCTTTTGACCAACTATGCTGCCAAGACTTTTCCCAGAGTAATCCGGAGAACCCGGAATTGGAACCAAAGGATCTGGAACCCAACGATTCTCAGCACAGAACCATCCTGCTTTTTGCAAAGCATCCTCCGGAGACCATTCAGTATTCGCTACAGACAACACTGTCTCATTTACTGAAGCCACACTATTTCCATCCATATTTTCTTCAAGAAAAGCGTCAGTGCAGGTAGATAAACATTTGCTAGTACTTAATGGGGGACTAGTTACCGATCTTTTCCTTTTTTCCCTTTCTTCCTCCAACCTGGTTTTACTTTGATTGTATTCCTGTTCTGCAGTAGAAATAAGAGCTAGTAGTTGAAACTTCTTTACCTCCAGTTCTTTTTGGAGTCTAATTTCTTCAGAATTCAAATCACCAACAGCATCCGACAAAAGAGGTTGCTCCATACATGTTTCCGGTATTGCTTCAGGTAGCGAATTCTGTGCTGAAATAATGCTTTCTTCAGGCTGGGTGTATGCTGCCTCTGGAGCTCCAAAAACCTGACCATCCTCATCCATGGTCTGGGACATGCTGAGCTTCTCCACACTCTCCTGCAGTGCCCTCTGCCTTCGCAGAGTAGGGGAATTTCCCCGGCGTCCTGGCCAAATTTTCCTCATTCACTAAAAATACCACCAACAGCTTAATCTGGTTCAAGATCAATTGGCATTCATCTGTATCCCCCTTCCCCTGGGTCATGCCTGAAAATAGGCAGAAGTTGTCTAGTGCACTTACCCGGTCAACAAAAAATAAATAAATAAATACATTTACCGTGGTTTCTCAGTTAGAAGGTCTTGATTTCCTTGCCAACTCTGTTTTTTATATATTCTTGTAAGTACCAGGTTAGTGCCTTCCCTAACTGCTAACAAATCAAATTTTTTTTGGAACCGTTCAGAGACTATATGGACAACTGCACCTCTACTGGACTTTAATCTAATGGCTCTTGTTTAGTAATGTCCTTAAGGTAGACATCTACTACTGAGCTCTATGCTTCTTATCTCTGCAAGTTTACACTTGAATTATGGTTTGGGTTGGGAAGGCTGACAATGTTCACTGGTGTACTGTGTTATGCCTTGATTCTTTCAATAAAAACCTTTTTCTTGAAGTTAAAAAAAAAAAAGGCAGACTGCAGTTCCCACCAGCCTGGAGGCCACTTTATTGATATCATATGACTCCAGGCCCTTGGCAGAAAGGCAGATAGCTTAACATAGGAACATAGAATTTGCTGGCAGATAAGGGTTACTTGGCCCACCTAGTCTGCCCATTTTTCCCTGCCTATAGCATCGCCTCACATCCTACTTGATCTCCAGCCCATTCACCTACCCCCATTCCCTTTCCCTAAGATTCTCTTATGCCTGTTCCATGAATTCTTGAACCCCACCACTGCTTTCGCCCCTACCACTTCCTCTGCAAGACTGTTCCTGGAATCCACCACTCTCTCTATGAAGATTATTGCCTCACAATCTCTTCTGACTCTACCTCATCCAGCTCCTTATCACGCCTTCTTGTCCTTGAGCACCAATACTTCCCTCCTGTACCTTATTCATCCTGTGAGGTACTTAAAGGTTAATGTCAGGTGCACTGTCCCTACTTCTTTCCTAGTTTAACTTCATTTATCTACTGACAAAGCCTCTGGCGACTCCTTGTAATGAAACCATCTGTTTGTACCTTGTCAATGCTCTGTTCTCTGTATTTTTCTCATGCCCTTGTAATTTGATATGGAACTTTTGTAAATGAGCCCTGGCTCAATGGTGTCATCTGAAATCCTAATAATAAAGCAAATAAAATAAATAAATCATATCCTCTCTCTCCATCCTCTCTTCCAGGGTGTTCATATTTAGGTCCTTTAGTCTCTCCTCAAAGGGCTTTTGGTGCAGACTCTGCACCATTTTATTTGCCCTCCTCTGGATAGCCTCCACCTTGTGTATGTCCGTTTGGAGATGGGGTCTTCAGTACTTGACACAGTACTCTAGGTGGGTCTCACTAGTGATCTATATAGAGACAATAGCACCTCCATCTTTCTGCTGGTGATACCCCTCCCTATGCACCCTAGTATCCCACTAGCCCTTCCAACTACATTGTTGCACTGCCTGGCACTTTTAGGTCATCTGATATGATTATCCAGGTCTCTTTTCTGCTTGGTAGTCATCAATACCACTCCATTTTGAACTCTGCCTGTTGGTTTCTGTGCCCCAAGTGTATTATTGTGCATTTTTTTGCATTGAAACCCAGCTGCCGCACTCTTGACTACTCCTCAAATTTTCTCAGGTCTCTGCTCATCCATCACCCCCCCCCAGAAGTGTCCATCCTATTGCAGATTTTGGTGTCATCCATAAATAGACAAACCTTCCCTTCCTGCTCCTCCAATAAGAAAATGATCTCTTAGCACAAACTTTCCTGTAGCAATGAAGAGTAAGAGAGCTGTGTGAAATTACAAAATGAGTTACTCTGTTGGGACTCACCCACAACCTTTGAATGCCTTTTTGTCTATACCACAAGCCCAGAGTGCTATCCACTGTGCCACAGAGCCTTCACTCTTGCCCAACTAACTCTGTGCATGGCATGGCAGCTAGGAGCTGACCTAACTGTGCCACAGGCACCTGCTGTAGGCACCCAGTGTGCCTGATGCACAGCAATGCACACCATGGTGTGAGCCAAGGTAAACACCATCCTGCCCAAAGCACTACTTGAGCAGAGTCTGCTTTAGGAAGTTGGTCATGCACCAAGTGCTGAAGCCTTGTTTGGGTCTACATGACAACAATCCTCAAACTGGGGTGAAGCACTGCTCCTGCAGAACCCGAGGGTATACAATAGCATTGCTGGACATCCCTTGAGGCGAGATGTCTCCAGACTGCCATTGAACATTCCTCTAAAGCTCTGGGCCAAGGAGGGATGATGTATTTGACATCGCTAAAATCTAGGAGTCACAGCTACAAGGACATGGTACTATGTTTAGAAATTGCGCCAATGTGCAGCACCTGCAACATGTCCACCAGGAATCTTTGGTACAGGGAGTACTCAGAGGCCAAGGACATGTGTAGGGAAGATTCCATGCCCTCAGAGAAAGACACTGATGGAAAAGAGGTGCTAGACATGGAATGGGTGGTGCTAGAGGGCTGGGTTGAAACTGGACTTGGTCAGCATGTCTGTTATACTGGTACAAGGCACCAGCCACACTTCCATGCTAGACTAGGTTATTGGCCCCATAGGGACAAAGATCCCAAGGAGCTCTGGCAGAGGTGGTACAGGCCCAAGAGGGAAGTGGAAGCCAGAGGCTACAGTGTCTATACCTGGGCTACGGGGATGCTCAGAAGATCTTGCCTGAGGGCAGGGTTTTGCATGACCACCTGAACAAGATCAACCTATAAAACAAAAATGGACCATTCAATGCCCTTGGGGGAGACCCTAAGGTGAGAAGAGTGGAACCATGCAATCCCCTCAGGACAGCTCCAGTCCTCACCTGTGGTGGGCTCAGCCTGTGGGTCTGGAAAAAACTCCATGCTCTAGCTGTCCTCTGACCCTGATCTGGTACCACCTCCAGCACCAGGCCTATAGCTAGGGACTGGCCTAGACTTCGGTTCCCCTTCTGTGCCATGGTTGATGCCACCCCCAATGCCAGGTCCAATACCATCCCTACATCTGTCCCTATCCCCAACACCATGATCAGCACTGGGGGCCTGCACAGTGCTGAAAATGGCACCAAAAACAGTGACAGACCTGCGGCAACTCCATAACCAACACTATGCCCAGTATTAGACCCAGGACCAGCACCATGGCCTGTGCCACGCCCACCATTGGGGCCAGCACCAACCCAACCCCTGGAGTCAAGAGGGTTACATGGACCAACACCACTACCTCAGCAACTGAACACTGCACAGCCTTGGTGCTGGTCCCTCTCCCGACACTATAAACAGTATCAGGAGGAGACACAACATCACAGCCAGCATCACCCCACTCACCAACACCACGAACAGTGTCAGGAGCTCGAGCAGAACCAGACCATGATACCAAGGTGTCCACTGGCATAGATCGAGCATAGGGCTTCAGCCTCACCACTGGGAATGTCTGTTGCCAAGGGTAGACAGACTGGGGTTACTCAGTCGGCTACCCAAAAAGAGCTAGCTGTCCACCAGATCCACCCCCAGAGCCTACAAAACCTTGGCAAGGTTGAGGAGGACCCTGTGCTTCCTCAGCATGGGATGTGCTAAGAAGAGGACCAGAGGAAGGGCCCAGAGACCAGACCATAGCCTCACACATGCAACGCTTGCCTCCGAAAATGGGGGGATCAGGTGACCCTACTTCAAAGCATGGATCTTTATCATACGGCAGTCCATAGAAAAGCAGGCATCACAAGCATCCATATCATGAACTTAGCCAAAGGAGATCCAACATCGCTGATATTGATGTGTCATCACAACTGGTTTCACACATGGAAAAATAATAAAATAAAAGTTGGCACCACAGATAGAAAAAACGTTTTGGCTCCCTCCCTATAGAAAAAAGCTCCTGCTGGGTCCTAGTGCCTCCGTAAGTATGAATTAGTGGTGAAGGTTGATTCTGGGAAGACTGACTGATTTTATGTCTGTATGTATGTATGTATTTATTCATTCATTAAACATGTTTTACTAGGTAAGGAAGCAGAGCCCCTGGGGACTTGTTTCCAGTTGCAAGCAGAGAGGGAGTAAGGATGAGCACAGGGATCATTACAATCACCCACAAGTTCTTAAATACAGAAACAGTACAACAATATAAAATCCAAGTAGCATTCAAATGCAAAGGACAAGGTGCAAGCAAAGTGCAAAGTACAGTTAGTGGAGTTACAATATGGTCCCCTAGTTACCTACAGGGTACATCACACACAAAAAGGCAACATGCAGGAAGACTTGGTTGTAGTAGATAAAAATCATATCAGCAGGCAGAAAAGAAAAAATTACTCACCTTAGTAATGTTGTTTCTTCTAATGGAGTCTTGCTATATTATAGACATTAGTAGTTTGATCCAGCTCTAGAACTGCCCCGGAGTGAAATGGTTAAAACCATTCCAAAACAGAATTTTGGCACGAGAGCAGCTCTATCTGTGTCATTTCAGACTTGAACTGTCAGATCTTTACGAGCCAAACTCACTAAGGTCTGTGTGAAACTTGTAACCTACACTAGCCAAATGGCTACCTAAATAATAACAACCATTGATGGTCCCAACACCCAAGACTCAAGTCAGGGGACCAGAAATACTAACACCATTCTAATAATATGAAAAAGGAACATAAGTATAATAAAACACACACACGCGTACACATACACACACCCCAAAGTCCCAAAGGGACAAAATGCTAACAGGACATAAGTAGTGCCCACACTAAGTTGCCTGCACCCCACCAAGTAGAGGTTCTGAGAGGGGCGGGTTGGGGGGAGGTCTATAATATAGCAAGACTCCATTAGAAGAAACAACATTACTAAGGTGAGTAATTTTTTATTCAAACAACATGAAGTCTTGTTATATTATAAACATTAGCAGAATACACAGCAGTACCTCCATGGAGGAGGGGCAGAACCTACTTAGGGAATAGGCTCTGAAGAAGCCTGTGCCAGCTGTGCAAACCGAGCATCTCTCCTGGCATGGACATCCAGGAGTAATGCTTAGTAAAAGTGTGTACCGTTTTCCAGTAGCAGCCTGGCAAATCTCTAATAGAGGATATCTCTGGCAGCAGCTAGAGGCATGCTGTACCCTGGTAGAATGAGCCCTCAAACTAGGGGGCTCGCCACTCTGATAACAAGGTGGATACAAGAGACAATCCACCTGGCTATTGATCTCTTAGTGGCAGGTTTGCCTTTCCCAACTTCACCATAGGTAAGGAAAAGTTGGAGGGATTCGAACCTGTGACCTTTGGTACGCTCTATATAATAACTAAGAGCTCTCTTAACATCCAGGCTGTGCAACCTCCTCTCACCCGAAGAGGAGTGATCAGTGAAAAATACTGGAAGGGAGATAGATTGATTAAGATGGAAATCTGAAACCACCTTAGGCAAAAACTTCCTATTAGTCCTAAGGACTACCTTATCCCTGTGGAAAGAAATAAAGTCAGTCTCCACTGACAAGGCTTGCAATTCACTTATGCGTCTGGCAGAAGTGATAGCCACTAGAAAAACAGTTTTCCAAGTTAGATACTTAAGCTCTGCAGAAGACAAAGGTTCAAAAAGGGTTGCGTTAACTGGGCAATGCAAACATTAAGGTCCCAAGCAGGGGCGGTTCCCGAAAGGAGGGATTAGTATAGAGTAATCCCTTAAAAAACTTGGAAAACACAGGATGAGAGGAAAGGGGATGACTTTCCTACTGACAGAAAAGCAGACACAGCTGCCAAATGAACTCTCAGGGTAGCTGGTCTGAGACCCAAGGAATTAAGATGTACCATGTAATCTAACAAAATGGGCAATTCAGCAGATTCTGGGGAAATATTTTTCCCAGCACACCAAATGGAAAACCTTTTCCATTTAGAACTATAAGTAGCCCTGGAAGCCTTTAGGATCTCAAGAACACCTTGAGAGAGGTGTAAATCAGCAAACTCTAACTCCTCAAGAGCCAGGCCTTGAGGTTAAGGGATTTGAGGTTGGGATACAAAACCCTTCCCTGGGCACAAGTCAACAGATTGTGATTCCTGGGGAGGCACAGGGGAAGATGGACTGTCAGAGACAGAAGGAGTGGGTACCAGGGCTGCCTGGCCCAATCCGGGGCAATCAGAATCACCCTGCAAGGCTGAGATCTGATTTTGACTAGTACTTTGAATAGGAGAAAGGGGAAGCATAGAGGAACTTCCCTCCCAATCCAGAAAAGGGCATCCAGGGAACTGGAGCCCAGCACTGGAGGCCTGCAACAGAACAGAGGAAGTTTGTGATTGTCTGGGACTGCAAAAGATCTATCTGAGGGATGCCCCACCTGGCAAAAACTATCCCCAGCACTTGAGGATCCAGGGACCATTCGTGATGGCCCTGGGAAATCCTGCTGAGGGCATCCGCTAGGACATTGTCCTTCCCTGGAAGATGAACTGCTATGAGGGAAGTGTTCAGGAAGAGGCCAGAGACCACAACTTCCTTGTCCCGGTGCACAAGGCCGAACAGAGTGCCCCCTGTTTGTTGATGTACCACATTGTTGTGGTGTTGTCTGTTCTGACTTGTATCACCTTGTGTGGACAGATGCAGAAAAAGCTTGAAGAGCTAAAAGACAGCTCTGAGTTCCAGCAAATTGATGTGGAGCAGAGATTCCTGGGGGACCAAACTCCCTGAGTGGAAAGGTCGCCATGTGGGCTCCCCAACCCAGAAGGAAGCATCTGTGGTGAGAGTCAAGTCGTGAGAAGGGGAAATGAAGGGACCCCGCTCTTAAGTGCTCTGATCCTGCCACCACTGGAGAACTAGGATCAAGGTTGAGTCACTGGGACCAACTTGGAAAGGGGTCTCTTCTCTGAGACCAAAAGGTTCTCAAGTGAAACTGAATGTCTCATCTGAAATCTGGCTCCTGCACAACAGCTGTGGATGCAGCCATGTGCCCCAGGAGCTGCAGAAAGTGTCTTGCTGGTCGAGAGACCTCCAGAGTGAAGGAAGAGGCCAGAGCCACTAAATTCCTTACCCTTTCTGGGGAAGAAAGGCTCTGGCTAGCTTTGTGTCCAATTCTGCCCCTATAAAGGTGAGTACCTGGACTGGTTCCAGAACCGACTTTGTAGGTTGTAGAAAAACCCAGGGAGGTGAGAAGCTGCTGGGTGACCTGCAGGTGAGATTTTACCTGTTCTGGGGACTGGCCTACAATGAGCCAGTCGTCTAGATAGGGAAAAACAGCAATCCTCTGCCTCCTTAAGTAGGCCACTGCCACTGCTAGACACTTTGTGAATACCCTTGGAGCAGAGGTAAGGCCAAGGGCATTGCTCTGAACTGGTAATGACCTGAGGGCAGTTCGAATCTGAGGTACTTTGATGGGATCTTCTGATTAGGACATGGAAATAGGCATCCTTGAGGTCCAGGAGGCTAGCCAGTCCCTGGCCTTAGGGAAGGTAAAATCATTGCCAGAGTTACCATTTTGAACTTTGGTTTCAAAAGATGCTTGTTCAGATATCTGAGATCTAAAATGGGCCGCCATTCTCCTGTCTTTTTTGGGGTAAGGAAGTATCTGGAATACAGACCCCTGCCCTGATGCAGGGGAAGAACCCTTTCTACTGCTTTGAGAGCTAACAGGGATGAGACCTCTGTTTCCAGAGTGAGGGTCTCTGAAGCACTTGCAGGTAGAAAAAGTCTGCTTCTCAACTTGGGAAACTTTTTGAAGCTGAGAACCAGACCCTGGTGGGAGCAGGTCTGCCCATCCCTCGTCTGCCCCTGCCTCTGAAGAAGCCCCTCTGAGCATAGGCAGAGGAGGCCTGAGTCTGGTAGAAAGGCCTGTGAAAAGGCCTACCCCTACCCCTGGGGGCATGCCTTTGAGGAGTGGCTTGCCACTCCTTAGCCTGGCACTCTTGTAAGTAGTCCTATATTCATCCATCTTCTTCATGTAATTCTCTGTCTGCTCTCCAAACAGAGAATTTCCCACCACGGAAAATCCATAGCCTTAGTCTGGGTATCCTGTGACAAACTAGTACACCTGAGCCAGGCCAACCTCTGAAAAGCTACAGATGTGGCCATGACCCTAGAGGAAACATCATTAACATCCACAGCAGCATGAAACTGAACCTTAGAAGCTTCAATGCCATCAGCAGCCACCTGTTCTAGTTCACTAGCCAGCTGGCCATGGGCCTGCTAGGCCAGTGCATAACAGTATCCCATCTAGATTTCTGATACCTAGCTACATAAGCCATATAATTTGCTTGCCTGAGTCCCAGAGAGGCTGCCATATACTGTTTTTTGCCATGGCATCAATCTTCCTGGAATCCTTGTCAGGAGGATGTGAAGCCAAGGAATATTAGCTTTATCACAGGCAGCAGCCTGAACTACCCCAACATGACTGCATTGCTGAGAAAGGAATTCTGTATCAGGGCCTGACAATGTATACCTACTGTCCATCTTTTATCTACAGGAGGCACAGAATTAGGAGCTTTTAAAATTTTAATTGTTTGTTTCCTAAAAGACTTATGTAAAGAATAGACAATCTCCTAGACTCTGGAATATCCATCATTTCTACAAAATCAGGCTCCTCTTGCTCATCCACAGCCTCTTCTAAAGGAAGCTGGAGGTTTCAGCAACTTTTATAAAACATAAAATGAGATGGGGACTCAGACAGCATAGGGAGATTCTAAAGGTCTGTCTGGGGAGATGTCCGTTCAATGGGCACACCCAGACCTTCCCAGCCACATTCATACTGTTCATAATCCTCCTCCCCTCCTCTGGTTCATAAAATTCCTCAATATCATAATCCTGAACCACTGGGACGGGACGAACCGACCTTTACCAGATAGTGGTGGTTCGGACGGACCCTGAGACAGTGACTGGACAATTTGTATGGCTTTTGCTATCTCTGCAGCAGTTGGAGAAGGAATTTTGGACTCCAGACCTGCTGATTTTCTTGTTTTCTTTACTGGAATTGGTTCCTCAGAACCAGCTTTTCTTTGCCCGAGTCTGGCCCTGGTCAGAGGGCACTCCCTCTGGTTCGGTTGGCACCGAACCGGGCTGGCCATCCAGGTCAGCGGACTTTTTGGCCTCTCGTTCCCTGAGCCTGCCCAATCTTTTTTCCAGGGTGGCTGCAGAGAAATTCTTACATACCTGGCAGTCTGACTGGAGGTGGTCAAACCCCAGACAATAAACACATGTGGTGTGTGGGTCAGCCTTGGCAAAGACTTCCCCACAAACATCACAGTGTTGAAACCCAGTGGGCCCGGGTTTTCTTTTGGGTTTCTCAGACATATGCCAGCCTAACCAAAAACTTGCCCTTTTAACGGCAGTGCCAGGCAAGACACCTTATCAGTTCCTAACCATGTCACGGGTATTGGAAAAGCGTAATAAATCCGTTTTTTTAGAACCGATAGAACGAGAACCGCACTCTAAAATAGTAACTTTTAGTTTTAAATGAGTTTTAAACCCACTGATCGGTTCAAAACCGAACCGATAACTTACAAGTTCCATACAGACAAAACCTTCATTTACTTACGGTTACCACAGATAGAGCTTGAAGCTGAACGGTTTTATGGATAAAATAAAACTATTCTCGGTTAAATCCAACCGAAAACACTTTAAACCGAGAAATGAACCGAGCAGAAGGAGAAATCTCGGAGCGACTGTTCACTGAGGCAGAGTAAAGAATCTGACAGTTCAAGTTTGAAATGACACAGATAGAGCTGCTCTCGTGCCAAAATTCTATTTTGGAATGGTTTTAACCATTTCACTCCGGGGCAGTTCTAGAGCTGGATCAAACTGCTAATGTCTATAATATAGCAAGACTTCATGTTGTTTGAACATACATCATGACTCTTGGATTTAAAATGGAGCCTAGGGCCGCTGTGGTTCAGTGGCCCAGCTGAGCAGCAGCAGGCCTACGTCAGTGGTCAGTTAGGGGTGGGACTGGGGCAGCTGCGCCATATGATTATGGAGAAGTCATGGGCCTTAATTATCCACTTATATGATAAATAGGTAGGAGATGTGGTGACTTTGATTTAAGCAATAAGGCATGACAGAGTGTGCGTTATTGTGGGATAATGGCACACCTCGGCAAATGAAACCCAAGGCACCTGAGAAGTGCCATTATCCCTCAATTATGCACACACTGGAATGCCTTATTGTGATTATAAAATGGCTTCCCTGATTTTTTTCTTTTTTAATTTTAGGACCAAGTAATGAGGTTCAGAAAGTTAAGGATTTCTGACCTATGCTGTTGGGCTGGGATAACAGCATAGTCATTTGACTGGATTCCATCAGTCACAGTGCATTATTTCCTTCACCCATTTTATAAATCCTAGTATCCAACCTTATCATCTCAGTGATGGTGTGGTCATCTACTCTTCAGCCAATAACACTGTCCTTAGCAGAATGTCGATACTGTTCAACTGTGCCTGCAGATATGCACTCAGCATGAATCTGACTTCCACCGTTGTGACCTGTAACTCTCCACCAACTGGCTTCCTTTCCACCTCCAAGTTAACCTCAACGAAACCCTTCTATGCAAGAGATCACTTCATGGCATGCTCAGCTTCTTCTCTCCTATCAGAAACAACTACAGAACTCGATGCATGGGGAACCACAAACTGCTCCTGCTCCTCAGGAAAATTACTTTTGGCCAGCACTCTTTTGTAACTAGACTGGTCAAGGTCTGGACTCTTCTTGCACACAGCTCTGCCCTCCCCAGCTTCTCCCCCTTCAAGGCTCAAGTCACTGCCCACCTTTTGTAGACACTGTACTGCTTGTGTGGTTAGTCCTTCTGCCTTCTCTGCCCAGTACCCTGTGCTCTTGTAAATGCCCCCTCAGTTCAGATATGTAAGCAATAAGACATGGATGGGTGTTGGTAGTACTGAGATACCCACATGCCCAGAAGCATAGTTAGGCACAAGACCGCAGGTCAAGTGCCTTCAGCCTCTGGGTGTGCGGGGTATCTCAGTACTACCAACACCCAGCCATGTCTTATTGCTTATCTAAAATGGGCCCAAAGGCAACTCTGAAAAAAAGAATATTCTAAAAGTTTTCAAAGTCACAAAACAATATACGAAAATGTTGCTAAATAATGTAAAATAGTCCTTCCACAGATGTTTTTCATCTGTCAGTCATCTGTCTTTCTTCACACTCAATACATTGTGTGATTGTTTACCATGGAATAGAAGAATTCAAAGCTCTGCATTATTCCAGCAGTAGAATGCCCCACATGGAATACATGAATTCAACATTCTTCAGAGCTCAACCGGCATACAAACAATGACACACACACACACACACACACACAGGCCTGAAGTGGAGCCAGAACCTCAATTTTATCTGTTGACAGGTAAGGAGCAGGGAGTCATTCGACAAACTGGTGGGGATAGGAGGGGGAATTTTCATGGTCATCAAAGAAACCCCAGCAATGGAAACTCTGAGTAGTACTTGATTTTTTTTTAAATTTGTGAATGTGTGTTAGGGGGCTCATGAGTATAAATAACATTAAATTATTTACTTACTTTATTTAATTTTATGGACTTTTATTTTTAGGGCCTAGTCAAAGTTTTTTATATGTGAGTAAAGGCTGCAGCCATGCTTGTGAAGGAAACTAGGAAATAGGTGGCTTATGAAGTCTGTGAGTTGCCCTGGTTGGCAGGGACTTGTTTTAGCCAGTGGTGGTACTCTCTTACTGCAATGGCTAGAACCAAGTCTCAGCCAATCAGGACACAGGGATTTCTTTACCCATTTTATATCTGTTATTTAACTAACAGCTAATACTTCTTATGATATGTTAAAGCTTTCTGTACCTGTCGTTATTGTATTGGTCTGCTGTTTTATGTAACTTCTTAACTTGGGACACCTTTGAAAAAGGGCTCTTGAGCTCAAAAGTTTTCCAAACGCAGTAATAAAAAAATAAATAAATTAAATAAATAGCACTTGCTTTAATGTTTGTGCATGGAGTTTGTGTGGTAACACAGTATCTGAGGGGGGAGTAAAGCAGGCCATGGGGCCATCTTGGCAATCCCCCACTGTCCTAGCTGTTGCATCCACCTATAATTTGGTCCTTAAGATACCTGTTTGCTTTTATTTGAATTCGTTAACCATCCTCTTAAGTAGAAATTCCGAATTTGCGGGTCAGTAGGATAAAGCTGAGGTTAGGGGCCTTGAACGTGTACTGAGGAGAGGAGACAGAGAAGGGACATGATTGAGACCTTCAAGTACTTGAAAGGGATAAATAGGGTGGATAAGGAGGGTCTCTATAAGCTACGTGGCAGCCAAACCATGAGGGGGCACAGTTTAAAATTGGAGTGGGGGAAGTTTAGGAGGGCAGTTAGGAAGCACTTCTTCATAGAGAGGGTGGTGGCCAGTTGTAATGTGCTACCAGAAGATGTGGTCTCATTGAAGATGGTGTGCAGCTTCAAGAGAAGCTGGGATAGACATAAGGGGAAAATAAGGGCCATGGGAGGGGTGGATGGAATAGATGGGAGGATGGGGGAGGGCGACAGGGTCATTAGCTTATGCTGTGGACCCTGCAATAACAGCAGATTACATAGACTAAATGGCTTTATTCTGCTGGCTTCTTTTGAATGTTCATATGTACACATAGCTTAAGCTGCTAAGGACCTTCATCATCTTAGCTGCCCTCCTCTCTGTGCCTTCTTGATTTGTTGACATCCTTTTCTGTAATGTGATGTTCAGAAATGGACACAGTGCATAAGGTGTGGTCTTCTGGCCTTATATAATGCTAACGCTAGCATTTCATTTCAGGGAGAGGGACGGTTTATAGGAGCTTTACCTCACAGCAGAAGTAGTAGGCCACGGAGAAGAACTGTATGGGAATCATTTGGCTTTGGGCTCCATGAGGTTATCTTCACTGGTGATTTTTCTGCCTACAGCACCACTGTCCACAACATTTATTAACCCCACATCCCATTTACAATGGCTACTACAGTTTTGTTTTTTTAAAATAATCCTGAACACTGCAGCTACCTGGATGGCCAGAGATTAACATGATGAACCCTTTTCTTTCTTTGGCTTAGCACTTCCTCTGTTCCCATGCTAATACTTGCTAAAAGACAAAGAACCTCTGTGCAAAAGCACTGAGGCAAGGGTTACCCAAAAAGGCATTGGCAACAAAGCCAAGTTTCAACGAAATACAAAATCACAGAGACCCCCATAATGCAAAGCATCATGGGATATATATTTAAATCACCCTGAAAATTTAGGCTGGTTTTGCTTTAAGCAGGAATGCATGGTGCCCTTGAGGCCCTTTGACACCATGCATTCCTGCTTAAAGCAGAACCAACCTAAGTGTTCAGGGTGATTTGCATATACATCCCATGATGTTTTGCATTATGGGGGCATGTGTGATTTTCTACTAATACTTGGCTTCAAAGTTTAGCATTCAGTTCCTGTCTTTATGTATTCTAATATCTAATTTGTCTTTTTAGAAGCTTTCATGCATTGTGTGGATCTGTTTGAGTGATGGGTCTATTATAACCTCATATGTTTCGCTGCTTAATGAGCTAGTTCCACCAAATATAGGCAGAAACTGTTAGAATTTAAGCATACAGTTTCTACTTATTTTAAAGCATTTGCATTTTCACATTTGCATGTGTAGCAAACATTTTGTTACAAAGAACCATGTTTTAGAGGTGTGTCACTCTCGGGTCAAATGCAGCTCAAATTGCAGTGGGCTTGCAAGTGACAGACCAATGACCAGGCACTCTGATCATGATACTGGTCACTGCTTGCAGAGCAGAAACTTCTTGTAGTTGAAAGGACTGAAGTGCTCCCATGACAGAGTGCTTCAATGCTTTCATCTGCATGAAGCCACCCAGCAAGGAGCTGAGCTGGCATGCTTGCATTAAAGACTAAACCCCTCTCCCTTTGCATGTTCTCCCACCCACCATTCCAGGACCATTTGTGGTGTGATTTCAGGTGGGAGATGTGCATCAAGTGGGGGGTCTAACTAAGAATGGGCTGGGAACTGAGGGAGGGAGAGGGTCCCTCTTTCAAATCCCTTTCTGCTCCCTTCTTCTGCTTGTTCTACCACCCTACTCTCTGTTTGTGTGAGCTCGGCAGCTGCAGTCTGGTGACTTGCCTTCTCGGGCAACCACCTGGATTCAGGACTCCAGTCAGCAGTGCTGCTTTCAAAATTCCACTCCTCCCTCCCTCCCTCTGCATGTTCCCCTCTCCTCCCTCAGTTCCCAGCCCATTCTTAGTTAGATTCTCCCCCCAACTTGATGCACATCCCCACCTGCTTGGTGTTCGTCCCCTCCATGGTCACCAGACTTAGACTAAATCCCAGGCTCCCTTTGCATGTTCTTCCACCCTGCATTCCTGGATCATTTGTTCTGAGGCCACTGTTTTGTTGTCTCTAGGAATCTTGGATCTCAGGCACTCAAGATAGGAGGCAGTGAAGGAGACCGTGTGTAAGGGAGATCACCTACGTTACCCTATGCATGCAGGTGTACTGTGAGGGGGGAACAAGGGGTGCGTGTGGTGGGGGTTCTGAGTGCAAGTTGGTGTAGATGGGGTGACAGGTGAGCTCGAAGAGGTGGCATTGCTTGGGCTGTGTCCGTAAAGCGGAATCCAGTTCTATCATAGTGGATTAGGTGAGGTGGGTGCGGCTGGTCTGGGTTGTGGCAGGTAGGTATTGTTGGTTCCGCTCTGGCCCACAGGTACATGCAGTGTTAAGTGCATCCAGCTGGGTTGGGCTATGTGAGGAGAACCAACAAACTGGACTGTGAATTCTGATTTGGTTGGTCCAAGGGCCCCCTGATGACAATCACCGTGGATGAAACAAAGACAATGTGCCATGTGGGTGAGGAGGAGACACCCTACCTTGTGATGATCCCCATTCCAGTCGAGCACATCACCCTGGCAGACTTCAAGCAGGTTCTCAGTAAACCCAGTTATAAGTTCTTCTTCAAGGCCATGGACCAGGACTTCGGGTGAGAGTAGATCAGCCAAGCCAGCAAACTAAGGAAGAACCCCAAGCACCCTCTGATTTCCACTTTTCACATCTCAGTAAACCAGGGAAGTATCCCAACACCCTCCCTACCTCTGATCAGCCTCCCTCTTAGTCTCACCTCATAAACAAACTGGGGAGCAACCCTATAACCCCATCACCTGTTTTCAGCCCTTACCGCAGCAAACCAAGGGAGCACCTGGACACCCTACCCCACCCCTGACCGGTCTTCTTCTTACTCTCATCTCCTGAGCAAACCATAGGAGCAGCCCTATAACCCCCATCACACCTCCTTCACCCCCAACAAACCAGAGCTATCTGACACTCAACCCCATGCTCTGTTACACTCACTCTTCAGCAAACCAGGAGAGAAGCCCTATAACTCCCATTACCCCTCCTTTACTCCCTTACCCAGGCAAACTAGAGGAGCACCTTGACAGCCTACCCACTGTTGACAGCCCTGCCCTGCCCCTCTCCCTCTTCAGCAAGCCATGGGAGCAGTCCTACATGCCCATACCCCTGTTAACCCTCTCTTACCCATTACCCTGCAAACCGGAAGATACCCTGTCAATCTCCCCAACCCCTGACTGCCCTCCCTCACACCCTCCTCAGTGAACCAAGGAGCCACCCTACATGCCAGGTCACCTCTCCTATGTCCTTCTCTGTCACTCAGTTTTCTTAGCAAACCAGGGGACACCCCCACACAGACACTTTCACCCTAGACTCCCACTCACTGCAGAAAATTAAGAAAGCAGTCAACCACCCTCTGATTTCCCTTATCCCCTGCAGTAAAGAGGAGGATGCCCCCAAACCTATCCCCTTACCCCCAACCCCCTCTATCACTCTCAACCCTCTCACCCCCTGCTCCACCACAATCCTCTGATCCTCCTTTCCTATAACTGCAACTGTATGGGCAGAGAGATTGATAGCAGGAATGAAAAGATGATCGTCCCCCTCTACAGATCCTTGGTAAGCCTGCACTTGGAGTACTGTGTTCAGTTTAGGAGGCCACACCTAAAGAAGGACAGGACCGTCTGGAAGCAGTGCAGAGGACAGTGATGAAGACAATCCAGGGTCTACAGGGACTAGCCTATTAGGATTGACTGACATCATTTACTTGCTGAGAACAAGGAGGGAGAGAGGAGACGTGATTGAGACGTTTAAGTTCTTGAATGGCAAAAACAAGGTGCCAGAATCCTAGGAGCTATTCCATAGGATTACCAGCTCAACGTCTAGGGCACATGAGTGGAAATTGAGAAGGGGGAGCTTCAGGAGAGATCTAAGGAAGCACTTCTTCATAGAAAGAGTGGAGGAGCCATGGAACAGCCTTCTGGCAGAGGTGTTGGGGGGCAAGGACTGTGATGAGCTTCAAGCAGGGGTGGGAGAGATACGAAGCTCAACTAAGGGGTATTACAACAGGTGCAAATGGAAAAATCCAGGAGGGAGGTAGATCTCAGGATCTATAACAGGTACGGGGTTTCTCATGAGCAGACTCAATGGACCATCGGTCTCCTTCTACCGTCATTTTCTATGTATGTATATGTCTGTGTAACAGCAAACCCTGCTCGCCACAATCTCTTGGACCTGACTTCCCCCTCTGATCCACCCCTTCCCCACAATCCTTCAACCTTCTTCTTGAAAATCCACAGCCCCGACCCCTCCTCCACAAACCTTGGGGGGCCCCATACTCATAATACCCAGAACAAGGTAAACCCCAATACTCTACCCTCACCCTACTCCCATTTTTAACTCCCCCAGCCTTGTGACCCCTTCCCATCTTGAAACCTGTGTCTGTTACTCCAGTTACCATGGTTCCTTCCTTCTGCCCTTCAAAATGCCACTCCTGAGTCCTTTCCCACAGCCCTCTGTGACCCCATTCTGAAGTGTATATGCCTTGGTTTGAATACATTTCTTTATACTGTATATGTATTATTTAGATACATGCTTAGGTGTCTGCTCTGTGAGGGGATGTTCAGATTGATCTTCACAGCCTTCAAGCACAAGACAATAATACTTATGTTTGTATTACTACCCACTCCACATCCGAGACACTCACCCCCTACTGACTACTTCTAGGAGCACATAACAGAGATGGGTACATACAGGTTCTGTCATTTGTGAAATAATGTAACATGCTGTCACAGGCAGATGTTTTAGTTATGTGAAACTGCTACACATGGAGAAGTGCAGTGGAAAGAACTGACTCCTATCCTCTTCCTTCTGAAACAACCCACATTCAATCTCTGCATTACTGACAAATGCTCTGTTAGTGCTCAAGAGCACCAGATTCCGTCACAAGTTGCAATTCAGTGACAAAAGGCAGACTCCTCTGGCTTGAAAAGGACGCCACCAAGTGGTATATTGTGCATGGGCATTTGAGCCCCTTTTCCTCTAAACTCCACTTTGTGGTTGCATTTTTGCACTGGATAGAATATCTGTTAGTACAAAAGAGATTGCAAGGGGCTGAGATTCTATTTTCCCTTTTTATGTTGGCTCGCGCTTCTGCGCCAGCCAACATCTTACATTAGTAGCAGATTTGGAGGTGCAGTCACTGTGGGCGAATGCAGGGCAGACATCAGTAGATGCATCCTTCATTCTCCAATAAGCCAGCATGCAGGCACTGACACCAAGAATACATAAACTGGCCACCAGATCAAACCAAAGTGCCGCTGCAATGAGAGGCAAGCTCCTCATGCAGCGGCACAATAACATGACTCCCGACGTGTCTTTACTGGAGAAGTTTTCCAGTGAACATGGTGGCACTGATTGCCATCATGCACAGTGCCGACTTCAGGGGTGCCCAATCCATCTGTCGGCATGCCCGACCCACTTCATTTGCCGACGGGGGAGCCCACTCCCCGTCAGCATAATACCCCCACTCCCATTGCAACTGTGTGCCAAGGGGGTGCCCCATCCCCCTCTGCATCATGCGCCCTCCAACAGTCTTTCTTTGCCAATGGGGGTCCCCTGTTACTCCAATTACACTAACAGTAATCCCTATTGGCTTCAGTCCCCCCTGCCCAGTTCAATTTGCCGATGGGGGATCCCACTCCCCAATGGCATAATGTCCTAACCCCTGATTTGTCTTGATTGTGCGGGGGTGCCCAATCCCCTCGGCATTGTGCTGCCCCACCATTTCTGTGCTGATGGGGGCTCAATTCTCATCAGCTGCAGACCCCTCCCGTCATGACGTAGGTGGTACACTGGGAGCCCACCCAGTGTACCAAACACATACCTGCAAAAAAAGAAAACCGACCCTCGTTGTCTTTTTTTTTCCCCTGTAAAAGAAGAAAACAGTCCCTCGTGGTCTCTCCTGCCCCCTCCCCAACCCACGCCCTCCCTCTGTGTACCCTACCTCCCCACACCCCCCCTTCACCCCACACTTACCTCCGGAGCCCGTCGCGACAATCTTCAGTGGACCGGGAACATGTCTGCACTCTTTAAAGCTGACCGCGAACTGAAGAGTCAGTGGCTCAGCAGGTAGCACACTCGCCTCTGAGGCCGGGAGATCAGAAGGCTGTGGGTTCTATCCCCACACCAGGCACTTGGATTAATATCCCAATACTGACACTGTAGTGCAGCATGAGGGGGGTGCTGCATTCCTGAGGTGCCATCTTTCGGATGAGACGTTAAACCGAGGTCTCATCTGCCTATTCTGGTGGTAGTTCAGGTGGATGTAAAAGATCCCATGGCACTTCTCGAAAAGAGTAGCGGAATTTCCCCGGTGGCCTGGCCAAATTTCCCCCCATTCACAAAAATACCACCAACAGCTTAATCTGGTCCAAGGTCAGTTGGCTTTCATCTGTATCCCCCTTCCCCGGGTCATGCCTGAAAATAGGCAGAATTTGTCTAGTGCACTTACCCAGTCAACAAAAACTAAATAAAGAAATGCCAGTAAGCTGTATAATGGCATAAATTGGTTTTTTTCAACTTTGGTGCATATCTCAGGCATTTTTGGGAATTTTGTCACCAGATTTTCAACATGGGGTTATTGGGACACCTCCTCATGAATTCAGTCACTGTCATGGTGTTATTCAGTCTCGAAAGGGGATTTCATGGTCACTGCATGGAATCACATTTCGGGACTGATTAACAAAATTACAGTGCCACTGTTCATGAGGTATGCTCTCAAAAAGTCTATGTTGCAAATTTGGTGGAAAAATCAAAAAAATGACTGTTTTACAAGTGTGCATTGCGCAGTTTCCACACACGCTTGTAGCTTTGTGAATCTGTAATATTTTCACTCCAGATTTTCAACACTGACATTTTTCAACACCTCCTTATGAACAGTACAGCTGTCATTTTACATATCCTGGCCAAAATGTGTTTTCGCACTTCTGGCGCAGAATAGCACAGTTGCTGTGGGAAATCAGTTTTAGGGATAGATTAAGAAAATGACAGTGACACTGTTCATGAGCAGAGGTGCCAAAATGTCTATGTTGAAAATTTGGTGATGAAAATCCTTAAAATGACTGTATTACAAGCATGTATTGCGCAGTTTCCACGCACCCTTATAACTTCGCAAATTTGCAATATTTTCATGTCAGATTTTCAACACTGGCATTTTTTCACACCTCCTTATGAACAGTACAGCTGTAATTTTTTCACATCCTGCCTGAAATGTGTTTTCACACCTGTGGCCACAATGGCATGGTCGCTGTGGAAAATCAACTTTTGGGACAGATTAACAAAATTAAAGTGCCACTGTTCATGAGGGGAGGTCCCAAAATGCCTGCATTGAAAATGTGGTTAAAAAAATCCCAAAAATAGTTGGGTTACGGACGTGTGTTGGGCATTTCCTATGCATGCTCATGATGTCACCGATTTTTCATATTTTCACTCCAGATTTTCAACGTTGCCATTTTTTTACACCTCCTCATGAACAATACAGTTGTCATTTTTCACATCTTGCCCAAAATGTGTTTTTGTGCCTGTGGCACCAAATGGCACAGTCGCTGTGCAAAACCACCTTTCAGCTAACAAACTGATAGTACCGCTGTTCATGAGGTGGGGTTATAAAAAGCCCAAGTTGATAATTTGGAGTGAAAATACCAACAAATGCCTACAGCATTAGGGTTTCCAACTGTAACACCCCACCCTGTAGGGACTGACAGGCATCAGGGGTGTGACTTGGGATAATCGTCTGTAATGCTCACGCCATTCCACCCCACCCCCACCCTGCAGCCAGTGACAGGCATTGAGGTGTGCCTTGGAGTGCTTGGCCCCAAAGTTCACTCCATTCTCCTGTACTGCACCCATCTCAGTATATTTCCTTATGGAATGGGGTAAGTATAAGGCTCAAAGACCCCAAAGCACACCACAACATTTGTCAGTGTCTACAGGGTAGGGTGAGGTGAAATGGCATGAGCGTTATAGATAATGACCCAAAGGCACACCCCAATGCCTGCCAATCTCTGCAGGGTGGGGGTGAGGTTGACGTCAGTTCAATACTTCACTGCCATTCCTATTATGCATCTTTAACTCCTGCACTACCAATGCCAATGCCAGCGAGACAACATTCGGCATTGACAAATGCTTGTTGTTTTTTGCTGTCCACTTCACCTTGACACCATTCCTAACCTCAAAGCTCCTGTACCCCAATTCCTATTTTTATATTCTGATATGTTCTGCCACTGAAGTGCACACCACTGCACCCTATGGTGCTGATGTCTGTGTGGTCTAGGAGGAAATAGCAGAATAGCCCCAGTACCCGCAGTGACAGACCCCTATATATCTTCTGTATACATTTGTTTAGCGGGTAATGGTTGTCTTCTTGGTTCTTCAGCTCCCAAATTCGGCTTTGAAAATCATAGAATGTATATAGATAATGAAGGAGGCCCTTTGAAATAAACTCTCTTCAATACAATATTTTTCTTCAGTCTTTCTTTATTATTTTCTTCCCCCTATGTTTCGCTCTACACAGAGCTTGTTCACAGGGTTTTAATTTTGATTATTCTTTTTACTGATCTGTAAATACATTTTTCATGTTAGTATTCCATACTTTGTAAAGTAGTCCTGTTTTTTCTTATATTTCATTTAAAGTTCTTTGGTGTATACTCATACCATTCAATAAAGATTGTTGCATGCAAACCCTTGTTTTGTTTCTTTTTTATCCGCAAGGTTGTCTGTTTGCACTCATTTTAAAATTCAGTATGACAACCATACCAAACATACCAGGAAGGTCAAAGTTTAAATAACCTCCAATGCTGTGTACTTAAACACTGTCCGGATTTGCTCATTCTGTTGTGATTGTTGAAGAGATAATGGCACTAGATAAAGTTTTGTGACAACAGTCTCTAGATTACCTCTAACATTTATTGTTTCAGAATCTTAATATGAAGATTGCTAGTATTTGCCTAGCATTTACTGTACTGGAATCTTAGTAAGGGGATTGCTGATGTTAGACTGTTTAGCCTCGGTCTTCTCATGTCACCTTACGAACAGGAACATGGTGTAAAAATGACCATTTTTTGGTAAATCCTCACAAGAAATGAAAGGAATAAATGCCACAAACACAGAGCTGCAACAATGAGAAACATATGGCCCATTTTTGTGAGCACCTGACTGCACTCGCAGTGCAGTAGTGTTCGGTTGCCTAGCAATCGAGATCGCGCAAGCGCGATCAACTCGGTGTGACGTCATGGCTGGTCTCACTGTGGAAGCTCACAAAAATGGGTGAGAGGTAACTAGGAAGTAGCTTCGAGGGAAATTCATTGAGCAATAGTGCTAACACGCAGAGGATTTAAATTTAAGAAGAGATAAAGCAGCAAGGAGTGAAGGTAGGCAGGAATTTTAACAAAAACCTCAAAGTTTAAACAGAAAGAATGAATCAATGAAATAAGAGACTAACAGGGAAAACTCTGGTTGTATTTTCACAGCCCACAGAAGAAAAAAAAAACACTTCAAGAAGCTTACAGTCTTTTTTTAAGGTATGCTGCTAACAAGATAAACAAAATATAAGCCCCTTTTGGCTGTATTTAAATGAAGTTCACAGTGTTAGCAGCAGGGTGCTAAAATAATTCTGTGTATGTCATTACAGGCTTTAAACTGACATTAAAAAGTTAAGAAGCTCCAAGTTTTCTATAATGTATGCTGCAAACCAGTTAAGCAGGAGGCAAGCCTTTTGGCAATAGTTAAATTCAGTTTCAAGTTGTGAACAGCACTGTGTTACAAACGTGTTATGTATGTCATTACAGGATTAAACTGAATTTTAAAATGAGTGCAAACAGACAACCCTGTGGATAAATAAGAAACAAAACAAGGGTCTGCATGCAATATTTTTTATTGAATGGTACGTGTATACACCAAAGAAATTTAAATGAAATATAAGAAAAAACAGGACTACTTTACAAAGTATGGAATACTAACATGAAATAAATAGTATTTACAGATCAGTAAAAAAGAATAAGCAAAATTAAAACCCTGTGAACAGGATCCGTGTAGAGCGAAATGTAGGGGGAAGAAAATAATAAAGAAAGATTGAAGAAAAATATTATATTGAAGAGTGTTTATTTCAAAGGGCCCCCGTCATTATCTATATACATTCTATGATTCCCCGATATATGTGCCCCCCCATCACCACCACAGTACATCCTGATGAGATATAGGGACAAAGGGGTTAACACTCTTTCCCCCACTTTCTTCAGGACCTCAGTCATAATGCCTCCCTTATACTTCTGTTTTCCCCCTTGGGCCCTGCTGTCAACCTTCTTCTTCCTCAGTCTCTCTCCTCCTCAGGCACTGATGTATGTTGCAAATCCCATTCCACATACCGCAGGGGTAGAAATCAGGTTTTGTAGCCACTAACCAGCAGGGCTAGTGAATACAACAATCCACTGGCCCACAGACCTTTCCCACTGGCCCAACTGATGTGTTATCAAAATAATACCTTATGTAGCACCAACCAGCTGAGCTAGTAAAAAAGGGACATGTTACTAGCCCTTTGCAAAATCTAACAGCATTTGGCTAGAAGGCTGATGCCAGTTTTGAACCCTGTACCATTCTACTCCCTGTAGCAGTGCTGCAGCCTTTCACCTCCCTTGCAGTGGGGCTCGCCTCTTGCACCACAAGTCAGTGTACATGGGGGACAGGGCTGCTAAGGGTGCCTTGCGGGCAGTTTTGTGTGTGTGGGAGGGAGGACAGGGCTGCTGTCATCCTACCTGCTGCCCTAGTGATTCACCCCAGTTGATACTCTACCCACCACCCTCATGCAAAGTCTGCCCCTACCACGCCTGTCCTATGTAGGGAGAAGAGGATGCTATGTGTCAACTAACGGCAGCTAAGCCTGCTCCTGCATCACCAAAGAAAGTACTGCTGTTGCAGGGCAGACTGAACCATCCCCTGGGATTTGGAAATTGCTGCCGGCGTTGTACTCCCACGATGTCACCAGCATGGTGCTGGGAGTCAGCACTGTGACTCAAACCCATATCCCCCACATAGTAGCCCAGTGCATTGACACCAATGCCAACTGGCCGGGTACCAAAGTTCCCCTTGAGCTGTAACGAGCTCTTCAAAGAGGTCACTTTTTTGTTTCTGTGACCATTATGTTTTTAGCCTCCTTGAGGGCCACCATCTGGATGGCCTCCTAGCACAGTTGCCCACTGTTTCCAGGACTTATCCCTGTTCTCCCACAACTTACCCCTAAAGGCTGTGTTGGAAATGCTTGCTGTTGCACCTGAGAAGCAGGATCCAAGCAGGTGTGCAGTCACTGGTGCCAGCCCTGTGGAGGAGCAGGGCATCCATCCTGCCTGCAAAGGGATTTTCATCTAGAGTTTTCTGCCCTGGGACATCACGGAGAACATCTGTGGGCATCCCATGCGCTTCTGGCTCTCCTGACTGCCATGACACCAAGCTCCCAGTAGGTGTCAGGCGCACTGCAGGAAGTGAGACCCACCCACCCCGTTAGAGGAGAATAGTCCACCAGAACTTGATTCTCTCATCCTGGGCAACTCAAGTTCTCACCAAAACCAGGCTGTCAGTGTAGCTGGTGGTACCCCTATCTCTGTACTACTGGGCTGGCCTTACTGGTCATCTCTCTGGGCTTGAAATTTAGTTTAAAATGTGAACTTTCTGCCTAAACACCAAAATCCTAATTCTGGAATTCTGTTCAAAACTCTGGTGTACCTCCTCAGATTCAATGCAGTTTCTCTGTTCTTTTGCATACATTCAAAAAGTAATTTTTCTCAAAATATGGTATTCAAAAGGGAATGCTAGCAGACCGAAATTGTTATTCCACTCCCAATTTTTGGTATGCATAGAACACCAAATGAATGTAAAATTTGAGCAAGGGAACACCAGATTGAATATAAAATGTGAGCCTTGCACTTCTGCCTAAGTGCATTGCTCTATGTTAAAGTTTTTGCTAGCTGTCAGCTTGATCCACCAATCAAAAATGTTACTAACCAAAGTGATACCTTAGGTAGCAAATACCAGGGATTGTTTGGTGCACTAGCCTACAGTAACTCCCAAATTTATGGAAATTTCCACACCCCCCCCATCCAGCACAATACACCCTCCATAGTAGCTCAAGTATTAAAAGCGCAGATGTTCGTACCTTGTGTCTTTATTTTTTACATACTCAGCAGTATTATATTCTGAGTTTAAAAGCGAGTGCCATTTATCTGTAACAAAACCATACAGTTCTGTGCTTGACTCCCCGGTCTGACTTTGGACTGAGGAGCTGGTTCCAGGAGCAGGCTGCTGGCACTGGTAGTGGGCAACCGAAAACAAAGCAGGCATGTGGGGAGAGGGAGTGGGAAAGTTGATTTCCTGGGTGGATTTGCTGTACGCAGTTACAGTAGTAAAAGTACTGTTTTGAAAATTCAAAGTCACAGTTCAAGAAAACCATGTTATGTGTGAACCTCTTCTTTTCTCAGTCATGGCAACTGCAGTATTATAATGTGTTATCAATTTGTAAATTTTAGCCTCCGCACAATGTCCAACAACTACACAGCAAATACAAGCAAGCAGACATTTGGCACTGATAAATGGCTGTTTGTCAGGTAAGAGCTTTTTAATACATGTTATAAAATTGGCAAAAGAAATCCAGAATCATGACAGGCTGAAAGACATTTTCAGCTGTGTCCTTATCAGGACATATCCTGCTAACCAGCACTAATTGTGCCAAGGAAAATTAAGTACATGGAGAAATCAATCTGTGCCACCGCACTCACTGTGCAGCCTGTCAGCCACAGGCCATGGAACTACAGCTGCTGCATCAGAAGAGCAGTGCCAGCAACAAACACTACAAAATATATCCAGCACCCCCCCCCCAGTGCACCACAACAAATTTTTAAAGATTTCACACCTTGATCTAGTTTTCTTCGAATCATTGCCCATCTCTGCCTAAAATTCCAGTATTTAAAGCCACGCCCAGGAATGAGAGACTGTTACGAAAATCCTAAGCCTCTGGTCCATTTCTAACATCTCAGCCATTTTCCAGCCCTCTCACCCACCTCTCCCTGATCATGACAGGATATGAAAATTAAACTAAAAATCCTCTTCCACTAATGACAGCACACAGCACAAGGACACCCTTTCCAACAAAACAATGCAAAAACCGCACAGTACTGTGGCAGCTAAGGGACATGTTCGCTCAGTCACAGACAAGCCTGCTAGAAAATAAATCATAAGCAGAAGTAAAATAAAGTAAATGAAAAAAATAAAACTGTTATGTGTAAAGTCTGACGTGTTTGGTTTTAATCAGCTGTAGCTCTCACTGCTTCTGCAATGTTGGAGTCCATCTGCCCCCCCCAACGTGTCTTGCTGCCAAAACAATAAGTAAACAAAAACAGTGCCCTTCGCAGAAGGCAAGCCAACCATGGTCTGACAGTTGCCAGCAACATAATTATTTCTAAGAAGCAGAACCTGGTACACTCATAGAACAGAAAGAATTTCAAAACGCCAAGGTCCAATGAAAATTAGACATCCATTTTCTACAATGGAGCAAAATGCAGGCTGCTCACTATGACGGCTCCTAAGGGACATGCTTGCTCCCTAAAAAGCCAGGCGGCATACATACAATAGTATATGATGCTGTCAGACTTCCTAAAAGCACAAAATACAGTATGAATTTAAGAAAAAAGAAACTAATATGAAATAAAATAGCCTATCTCTGCCATTGGTGGTGGTGGTGAAACAATTATGAAACTGGACTATTTTTTTACTATTTCGCCTATTAAAACCTTTTTTCATATATATTAGACATTTTTTGTTCTTTTTTCCTCACAATAATTACCCGGGGGGCCCATTTTATAAATGCAATAACGCACTCTGAGGTGTGGGTTGTGTCCTGATAAGAGAACGCCCAGGAGCATAAGGCACGCAGCATAATGCACCTGGGCGTGCTCTTATCAGGACATAATCCACACCTTTGTTGTGTGTTATTGCTTGCATATTACAAGTCTAATTTGTCAGTCATGAGGCCAGGTTGCTATGTGATTAGCTCCTCTGCTTGGCGTTAATCTGGAGCGCCCTGTAAAGCTCACAGCAGTGTGGCACACAATGGTGGCAATCCCGTCTTTCTTTATTTCTTTAAATGATGCTTTTCTTGACAACAACTGATTAGGCTTAAAGATGTAATAACACCTATGCAAGCACTTGCAGGGGATCAAAAGCTTAAGATCTAAGGCAAACTGTTTTCCAGCTGAGCATTTATCGTCTGGAAATACCGTATGTTCGGCGTTATTAATTTAGTATTTCATGTGATATGTGGAACAGCACTCTGTCTGGAACCTGGAATATGCATGCCATATTTTATTTCTCTATTACACTGCAACTTAAAGGAGAACAGTTAGCACTAATAGCCCTTCATCCAAGTGTGCGGCTCGTCCCAATTTGCTTTTTGTGTGTGAAAACATTTTAGCGCTTACTGAAGTATAACGGCTTGTATCAGACTGATTCTGCTGATTTCCAATCTGACATTTTCTGCAACCGGAAATAACAGAATCCCTTTCAGCTGACATCAGAACAGAACTGCAGCAGTGGGAGATTCAACAGCCTGCAATGCATGTTAGATTTTTTACAAAGCTCTGATCTTTTGTTTGCTGGTCCTGCTTGTCCTCCCGGGGCTTAGTCGCAGAGGACTGTACTTAGTCTTGAGGAGAACAGCAAGACTGGCAAACATCTGACATGTGCTTCTGTATCTCTAACATGTTCTGCAGGCTATTAGTTCCTCCTCTGATGCAGCCCTTCTCTGATGGTAGCTACAGGGGATTCTGGGATTTCTCGTTTCAGAAAAAGTCAGCTTGGAAAATCATGCAGAAACTAGAAATCCTCTGGGTATCCTCTGTATTTAGTATTTCACTGATAATTGTGTAGGGACTGATGCAGGCCTTGTCCAAAGCATCATTAATCTAAATCAGCAAACAGAGCAATTATACTGTATATATGATTATCCAGGACCAGTTGTTTTATTGTAGTCTTTCTCTTCTGCAGAGGTGGACTCTGAAGTCAGAAAACTATATAAATAAAATCATTGCAGAATCATATATAGTACATATTGTTCTGTGTGTCTTATTTACATTACTGATGATTTTCACAGACTCATAGAAAGTGTCAGCAGAAAAGGACCACCAGGTCCACCCATTCTGCCCAGTGTGCCTACCTAATTATTAGGATTTTGTAGTTTCCTACCGCCTCGCCCCCTAGATCCACCAGACCTTTGCGTCTATCCCACCCTCTCTTGAATCCCCCCACAGTCTTCTCCCCTACCACCCCCTCTGGCAGTCTGCTCCAGCTTTCCACCACCATCTCTGTGAAGTAGAATTTTCTAATGTTTCCTCTGAACTTCCCCCCAACTATCTGCATTTCATGCCCTCTAGTTTTCAATTGCACCTTTAGCTGGAAGATGTCTCTTGCTGGCACCCTGTTGATGCCCATGATATATTTGAAGGTCTCAATCATATCTCCCTATCTCTTCTTTGGTCCAGGAAGTACATGTTTAGGTCTTTCAGCTGGTCCTCGTATGACAAGTGACTAAGGCACCTCACCATTTTGTCGCCCTTCTTTGGGCGTGCTCCACTCTTGCATCCTTTTTGAGGTATGTCCTCCAGAGCTAGACTCCAAACTTGAGATGTGGCCTGACCAGTTGTCTGTACAAGGGCATTATGATCTCCCTCCTCCTGCTAGTGATTCCTTTACCTATACAACCCAGCATCCTACTGGCCCTGCCACCGCCTCTCACATTGCTTAGTCACCTTCAAGTCCCTCAAGATGATTATACCAAGATCCCTTTCCAGCTCCATTACCTCAAGTGCATCCTTAGAAGTCAGCAGAATCAGTCGGATACAATCTACTGCAGCAAACAAGAAGTAAGAAAATGTGGAAACTGGGACCCGCCCCACACTTGTTCCCATTTAAAGAGTGCCTGTTCACTTTTAATAAATTTGCAACTATTTTGTTTATTGTGTTTTGATAAGTTAGTAATTTTACTTTTCAAATAAAATATTTGTTTGCGCCATGAAACAAGTGAGTTTTCGCCTCTGCTTTTCACGCTGCTAGCAAAAAGACAGATATTTATTTATACGTTATATATTTGTTCTGTTTTATTATATGTTTATATTTATGTTTTACGTGATCTTGTTCTGAAACGCGCTCTGATCCCTGGGGAATGGGGTGCTAAACAATTAAAGACACAACTCCTAGTAAAAAGAATTCAACAGAATTCAAGTATTGTGATCTCAGAAACTGCCAGCTACTTAGGAACCCAATGTGTCTCGATGAGCATCTAAATATATTATTCTACCTTTTTCAGAAGAAATACTTATTTCTGCAAACAAACATTGCCTTTTATATATTTTTACTACTGTTGTGGGTCACCTCTATGATTTTACAATTTTGTGAAACAGTAGTTATTCTCAGTAAAATCTGGTTAGGAAAATGCCGGCTGTTAAATCATAACAAAACATCAAAGGTTATGAAAAGTCAAATTTTTCTATGAAATATAGAACATTTTGGTGGTAGAAAGCATTATTCCTCTATCAAAATCTGAAGAAAAGAGTCTCAGTTTCCTCGAAGTACACTGCTAGCCTTGCCAGGAAAGATTTTCTAACTTCATAATATAGCACAAAGATTCTGTGGATTCTTTTTCACTAATAGTTGGCAAAATAGAAGTAAAATGGTGAAAAGGCATATAAAGAAATAATTTAAAGGCAACATATATGATTGCCAAGGCAAGTAAAGGCCACAAACCATCCTTCTTTAATATATAGATCCTTACACATTTGATCTTTAAAAGTAGCTGGCTGGCGCCTCTGCAAACCTTTGGAGAAACAATATAAAGATGTCAGCATGTAGTTTCACATTTTCTTCTGTCTCTGGGATGATTAGGGGTGGAGGATGGGAGATAGCTAGGTGTGTTTTGTTTTTTTTTGTTACTTTTTAAATATTTTTCCCCTGATGTCAAATATCCTAAATATTGTTAATTACTTGGTGTCCGGTCCCAGTTCCTGATTAACTTATGGTATTCAGGAATTAATATGTGTTACTTGCACACCCATGCTGGGAAACATTAGACAATAAAACACCAAGGGTCTGTTGTTTTCATCCCTTGCCATCCAAGCAGCCAGAGCGCCCCACATTAGACAAAACAGTCGGAAATGTCAGGCAACCCTCCATTCTGAAATGAATTAAATGTTGTACCTGCATTTAAAAGATTCAATACTCTCTACCTGCACCACTTCTTTGGGTGCTTGTTCAGTGGGTTTACCCCTCGCTCAGGGTGAAACAATGCTTCCTCACATTACCCCCTAATCCCGTTCTCCTTAAGTACAGGGTAAGGGCCTTTGAATGAACCTGGGAACTTAATTTATTTAAAAAAAATAAAACTATGCCCTGTTGTGAACTTTTGTGTTTCAAAAAGTGGATTTTTTTTTTTACTGTAATGGAAAAAATGTTTTATTTTCATTTAGATGTGTTGTTGCTAGGTAGATTAGGACAGGTTAGTTACAAACTGTTTGTATACTAGAGATTAATGAATGATCTGGTGATGAGTTTAGACCAAAGTAGCTGCTAGGATTCTGAAGCCCATTTTACAATTGGGTTTTAACCTTGTTATAAATTTATAGGTGCTCCAAGATGCACCTATTATTGTATAAGTGTATCATCTCAAGTAGCTTGGGCATGTTTGGACTACAAAGCACTTCTGTCTGCATAAACTGTAAAGAGAATGCTCTTATGCAATACAAGACACATCTCAGCGTACCTATTAATTTATTACAAATAACACAAATTAGCTCAAATTATACAATGGCAAGAAAGAATGCTGGCCTCTGATTGGTCAGTCTGGAACTGGACCAGTGATGTTATCCCAGCAGAACATCGCAGATCTAGTCACAGCACAAAGACGAATGAATCAAATTAAAAAAAAAAATCACTGCCCATTCGATGCCGCCAGCCCGTCGGTTTACACTGTAATAAGCTTCAGTTAAACTGCGGAAAAAGCTACGCAAACCTGTACCTCTGAGTGTCACAAATTCAACCTAAAATGACTCAGCACACATCGCAAGTCTCTCACATGAGACACAGTTCCCTTACAGAGGTTTTTCTTTTGTATTTAACATAAAAATTTCTCCTTAAAGAAAGCCAACACTGCTGTTCACTTCAACTGCCCAAACAGCGATCAGCTTCAGTCCCCGCTATGCAGTCCCAGGTAACAAAAGCATCAGACCACAGCAATCTGTGCCCTGAAGGCTTACTAGCAGCATCACACTGTTGCCTGTTCCTGTGTCTCCTGGCAGTACCAAATCATTACCAGCAGAAAAGGGAAAAACTGTTACTGAGAGTCAGTCAGGCGGCATTAAGTGATACACTGGAACCGTGAGGATAGCAATGGCGAAACAGAAAGCACACCACTGATCTCAGTCATTACAGTGAAGTGGGGAACATTAAAAGAAGTCAAAACCAAGAAAACAAGTCAGCACACTGAGGTGGGGCTCAAAACAACACCAGGGCAATAAAACATTTAAAAAGACAACTTGGGGGGGGGGTTGCTCCAACCCGACTACAGTACTTACAAATCACAAAAAGAGGGTAGAGCAGAGCTACACTAACATGACAGTAGATCCACCTACTGAGCAAAGCAAATAATCCACACTATTTTATTTATTAAGTATTCCTACCCCATCAAAAAATACCAGAAAAATATAGTTTTAATAAATCTTTTAATATTTTTTTTATTTAAAATGAGCCATTGTATAATAGGAATAATGCACTCCAGGGTGTGTGTTATGCTGGGATAATGTCACAATTTCATAGGAAAAGAGAATTAATCTGGTATTTGCATATGTACTGTATGTGTTGCTGTTGACTGCTATGATTGAATGATATACGGTTAGTGAATTTGTTATTATTTGTTTAATGTTTATTTACAATGTATGTAATGATTTGTATTTTAATTATTTATCACAAGAGTAACTGGTATTGCACCTATGGACCCCACTGTAAATGAGCTTTGGCTTAGTGATGTTATCCATATTCATTTTAATATGAATAAAAATTTTACCTACCTACCTACCTACTTCTTGGGTGTTGGACACACTCGGCCTGCGGCCTCATGCTCAACCACCCGAGGCGTAACATTATCCCGGCACGACACACACCCTGTCGTGCATTATTCCTTTATTATTTCTAGGTTTAATGTTCTATTTTTTTTTTTTTATTTTGGAAAGGAAATGTATTAGTCCTCCACCCAGCTTAAAGTGGAACCCTCCTCTTTAACATTCCCATACATGACAACTGTACAAGGAAGGATATGGGGCCCTGCAGTTCTGAGTGCTGACTGGCTGAAATCACATTATTGATTCTGAACTTTAAATAAAGGTGCAGCAGGTACTATTAGCCTAACTTTTAGAAATGGGACACTTATCCCATTATTGTCAAAGGGGTATGTCCCTTTTTTGCCAAAGTTGTGTGTAATTGCATCAAAAGGTTAAGCCCTCCTAAAAGGTGGCCTAAGTTGGCCCAGCATGCTTCTGATGCAATTTCATGCAATTGTGGCAAATATGGAAGCACTAGCATCAAAACAATGAGGCATATGTTATTTGTTTGATACAAGCTGACATAAATTGGGGAAACTATTGTGAAAACTTGAGTGCCTTTGAGAATAAGGCATGCAAAGCCCCACTCATCAGCACAGGAATAGGGCTACCATTTGGGATGTCAGGGATTCGGGTTCAAGAATGTTCCCAGGATGTCAGGGGTTGGCCAAGAGAAGGGCGATCATGTATCCCAGAGGACGTTCTCCTCCGCTGGGTAGGCAACACCGTCTCTGCTGCTATACCACCACCTAGTGGTGCAGCTGGAGATTCCTATGGGAGGGAGGATGCTAGCTGAAGCTGGAACGTGTGGCATGAACAGTGTGCCCATAAATGATGTGCCCAGGAGCTCCTTGGAGTCTTTGCTGCTTGCATGCGGAAGGGAGAAAGAAACTAAAGGTGGAAAAACCCTAGTCAGGCAAATGAGCAGGCCCTTTCGGACACCGCTGAACTCAACCACCCACCAGTCTCCCACACTTCACATGGGTGCAGGGGAACCCTCTAATAGAATTCTCCATGGGGCTAGAAGGCTCCTATGTTCCCGGGGGCTGGGAAAGTGGTACAGAAGGAAGGGATGGAGATGGGTGGTAGCTTAGTGTCGTCGAGGCACAGGTCAGGAAGCACAGCAAAACCAGGAGCAGTTGTAAAATTCAAAAATAGCATTTTATCATTAAGAACAGCAAAATAAAAAATAAAAATAGTTCAGTATAACTATTTACAATGGCAGTACAAACAGAAAGCAGAGTCCTTCTAAGTTTTTCTTCTCAATTTCCAGTCTCAGTCTCTCAGTCTGTTTCTCCCTCTTGCAAAACACTGCAGCTCTTTTTACTAACATACTATTTGCCAGCAGATTAGGCCTTACGGTCTATTGAGTCTGCTCGATCCTCAGATCCCTAGTTGGGTGCCGAGGCCCTCCCCTCCCTTGTGTTCCAGAAACCCCTATCATCCATCCCCACCCCTCTGGGACAGGCCATCATCTGATACATCCACTTTCTGTGTCTGTCCCACCCTCTCTTGAAGCCCTCCACTGTGGATCTCTGAACCAGCTCGCCAGGCAGTGCATTCCAAGGGTCCACCACCCTCTCAGTGAAAAACCTCCTCCTTTATCCCCCTCACCCTTCCACCTTCCAACTTAAACCATGCCTCTGGTGATACCTCCTGCTTTAGTCTAAAGATCCCTCCATGTTTACCCTATTTATTCTCTTGAGGTGCTTGAAGACCTCAATCATGTCCCACCTGTCTCTCCTCCTCCAATGAAAACAGGCAGAGCTCCTCAAGTCTGTCCTCATACGTCAAATCCCTAGCCCTCGTATCATCTTAGTTGCCCTCCTCTGTACCCTCTCCAGGGCTGTATGTCCCTCTTCAAGTGTGGTCTCGGTACTGTACACAGTACTCAAGGTGTGGTCTAACCAGTCCATTGTACAGCGGTAGAATCACTTCCTTGCTCTAGAGGTGATCCCCTTAGATGCATCCCAACATCCTGTTTGCCTTGCTAGCTGCTCTCCTGCACTGCTCAGAGTTATTCATACATGCATCCACCATGACCCCTAGGTCTTTTCCCCTATTAGGGCCTCAGCGCCTCCCTCCCAGGGTGTACCTGTGTTTAGGGTTTCCCCCAAGATGCAACACCTGCACTTGGTGATATTGAAATTTAATTTCCATGTGTGACCCAGCTTTCCAGGGTGTCCAGGTTCCTTGCAGGGCCAGCCTCCCCTCTTCTCCTTCAACTACTGCTCCCATCTTGGAGTCATCAGCGAAGAGACTCATTTCACCCTATACCTCCCGATGTCGATATGTATGCATTAAACAGGATCGGACCCGGACCGACCCTACTGTGTACCACTCCAACCTCCCTAGGGTTCGAAGAGCTCCCACAGACCACTACTCTCTAGGTGCGTCCAGCTAGCCAGTTTTCAATCCATCTGACCATCAAAGGCCTACTCCTAACCCCATCAGTTTCTCCACCAGACCATTGTGGGGACAGAGTCAACGCCTTGCTGAAGTCCAAGAATAATACATCCACAGGCTTTCCCTGTCCAGTTCTGATGTTACCCATTTAGAACTCCACAAGATTGGTTTGACATGATCTACCTGCACAAACCCATGTTGCCAACTATCCAGACCTCCCACCTCCTCCAAGTACAACCCCAATCGTTCCTTTAGTATACTCTCCATTAATTTTCCCACCACCAAGGTCAAACTGATGGGTCTATAATTACCTGGTACTTCCCTCAACCCCCCTTTATGGATTGGCACCACATGTGCCTCTCGCCAATCCCTAGGTACCCTCCCTGTCTCAAGTGACCTGTTGAAGAGCTCTGCCAGGGGTGCAGCCAGTATGTCCGCCGATTCCCATAGTACTCTCGGATGAATGCCATCCGGCCCAGGAGATTTGTCTTTCTTTAGGGCCTTGAGGGCTAACCACACCCTTTTGGCGGAGATAGCATCATCCATCCCCTCCACCTTACTGGCCTTTTTATCTTTACCCAGATATGACACCCTAGGGTACCTCCCTCCCTCTTGCTCCATTTCTGTTGCTCCCTGATCCCTCCTGCCGCTTCTATCCCATTGTGCCTTGCTTTGTAGATATCCCATCCCCTCCCTAGTGAACACAGAGGCAAAGTACTCATTAAATACCTCTGCCTGGTCCCTCGCCTCTTCCACCCACCCTCCTTCTGATCTCAATCTGCTGAGATGGCCCTTAGTTTTCCTGCCTCCAATGTACAAGAAGAACCCTTTTTCCCTCTATGTATCCCTGTGCCAGCCGGCTGCTTTTACTGACTTTGCTCCCTCACCATCCTGGTGACTTTTCTAGAATAAGATGGTACATTTCCTTATCCCTATCCCCTCTTGTTGTTTTATATTTTTGTAGGCCGCCTTCTTTCTCTGACCGCTACCTGTACCTCACTGGACCACCAGCATGGTTTATGTGACCTTGCTCCTACGTTTCAACTTAGTGCAGATCCTGACTGCCTCATGAAGTCCCGTTTGCAGTCTCCCATCTCCTTTCCACACTTGTCATTGATGTAATCCCTTCAAGTGATCCTTGAGAATATTTCCCATGCCCACAAAGTTTGTCCCCTGAAGTCCACTGCCAGTGTCCTAGATCTCCCCCCTCCCCCATGCTTATTTGAAACCAGACAGTATTGGTGGTCGCTCCAAATCAGGGGTCCTCTACAACCAGGTCCCTTACCAGATCCCGTCTGCCAGAACCACGTCCAGGACATGCCCTCTCTTGTGGGCTCCATCATATGCTGTGTTAAGAATACATCCGGAAGCCGTCCAGCAGCTCTGCTCCTTGGCCACCTTAGAGGACATGGTTCCCCAGTTTGTACCTGGCATATTAAGGTCCCCATCAACACCACTCCTTCCCTTTTGGTCCACACTGGACAATGATGTTGTCCAACAAACCATCCTCTAGAACATCACTCATCCCAGGGGCCTATATACTACACCCAGCTGACCTTATCTCCTGCTGGGGATCATAAGGTGACCCATAAGGCCTCCACGTTTCCTCTGCCTCTTCTACCTAGCAATTTCAATGTCATCTCTAATGAACATAGCCACTCCACCCCCTCTGCCCTCCTTTCTATCCTTCCTTAGCATAGTGTACCCCCATCGTTTAGGTCCCAGTCATAGTTTTGTTGGTCCGTCTCCGTGACCCCGCCACATCCACTCCCAACAGCATGGCCTGGAACTCTGGCAACTTGTTTCCCAAGCTCCTGGCATTTACTAACACCAACCCCCACCCTTATCCCTGATCCCTTTGTTGAACCCCACCCAGGTTCCTTATACTTCCATCCTCCCTCTGCTCCTCCTGAAACCTCCACCCCAGTCTGTTTCCCCTCCCACCCTTGGGTTTGAGGCTACTCCCTCATCTGGAGGAGAGGCTTCTGGTCACCCCTCCTTATCCCTTCCCCCTCACAAGTTTAAACCCCACCTTTCTTGAGCGTAGTCAGCCATCCCTGTTTAGGACTTCCTTTCCTAATGGGGCAAGATGAAGCCTGTCCTTGGCATACAGTCCCTTATCCTCTAAACTCCTTTCCAGTTCCCTAACACCCCAACCCCTCTCTTCACCCCACTTCCTGAGCCAGTCATTAACCTCTGTGATCTTCTTTTTTTTCTCCACTGAGGCCTTTGGGACTGGCAATATCTCCGGAAAGGAAATGTTGCATCCATTATCCCGACAGACTCTGGCAAGTTCTTGGAACCTTGCTTGGATTTCCAAAACACTATTTCCCTCTAGATCGTTAGTTCCCAAATGCACCAGGAAATCCGGTTTCCCTCCACAAATTCTAACCAGTTCATACACCATGAACTTTGCTCTGTGCACTGTCAGCCCAGAAATACTCACTACCTTCATCTGGCTATGGCAGCCACCCCCCTGTCCCTCGCACTGGATACCCCATATCATCGAGTCTCCCAATAACAGAACCTTAACACCGCCATCATCCTTATGGTTACCTCCACTGTGCCCTCTCAGCCCCCCATCCCCCCCTTTATTCATGATCTCAATTCCATGGGAATCTTCCTGCCTTATTTGAGACCCCTTGTCACCCCTCCGCTTTCTGCCTCCCTCGTTATTTGCCCAGTTAACTCAGACCCCCCTCTGAATAGGTGTCCCCTTTAACCCTCTCTTATCGAACCATTTATCCTGGCCCTGATGGTTTCCCTTCCCCTACACCGCCATCCTCCCCTTGTAATAGCACCCCTGCCTCAGGGTTCTCTGTGGTCCCTTTAGCTAAGGTCCCATCCTTGGTACTGACCCCCCTGCTGAAGGGGCTCCTCTCACCTCCTTGTCTCCCAGTTTCTCTCAGTCATGCTCTCCTCCCTCATGTCTGCAATATGTTGCATCTCCCCATCTGCTTAACATTTATGTTCCCTTCTCCCCGACTATTTCTATCCTTTCCATTGCGGTCTGTGATGCCCTATGGGTATCCGACTCCCTCCCCCCGGCCTCTGTATCAGTTTCCTCATTTCCACCAACCCCTTCCTCCCCCTCTAGGTTGCTTAGTAGCTCAAATTTATTGTGACACTCTATGTCAGCCTCCATCAAGTAACCAGAGTTTCCCCTGACTGCACCTCTAAACTGCCCCTCTTCTTCCCCTCTTGCTCTGTTCTCCTTAGGAGCTCCCTTCCCACAGTCTACTGTTTTAGGCTTCCCACAACAGCCCCTCCTGACTCTTCCCCCTCCACTCTCTTTGTATTCAGAATGTTCACCCCGGACGCTTTCCCCTTAGCGTCAACATCCCTATCCAAGGGTCCTCTGTCCCTAATATCCCCCCTCCTGCTTGCTGTAACATAACGTCCTGTAATTTCAGAGCATTGCCCCAGCCTCCCCTCAGCCCCACCCTTCTGCTGTCCATATCACCCTTTATCCTTGGACAACCCCCAGCTCCCCCAGCTTACTCCTTAACCAATATACCTCACTCCTGACACAAGATAGCTGTCTACCAGGGTGGGCAGCCTCCCCCTCTCAGGCCCAATTGAGGTGTGCCATCCCTGCCTGTACGGCCTACAGCCCCTTCCAAAGATGCCTGCCATGGTGGAATATGGCCACCCTGTTTGTCCCCTCTGTTTATAATAGCACACCCCTTTTCTCAGTCCCTTCCCCTGGAATACAGTTTCTCTCTATACTGACTGCAGTTATTTACAAACCCAATTTCAACCCCACCAATAAAGTTCCCAAGTCTCACAGACACATACAGTCCAGTGTGTGTCCAGTCCCACTAACAGTGTGTGTATGCAGACATCAGGTACCGTATGATGTTACAGGCCCACCAGTTCCTGTTGCTTCAATTTCAGTCCCAAACAGAAATACACAGCCCTTCAATCCCAACCCCCAGTGGCTTTTCAGTATTTAAGAAAGCCTACAAAACAGGGTTGGTGGGAGGGCTCTTACCAACACCAGGCAAACATCACATTTAAATTTCACTCTAATTATCACTGCCAAACAAGTGTTCCCAAGCCTCAAAAGTTACAATATCACAGCCCAAGTAACAGTTCTAACTCAAAGTAGTAATTTTTAACACATAGAACTATTTTCACATACAAAACTATTCAAATATTTCAGTTAAAACAGAATATAACCCCAGACCTCTGTCCTTACCAGCCTCCTGCTTATGTTCCCAAGTGAACAAGTCTTTGCAGGGAGCTTGTTAAGAGAATATTCTGCTTCTCACACAGCGTTCTTGTTAGTTTCAGCAGGTGCACCACAAAGAACATTGTGACCCAGAACTGACCTCTTTTTCACATCTCTGCAAAAGGCTTAAAAACTGCATTTCAGGTTAACCCCAAGAGTTCCAAATAAAGCTATATACAGTTTTAAACAAAGGAATCACAATATCAGTAACATTTCCACATAAAGATTCACATATATTTTTATACCTACAGATATGCAAGAGGGAAGAAAAGACAGAAATAGCAAGGGAAGACAGAGAGATAGCGATAGGCGGAGAATTGTGAAATCATCGGAGTGATCAGTTCCTAGGTCTCACAAGAAAATTTGGTTGTGCAACCAGACAGAGAAGAGACAGAAAAGGAGAGGATAGAACAGACCCTTGGGTTTAAACTCTTTCTGCATAACAAATAGGGCAGGACCTTATTCAAACCTGTCACACTCAGCTGAGAAGCAGCACTGTGATGATGGATAAAAATGAAGATGCACAAGTTTTTGTGCAAACTGGAGGATGCTGACAGCATGGAATATCTACCCTTGCATCATCATTCTCCATGCTGAACATCCTGCCCTAACTCGTCAAATAATATTGGACCCTGCATGGAGCTATGAGGCACCCCCCAGTAGAAATACACCCTCTCCCTGATGAATGCCTGCTATAAAATGAGCCATGAAAATCCCATAACCTTATTGTTTGAAATCTGTCACATGACTTGATTATTTCTGAAAACTGCACACCTCATCTGAACTCCCTATTTTTCTCAACAAATAAAAGCCCATTTTATAAGTGGGACAACACACTCCAGGGTGTGTAGTCATGAAGGAATAATGCACTTCTCGGGTGGTTGTGGCACTCGGCTATGCCTCATGCCCAACAACTACCCAAGGTGTGCATTATTCTCTTACAACTGCACACCCTGTCATGTGTTATCCTTCACTTAACTGCTCTCCTTTGTCTATCACCTAGCCAGTACTTAATTCACGATAACTCCCTCTTTACTCCATAATCATTTCCATGGCAACAGGCTGTGATGTTGCAAGCAGAGGGTTGTGATGCGACTTCTGGTTAAGTGGCAGGTACAGATGAATGAGGTATAAATCAGCTGTGAGTTCAGTTCCCACATCTGGCACTGGGGTTAATATCCCAGTACTGACACTGTAGTGCAGCATGAGAGGGGTGCTGCACTTCTGAGGTGCCGTCTTTCGGATGAGACATTAAACCGAGGTCCCATCTGCCTGGATTGGTGGTAGTTCAGGTGGATGTTAAAGATCCCATGGCACTTATCGAAAAGAGTAGGGGAATTTCCCGAGTGTCCTGGCCAAATTTCCCTCATTCACTATAAATACCACTAACAGCTTAATCTGGTTCAAAGTCAGTTGGCATTCATCTGTATCCCCCTCCCCGGGTCGTGCCTGAAAATAGGCAAGATTTGTCTAGTGCACTTACCAGGTCAACAAAAACTAAATAAATAAAATATATTTTTCACTGTTCTGCCTCAGGCATCTGTAGCTCCTTAAAGCCTGAGGAATTCTTGATGGAGGTGGAACTATAAAATATTAAAGGACTCTGGAAATGTGCAAAGATTCTAATGCAGAAAATTTCAACTCAGCCACAGTGGAGACGTCAGAATTTCTGCAAGCTGCCACCCCACTGCTCTGCTGTCTGGGTCTGTTCTTTGAATAACAACAGAACATACACTCTCACTCACACTCAGTGCAAGTCATTAAACAAGAAAAACAGAATGTTCGGGATCTTTTTTTCCTTCAAATTAACCGAGGATCATGAGCAAGGCAAGGCCAGATGATATGCTAAAGCAAGCCCTGAACTAATGTGCTCATTGGAACAAATAGCATGACATATCTTATGGCAATTGGACTCTAATGAAAACAGCACCTTTGACTTACATCATATCTGTCATGAGCCGAGATGGGGGGTTCACATTTGCTGCAAGGAAGTGCTGACTAGGTGATGAATTCATGAAAAACACAACTTATATTAGAGTGTACATGTTATGTTGTTTTTCCTGTTATTTCAATGTAAGGCGCCCAGAGCCCCAGGGACTGGGTACATAGAAATTAATTTTGCTTTGTCTATTATCTATCTATCTATCTATCTATCTATCTATCTACCTACCTATCTGTCTCTCTCTCTCTCTCTCTCTCTCTCTGTCTGTCTGTCTGTCTGTCAGTCAGTCTATCTAGCTGTCTATCTAGCTATCTGTCTATCTATCTAGCTGTCTATCTATCTGCCTATATACCTATCTGTCTAGCTGTCTGTCTATATATCTGTTTATCTGTCTGTCTATCCATCTGTCTATCTATCTGTCTGTCTATCTGCCTGTCTCTTCTGTCTGTCTGTCTATCTACCTATATGTCTGTCTGTCTATCTGTGTCTGTCTATCTGTCTGTCTATCTATCTCCTGTATATATCTATCTGTCTATCTATCTGTCTATCTATCTACCTAGTTGTCTGTCTGTGTATGTATGTACATATCTATCTATCTATCTATCTATCTATCTATCTATCTATCTATCTATCTATCTTTCTGTCTGTCTATCTGTCTGTCTATCTGACTGTATCTGTCTGTCTATCTGACTGTCTGTCTGTCTGTGTCTATCTGTCTGCTGTCTATGTCTATCTGTCTGTCTGTCTGTGTACCTGTATCTGTCTGTCTATCTATTTGTGTTTATCTGTCTGTCTGTCTATCTCTCTATCTATGGGATATGCAATGGTCTGACAAAACACCTGCAATTTATCTTCAAGTGTGAGGGGGCAAAACCATGACTCAGGAGTGGCAGAGCCACGAGTGAGTTATGAAAGTCCTTCCACTTTCACAAGTTACAATAAATTGCATATTTTGAGTCAGACCATTGCATATAATCGATGCATCCATTAGTTTACTAATTTACTTTTAAATCTGATGTTTATCTGAAGATTTATTGGTTTATTTTGTATTTCAACTGCTGGCTTCAGTGTTGCATTTGGCAACTGTGATGTCATCAGCATTGTGAGAAGTGCTGTCTGACTGGTTCAGCGTTAAATTGTGATGATACTACCCATATCCCTGTGACAGCAACATATTTTTAACATAGAGGATAATGTATGGGCATCGATGAAGAACCTCTCTATTATCGCTTCTAGTGGTTTCCGTGACAACTTGGATAAACCTCGAGAGCGCAGCTCGAGAGGTTTTCTTAGCTGTAATGGCAACCATGAGAAGGGATAATAGAGTGGTTGATCAATGCCCATGCATTATCTTTTATAGTGTATGGGCATCGGTCTGATCAGATTAAACAAACAAAAAAATCATATCCTGGTCTTGCACCTTTCTTTTAAATTGTCATCGCTGCCATCTCGGGTCCAGTTGTAACCGCAGAGGCCTCTTCAGTAAGGCCGGCGGTTTGGGAATCACACATGCGCAGATCAGGACTTCTTCTTGTACCATCGATGGGTTAACCACATCCTGATGTCACATTGATGGCACAGCAACCCTGTTAAATGATGGATTTTTGACGGTAACTACATTCAGCCATACATTTTATCTTATTACTGTTGTCATCAGCCAAGATATCACTTTTATCTTGTGATTTTACCCCCACTCCTGTTGCATAAATTTATGTATCTCATGAGGTAGCTCAAAATATAATTATTGTCTGGTGTGCCGTGCTGGTGTCGTGCCCTAGGACTTGTGCCTTCACGTCACTGAGCCATTCATGCAAGGGAACAATGACACCAACATGCCACATCAAATAACAATCCTATTTTGAGCTACCTCATAGGATATTCCCTATTTATAACATGGGAGGGATGAAGAATATGAAGGAATAAAAGCAGTTATTGGAGTGTAACCCCCCTGCAAATGGGGCTTCCCAAAAGTCTCCCAAGAGCTTGCCTATTTGCTCAGAGCCTGGTTGGTGTTCGGCATTAAAGCCGTTTAACTGTGAGTGCCAGTGAGTGTTTTTAAAGCCTCCAAGTACTGTCTCTTTAAGGGCTGCCTGTTTGCAGTCATAATTAATTTGGATGGGGGGGTCTGTGAGTTTCCCTGCTCGAGTCCAGCTCGAGCTGCTGACACATCGCTCCGTTTCTGCAGTCGCTAAATGTGCAGAGGGAACTCAGTTGAAAAACGTAGCTACTTATGGGGAATTATGCAGAGTAACAGTGAAAATGTAGTTTGTCTAACCTGCCTTTCTTGCAGCATGGACTGTTTCTGTTATGCTCCACCATTTTGGTCACGAACTGCCAAATTGGACCAATGGGGTGTGAGGACTCTAAAATGGAGCCTGATAAAGTGGATCTGTGTGGTGCCTGACTTTGGGAAGTGTAGTTTTGGATCCTTGCCACCTTTTTGCACCAACAGGGGGAGTGTGTTTGTGATTGACAGAGGAACCAGCCAATTGGACCTTTTGGTTCTAAGGGAAGTCCCCTAAACTGTCTGCTGGCAGCCAGATCTGTTTGGGAGTTTGAGAGAGAAGGAGCTCTGAGTGTTCGAGCGGCCGTTGCAGCGTAGTTCACACGGGAGAACCGTGGAAGGCCCGATTCCTGGCCTACTAGCCTGCTGTCTGCCCTGAGAGGGAGAAGAGGACTTTTTCAGACTGAATCCGAGTTTTGGAGAACGAAGCAAGCTGCTGACTTGTAACCAGGCTCACCCTGTAGAAGACCGAAGATTTTGCTGAAAGCGATCGGCCTGTCAGGACTTTAGCCACTGTAGTGCTCCTAGATAATAGCAGTGATTTTGCGATTGGGATCAAGAAGCAGCTGGCCACATATAAATGTGTTATGAACTGCAAGGGGGTCGCAATCTGTTTTCCCCACTGTCTGTAACTTATGTGCTAGTGCGGGAAGTGTTCCCTGTCAGAATCTGACTGAATCTGTGCTGTCTGATGCAGATAGGCCCTGCCACGCGGGTCTAGTCTCACTACTCTACTGCACAGAAAGATCCATCATCGAGAGGCCCAGCTTCTTCTGTCAACCTTGCAAGTCAGCCATCAGCCCTCCTGTGTTTAGCCTGGGTATCGTGAGTAATTATCAGGGTAGCTCTCTGCAACTTTTGTTTAATCAAAGTGTGTCATCTGATTGTTCTGTGCTTTTCTTTCCATGAACTGAGCCCTCTGGCTCCGGATTACAAATTGTGTATGCATGTTCTTTTTCCATCACAGGGCCCCAACCAGCTGCGACACCACAGGCTGCTGGGCAACGGACCTGGCTGGCCCTTTCCCATCCTGGTACCCAGGAGTGTGACTGAGTGGGACTCTAAGTGCATGCACAATAGTGTGATTATTAATGTGTTTAAGCTAATTAACCTGATTATTTCCCCTCCTTGTTACAGACCCCTGAATAAATCAGATCTGTTTGTTTCTGCAATTTACATTGACTATGGTGTCAGTTTATGTTGAAGGTATGGCATTGTTGCTGTGTACTGCCTCACCTTATTTTACAGGGGGTCCCCAGAGTCAAGATGAAGGAACCAGTCCTAGGAGCAAGTGCCAAGTACAAGTGTATGTGGTTTGCATATCAGGGGTATTGGGAAAGTCACTGTTGTGTACGGTGTGGGCCACTAGTGGGAGAAAAGGAGGGTCACAGTGTCCCAGAGGACTGTGATCTGGTTAGCGTAACCCAAACCAACCCAGACCTTTGGGTGGAGGCATCCGTTTCAGAACTCAGGCCCCTTAACCTGTTAATAGCCAAGCAGGCAGGGGTAGTAGCCCAAGGGATAGTGCCACCTAGGGGTTACAGGAGCATTTATTCACCTTAAAGGCTAATAACATGTTATTCTCCCTGCAGCCCATGTTATTTTTCCTGTAGCCTCATCACAGTGACATAAGCCCCATTTACATGATGGGCTCTGCACTGCAATGAGTGGTGCAGAGCAACTGGAATAATGCCTTTGCTGTCGTGTAGAGTCAAACCACACCGAATCAGAGGTGAGCGTTCACTGGCTTGGCGTACCCTGCATTCCTGGGTTTGCCATTGTTTTGCATTTTCTCGTTGTGTGCTGCCATGTAATCAGAGAGAGGCATTCATATCAATCCTGGAGAGAGTATTGCGAAACCCTCTGGGATCCCCTGCTGCTTACCCATACTGCACTTCCTTAAACTGACTCCTGAGTCTCATGTATGGAATATTGCACCTGAGTTTAGCTAAATATATCTTCAGATAGTAGTAAGAAAACTGAACTGGGGAAACTAGTTACTTTTGTGAAACGGGGACTAAAAAGAACTTTAAAAGTGCTCGGAAAGTTGAGCCGTGATACTGGGCCTGCACTTATTCATATCCCTATTAAGCCCACCACCAGTTACCAAGTGTTTCTACTTTGGAAATAAGGTGATGTTGATGATGTGTTACTCTAGTCCAGTCCAGACCAGCGCCATTACCAATCACCATGTCCAATGGATGAATTTGGAATATTAATGATGACCAGTCCAACCAGATCCATATGTTTGTGATCTTCGAGTAATACAGTCTGTCCTGTAAGCAAGCTTGAAGGGCCACTGTCAGCTTCTGACTGACGTTTTTATCCCATATTCGAAAAAGTGCCTGCACTCCTTGCAAACTTCTAAATGGCCACATAATGTATATACCTACACAGAACGTCTCAAAATAAAAACAAATTTAATGTACTGTAGATTGTAACCCTGGTGACCTGCTGTTATCTCTGGCCGCCCGATGCTGAAGCACGCTCTTATATGAAAATGGTGCCGAGGTGCCAACAGGCTCATCAGTGGACGAGTTTTATCAGTTTTAAGCCACATGAGTTAAACACTCATCTTGTTAATAGAAAGCTAGATCAACTTACTGTTGTAATTATTTTTCAGAAATGAGGGGTGTAGTACCTGAAGAAATGCATTTGAAAATCCATCCATGACACTGGGCACGAGCATCATCTATGTAAGAAGGGACACCAAATCCAGTAAGACAGTGTCTTCATAGCCCAGACTAAATAAGAAAGGGTGAAGACCGTAAAAGTAAGGTACTGAAGTAGGTCTGAAGATGGTGGATGGGCATGTGAATCAATGGTGAAGATATTCTAGACAATCAAGAATTCTGGCGAGTACTTAATTTTAATATCTTCCAAGAATCAGTCTCCCCCATTGGTTCCCACAAGTGGGTCAGAGTACCAAGTTCAGGAAAAGTGCCCCAGACTAGGAATGGTGGAGCTGAGGGCTCACTCAGGACAGTGATCCATTCAAATTCCTGCCAAAGGTGGCATGCTTCCTGGCATGAACATCCAGAGCATAGTGCTTGGTTAAGGTATGCACTCTGCTCCAAGCTGCAGCACTGCAAATTTCTCCGCTAGCCATAGAACATATTTCTGCCAGGGATGTGGTAAGAGCTCTGGTGGAGTGGGCATGTACACTGCCCTCCATTTAACCTGAGTCATGGCATATCACTGGCAAAGGCAATTCACAATCCTGGCAGAAATGCACTTGACTGTAACAGGCTGTCCCTTCCAAGTAAGATCAAAGGAGACAAGGATCTGTTTGGATTATCTGAAGTCATTGGTTTTGTCTATATTGAACCTAAGGACCCTTTTAAAATATAGTGAGTGAAGAGTTCTTTTTCTCTTGTTCTTGAAATTAGCAAAGAAGAGTAGGCAGGATTAATGCCTGGTTAAGATGGAACTCTGACACCACTTTTGGTATGGGTGTATAGGGAGAACTACTTTGTGTTTATGGAAAACAGTATACAGAGGATCTGTGACCAAAGCATATACTTTTTATTTATTTTAATCTTTGGTAACCAGATAAGGCACACTAGGCATAAGTGCCTGTTTTCAGGGGCGACCTGGGAGCACTGGAGAGGTTAAGTGACTTGCTCAATGTCACACAGTAATGCAAGTGGAGGTTGTGGGAATCAAACACAGGTCTGCTGGATGTACCAAGTTCATTCACAGCTCATCACTCTAACCTCTATGCTATACTTCCAGCCCCAAAGCATGGATTTCAGATACTCTACATGCAGCAGTGATAGCCACCAGAAATGCTGCTTTCCAGGTGAGGAACTTCAGGTTACGCATTGCAATAGGCTCAAAGGGCTTGCAAGTGAGCATATCCAACGCAAGGTTGATGTCCCAGGGAACTACTGGCTTCCTGATGGGAGGCCTTGTGTGCAAAATGCCCTTGAGGAACCTCTTAAACACTGGCAGCTGTGATAGGTAGAGGGAACCAACAGACTTGTGATAAACCAAAATAGCACACAGGTGGGCCTGTACTGTGAAATACTGCAGACCAGCATCAGAAAGGTCCAGTAAGTACTCCAGAGCTTTGTCCAGTGGACACCAAAAGGGTTCATGTGGGTTTCGGAGTGCCAGATGGAAAATCTTTTCCATTTGGCTGTGTATGTCTTCCTAGTGGAAAGGCTTATGTGAAGTCAAAAGCACAGTATTTCAGAGACCCTTTGAGATACATTGTACCTGTTCACTTCTATCCCTTCAGGAGCCATGCCTATAAATGAAGGGAGCACAGGTTGGGACGGACCACCTGATCCTGTGTCAGTAGGTCTGTACTGAGTGGTAAAGTCCTCAGATCACTGACTGAAAGTCTGTTCAACAGAGAAAACCATATTTGTCGAGGCCAGTAGGGAACCACTAGAATCATCTTGCCCCCATGTGCCTCCAACTTCAGCAGTACTCTCGGGATGGGAGGTGCTGGAGGGAATGCATTCAGAACCCGATTTTGTTACTGCAGTCTCAATGCATCCTCTTAGAAAACGCCATGTCCTGGACTTTTGAAGCAGACATGAAGCAGTTTGGCATTGAATGGGAACACGAAAAGGTCCACATCTGGAGCAACCCAGTCGAACAACAATTTCATGATGTCTGGAGCTAGTGATCAGTCATAAGGATTGGCCTCTGTTCATCTGAGGTTGTCTGCTAGAGTGTTCTGTCTCCTGCCAGATAGATTGCTTCAAGCAGGATCCTCTGCTCCAGGCATCATTCCCACACTCTTATCACCTCCTTGCAGAGAAGTTAATAACTGTAGTGTGCCCCTCCTAGTTTGTTGATATAGTGCATGACAGACTTGTTGTCTGTCTGGAGGAGGAGGACTGTTTTGTGGCTAAGTCCATTAAGGCTTTCAGATCATATAAAACTTCTCACATTTCCAACACATTGATGTTGAGTTCAGTATCTGATGGGTCTCAAACACCTTTTGTCTGGAGGCCCTGGCAGTGGGCTCACCACCCCAGCAGGGAGGCAGCTGTGGAAAGAATCACCTCCAATTCTAGATGGGACAAGGGGAAGCCCTAGAGGAGGTATTCCTTCATTGCCCACCATGTCAGGGACCTTACCAGAGGTTTGGCCGCCTGAATGGTGTAACTTTGAGGGTGTGATGCTTGTGACCATTATGCATTGAGCATCCACTGGGCTGTCCTCATGTGTTGGCATGCCAGGGGCACAGGGGCACTATAAACACTGAGGAGGTCATTAGGCCCAGTATACATTGCATGAAGTGGGCTTGTACAGTTTTGCATTTCATGATGTGGCATGCCATCTGCAGTATTGCTCATAGTCTGCTGTCAGGAAGAAAAGTCACAAGATGAAAAGTAGCTCCAGCAGCAAATTGTGCTCAGTGAACCAGTACACAAATCAACAAAAGAAGACACAAGCACCAATACTGGCCAAGGGAATTCCCCACATTTATTCCTGCATCATGCAGGCACCAGCACCATCGATGTAGAACCCAGTTCCAATGGCCCTGACCGGTTTCGTGCTTGTGCACTTCCTCCTCCTCCTCCCTGAGGAAGCGTGGAAGTGCGAAACCGGTCTGGGCAGTTGGAATAGTGTTCTGCATCAATGGTGCTGGTGCCTGCGTGATGCAGGAATAAATGTGGGGAATTCCCTTGGCTAGTATTGGTGCTCGTGTCTTCTTTTGTTGAGTCAGGAAGAAAAGCTCAGGCCTGGTGAAATCCAGAACAGCTCCTATGAACAACAGTTCCTGGGAAGGCTTGAGCTGAGGCCTTTCAAAGTTCAGCAAGACTCCTATGGAGGCTAGGAACTGGGAGAGAGCAGCTACTGCCTGTACTGTTTGGATGCACTTGAGATGAATCAATTGCCCAAGTACAGGAAGACCTGGAGTCCCATTTTTCTCAGGTGCACTGCAAAGGACTTTGTAAAGACTTATGGCAAAGAGGAAAGCCCAAAAGGCAGGCCTTTGAACTGTTAAGGCTGTTCCAGTACAACAAAACGATGGTCTCTGTGGTTGTTAGGGTGTCCTGTATATATTATGCATCCTGAATATCCAGGGATGCTAACCAGTTCAGAGGCTTCAGGTAGGGTAGCTGGGAGTCCAGAGGAATCATACAGAATTTTTCTTGATTCATGAATTTGTTCAGATTTCTGAGGCCAAGAATGGGATGCATGCTCTCTGATTTCTTTGGAAGTAGAAAGTAGTGGAAACAGAACCCTGTGTTCTGTTCTGACTCTGGCACTATTTCCACTGCCCTGTTGCTCAGAAGGCCCTCAATCTCCTAAGCTAGAAGCTCTGACATGTGAGCTGACAAAGGGAGTTGCCTTCTGGGTGGATAGTCTGGAGGGGTTTCTATGAAATCCAGGGAGTACCCACCCCTCTCAGATAATGCTGAGGACCTACTTGTCTATTGTGATGGATTTCCATTGATGTCAAAACTGGGTCAGGTGCCCCCCGCTGAGGAGGAGAGGTCCACCTTCGGCAGCTGAGACAGGACCAGAGCTGGAGCTTCAATTAGTGGCACTAAAAGTGTTTGGTGTCTGTGCCTTCGTCTGCACTTCCTTTTGATGCTGGGGAGGTAGGTTTTTGTTATTTTGAGCTCATCTGCCATGAAAGGACTACTTGTTATGGAAATATCCATGTCCCTTGCCTCTCTAGGAGTTAAAGGGAACTGGTCTGGAAGTCTTAAGCATTGTTCTGGTCCCATTAGATGCCTTAAAAGACTGCTCCACCTGCTGTCCAAACAGGTAAGTAGCATTAAAGGGGATGTTCATGACCTGTTGCTGAACTTACTGTGGGAAACCAGCAGTCTGCAGCCAGGACTGCCACCCAATGCAGCTGCCCAGGGTTTTAAATAATTGATTAGCACTTTTTTTCTTGGGACAAAACTAACTGTACAGAAAGCATTTATATAGGTTTTCTAGAAGTGTTATGTTTGTTAAACACAGTAAGGCAGGTCCTATGCATTTTCACAATATTTTAGAACTTTTATGAGTAAAACGCTAATCAATTTTTAGAGTTAAATAAATCCCTGCTGCCTACAGCTGCAGAGTAAGATGCTGCATCAAAGGCATCAATCGAGGCTTTGAGCTGGTGACTTTTGGATTCAATACCTTGTTTGACATCATCAGTATATCTTGTTTAGCCGTGAATCTGGCACAGCCTATACCAGAGACTTCTCCCTCCAGAGGGTATATTCATACTTGGAAAAATGACCCTGGTAGCTAGCTGTGCTCATCCCAAGGGTAGGTGAGGCTTAAGTCCACCTGCCCATAGTGTCAATCTTGTGTGACTACTTGTTAGTAGGGTGCACAGTGACTTCCCTGGGAACTAGGGCTTGTCATTCTGTTGAGAACAGCAATGGCATCAGCTATAGGCTGAGTGAAATATACCAGCTTATTCTTAAGAGCAGCATATTTCATAACTGCCTGCTTGAGAACAGCTGCAACAGTAGCAGGCCTATGCCAAATCACATCAGACAAGGTCTCCAGGGCGGGTTGGATATGAAGAATTAAATTTACTGGAATATTAGGCACGTTTAGGAACTCCAGCTGGAAGTACCTAGCCTGGTCAATAGCTGCTGGCTCAAAATCCAACACTGAATGCATATTTCTGAGCACAGCCTGAAAAAAAGACCTTCCTGAAGAACAGACACTAGTACTTGCCTGTTCATGTTGTTATTTTCTTCACCTCGGATTAAAAGTAGTTTTGCAATTGCCAAGACTATTCCTATTTTGCTGGACGTCATACGAATACCATGAACACCCTCCTGAGAGTGCTCCACTTTCCTATTTCCTGGATAGGAGAGTAGCACAGCTGACTGTGTCGCACATGAATTGGGCAACACTGGAGAACCAGTCTATGTCCCCAGAGGCTGAGAGACTGGCGCCAGGGGCAGTACCATAACTGACACCAGCAGGGTTCCTGACACCACAAGCCTATGCACTGTCACACCTGACTCCAGGTCTGGCCTTGTACGGCCTGAACCTAGCACCAAATGAAGCAATGATAACTCAGCCAGCCATCACCAGCGTGACCAGTGGCACCATGGCTATCCCCATCCCTGGACAGGAAGAAGGCAATACCACGAGAGGGACAGACATCAGTGGTGCTGCTCGTGGCAAGGACCCAGAGGCTGTTGTCACAGGCAGACACACTACTGGGCTCAGCAGCACCATAGAGGTTTTGAGCTGGTGACTGTTAGACTCGGTAACTTGTTTGTCAGTCTGCAGTATATCTTGTTTAGCCACAAATCTGGCAGAGCCTCTGCCAGAGACTTCTTGCTCCAGAAAGTATAATCATACTTGGAAAAATTACCCTTGTAGCTAGCTGTACTCATGCCAAGGGTGGCCAAGACTTAAGACCACTTGCCCATGATGTCAATCTTGCATGATTCCTTGTTAGTAGTGTGTGCAGTGTCTTCTGTAGTAACTATGGCATTGTCATTTAGAGCAGTGTATTTACTTTCCACATGCTTGGGGACAGCTGCAACAGTAGCTGACCCATGCCAAACCATATCAGAAAAGATCTTCAGGGTGAGCTTGATAGGAGGAATTAAACTGACTGGAATATTAGGTACGTTTAGGAATTCCAGCTGGAGGCATCTAGCCTGGTCAGTGGCTGTTGGCTTGAAATCCAATGCCAAATGCATATTTCTGAGCACAGCCTGGAAAGAAAGTACTTCCTGAGGAACACAGACTAGTATCTGCCTGCTCATGCTGTTATTTTCTTTATCTCGGATTAAGAGTATTTTGCAATTGACAAGAGTGTTCCTATTTTGGTGGTCATCATACAAACACTTTGAACACCCAACCGAATGTGCTGAGATTTCCGGTTTCCTTGATAGTAGAGAGAAGAGTGTTGCAAAGTAACAGTGTGGTGCACAGCTGGGGCAACACTGGAGACACTGGTCCTCACACCTCCAGGGCAGAGGACCAGTGCCAAAACAACACCACAGCCGACACAGGAGGTTTCTGACACCACAAGCCTATGTGACATCACACCCAACACTAGGTTTGGCCCTGAGGGGCCTGAACCCAGCACCACATGTGCCATCGACAACCTAGTCAGTACCAAAGTGACCAGCAGTGGCACCGTAGCTGTTCCTATTCCTGGACAGGATGGAGGGGATACCACAAGAGGGACAGACGTCTGTGGTGTTGCTTGTGGCAAGGACCCAGAGGCCACTGCTGCAGGCAGACACACTACCAGGTCCAGTGGCACCACCAATGGCACCAGCCTAGCTGACCGCCCATGGGGTCAGAGGCCTGCACCACAAGCATCACCACATGGGCCACACGCAATACCCACTGTTCCATACGAGTTGCCCAATGGTGAACCTGCCTACCAGAGTCCTCCCTAGAAGACAGGGGGTGGCTCCAGGCCAGAGACAGAAACCTCGCAGGCCTGTGTTGTCAGTGACAATGGTGGGGACCTCCAACTTGTGGAAGCCAAATGTCTCACAACAGACCTCACAGAGGATGATCTCGACTGGTGCCATTTCTTCCCCTTCTTATGAGAAGAAGCAGTGCCTGGACCCCAGTGCCAAATGTGTGCAGTATTGGTACTGTTTATTTTTGTACTTATGAGAGAACGGTCTTCCCTCCCGAGTACTGGACTGCCTGCCATTGGAATTCAGATGAAAACATGGTCGTTCACCATGAGCACTTCTGTCGCGGATAAAAACACAAGTACCAAAACAACACCAGAAAGTCCAGCACCAGACAAGTGCAAACTGAATACACTTCTAAAGTTTCAGTAAACAAAAGCTTTACTTGTACATACCATTACCTGGAACTCTTCGCTGAACAAGGGGGTACATTATGCGCTTCACCCACTGTGTCAACTTTATCTCTGAATTTTGTTTTGGCTCTCTCCCCTTGTATCTAACCTCTCTCCTCTTCCTCCCCCTTTGCCCTCCTACTGTCTTCATAATGCTTGCTCTCACTCTTTTGCTCTCCCTCAAACAAAATCTACTGCTGATCAAACTACGTTCTCATTTCATTTCCCTAAACTTTGGGGTTCCCTTCCCCCTTCTGTTCACTCTGCTCCATCCTTTCTTGCTCTTAAAGCTCTCCTCTGTGAGTTCTCTACTCCCTCCTGCAGTTGCTTCTGATATTGGGTTTACTTCTTCCCAGCAATTTACCTAATTCACTGTTCTTCAACCCTTCCCTACTTCTGCAGTCCAGTCATTCCCCTGGTTTCTTATTTTATTAAGTTGATATCTATTTAATTGTTCTTTTGTTTATTTCCATTTATTGCATGGTAACTTACGGATTGTCAATTTATTCTTAGGCATAATTGTCCTGTTTACTTTTGGCATACAGTACGTATTCCATTGTATGTCGTCATATTTTATATTTTGTATCTGTTATCTTTTTCTCACTTCTCATTTCTCCAGGATATATCTGGGAAAGAGCTGTTACCAGCTCAGTATGTTAAAACCTTTGAAATGAATGAATGAATGAATGAATGAATGAAGACAGAGAGAGAATTCTCTATCACAAGTAGGAGCTGTGAGGGAGGAGACCTGTTACTTCCAGCGGTAAAAGAAGATCTGAGTGCAAAAGGGGGGTGGAGCTGGAAGATCACATGGCAGCGTGGGAGGAGTCAAGCTTGAGGAGTGTTCCAGTGATGGAGCATGATCAGAGGAAGGCTGCCTAAGTGTGGGCAGTGAACTGTAGCTAGCTAGTTTGAAATGTGTATTCTGTATATATTCCACCAAACTCTTTTGTATCTGTTATTTGCTGATCAAGTAAATTCACTGGAGAACATAATACACTTTACTAGAGCGACCCTGGTATATTCAGTATAGGTAGACAAGGCAGACTAAATATATAGTGTAATTTATGGGTTTCAAAATGTGAAAGCAAGGTTCAGATGTAAAATTAATAAACAGCATGAGTCACAGCAGGTGCTGGGGACATCAGCTCTTTAAGAACACATTCAGCTTCGGTTTAAGTATGTTACCAGACAATATTTGTCTGAAATCAGGCGTTACATTGTAAGAAATTGAAAGAAGATAAGACTACACATTGGTGAACAACAGTTACCCAGCTGTTTGTGTATCAATCTCAACTAACCAACTCTTTCTTTTTTTCATACTATGTTTTTCCCTATCATTTCCAGTGTAGTCCACCTCTGCCAGAGGGCCATATCCCTACCAGACCTTACCTACTCTGTCTCTTATCATCCTTAGTTTCCATGACTTTCACCCAGTAGGTGGTCCTTTGGGGTCAGAATTCCCATGCAGGAAGTCTTGTTATTGGTGTGGTGGGCAGGGGACTCAGTGGGGCCCAAGAACACCAGGTTTCATGCCTCTACACACCGGGGTTTCCTTGCTTCATTGTTTCCTCATGGATGCGTGCACAGTGTCCCATGTGTAAGCACTCAGAGTGTGCTTCCAGCAGAGCAAGCCTTGGGTCCTCTGCACCAGCACCCACGGCAGCCTATGTGAAAGTCAAGAAGCAACTACTTTTTCCCCTCTCCCCAGAGGAGGGGGAAGTGTGTCCCCTGGGATGGCCGGTCCTCTTCCCCTCACTGGCCCTCTAACACACCCAGGCTCATTCTCAAAACCAAGTTGATGGCATTGGAAATGGTAGCACTGCCAATGTGCCCATGGGCTAACATGTTCACTAGTGTTGCTCATATAGTACCAGATGGAATCGGATACCACCAGTTTTCCCAGATACCAGATGGTATTGGGTAACATAGGTACCTGACTACTGTCACCCAGGATCCAATAGGATGCCAACTACTTTACCACTTTAAGGAGGCAGTATAGCGCAGTGGTCTAAGGCTCTGAGCTGCAAATATGGTGACATCCAGCAGACCAGACCTGGGTTTGAATCCCACAGCTTCCACTTGCATACTGTGTGACCCTGAGCAAGTCACTTAACCTCCTTGTGCTCCCAGCTCGCTCCTGTAAAAAAGCTTTCAGCTTAGTGTGCTATACCTGGTTAAAATAAATAAATAAATAAATAAAAAACTATCCAATATGACTATCTCAGATCTGAGGTATCCAATGCAGACATCTGACCTCAGATCTCACTATCTGACCTTGGACCCTACTATCCGACCTTGGCTCAGAACTCAGATGTGGTCAGGTAGGATCTTGGATCCAGATAGATGGATTATCCATTGGATACCATTAGGACAGTCAAAAGTGCTATCCAAGCATCACTGCCGTTCACCCATTTCTAAGTTAGAAAATGTCATTAATCCTCTCCTGCCCCATGCCATTCCTTACCGGGACAGCGGGGGCAGCATTCTCCAGAAACCAGGAAGGGATCAGTGCACAGCAGTGGTGGGCATCTCCTTGACAGGCACTGCACATTGCCATTCTGAAACACAAATACAAGAAGGAACTAGAGACTCCAAGTCATTTCAAAAGGAGAACACAGGATGCAAACAATCTTATTTATTTAAAATTGGTAACTGGGAGAGGCACGCTGAGCTGAGACTCATTTCCAGGTGTGAGCTGGGGAGTGCGAGCTGGGGGAAAGGGAAGGGGAGAAGCACAATTACAAACAAAATATAGCCAGTCAGGTAATGTGGTTACAATGAGTATAACACAAAGAGCATAAGTTAAGTGCAGTGCACACAGAATGGTAAAAATTGCATATGAAGGAGAAACTAATTAGCATACAGATCACCCGTGCAAATTGGGCAAACTTAGAAAAGTGCATAGTGCCAGACTGAAGGCACCTTCTTCACCTTTGGCAGCCATGTGATCACTAGATCAAGAACTGCACTGGTCGAAACTCCTGTAATAGTGGTCATTTCATGCAACTGTACAGAGTACGCACCCCAAACCTTGTAGTCATGTGGTCACCTACACATACATTTTAGTGGCCACTCAAGAGACAAAGGAGCGGCAGTTTGGCTTAGTGGTTAAAGCATAGAGCTGTGAACCTGGAGACCTGGGTTTCAATTCCCCATCTGCCACTTTCTCACTATATGACCATAAGTACTTCTCTTAACTTTCCTGGACTTCTCTGTGTTGTTTGAATATGCCCTGTGTATCTAGTGGCAGCAAAAAGCACACCTCCTGTTCTCTTAAAGTACTTTGGGACACAGTTAGTATGAACGGTGCTATATGGAACCAAATTCCTTTGTTAAACTAATTAATTGGGGCCACCAGCCACTCCTCTTAGCATTTGTACCATGTGCTCCTGACCATTCTGGTGTCTCTGCCTCAGTGTCCCTGTATACAAACATTTTCATTAGCCTAATAAAGATATCATCTGTGCCAAAGAAAAATGTCATTCTGTTGGGTTTGTGTTTCTTTTTGCTTCTTTATTTCAGCCACTTACTTGCTCAACCTGAGTCTATAAGGAAGTAGAAGTGCTGTCACACCTCAGCATGTTTCCAGGGAAGGGAGAGTAGTGGCGCTACCCACCATGTAATCTGCCTCCCAACAAAGGGAGAAGAATGGGGGCCGGGGGGAGATGACTCCAGAGCTTTCACTCCTGAGACATGTGAGTCACTAAAGCCTAGTCAGCACTGGCAGGCTGGCAGTGTACTGCAGAATGCTCAGAACATCACTTCTATACATGGGGCTGCTCAGTACCGGTAACCAGCAGCCATTTCCAAGCAGAGCTGGCTATAACAGAGGAAGGGAAAGCCCTTGGTTACTTACTATACAGTGGCACTCCTTGCACTTGTCAGTGGGGTGCGGGAAGTCTGCTCCATTGGGGTATTCCTTTCCAGCATAGTTACAACCTGCATAGAGAAGAACAGGAGAAATCAGGAAAAGGGGTCCTTTGGCTTCCTAATAATTCAAATACTTCAGTCGTGCATAGGCTATTGATGTCCCGAGTTTGAAATGGGCAGATAGGTGGGCCAAAGTGTCCTATTCGTTCAAATTCTATGTTTCTATGTTTAGTCCCCTAAACTATAGAAACATAGACTTGACAGCAGATAAGGACCTGCTTGGCCCACCTAGTCTGCCCATTCTACCTACAGGATAAGCTGCAGATCCTATTTAACCAACAGCCTATTTCTTCCTACCCCCCACAAAAATTGCCTTATGTCTGTCCCATGCATTCTTGAATTCTCCCACAGTTTTAGACCCCACAACCTCCTCAGGAAGGCTGTTCCATGCATCCACCACCCTCTCTGTGAAAAAATACTTCCTCACATTGCCCCTGAGCTGTCCCCCCTCTATCTTCAAATTGTGTCCCCTTGTTCTTGCACATCTCTTTTTCTGAAAGATGCTACCCTCTTGGACTTTGTTGATTCCACTGAGGTACTTAAACATTTCTATCATGTCCCCCCTCTCCCTCCTTTCCTCAAGGGTATACATATTAAGCTCCTTTAGTCTCTCCTCATATGGCTTCTCTTGCAGACCCTGCACCATTTTAGTTGCCCTCCTCTGAACTGCCTTTATCCTGTCTATGTCCTTATGAGATGGGGTCTCCAGAACTGGACGCAGTACTCCAGATGGGGTCTCACCAACTGTCTGTACAGGGGATAACAACGTCCTGTTTTCTGCTGGTGATGCCTCTCCCTATACATCCCAGTATCCCCCCAGCCCTCCCTACCGCCTTCTCACATTGCTTGCCATAATCTTTTTTCACCAGTAATCACATATTCCAGTGTAAATTCTTATCTCTAACAATCAAGCATTCTCGGTTTCCTGCCTTCTGAATTTCTGCAGCTGCAAAGTATAGCTATGCATGAGGCAATGAGAAGGTGAAAATGGATTTTTGCATCTGCATTGGAATTGGATCACCTCCTTAATATGCACCCAATTCTTGCACTGTTTCTCTCCATCAAAGTGCACTAGCTAATGCATATTCACTGCTTCAGCCCCCCACACACACACACTAGGGGTGCTTGGATTCTCTAGAATCCATTTTGCTGGTACCCAGTCAGATTTTGGGAAATTCCAATTCTGCTTACACTCTGAGTAAGGCATCGGAAGAGAACCAAAGATGAAATCGCATCTGACACGGTTTCACATCAGACTCTGCTTCTGTGACTGTAGTCAGTCACCAAAACTCCCTCCCACCCAGTAACACTAGGAATAGGCCCCCACCCCTAATTCTTACCTTAAGCTAGTGCCTACTGTAGGTCCTTAGGTTGTCTTCTTCTAGTCATTGTTGGTGCTGTGCTGGAAGGCTCATGGCAGAGCAGGTGGGGCTGCTGTTGTAGGACCATCAGGTCAGCTGTTATGCAATCAGCTCCAATAATCCAAGTCTCTTCCCTTGTCTCTGAATGCCATCCATGCACATAGTTAAATGATATTTCATCACCAATCATCATGCACCGACCTACCCACCCTTACCCCATCCCCAAGAGGGATCCCAAGTGACTGCTAGTGAGTCTGACTGTGTGGTGGCAAGTTGGAGACTAAGTGTGGTGACTATACTGAGTGAGATGGACTCCCCTGACTCCTCCTATCCATCCAGCAACTGGCTTTGGGGATTGGAGAGAGGAGGACAGCCTTTCACCTGTGCAACAGTTAAGAGTATGGGTGTGTGATTTTGCACACGCTTATGATGTTGGGTGCCTGTGCATCATCTAACTAAGTGGATGGATGGCACCGGAGACAAGAGAAGAGACTTTGAGCCAGCCTGTCGGTGCAACAGTAGTGCTACCACTTGCGATGCTGGTGGCCCGGGTTTGAGAACAAGCGGGGGTCATTGGGAGTTGGCCAAGGGAAAGGAGACAGAACATCCCAGGGAACGCCCTCCTCCTCCTCAGGGCAGGGAGGGTCATCACACCACTCAGACACTGCCACATGTGGATACGTGGGTAGCAGTGCAAGGTGAGTAATGTGGGGGGGGGGATGTCACTAGGTGCTTGGCTGAGGCATGCATCAGCATGTCACCAGCCTGGACATCAGTCCTCATGCAGATACTAAGAGGTAAATCCCCCAATGCCATTCTGGCAAAGTGTGGTTCCTCTATGGAGGCGCCTACAGTGGAGACCAAGGAGGATGCTGGGAACCTCCACAAAGGAGACCCACAGGAGGGTGGCAGGGACCCCTGCAGGGGAAGAAACAACTCCTGGTGGGGACTCCATTGTTAGGAAGGTAGAACTGGGCAAGGCAGGGAGAGGGAGGTAGGTGCCTGCCTGGCGCCATGGCTTGGAGGGACAGGAGCCGAATCCTCAGGATTGCCGGAGCAGCTGCACAGGGAGGGAGCTGGATGTCATTGTCCACCTAGGACAAATGACCTGGCTAAGAAAGGGATTAGAGAAGTGCAGGAAGAGTTTGTGGAATTGGGAGGGCCTTAGTCAAGTAGCATGCACGGTAACCTTCTTGGAGGTGCTACCCATCTATGGCATAAGGAGGCTAGGGTGTTCCGTACCATGGGATTCAATCAGTGGTTGAAAAACTGGTGTGGAGCCCAGGATTTGGCTTCATTGGGGACTGGGGTCCACCTGGAGTGATGTAAGCCTATACTGGCATGATGGGCTGCATCTGTCCGGGAGGGAACCAGGATCCTAGGTGATAGGTTTAAATGCTTCATTGGCAAGCTTTTAAACCAGCCAAGGGGAGGCACTGGAAAGGAGCAGGAAATCCTAGCCCCCAAACAATCACGGTAGTAAGTGTGGCAAACACCAACATAGAGGTGTCAATAGGGAGAAGGGCAGGGGTAAATGGAGAAAGTGACAAAGGCAAGAAGGACAGGGATGGGGCAAAAGGGTAAGGCCACAAGAAATGAAGGGTAATGAGTACCAATGCCCGTAGTCTGGGCAACAAGCCCCTGAGCTGGTGGCCTTAATGGAAGAGGGATGCCTGGATATTGTAGCAGTCACAGAAACATGGTACACAGGGAACCATGACTGGGATGTTAACATACCAGGGTACATAACCTACAGGAGAGACAGGCAGGGGAGAATAGGGGAGGAGTAGCTCTCTTTGTAAAGGAAGGGATAAAAGCAACTGAACAAAAGAGTAAACAGGGAGGAGAGGAGGCACTGTGGGTCACCTTGGAGACTGGAAAGGGCACCACAATCCTCACAGGGGTTGTGTACAGACCCCCATGTCAGGGGGAAGGAATGGACAAGGATATGATGGAAGGCATTCTTAGAATGGCAGAGAAAGGAGATACTGTTGATGGGAGACCTGAATATGCCAGATGTTAACTGGAGCACATTTGCTGCAGCCACATCCAAGAGCAGGGCCATTCTTGACGCCTACAGGTGGCAGGCATTAGACAGCTAGTTTGAACCCACTTGTGAGGGAGCACCCTAGACCCTCATACTCTCAAATGGGGGCAGTGAGAGGATCTCAGATCTAGAAGTAGGTTGCCATCTGGGGACAAGTGACCATCAAACAGTGTGGTTCACGTTAAACTCAGCTACAGAGTCAAGCCATACAAAAGTGAGGGTACTGTACTTTAGGAGGGCTGACTTTAAGATGGAGAGGCCTCAGAAAGCACTAGCAAGCAGGCTAGAAGGAGGTGTGGAGCAACAATGGGGAATTATCAAACTGCCATCACAGACGCAACAAGCCTTTGTGTGAAGCAAATAAACAAATCAAAATGAAAGAAAAAGCCACTATGGTTCTCAAGAGAGTGGCTGTGAAAGTCAGGAAGAAAAAGATTGCATTCCGGAAGTATAAGGAAACACAGAAGGAGCAGGACAGAGAGCTGTACCAGTTAAGGCAGAAGGAAGCAGGGAGGGAAGTCAGAATAGCAAAGGCCCAAACTGAGGAAAAGATAGCCAACTCAGTTAAGAAGGGGGATAAAACCTTTTATAGGTACATCAGCTAGCGTAGAAAGACAAAGGGAGGGATAGTGAGGCTGAATAGAATGAACGGTGGGTGGGCAGGGGGGACAGTGAAAAAGCAGGAATACTGAACGAATATTTCTGCTCAGTATTCACAAAAGAGGAGGGGGAAGTGCCTAATCCAATTAACAGAAGCACTCTTGATAGGGGGGTCGATCCCAGTCCTTTCACAGAAGAAAGGGTTCTGCAAGAACCCTAAAACTGAAGGTGGACAAAGCAATGGGTCCTGATGGAATTCACCCCAAATTCTAAAAGAATTAAGGAAGGAACTAGTGAAACCACTGGCTACTCTTTTAATAAATCATGGAGGATGGTGTGGTACCGAGGACTGGAGGAAGCGGATGTGATTCCCCTTCACAAAAGTGGGACCAAGACAGAGGCAGGAAACTACAGACCTGTCAGTCTGACCTCTGTGGTAGGGAAAGTGATGGAGTCACTTCTGAAGGAAAGAATAGTTGAATACCTAGAGGTCAGTGAGCACAGGATCCAAGGCAGCATGGGTTCCAGCGGAAGGTCATGTCAGACAAATCTAATAGATTTCTTTGACTGGGTGACCAAAGTAGTAGACCAGGGAGGGCTGTGGACATGGCCTACCCAGACTTTAGCAAGGCATTTGACACAGTCCCACACAAAAGATTGATAGTCAAATTAACCAGCCTGGGAGGGTCCCAGGGTGGTAGCCTGGGTAAACATTGGCTGGACAACAGGACACAGAAGGTAATTGTAAATGGAGTCCACTCTGAAGAAAGAGCGGTTACTAGTGGGGTACATGCAGGGTTCAGATTGGGTCCAGTCCTTTTAATGTCTTCCTCAGTGACATTGCAGACGGACTGGAAGGAAAAGTATGCCTTTGCAGATGACACAAAGATCTGCAACAGGGTTGATACACAAGGAGGCGTGGAAAGGATGAAAAGGGACTTGGCAAGGTTGGAGGAAATGGTCAGACGTGGCAGCTAGGATTCAATGCAAAAAGTGCAGAATAATGCACCTGGGAAACAAGAACCCAGGGGAAGAATACACAATGGGTGGGAGGTAGTAACAACATACGAAACAGGAAAGGGACCTGGGGTGATCATATCAGATGACCTTAAGGTTAGCAAGCAATGTGAGAAGGCAGTAGGGAGGGCCGGGTTATACTGGGATGTATAGGGAGAGGCATCAGCAGCAGAAAACAGGAAGTTGTTATCCCTCTGTACAGACAGTTGGTGAGACCCCATCTGGAATACTGTGTCCAGTTCTGGAGACCCCATCTCCGCAAGGACATAGACAGAATAGAGGCAGTCCAGAGGAGGGCAACTAAAATGGTGCAGGGTCTGCAAGAGAAGCCGTATGAGGAGAGACTAAAGGAGCTTAATATATACCCTTGAGGAAAGAAGGGAGAGGGACATGATAGAAACTTCAAGTACCTCAAAGGGAATCAACAAAGTCCAAGAGGGTAGCATCTTTCAGAAAAAGAGACGTTGCAAGAACAAGGGACACAATTTAAAGATAGAAGGAGGGCAGTTCAGGGGCAATGTGAGGAAGTATTATTTCACAGAGAGGGTAGTGGATGCATGGAACAGCCTCCTGAGGAAGTTGTGGGGTCTAAAACTGTGGGAGAATTCAAGAATGCATGTGCAGACATAAGGCAATTCTTGTGGGGGGCAAGAAGATAAAGGCTGTTGGTTAACTAGGATCTGCGGCCTATCCTGTAGGTAGGGAAATGGGCAGACTAGATGGGCCTAGCGGTCCTTATCTGCCATCAAAGTCTATGTTTCTATGTTTCTAATGCCGAAAGCACTATGACGGCCCCCAATCAAGGCCAGTATATCTGACACCAGCACTGGCAAAGGAAGCAAAAATGGGAGGGGGGCGTGGTTAGCACTCATCTAGATGGCGACATAATTGTGTAGCTCTTGTCGCACGAAGCCTAGTACCTGGAATTTATAACCTCTAGGGAGGATTCACATCAGGAAAATAACGGACCAGGCTGCCGAAACTCTGCATTAACGAAACAGGAGCTTTGAAATCCAGTGACATTCGGTAAAGCGCATTGCGAGTGAGGGAACCGTATCCCAGCCCTACATGCTGTACAAGATGGCGCAGTCAGCAAATGAACGAGAGGAGCCCTCGATACGGGAAATGTTTGCGTCGATTATGGCAAGTATAGATAACCTCACACTGGCAGCTAATAACTCAGCTTTTGCTATTCAGCAAATGAATGTTCGAGTGGACGCAGTGGAACAAAGGCAAATATGCAGGAGGACTCACTTCTCAGCCACTAGGCCCTAATGAGAGCAGGCAGCTAAGATTAATCAACTGCAGGATAAAGTGGAAGATCTGGAGAATAGGTAGGAGTAATAATTTATGCCTACGGACTTCGGAGGGCTGTGAGGATGGGAGGGTCTTGCCATTTTACAACAGACATTGCCAGAAATTCTGAAAACTCCCAGAGGGCACTAAAATCACAATGGAGCGTGCTCACCGTACGGCCCAGCCTAAGCCTGCCCAGGAACGTCCTCGCCCCATCTTGGTTGAATTCTGAACTTTGCTGAAAAAGAGGCAATACAGGCTAGGTGAGAGAGCTTAGGCAGCTACAGTGGCAAGAGCATAGGATCATGATTTTCAAGATTACTAGAAGGAACTGGCAGCTCGATAAAGCTTTCTCTGAAGCCAGCTACACGCTTTAAAGATCCCTTTCACTCCAAGATACCCGCCACACTGCAAATTTCTATGAATGGGTACAATTCAGCAATTTTCATCTTCAGAGGTGGCTCTGGACTATATTGCCAATTCCTGCCCCAGAGGTTTGACTTCCCAGTCTTCTAGTCAGGCTGAAAATGACCAGAGAATCCCAATTTCAGCTGCTGATTCTTCAGATACCTCTCCCCAGTCTGCGCCACTGGTGGGATTAGAACCCAGGAACTTGAAAGTTCGGAAGAGGCCTCCATCCTTCCCACACACTAAAAGGGGCCATCCACAGGAAAAGAAGAGCAGCGTCGACAACCTGACTTCTCCCCCCTAGATGCAGAGGGGGAAGTTCAGATAGAATACGTTAGCCCTCACTTTGCAAAAAAACAGTTTGCGATTCTGAACGATCTCCCTGATGAAGACGGGTGCGAAGCAATGGACAGTGGGGTCATTTGGAAGGAAGCTTTCAGGAAGACCCCCATAAGGACAGTCTTCATGGTGCGGATAGTGTCACAGCAAGTACATCATCGGACTTTCCGGACCCAGGTTCCCCCTCAGGTCACTCTACGGATCAAGAACCAGAAGAGGGAAAGCAACCGAAAACTTTATGAGCAGCGGGACTTTTCTTTCCTTGGATTAAATTGTTCAATGTTAGATAAGTATCTGAATTGCTGTTAGTCTGATGTTGCAATTTTGCAGGTGGGAATAGGTATGGCTTCTTTGAGTTATGCCTGGGAGAAGCCCTTGGGGGCAGTGTTTTTTCAGAAGGTTTAACACCTGCTGCCATTGGTGGCCCACTCGGGGAGTATCGGCTGGTGTAAAAAGGGAAGTGAATACATAAACATATATTTTGGGAGGTATAATCATGAGGTCAGGGGATGCTTGAATATCCTGTCGTGATAGTGCAGATCCCCGGGGGTGCAATCTATCCCCCCATCTTCCTTCCCTGCCTGTTTTCCATAGGTGGGAGTTTACTATCTCTTTTAGGTCAGGTACCTTACCCCTCGTAGCATCTTGCCCCGAGGGCCTAATGGGAGGGAATAAGTGACTCGACTTGACTCTATAGGTGATACTTAGTACTTAACATTGCCAGAGGGGTCATATCGGTTCCTTAGTATGTGGTAATGATCAAGATGTACCTCATAGTTTTACTCAGACTATGCAGTGCATGGCTTGTTATATATGTAGGCCCTACTGATTGTCGGTAAAGATTCAATAGAATGACAAATGTTTAAGGGAGTATTAGATGCCCAATTAGGGGGGATGTCCTATAGTAACTCCTGAAGACATGAAGTTGGTACGAGGGGATTTTGATTTTCCCATTAGTAGTAGGGCAGTAACTGGTCCTAGGACTCGGTCACAGGACTTGTACCCCCTTCCCCCATTTGAGGGGACAGTAGGCAGATCCGTAGGAAGGCTCTAGTAAGGCGGATTTTGTCTTTATGCTTGTCCGCTTTTAGAAGTTTTGTATATGCTCTACAGTAGATAGGATCTTCTCCCTTTGAGAAGTATCTGGTTCCCCCCAGGAATGACAGGATATACCATTGGCTAGGTCTCTAGCTGGTTTAATCCTACCGTTTCTTCTAATAGTAGTAGGTAGTTTGTTTGGTTGGTTGTTATTTAGATAGAGTAGTAGTACATAGTAGTTGCAGTCAGGTTAGCTAATCCCTGCCTACTGTTGGGGTTTCGGGTTTGTCCTGACCTGTACAGTGACTTTTCATACCTTGCATATAGATAGATTCAGTTCCTTTAACATTTTAGACTAGGTTACATTGAGGATTTTAGCTAAATGGCTGACATTGTGATGCATACCTGGAATGTTCGGGGGTTAAATTCCCCGATAAAACGCAAGAAAGTCCTTGCACACCTGAAACGTAAACGTTCTCAAGTGGCCTTTCTCCAGGAGACTAAATTTGCTGGGGAGGATCATACTCTTATGGTGAAGGACTGGGTTGGCCAGCAAGTGCACTCTAATGCCCTGACCAGGAAACGTGGGGTTCAGATTTTGGTGCATAAGTCCCTTCCCTGGAAGTTAACCAGACACGCCAGATTCTGAAGGCAGATGGGTTATAGCTACTTATAACACCTCCACAGGTCTAGTCACTCTATGCAATGTATATGCCCCAATGATGATGCCCATTTTTTCATAAGCTGGCAGAGGTAACACTGAATTTAACCCTCCGGATTGTCCGCTACTTACTGGTGGGGATTTCAATCTGACTTTGATGCCTATGTTGGATAGAAATGATGGTGGGAAAGAGGCACATCCTAGAAGTGTGAAGGCTCTTCATCAAATGCTGTCTGACCAGGGGTTAGTAGATCTCTGGAGATTGTCCCACCCAGAACTAGAGACTATACATTTCACTCTGTCCCAAACTATTCATATAGTAGGCTTGATTTCTGGCTTGGTTCAGCTAATCTGACTAATTAAACTTTGGAGGTTTCAATTCTCCCGTGCTGTGTCTCTGATCATGCTTTAGTCCAGCTCCTATTACAATGGGACCCAGTGGCCCCCCCAACTAAGCAATGGAGACTGGACCCACTTCTGGTATAGGACCCCGAGTTCACCCCTTGGCTTATTAAGGAGGCTTCTCCTTTTCTTGCAGAAAACCTTATTAATGACACCTCTGCCTGTACAACTTGGGAGGCTTTTAAAGCCACATTGCGAGGCAGCATTATGGGGTTTTCGGCTGCTAGACGCAGACAAAGAGAATCACAGCTGCTTGATCTTGAACGGAAATTGGCTGATGCTGAAAGTAAGTTTAAGACGCTGCCCTCTCCCAATATTCATTCTCCCATTGGGAAATCTATTTTGCCCATTCGGATTGAAATTAATCAGCTTATGAATAGGAAAGCGGAAGCTGCTATTTTACGTCTTAAACATACGTTTTGGGAAGGGGAGGACAAGGGGGCAAGGTACTTGCATACCAGTTAAGGAAACAACGGCTAGTAGATTTATCCCAGGCCTAAAAAACAATCTAGGATCATTATGTACCTCTCCAGGGGATATTAATGAGATTATGTCTGCATTCTATAAAAAGTTATATTGTTCTACTGGTGATAACCATAAGTTGGACACTCAGGGCTTCTTAAATTCTCTAAGTTTGCCTAAGCTGCAGAGCCAGCACACACAACGGTTAGATCTCCCTATTACAAAGGAAGAACTGATGGTAGTCATCCAGGACTTGAAAAATGGGAAATCCCCGGGTAGTGATGGGTACCCCGCAGAATTTTATCAGACCCTGGGTCATATTATTTCCCCCCTTTTGACTCAGGTGTTTCGGGAGGTCGAACTTAAGGGTGCCTTACCACCCTCCATGCGGGAGGCAATTATAGTTGTGATTCCCAAGAAAGGTAAGGACTCCACGAATCCGGGGAATTACCGCCCTATTTCACTTATAAATTTGGACAATAAACTTTATGCCAAAATCTTAGCCTACAGACTCAGTCCTTTGTTGGCTGAATTGATACACCCATCACAAGTGGGATTTATACCAGGCAGACATAGTTCAGATCATTTAAGAACCCTGATGAATTTGATTCCTCTGGCTAGGTCTCTTCACACCCCTGCGGCTGCTATTACGGTAGATTTCGAAAAGGCATTTGACTCCGTGGAATGGGACTATTTATATATGACTGTTTCTCATTTCGGGATTGGGGACACCTTTCTTGCAAGAATAAAGGCTATATATGGAGCCCCTTTTGCCAGAGTTAATACTAATTCAACCCTTTCCCAACCTTTCCCATTGGGCAGAGGGACGAGGCAAGGATGCCCGCTCTCTCTCTTACTTTTTGTCTTGGCGATAGAATCGTTGGCCGTGGCTATCCGAAATCATCCAAAGATTAATGGTCTGACAGTGGGGAATATATCCTATGTAAGTTTTATGTATGCTGATGACCTTTTCCCTCTGTTGGAGGATGCATACACTGCTATCCCCCTGCTTCTTGATCTGTTAGAAGAATTCTCTAAGCATTCCGGCCTACGTCTGAATCAGCACAAGACAGAGATACTCCCCTGAATGAGCACTGTGTTCCAGCAGGACATAGGGCAGTGGAGCTAGTTTGGGCTCCAGGAGGGATCACATATTTGGGTATCTTCTGACTCCATCCTTAGATGCAATATGGCAGGCAATATACAACCTCTTCTTTCTCCCTGAAGACAGATTTCGATAGATGGAGGTTACTTAAACTAACTCTTGCGGGGAAAGTGGTGGCAGTGACTATGATTGCTGCACCCAAACTATTTTACCTCCTGAGACATTTACCGGTCCCTTTACCTGCACAGTGGTTTCAGAGTATTGATAAAGTAATTGGGGAATTTTTATGGGAGGGATCCAAACCTAGGTTCAGTCGTGCTAAATTAAGATCACACTGGCGACAGGGTGGGTGGAACCTCCCGTGGTTAGAAGGATACCATCAGGCCTTTCTTTTAGCTCAAATGATTAACTGGGCTCAACCTCTTTCCCCTCTTTCACCGCAGTGGGTGCAGCTAGAGACAGATATCGCAGGGTTGTGTCATCCCTTATCTCCTCTAGTACAGAAGGATAATCCCAAAAAAGCTAAGGTTAATAAGTTTGGGATAGAATGCACGTCCCCTACAATAGATTTAGCCAGGAGAAATTGGGTCAGCTATCATTGTAAACTTAATCTGGCACCTCTTCCTCTCTCCTACGTGCCTATCTGGCACAATCCAGACATTACCATAGGTGGTAGTAAAATTATGTGGAGACAGTGGGCAACATTGGGTATTACCAAGCTAGGAGATTTGTTGACCCCCGATCATAAGAATATCCAGACATTTCAGTCTGTAAGACAGCAATGGGGAATTCCTGCAGATGATTTCTGGAGATATCTCCAGATCAGGGATGCTATCAGGCAGCTTCTGCTTTGTCCTTTGGGCCATGTTCAACCATCACCATTGGTTAAGTGGATGTCTTGCACTAAGGGACTTGCGGGTCAGTTATATGCTACCCTTCGTGATACTCTTCCATCTCAATCTGAGTTAGCGAGGCACAGATGGGAGAAGATGTTGCAGACCCATATATCCTCTGAGGCTTGGGATAAAGCCTGGGTAGATGTTCACTCCTGGTTCACTGATGCCTAATCTAGACTAATTCAAAACAAAATTGCACACTCTTGGTATAGAACTCCAGTTATTTTACACAGAGCTAAAGTAATAGATAGGGACAATTGCTGGAGGTGTCAACAGCCGGGGGGAGATCTATTGCACATATTGTGGACCTGCCCCAAGATCCAACCTCTCTGGCAAGAGATTTTGGATCTTGCTTCTCGAGTTCTCCAACAGACCATTCCTATATGCCCCCTTTTTTGTATCTTGGGGTTAAGTGGGGTAATGCCTAAATTGTCACTGTTAAAATTTAGATGGCTGGCCTTGTTAGCGTTACAAACCAAAAGAGCTATACTATGCCAGTGGAGGACCTGGTGGTCTCACGGTATAGCAACTAATGGGGTCTTTGTCTACTCTGGCCAAACTGGATAAGATATCCCACCCTACAGAAATCCAAATTATCCTTATTCACAGCCTGTTGGGACCCATACCTGAGATACTTGGTGCAAGTTCCTCCACCAGCGGGAATAGGGTGAATACCCTCAGTCTCCTCAGATGGTTGTACAGGTAGTCAGATGAGGGGGAACTCGGAACAAAGGTTCTGGCATTGGTGCCCCATGTCTCGAGGGGGCTGTGATATTTCCGGAACCATAACCGCTATGCTTGAATACGTGTGGACAGGTGGACATACGAAAAGTTATTCTAGGAGTACAGATTTAAGCTTGAGATATTTTGGTTTCTTTACAGGATCAGGCTGATCCTTGCAGAACATATCTATACTCTAAGTCATAGTGCTCCGAATGCCTTGAAAAGGAACACCCCTGGCGACAAGTATAAAATTACTTCTGTAGAGTAGTATGTCTGGCAATGAGAAGGTTTTGATCCGACCCCAAGGCTTTGGTAAGTACTCCTTATATGTTTAATACTGGGAGGTTATGGGTACCCGTGGAGTGCCCTGCTCAATTCTATGGTATGTTTCTACATAAATAGAGTATATAACCCAGCTGAAGTACAGCATTCTTCAATCTATGAGCTGTAATGTTATGTTATATAGGTTACTGTTAAGTTATACTCTGCTGTCTTCATAGGACAACTAGACCGGTATATCACCCCAGCATGTGTGGGCAGGGGTGGCTGTACTTTCACAATTGATCACTGAATTTTGTAATGTGATTTTATGTTTTGTTTTCTTTATATTCTGAAACATTAACAAAAATTATTACAAACAAAAAAAAAAAAGGAAGCAAAAATGTATCTTTAAAAAAAAAAGAAGAGACTTGGATTAAATGGCTATTACAGTAGAGCTGGTTATAGAACAGCTGCACTTGATGATTCCACCACAGCTGCCCTGCTATGACCCATCCCACACCGCTCTGATTGAAGAGGACTCAGGAGTCACAGGAAAGCCTTCAGGTTAGGAAAGAGAGAATGCAAGGAAGAGCTATCAAGATGTGGATTCACAATCAGAATCCACATGTGAGAAGTTTTCAGAATTCTGACTTTTCACCTCCAATACAAAAAAATCTGAATTCTGAAAAAGGTCCGAAATCCGATATATCCAGTTCCGTTGGATGGATTCTAAGCAACCCTAAGACACTCAGATGGACCACATTAAAGAGTCCCACGCGATGCTGCCAGTCCCCCCCCACCCAAGCTCCCCATCCACATTCCAAAGCAGCTGTGAGGAGGGCTGCAAACACATTAACTCTAAAAGCCAAATTCCAGTCTTTCTCATTTGCACATGAAAAGAAGATTAGATAGTTAGACATTTAAAATACCAGAGTCCAGTCTCACTACCATTTGATAGGACTTTTGGTAAAGCCCCATAGAGCACAGTGCACAGCACACACCATTTCTCAGTGTTCAGATGGAGTGAAAAAAACAGGTTACTCGCCTGTAACAGTAGTTCTAGGAGTGGTGTATGATGTTCATCCACACTTTCTGGCAGTCGCCTTTCACCTTTAAAACTGGCTGGAACATCTTCAAGCTGGCTCCTCCCACACAGCTGGGTGGTAACTCCCTCGGCTCCACCCGTGATGCCAGATCTTGCCAGCTTGAAGCAGTGGTGTGTGCCACAGCAGAGGAGGTCAGGTGGGTCTGTGTTGGATGAACATAATATACCCTCTAAACATTTTATTGAGTGAAAATAGCTGTTTTAAGGGATGTGATATGATGTTCTATACACACTTTCTGGCAGACTCCTAGCAGTTCTCCCAGAGGAGGGGCAAGGTGCACACCCCCTACTTAGGGAACAGAGATTGGAGAACTGAGGCCCCCAAACCCAAATCATGGCATGACTCAAGATCAATATGGCAATGGAGAATGAAGGTGTGTGCTGACCTCCAGGTAGCAGCCCTGCAGATTTCCTGGAAAAGGACATCCCTGGAAGCAGCCACCAAAGCAGCAGTATGACAGGTGGAATGAGCCCTAAGCCCTGTGGGAGGCTCACTACTTGCCAACCTATAGCAGAGGTCAATACAGGATATAATCCACCTGCCAATCGTCTGCCTAGCTGCCGGTCTGCCAGGTGCAGTTTCAGCATACAGTAGGTGACAATTAGCTGGTGAACTGCTCTCTGAACTCCAGCCATGCACTATTTGTAATAAATGAATGCTCACCTCAGGTCCAGAGTATGGAGCCTGTGCTCAGCCTCTGAGGTGTGTTTGGTGAAGTACACTGGGAGATTAATCACCTGGTTAAGGTGAAAGTCTGACAGAAACTCCGGGAGGAACTTCGGGTTTAGGCAAAGGACAACCTTGTCCCTGTGAAAGACCAGGTAAGGAGACTCCACCGAAAGCACCTGGAGCTCACTGATCCTTCTGGCTGACATGACAGCCACCAGGAATGCAGTCTCTCATGACAGGTGAGACATCTTACACCTGTGCATTGGTTCGAATAGCTTGCCTATGAGCTTTGCCAATACCAGCAACAAGTCCCAAGGTGGTGGTGGGTCATGCACCAGAGGGGAAATGTAGTCGAGGCCTTTAATGAAGCACTAAACCACCTTCTGCTGTGCCACCAACTGCTGATCAGCCCATGCCCAGTAAGCAGAGATGGCTGCCAGGTGCATCTTGAGGGTTGTCGACCGAAGGCCCGACTGAGAGAGGGACCACAGATAATCAATAATGCTAGCCACTGGACAGGACAGAGGGTCCAACCCTTTGCCCTGACACCAAATGGAGAACCTCTTCCATTTGAAGGTGTAGCATTTCCTGGTCGACTCCTTCTGATATGACTCCACAACAGTGAGGACATTTTCAGAGAGACCCAAAGCTTGTAACTCTAGCCCCTCAGGAACCAGGCTGTCAGGTGCAGGGACTGAAGGTCCAGATGAAGAACCTTCCCTTGATTGATGAAGAGCAGGTCCGGGTGGAGAGGAAGACACCTTGGAAGCCTGCCACTGAGGCTGAGGAGATCGGAGTACCAAAACTGGCGCGGCCAGTTTGGAGCCACCAAGATCACCTGTGCCTTGTCCCTCCTGGCCTTGAGAAGCACCTTGTGGATTAAGGGAAGTGGAGGAAAGGCATAGACGAGGCCTAAGATCCAGGGCCTCCAGAAGGCATCCCCCTGCAGCATTTCCTACTGAGGGGAATGGGCACAAAATAGCCTCAGCTTTGCATTCTCCCTGGAGGGGAACAGGTCCACCTGAAGGGTGCCCCACTGGGAGAACAGACTGTGCACTACCTCTAGGTGGAGAGACCTCTCATGAGACGCCTCACCCACATGGTTGAGAGCATCCACCAGCTTGTTGGATGTCCAGACAACATGGATGGCCAGGAGACTGGCCCCCAGGCTGCACACGAGGGGCTACACATGACATGCTTCCTTGCACTGAGGCAGGAAGTGTATCCCACCCTGCTTGTTGAGGTAGTACATAGTTGTGGTGTTGTCCATCTGGACCTGGACCACCTAACCCCGAATGTGAGAAGCAAAAGCAGTCACCGCCAGCTGAACTGCTCGGAGCTCCAGCAGGTTGATGTGGCACTGGGACTTCTTGGGGTTCCAGAGCCTGTGGACTCTGTGTACCCCCAGGTGGCACCCCAGCTCATGAGAGAGGCATCGGTCATCAAGGTGACTGTCGGCTCTGGGCAGACCAAAGGGATCCCTTCCTGTAGATGTTCCGGGACTAACCACCACTGGAGATTGTCCCACCTCCAATGGATCACAGTGACCAGCTAGTCAGTAACCCCTGCATTGAGACCACTGGCAGACCAGCTCCCACTGCAGAAAGCACATTCTGCAGCAGGCCCATTGGGCCATGCTGGAGCAGGTTACCATATAACCCAGCAGGCGCAGGAAGTCCCGGGCAGGGTGCAATTGCCCAACCAGAAATGATCGGGCAAAGGAGGAGAAAGCCTCCGCCCTGTCCACCGGGATCTGGCTCTGAATTTTCAAGCTCTGCCCCAGTGAAGATGATCACCTGTGAAGGTATGAGTTCTGACTTGGCATCATTGACCAGGAGGCCAAGGGAAATGCAAGTCTGGAGGGCCAGGTCCCTGGACCACTCCACCTCCTGTCTGGAGGAACCTGTGATTAGCCAGTCATTCAAGTAGGGGTAAACCCAGACCCCTCGGCACCTCAGGTAAGCTGCCACCACTTCAATGCACTTGGTGAAGACCCTGGGGCTGAGGACAGGCCAAGTGGCATGACCTGGAACTTGTGATGTGCTCTCTCTGCTAGGAAGCAGAGGAACCTTCTGTGAGACAGATAGATTGGGATGTGAAAGAACGCATCCTGAAGATCCAGGGAGCAAAATCACATGTCCTGAAGATCCAGGGAGCAAAACCACATGTTTTGCTCCAGAGATGGAATGATCTTAGAGCAAGTGACCATCCTGAAGGTGCGCAACTTGAAAAACTTGTTCAAGTCATGCAAATCTAGAATAGGGCGCCAGCCCCCCATCCATTTTGGCACCAGGAAGTACCTGGAGACAAACCCTGGGAGTTACGGAGGATCCATAACAGGACCCACAGCCTCCTTGCAGAGGAGCTCGGCAATGTTGTCCTGAAGGGCCGACAGTACGTCTATGGATACCAAGTCCTCTTGTGGAGTGCAGGCTCAGCAAGCAGGGTACTGCTAAAATTCTAGAGGCAGACCCGGACCGACCACATCGAGAACACACCTGTCCATGGTGACAGCGGATCAGGTGGAAAGGAAGTGGCTGAGCTGGACCCCCATGGGAGAATCCAGGGGAAGGTGATGGGCATGAGGGAAGCACCCCTCATCCCATCACTGAGCATTCTTGGAGGTGGAGGAGGGCCTGGCTGAGGAACCACCAGGGCCTCTCCCTCCAGGTTTGTGGATGACCAAGCCTACTGACTTCAGCCAAGGTCTCCAGGTCTGAGCCTGCTGCCCAGCTTGGGGCTGGGTTGCTTTGGCCACAGGAGTGGAGGTGGACTGAAAAGGCTTCTTTTTCTTCTGCTTGGAGCCCTTGGGGTCCTCTGAGTGGATGTCACAGAGTCCAAGGTGGCACTGGACTTTTCAATGCGGGTGAGGTGGCCCTCGACTCCAGATCTGAGCAGGTCGATGCCCAGGAAAGGGATACCCACCAGCTTGTGCTGGGTATCTGCCATGAAGGTTGAGATCTGCAGCCAAGCCCTGCAGCGCATGGTCACTGCAGCTGCCATAGAGCAGGCACAGAAGTCCCCAGTGTCCATGGCTATCTGGGGCTGTTGCTTAGCCACAGCACAGCCCTGATCCCAGACCTGTTTGACTGTGCTCTGAAGGTCTGCCGGTAGATGAGGGAGAACCTCATCCAAGGTACCCAACAAGGCATGGGAGAAATGGGCCATCAGGAGGGCCGAGCTTGCGTGGCGAAGGCCAAGCGCAATGGCAGCATAGACTTTCTTGGCTGCATGGTCCAACTTACTGACTCCTTATCAAGTGACTTGTCAATGTCCCCCACATTGCCACAGTGACAGAACACAGAATTGGCCTCCAAGCCCTCAGTGAAGGTGTGGTCTGTGAATCCTGAAAGGGAGTCAGTAGAGACCGTATACTTGCGGGCCATCCTAGCCGACTGTGCTGGCCAAGAAGCAGGATGCTGTCAAAGCTCCAAGGAAGGCCTCTGCCACTGGGAAGGCTTCCCCAAGGGAGTCTTCCTGGTCTAAGATCTTGGTCAGAGGGCACCAAGCCCATTTCTGAACAGGCTCCATCTAAAGACTTGTGGATTCTGAGATCAGGCAGAGAAGGTCTGTGAAGGAGGTAGGGCCTTCATCCATTGAGAGACCCCCCGACCGACTCCACGTCCACCTGACAAGAGTGTAAGGAGGAACCCTCTGACTCTGAGGAGTCATTGAAGAGGGGTCCACTGCCAGAATCCCCATTGACCCTCCGCGGTTGGTCAGGAGTGACAGTGACTGACAGCCAATGAGGAAGACCTGAGGCCGGCCGAGACTCCTTGGTCAGTGCACCGGATTTCGGCTGTTTAGGTGGCAGGTCCACTGGAATTGGTGGAGACACCTGAGATTGTCAAGCCAGGACCAGTCTGGTTGGCTCCTGAGGTGGAGAAGGCATCGGCCTTTAAGGTGAAAGCCAGGTGATGGCCGGGGAAGAAGCTGGGACAGGCTTCATACCAGAAAACACCAGTTGTTGCCACATGAGATCCTCATAACATTGTTGCAAATTGTGTCGAAGCCTCTCCTCACTCAAGGAGGCTGAGGATGAAGAATCGTGGCGGCGCTGCTTCCCAGAGCATCTACAGCGGGAATGCCGATGCTGGCGGGAGCCGCTTGACCACTGGGAATAAGACCGGAACCTCAACCTTGATCATTGGGGGGACCGGTAGTGGGCCTCGGAGGGTGTTAATGAATACAGAGGCACCTCCAGTTCCTGGTTAGTGACAAGAGGCAGCGGGTCAGTGGACTGATCCATCTCCCCCATGGTCTGGGTCAGGAACAGAGTCCTAGATAAGGAAGTGTCAGCCTTCTCAGTTGACAACTGGTTGACCGGCTCGAGAAAAATCTCAACCGGAAGATCGACCAGCATCTCAGCCAACTGGCCCCATGGGGTTACCATGGAGCCGGCAGCTTGGGCCAAAGATTCAACCAAAGTCGGATCGACTTCTGAAGAAGTGCAGGAATCGGAAGTCCTGGACCGAGAGCATTCCCAATCCTCTGAACGACAGCAAGACCATTTTTTGGTTACATTTTTAGATTATGATTTGTGCGTCAATGCTGGACCCTGACCAAGAGTTGGTAGAGCCTGGCACAAATCCTTGAATGCCCCCGTAAAGAAGGCGCCAAGAGGAAACGGCACAAAGGCCGAAGCCAAGGAGGTGTGAGCTGCAGCCTGAGCCGCCGTCTCCTCAAAAGCTGCTAACTGTTCAGCAGACCCCACAGCCACGGAGACCACCTAATGCGTGTCCTTTGATTTGACCGGCAGGTTTTGTTCACTCCGACAGCCTAAGGCAGGCACAACAGTCCTTGAGAAAAGAGGGATGAAATGTGCGACAGATGTTACAGGCCTGGGGATCATGCTCATGGCCCAGGCAGTAGATGCACAGTGTGCGGATCCATTTGGGATATCTTCCACCTACAAAGGCATCACCGGAACTCCAGAGCAGACTTGTCATCCTCCATCACGGTCTGAAGGAAAAAACATGAGGACAAAGTTTTATTCAGTTTGGAAGGAAATCTGAAGATTTAGTAGCAAAGGGCCTACTCAACGCGAGAGCGATAAGGAGGGAACCTGCTTCTTCCAGAGGAAAGGAAGATCTGGTGTCATGGGGTGGAGCCGAGGGAGTTACCACCCGGGTGGGTGGGAGAAGCCAGCTTGAAGAAGTTCCGACTAGTCTTAAAGGGGAGAGGCAACTGCCAGAAAGTGTGGCTAGAACATCATATCCACATCCCTAGAACTTAAAGTTATACGTGTGTCCCACCCAGTATATTCCATGCACCCGGCAAGCTTTCTGCATCCTACACAATCAGTACATACCCCTCTAAAAAATATAGTGAAAAACAAAAGCTATTTATTTTGGCTAACTTCCTCTACTGAATGAGCTGCTGATCTAACACAAGGGGAGGTGGATGGGGAACTCTAACCTCACTGGTTAATCCCGCTCTGGTGCTAACAGGCAAAGAGAACGTCTATGTAAACAAATCAGGGAACCAAATAGTCCACAAATCCTGCAGCACTTGACAACTAAGCAAAAAGCAGGTTTGCAAATCAAAAATGCAGCTTACCTCGCTGGTATGACTGAATGCTTTATTCATACTGGTGCAAAACAGTGCTTTTGAAAAGTGCTGGCAAACTTACATAAAAAAATGCAGAGTGCTGGAGGGGAAGGAGAACTTAGTGAAAATACATCAAATAAACATCGCATTGGCATTCACAAGCAGTGCTTCCTGTAATGGTGACTCACCCAGGCCAGCAGACAGCAGGCGTACATGTGACGTGAAGCACCAGACAGACAGCTACGCCAAGGAAGTTTACTCCAAAACATCAGCTATCTGGTGCATCACGTCACGTGTATGCATGCTGTCTGCTGGCCACCTGGGTGAGACATTGTTACAGGAAGCACTCCTTGTGAGTGCCAGTGATTTGTTTATTTGATGTATTTTCACTAAGTTATCCCACTGCTACAACACTCTGCACTTTTTCACGTTTGCTTGCACATGCACAAGAAACATTTTGTTAAGAGAGAGTGGCATTTCAGAGGTGTGTCACTGCCGAGCCCATTGCAGCTCAAGCTGGAAGGAGCTCAGCAGTCCAGACCAATGACCACACTCTGTGGTTGTGACACCACTCACAGCTTGCTGGGCAGAAACTTCATGTAGTTGAAAGGACCGAAGCCACTCCTATCAGAGGGGGCTTCGGTATCATAATTTGCATGAAGCTGGTCAGCAAGCAGCTGAATGGATTTCAGCATTCGGAATCTGAGAGTGATCGCACCATTCATTCTATCTGTCTGTCTGTCTGTCTTTCGATCTGTCTAATATGTGGACCGGGGTGTCCACCCCTGGTGCTGCTTCTTTCTCCCCTTCCTCTCCAGGCATACCTCTCAACTGTTATGGATTTCATATAGTGCTATGATTTTTACACTAAAATTTACCCTTGCTCCACAAAAGCTTACTAATGCTTTTAACAATGTTAGAGCTATTTCTGGACACACAAAGTATTAAATCATTGAACTAACTTGATAGAAACATTCCTTAACACTAAATATATGAAGCCCACTATTTAAAGATATTTTATTCTTTAAAATAAGAGAGTGCTCCTCATTCTGGCCATTTACTCTGATTTTTTGAAGGCCAGTGCTATGAATTTTAATGCCGACAGGTTGAGAGGTATGCCTTCAGGTCACTCACTCACCCATCCTTCCCAATCTAGATATACATATTTTTTAATACATAAGTGGACCAGGGTGCCCAACCCCGGTACCTCTTCTCTTGACCCTCCCCTCCTCTCAAGGTCACCCACTTCCCATTCCTTTTATGTGGGTAGCGACCAGGCACTCCAATTTAGTGCCAAGCATGGCCTGACACTGAGGTGCTCTAATTTAGTGTTGAAATATCTCTGAAATAAAAGAAAACATTGCTTAATTTTTAAAACCTGCTAAACAGAAAATGGTCCCTTGCTGATATGCCACACACACATACACCTACCCACCCCACCCCAACCTCCCACTCAGCACCCACCACCCCACCCACACCGACACCCCCTCACTCACCTGAACATGTCCCAGAACGAAGATCCACTCTCCGATCGAAGACACATCTTGCTGCCAGAACCGTGGACTGCAATATGAGAAAATAAGGTAAGTGCCGTTCAATGTATTTCAGTGGGGGGTTGAACTTTGATGTATAACTTTGTAATTTTTGTATATTTTGGCTCCAAATTGTCAACATGGTATTTTTGGAACCCTACCTCATGACCAATGGTGGTAGAATTATGCAAATCAGGCCTGAAAGGTGATTTTACAGTCAAAATGCGAAATCACCTTTCCGGCGGGATTTGAAAACCTTCACCACGTTTATGAGGTGGGGTTGTAAGGAGGCTATGTTGAAAATCTGAGGTCAGAATATGTAAAAATAGCAAAGTTATGCACATATGTTGTAATTTTTCTATGCCGGCTCATAATTTAGGCAATTTTAAATATTTTGACCCCAAATGTTCAGCCTAGCCATTTTTTCACACTACCTCACAAATGTGACAGCTGTCATTTCTGAAATCCTGACCAAAATTTGTTTTCCGTACCTGTGGCATGGAATGATGAACCAGTGGTGCAGAATTACTTTTTGGCAGGGATCTGAAAATTTTCACCTACCGGGTTCATGAGGTGGGGTAATTAGAAGACTATGTTGAAAATTTGGTGTACAAATATGGTAAAATGCTGAGGTTATGACTGAATGTTACAGTATTTCAACACTCACTCATAACTTCACTAATTTCCAATATTTTGACTCCAAGATTTCAACAGAGCTATTTTTCCCTACCACCTCCTAAATGTGACGTGTCATCTTTTAAATCCTGAGTGAGTCGTGTTTTTACACCTCTAGTGTGAAATGAAATTTTGTCCAATAAACTATAAACGGTACATGTCATGTTTATAAGGTGAATCATAAAACAAGAATCTTGAAAAGTTAGGGTTAAAATAAAAAAATATATATAATCGTTTAACAACCTTTGTGTGTAGTGCCAGTCTTCACCCCACCAGCCATGTTTTGTGATTCCATGCCAGTGAGCTGAGTTTGAGGGTGAGCTTAGAGACCCAGATGGAATAGGTGGGGGGTGGCGCTGTTATGTGAAGCCCCCCTCCCCAGCCAAGGAATGACAGGCGCAGGGTTCTCTTCTCTGCATGGGCCTGGGTACCATACAGTGAAGATAACTGTCCTCTTGACATGGGACCCTACATCTCTCCAGTGCCTTGTGCACTGGCTGACAGATCAACTCTTTGCCCTGTGCATCTACATCTGCAGCCACATGGAAGCGCAGGGCCCACAGGGCTTAGCCTACAAGAAAGGCTCAGACCATCAGACAGTCCCATGAATTCTTCATATCCATCGCTGCACAGAAGTGCAGGGCCCTTGGATGGAGTTTTCACTTGGTACAGGGCATCTGCATCCGTCACTTTCAGTACCAAACACCTGCACAGCACATACATGCAAGCAAACATATGGCATTGACAAATGCTTGTCTACATAAGTTTGCCAGCATTTTCAAAAGCACGGTTTTGGACAAGTTTGAATAAAACACTCATTCTTACCAGTGAGGTAAGCTGCATTTTGATTTGCAAACCTGCTTTTTGCTTAGGGTCAAGTGCAACAGGGTTTGGGACTATTTAGTTCCTGGTTTGTTTACATAAACTGCTGATCTAGCCAGACTTATGACATTCTAGTGATGTTGCAAATTACATTTGGCACCAGTGTACAGGTTGCTGTGTCAGTTCCCCGCTGGTCAGTTTCCAAAGTTTTGTGCATTCATAGTTGTAGCAGGTTTTTTTTTTTTAATCTCTTTATAGCACCCCACTGGACTGGAAATCTCTCAGGCTGCCAGCTCGCATGCCACTGTACCACCCACTGAGACCCCCAACCTCCTCAAAGTCATTATTTCTCCCCACAAGACCCCCAGCCCCTAGGTCCATGGGGAGTTCAAGGGGCAGAGATGGAGGTTCAGTTATGGACGTGTGGTGGCAGGCATTGTGGAACCATCACCTATCCAGCCAGTGGAGGGTTTTTCTAGGACTTGGGCTCCCTCCCAATGCGTGGTGCATGCCCGACGCTCTGGTGCATGGCAACCTGCCTCGTCAGCCACACTAGTTACATGCTGCCTGGCTTGCTGCAGTGCCCCTGGTCTCCACGGGCGCTGGCACACCGAGCTGTCCTATTTCACCCCTCCCGGGGCGAGAGCACCACAGGGCACTCGATCCTCAACCCTCCCCACCAATCCCGGCACAGGCTCGCTCCCGAACCCGGTCGCCCGGCGTAGTGCAAGATGTGGCATCCAGTGCCTCAACCCTCAGTGCCACCGGGCCAGCCTACTTGTAGCAGGTTGATGTCTCTTGCTGCTGCTGAGGCAGGAGTGTGATGATGATGATGATGATGATGAATTTCTGTGGGTCTGATGGCTGACCAACTCCTGGAAGCCTGCCATCTCTCCTTCCTTACCTGAGAGTAGCTAGTGGTTGGTTTCACATGCTCCTATATGTAGCTTACTGGCTTGACAAAATAAAACTGATGCTCAAATACCCCAAGCTGACTTAGTGATCCCCATAAGTGGTCCAATTTGCAGTTAAAATAATTCCAGTCTAACAAAAATCACTAAACTTGCCCCCTTGGGGCAGATACCACACTTCCCATTTAGAGCTATGATTTCATTACCTTTAACTTTTCACATTTTTTTCCCAAGCATTTCCCATGTTCTGCCCAGTGTGGTGTGACCATCAGTGCTCACTACATCCCATCAAATGCTGCACTCATTCCAAAATCAAATTGCAAAGTATACAGGGGCTCATCTGTGGCCAAAAATAATCTGGAATATAACTCTGATAACATTCCAATCACCTGCGATGTTCCAGGCAAAGCTGTGGAGTCACGAATGAATTAGCTGGCATCTGTTTGACTGGGAGGCATAGCTACACGCTCTGTCGTACTTTCTTGGCTGGGACAGAAGCCAAAAATACCAGCAGCTCTCTTATCCTGCTGCTGGCAGCTAGGAAGCTACTGCTCTAAGAAAGAAACATATGGTAAGACTCCCTAGGGGAAAGAGGTCACATCCGATTATACCATACCTTTGACCTTTGGTCACTAAAATCTCATGGAACACAGACTCTCAAAATGTGGAAAACTATCTGGTGATCATAATGTGGGACACATCATTAAATAAGAAATTTAAGCTCAGAACACTGTGGAAAGGGACTTGCTGAAAACCAGAATGCTGGAACGGACCAACTAACATTAGTAAAAGCTGAGCAGGCTAGTCCGGCCGGACCATGTGCAAGTTGTATTAATTTCACTGATCCTGTGAGTCTGACTGGACAGGGCGATCCAGCTTTACCAGTCTGATCTGGTCTGGTTCTAGTGATCGGGTTTTCACCCCTTCCTTGGATTTAGTGAAAATAGGACCATCGGACCAGACCAGATCAGTAAAAGCTAGAGTGATCTGTCTGGCCATTCTAGCAGGACCAACATAATTTGTGCAACTTGTGTCAAGTCTGGCTGGTATGGCTGGACCAGCCCGTCTGTCTCTTACCCATCTTGTCCTGTCTGGTGGTTCAGGTGGTCCAGTTTTCACCCATACCTCTGTGGAAGTTAGAGATATTTTTACAAAGTTTAATTTTGATATAACATCTTGCCAGCTGGAGGAGAGGGCTTGTTTACTCGAATGCCAGAGCACGGAGCCTACCAGTTGGTGGAGTCTTTGAAAACCATTGGGTGGAGCTACAGTACCAGGTGTTTAGTGCTAAAAGATGTATGTCAGGATTATCTAGTGATAGGATGGTACAGGTGTGCCCATGGGGCTCCCCTCACTAGTAGCAGCTGTCTGTAGATTCAGTGTTTGCGAGAGCAACAGAATTAATTGTCTGGTCATCTGGTAGCCTCCAGGGACAGTCACCAGGACAGCGGTGAAGACTCTGGGAATATGGAGTCTGCCATTAATTCTGGTGGGAGTGCAAGGGATCACTGGGATGGAGTGAGTATCCTAGTGGGTTATCCCTTATGTGAAGTTCCTGCGGCCTTCAGGTGCATAAAGGAGCTGACTGAAGCAGATGTTAATCTTTGGGGGTGATATCAGTCCTATGACCAAGAAAGGAAGCTACCAGCAATGCTGAAGATGTGAGAGCACTGGTGTCTGCTTCTGAGCTGCAGACGCAAGTTGGTGGTAATGCCTACTATTGTTTTGGGGAATCCCAAGCCTGGAATTTACCAACCACTGCCAGACGGTAGGCTGAGGTATGCACAAATGTACTGGTGGCTAGTACACCCTCCGGTGAGAGTAAGGATATAGTTAAAGAGAGGTGCCCAGAGAAAGGGTGGCCATATCCAGTTACATCTGAGTGAAAATTCCTACAGTGGTGCTGCTTCCTGTACACCAGTTGACTTGATGCCAAGGTATCATTAGTAGGTGTCAAAGTGAGTGCAAGCCAAAGTGTTTAACAATGATGGAAATTCATAATGCAGAGTAGAAGTTCTAAATCATGTGTAACCTCACCCACTGGTGAACAGTAAACAATACTGAGAGTCACGGGCACCATGTGCGGGAATAAGGGTACTACCTTAAAGTAAGGTACCCTGAGGTTCTGACTTATGTCCAGGATCAGAACCTAGACTGTCTTTGTAGAGCTGATGAGGAGAACATTTGGGGGAGCATGTTCCAAAGTGTGTAACTGTAACTATGTTAGTAAACATGGCAACAAGACTAAATGCTTCCAGAATGTTTACTCCTACAAACACAGGACTGATCTAAGCAAATTCACTTGAAAGTGACTGGAGGAAAGAACGAAGAGTTGTAAACAGTTGTGAATTTTGGAGTGACTGAACAAGAGAGGCCTCTGGTGTTCAATGCCAGCAGCATACATCGTAGACATAGACAGTACTCCTGTGGCCATGCCCCACACACTGGGTTTGTCTGGCACTCCGAGAGGGTTATAGAAACATAGAGGTTGATGGCAGATAAGGACCGCAAGGCCCATCCAGTCTGCCCATTTCTTTTTCTACCTTATAAATGTGCCATCTGCCTTTGCTCTGTCAGTGGCCTATCTAGTCATACTTATCTGTATTTCTCCCTTATGCCTATCCTATGCCTGTTTGAAGCCCTGCACTGTATTCATAGCCACCACTTCCTGAGGTAGGCCATTCCATTCATCCACCACTCTTTCTGTGAAGAAGAATTTCCTCACATTACCCTTCATCGGCATCCTCTAATCTCATGCTGTGTCCTCTTGTCCTGCTATTTTCTTGTATTTAAACATGTTAGACTCTTTCACCTTGTTAATGTGTAACCCCCTGCAAATGGGGTTCCCAAAAAGTCTTCCAGGAGCTTGCTTGAATGCTCCAAGCCTGAATGGTGTTTCATGCTGGCTTCATTTATCTGTGAGTGCTTTTAGAGCCTCTGGTACTGTCTTTAAGAGCTGTCTGCTTGCAGACATAATTAGTTTGTACGGGGGGGACTGTGTGTTTTCCTGCTTGAGTCCCGCTCGAGCTACTGCCAAATCACTCAGTTTCTGCCATTGCTAAGTGGGCAGAAGGAGCACTCTTCAAAGATGTAATTGTTTGCTTGTAACCTGTTAGAGTAATAATGAAAATGCAGTTTGATTTAACCTGCTTTCTTGTAGCAAGAACAGTGCAGAGTAGCTCCCTCATGTTGATTCTGAACTGCTGAATTGGACCAATCATGGTAGGGATCCTTTAAAATGGAGCCTGCTCTGGGCGAATCAGAACTTGGACTCTCCTCTGGAGCCTGCTGTAAGGGCAGTGACTCTGGGAAATGCAGTTTTGACTTTGGTGCCTTTTTTTCACCAACAGGGGGAGTTTACTGTGAGTGACAGCCAAACCAGCCAACTGAACTGGGAGGAACTCAAAGGAAATGCCCAGCTCTGTCTACTGGAAAGCTCAGATCAGTTTGGGCTGTGAATAGACAGGTAGCTGTGTGCTTCTTCGGTGTGTAGTTTTAGCGTGGGAATCTCGTATAAGGCCTTAAGTTTCGGTCTGCAGTTTGTGCAAGCACCTGTTCGGACTGAAACCAACCTGTGAAGAGAATCAAGGAGACCAAGAGTAGAAACCAAGCTCACCCTGTAGAAGACTGGAGAAATTGCTGAATCCATCGGTCTGTCAGAAACTGAATCTGCTGTGTGTTCTCCCGGTATTGTGAATTGCGATCAGGATAGAGAAGCAGCCTGCCTGATATAGTACTTTCCTTTCACATATAAATGTGTGTAGTGCTTGTGGGGAATCGCGTTCAAATCCCTGTACAGTGAATAGGAATGAATGAAGCTGGAAATAAACCCCAGCTTAATCCAGACTACATCCATTTGCTCTAAACTGCAGTGGGGTCCAGTCACAAGGACCTTGTCTACATGGTCTGCTTTCTCCTGGCAATCCAGGACAATCTGCCTTCCATCCAGTTTCCTGCATTGAGTTGTAGAGTACAAAGCAGGGTAGCTCCTCGCCATCTATTTATTGAATTGCAAGTGTGTCATCTAATTGTTTTTTTTTTTCATTTCTTCACGAACTGAGCCAACTGCTCGGATTACAATTTGGGTATTGTGCCAGTGTTTTTCCATCACAGGGCCCCAACCAGCTGCAACCGATCCTGGCTAGCCCCCCCTCCATCCTGGGTACCCAGTGAAAGTGACAATTTGGGACTCTGAATATGTGCACAGTACTGTGATTATTAATGTGTTTAACCTAATTAACCTGATTTTCCCTTCCTTGTTACAGCTCCTTAAATAAATCAGATCTGTTGGTTTCAGCAAAGTTAAACTGCTGAGGTATTCCTTTATGTTAAAGTATTGTACTGTGGTTTTGCACTGTATCATCTTGTTTTGCAGGGGTCCCCAGGGTCCAGTCGACGGAACCTGTCCTGGGGTAAGTGTACATGTGAAGATATTCCTAAAGCATTGTGTGGGCCACTAGTGGGAAGAAAGGTTACAGTGTCCCAGAGGGCTGTGACCAAGTTAGTTTAACTAATGCAAACCCTGACCTCTGGGTGGAGGCACCGCCATTGGACCTAGACCCCTCAACCTGTTAGTAGTTAGCAGGCAGGATAGTAGCCCTTGGGATAGCACCACCTAGGGGTTACAAATGCCCTTAAGGTGTTTGAATGTTTTGATCATATCACCTCTCTCCCTCCTTTGCTCAAGGGTATACATATTGAGCTCCGTTAATCTGTCCTCATATGTCTTCTGATGCAGTCCCTGCACCATTTTGGTTGCCTTTCTCTGGACTGCCTCAGTTTGTTTAATGTCCTTGTGAAGGTGTGGCCTCCAGTACTGCATGCAGTACTCCAGATGGGGCCTAACCAGCATCTTGTAAAGAGGGATTATTCCTCCCTTTTACGACTTGTGATACCCCTACTAATAAACCCTAACATCTCCCTAGCCTTACCTACTGCTTTAGAGGTCCGATTGGATGATTTCAGGTCATCGGTGATGATGATGCCCAAGTCTCTTTTTTCCTTTGTGACTGCCAGCAACTCCCCTCCCAGCCTATAGGTGGCTTCAGGGTTTCTCTTCCCTATGTGCATGATCTTGCACTTCTTTGCATTAAATCCCAGTTGCCACTCTTCTGACCATTTTGCTAGTTTATCCAGATCTCTTCTCATTCTGTCCACCCCATCTGGATTATCTGCTCTGTTGCAGATCTTGGTGTCATCTTCAAACAGACAAGCCTTACCCTCTAGTCCATCTGCAATGTCACTAATGAAGATATTAAAGAGGACTGGCCCCAGGACTGATCCCTGAGGTACCCCACTTGTGACTTGCATCTCTTCTGACTGTATACCATTTACCACCACTCTCTGTTTTCTGCCCGTCAACCTAGTTTGGCACCCAGTTGACCAACTTCTGATCCACCCCGAGCCTACCAAGCTTATTTATCAATCTTCTATGGGGAACAGTGTTGAAAGTTTGCTGAAGTCAAGATAGGTGACATCAACTGCTCCCCCTTGGTCTACCACTCTGGTTACCCAGTCAAAGAAATCTATGAGATTAGTTTGACAGGACCTTCCTTTGTAAATCCATGCTGTCTTGGATCCTGTGCCCTATGGTTCAGGTGATGCACTATCCTTTCCTTAAAAGTGCCTCATAGTCTTGCCACTACTGAGGTAAGACTGACTGGTCTGTAGTTCCTGTCTCCTCCTGCTACCACTCTTGTGGAGCGGATCACATGAGCCCTTCTCCAGTCTTCTGGGACCTCTCCTGTGCTCAGAGACTCACTAAACAGTTCTGCTAATGGCTCTGTTAGTTCCACCTTAGCTCCTTAAATACCCTGGGATGTATCATATCTTATCATAGGCGTCAACCCTTGGGTGAGAGAGAGGCAAGGAATGAGCAGCTACCTGGGCTGGAACAGCTTTCAGGTCTGCTTGCCTTCTAGTCTGGTAGTGGGGAACACAGAGCATAAGAGGGAAGGTGTGACCAGATTGGGGGCTTGTCATATAGGATTGTGATTGATGTGACCTCTTGCACTGAGATTTGTGTACTGTGACTTCCAGTGGGTGACTTGACAAGAACCCACCAACTGGGTGACTGATTTTGAAATTCCAGTCAGAAATGGAAGACGGCTAATAATTTGAGCGTGAGACATGAAAAGCATGCAAATGATCTGAGATGTGCCTGTGAAGCTAGTTCTGAGTAATAAATATGGTAGTTGTGCATGTTTGCATACAACAAATCAGAATTCCCATTTCCTGGGAGGAAGCAAGTAAGAAGAGTGGACAACTGCTATTGTCTGAGTAAAAGTGAGGTTCACAGATGTAGACAATAGTGCAAAACATACGTCAATAAAAGGCCTGATCCATGAGTTGAACGCCATATTGAGATTGTACCTGAATGAAGTTTGAGCCTCTCGACAGCATAGGAACGAAGAGACTACTCACTAAAACAGAACAGCTAGCTCTAAACGATAGCAATATTTCTTATTGTCCAATCATGCTCCACCCAAACACAACCCCAGACCTTCAGTTGTATTTTCTGTGCTGGGCATGGAGGTTGAGGAAAGGGATCTAAGAGTCATAATCAGTGACTCACTCAAGCAAATGAGTCATTGTAATAATAAAGCATACAGTAAGGTATTGAGGATGCTGGGATGTATAGGGAGGGGTTTTTATAGTAGAAGAGAGGTGATGTTGCCCTTATACAGATTCCTGGTGAGACCTCATCTGGACTACTATGGTCAGTTCTGGAGTCCACACCTGAGGAAGGACATAGGTAGTCTGAAGTTGGGACAGAGGAAAGTCACCAAGGCCAGCAAAAATGAACCTATGAGGAATGGCTGGTGGTGGGACATGATAGAAAGATACACATTTCTGAGGTACAAACTGGATGAATAGCAAGGATCTTTTGTAAGGAATAAGGAGCAATCCCCAGGGGACATGACTGTAGGTCAGTGGGAGGGCAAGTTCAAGACAGATGGGGGAAGTTTTGCTTCACAGAAAGGGTGGTGGAACCATGGAACAGACTGCTGGTGGAATCGGTCGGGCAGCTACCCTAAATGGGTTTAAACACAGCAGGGACAGGGCAAAGGGACCGTGAGTCTCTAAGGGTGGGCAACAAGGGACTAAGGGATGAGGCAGTGAGAAGAGGAAGACAACCCAGCAGTACAGTGGGTTGGTGGGATGAGGTAGCATAGTATGGGCAGATCTGATGGACAATTGGTCTCCTTCTGCAGTCAGACTCTATTATGTCTATGTTTCTATGACTAAAATGGCATCATTCAAATATTGCAGACCTCAGAGACCAGTAAAGGAACAACAAGGAAAAAGCATATTAACCCAATCTCATAGCAAAGCAGAGCAACATTTTTTTTATTAATGAGGCTCTATTCTTAAAGGGACCTGGTTTTTCCTTTTACTAACCTTGAACTGCCTAACTGTTAGAAGTGCAGCTGGGACAGTTTTCTGTTTTTTTTATAAACTGAGCCCAAACCAGGCTCCAGAGTCCCATTCCAGTACTTCATTTGTGTGTTCATATGTACATTGTGCAGATCCCAGGGTGCTGTGCTGCAGGACAGGACAAAGCAAATGTATACCAAGTTCCACTGAAGTCAGTGGGACCCATGGGCAACTCTACGGCATGCCGTACCACAGTGCAGTTCTCCGAAAGCTGCAGAATGTACATATAATCACAACAAAATAGTGCGCTGGAACAGGAATCTGCAGCCCGGTTTTGGGCTCAGTTTATTAAAAAAGGAAAACTGACCTAGCTACTGATCTTCGTAACTAGGCAGTTTGAGGTCAGTAGATGGCAAAACCAGGACCCTTTCAGAATTAGGGCCCTTCATTTAACCACAGTTGCTATTGGTAGTGCATGTTGCCAGTAAAGATGAACCTGCACAAATTATGTATTTCCAAGAATCTTGCAGCATTAAGGCTCAAGCAGGACTGATGTTACTGTGAGTTACTCAGATGTCACTCTAGAGTGGGTTATTAATGAAGGCACCTAGTATGGCTAGGATAGGACTGCTTGAGATCAAAGCGCCCTCAGATGGAAGAGCCATGCTGTGGATTTATGCTACTTCGATTTCAGCAAGACCTTTGACTCAGTGACTTACAGAAGGTTGCTGAAGAAGCTAGAGGATCTGGGTGCAATGAAGGTCTCAGCTAGATGGGTAAGAAACTGGATGGAGGGCAGACAGCAGAGGGTTGTTGTTAATGGTGTCAAATCAGAAGAGAGGGAGGTCACCAGTGGGGTGCCACAAGGATCAATCCTGGGTCCAGTCCTTTACAATATGTTCATTGGCGACATGGGAGAAGGAATCCAGAGCAAGATGTGTATCTTCGCAGATTACAGTAAGCTCTGTGGCAGGGTAGACAATGACATGGGGGTTAGGGAGATGCAAAGAGATTTACAAAGGCTAGAGAGATGGTCAAAGGTTTGGCAGTTCAAATTCAGTGCCATAAAGTGCAAGGTGATGCATATGGAGAACAAGAACCCTGAGACATATTACTGAATGGAGGGTGAGTAAAGTGTATCATGACCTCTGAGGAAAGAGACCCGGGGTCATCATCAGTGACCCGCATAAAATAATCAAGACAGTATAACAAGGCCTAAAGTAAGGCAGACAGGACACTGGGGTGTATAGGAAGTATTGACTGTAGAAGGAAAAAGGTTTTACTACCTCTCTATAGATCACTCATGAGGCCCCCTCTGGGGTACAGTGCCCAGCTCTGGGGTCCTCCCCTACAGAAAGATAAGGACAAGCTGGCGAAAATGCAACATAGGGTGAGCAAAATATTTCAGGGCCAGCAGGGGCAGATCTTATGAGGATCAGATCAAGGCACCGAACATGTACTTGCTGAAGGCCAGACGAGAGAGGGGGGAGATATAGGAAAAGGAAAGGGGAAATTGTTTAGCCAGGAAAGGCACACTAAGCTGGATACTGTTTTCATGTGTGATCAGGGAGCACAAGGAAGTTAAGTGACTTGCTCAAGGCCACACAGTATGTAAGTGGGGGATGACAGGATTCAAACTCAGTTCTCCAGATTTGCAGTGCACTGCCCTTAACCACAAAACTATACTGCCTCCAATGATAGAGACCTTTAAGTTCCTGAAAGAAATGAGCAAGGTAAGTTGCAAGGAACTACTTAGCATAAGTCGTGGATCAAGAACACGGGCATGAATGGAAATTGATGGGGGGGGGAGATTCAAGAGGGAAGTGAGAATTTTTTTTTTTTTCAGAAAGGGTGCTGGACATGTGGAACAATCTGCCAGCTGATGTGGTAGACACCAAAACTATCAATGGATTCAAACATGGCTGGGACACAGTGAAGTGTATAGTGGTTTCTCAAGGTGATAGTAGTAGTAGTAGGGCTGGGAGAGTGGAGATGGACAATGTGGGTTAGAATCCTATAAGGACAATAGGTCCCTGGTTTGTTAGGGTTTTCTGACTAGACGGGATGGACCAATGGTCTTTTTCTGCAATCATTGTCTATTTATTTTATTTTAGTCTTTGGTAACCGGGTAAGGCCCACTAGGCACAGGGGCGACCCGGGACCACTGGGGTGGTTAAGTGACTTGCTCAGAGTCACATAGTATGCAAATGGAGGTTGTAGAAATCAAACCCAGGTCTGCTGGATGCAGCAAGCTTATTCACAGCTCATTACTCTAACCTCTAAGCTATACTGCCAGTTTCTTTGATTAGTCCCACAAGCTGTCTCTGAATTTGAGCTCTAGCCAACCAAATGTGACTACAGATCCCCAGCTGGATTCTGGGGATCAGAGGTCTGATGTTGTTGGGATCTAAGGTCAGATTTTTGGATCAGATCATTTATTTTTGGGGGGGGGGATTTGATGGTCAGATAATTGAGATTGGATGAGATCTGATTATTGGCTCCCTCAGATCCAATCAGATCCTGTGGTTCCAGCTGGATCCATACATGGGCTCAGGGGTGAACAGAACCATTGTCAGATGACATCAGTATTCAATGGCATCTGAAATCTGAAAAAAGAGATGGTATAAGGTGCTGTCTGACTTCAGCGACCATTATCTGAGCACCACTAGAGGTAACCTAACCCTAGGAGTGCCTTACTGTGATTATTAAACATGCAAACTTTTGTTTTCTTTAAACATACTGGGCTGGAATTTCAAAGGACCCTTAGAGCCACATAAGCTGCATTAAACAACCAGGTTGAGTCAGACTAGGTGCGCCAAATACTGTGCGCCATATTTTGCAAGAAAAGCTTTCTTGGTGACAAAGTCTAAACCAGGGAAGGAAGGTTCACCTCAGAAATAGGTGCGTAGCCAAAATTACATGCAAATCAGACCCAAAATGCTCGCACTCAATAACAAAGTCAGTGACAAACAATATGCAGTTTAAAACTTTTAATTCTCACCATGAATAGAAAAGGACAAGTTACAGACACTCCCACAGCCTGGTAAAAACTTTGTTATTCAGTGCAACCTTTTGGTCTGATTTGGTGACAAAGTCCCCCAAACTGATGCAAGAGGTTCACTGCATCAACAAAATGACGTAAGGGATAAGAATGATGCAAGCTGCACCAAAATAAATGCTGTGAATTTAGTCAAAACAGCATTTGTCAATGCCGAATGTTTGCTTGCTGGCATTGGGATTGAGTAGTGTAGGAGTTAGACAGCTGCATAATAGGAATGGCAGTGAAGTATTGAACTGAAGCCAACCCCGCCACCACCCTGCAGATCTGGACAGGCATTGGGTGTGCCTTTGGGTCATCAGCATAATGGCCACACCATTTCACCACACCACCCTGCAGACACTGACAAGTGTCACGGTGTGCCTGGGATGCAGCATACCCATTCCACCATTAGGAAATGCGGTGAGATGGGTGCGGTATGGGAGAATGGGGTGAACTTTGGGGCCGAAAGTCCGAGGCATACCGATGCCTCTCAGTGACTGCAGGGTGCTGGAGCGGTATGAGCATCACAGGCAAGAATCCCAAGTCACACCCTGATGCCATCATTCTCTATAGAATTTGGGCGTTATAGTTGAAAAGCCTAATACCTCAGGCATTCGTTGGTATTTTCACTCCAAATTTTCAACATGTTTGTTTTGTGACCCCACCTCATGAACAGGGGAATATCAGTTTGTTAGCGAAGCTGCTTATGCACAGTGACTACGGCATTTAGCACCACAGGTGCAAAATATTCGAACAGGATGTAAAAATGACAGCTGTACTCTTTCATGGGAGGTGTAAAAATGGCTATGTTGCAAATGTGTAGTAAAAATATTAAAAAAATGGTGAAGTCACGAGCGTACATAGAAACTGTGCAACGCACACCTGTAATATAATTAGGTTGGGGATTTCTTACAGCAGATTGTTAACTCAGGCATTTTGGTGCCTCCGATCATGAACAGTGTCACTGTGATTTTCTTTATCTGTGCCGAACAATGATTTCCCACAGCGACCACGTATCTCTGCACTGAAAGTGTGAAAACACACTTGCCATGTTGTGAAAAATGGCAGCTGTACTGCTCATAAGGAAGTGTGAAAATGCCACTGGTGAAAATCTGGACTGAAAATATTACAAAGTCATGAACTAATGAGGGTGCGTGGAAACTGTGCAATGCTCACTCGCAACACAGTCATTTTATGGACTTTTGTCACCAAATTTTCAACACAGCCATTTTAAGACCTCTGCTCATGAACAGTGTAACTGTGATTTTCTTAATCTGTCCTAAGCATTGCTTTCGCACACCAACAGCACCATTGTGCGCTACATGTGCGAAAACACATTTTGGGCGACATATGAAACATTGCAGCTGTACTGTTCATAAGGAAGTGTAATAAAATGGACATGTTGAAAATCTGGAATGAAAATATTAAATTTGCAAACTTACGAGCATGCATAGGAACTGTGCAACGCACGCTCATAAAAGTCATTTTTAGGAATTTTTTCACCAAATTCTCAACATAGCCATTTTAAGACCTCTGCTCATGAGCAGTGTCACTGTGATTTTCTTAATTTGTCCTGTACATTGATTTCACACACCGACTGTGCCATTGTGCGCTACATGGGCGGAAACACATTTTGGGTGAGATGTGAAAAATGACAGCTGTACTACTCATAAGAAGGTGTGGTAAAATGGCAATGTTGAAAATCTGGAGTGAAAATATTGAAAATTCACGCCCTTACGAGCGTGCGTAGGAACTGCGCAATGCGCGCTCGTGAAACAGTCATTTTTAGGACTTTTCACCAAATTTTCAACATAGCCATTTTAAGACCTCTGCTCATGAACAGTGTCACTGTGATTTTCTTAATTTGTCCCGTACATTGATCTTGCACACCAACTGCGCCATTGTGCTCTACATGGGCGGAAACACATTTTGGGTGAGATGTGAAAAATGACAGCTGTACTACTCATAAGAAGGTGTGGTAAAATGGCAATGTTGAAAATCTGGAGTGAAAATATTGAAAATTCACGCCCTTACGAGCGTGGAGTAGGAACTCGCGCAATGCACGTCAGAAACAGTCATTTTAGGATTTTTCACCAAATTTTAACATAGCCATTTTAAGATGTCTACTCATGAACAGTGTCACTGTGATTTTCTTAATTTGTCCCATACATTGATTTCGCACACTGACTGCGCCATTGTGCGTTACATGGGCGTAAACACATTTTGAGTGAGATGTGAAAAATGACAGCTGTACTACTCATAAGAAGGTGTGGTAAAATGGCAATGTTGAAAATCTGGAGTGAAAATATTGAAATTGCAACTTACGAGCTCATGAGAACCGCTAAACACACGCCGTGAAACAGTCATTTTCGGGAATTTTGGCACCAAATTTTCAACATGGGGTTTTGAGACCCTTCTCATGAATGATTCACTGTCATGGCATTATTCAGGTCCAAAGGTGATTTTGCAGTCACTGCGCAGTCACTGCGCGAAATCACCCTTCGGGCCTGAATAACGCCATGACAGTGACATCAATCATGATAAGGGGTCCCAAAAACCCCATGTTGAAAATCTGGTGCAAAAATTCCAAAAATGCCTGAGATATGCAATAAAGTTGTAACCCCCCTATCTAGCCCATTATACAGCTTACCGGCATTTCCTCAGTTCGCGTCGCTTTTGAAGAGTGCAGACGGTTCCCGGTCCACTGAAGATCATCGCGCGCAAGTCTGGAGGTAAGTATGGGGTGGGGAGTGGGGAGGCTGGGTGCGCAGTGGGTGGAGTGCGGGTTGTGGGAGGGGGCGGGAGACTCACCGTGGGACCGTTTTTCTTCACAGGTGAAAAAAAAAAAAAAAAGCACGACGTGGGGCGTTTGCCACGGTTGGGTGGGCCCTCAGCATTAAAAGGATGTTGGGGCGGAAGTTCAGCCGACGTGGGATTGGGCACCCCTGGCCGGCCTACGAAATGCTTCTGCCACGCTTGGGTGGGCCCCAGCATGGCACTCACTACTGGGGAGGAGACAGTAGCCGATAGGATTGGGCACCCCGTCCGCTATGTGATAATTGCCACACTGGGGTGGGCACCCAGCGTGGCATTTTATGCGTTGGGGGAGGTGGAGGGAGCGCAGCACAGCTGGCAGGGATTGGGCACCCCGTCGGCTATACAGTGCGTGCATGTGGGGCCGATGCCCGGGTGTGGCAGGGGCTCATTGAGCAGCCTTATCTTACTCGCTGCTCACTCCGGGCGTAGCTCCCTTCAATCAGAGTTACTGCATTTTGAAGCGGTCATAGACAGCTCCAAAATGCATTGGCTTGCAGAGGCCGCACCTGCCAGCATACTGACTGCTGAATTGAGGAGGAGGTGACACACCTCCAAAATCTCAGATGATGCCACTATGTTTCTTGCACATGCGTGCAAGCAAACATAAAAATGACTCAAGGAACGAAAATGATGCAAACTGAGTACAAAAATGGTGCAAGTTGAGTCAAAAATGACACAAAGGATGAGAATGATGCAAGCTGAGTAAAACAAAAAGCAGTTGAAATGGCCAAAACTAAACCCCCAAAATGTTCTAAACTAGTCCTGCAGGAGAATACCTTAATAGTAGCATAGTCAGGTCTAAACACCTGCTTTGGGTCTCTTTATATGCTCTAGTGTCCCTTAGACCAGTTCTGGCTGGTCTAACAGTGACAGGCATTTTAGGCACAAGGACAGGACTGGCATTCTTTGAAAATCCCAAATAAGGGGATGGTACACCATTTCAGTGACGCAGGCATCCCTTCTGACATGGTGCAGGCATTTTTTTGGTGCAAGCATGGGGCAAACCACTCTGGTGCATGCAGACCAGTTTTTGACGCAAGCAGCATTTGAAAATCAGAATTGGTGCAAGGTTTGATGCATCCTGCTCCTTGCATCAGTTGTTTCTGATGCAAGCACCCTGCGTCATTCTCTGGCCTCTGAAATTTTGGCCCACTTTCTCTAGCAACCATGACCTGACCTGAGATCTCACTTCCCCTCTCACGCAAAGTCCCAATAAGCAGTCCTAAGATTCTCACAGAAATTAGTTTTAATTCTTGAAAGGTTTGTCAGCAGTTGTTTAAAATGCCCTATTTGAATGCCATCAGCCAGTCAGATTGCTTGAGAAGCATCATTTAGACATGAGAAGCTGCAATAGAAGGGTTCTCCTTTGTTTAGAAGTTGTAACAAGAGTGCGCTCTGGATTAAAGAAGCTGAGCAGATGGGAAAGTTAAACTAATAGTCTAAACTCCCAGTCAAAGGGAATTCCATACTGGATTAATGTTTAGAGTTGTTACCTTTGAGACTCACAGCCTGTGGCTTGATTCCCATATAGGGCTCTTGATAACTCTACCCATATGATGACCAGACATACATACATACATAAAGGGCCCAACTGTCAGAAGGAAAATCCACCATGACTTACCATTACAGTTGTTCTGGCAACATGTGCCCGACAGAGGATAGTTGCATATGGGGTGCGGGCAGTCCGCATCTTGGCAGGTCACATGTCCATTAAAGCACACACACTCCTGGCAGGAATTGAGTGGGTTCGGAACTCTCTCACCATCCACAAAGACAAGGTTCTCAAAGTGGCAGTCTGTGGGGAAACAAAGAAGGAGTATTACTGTAGGTGGCCTAGAACTGAAAGGCAGCAATGAATATGTATCCAAACCAGGGGTCATGAACGAAATGGGTTTGGTGACCAGTTCCTTGTGGACCTCAGACAAGCACTAGTCCTGGCCTGGAAATGTGACACAACAAGTTAAGACTGCTAGCTCTAGAGCCTACTGCAGTACTGGACTACAGACTGGTTCATATCATGCTAGCTCTGAGAGCTGGACAGTTAAAGTAGCTTCAGAGTCTACAGCAATGAGAGACAAGCATTTAATCCAAGGTGCTCAGTGGTCACTTTAAAAAAAATGCTAAGTAAGTGGCAATTCTTCACAGTGGTGCCTCAAGGAAGGGTATTGGGAGATAGGGAATGCTGGCAAGGAATCAATACTGAACTGTTCACAACATTCTAGTCAAGGTCTGCACTTCAAAAACTCAAAGGCAAGGAAGCTGCAAGCAGAGAGCACCATAGCCACAACAGTCCAAGGAGAGGGGGAGTGCACACAAGTCTATTCTGGGTGGAGAGGGTCCAGAAGGGACTGGAAGCCTTATAGGAGAATAAGGCAATGGTGCCAGGTGGGATTCATCCAAGGGTCCTAAAGGAATGGAGCACTATACTGACTGCCCCTCTGGCAGCACTTTTTAACACTTCAGTGGAGATGGGGGAAGTTCCAGCGGACTGGAGGGGGGCCGATGTGGTCTCTCTGCAAAAAAGTGGCAGTTGGGATGATGCTAGCAACTACAGGCCAGTCACTCTCACATCAGTGGTGGAGAAGTTAATGGAGACACTACTGAAGGAGAGGCTCATGGAGCATCTGGAGAAAAAGGGCTGCAGGACCACTGGCAGCATGGTTTCACGGGGGAGGTCATCTCAAACTAATCTCATAGATTTCTTTGACTGGGTTACCAGGGAGGTGTATCAAGGGAGAGCAGTGGACGTGGCCCATCGGGACTTCAGTAACGCTTTCAACACTGTTCTGCACAGGAGGCTAGTTAAGCAATTAAGCAACCTGGAGGTGCGGAGAAGGTGACAATATGGGTATCAAGCTGGATAAGGAACAGAAGACAAGGGTGGTGGTAAACAGTAGCCACTCAGGCAATAGCAGAGTGACTAGAGGGATGCCACAGGGTTTGGTGCTGGTCCTCTTCAGTGTCTTTAAAGTGAAACTGCTGAGGAGCTTGAGGGTAAAGCAGGTCTCTTTGCAGAGGATATAAAAATCTGCAACAGGGCTGACACTCAGGAAGGGGTGGAGAGAATGTAAAGGGATCTGAAGACACCAGAGGAATGGTCTAGGGGGTGGCAGCTGGATTCTAATGCCAAAACATGCAAGGTTGTGCATTTACGGCTGTGGAATCCGGGGGCCGTGTGTAAGATGGGGGGATTGGAGCTTACAGTCACCAAACAAGACAGAGACCTAGGTGCCATCATAGCTGATGAATTTAAGGTAGCTGGGCAGTGTGACAATGCAGTGTAAAAGGCTAGCAGGATGCTAGGGTGCACTGGGAGAGGGATTTCTAGCAGGATGAAGGCGGTGGTTTGGCTGTTGTACTGCTCACTAGTGAGGCCACATCTGGAGTACCATGTCCAGTTCTGGAGGCTGTACCTCCGCAGGGACACTGAAAGGGTGGAAGCAGTACAGAGGAGGGCAATCAAAATGGTAGAGGGGTTGCACAAGAAGACATACAAGGAAAGGCTGCAGGAACTCAACATATACTCCCTGAAAGAGATCAGAGCACGAGGGGACATGACTGAAACCAACAAGTACCTCACAGGAGGGAACAAGGTGCAAGTGGATGGTTTATTTCACAGAAAGGAAGGCACTAGAACAAGGGTGCATGCCAATGAATCTAAAAGAGAGAAAGTTTATGAGAGATTGGCAGAAATACTTATTCACAGAAAGGGTGGTGGATGACTAGAACAGCCTGCTAGAGGAAGTAGTGGGGGAAAAGACCGTGGGGAACTTCAAGCATGCATGGGATAGGCACAGGGCATACTAGGTAGATGAATGGGGGAGGGAGTGACACCTATGACCAGCTTGGGTCAGTGTGGTGACAAAACAGATAAGGACAAGGGGCAGACTGGATGGGACTACAGGTCATTTTCTGCCAACAAAATCTATATTTCTAGTACAGTATGTGCACCACTAATGGAGGACTAATAATAAGGCAAGGCCAGGGGAGAGAAAGGGCTGTTGAGCACTGGATAAAAAACAGATACTACATTAAAAGACAAAGAACCTCAGTGTGCAAGCACTGAGGCAATGGTTACCCCAAAGGGCATTGGTCAGGAAGCCAAATTTCAAAGAAATACAAAATCACACATGCCCCCATAATGCAAAGCATCATGGGCTGCATATGCAAATCACCACAGAATATTATGCTGGTTCAACTTTAAGCAGAAATGCATGGTGCCAAAAGGCCTCTCACACAGTTTGCAAAGGGTGCCAACAGAAAACATAGACACATGTTTTGTCCTACCAGGACTCATCAGTGTGCCTTGTCTGTATGACACCCCAGTGGACTGAATCAGCTACCCTAAGATGGTCTGTCTGGGTTATATTGTGGTGAACCCAATTAAAACAAAAAACAAGTTAAAAGACAAAGAACCTCAGTGTGCAAGCACTGAGGCAATGGTTACCCCAAAGGGCATTGGCCTGGAAGCCAAGTTTAAAAGAAATACAAAATCACACATGCCCCCATAATGCAAAACATCATTGGCTGCATATGCAAACCACCACAGAATATTATGCTGGTTCAACTTTAAGCAGAAATGCATGGTGCCAAAAGGCCTCTCACACAGTTTGCAAAGGGTACCAACAGAAGATATAGACATGCGTATTGTCCTACCAGGACTCATCAGTGTGCCTCGTTTGTTTGACACCTCAGTGGAATGAACCAGTTACCCTAAAATCATTAAATGCCCTCATTTATACTACAATGATTTCTTCTATTTGGAGGCTGACAGTATAACCTAGAGGTTAGAGTAATGAGCTGTGAATAAGCTTGGTACATCCAGCAGACAGACCTGGGTTTGATTCCCACAACCTCCACTTGCATACTATGTGACTCAAAGCAAGTCACTTAACCTCCCCAGTGCTCCTGGGTTGCCCCTGAAGACAGGCACCTGTGCTTAGTGGGCCTTAACTGGTTACCAAAGAATAAAATTAAATAAAATAAAAAAAAAGTGACTACACTGATCACTCTCCACCCCCAGAAGATTTCATTACTGCTCTATGTCAAGACAGCTAACTGTCTCAATCTTTCTGTTAGAAGAAAACTGTTGTATATCTTGCACAATTCACTACTCAATGTATCCTGGTAGACTTTTTCACTCATCTTTCTGACTGTTTACATGTGTACTTCTAGACCAGGTTTACAATCCTCTTGTGGTCATGGGTTGCATAGTCCTCACATTTGGACAATATTCAGGAGACAGAGAATACTGGATGGGCAACTATGCAGAACCAGTGTGTTCTGCCACAAAGGAGTTCTGATTCCCTCTGACCTCGAGAGCAAAGCTCAAGAAGTCCATGGAATCAGAACCCTGAAGTGACAGAACACAGGCTGTGCATAAGTTGCTCATCCTGTATTTTTATAGTGTATAGTAGTAATATGTGAAATGTGTGCATTGTGTTTTCTTTTCTCTTTTCATAAAGAAACTGACTTGTGAAGTCTCTAGAGGTTCTAGAATCCTGTCACCACAGAAATAAATAGAGAAAGTAACAATGTGCCAGCATTCCAAGTGGTTCTGCTGCAGTAGTGACGTCACTACTGCAGCAAGAGCATAATGAGCGTCACCACTGCAGCAGAACAAGCATATTCCAGGCATGGAATTTCATGCATAACAGCATTCCAGTATACACTATATATATGATAGTGCATGGGGAACAGTTACCAACAGGGCTATTCTTTCACTGAGTTGGCACTATGACGACGGATTATCTCGAGAGCGCAGCTCGAGAGGTAATCTGTCATCATAGTGCCAACGAGGTGAAAGATTAGCCCTGTTGTTAACTGTTCCCCATGCACTTTTCTTTATAGTGTATAGTGGAACATCGTTTTCTGGGGGGAAAAAAGTCACTACAGCATGTTTCTGTTTCAAATCATTTTTACTGAGGTCCTAGAAGTAAAAAGAACTTTAAATTTTAACGTTTTAATGTTTAACATTTTACTGTTTAAAACTCACATACAACAGCACCGGAACAGCAATTCACGATCTGGGGAAGAAATCGTCATTCTCTGTTTTTGCTGTTTTTGTTTTCCTGATCAGGATGAATCTATCCCTCAGATAGTGGCTTTGACAGTACTGCCACCGACATTGCTACTTTGAGTGCGTGTCCTGTCTATGGAGTGAGCCCTAACTGTCAGATGCTGCTTGAGGACACAGTGTGTGACGTATGCAGTGCAGCAGAACAAAAAGTCGTTCTGCTGCACTGCAGATGTCACTAGTGCAGCAGAACAACATTTCGAAAGCGATGGATTTCAGTGGAGAACGATGTTCCACTATACACTATAAACCCCTTTTGGATCGCTGGTCTGCAAGCATGGAATGTATTACCAGTTGCTCTTATACCCCCTCAACTAAAGAAAACCAATTTTATACCCTGAAGAGGTGGTTCTTTGAGTGAGAACTTAAACCCAAACCCTGCTGCCCTGAGATTGACCGAATTAAAACTTATGCAGTTTGTATACTAACATATAACAGTATTTTTTCTATATTTAACTGTATTTAGATTTAATAGTTATATTGTTGATTGTAGCTTTTGTATACATGTTTTTTTATTTCCTTTTTCTTGAGAGAAGCAACATAAGCACAAAGAAAATATACAGTTACATGTCAATAGATACATATTCAATCAGAAATAATAGTTATTTACATCATTGACACTGTATAATAGAGCCAAGTAAACAACAGTAGGCTCAGTAGGTGAATTATGTGAGACCTGAATATGTTTTTAATCAACAGAAGAAAAGAAGAAGCACTTATGAGAATTAATCTTCCATCAAGGGGGAGATGTTATCTCTTCTCAGGCATATCTCCACCATCCATGGTCCAATATGGATGCAACCCCATTGGGTCCAGTCCACCCTCCCCCGGGTCGAAAATCATTAAATGCCCTCACCTCTCTATGGCACAAATTCTGGGTCATGTCGTGCCAAGTGAAAAAAACACTATTGCCATTTCTCCCGGAAAGTTGTTTGCCTATCATGTAAGGCATATACATGGGGGCTTTTGTATACCCACAGGGCTACTCTGCAAATAAGCCAACACTCAGTGTGCACGTCCTGGTCACCAATAAAATAGAAACACAATTTTAGGGTTTTACTTTAACTATTTTGAAATTATAGCATATGATAAAAGTAGCAGTGCAACAAAACTGGGCAAAAAAATGTGACCCGGCTTTTTTACTCTTAAAAGACTTCAGGCATCTACCAGTTTTTATTTGGTGGTAAAATGTTCCGTATCCTGTCAAGACCGTACATCCAAAAAAGCGTGTGGTCAAATAAACAAATTTTGGGAGACTGTTTTCACAGGATTGTTCTAACAACTTCCCATTTTCCATGCAGAATTTGTTTCATGAGATTTTATCTAACAAATATTGCTAAAATCCCTTGCAAATACCTCCTTATGAATTTTATTAATTTATTTTCATGGCGTTGATATATGACCGTGATGGTTTTTCTTCTACGGTTTTGAGAGGAACCAAAATGTTATAGTGCCAAGCAAAACATAAGTATTTCATAAATGTTTTAGTTTTTTTCCTCAAGAAAAAAAAGATGGCTATATTTGGCTTAGAAATACCATTATAGACCTAGTAAGCATTAGAATCAAGAAAATAAAAAAAAATTAAAAACTTATGTTGCCCACTAGCACAGGAGCTACCTAGAAAGTAGATTTGACAGGTATGCTAATATTTTTTATTAATTGTTGCTGAAACTAGCTTTTTGGGAAAAAAAAACCTTTGTTGCACTGCTAATTTAAGACAAGAAAGTAACTGCATTCCATATACAATGTCAACCCCTAAGGGCCTCATTTAAGAAACAAATACTTTATGATGGTCCACTTACTAACTGTTTTCAATCTGATTTCTTTCCCATAACAAAAAAAATCAACAAAAACTCCTACTGGTGTAATCCTAGCAAAACGGCAAAAAAACAAATAAAAATCAGCACAAAAGCACTGAAGTAAGGGTTATCCCAGGAAGGGTACAGGCAATAAAGCCAGGTTTGAAAGAAATCAGGCCCCCATATTGAGAGCAATTGCACAGTGCAGGAAAGAGATGCGCAGCGCAAACATTGAAATGTGTATTCAGCAGAAAGCCGTGCGCAACGCAAACGTGACTGTGTCGCAGCACAGCAAGAGGCTGAACCATGCATAAAATGGGGATGTATACATGAATACGCAGTGCAACTGCATATTAAACTGGACTGTGCTAGTGTGCCAATGCTAAGACATATGTGCGATTCCGTAAAGATAAGACTACAAAAGGCAGAGCTAAGTTACCAATCCACTCAGCGCCACACACAGGAACTGCACCCTGACAGAGGGAGACAGGGAAACACCATATGACAGGCCTACATAGGGCAAGCAAAGCAGCAGGCAGTAGAATTATGGCAGGGCTACTATTTGGCATGGCTGCAGTAATGGCTGATGTGAGGAGATGGAGGGAACAAAAGGATGGCTGATGGAGGGCCCAAAAGTGGTATGCCCAGCATAGACAGTACCATCCAAGCATTACATTTGAACAGCTGATGGACTCAAGAGATCCTGGGTCGGTACCAAGTAGACAGGACAATGCTGAGACAGCTCTGTGAGCTGGTTGATGGTTAGTTGCAGGCATCCCACACACAGAAGCCATGTCATGGCAGTAGAGACAAAGGTCACGGCAGCCATGTGCCTGCTCACCACTGGCACCTTCCAGATGCCAGTGGGGGACCTCACCGACGCAGCACAGTCGGCCACATCCCGGCTCCTCACTCAGTTTCTCAACACTCTGCTGCGGCATGCTGGTGAGTACATGAGATTCCCCCCAGCATGGCAGCAGAGTGGACAAAAGCAAAGAAGGTTCTACTGGTCGCACACCAACCCGATGTACTTGGCGCAATAGACTGCACCCATGTGGCCCCGCACATGCACCACCTGGCTTTGACAGCGAGCAACACAGAAACCACAAAGGCTGCCATTCCATCAACTGCCAGGTGGTGTCCAGTGCCACAGGGTGCATCACGTATGTCTATGCCAACTACCCTGGAAATGCACACAATGCCCACATCTGGCACCGATCGGACCTGTACCACTGCTTCGAGACCGTGGAGTTGTCCGGTGACCATCTCGTGGGTGAGTGAAGCACAACAGCAGCACAGTGCACCACAGATTACAGGTTGTGCAGGCATGGAGGTTGCACAGTGTGTGCAGTAGGTAGCAGCAGCAGGGCACGCACACGGTCAAACCGTGTGTGCTGAATGGACATTAGTGTAGGTGACAGTGGGGGGGGAGCACATGTGCAGCCAACAATGCAGCAACAGGCAAATGGGTACAGTAGGCATGCTGACACACCATACAGCCATGCAGCACACTAGCGTCGGTGGTATGGGTGACACAAAAGGTGAGGCCACACACAGACTGCGTAGTGTGGGGGTAATATGGGGGGGCCAGTACCGTCGCGAACAGTGTGAATGTGTCGGCAATATGAAAAGGGAGCCAACACTGGCAGTGGGTACTGGTTGATACCCCAGAGGGTGCAGAAAAGCACATAACAGGCACACAGGTGTCATGGGAGGGCTGTACTGTGCACAGAAGGGAACATGACACTGAGTAACAACACATCTCCTATCCAACCGCAGGTGACAATGCATGCCCTCTTAGACCATGGCTGATAACGCCCATCCTGCAGCCCATGACTGAGGCAGAGGAATGTTACAGTGGTGCACATACCAGGACAAGGAACATCATAGAGTGAACATTTGGCATCCTAAAGATGCAATTCAGATGCCTGGACCGGTCTGGTGGTGCACTACAGTACAGTCCACAGAAGGTCCATGACATATTCCTGGCCTGTTGCATGCTACACAATATGACCCTCAACCATGGAACAGTGTTACATGACCAGGAGGGCAACAGAGTGGAGGAAGTGGAGCCAGCAGGTGGAGAGATACAGCCATGGCAGGAGAGGGGCTATGTACAGGTGGCCATACAGTCGTGACAACACAGGGACACCATCATCAGGGAACACTTCGGTGCCAGGGGGTGAGCATGACAGTTGGATATGAGACAATAGCCTGATAAGCATGTGACATGAATGCCCCACATAGGCAACAGACATGTGTACATAATGTATGGGCCTGTTTGGGCACACTGCTGCTCATGCAGCATGTGAAGGGTGGCCTGCACACTGGACATGACAGGTGTATGTGACAAACTGAGTGGCATGGGCAGAGCACCGTTGGATGCATGGATCAGTACAACTGGACTGGCAGACACACTTGGCAGGGTGCCCATATGCATCCATCATTCCCATGACAGGTCAGCCGCAACATGTACTGCAGTCAGCAACCACACGTGAGTCATGTCCGATGACACAGCAGCAGTGGAGGGGGGGATACGACAGGCACAGGGGGACAGGGGGTGCATGTGCGCACTGTCTGCTGAAAGACAACAGCACAGACACACTGTAGTGTGGACTGGTACCTCTGGTCTGCTTAGTGTGCTCTCACGCACACAGACTGAGCCACACTGAGACTGGACAAGCCCCAGTGCTGTGCCACATGCTGCAGGTGATACCTGTGACCATGGTAATGCATGTGCACCCATGCCACTTTGGGCGGAGCAGATCTCATGCTGTGACCTGTGCCCTTGTGGCAGAATCGCTGCATGAGTGCTGCTAGCCATGGGTTGGTGTAATCACTGTGAACGCAAAACTGCTACCAGGTGTTGTAGTGTGGAATGGCAGGGTAGGTGGTTAGGGTGTGGTATCACCAAAGTCTGGTGGTGGGTGCATGGGGATGCAGAATGTACTATCAAAGACATGCGCAGTGTTACAGGCCCAGCCACTGCATGCTCCCGTATTGCCACGGCAACACTCAAAGTGCTTGTTCATTAGCAGCGAGTGCACCCATGTGCCCTGCATGCCTCACAGAGCAATGCTTCTCCTGGTGGTGCAAGGTTGTCTGCAGTGCCACGAGGTCCTCATGCAGGTGCACCTGTGCATCCACAGCTGACCTGAGAAAGATGTTATGGGCAGCAAGCACTGGGTACTGAGAGCTGTCCTGGAATTGCTCATCTGGGTGACCATGGGGTGGGCTAGGTGCCCTGTGCTTTGTGGGCAGTGATATTGTGGCAGGGCTGACTCGGCTGGGGGGGAGGGGCTGCCCAGTGGTGGCATTAGATGCATGCGAGGGCTGTGATTGCTGCTGGACATGCAGCCACTCAGCAGGGGCAGCTGGATGGGTGTTGGCTGGATACTACTGCACAGCCATTGCCAGGCTCAACAGTGTGTCATGAACGAGCATAGTATTCCACTGCACATGTGTACAGTGTCCTGTATAGGGTCATGTGTGTGCCATGCGGTGGTGGACACAGAGGTGTACATGGTGCCACCAAGGAAGCACATGCGGCACTGTATTATGGATAAGTGAGCCAATGAAGGTGTCCACATCCACAGTATCACTGGTAAGCACCTCACCAGGGTCAGTGTCATCCAGGACATTCCACTCCAGTGGCTGCGTGTCCTGCAGCGATGTGGTATCACTATCATCCTCAAAGTCAGTGGCGCCGTCCACACCATCATCAATAGCACATCCATCAGTCATCTGCATCATCATCATCATCATCATCATAGGCATCTCCAGCATCTGCGGCATCCCTAATGGCCCCCCCCAGCACCACCACCACAAGCCACACTGCCCACTGGCAGTACCACTGTGGCAGAGGTGTGTGCAGCACCAGAGGTCCTTGCCTGCACCTGTGGTATAGTCGTACATGGCAGGGCATGTGTTGCACTGCTGTGGACTGTTGCGGGCGCATGTGTAAAGGCGTGATGGCCGCTGTAATGCTGATCATCCCTGGCCTTCCTGCAGCTGTGGAAAAGAAACACAACAGTGTGAGTGCGTCCACAACATGGCCATCGGCCCACAGACATACAGCACTTGACATGTGACATCACTGTCTGTGCAGGACTGGCAGCCCCCAGTGAGTTACATGCACCATATGGTGCTGAAGAAATGTTCTGGCCATGTGTGTGCATAAGACACATGCAGTAGCTGTGTGTGTGTATGTGGAGTGTGCAGGGACACAAGGCATATGGATCAGCTGTGCACCCACGATACAGTTGGCGTAACATGCATGTGACATTCCCACAGTACACAAACACAGACCCTGTCACTGTGGTGTGCTCATACTGCACATCCAAAGCAACTTATGTCCACTGCTATGGTATGCACAGCCAAGGTATTACCACAGTGTACCGTCACAGGTATGGTGAACACATCACCTGTGTTGCACAGTACACATGCCATTGCACACAGTTGCACGGTGGTCATGCACAATGTGGACATACACCCAACATGGGCTTGCCAGTGTCACATGCAATGTGCACAGCACACGTATGGGCTATACACATGGTACGGCACACCCCCCCTACTGGGCACATCCATCCCCCAGATGGCATCCCATTGCATCTGCAGCAAATCAAGGGCGTACGCATGCAATGCGTACCAATGGATGCCTGTTGGAGTGTCACCCTGTACAGCTGACACACCAGCACATACACCCCCGCACCGATGAGGCTGTGCGCATGTGTGGTGTTGTGAGTGTGCTAAACAGGTGTTTCCGGACTGCTATGTTGGCCATGGCAATGCTGTTTGGGTGTGCCATGGTCGCTCCCACTGCACACCATTGTGGCGTGAGGGCTGTCATTGTGTGCCTCATCAGGCCATGTTGTCTATAGTTCATGCACACCATGCTGACACACACATTGGTGCCACGCATGTTCCAGTCCCCTGTCTGTGGTGGCCACTGTGGTCCCATGTTCATGTGCCATTCTTGGCCCTCCCATTGTGGTACACACTACTGGTGTGCCACAGGGTTGTGTAGTTCACATACGTGCAGCACGTGTTCATTCTACATTGCTGGTTCTGCCACCCTGTGGTTCCACATTGTGCTTCCACTGCTGGGTGTCCCTCACACTTAGCATCCCTTCATCTGCCATGCCATCCACATGTACACGCACACTGTCTGGACATGTCCCCATCCACCCTTGTTCCCACCTGGACTCATGCTGGGTCATGTACCGGGCCTATCCTCGGGGGGGGGGCCACTGTTGCATGTCTCATTTATCAACAAAGGCCCTTTGCCCTTGCCCCTTCTTGCTGCATGTTCCCACCGTGTGCTGCTTACTACTGCCATATCCAGCTTGCACTATATACTGTCTCTTGCATTGTCAAACTGCATGTTATTTGCCATTTGCTTGGGATGGGTCTGGCCTGCATGCCATCAATGGGCATTGTACATGTCCACAGTGTCCATTGACAGCCATGTGTTGGCTTGAGTTGATAGTGAGTGGGGGCTTGCAGTACAGGCCTATGCAGCGTGGCATGCTGGGTTGCATGGGCAACCAGACTTGGGTTTCCACATTGTGCATGGTGGCTTGAGTGTGAGCACGTAGGATGGTGCACATTGTCTTTGCATCATGTGCTTCTTGTTGCTGCATCTGCATGTTGCGCTGCATTGCCCTTGCCATGGCCTGTGTGTCAAGCTCTTATATCCAAACTATGGTGTTACCGGCTGTAGTCTGTGTTCTGGGTGCATGGATTGCTGTCACATGTGTGGCGGCATTCCTCAGAATGTGTGTATGACCATGCCCCACTGTCCTATGACTCCACAGGCTATTGGGCTGTATACCATTGTGCTCATGTTGCATCGTGCATGCCTATCCTAACTTGTCCTGCATGTCACAAACCTGTCGTGCTGTGCAGGGCACATTCAGTGATGGCGGTTTACTGTGCTTGTGCCGCACGTGACTTGTGCTGTCATCATGTGCTGTGATGTTCAGTGGGTGTCCGTGTCACTGTCGTCATGTGTTGCTACATGGCGGGGATCATTGTGGCACCGCTGTGCTGTGCTGCTGCTGCTGTGGGCATGCGCCACGTGCATGCTGTGCACCCTACTGCCTTGCCAGTGGTGCTCGGCGGTGCACTTCCTGTTGCCATGCTGTGCATGCCTATGTCTGCCGTTCCTGTTGCTTTGGGGGGGGGGTTGTACCTTGGTGTTGTGCACCTCCCTGTGCTGCTCTCCCGACTGTATGTTTTGCTTTGCAGGCTCACAGCGGACTTCACCTGCACCTCAGGGGAGGACTTTGAGCAGGGGCAGTGTGTTGCCAGCTGGACGACGGGTTGATCCTCTACTCCAGACCATTGCCATGCAGCTTTCAGCCCTCCTGTGGGCATTGAGGGTGAACACAAGGGCAGTGCGGCAGAGTGCTGTGGATGTTGTCTAGGCCACTGCAGTGTGGAGGGCAGAGGCAAGGGATATGAGGGCATGGTAGGTGGAACATTAGCATGCACATGGGCCTGCCGTGGCCATTGTAGCAGACTGCTGCCATTTGGACTTTGTATATAGTTACCGGACTTTCTTCACTGCCTGCCTGCCCCACCTCCCTTTCACCCCTTCATTCCTCTGTTCCCAGTTTCACCTGTTCCTTGCTCCCAGTTTCTTGTTTTGGTTTGCCCTGGTTCTTGTTCCTTTGATTTTTCAGATTCTGCGCTGTTACTGCTGTTCATGGCTGTTGTTTGTTATTGTATTACATTTCTTGCACCACTTTTGTTGTGTTACTTTCTTGTTTGACATAAATAATTTGTAATACATTTAATGCCTGCTGCCTGTTAATTCATTGCTGTGCTGTGCATGTGCTGGGTCATGGTCACCTACATGTTCCTGTTCGTGGGTTTTGGGCACTGCTTGTTCCAGTCCCTGTGTGCACACTGCTCGTGTATGGGCGCCGGGACCTCTGGCTGTGTGGGCTGCTTGCATGCCCTCTCAGTGTTCTTCCTCGGCCCCCACACCCACAGGACATTCGCCTGTGACTGTGTGGGCAGGGTTGCTGTCATACATACCTATCTGGGCTGTTCTGCCAGTGTTATGTGTGGGTATCCTTTGCACACCCATCTGTGCTTGGCTCACCATATTCAGTCCTGGGCTATTGCTGCACTGTTCTGTTTGCATGATGGCACTTCATTGCCATATTCAGCTGCTTTTGCATGATTGCATTTCACTGCACTTCACTGTGCTTCTGCTGAATATTGCACTGATTTCCCATCACGCATCTCATTGCATGTCGCATTCTGTTGCATGGCGCAATTCTCATGCTCTGAATATGTCTCCCCAAATTATACATCCCCAATAATACAAAGCATCATGGGAAATATATACAAATCCCCAGTGAAAATTATGTCACGGTAACTTGCTTTGTTTCAAAACCTTCCTGCACTTTAAGAATGTCCACACACACAGTTCAGCCACACATGATGAAGTAGTCACCTCCCACTGTATCACAAGTAAGGATACGCTAATGCTGAATTTGTATTCAGTGAATGTGCTGAAATTCATCACTTGTAACTTTGATTCAGCCTAGTCAAACTTTTGGGCTAGCTGTCGATCACTTTGACCTTCAGCCATTTAATTAAAAAAAAAAAACACTTAAGCCTTCTTAAGTGGCTGGGCTAGTGCCATAACCACCCCTTCATCCACCCCAGTCTTTTCCTACCCTCCTCCTGCTCCCTCCCAAGACATTTTTTTATTAAAAGAAAAACCTGCTGGCTCGCCGGCACAGTGGTGACACTACGCTCGAGATGCTGACAACCTGAGTACAGAAGCGAACCCGAGGTGTCGGAGGGCCGGCCGGGGTGGAGGAGGATTAAGCATCCACGAGACTGCTCTTCTCCTCCTGAGGGGGAGGGTGGGGAACAGCTCATTGCTAGACTAGCCCTTGGCCAGGGGAAAGGCAGCACAAGCTGGAAAGAGCCGGGGGACACATGGCTGACGTCAGTGCATGCCATGTCCCCCATGGGAGAAAACTGGAAAACTCCTGGTCACGAAGGATGACCACCAGTGCAGGCTCTGCACCCAGTGACTCAGGCACCTCCTGGAAATCTGGATCTGGTCCTGGTGGGTCAAGGGACTCCCTACCACCCTGCCACAGAGGGAAAGCCATGGGGAACTACGGGAGCAGGTAACTCCTGGGAGAAGTTGTGGTGATGGGACTGGGAGGACTGGTGGGAAGGAGGGCTGACTGGGGTAGGGAGTTAAAAAATAAATAAAAAATTAATAAAAACATTTTCAGCTTCTAGCACTGTGCCATGTATGGAATGATTTTTTGTAAGGCGCCTGTAGAGCAGGGGGAGGGGGGATGCCACTGCCTTACACTGTCTCCGAGCAGCCATAGATGGTTACAGTTGTTCCTGAGTTCTTTACTCACTCAGCAGCGAGAGGAGGAGGATTGTATCCAACAGAAAATAATTGCATGCTGCCTCCACTCATTGCAATATTAAAGTGGGTCAAATGATGTAACACTACAACCCCCTGTGATGTTGTAACCACCCACCTCCCCACTGTGGTCACACCTCTCGCAGACCCCACAAAAATTCAACAGGTTCCCCCAAATAGCATACACAATACAATTTCAAACAATGATAACAGATCTAAATAAGATAACACAGCTTTATTTAACACCACAGCCCCTGCACAGGAACAAGGGTTTGAGCAGCCCAGCCCAGCACGGTACCTGGACCCAGATTAAATGCCCATCTAAGAAGAATCCCAGCTACCATCCACACTTAGGCCATAGATAGTTAAGCTCTACAAGGATGCAGAACAACAGCTGGTATCTCAACTGCCACTAACAAGGCTCAGCTAGGTGCAGCCATGCTTCTCCCACTCTAACACTGCAAAACCAACACAAATGCTGTGATGGCCCTTCTGTACTGGAGGCCACCTCTGTCCCATGTGATACCAGGGTTACAGTCAAACATTTTGAGAGCTCTCTCACAGCAGTCCCTGGGCACCCAGTGTTGAAAGGTTGCAGGCCCATAGATGTTTCTGGGGGTTCACCAGCGCTGGTGCACTTAAATTAAACACAGCATTTATTTTCCACGAACCCCAAGGGCCATACAGTTGTTTAAATGGCTTTTTAACCCTTTAAAAGTGAGGTATTTGTAATCCAGCCTGATGATCAACTTGCAAACAGACTTCAACCAACTGTATTTCCCTGAGGCACGGCAAACCCTAAAGGTACTCATGATTCCCCACCTGGCTCATTCTGTCTCCTCAAACTGTTAGCGCTCTGATCTCTCATTGTACCTCTGGCTGGAACTGACTCCTCCTCAGACTCACTCCAGCTCTCTCTTGGACAGGCATCTGGTTGTCACTGGCTCTTCCGACCTTGCCCCCCCACCACACACACACATACGCAACCACTGAGGACCCGGACTGACCCACACATCTCAGTTCCAAATCCTTAAATCAGTGTCAGCCTAACACCTGGCTGTAGTGCCTACTATGGGACCTGCATAAGCAGCCCTGTATTGCAGTATCATGCTCCGTGCTGGCTCTTCAATGTCGTACATGGGCAAGCTTGCATGCAGTTGCCACTCACTCCCATCTCCAGAACTCAGAGGGTCCTTCACACCTAGAAGATTCTGTCTCCTTTAGCTCGCTCTCTCCTGGATCTGCTAGCCTCCAGCACAGTCCCTCTTCTGTTAGGACACTTTAAGCTCACTTCCCATTGATCCACTCTTCTGTCAGTCCTGAACGACAGCACCCTATAGATCCAAATAAAGGCATCAGAAATACAGTTCCTTCCCTCTCCCAGAGCCTGCTGTTAACCCCAGACCTTTAATTGGTTGTCTTGGGGTCGAGGGTCACCAATCTAGTGGCATCAATGATGTTCAAGAGTACTGATTTCTAACTGGTGCTCCCAGGGGGTCTCCCCAAGTGTGCAGCCTGCCTACCCCCTGGTTCGAATGACAGGGGTCGGCTAAGTCTTCTGGTGGTGGATCAGTTTATCATCCATGGCGGCTGCCCACCTTTGATGTGTAGCTGAACCACGACTTTGCAGTGGCACAGCCAGTACCAAAGAATTCACACTTTCGCTCTTCTCCAACCCCCCTTTTAATGTGCCTAGGTCCTGGGGGCCAAGGCAAAAACCAGAGATGCATGTACCCAGTTCAGCTGAAACCAAGGGCAACCCTGGGGTAAGCTCCAATTTCAGGGGGTGTAATACATGTTTTTCTTAACCTGACTGAAGATCCACAGGAAGGCTGGAAAAAGTTGGGCTTCTCTGGGGTGGTTGAGAGGTGGTGGAGGGCTGTCACTTACCCCTGTTCGTAGCTTGCTAAATCCCAATACCAAGTACCCAAAGTGTCTTTGTCTGAAATGCTGAAGCTGAACTGAAGACAGGATCCCAATTAAAGTTGACAAATTGAGTTCTTGTCAACAGGGAAAGGAGGACTCAGCAATCCTGCATATTTTCAGTCTTGTCCGGGGTGGTGGTGGGGGGGAAGAGAGATACGGATGAAAACCAACTGAAATTAAACCAGATTAAGCAGTTGATGTTATTTCTCCACATCCATTCACCTGTAATCACAAGAAGCTATGCTGTCTGGGGGTTGTTCCTAAGTTTTAGGAAAGTTGCAGTGTGAGAAGCTGAAGAACTGTAAACAAGGACACGTGTTCATGGTATTTAACACTAATATCGAGGACAGCCAGTTTTTCACTTTTATATATTAATATGTCTGTCTACTTATATGCGTTTTCAATCTGCATAAGAATGTTATCTTGTGCTGTTCAGGCAAGAGGTCTATGAAATGAACCTTAGCTATTCTGTCAGCCCAAATGGCACGAGACAACATTCTTATGCAGTAAGAAACACACACAAGTACTGTATACATATTAATATATTATGAAGCAGTTGGAAGATTTTCTTTCAAGAAAAAAATTGTCAGCTTAACTGTTTAAAAAGCATTTTCATGTATTTATAGTTTTCTGTCACCGCCCCCTCCACCCCAATAACAGTGAGAAGTGGTACAGTGTGGATGTTGCTCTGAAAGCGGTAACAGGAAGCAGCTCATGAACTAAATCTCCACTGTGTTTTGAGAAGAACAATTTAGGGAGCCTGTTTTTAATTTTTTAATTATTTTTTAAACTGACCAGCATCTATTTCAGGCAGGCAAATGCGGAGCAGAATGGCGAGCAGCAAGTAGTAGTCGACAGCAGGAGGCAGTGGAATAGGAAAGCTGAGTGCATTGTGCACAGCAGCATCTGTACACTCAAGAAAAGCTACGGTGTTTCTCCACTGTGATTGGATGAAAATCTGAAACTGCTTTATAATAATAATTAAAAAAAAAGCAACTGGCAAAACTATCACCCCATCAGCAAACTGGAGAGCAATCATACTGTGCAGTCAAATTCAATGGAAAGGAATTCCATCTAATTTGGTGGAATTCTGTCAGTAGTGGAATTTCTAAAATTTTGGAAGCAGAATCTTTTTTCTTAATCCACGGCATACAGAAACACTTAAATCCTTTTCCGCACTCCACAGAAAATTATTCTATTTTCAAAATCTGTGGAAAGCTATCTAGGGGTTTACATAGAAATGCTTTTCAGAAGGGACAGAAGTTGTTTCCATAGACAGTTCCGCAGATTCCACACTGAGCTGTTTCTAAGCAGGGTTGAAACAGAAACCCATGAAACTGAGCTGGCACAGTGAAGTGTGTACGAGCCAATGAACTAGGATTCTTGGGCCCATGACTTCTAGCCGTACAAATGAACTTTGTCATGATGTCCTCAAGTAAAGGCACATGCTCGGTCGACTGTTTCACTGTGTGAAACATCCATCAACACCAGCAGACAGTCAAGCAACCTGGCATCGATGAGTGCAAAGGGCTCCTGGTGAGCAGTTCCACCGTATACCACAATACACAAGAGTTTCACAGGCCCATGCCCACACCCATCCAGGACACTGATGCAGGTCGGTCACCGTGATGATGTGCGGATAGCACAAAACCAGTTGGGACCTTTTGTTGTTGGAGCCCTTTGGCTGATTGTGGCATCTGCTTCTTTTATGTTTAATAAAATATGCCTGTTTGACGCCCAGTGGAGGAGTGCTGAGTTTGCTGTTCATATACGGTCACCGTGCTACCTGAAGGGAGGGTGGAAAATGATGCATGCATCAAAGATAGATGCAAGCACCATTACTATTTGTGCCACAAGTCAGGACAGATGCGCGTGTTACTGAGACAACCTTTTAGGTAGCCTAACTTATGGCAGCAGGCATTGAGAATGCGGCATGACCTAGCCACAAGTCCCCCAATGCAGCTAAGAAAATCCAGCCCTAAGTGGCTTGCTCAGGGTCATACAGTGAATTAAGTAGTTCTGGTGGGATTTGAACCTGGATCTCCTCTCTGGACTCCCACGCCTGTGCTCTAACCACTGGAACATGCTCCCTCCTTTCTTACTGCCCAGTCCTATAGAAGTTCTGACAGCCAAAACATTAACTTTTTTTTTTTTTTTGAAATCTTGGATAGCACCAGTGAGCGGATGCTCGTTAACTGGTTCCACGTCAGTTAACAAGTACAGAGTGATACATAAACATTCAAATACAGAGTGGTTCGGTAGCAAATAAACAAACACATGTTACATGTTATGGTACAACAATACAGATAAAGTACATGGTTACACTATACTGAGGCATTGTACAATGTATGCCCCGTCAAGGAGAGACAAAAATCAGTAGACAGAGGGAGGACAAGGGGAAGATGGAGAGATAATGGTAAGAGGAAGGGGTGGGTGTGGTAGGAGGTGGAGGGGTGGGGTAGGGGTAGGGAAGAGAGGTGGGGAGGCAGTGTCATGGGAGAGGATGGTGGGTCAGTGAAGTGCAAGATTGGGGCTACCCAGTGGAACAGTGAAAGGGTCAAGACATGCTGGAGGGTAAGTGCAAACTCTGACAATGGGATTACTGACTTGAGGTGGGATTTAGTGGGGGCAGGCACAGGTACCTGTGGTGAGAAGGTGCTGGTGCAGTTTGTGTTTAAAAGAGCCAATCGTTGCTTCATCACAGATATCCTAAGGTAGCGCATTGGTCCGAGGCGGTATGAGAAACCCACTGAGCCAAGGTAGTGCAGCACCTTGGCACATGGAATACCTGAGAGGCAGTGCTTCTGGTTTGCTTTGTGCTCCGGAAGGGTCAGTAGGTTCTGTACTCATGGTGGAAGAAGGTTTAAGGAGGCTTTTTGGCAAGGAGGCAGGTTTGGTACCTGATTCTTCCACCGAGCTGTAGCCAGCCAGCCTTGGTATAGAGATCCAGGTGTGCATGAGTCTAGCAGTACCTATGAGGAGACAGCAGGCTTTATTCATTGTGGCTGAGATGCAGAGGAGGACTATGTCTGTTGCAGATCTGTAGATCACCAGCCCATAATCGATAAGTGAGACAACTGAGCTATTGATGGCAGTGCTCAGGGCTTCATGTGTGAGACAGTGCCTGTTCGATACAGGATCCCGATTCTGGTATTGATGGCCCTCGTAGTAATGCTGATGTGCTTGGCATATGATAGGGTGGAATCGATAGTGATGCCTAGGTATTTGAAGTGCTGAACAAGTTTGAAAGTGGCACCCCCAATGTTCATAACTGCAAGTGGGAAGGCTCTGTGTTTGCTTTGTGGGGTGGAGAACATCATAGTCTTGGTCATTTTATAATTCAAGACCAGTCTATGGTCCTTAAACTACTGCTTTGTGGATGCAAAGCCACTTTGGAGATCCACCTCCAGATGTTCACGGTGTTGACTGCTGGTGAATAAAACCGCAACATCTGAATAAAGGAGCATTTGACATGAGCTAGAGGTCAGGAGGTTATTTAAGAATAAGCTGAACAGCAGTGGTCCTAATATAAATCCTTGCGGTACACCAGATCTGACAGGTCTGCTGTCAGAGAGCACATCCCCAATCCTAACTTGCTGATAGCGGTTGCTCAGGTAGCTAGTGAACCAGCCCAAAGTTTCAGAGGAGAGCCCAATGTCAGCCAGTTGTTTGAGGAGGTGCCCATGATGCACCATGGGAAATGCCTTTGATAGGTCAATGAATGTGGCTCCTACCAGGAGGCCTTGGTTTAATGCATGGTGGTTGTATCCTGTAAACTCTAGCAAGGCCGTGATGGTGCTGTGGCCACCCCTGAACCCGTGCTGTTCCAGACACAGAAGTTGATGGTGGTTGAGGTACTCCACAAGTTGATCGGCCACGATCTGCTCTAGGGCCTCGGAGAGCGTTAACTTGTCAATTGTTCGCCTGCATTTAAGGGAACCTTGTTGTTTAGTTTGCTGCCCCACACTGACGCAACCCTTTGTTTTCTCTTTGTTTTGGTTTTTAAAACCCAATTCCCAATAATTGGTTCATAAATGTGAAGAAAATGAGACAGACTTACACTGACCCCAGGTGAAGCCCCACAGAAACTTACAAAATAAACCAACAGAATTCCCCAAGTTTAAAATTAATATACTGGATAACAGAGGTTGATCTTAACCTTTTTTTTTCCTAGCCAGCAGGACAAGTTAACTAAAAATTGCACTAGCCCACAAATAGTTGCACTAGCCCACGATTATAATTGAGACTTTTGCACTTTTATACAGTAAAAAAATACAACTCAAGAAATATTTAATTTCTGCACACTTATCCTGCTCCTCCTTTGCTCCCCCCACACCCAAACACAGCAAAAAAGACTCACTACACAGATACGCACAGTCTGCACCCCCCCAATTCTGTGCACCGACTGCCTTTCTGCCTCTTTGAACCAGATGATGCTTCAGTAGTGGCTACTAAGTCAAGCAGCCCCCAAACCAATAGCCAATGGATCTTCGATGGCATCCTCATCATGCGCATTATCGCACTCCAGCCCAACACCTAGAGGATGCTCAGTCTCCACACTGTGGTCAGACAGGGAGCTACACTTCCAGAAAGGTCAGTGCCATGCCATGTGAGCAGCAGCCGGCAATGTGAGGTGGGGCACACCAGCAATTTCAGTGGTTGCCGCAGAGTACCAGCACTAGTCAAAGCAGAAACTTAAAGAGTTAATTGCACTAGTCCCGGGCAATTTGCACTATGCCCCAGATGAGTCAAACAACATTAAAATCAACCCCTGCTGGATACATTAGGCTTGTACCTAGCAACAGCCTGCTCACTAAGACCAAGCGTTTTTTTTTTTGTGGGTGGGTGAGCTTAATTACCTTAGACAGACCAGGTGTGATACATCATCTTATTTTTAGCGGGGTCTTACTTTTACCTAATGTTGCAGCTCAGGGGACTAAAGCACAAGGAGGACAAGTGACCTGCTCTGAGTCACAGTGATTAAGTGGCTCTGGTGGGATTAGAACCTGTGTCCCCTGGTTCTAAGCCTGTTCTCTGGCCACTGTACCTCACTGCCTCTCTTAAACAATAGGCCATTACTGGCCAAATTAAAAGCATCTGACAAATCCAAACAAATGTCTCCCACTAGCCATCTGAAACCACAGTGCCTTTGTTCGGTACCAGAAGAGGTTGTAGCAGGCTAATGCACTTAACCTATGTTCATCGCAGCACGGAAGGGTTTAGATCAAAATTCTGAAGGCATTTTGTGTACTGGCCATAACTTATGGCAGGACCGTGATGACAAATCATAAACTCCACTGCCACCTTCCCACCTTGAGAATTACAGCTGTAAGGAGTCACCCTTTGATTCCCTCCATTAATCGGAGTATACAAAAGGTCAACTGCTGAAAACCACTGGGAAATTGGTAGCAGAACTGAAAGTTAATGAGGTGAAGAAATTGCCTTTTCTGGGACTTCATGCCTGGGTGCCCTTCCCAATACAGATGTCACGTCAAGACCAATCTGTTCCACATTAACAGACTGTGTTCATACTTGGTAAATGTTAGATGCAAATTAAAGAAGTACATAAAACACACTGGATAACCTTGTAGTGTTCAGTGGCTCAGCAGGCTGTACACTTGCCGCTAGGGCCTTAAGACTGGAAGGTGATGGGTTCTAGTACCACACTGGGTACTTGAGCTAACACCCAGTGCTGACACTGTAGTGTAACACTAGGGGGTGCTGCACGAGGAGGTGGCATCCTTGCTTGAGACTCTAAAATGAAGTCCCTTCTGCCCATCTCTGGCAGCTGGCCGGGTGGAAGTTAAAGAGACATACACTTCATTGCAAAAGTTGGGGAATTTTCCCAGGTGTTCAGCGTTCCCCTGTTTATCAATCAAATAGATCCATGTAAACTCCAACCCAGTTTCTGGGGGGCACCTGGAAATCATCGGTCAAAGCTCAGTGTGCCATTTCCTGGCCAAACATTATAAATAAATAAACCAGGTGGTTCAAGCTTAATTTGCAGGGTGTCTGACTTTCAGATGAAACATGAAAATAAATTATCAAGTCCTACATGAACAGAACATTTATACATTAACTAGCAAGAAAGCAACACACTGTATGAACAATTTAAGTGCAACCAATCAACAAGCTGCCATTCTTGACGAAGACAAAGAGGTCTTTTCTTCCTCTGCTATATTCTTCCTAGTTGCGAAGACTGTCTGCTTATAATGCTCTACCACACATGTTAGTTTCTGGATACCCTGCAGAGATGGCACCACAGCGATCTGAATGCTTGCAGACCTTGAGTAAGCCAGGATATGCCTCAGCTGTAGCTTCAATGTCAGGGACAGACTCAAGTTTGCCTATTGCCTGGGGTGTGGCTGAAAAAATTGGAAAACAAATTTCTAACCCACATTTCCTGGTTATCAAAATAAATTCCTTCACTTGTGAAGAATGGAATGAGTGAAATTATTCAATTTGTGTTGTGTGTGTGTGTGTGTGTGTGTGTGGAGGGGGGGATGTTGTAGGGGTGGCAGAACTCAGTGAACATCTGACCCTTTTTAAATAAGAACTGGGTTCCGATTTGTTCTGATTATAAATATTTTTAAAAATGTGCTAAAATGCATGAAAGGAGCCAAACTCTGCAACATTTCACATAGAGGCCCAAAGGGAATAATTCAATTCATTATTTGTATGAAAAATAAAGTAAAAGTGCCAAAGCAACCAGTAGCTCCTTAAAGGATAGCCTGTGGAATACCTGCTTGGGCCCATGAAGTAATAACTGGGAGAGAGAGAGAGAGAGATGACAAAGAGACAGAAGAACACACACACACACACACACAGATGCAAGTCCTCCATACTCAAGCCATCATGTCCAGTACCAAGCAGCTAACATGTTCTATTATTAATGCTGCTTGTGGAGGAGGGGGACTATTTAGGGATGTTCCAGAGCAGACTAGGCCAAAGAAACAAATGGCCTAACGAATGATCCAATGAGTAGAAGTAGGAGCCTACCCATGTGCTGCAGCTGAATTGCACATCCCCGTGTACTGTGGTACGGTACACTACCTGATACGACAAGTGATAATGTTTTCTGTTACTCAGCACAGCAACATCTTTTAAGAAGAAATGAAAGATATCATCTGACTGACCACCACCCAGGCAGTCAAGTGCAGTACATTCAATAAAATAAAATAGTTTCCCACTGCTGTATGTGCTCCTGACAACACACAATAATAAATCCATCTTTTCTACTGCCAAGAAATGTGTTTATTTATTTACGTATGTCTTTGGTAACCGGGTAGGTGCATTAATCCAGAGGATCGTTTTCAGTCATGACCTAAGCCACAAACATGGCACATTAAGTAATGCAAATACAGGTAAACACACAATAGTACAGGCTTCAAACATGAGTGTAGGAATTACAGTACAAGGGGCCATTACGTAAAGAAGTTACGTAAGATACATGGTGCCATTTAAGGCTGGCAGACAGGCAAAATACATAGTCAGAAAAACACAGAGATCATACACATGGTGTCAAATTATTGGCTACAATAAAAATAAAGTGCAATTGTATTCAGGTAAACAGTTAGCATTCAGGTAAACAGTAGTAAACAGGTCATCAGGCACATAGGAACTCATAATACAGTACAGCAATCCACCTTAAAATAGATGCAGTGGCGAACAACAGTAGGGGGGCAGTATTCTTAGCTACACTGGGGGAGGGTGGAGGGCAGGAGATGGAGGGGAGTCTCTGGATAGGGTGTCACCCAGCTATAGGTGGGGGGGGAGAGAAAAGATGGGGATGTACAGGATAACCATGGTGCACAGTGGCATTTGGCTTCAAAGTGTAGCCAGGCTTTAAATTGTTTTGAAAGAGGAATGGGAGGTGGATGAGCAGGCGATGTAGGAGTCTGTTGCAGGCGTGGGGGCAGAGACAGAAAAAGCTTTGCTGCGGGGGGGCAATGACTCACGAGGTTCCTAGATACCACTCTGCCCATCAGGAGGAATGAGTATGGGGACAGGTGGCCGCATCTCAGGGTATTGTCAACTACGGTAGTAGCCACAGACATGGTCAGATATTTATAAAATTTATAAAGAGTTTCTGTCTGCTGCCCCTGCTGTGGAAATGCAGAAAGCAGGAGATTTCTCTAGAAATATCACAGAAATTTCAGGAAATATCTGACCAAGTCTTTGGGTGTGGCTGTAAGCAGCCAAGGGCATAATCAAACCAGCCTTGCAGTGGGAGCCAACCAAGAGACTGGTACAACACACAATGATGGGTTGAATAGGAAGCACTGAGGACAAAGCGACAGATATTATTGTAGACGGAGTTCAGTCTTGAGTGCAGGGCTGATGGTTTGGGGGAATAGACAGGAGAGCAGTACGCAATAAAGGGTAGAAGGTTGCCTTGCATGATTGCTAGGCATGCCTCAGTAGACAGGAATTGTTTTGATGGTAGGCAGCCCCTAGCTTCTGGTTAATTCTGCGTACAGAGTTGGTGACATGTTCAGTGAAAGTAAGGGAGGGGGTCCAAGGTAACACCTAAGTATTTGAAACTGGGGACATTCTCAAAGGGGGGGGGGACCTACAGATGTGAGTACAAGGAGGGAGGAGTTAGCCTTGGTGACCTTGGTAAGGCACAGTTTGGAGCCAAGTAGCATGGATTTAGTTTTCTTTTCATTTACCAGGAGCCTGTTGGAGAGAAATCAATTGTAGGCAGCACCGTAGTTAGTGTAAGAGTAGAGGATGTTCGCAAGTGACTTGTCGCTGTGTACAAAGAACAAGGTCATCTGCATAGAGGAGTGCCTCACAGGATGGGCTTTCAGCTGGGAGAGCATTTATAAAAATGGAAAATAGTAAGGGGCCAAGAATGGAGTCTTGGGGGAACCCCATGGAAATAATTGCTGCCAGTGTCCAATAAGTTATAAATAAGTATATAATACAATCTCAGTCCGGTTACTGAAAGTGAGATGTAGTATTGCATCATACTGCAAGCAATGAATGAATGAATGTAGTAACATTTTTCTCCAGCAATCCCAGCCAAAAATGGAGGGATGTGAAAAAGCAATATATATTATTTTATTTATCCAAAGAAGAGCATTCAGGCTTCAGTTAAGCCATCTGTTGGAAGAAAATTAAAATAGTAACTATAGTATTAATGTCATATCAGGGTCAGCCTTGGTGGGGGCAGTTGGGGCAGCTGCCCTGGGCCTTAGCTAGCAGGGCCCCACAAACTTAGGGTTGCCAACAGTCCGGTACATATTTTAAGGGTAAGGATCTAAAAGGACATCTAGTATTTTATTAAAAATGCAGCCTGTCCCATATGTTGGCAATAATTTGCCTGTATAGTGGATGGACTCAGTTTCCACTGTTCCCAGACTGACATGAAGCAGCACATTGGGACACCACACGGGATATTAGTCTAGTGAGATCAAGTGCCAGTGTCATCGAGGTGGAGCAGAGTGAGCCGAGTGCTCCTGACAGTGCTGATTCTGAAGAGAGAGACAGTCACAGAGGGAACTGGGAGACCTGTAGCAAGAACAAGTTACTTTTAGCAAAAACAAACCTGGTAAGGTAAAGTTAACGCGTCCGGGCTACCTGTTATACTAAGGGGATGCATAACAATTCCATTGGTAGCCTGTGATGATGGCGACCGCGATTGAGCGTTTTCAAAAAGGGCGACTCAATTACAGCACCTGTGCACAGGGCTACCTGGCAGGGAGGGTGACTAGATAGGGGTTTGGCAAATATACGACTGGATGCGCTATGTATTCATAAGCATGGGGGTGGGAGGGATCACGCCATATGATGGGTGGAAGGGAGGAGAGTTTGTGAGATGTAGTGCGGTGGTGGGCTGTTTTTTTTTTTTTTTAGTTTGCACCCCGATGTTCACCCCCCTGGAGCTGAGAATGCTTTAGTAGAGAGGTGTGGGGGGGGCACAGCTCCCCACATAAAAAAAATGAGAATCTAAGTCTCTGGCGCCCTCTTGATGTTTGCCGTAAGTGTACATCACCGAAATTGATTTTTGGCAATGTACACTCACCAAAATGGTGATCGCCTTTCCACGATTGTCGCTATCACATGGACCCATTCCATTCACCTAAGATTCTAGATCTGTCAGTGTCTATCTTAGCATATGCTGAGGACCTTACTTTTGTTGCTTTCTGAACTGAACAGACTAGAATTGTGTAAATAGTCAGAGCATATTATAAGCATCTAAATCTAAGACTGTGTTGTGTTGTGTTTGCTGGTACTCAAAAAGTGAATATGAAATGGTTTATTAATGGAAAACTTATGGAGATTGTTGCATATATTGTTATCTTGGTGTAATTTTCGCCAACTCTTTTCTTGGAATTTGCATATTACAAACTGAATATTTTGTACAATCTTAATACTAAGTAAGGGGGAATGACTGTTTAACCTACAACAAAAGCATTACTGAGTATATTTAACAGCAAATGTGTTATATGCTAGTGAAAGTGGGGGAGATGCTTATTTAAATATCATAGAAAACGTTGCAAATAGGATGCATATTAAAGACACCTGGCATACCTTCATCATAACATACATGTCCGGTGAGTTCAAAACTGGGGTACTTCCTTTAAAGGTTTTTGTTACATCTGCAAGAATTGGTTATTGGATAAAATGTAACAATTTATCAAGTGATAGGTAGGGTACCAGCAAAGGCCCTAAAGAAAAGTGGATGCTCATATTCAGAAACTGTAGATCTTCTTGGTTGAACTCAATTAAAAGAGAACTATCAAGGAATGGGTACTATTACCTATGGAATTATGTGAATTGTGGGATTAATATTAGTTATAAAAATACCACAGTTATTAAACTAATATTATCAGATAGTGCATGCCAATTAGATTTAGAAAAAAATCAGAAAATTTAAATGTTTTAACTGACTGGTAAATAGTGTTGAGGAACATTGTCTGAAACCTTACTGGCATCTCATGAATGATAAAAAAAAAAGGAAAGTAATTTCACATTGTAGATCTGAGCTACAGCCAAGTCCTAGAAAAAAAGGCATAATAAAGAAATCTCAAAGAGATTATACAAACTTGTGTAATTGTAATCAGGGTTGTGTAGAGGACTTACATCATGGGACTTTGAAGGTGTCCAGTGAACAAGGCGACTGAAATCGGGAGCCTACAAAAACGATGACTCAATTACTGCGCCTGTGTTCACGGCTACCAAGCGACCGGATACTGGGGTGGGCGAAATATCATGATGGGAAGTACATGGGTACATGCGTGCACGCACGTGTTGGGGGGGAGAGGCAGAGGAGGGATTGTATGTGGGAGGGTGTGTGCCAGGCAGCTGCCAAGCTGATATGCTAGTGTGGTGGAGAGGGTGGTCGGCTGGGAGGCACAAGGTACAGGGTTTGGGTCCAGTGTGTTTTGTTTTTGCCAGCAGGTGGCTTTAAATGTTTTAAGTCTCCCCCAACATGTAACCCCCTGGAGTTGAGAATTCATAAGTAGGTGGTGGTGGGGTGCAGCCCCCTGCATTAAAAATGAGACTCGTAGGTCTCGGGCACCGTTTTTGTCTGCGCTGCGAGTGTGCATCATCAAAATTCATTTATGGTGATGTACACTTGCTGTAATGGTGATCGCTGTTCTGCGATTGCCATCATGACATGGAACCAACTTTGAGTTTTTTCTGGTATGATACCATCAGTGGTAAACACCTTGGTAAGTTTCTGTCAAATGTTTATTTACCTGCAAATTATATTCTAGATCAGCTGTAAAATTCAGAGGATGCAGAGATGTTAAACAACTTATCAAAATATCTGCTTGCTGGCCTGACAATGAGAAAAAAAATGAGCAATGACAAGCGTCAAAAGCACATTTGCACTTATGTGTGGGATAAAGTTGTGGGCACTCATTTGTCTCCCTAATACACAGTAAGTAGTGTCAGTCATGATGCAGTGTCTGATAGCTTATACTAACTGTAATTGAACTAAGAAAACATCCACATTCCTCCAGGAGTCCTTTTTCTGAGATTTGGGTATTGTCAGTGGTGGGATTTCCTCATTTGGCTGGACTAATATTATGGGCCTCATGTTTTATTGATGTACTTTACATATCGATTTTGCTCTGGAGGATGACGTGTGAGTAATAACGCTTTTTATGCATTTATTTTTGGAGAGCTCTTTTTTCTTTTTATAGAGAGCACCCTATTTTGATGCTCACCTTCCATTACGACAGTAGGCAAACACCAGACTGCTGATTGCCAGTTGTAGGGGACCCCGTGTTTTACCTCTGCCCCAGGCCCCGTGAAGTCTAAGGCCAGCTCTGCGTCATACTACAGTATAGTCAGGAGGTAAAATAAAATAATATTTTTTTACGCAGTTGCTGACAAGTAGTAGTGGGGAGCAGCACCTACATTCCAGACTAGATTATTTGAGACATGAAATGCAGTTGTTTGCTGTCTTATATGACCTCGAGCCACTGATGATGTTATTTCTTTGTGCTGCTCATTGTGTTCATTCAGGTAATCTGGGTCAACTCTGGCCTGATGAGTCTCACCTGACTTATCTCATGTGTGATTTGTAGTAAGGAGACCCTATTAACAAATTATTTTCACCACAGACACAATAGGAAACTGTTTTGTGGATAGCGTCTGTTCAGAGTCAGTATGCAAACATTTCATTCAGGTATCATATTTGAAATTAAAGTGAGGAATGTTGACTTTCAGGAATGTCAATGCTCAGTGCTTTCTGGTGTCAAACATGATCTTGTGTCAGTAATAACATTACCAGCTGAACTAAACAATCATTCTGAACAGATGCTAGTTGGAGGGCAATTCATGTACTTCATTGCAATTTCTACTAAAGCAGGCCACATATTCCGTTTTGCTTTGTTTTCCAGTATTTCAAAGTATCAGCACTCCAATTAAGATTGGGCTCTGCCAGGTACACCTCAACAATGGTCTGTGCTGAGGCTGTGTTAGAAGAAATGAATGAAGATGTCACAGTGACATCTTGTAAGTGACTTCAGAAACCTGAAGCTGAACTGCGTGGTTTGGCAGTGCTGCTATTATTGAATGGTGGTGAAGAAGACCCTGCCACAGTGGCTAAAGTGGAAAAGGGACAAAATGCTGGGATGTCAAAGTTGGGGTCACCTGATGCTGTGCCCTGTTAGGTCATAACCGCACATGAAATGTAGCGCAGTATTAACTGTGCAGTGAAGAGCGCACTACAAATTACAGCAACAGGGGTACAACAGCGGTAGAGAATTATCGTTACCCCTGTAGCTGTATGATTTATTAGTATGGCATCAAGTTACTATGCACTGGGTGCCTGGTCCAGCCACTCCCATGGTGGAGTGGTTAAGCATCAGAACATGGCATAATCAGGACACCTGGGGCTGTAGTTCGATTCCCCACAGGTCCTCCTGTGTTTCTACTTTGCTGTCATTTAAAAAAAGTTACCCCATGAACTTTCTCCCATCGTCTGAGTCCACCCACCCTGGAGTTTGTTATCTTAATTCTAGGGCGGCGGTTTCAGGATCTGAAGCCCTCCCATTAAAACAGAGTAGTCCATTCATTTAAATGGCATGTGCTCTTTCTGTAGGTCAGTGTATCGACCTTACTGAAGCTCACACAGTTTTGCTTATGGCATTTGTTGCCATGCTCTTCTTCTCTGCGCGGTTATGACCCCATGCCATGCTGTGCTGCATTGTGACAAGGACTATGAATCTGATGTTGTACTCAGTTCCATGACAGCATGCGCTTCATTAATTATTTCTTTTTTGTTTACCTCGAAAGAAGTGCCACCATCACTCAGTAGTGGCTGACTTGTATCATGAGGCAGTGAACAAGTAGAAACAAATGTTTCTAATTCTATAGTTGGGGGACAGCGGGTTAGAGGAAGGAATAAAGCACAACAGGAAGAGGCCCAAGAAAAATCCAGAACAAAAAAAACTGAAAAGGAGACCGAGCTGTGGTGCCTACCCTCGGCTACCAACAAAACTGAAAAGGTATCATCTTTTGTTTGGTTATACTTCTCCATTACTGCGTCTAATGAGTTGGTGCCACTTCTTTATGGAAAGGGTGGTAGAAAAATGAAACAATTTCCCCTCAGGAAGTTGAATGTGCTGAGAAAGTTGGTGGGCAGAGTTAAAAGGGGTGGGACAGGAACATGGATAGGGAGCAAGTGGGCAGCAGGGGGGATGGAGAGAGAGATGTCTACTCAGGTCATTTCCCAATATTAGGCAGGTTTGGGCAGACTGGGTGGTAGGCGTGTGCAAATACCTTATCCTGAATATTTGGGGAAATATTTCATTCAGGACCCCAAATACTTGGCTATTCCTTCTTTCTTATTTGGTGGGTTAAAAAAAAAAGATAAAGAAACAGCCCCCCCCAACCCTCCTCCCTAGCCCAGGATCCTTAAACAAAAATATCCCTTCCCCCACTCTCAGTTAGAATGCCAAGCCCTCCCTCATCCCCTCAGCACCCACAATTTGATAAAAAGTATACTGCTGTGAAAAAAACTCCAATGATGGGTGTCTGGCACAACCCACCCACCTCTACTGGACGCGCCATCCTTGACCATTTGTTTTAAAGAAAGCGTATATGTCCCTCACCCATCCCCACCCTGGCAGCAAAACACAAATGTCCCCACCCTGGCAGCTGCTGCTCCTCTCACTCTCCTGCCCTGAGCACCCAATTCTAAAGCTGCAAGCTGGTGATGAAAGAATGAAAAGATGACCGACTCAGCCTGCCTTTAGCCTGGTAATCAATGAACACGCTCGCTCACTTGCTCACACAGAAAAAGCAGCTGATCACATGACCCTGCTGCTGCCAGGATGGGGTGGGGATATATTTGTTTTCCTTAAAACAAGTGCTAAAGACATCAGTCAGCAGTGCAGGTAGGCAGGCTGTGCGGTTGCCGATCATTGGCAGGATTCACAAAATATTGTTTTTTATCAAATTGCAGGTGCTGAGAGAGTGGGTTGGGGGTTCTAATTAAGGATGGGGGGTACTGTAAGAGGATTGTGGGATTCAAACGCAGACACTAAGGTACAGAACAAAAATATAGCTTTTATTCAGCAAAACGTAAGAAATTAAATTAAGAAACGAGCTGTTTTGACAAAGAAATAATAAGAGGATAAATTCAAATAAATCAACTTTCATCAACAAAAATATCAACCACTAGGAGTTACTAGGGTCTTGGTTGGGTCAGCTCCCTGCTGAGCCCTACAGCTCACTGAAGTACATATTAAAAAGAGTTTCTTACATACTGAAGAACAGTCAGGTGGTGGAGCTAAGTTCTGCCAACTTTTTAAATTAAATACAAAAATGCACAATTCGGGCATTAAATTAATTATCTAGTACAATATTTCAATCCTTGTAACAAAAACAATCAGCACATGTTATCAAACTATATTTTAAATAAAGAATTTCAGCAATCTGGGGTCTGAGAGGATGGCCCTTTGCCGCAGGTCCCCTCTCCCTGCAACGACCTCCGAGACTCTCCCAAGACTTTTCTCCTCGGGGTGAGGCACCTGCTCTGGTGGACCTCCCTGAAGCTTGTAACGCCTGCCACAAGTCTCTGGATACAACACACCACATTTTCCCAAGCGTACTTTAGCGCTTAGTCGGATGAGGGGGTCACATCTTCTGGAACTGTGTGCCCTTACTGACTGGCCCGGACTCACTGGAGTTCGCCACCATGGCGCCGCTTCGCTACATTTTCCCTGGCGGCAAAGTTTGAAAAATTTGTATCGAGCATCTATTAGTCCTGTTGCTCACTGACACTCAGGCGGCTGGTATTACAGCTGGCTGTGAGCCCCGCTGGCCACACTAGTTGCTCTTCCAACTATTTCAGGGGTCTGAGAGGGTGGCCCTTTGCCACGGGTCCCCTCCCCCTGCAATGACCTCCGAGACTCTCCCAAGTCTTTTCTCCTCGAGGTGAGGCACCTGCTGTGGCGGACCTCCCCCGAAGCTTGCAACACCTGCCACAAGCCTCTGGAATACAACACGCCACATTCTCCCAAGCGTACTTCAGCACTTAGTCAGGCGGGGGTCACATCTTCTGGAACTGTGTGCCCTTACCGACCGGCTCAGACTCACACTGGATTTCGTCACTGGAGCCCTGCTCGCTAAATTTTCCTGAGCGTGCAAAGTTTGAAAAATTTGTACTGAGCGCCTATTGGTCCTGCTGCTCAGTGATGCTCAGGTGGCCGATATTAAAGCCGGCTCTGAGCCCTGTTGGCCACACTCGCTGCTCTTCCAACTACTTCAGGGGTCTGAGAGGGTGGCCCTTTGTCGTGGGTCCCCTTCCCCTGCAGTGACCTCCGAGACTCTCCCAAGACTTTTCTTCCCACCCTCCCGCCTCCCCTTAAATGGACCTTAGCACCTCCTCTTTCTCAGGAGGACCTACTCCACCACGTCTACCCCCACTGTATTGTGCTAGTGTTGACCACTGGACCCAAAAGTGTTAAGAGTGGTGTCCACCTTCCTCCATTTGTTCCACTGAAACCTATGCCTACCTTTTGCCTTTCAATGCTGTTTTGCTAGATTAATTGTTCCTGTCTGATTACCTGCTACAGAATAACTTTATTTCTTCACCCTAAGGTTCTACTGACTCTTATGCCTACCTTTCCTCTAAAGCTGTCCTATTTGATTGATTAAGCTAGCCTGATTGTCTGTTACAGTATAATTACTGACTTATATGCCTCTTGCCTTTCAAAGCTGTTCTGTTAGATTGGTTGCACTAGCCTGATTGCCTGGCATGGTATAGCTGAACTTTTCCCCAACCAAAGAAAGTGATCCCAATTGAAGCTATTTCTATTGGTAATAGCCACCTGTTGAATTGCTTGCTACTAGCCTTGGGTACTTGCCCAGTATTATCCAATCCCTCTATACCCAAGGATAATTATCCCTCATGAGCTAGATCTTATTATATTCAAGTCTGCTGCTTATCATAATTGCTACCTTAGTCAGCCCCTAACCCCTGTTGCCCAAGTCCCTATATGGGCCTGATCCTCCACTGGAGTCCTCCTCCCCCTTAGTTCACTACCCCTCCAGGGAATTTGCAGTCATCCCCTCATCCTATAGCTGACTCTACCTCCTCCAAGAGCTGTCGACACACTCCCTGTCGTATCCCGAGTAATCATGTGGGGCACTGGACTTATGGCAGCCTTCGCCTACATAGCCCTTATCCTGGGGGCTGACCAGCTCTCCTCTTGGGACCACAGTCCCCTGGACCTGGGTGGGCACACTGGTCAACACCCCTGCCCCTTTGAGCTCTTGGTGGAGGGGACCAACCTCCTGCTTCTTTTCATGTATGGGTAACCTGTAATGGAAATTGTTACAACCTCTTCTACTACATCCATATGAGAGAGACAGATGGAGGTACTCCTTCTCTCCTCCAGAATCATCAGATACCTTGCCAGGCTTAAGCTCACTCTGGGAGGAGATGTCGAGCCCAACCATGGCCCCCACTCCCCTAATCTCACTCTCAGTGACCCCACCAGCCCACTCTGGGCTACGGCCAGGGGCCTTCGTCTGGTCCACATGAATGTTGGCAGCCTATGGCACAAAGTCCACAACCTTGAAGCCTGGACAGCATTGTACAAACCTGATGTACTAGCAGTGACTGAGACCTGGCTTAAGCCACAAATCCTTCCACATGAAGTAGACCTGCTCAGCTATAATGCCTTTATATGGGATTGCATAGGAAGGAGGTGGTGGGGTTATCATCTACAGCAAGGCAATTTCAGTGCTACACAGCTAGACTTCCCTCCCTCTGTGACTCAGTAAGTGAGATCATCTTCATTAAATTGCTCCTTGGAGACACCAAGCCACTGTATGTTGGGTGTGTCTTCCCACCCAGTCTGCTGCCTCTTCCCTAGAATCCCTAACCCATGCCCTGGCAGAGCACCCACTGGGAGATGATTTTCCTTGGGGACTTTAATCAGAACTGGCTTGCCCTGTGGACCTCAACTAACAAGAATCCATTTTTTGACTCCAACCTGACTCAAATCATTGATCTGCCTACTAGGCATAATGCCAAATCTGGCAATCACTCCTTACTCGACTGGGCCCTTGTCTCCCGCCCTGATCATATTTTGACAGCCGGGATCATGTCCAACTCTCTGAGTGACCACTCAGTAATCTTCACCACCTGGTCTAACAAGCCCCCCAAATTGGCTGCCAGGGTGACTGAAGCCAGGAACTGCACCAGACTTGTTACAGCCGACTTCTGCTCAGACCTTAGTGCCGTCGACTGGGATCCCATCATCACTCTTCCCACCCTGGATGAAGCCTTGGACTACTTTGCCTGCTCATTTCTGTCCATGGCTAATGTCCATGCCCATGAAAGAAACTAAGAGTACAGGGTAAGTGCCACAAATGGCTAGGCCCTGACCTGAAATGGAGTATGTTGATCCATGACAGGGCCTGGGACTATGCAAATCCTCCGGCTGCAGTGCTGACTGGGAGAAATATAGGAACTGAGGAATCACTGCAAGAAAGCTTCCAAACATGCTAAGTCTAAGTACCTGCATGATCTCAGGCCAGTCACCTCCGGGATCCCAGGAAATTCTGGGGCCAAATAAACTTGTTACTTAAAGGTGCCCCAATGCCCAGGATGGAGCACTACTTCTTGGGAATTCCCTGACTAATGACCCCTCCACAGTAGCAGAGGCTTTCAATGTCTCCTTTTCCAACCTAGGCGGACTGTCTCCCCATTCCACCTGGTGTTCCCTTCACCAAAGATACCAACTGGGAGCATGCTGACCCCAGTTTACCTAAACATTAAACCATCTGAAGTACTGCCTCTCCTGCTCAAAATTAACCCTGATTCCTCTCCAGTTCATGACCTGCTCGAACCAAGGCTGTTGAGGGCCGCTGCTCCTGATGTGCCCTCAATGTCCACTTGGCTCATTAATAGGTCCCTCCTCCGAGAACCGTCCCAAGTAAATGGAGAAATGGGACCATAGTCCCAGTCCATAAAAAGGGCCCAGGGACAAGTGGGGAACTAGGCCTATTTCATTTTCTGCCCCTCGGGAAGGTGCAGGGAGATTGGTCCACAACCAATTGCACAACTACCTTGAGCTGCACTCTCTCTGAGTCGATACACAACATGACTTCAGGAAAGGCCATGGCACAGACACAGCCCTCATCTGATTCACGTCTGATGTCCTCGACACTATGGACCAGGGCTCTCAGATGGGCACATTATTTATTGACCTGTCCAATGCTTTTACTTGGTCAGCCATAGTCTTCTTCGCAAACTCTGTCTCCTTGGACTGGATGGGCTCTCCCACTCCTGGTTCAAGAGCTATCTACTCAATTGAAGCCAAAAGTTCTCTGGAGGGCGCATTCCAGCATCTGACCGGTAGTCTCAGGGGTACCCCAGGGCTCAATCCTGGGTCCCCTGCTCTTCACCCTCTTTGTTAATGACATAGAGAGGGTTCATAGGCCAAGTAAACTCATCCCATATACGAGGATGACACTGCCGATCTACTGCAGTGACCTTCTACCCAGCGTTATCACTGCTAAACTACAAACCAGCCTCCACAGCACTCAAAGCCTGGTTCTCCCCACTCCTAGTATTTAATGAGGAGAAAAGCGAAGGCTGTCCTGTTTGGAACCAAATGCCTCGGTTTGGATAGGTGTGACCTTCTCCAGCTCCAATTAGCCCAGAGGCGAGTTGAGGTCCTAGATAGGATCAGATACCTGGATCCTCCTTGACCAGGAACTGTCCTACAAACTCCACATCGACTCCTTAATTAAGTCCATCCACCAGAGACTTGGACTCCTCTACCATCTGGGAAACTCCTTTCTGATGAGACTTGGCGTGCAATCTCTAACTGCACCCTTCCTCCCTACCTCCTCTATGGGGTCCCCTGTTACAGTTCCTACGAGAAGGGGAACTAAGAAAACTTATGGTGCTCTATCACAGAGAGGCACGCTTTGCCACTAACTCCCACCCCAAGGAGGCACCACTGCGAGGTCCTCACAGACCTTCTCTGACCCACCATATGCCATAAGTTGGCCTACTCCTCCATTTGCCCGACTTATAAATTCACTATCATTGAGCCTCCTCCTCCTCATCTGCATGGACTGCTCAACCCCAGAGTACAATCTCGAGATATGAGATCCTCAGCTGGCCATCCCTTGACATCCCGTGTACACACCAACCTGGGCAAGCGCCTTTACATTGCTGTCCTGCATTTATGGAACACACTCCAGCAACACTGGTTGGTAGCTTTCTCTCCAAGGATTCAAGGTGGGCCTCAAAGTGTACCTCCTGGAGCTTAGCCTCTGTGGCTGCACTCGCTAGCCCCCATATTTCCCTCCCATCAACTGCAACCACTGTACTTCAATTGCCCTACCTGGCGTATGTGACAACTGTGACCCCTGTTATTTCTATGTATTGTGCAAGTGTATATTCTGGATCTTCAACCTGTAACTACTGTCTCTGCAATGATATTGTCTCAATTATAACTTCTGTATTATTGTCCACTGTATGTATCTAATCCCAGGTCGCCCCTGAAAAAGGGACCTCTGGTCTCAGTGGGCTTACTCGGTTATCAAAATCTAAATAAATAAATAAAATAAATAAAAATGTGATCTGGGCACTAGCTCAGCAATCGGGCTCCTCCCACATGTCTGCTGTCCTATATCAATCCTATATCAAAGGAGAAGAATGGGCTGGCCGGTACTATAGGATTAGGGCAGCGACTTGTGAGGATCCTGGCTGAGAAAAAGGGTACCAGACCTACCCTTAGCAACAAAACATAAACAGGCACAACAAATTATCCAGGTAAGCCCTGAAACAAAAAACAGCTTCTGGAAATTCTGCCTTACAATTATACTGTAGTCCATATTTTTTTAACTTTCTTTTTCCTCATGCTTTTATTCGCTTTGTACCCTGTTTCCAGTTTTGGAAATTTTTTTATGCCAGAGCAACGGTGCGGTCCAGGACTGTAGTGCTAAGCAGTTTTGAAAAGAAACGCCACCCCGAGTTCTAACATAATTTCCCTTAAGTTTCTACTTCTGTCCCAGGAAAATGACTCAGGAAATTCTGGCAAGCGGACAGATAGTGATGCACAGATGTATAAAAACAAACCAAGAACCCAACATGCAAGGACTGCATCGGTAAAAGAGGTAAAACGTACTTCAATTTTACATTACTTTACCTCTTTCAAAATTGCCCGAGCAGCAGCCCAACATATTGAGACAGAACAGTCATGGCAGAAGAAAACATCTTGGAAGTGCCTGCACAATACAGTAATATCTATCTGAATTCTCTTAATGAGTACACTAACTAGCGAACAATGCATGTTAATGCGGGTGAGTGTGCGCACAATCATGCAGGTGCATGTGCGCACGTTCGTCAAGGGGGATTTTACGGAGCTCACTGAGACCAGAAATAAACAAAGAGGGATTTAAGTACAGGGACGACAAGAACATCAGACAGGTGGCCTACCTGTCGATGGGGAGTAAAGGAAGGAGAGCAGATAAATAAGATAGGTTTCAATGCTGTTGCAACAGACTTAAAAGAGGGTCTCCTGGAGTCCTGTAACCCTTTCACAGGTACGTAGGCTTGTTTAATGGGATCAGGGGGAAGGGTTGGGGGCCTTTTAATTGTTCTTTTTTTTTTTTTAAAGACAGTGGGCTCAATTTTCAAAGATCGGTGCAAGCTGCACCAAAAGCAGCTTGCGCTGATCACCAATGTGCCAGGGACCCTACATCTGATTTAGGTATGGGAGGGGTCTTGGCACCAAAGTCCCACAACTTGCGCCAAGCACACCCATTCAGCAAAGGGAAGGAACATGGATGTGGAATGCCACTAGCTGTGGGACAGTCATGCAGCACTGACAGCACCAGTGGACGTGTTTCTCACAGGGCGGGCATGATGTCTGCTGCAGTAGTCCAGCCCCACCGCTGGCACAGATGCAGTCTGCCAGTACTGGGACTCCTGGCTGTTATACCAGGATATGTCATTCCTCCCTGCAAAGTGGGCAGGTATGCCTCGCATGTGCCCCTGGCATGATGGAGGGAACACCCCCTGACAGCAAGCCATGCTGCTAGCAGTGCAGCTGGCCTGTGGTCCATGCTTGGCAGCAGTCCACCACCATCAGTGTCAGTGTGCAGCACTGCAGCCACCCTGCCCTGGGGGGTCCGCAGGTGGGACCCCTTTAGGTGCACCAGGCATTATACCAGCTCAGGGCTGGTCTAACTCTCAGCTAGCCCTGAGGACATTAGCACCCTTACAGAATTCTGCTGTAGGGGATATGGCAGCTGTCTACTGGTGCAACACCCCTCAGTGAGATAGTACTGCCTGCGGCATTCCGTAAGCCAGGCGCACAGATGTCTGTGTACCAGGTCCCCTCGGTGTGCAAGCTCCTTTTGTGAATTGGGAATGACACACGGTGTGACACAATGAGTCCCTTGTGTCAAGTTTCTGTGATGCTAGCACCTTGTGGCATTCCTGTCCCAACAGGTGCCGAATAGTGTCACTGTTCATTATTCAGATCCAAATGAGTAGCGATTATTAGTGGTATTCTGGAAATATTTTTGTTGCTTTCACACCCCAACTGGATGGGCTACAAGGTTTTTATCTGCTGACAGTATTTACATTTGATGACAATACTGCTGACAGTATTTACATTTCTATGACACACCTGGAAATGAGTTGTCACAGTTTAACATGCCTTTTTGGTCAAACATTACAAATAGATATGGCTTTAAAATTTGTAAAAACTAGACTTCAATGAGATCAAAAACAAATCTTTTCTGAATGTTACATTCCTGATATAGACACCCCAAATATGCTATAGTAAGTGATGGTTATGTGTTTCCTTACACTAACCCATTTCTTTATCTCAACAATGTACCTGGCTGTATCTGCATAGATATGTAGGGCAAGACATCAGGAGTGGAGGCTTCCATGTTGGTTTGAATTTCAGGAAAGGTCTTGCTTTTCTGATTGTTACATGGAGATGTTTCTGGTGTTTCTGTCTTTCACTCTCCCAGGCTTTCACCATCACCTTTCTTCCCATTTCCTGTGTTCATTTTAATTAGCTGTTTTCCATCAGGACAACCCTTCCCACCTTCTTAGTCTGGAAATAAATTACCTGACTTCCCTGGTGTTCTGCCTGGCATGGACAGTGACAAGAAGCTGGGCTGAATTCCTTCAGTCCTGTTAGGCAGTGGTCCATAGGGACTAGGAAGGTAGGCAGGACTATTGTGATTATTGCTGTTATTATTACTATTTTCATTTATTCAACAAATAAGAATACAGCCAATACAAATTAATAACAAATACATTTTAAGAGCACTGGGAATGCTCAAAACACAGAGAGATTTGCAAAAATGGAGGTAGAGAATGCTAAGAAATTGCACCAACCACAGAAAAAGCAGATTGCTAAAGTCAGCATAAATTTGATTTTGGGACCGTAATCAACTTGCAAAGAGAACCAAAACTACTAAAGGCACTATGACAACAAATGAAGCTCCTCTTGAATAGCATAGCCCTTTTTTCATTATAGGTTTCCATGGTTTGCCCTGTCATCAGGCACTACCAACAGCCTCCAAGCCCCAATTCTGCAGTACAACTTCACCTCTGGCATGGGGTGAAGTGTATCAGTACTGATTATACTGATGCCCCATCTGAGTTTTCCTAGTTCTGTTCTCCCTACTCTCCACTGGCACTCTGGATGATAGGAGCTCTGCACCTGTGGAGAAGGCAGAGCTTCTGGCCAACAACAAAGGTCACTGTGATAGTAGAATGCAGTGCAACTCTCCACTGGCCAAAATGTGCTGCTGCCATAAATACCCTCTCCCCATGACCATCACCACAACCACCACCATTGGCCACCATATTGCGAGGAGCCCATGCTTCCTTCTAAACTCAAACTGCCTGTAATGGATGTGCCGATAAGCCACTGGACAGCAAGAATTACCATTTTTGTTTGCTTCTCCTATGGTCACTGGTATACCACTCCTTTGGCCTACCTACTGTAGCACCCCGCTGCCGGCTGATCCTACCCACAGCCTCCTAAATGCACCATTTGGTTCTCCAGACTGTCAACTCATCATAGGTCTAGGTCTATCCTTCCCTGCCACTGGGGATGGGGAGGAGCTCATAAGATACTGTGAAGCTGGCTGGGGGTGAACGGAGTGCATCAGGGTCTCAGGTGGCATGGGGATGGGGTAGGGTGCCAGTCATCATCACAAGTGCCCAGCCACAGCTGTTTCCACTTTTCTTCCTGCTCTCCAGCTCATAAGGAGTCATAAGTGCACACTGGCATCATCCAGGATTCAGGATGGGAGAAGCAGTGCATACTTCCCAGGACTACCAAAGATACCACCATTGAGACTCCTCCAGGAGTTGATATGATCCATTGCTAACCACCAAACTTGGGAGTCGTGCATTCTTGTGTGGGCACTCTTTTGCCTTTTCTGCTGGCCTCCACTTCTGTTGGCCTATGCTCCAAGAATCACACCTGGGTCACCACCATGCTAGGCAGCTCCATACTGCATGGTGCCACAGAACCTGCCCAAAAGTTACCTTTGAACATGCAGTAGCAACAGGATACATAAGGCATGGGGAGGTGGGGGTAGGAAAAAACAGGTTACTCACCTGTGACAATAGTTCTTGGAGAGGTGTATGTTGTTCATCCACACTGTTTGGCATGTCCCTTTCCCTTAAAATCTTGCTGGATGGTCTAAAAGCTGGCTCCTTCCATCCACCCCGGTGGTATATGCCTTGGCTCTGCCCCTTGATGCCAGATCTTGCCGCTAGAGGCAGAGGGTTATGGGTCGAAGCCAAGGAGGTTGGGTGGTTCGAGTGGATGAACAACATATACCACTCCTAGAAAATACAGTTTAAGTAGACCTTACCGTAACAGTAGATCTTCTAGGAATGTCTCTTGCAGTAAGTCATTACTTCTGGGAGTTCCCAGCAGGTGGGCGCTATCCACGGCAGCTTCTTCCACAGTCTCCCCACAGGAACCACCCACCGACATCACTTCCTGGGCTGTGCCTATAAATGTGGGTGGTTCCTGGCAGTCTCCGTTCCCATGAGTTTCAGCTCGTAATGGCGAGGACCGAGGAACAAGGTACCAGAGCATCCCAACCCTATTTGTGTTTTCACTGTTATAGATGGCAGGGGGACGGTGGTTGGGAAACTACTTACTGCAAGAGACATTCCTAGAAGATCTACTGTTATGGTAATGTCTTACGTAACTGTACTATCTTCCACAGAATGGTCTCTTGCAGTAAGTCATTACTCCTGGGAGATTCCCAAGCAGTTATATGCCAGTGGGAAGGACAGCTATGGCATTATGCCTTATATAGTAGTGCAGCCGAATGACCGGTAGTCGTCTAAAGGCAGTATCCAAGTTATATTGCCTGGTAAAGGTTTGGACAGTGTACCAGGTAACCACATTATAATGTCAGTGATAAAATCATTGGTGAACAAGCCAAAAATGACTGTTAGTAGTTTTCTCCTAAGGAGTTAGTCTGATCAAGACCTGATGAGGGTATATTGTATCTATTCTAGTAATAAGTCATGTAACGGATTGATCCGTATAATGGGGTGACCAGTAGGTCCCAGTGGCTTGTAGCCAAGGATATGGAAGTTGAAAAAGTCAGATCCTATGATGGAAAAGGTCTGAGTAAGAGGTTTTAAGTATAACATGTCCCTGAGTAATATTCTGGTTATCAAGTTTCTGGTATATATGTGGTAGAAATGAACAATTAGCTGAGGTTTTCAGCAAATAAATTGGTGAAATTGTATAGGGCACTTGCAAGTAGATGGTAATATGAGCCCAGGGTTTAAAAGGAAACCCAAATGATACAAGTGTGTCCATTTAGGAGTGTTACTTTGTAGCTTGTTGGGGAAGCATCAAAGAAATGTCTGCTAGTTTGTTATAAATGATGTGAATGTATCCATTTAGAAACGTATATGCTACTTAGTAGCTATCATGAAAGTGGCACAGGATGTCTGCTACATAGTCATAAATGAGACATATGTATCCATTTAGTATTGTTACTTAGTAGCCCTTAGGGAAGCAAGGAAATATTTGCCATGTAATCATAAATGATGCAAATATACCCATTGGGGATTTTAGGATTCAGTTAAAGGGGCACTGTCAGATTTGGTTGTCCGTTTTTGTGTATACACAAGTAGTGTGCCTCTTAGCACACAAGTATTAAAGATTGAACGTACTATTCCCTGATACATCACAAACTGATGACATTTTTCCAGTTATGCTTATTTTTTAAAGATTTGCTTGCCGGTCGCGCGGACATAAACTCACCCACCACCCGGAAGCACATGCTGCATGAGCCCGAGCATCTAGAGCACACGCGATCCCAAATTGCAGTTTCTGGGCATGCAGCATGGAAAATTAAGTTTCTCAGCAGCATGGTGATCTCCTAAGGTTCTGGTGGTGTGCGTAAATAAAAACCGAGCACCGAGAGTCAAGTAATTCACTTTTTTAAAATGGGGCCAAAATCCAGCACACGCGAAAGGGCGGCACGAGTATAGATCTCGCACATGTGCAAGAGCACGCGTGGTTTCTCCCTTCACATTGGAAGTCTGTTTTGGGTATTAATTTGACTGTAATGGCTATTAAGTGCTTTTATAACCTGCAATGCCAGATCTGTGGGGGCCATGTATGGGTCTGTTCTCTCATTGATCCCTTAACAATTCAGTGACCTTTTAGTGAAATAGTATCGATAAAAGAGAATTCGGTCCAGAGTAATGACATGGCATTAATGGAATTGTTTTCTGTTTTTAGGATATAAAATATAGTTATATTTCAGGTATTTTACATGAAAAACCGGGATGGCGATCCTTTATTTGTTCTGTTTGGGTAAACAGATACCTGAGTAATGATTCTGGATGGTGGGTAGGCATAAGCCGCATGGCAACATCAAAGGCAAGATAATATGGGATTGTGCAGTGGGATTAATCCACATGTCCTATGTATAATTTGGGCTTTTCTGTACCCCTTTTTTAAAAGCTGCTTTTGTTATTTGCATTTAATGGTTTCATAAGCCGGGATCCAGATGTGATGGTCTGAGTGACCCGTACTTGGTCTCCACTTAAAATTGTCCTGTGTTAAGGACATACATCTCCTTGTAATAAGCCATGGTTGAGGTTGGAGACAGTGTCCACCACAAAAGGACACTTATATGATGCAGGCGTTATCCAGATGTGATGGTCTGAGCGACCTGTACTTGGTGTCCGCTTTAAATTGTCCACTGTTAGGGACATACACCTCCTTTGAGAGCCTTTTTATGTTGCTTGCACACATGTGCAAGAAACATAGTGCCATCATGGGAGATTTCGGAGGTGTGTCACCTCCTCCTCCAATTCAGTCAGTGTGCTGGCAGGCGCAACCCCTGTAAGCCAATGCATTTTGGAGCTGTCTGACGCGCTCCAAAATGCAGTAGTAGGCTGATTGAAAGGGGAGCTACGCGCAGGTGAGCAGCGATAAGATATCACCTGCTCAGCGCGCTGCTCCCCAACCGCAACGCGCGCCATGCAGGCACGCGCCTAACGCACTGTATAGCCGATGGAGTGCCCAATCCCTGGCCAGCTGTGCTGCTCCCCGCCTCTCCCCAAAGGCTTCAAAAATGTACCGCCTGGGTTCCCACCCCAGTGTGGCAACTAATCATATAGCCGGCAGGGGTGCCCAATCCCTATCGGCTTGCTGTCCTCCCCAGTAGTGAGTGCCACGCTGAGGCCCACCCCAGTGTGGCAAACTATCCTTAGGCGGCCAGGGGTGCCTAATCCCCTGTCAGCTGAGCAGCCCCCAAGTCCTTGTGCCATGCTGGAGCCCACCCCAGTGTAGCAAACATCCAACGTTGTCTATTTGTTTTATTTCAACCTGTAAAGAAAAAAGCGGTCCCAGCAGCGCATCTCCCCAACCCCACATCCGCACCCACCCACTGCGCATCCAGCCTCCCCACACACACCCCCACCCCATACTTACCTCGGACTCTGGCACGATGATCTTGGTGGACGGGAACAAGTCTGCACTCTTCAAAGCCGACCGCGAACTGAGGAAATGCCGGTAAGCTGTATAATGGGCTAGATAGGGGGGTTTCAACTTTGTTGCATATCTCAGGTATTTTTGCGAATTTTTGCACCAAATTTTCAACATGGGGTTTTTGGGACCCCTTCTCATGAATGATGTCACTGTCATGGCGTTATTTGGGCCCGAAGGGTGATTTCGCGCAGTGACTGTGAAATCACCCTTTGGGCCCAGATAACACCATGACAGTGACATCATTCATGAGAAGGGGTCCCAAAAACCTCATCTTGAAAATTTGGTGCCAAAATTCCAAAAATGAAAGCTGTTTCTGGCGTCGTTGCGCAGTTCCTCATGAGCTCGTAAGTTCGAAATTTCAATATTCACTCCAGATTTTCAACATTGCCATTTTACCACACCTTCTTATGAGTAGTATAGCTGTCATTTTCACATCTCACTCAAAATGTGTTTCCGCCCATGTAGCGCACAATGGCGCAGTTGGTGTCTTGAAATCAATGTCAGGGACAAATTAAGAAAATCACAGTGACACTGTTCATAAGCAGAGGTCTTAAAATGGCTATGTTGAAAATTTGGTGAAAAATTCCTTCAGATGTTCTGCAATATTACTAATGAAGACATTGAACAGAACTGCCCCAGGACCGATCCCTGCAGCACCACTGGTGCCTCCTCTCCCTAGACTGCATACCATTTACCACCACTCTCTGCCTCCTGTCTGTTAGCCAGTTTCTAACCCAGTTTACCACCCTTTCCCCATGTCCAGCCTACAGCTAGTTTATCAGCCTCCTATATGGGATGGTGTCAAAGGCTTTGCTGAAATCAGGTGGCGTTGTCCACTGCCCCACCTGATTCACTTCCTTTGTCACCCAGTCAAATAAATCAACCAGATTTATCTGACATGATGTTCCCACTGTGAATCCATGTTGTCTATGGTCCTGGGTTCTGATGGCATCTAGATGCCCACTATCCTTTCTTTAAGCAATGTCTCCATGATCTTCCCCACAACTGAGGTGAGGCTGAATGGCCTATTGTTCCCTGCCTCCTCCCTGCTGCCGGACTTGTGTAGAGGGACCACATGTGCCCTCCTCCAATTCACTCATGTTGAATGACTCAGTGAACATGGCTGCCAGAGGTGCTGCTATCTCCCTTCGCAGTTCTGTTAATATCCTTGGGCGTATGCCATCTGGTTCCATCGCTTTGTCTACCTTCAATTTAGTGAGCTCCTGCAGGACTCTTTTGCCTTTGAATGGACTATTGTCCACCTCTTCACCCCCTTGGCAACTGCTGTATTGCTGTGGCCCTTGCCCCTCCCACTCTTCTGTGAATACTGAACGGAAAGACACAGTGGATGTCTTGGGAGGAAGGCATGAAACTGTCACTTCCAAATACCTAAACAGCACATACAAGCAAGCAACATTCGGCATTGACAAATGCTTGTTATTTGTATCTCTGAATATAATGGCAGAATAACCCCACAGTTTCACCGAAGTCTTATGGAGGGGTAGGGGTTCAGATAAGTGAAATCATAGAGGTGTAGGCACTGTTGTTATCAGAATGAAAGGCCGGGTATGCCTAGAGTTAGTGTGCCTTTATTATTTGTCCTTTGTTTTTGGAAAAAAAACACCTCTTTAGTTGTTTTTGTACTGTATGTAATAGTCTGCCTGAGGCTTATAAGTTGTCCAGAATAATTTGTGTTGCTGGACCAGATAGTTTACCTGAAAGTGGGGTGTTAGTCACTTTATGTTGTATAACATATATAAAGCCGGGATTTGTGAACTAGGCCTGATGTCATATAGTAATGCCTGTGACAAAGTATTTATTATATTATATCCCGTCTTTAGACTTAAAAGTAGTAAGTATTTAGTTTAGTTTAGTTTATTAGTCTAGGAATTAATACCTTTGAGCCAGGGCTCTTTTACAAAGGTTCCACGTCACAAAGAACATTTAACAAAGCACGATACACATTACAGGTAAAACCAGACAGGAAAGTTACATCATAAATTTGCTATTAACAGTTTAAGGCAGTAACGTTTTTAAGTTTCATAGAAAAACAAGCTATAACAGGTTCAATCGAGTAGACAATTTTGAGGTTAAGGAAACTTCCAGGGAGAGGGTGATCATTAGGCACCAAAGGAGGCTAGAGAGGAGGGAAAGGTGGTGGCGGGAGAGTAAGTGAGAGGGACAGGAAAAAAGGGAGTGAGTTTGGGTGGGAGACAGGAAGTAGTAGAGGTACCAGAGGGTTCATTAGTCAGGGAGGAAGAGGCCTCAGATGTGAGGATGGACATGAGGAGTAGTAGTCTTTATCTAGCGCAATCACAGTTGCTAGTGGTGGTGAGGTGGGCATAGAGCATGGATTTGAAAGCTTCAAGCGAGGTTGAGGATAGAGTAGGTGGACTAAGCGCATTGAACCATGTCGGGGCCCTGTATGCGAAAGATCTTTGTCCCTGTGCAGTCTGGCATCTCGGAACCAGGAAAGGTTGGCGTTCAGATCTGGTGGAGGGTCGTGAGCCAGGATTCAGTCGGAGTAGGTTTTGAATACATAATGGAGTCAGTCCCAAGATAGATTTTTTTGCCATTGTGCAGGTGAGATAAATAAGGCGATGTGATAGGTTCAACCAGCCTGATTCATAGTACAGATCACTCGTGTGAGTCAGTCTTTGAGCCCGTGAGGAGCCGGCAGGTCTTATTTAGAGTGATTGAGATCGCCTTAGAGCAGTGGAGGTAGCTGAGCCATAAATAATAAGGCCATAGTCAATGATTGAGATTATGGAACTCTGTATAGCTATTCTCAATGCCGCTTGATTTAGAAATTGTCGATTAAGGAATAGTATTCCAAGCGTTGGTTCACTGTTTTAGCAGTGTTGTCAATGTGGGTTGAAAGGTGAGCCCTTGGTCAAAAGTGATGCCAAGGTATTTGAAAGTATTTACTTGGTCCAGTGTAATTCCTGCAGAGGTTTGTATGGTGAGTGGAGTATGCCTATTTTTGTTTTGGTGATTGGAGAAAGAGCATGGCTTTTGTTTTATTTGTGGTTTAGCTCAAGTTTACTATCCAGGAACCACCTTTCAACACTAGAAAGCAAGTTGCAGGCTTTTTCGTAGGGAGTTTGGATCCTTGTGGGAAGAGAATTACAGCATCATCAGCGTATAAGATTATTTTCTCCTGGCAGAAATCTGGGAGGAGTTAAGGAACAGGCTAAAGAGGAGCAGTCAAGAATTGATCCTATGGTACACCGAGAGAACTGGTTTGAAGTCGGAGAGTTCATTAGAGATTTTACAGCCTGTGACCCGATTGGACAGGTAACTTTTACCCAAGCACAAGGACCTTGACCAGGCCTAGGCTAGAAAGTAGGGAGGTAAGTAGGCCATGATGGACTGTGTCGAAAGCTTTTGTAAGATCGATAAAGACTGCACCTGTTTGGCACCCTTTGTCCAGGGCTGAGTGGACTTCTCCAGAGAAATCAAGTAAGGCTGTTGTTGTACTATGTCCTTTCCTAAAGCTGTGCTGTTGATTACAGAGTAGATTGTATTTGTCCAGGTAATCAGAGAGTTGGTCTGCCACTATTCGTTTAAGTGCTTTGGAGAGGGAGGAGTATTGATATTGATCGATAGTTTCCTGTTGAGGTTTTGTCCTCCCTTTGTGCACTGGCGTAACTATGGCAATTTCCATTTGTTGGGAAATTGACTTTGGCAAAGTGACAGATTAAGAATTTTTGCAAGGGTGAATTACTTCATCCAGGGTGAGAACAGGATTTTTAGATCTAGCGTGTCACTACTTGTTCTGGATTTGGAGCAGGCCTTTCTTATGTACTTGTGTGCTTCATGCACTTTGATTTTCTTGAAGTAAAATTGTGGTTTGTCACAAAGGGTGTTTTGTTATACTAGGCTAGGCACAGAGTAAGTCCGAGAAGAAATCTGGGGAGGACCCACTAAGGTCTGTGAATGTCTTATAAGCACATCTGCAATAGACTTTGGGTCAAGAGTAGTGGATCCATCAACTTTCATAATGGTAGGTGTGATTTTGATTGTTTACCCATTATGTTTGGATGTTGTCCCAAAAGCTCTTCCATCACCCCAGGTGGATTGAAGGGCATTTTTGAAATAAGGCTCTTCATTTGCCTAATTTGTGAGGTACATCTATTTCGTGTCTGCTTGTATTTTAGGGTATCATGAGGTGAGCCTGTGTCTCTGGCAATTGCCCAGAGGTGGTCCCGAACCTTGAGCTCGGCAAGTAGTTTGGCAGTAATCCATGGATTTGATAGCACTTTGATTTTACGTCTTTTTACAGGGGCGTATAAGTCGCATGCAGAGTTGAAAGATTTAATGAAGTATTCTAGTGCGGTATTAATATCAGTTGATTCAAGGATTGGCATCCAGTCCTGTTGTAGGAGATGGGTTTTCAACTTGATAAGATTCCCATAAGGCAATACTCTGCTTGTTATAACTTTGGGGGTGGCTTGAGAAATTTATTAGACCAGGTACAGGACACTGGGGTGGTCACTGAGGAGTCAGGGAGGACTTTAATGTTTTTATCCGGTCAGGGTGATTTGTGAGAACCCAGTCGATAAGAGTGCTTGTACCAGTTTTGTAATTTTTCCGGTGGGGGAGGTTACCATCTGAGTCAGGTTTGCTGCTAGGATGTCATCTTTGTAAGAGCCAGTGTCAGAGGCGAGCCAGTTTATGTTGAAATCCCCGAGGAGGAAGAGCTCATTTTCAGAGGGCTGCAGACTAACAAAATCAAGTACAGACTTAATGCTGGCATGGTGGTCTTTTGGAGGGATATAGACTGCGGCCACTGTGAGAACTTTGTTTTGTGCACCAAGAAGCAGTTTGATAGGGAGGAGTTGCATCTGAGCATTTGTGGGGTGAAGCTGCCGCATTGACAGGAGAGGTTGTCCTTTATGTAGATAGCACAGCCCCCACCTTTCTTGCTTGCCCGGTCGAGTCTGAAAAGATTGTAGCCTTCAGCGAGACCGCATGATCAGGTGCTGGGAGATAGCCAGGTTTCCACAATGGCTAGTATATCAGGGTTTTTGTCCAGCGAGTTTGAAGAGATGCCAATTTGGGAAGGAGGCTGCAGATATTTAGAGTGATAATGGAGAGACCACTACCAACTTTCCCTGTTTTTAGTCGGCTTCAGTGCAACAGGACCAGGGTTTGGGTGTATCCACCAGATATTAAAAGTAGGAGGCAGGAGTTTCAGCGATGCCATTAGGTACTTCATAATAGATTGGAGTGAGTTTCTGCTTGTACTTTTAAGATGCTTGGATTGTCTTCTGGAGTCCCAGTAGAGGGTGATCGTTAGTGAGTTATAATGATGTGGCAGTTTCCAATTAGGAAATATGGCTCTTTGCACCCAGGTATAATTGGGTGATGTTTGTTTAAGACTTCAGAGTAAAAAGCCATGGTACAATGTTTCGGGTAGTAGTATAGAAAGGTGAGAGTAGGTGGAGGGTAGGGTAGGTGGAGGGGAGTTGGCATAAAGGGAAAAGGAGGGTGAGGGTGAGCAGGAACAGGTGGTGGGGACTAAGCCAAAGCATTTTTTAGCGAGGCAGGAGAGAGCCGAGTAGTGTGTGGGCTAGGCAGTCGGGGGGAAGGGTAGCGAGCAATAGGCGGGTGGTGGGGTACGGATTTTAGTGGGCTAAGGTGGATAGCTAAGCACTATGGTGAAGTACAGAGAAAAATGAAAAAAAAAGACTGGGAGGGTTTGGTGCCAGAGGGTTTAAGAGAAGTACTATAGTACTGTTGAAATCCAGGATCACATAATATGTTAAAGTTCCTGAAAGGTGATAAACTGTGGCCTGGGCATATGCAATGTGTAAAATCCTTTTGTCTATATGTTTCCTTTGTTCTTCAAAGTCCTCAGAGATAAGTACAATACCTTGGGAGTAGGTCAGACAGTAGGCATATGCAATGTGTGAAATCCTTTTGTCTGTATGTTTCCTTTGATCTTCAAAGTCCTCAGAGACAAGTACAATACCTTTGGAAAAGGTCAGACAAAAATGTTGATTCAGTCACAAAATGTGTTAAAATTCCTTTGTTCTTTAAAGTCCACAAGTGCAGTTGCTTTAAGAGTGGTCAGATGAGAATGTTGAAAATGTTGATTCAGTGATGTGTGATTGCGTATGCCTGCCACTCCCTGGGCGAACGAAGAGCAAACAAGAATCATACTGTTTGCCCCATTTTCCACTCCTTCCTCGAACGCTACACGCACAAAACTTGACAGGAAATCTATTTTTTCGAGTTCTGTGGCTATACAACTGCGCATAGCTCTCACAATGCAGCCACAAAAACACAGACAGAACGTGATAATGACTCCAGCCCTCTAAGTGGCGCTGTGACACGCTCCGCTGTCTACTGATTAAGGTCAGGACCAGACCAGTTACACCGTGGGTTCTGGTTTGCTATCACTTCCTGTTGAGCTAATAGTTCCCTAATCCTCAGTGCTCGGTGTTTAGTTACTTGGCTCATCTGAAGCGTGGTACCGGCTGATCTGCGTTTGCAGCCTGCAAAAGAGGATTCTGTTTTAATGGTTTAAGGAAAAGAGGTACAGAGCGGTGTTGCGATATGCTATGTGTCTACCTACTTTTAATTAGTGCGGAGGCGTGTTGACGTTGTAGTAGTATTGGCATCAGTTGTTCTTTTCAGGTGAAGGTGGTGATAAAATGCCCAAAGTATGTATTTAGTATATGGCTCAACTAATTCAGTATCCAAGTATTTGGAGCCAGAAGGTGAAGGAAGGAAACATATTCAATTCAGTGCTTCAGAGTAACTGGTAATTGGTATTTTTCTTTTAAACTTAGATTGTAGGCTTGTAGTGACACTATACTTTCTTTCTGTGTTGTCTTTACTTATAATTGTTTTTGGGCTGTTGAAAATTTAAAACATAGTGGTGGTGTAATTCTGTGCTGTCTTTAATTGCTGCAAATTTTATCTTGGCTTGTCTGACTGTCCTGTAGCTGGGTGAAGGGTGTTAATTGTCTGGCCTCTGACCTCAGCTACGTGATAACTGGAGGTGGGGCTTAGTCACAGTTAAAGCAGCAAACAGAGGTTCATCTTCTCAGAAGAAGCCAGAAGGTGAAGGAAGGAAACATATTCAATTCAGTGCTTCAGAGTAACGTAATTGGTATTTTTCTTTTAAACTTAGATTGTAGGCTTGTAGTGACACTATACTTTCTTTCTGTGTTGTCTTTACTTATAATTGTTTTAGGCTGTTGAAAATTTAAAACATAGTGGTGGTGTAATTCTGTGCTGTCTTTAATTGCTGCAATTTTGCCCCTCCCACCCCTTCCCCCAACTCTTAATTATATGCCCTGATAAATCTGATTGACAGGAGCTAAACACAGGGTATAGTAAGAGGTGTGAAGTAGGAGGGGCATAAGGGGGAAGAAGACCACCCTCAGCACGACAAGTGTTTTGACTCATTTATTTATTTATTGGTTTCTTTTTCCTTAAAAAAATATATATCTGAGGATCAGTTACAGGATTTTTAGTACTATAAATAAATAAAAAGAGAACTAAGAGAGCTTCAGTAGCAGATAAGTAGTGGAATTGCAGTATAATGTGGGGAGTGGTGCAATGCAGTGGCTGTGGGGCAGCCATATTCAGGCAGACCTTCTGACACTGAGGTGCTGCCCTATCTGCATGCATCTCTCTCGGGACTGCGGATGAGGTTGCCAGACTCAGAGCGAAGTAAACTGGGTCAGAGTACCATCACCCCTATCCAGGGACCACCCAGTCAATGCAGCTGCCTCAAAGGATGCCAAGAGCGAGGAGCACTTGGATGACAGTGGGCTCAGGGAGGGTTAGACAGTCAGGCAGAGGCACATCCCAGATCCTATTCCTCTCAAGAACTCATATGCCACACTGGCAAATGAGGACAACCAAATAGAGGTACCAGGAAGTGGAAGGAAAGGATGTGGAGGTTAGGCAGGGTGACCTCAGTGGAGAAAGCAGTGGACCCCAGAGGAGGAGGAGGAAGCGAATCCTGGTGGGGACTCCATCATAGAGGATCCAGCTAGGAACACAGGAGGGAGGACAGGAGGTGAGGTGCTACCAGGTGCCACGGCATGGAGGGATGGAAGGAAGATACTGGGGATCACTGGGAAGGCAAGATGGGAGGGTGAGCTGGATGTCATTATCCACCTAGGTACTAATGACTTGGCAAATGGGGAGCCAAAGGAAGTTCAGGAAGAGTTTAGGAAACTGGGGAGGGTCTCAAGCAAGTAGCTACTTCTGTCACTTTCTCAGAAGTACTACCTGTGAGAGGCAAGGGAGCATAGAGTGCATGCACAGGAACTTTAACTCATGGTTGAAGAACTGGTGCTGTGAGGAAGGTTTGGATTCATTGGTGACTGGGGACCCACCGGAGGATGGAGGTTTGTTCAAGCCTGACGGCCTGCATCCATCCTGGAGAGAATCAAGCACTCAATGATAAGTTTAAATGCTACATTGACAAGCATTTAAACTAGCAAAGGGTGGCAGGCCAGCAGGGACGGTACCTACTTGCTCACCCCCACAGCTAGTAATGGAACCAGTGAACCAGAGGGTGGCTATCTCTGCAAAGCAGTGTGCAAAAGATGGAGATTAGTGTCAAAAGGTGGATAAGCAGAAAGGGCAAAATTCAGCAGAAGGGCAGACAGCAAGGAGAACCAGGGATAAATGACAACCAAGGAAGGGGCTGGAGTAGAACAGTGAAGCAGTCTAGGGAGGTCAAATCATGGAAAGCCATGTGCAAATGCCAGGAGCCTTAGCAACAAGATGGAGATCTGGAGGCTGTCATAGGTACAGTCAGACCTGGACATTGTGGCCATCACTGAAACCTGGTGTAATGATAACCATGACTGGGAGATGGCCATACCTGGCTACAACATATTCAGAAGAGACAAAGCAGGGAGGAGGAGTGGCACTGTATGTTAAAAATGACATAAGGGCCACACAGATCCAGGAGGAACAAAATGGGGGAGAGATACTGTGGGTTAAGCTGGAAAGGAAAATGGGGCCAGCCATCCGCACAGGTGTGGTCTATAGACCACCAGCCCAGGAGGAAGAAACAGATAGGGAGCTGATGCTAGCCATCCAAAGGATGGCAGACAAGGGTGAGGTAGTACTGGTTGGAGACTTCAATATACCAGACATGGACTGGAGCATCCCAGCAGCAGCATCAACTAGGAGCAGATTTATCCTGGACTCCTTCAGGGTGCCTTCCTCAAGCAACTGGTCATGGAACCAACTCGGCAGAAGGCAATACTGGACCTTGTGCTCACAAACAGGGACAGTGTGATGGGGGTAACAGTGGGGAGCACCTGGGTAACAGTGACCACCAGTCATTGTGGTTTGAAATCACAGAAAGAGCAGAACCAAACCACACAAAAACACGATCCTGGATTTTAGGGGGCAGACTTTGGGAAAATGGGGAGATACTTGAAAGAGGCATTAAGGGAATGGGACAGGAATCAGGGGTGAGGAACAGTGGGCAGTATTTAAAATGGGGATTATAAGAACAACAGAATTATGCATTAAGCAGGTTAACAAGAGGAAAAGGAAGAGGAGACCATTATGGTTTTCCAAAGAGGTAGCAAAGAAAGTGAAAGCCAAAAAGATTGCATTCAGGCAATACAAAAGACACAGGCAGAAGGGATGGGAGAAGTACCAGGAGAAACAAAGGAGGCAGGGAAGTCAGTAAGGAAGCCAAAGCTCAGACAGAAGAACGCATTGCAAAATCAGTGGGTAAAGGGGACAAACCTTTACAGGTACATAAGTGAAAAAAGAAAGACAAAGGGAGGATAGTGAGACTGAAGGGGAGGATGGGAGCCACGTGGAGGATGACAACAGTAAAGCTGACATATGAACAGGTATTTCTGCTCAGTCTTTACTAAGGAAGAGGGGGTAATGGGTCTGAAGGGAGTACAAGAGGGTGAGAATGGTGCAGAAATGGACACAAGTCCCTTTACACGAGAAAGGTCCTGAAGGAACTGGAAGTAATAAGAGCTGATAAAGCAATGGGGCCAGATGGGTGCACCCCAGGGTCCTAAAGAACTAAGAGGTGGTGGCTGAACCTCTGGCTATCCTGTTCAGCCAATCACTGGAAACAGGGAGGTACCCAAAGACTGGAGGACAGCAGATGTAGTCCCCTTATACAAAAGTGGGAACAAAGAGGAAGCAGGGAACTACAGACCAGTCAGCCTCACCTCGGTAGTGGGAAAGATCATGGAAGCACTACTGAAGGAGAGATTGGTGGAACATCTGGTTGTCAATGGACTACAGGACCCAAAGGCAGCATGGTTTCCCCAGGGAGGTCATGTCAGACCAACCTCATTGAATTTTTGACTGGGTGACTAGGGAGGTGGATCAGGGAGGGCAGTGGACATGGCCTATCTGGACTTCAGCAAGGCCTTTGACACTGTGCCACATAGAAGACTATTACACAAACTGGGAATATGGGGTGGGCAGGACAGTAGTGTGGTGGGTAGGCAACTGGCTGGGTGACAGGACACAGAGGGTGGTGGTAAATGGCTGTCACTCCACAGAGGGAAGAGGACCAGTGGGGTACCACAGGGATCAGTGCTGGGACCGGTCCTATTCAACATCTTCATCAGTGACATTGCACAGGATCTAGAAGGCAGAATTTCACTGTTCGCTGATGACACAAAGCTCTGTAACAGAGTAGACACACCAGAGGGTGTAGACAGAATGAGAATGGACCTGCAGAAACTTGAAGAATGGTCAAGGGTTTGGCAGTTGAAATTCAATGCAAAGAAGTGCAAGATAATGCATATGGGGCACAAAAACCTGGCACACAATATATCAGTTGGGGGTGAGGATATAGCATGCACCAAGCAGGAAAGAGATCTTGGGGTTGTCATTCTGATGACCTCAAGGTAGGGAACAGTGTGACAAGGCATCAGGTAAAGCAAATAGGATGCTGGGATGTATAGGCAGGGGCATCACCAGCAGGAAAAGGAGGTCATAATTCTGCTATACAAGACACTAGTGCCCCACCTGGAGTACAGTGTACAGTTCTGGAGACCATACCTACGTAGGACATCAGACAGGGTAGAGAAGGTTCAGAGGAGGGCAACAAAGATGGTGCATGGGCTGCATCACAAGTCCTATGAAGACAGGTTGAAGGAACTGAACATGTACCCTGGAGGAGAGGAGGAGAGAGGGATATGATAGAGACATACAAGTATCTTACAGGGAGGAACAGGGTGCAGGAAAACACTATTTTAAGCGAAAAGATGTTTCAGGACTAGAGGGCATGGGATGAAGTTGGAGGGAGGGCGATTCACAGGAAACATGAGAAAGAATTTCTTCACAGAACGGGTGGTGGACAAGTGGAACACCCTGCCAGAGGAAGTGGTGGGGGCTGAAACAATCACAGGATTTAAGAATGCATGGGATAGACATAAAGGAATTCTAGAGGTTAGGGGTAAGGGGAAATAGACTTCTAGGAAAACAAACTGAACTTACAAGCTCAAATGGGCAGACTAGGTGGGCCATAGGCCCTTATCTGCCGACACTGTCTATGTATCTATGTATCTATGTACCTGGGCAATACTCTTCATATAAACTGAAAATCATCAGGGGGTGAGGTAACCCTGGAAACTTGAGCCTTATTTTCATCACAAGAAGATGTTATAAAATAGGGAATTGTACCTCCTGAAAGACCGTGTTAGAGCCCCATCCTAATACATCTCCTCTGGGGGTCTCTCCATTCTGTGTGGTTTGTTCACAGAATTGTAATTCTCCATTAGTGTCAGAGGTGTATATAATGAATGGTATGGCCCTGGGGTTAAAATATGTTAATTTGCCTCTTTTTCACATGAAGTGTGACCCCATAATATGTGGTGGGATGTCCTCATGGGTATATGCAGGGAGAAATGAGACGTCTTTATCATCAAGTGTAGGGCCCCTGAGGGGCTGACATCAAAATAATAGTCTCCGTTGATGGAGAAGTAGCCTTTAAAGGTATGATTTCATGATGAAAAACCTGCTCCATCGATGGTGGAATGTAGCCCATTGATGGGAGAGCATAAAATAGGTGTTCTGTCAATGATATAGGTACTCCTGGTGATAGGAGAGTCATGAATCCAGGCTCCATCAATGGGGAAGACAGTCCCATAGTAGTATTTATGGGCTTCGTTGATGGGGGGGGTAGCCCCATTGATGAGAGAGTGAAAGTCGTGTGCACCATCGATGGGGGAGGCAGTCCCATTGACAGGAGAGGCTTTAAGAGCCTCCACTGATGGGGAGTGTGTCCCATTGACGAGAGGAAAATCAGATGTCTGTCAATGGGAGAGGCAGTCCTGTCAACAGGAGAGGTATTTTTTAGAACCTCCATCAACAGAGGGAGTGTGCCCCATTGACAAGAAAAAGTGATATTCAGATACTTCATCGATGGAAGAGGCCTTCTGAGAGCTTCCATCAATGGGGAAGTGTGCCCTGTTGATGAGAGTGTGAAAATCAGATCCTCCGTCGACGGGGGGAGGGGGGCAGTCCCGTCTATGAAAGAGGTATGTTTTAGAGCCTCTGTCAATGGGGGGAGTGTGCCCCGTCAATGAGAAAGTGATAGTCAGATGCTCCGTCGATGGGAGAGGCAGTACCATCAACGGGAGAGGCTTTCTGAGAGCCTCCTCAACAGAAGTGTATCCCATTGACAAAAAGTGTTGTTGTGATGCTCCATTGATGGGAAAGTACTCCTATGTATGTATGAGGAGGTTGTTTGTTATGTGCCCCATTGATGATGAAGATAGAGGAGTGCCTGCTGTCGACGGGGTATAAATCCCATTGACCAAGAATGCCTTTTTGATGAGACAAAATGTTGCTGTGGTTGCCTTTACATTTCGGCATAGCAGGACTTAAGAGACAGGTATTTCCTTCTCTTTTTATTTTGTTTCTGGCATTTAAGCACAGGAGATGGTGCCATGTATAAAGCCCAGGCACCCCAAGCTAAAAGATGAAGGTTTGGTTCTCATCAATAACTGCTTACACAGAAGATTGATCTAGCCGATATGTGAGCTGAAGACAGTGGGAAAATGAACGAAGACTGCCAGGAACCACCCACTTTTATAGGCACAGCCCAGGAGGTGATGTCATGTGGGTGGTTCCTGGTGTGAGACTGCTGGAAGAAGCTGCCGTGTGATAGCGCCACCTGCTGGGAACTCCCAGAAGTAATGACTTACTGCAAGAGACCATTCCGTGGAAGATCTACTGTTACAGGTGAGTAACCTGTTTTTCTAGGACCATGGATATGTTGTTTTATCCACACTTTTTTGGCAGACTCCTTGCAGTTCTCTGGGGGGAGGGAGGCAAGGTGCACAACCTCTACTTAGAGAACAGAGATTGAAGAACTGAGACCCCAAAACCAGCATCCCGGCATGACTCTAGGTCAATGTGGTAATAGGAAATTAAGGTGTTTGCAGATATCCTGGATAGGACGCCCTCAAGCAGCCACCGATGCAGCAATATGATGTGTGGAATGAGCTGTTAGCCCAACGGGAGGCTCCTTGCTCACCAACTGATAGCAGAGATCAATGCAAGATGTAATCCATCTGCCAATCATCTGCTTTGCTGCAGGTCTGCCAGGTGCGGCTTCAGCATAGGTGACAAACAGCTGGCGAACCTCTCCCCGAACTTCAGCCGTATGTTCCTTGTAATCAGAGAGTGTTCATCTCGGGTCCAAAGTATGGAGCTTGTACTCAGCCACTGAGATGTAATTGGGGTAGTACACCAGCAGAGTCATCACTGGTTCAGCTGAAACCATGACACAACCTTTGTAAGGAACTTCAGGGTGGGGTGCAGGACAACCTTGTCCCTGTGTAAGACCCAGATGCAAGACTCAACAGAGAGCACCTGTAGCTCCTCAGTCCTTCTGGCTGACATGATAGCCACCAAGAAGGTAGTCTTCCACAACAGATGTGACATATCACATCTGTGCATTGGTTCAAATGGCTTGCCCATGAGCTTTGCCAGTACCAGCAGCAGATCCCATGGTGGTGGTGGTTCATGCACTGGAGGGGAAATATGGTCGAGGCCTTTAAAGAAATGTCAGATCACCTTCTCCTGTGCCACTGTCTGCTGACCGGCCCACACCTGGTAAGCAGAGATGGCTGCCAGGTGCACCTTAAGGGTCATAGACCAAAGACCCCTTTGGAGAGAGAATGAAGGTAGTTGAGGATGCTAGCCACCGGACAGGATGAAGGGTCCAGGCTTTACCCTGACACCAAATAGAGAATTTCTTCCATTTGAAAGCATAGCACCTCCTGGATGACTTCTTCCTAAATGCCTCAACTACACTGAGTACATCATTGGAGAGACCAAAGCCTGGAACTCTAGCTGCTCAGAAACCAGGCTGTCAGGTGCAGGGATTGAAGATCTAGGTGGAGTACCTTCCCTTGACTGATCAAGAGCAGGTCCAGGTGTGTCAGAAGAGCTCAGAAGCCTGATACCAAGACTGAGGAGATCTGGATACCAGAACTGGTAGGACCAGTCTGGGGTGACCAGGATCACCTGTGCCTTATCCCTCCTGACCTTGAGGAGCACCTTGTGGATCAAGAGAAGTGGAGGAAGCATAGAAAGAGCCTAGGTCCATGACCTTGAGAAGGCATCACCCTGCAGTGAGCTCTGCTGACGGGTGGGCATGGAACAGCCTCAGCTTTGTGTTCTCCCTGGAGGCGAACAGGTCCACCTGAGGGTGCTCCACTGGGAGAACAGACTGTGCACTACCTCTGGATGAAGAGACCACTCATGGGTTGCCTTATTCACATGGCTGAGGGCATCCTCCAACTGATTCAAGGGTCCTGCCACATGGCTGGCTAGGAGATCTGCCCAGTTGGCTCATGAGGTTCCAGATGTGGGCGCTTCCCTGCACAGAGGCTGGGAGTGCATGCCACCCTGTTTGGCCCTGAACAGGCTCAGACTCCTTGGCAGGAACCCCTAAAGGGAGGCTGTTTAGGTGGCGGCTCCACCAGGATTGGTGAAGAGGCTGGCTTCAGCCGAGCCAGGAGGGTGTTCACCGGCTCCACGGGCGGAGGGGCGGTGTTGATAGAATCAGGAGGAATCGGCATCAGCCTAGAGGGCAACAACCATGTCATGGCTGAAGTGGAAGGTGGGGTTGACTTCTGATATGGTCATCATCAGCTTTTGCCTCATACGGTCCTCATAGCATTGACGCAACTTGCATTGAAGCCTCTCCTCATCCGAGGAGGACGAGGATGAATGGCAGTATCACCGCTTCTTGGAGCACCGCTTGTGAGACTCCCTCAGACTGTTGGTGGAAGCTGTTCGAGACATCAACCATTGAGGGGACTGATGGGGGTGCTTGAAAGGGCTGGGGAAAACCTCAGCTCCTGCAGACCAGGGACAGAGACCACAGGTGGAGTCCCAGCGGGCTGGGTCTCCTCCTCCAAAGGTCCCAGCAGGACCAGAGTCCTAAACAAAGAATTGTTGGCCACATCAGTCAACAGGGTTGATTACAATTTCAACCTGGTCATCATCCCACATCTGAGCTGGCTGGTCTGACAGGGGTACAATGAAGCCAGTGTCCGAGGTCACAATTTCGACCGAAGTTGAAATATGAGACTCCTGGGATCAAAGCTCTCACTGTCCCAAGAGCGACGTCAACATGACAAACCCTCTCTCGACCCTTTATACTTTTTACAGGAGCAGGAGATGTTCGAGCCAGATGGGCCCTCCCCTTTTGTAGAGAGAGACTGGCACATTTTCTTGAAGGAGCCGGAGAAGGAAAAGCCCAGTTTAAGTGAGACGAAGACCAAGACTGAAGAGGAGTACTTGGCAGAGCGAGTCACCTCCTCCTCAAAGGCCTTCATTAACTCCAGTTGGTCAGTGGATCCTGCGGCTGCAAAGACCACACAACGGGTGTCTTTGGATTTGACTGGTGGGTACCGTTTTCCTGGTCATCCAAGCTTCAAACGTGCAAGGTGATCGTCCAAGACTGCAGGACGGAACGCATGACAAAAGTTGCAGGCCTGGGTGTCATGGGCATGGCCCAGGCAGTAAACACATGTGGCATGCAGGTCAGTATGGGACAACATCTGCCCACAGGGACACAGGCGGAACCCGAGCAAGGACTTATCCTCCATCACAGTCGCTATTGCAAAGTTATGCGTAGAAACTCTAATGAGTTTAATTTTCGGTAGTTTATCCAAAGGATTAATTGCCAGGACCTACTCAACATAGGACCGGCAAGGAGGGAACCTGAATCTTCCAGCAGAAAGGAAGATCTGGCATCAAGGGTCAGAGCGAGGTATAATACCACCCAGGTGGGTGGGTGGAGAAGCCAGCTTTAGACCATCCGCAATATTTAAAGGAATGGGACATGCCAAACAGTGTGGATAGAACAATATATCCATGATAGAAACACAGACTTTGAAGACAGATAAGGACGACATGCCCACCCAGTCTGCCCATTTTCCTACCTACTGGATAAGTTGCAGATCCTAGTTAACCAACAGCCTACTTCTCCCACGCCCAGCAGAATTGCTTATGTCTGTCCCATGCATTCTTGAATTCTCCCACTGTTTTTGACCCCACAACCTCCTCAGGAAGGCCGTCTATGCATCCACCACTCTCTCTCTGTGAAAAATACTTCCTCATGTTGCCCTAGGCCGTCCCCCTCAATCTTCAAATTGTGCCCCTTGTTCTTGCACATCTCTTTTCTGAAAGATGCTACTCTCTTGACTTTGTTGAGTCCCTTGAGGTACTTAAATGTTTCTATCATGTCCCCCTCTCCCTCCTTTCCACAATCCTAGAAATGACCACATAGCCCATACAGATACATTTTCCTCGCACAAGCTATTTGTTTTATTTTTTTACATATAATTTTATGCAAAGGTCGGATACTGCTTTCAGGCTGGTAAATGGGCACATGGGTCGGGCCTCTAGGTTTTTTCTGCAATCATATTCTATGTTTCAGTATTTGTCTTAAATTTTAGGTTAAAGCAGCAGTATTTGTTAGGAGGCAAACAATTCACCACATAGTTTGTTAGCAAGAATGTATTTCTGACAACCTGAGATTCTGCATCAGCGTGTTTTTAATTTCCTTAAAATAATTTTTAAAACCACTTTTATTACTAATTGTGTAATTAATGCCTCAGGTCAATGAATATGTCTACCACTTTCAGTTTTTAAAAATCTCTCTTAGCCAATGAGGTTTCAGGATTTTTACTTGCCATTATATTCTTTTTGGTAACTGGGTATGGCCCACTGGGCAATAAGGTCCTTTTACAGGGGTGTCCCAGGAGCACTGAGGTGGTTAAGTGACTTGCTCAGAGTCACACAGTATGAAGGCAGAGATCAGACCCAGGTCTGCTGCCTGTACCAAGCTCGTTCACAGCTCGTTACCCTAGCCTCTAGGCTATATGGTCAGCCCCATGACTGGCACCCCATTAAAGCTGATATATTTTATTTGTAGCACAAACAATACTTCCCGTAATTGATTCTGATGCTGTTACCTATGCCACTGCCCCAAGTATCACCTTTCTAGACTAGATAACTGATATTAACCCCCTCTTTTTGGCCTTGCAAACCACAATATGCAATCCATTGGACCAAGTTATGCCCCCTGCCATGCCCATCATCAATGCCCTTCCATGCACATACTTCTATAGCCAATAGGAGAGGAGCTCGAGGTGAACGTGCCAGCAAGCAGCTGATAAGAGTGTAGAATGCATGATGCCATTTGCACTCTCCCAGCCCAGTGTCAGTGAAGGAGTTTGTTATGGCAGCCTGGGGCGCTGCAACAGGTGCACACCTGCCCGGATGGCATCTGAAGGACCTAATTTAGCCCTATAGCCACATACCCCAGCCCTCCTCCTCCTCCTTCCAACAGAGGGCTGAGGTGCGTATGTCCTCTGTGGGGTACAGTTCCCAAACCTAAACAAAACACAGCAATGCCCAGAGAGAAACAGCAGTCCTTATATGGACTTCTGTAGCTCATGTTGCTCTGCTCCCGGAGAGTAGGAGGATCTACTGTGGCATGGGCTGTGACTCCTGATTGAAAACCCATAGTCCAGCCCAGGCATGTCCATGTATTGGGCCATCCAGGCTTAGTTAATCCCAGCCCCCTGTATTGGATTGGGGCCTGGTGCACAGCACATACTTTCATGATCCTGTACGCACATGTTGTGGCAAGTATCAAGTAGCACAGTGCATAGAACCCAGCAACAGTGCTTTAATGAGCCTCGGACACCTGAGGGACAGCTATAAAAAATACAATAGGAAAACACAACATATTTCAAATACTTGCCTCCCTCTCATACTTCATTACTTATGTAATTTGCATGAAACTAGGATCCTGTCACTTTTTTATTTTACAATGTTTGGCCAGGAAAGATGCACTAAGCCAAGGCTTGTTTTCAGGTATGTCCAGGGAGCACAGAGAAGTTAAGTGACTTGCCATGGCCAGACAGTGTGCAAGTGGTGGCTGTGGGATTCAAACCCAGTTCTCTAGGTTTGCAGCATAGTGCTTGTAACCACTGCACTATACAGATTCCTTCATTTGCTCTTCATCTGCTTCTGCTGCTTGTCTACAAGTGACAAGACAGTCCTCTGCTTGGGAGATCACAACTGGTTGCAGTTGCTTAGAAATTATTGTGATGACACAGAGGATTATGATGTCACTTACAGACAAGCAGCCAGACAGAACAAAGACCAAATAACCAATTTTTTTTTGTTCAGGCAAACATCCTTAGTAGTTACAAATAAGTGAAAGGTGAATGCAGAAAATAGCAGAATAAAACTTCTGCTGAAATATTATGTTTTTCAAAGTTCTCCCCATAACATGAGAGTCTTATTAAATATGTTCTGTACACCACCTGGATAATTCTGTGGATTGCACAAGGTTCATTCAGGACATATACCATTATGTGGGTGACTAATTAGGGCACCACAATTAGAGTGAGGGGTGTACTGGATTTGCAGCAGTCTGCACTCATGACTACTTTCACTGTCGACATTGTTCTCCTCCAGTCCACTCATGCCCGAACTGGAGGAGATTATATTTAGTGTCAGGGGTGCTGGGGGGCAAAACAACAGAATGTACAGGCACGGTAGTTGGGCTGACTTGTTTCTGGCACCCTAATTTACAGCGACTAGATTCATGTTGCCGCAACATGGGTGAACTCTATTCAGAATAGTTTCAAGTGGATGCAAAGACCACCCCATGGTACCAAACGTATTGAAAACACATGGTGGCATAGCATCCTGTATTAAATTCATGGCCCTAGAAACCATTCCACAAATTTTGCGAGGAGATGAGAGGGTAACAACACTTTTAGAAAAAGTACATGTGGATTTTAAATTGAAGACTTTGCAACTACATGGTTTCAATGGCCAGATGGACTGGGCACCCTTCCACTAATTGGTTGGAGCTCAGATTGTGTGTTATTAAGCTGAAAATGAATGTGAGATTTACGTATATATTACTGCTATTTTGTTTAGTAATCTGTATTTCTTTTCTCTTGGCTCCACAGTTTCACCTTACAGAGGGATGGTTTTGCCTCATTTCCACTGTCAGCTCACTGTTCTAGCAGGACCAACAATTCTACATGAAAACACCGTGATTTCTTTTTTGTATCCCAGGCCCTCTGGCTGAACTCCAAACACTGGATTAACTCTATCTTCAGTTTTGCTATTAATGTTTGCACACGTTTTTTCATCACAGACTCACAGGGCATAGCTTTGCAATCAGTTCCCACTTTGTTGTTTTTTTTTCTTTTGCCTCTTTTTTACAGTATACAGTTGGAAAAAGGAAAAGGCTATGTGGATTTTACAGTATAAAGTGGAAAACAGAAAAAGGCCATGTGGATTTTTCAGTTTTACAGTATAAAGTGGGAAAAATGAAAAACCCACGTGGAATTGTTAATTGAAGACTTTGAAACTAATTTAATTCTGTGTTTCAATGATCTGCAACAGGGTTGATACACAAGGTGGGGTGGAAAGAATGAAAAGGGACTTGGCAATGTTGGAGGAATGGTCAAATATGTGGCAACTCAGCTTCAATGCAAAGAAGTGCAAGGTAATGCATCTGGGAAACAAAAACCCAGGGGAAGAGTACACAATGGGGGGGGAAATAACGACAACAAAAATCGAAAGAGGCATAGGAATAATTATATCAGATGACCTAAAGGTGGGCAAGCAATGTGAGAAGGCAGTAAGAAGGGCTGGGGGATAGTGGGATGCATAGGGAGAGGCATAAACAGTAGAAAACAGGAAGTTGTTATCCTTCTCTACAGACAGTTAGTGAGACCCCATCTGGAGTACTGCGTGCATTTCTGGAGACCCCATCTCTGCAAAGACATAGACAGAGTGGAGGCTGTTCAGAGGAAGGCAACAAATGGTGCACGCTCTGCACCAGAAGACATATGAGGAGAGACTAAAGCAGCTTAATATGTATACCCTTGAGGAAAGGAAGGGGGCCTGATAGAGACTTTCAAGTATCTCAAGGGAATAACAATGCACAAAAGGGTAGTATCTTTCAGAAGAAGAGATGTGCAAGAACAAGGGGCACAATTTGAAGATAGAGGGAGGATGGCTCAGAGGTAATGTTTGAAAGTATTTTTCACAGAGAGAGTTGTGGATGAATGGAACAGCCTTCCTGAGGAGGTTGTGGAGTCAGAAACAGTGGGAAAATTCAAGAATGCATGGGACAGGCAATTCCAGTGGGGGCAGGAGGAAGTAAGCTGTTGATTAACTAGAATCTGCAGCTTATCCATCAAGTGAGAAATGGGCAGACTGGGTGGGCCAAGCGGTCCTTATCTGCTGTCAAATTCTATGTTAAACTACATGGTTTCAATGATAAGGTGGTCTGGGCAATCAGTTCTCACTTTGTTTTTTCTTTCACCTCTTCTTTACAGTATAAAGTAAAATATTTAATAGTGTATGCGTGTCTTTGTTGTGTATAGAAATCCATACATTTGGAAAAGTTGTTCTGCAGCAGTAGTGGCATAACTACTACCGCAAAATAACTTTTTGTTTTGCTGTAGTAGCTATGGCACAATACAAGGGTCTTGATCTACTGTTCCACATTCATGCTACTGCTGCTTGCACCAGAGTGAAGCATGCAGTCAGTAGTATGTTTTAAAACAAGTGAAAGTATAGTATATAGTGTATAGTTGGGTGTGATCATGCAGTTCAGAGGGCAAAGGGTGGTTGATGTGTTTTGGCAAAGAACTGGCAAGTGAACCTGCTGGTGGGTGGATGGCATATTGTGCAGATGGCAAAGGGCAGAGTTTCACTGCTGTAACCACAAAAAGTGAGTAATTGTGCTTTATTTTCACCCATACACTATATAAAATATAGTGCATGGGAGTCTAAATACAACAAGGCTAGTTTTACACTCACAGCTACCATGATGACAGGGGACCTCTGGAACTTTGATCTTGAGGTCCTTGTCATCATGGTAACTCACTTGGTGGAAGAATAGCCTTCTTGAGTATGGGCTCCATACACTATTCTATATATTATTGATCTTTGCCATAGATCGGCATCACCATCCACTCCTTCCTCAGCCAGTAGCATTCCCGAGAATACCCCCAGAAAACTGCCTATTTAGGAACCCTCATCTACTTGTTTTTCTATTTTAGTGCCAGGTTTTGTTGTAGCTTCTAGTAAAACAGGATACATTGGTAACAATTCCTGCTAATGTTAAGCATCACAATCATTGGTCCTGAGATATTTGTCAATGTGTCATCCAGGGCAAGTAACAGTCACATCTTTATACACAATGATGCTTACCTTGCTATACAAGGTGTTGTAAAGCTCAGGTGGAATGCAAGGATCACTATTATTTTAGTTCCCCAGTGAGATACAGTATCCAGCTACTTCATGCATCTTGACGCTACGTTTCATTCCGATTGTCACATTTGTCAGCAGTCAGTTGGCTCTGTGCCACCCCGCCACAACCACTTACATATTTTTTTAAAATGTTGTGATTACATTGTTCTGGCACTAAAGTCTCTCAACTGGATCAATATCCTTTTGCAGACAGTGAGCTGACTGCATTACCTTGCATTATTTCACATATTAATTTATTTTTCAATCTGTTACCTCATGCACTTCATACATCAGCAGCAGGGGAACATGAGAAGCACTTCCACAAAACCACCTAAGTCACTGCACCAGAGGAAGTACCACAAAGTGCTGGGGCTTTACTGTCTGAGCTCATGGATTTTACGCACATTGGTATATTAAAAAAGTAACATTGCTATATCTGTGGGAGTGCTTGAGTTTGTAGGTTTGGGCTTTGCTGATTTTCAAAGCCCCTGCCCTCCAGCTGTAGTGCACCCCACTCTGCTGGTGTTCAAGGACTGAATGGACATGGAGTCAGACTCACCCACTCACCTACCAGAGGTGGTCACTTCCTAACAGGGCAGAGGCAAGCTGGCAAGCCATTGTGAGACAGCCCACTCTGCGTCTGCCCTGCCCTGTACCTGTCATAGTGATACACAGAAGAGTCTGGTCTCTAGTGCAGTCAGTCTGGAACCTTTTAAAAATGTAATTAAAAATTAGAGCAAGTCTTCCATACCTGGACACTTTGGGCAACACTGCCCTGGCCTTTTCTCTGGTCTGGCACAAGTTACTGGGGGGCAAGTTGTTGGGACACAGTGGACTGTACCATCCTGCAAGAAAGGGTGATCAGATGATAAATATTGACTATGCAATCTTACACTAGCCTGCAGCCATCTCCTTTTTGTAACTCTGAATCAAAAAACTACACATAGGTGTTTGCAACAATACACTTCTTTTGCTATCCTGAGCATCATTCCGTGGCCTCATTTGCATCAGATATTTGCGACTGGCTGAAGTTCTAAACAACTCAAGTTATACCTTGAAACGAGCCCTGGCTCAGTGTGCCTTTCCCGGTTACCAATTTTCAAATAGATAAATAGACTCTATGACTACTACCAGCAAAAAACTTTGAATAAAACCAGTTATAAAATGGCAAGAAATAAATCTAGAAATGTCATTGTCCAAAATGCCACCTGACCATACATTACATCTCTATAAGTGCACTGTCAGGTGCGAATCTCATTGTCCTTCCCACAAATACCTACTTAGGGCTACTTTATAAGTGTAATAAGTCCCTCCAGGGTGTGCATCATAGGATTTGAATGCACTTCTCAGAGACATCAGGACACTCCACCTTCAGCCTCATGCCTTACTACACCCCTGGAGTGTGCATTAAGTCCTATAATGCACACCCTGTCATGGCTTATTTCTTACTTATGGTTTGAGAAAAGAAAAAAAAAAGATCATCTCATGAAGCAGTAAGGCACGGTGAGTAGTGGGTGGACATAATCAGGAAATCCCCCACCACCCTACAACAGTCATCACCCAGTAGAGAAGCAGCATGCTGTTCAAGGACACAGAATAATGTGTGGACAACAATACACAACAAGGGGTTCCACGTCAATAGCACACAATAAAATTAATCGCGATCTGTTACAGTGCGGACATTTCAGCACTGCAATGTTAAGTGCGGGCATATTTCATCATGGTCATTATGGCTGAAATTAAACAACAAATGTGTCAGCCTAACAATGACTGCTACAAGTCCCATAGCTGAAAATAGTAGCCAACTACAGCCCATGCAGTAGCCAGTGATGGAGTTCTGTGTAGCCTGGTGTCAGCTTATGCAAATTATACACACATGAATTTGACAGGTTATGTTTTAAAACTGAGCTGGAATTAAATAAAAAAACTTTGGACTCATGAGACAAGATGCCGAGGCACACTGAGGCAGTGAATGATGTCATCTGAAGCGACAGATTATGGGAGAAAGACATGATGGTATGTAACTTATTGCACATTCCCTCACTCTCACATTCTCATTTTGTATTCTCTGTGAGAGCACGCTGATTGCATTTAGCTGATATTCGTTTAGCTTAAATGTGATTTACGCTTTAATGTTTATTGCTCTTAATTTGCATTCACGTATTTGCTGCACTGTGTTGTGTGCGCTGATATGTTTCGGCAGATTAACGTGCTACCACAACAAGGCTATGTTTCCATCGAAGTTGAGATGACATCATAGGGACCTCAAGAGTGAAGCTCGGGAGAGGTCCCTTATGTCATCTCAGCCCCAAGATGGAAACATGCCAACTAGTGTTTTGCTGCCCATGTTATTTTTTGCGGTATATGAGTTTTACAGTATATAAGTAAATAAAACAGAGCAGGCTATTAGTACTTCTGTTCTTGGTGGGGAAAAAGGAAAATAATTACTTTTAAAATCTAAATTGTAAAATATGAATGGCAGATTTGTATTTTGGATGGGGAGGAAGCATCACGTGGAGAGACTGTTGGAACAAATGTTACAGTGAAACGTTGTTGCAGTATAGTAGTAATGTCAAAACTACAACTTTCATGACCATTGAACTGTACCACTCTAACTTTTGGTGACCTTTGAACTGTACCACACTAACTTTTGATGACCTTTGAACTGGTGACTTTAGAGAGAAAGAATCTGGGTAGAGAGACTAGGACTCACGAATACAAACAAAAGGGGAATTGTATAAAACAACTAAAAGAGAACCCAGATCAAGAGAGATGACCATATGGAATAGCCTTCTGGAAACAACAGCGAGTAGTAAAACCATTGTCAGTTTAAGGACTCACTGGATAAATATTTGGTATGCTGGATTAGTTAATACAAACCCTCTGAAAAATGGCTAGTCAATTTAGGCTAATGTTATAGACTCGTGGCCCTCCTATGAACCCTATGAACTGTCCTACAGTATTACAAGAAAATTGTGTGTATAGTAATTCATACACAACAGGGCTAACAATAAAGGAAGGGACCCAGGACTGATTTGAGAATAGCAAAAGGTAGTCCACCCAAGTGCCTTACTGGTATTATTACAAAAGGCTGAAAGACCATTTATGATTTTTAATATTATAATTTGAAAAATAAATTTTAAAACATATGGGCGGATTCACAGACATTTATGCAAGCTGCGACAATGGCAGCTTGCGGCAATGGCACCTGTGTCCTGGACCTCGCTTGATTCAGAAGGGCAGGGTCTAAGGCTCGTCCCATGACTTGCAGTAGCAGTGCATGGTGAGGTGCAGCCCCATGTACGCTGCGAAGCTGCAGAATGGGTGGGCGGCAGATGCGCCCGCGAGAACAATGTTGAGGTGCCCTCATTCCCACCCGATCGACCCTCGTTGGGTGTGGACTCCAGCCCCAACCCCATATAGAAGAGCCCCCTCACTCCCATAACTCCCTGGTGGTGTGGTGGCCCCCACCCCACAGTGCAGAGCCCCCCCACCCCAATACCCTGCCCGGCGACTGGCACTGCCGCTCACCACCATGGCCAGCCGCCAATTGAACTATGCCAAGCTAGTGTGCTGTAATGTCGCACTCTGAATGACAGCCACTGTCTACGAGAGCGTGTATTAGTATAGTATGCTAACTACACAGTTCAGTTGGCGACTGGGCGGTGGTGGTGAGGGAGGTGCCAGTCGCCGCCAGGGTATTGGGGATGGGGAGCCAGCCTGTCAGGTGGGGCCACCTGGACTACCAGGAGGTTGTGGGGATTGAAGTGGGGGATCTTGCCCTAGGGCATGTGGGGGGGCTTTCAATGTGTGTGTGTGGGGGGAGTCTGGGCATTAGGAGTGTTCCACACACCCATCCTGGCACAGTGCGTGCCATGCCTGGGACCTGGAGCTTATGAGGGGGCTGTAGCCCACAGGGGATGTAGAGCTGGGGCACAGTGGCACCCTCCAGTGAATGGCAAAGACCACTTAGACCAGATTTTTTTTGGTGTAAATGGTCTTTGACAGATTGCACTGTGGTTGTCTCTGAATCCTGATTTGTGGACACAGCAGCCACCCTACCTGAATAGGGTGCAAATGCTGTCATAACCCCCTTCGCCATGTCGCAAGAGGGTTTATGGGCGCATTAGTGCAGTTAGTGCAGGCAGCCTGCAGCATGTCGAGGCTGTCTTTGTGAATCCCACTGGATGCAACTCAGGACGCAAGTGCTACTTGCACCATTTTTTCTGATGCAAGTTGCCTTGCACCCTGATTTGCCTTTGTGAATCTTGCCCACATAAGTAACAAGTACTGTACAGTATACATAGATGTTAAAGTCGGTGAGTGTAAACAGAACAAGAGAGCATGCATGCCCACAGATGGGGGAGGGCAAGATATGGGAAAACATTAAAACTCCCTAATGCCTCCATTCTGGGCAAGTGCTGTCCACCTGGCAACAGCCATGGTTTTATGATCATTACACCCCTACTCAAACCTCCACTAACTTTGCTTTTTCCTTTTCAGATAAATCTTGAAGACCATCTATGGTCAAAATGTTGATTCTAACCTTATTTTCTATTTTCAGCGTTCATTTAATATTACCATGTTGTTTTGTTTTTGTCCATTATGCTGCGTAGCACCTTTTTTGTATTTTCTTATTTGGTTTGTCTCTGCTCTACAGCATTTGTAATTTTTTTATTAGATTCATTTTATATGATATCCCATGGTTGTGTAGCATCTGATTTTCAGCTAAAACTAGCCAAAAGTAATCAGTAATATAGAAACAGTGTTCAAGATGTACACTGTACATCCACAGATACTGTACTTAAAGGGTCAATGGTCATGTGTGAATGTTGTCACATGTACACTTTGTGCAGATTTGAAAGATTATCGTTATGTTTAGTGTAGGGACATGACCTGCAGAGTGCATTGCCTAATGAAGAGATTTCTTGTACAGCTCCTCCGTCACCAAGTAATTGTAATTACCAATTATCCTTTGCACCTTTTTTTTTTTTGCTTTAAAATACACACACATGCACTGGCCAGACTTCCAGAAAAACAAACATAGTGGAAATTATCTGTCTTCTCTCACTGTTTATATATTCTAGGATTCATTAACAATTACTGTTCTTGTCCTCCGTTTCTGGTGGTAAATACAGGGGATGATTGCTTGCAGCTGTCTTTTGTAGTTGATTACGCAAACGGATTCCCAGTAAGGTCCACCATGATTCATAAAATGTAATGGAGAAACGGTTTAAACAGAATTGTTAAAGATATTGAAGTAATTAGGACAAAGAGAAAGAAGGGTGGTTTAGGATCTCTCAGTAGCCATAGCACTTTAACCAAATCCTTGTGGTTTGTGACCTGCAGAACAGTATACGCACTGCTTTTCATAAACTGTATTCTAATGTCATTTACAAGCAGCGGGCTAGCCTGGCTAAGATGCTACAGTACACCTCCTTCCCTGTGGGGTACCATTTCTTCTTGTAACAGCATGCTGCCACTCAGTACCATTGCCTTTGATTATGGGTTTCAAGAAATAGGAGACTGCCTCAGAAACTGTCTCATGGGGGAATGCCATGGAGTGGTAGGAAAAAAAATAACAGAGCATAATTAAAGGCAACCATCATCAGGGACTTCGGTTTGGCCACATCCAAGATGGCCACGTGAAGCTCTGACTCCACACAACAGGCTATTAATTTAAAAATAAGAAAAACTTGAAAAGCATGTTTTCTGGTAATTTCTCCATATTTCATCCAGAATTGACAGGGCTGAAACAAAGCGGTCATTATTATGTGACTCCAAACCACATTTTACCTACAAACTCGATTTAAAAAAAAATCCCTCAAGTCATGGCAGAAAGTTGGAACTGCAACGGCAGCGCGAGACAGTATTTACAGTGGATCTGGCTATTAGAGGTGTGTTCAAAAGGATCCACCTTGAAGTATCCAGGATGAAACTAGTGATGTCAAATGTTGAAAGTAAGATGAAAACTCTCGAAATATGGGTACCTGGTATGGAGGGCACCCTGGACACTTAGACATACAGGGTGAACATGGGCAGGTGGCCTTTATTAAAAATAAAGTGTTCCGATGCAGGAGTGGGGTCCTGTGAAGTTCGACTTTAGACTGCAACACAAATTTTCAACATAGGCATTTAGGACCTCTGCACATGAACAGCTTTACTATGATTTTCTTAATCTGTCCGAACACTGATTTCCCACAGCGACCGTGCTATTCTGCGCGGAAGTGCAAAAACACATTTACTAACATACTAACATACTATTTGCCAGCAGATTAGGCCTTACGGTCTATCAAGTCTGCTCGAACCTTAGATCCTTAGTTGGGTGCCGAGGCCCTCCATCCCTTGTGCTCCAGAAACCCCTATCATCCATCCCCACCCCCTGAGACAGGCCATCATCTGATATATCCATTTTCTATGTCTGTCCCACCCTCTCTTGAAGCCCTCCACTGTGGATCTCTGAACCAGCTCGCCAGGCAGTGCATTCCAAGGGTCCACCACCCTCTCAGTGAAAAACCTCCTCCTCTTTTCACCCCTCACCCTTCCACCTTCCAACTTCAAACCATGCCCTCTGGTGATACCTCCCTGCTTTAGTCTAAAGATCCCCTTCATGTTTACCCTATTTATTCCCTTGAGGTACTTGAAGACCTCAATCATGTCCCCCCTGTCTCTCCTCTCCTCCAATGAAAACAGGCAGAGCTCCTCAAGTCTGTCCTCATATGTCAAATCCCCTAACCCTCATATCATCTTAGTTGCCCTCCTCTGTACCCTCTCCAGGAGCTGTATGTCCCTCTTCAAGTGTGGTCTCCAGTACTGTACACAGTACTCAAGGTGTGGTCTAACCAGTCCATTGTACAGTGGCAGAATCACTTCCTTGCTCCTAGAGTGATCCCCTTACGACACATCCCAACATCCTGTTTGCCTTGCTAGCTGCTCTCCTGCACTGCTCAGAGTTATTCATACATGCATCCGCCATGATCCCTAGGTCTTTTTCCTCTATTGAGGCCTCCAGCGCCTCCCCTCCCAGGGTGTACCTGTGTTTAGGGTTTCCCCGCCCAAGATGCAACACCTTGCACTTGGTGATTTTGAAATTTAATTTCCATGTGTGAGCCCAACTTTCCAGGGTGTCCAGGTCCCCTTGCAGGGCCAACCTCCCCTCTTCTCCTTCAACAACTGCTCCCATCTTGGAGTCATCCGCAAAGAGACTCATTTCACACCCTATACCCTCCCTGATGTCCGATATGTATGCATTAAACAGGATCGGACCCAGGACCGAGCCCTGCGGTACCCCACTACCAACCTCTCTAGGGTTCGAGAGCTCCCCACAGACCACTAATCTCTGGGTACGTCCAGCTAGCCAGTTTTCAATCCATCTGACCATCAAAGGGCCTACTCCTAACCCCATCAGTTTGGCCAGGATGTGAAAAATGACAGCTGTACTGTTCATGCAGAGGTGTAAAAAAATGCCAATGTTGAAAATCTGGAGTGAAAATATTACAAATTCGCGAAGTTACGAGTGTGCATGGAAGCTGAGCAGGCATCGGCTGGTAACTCAGTCATTTTTGAATTTTTTCACCAAATTTGCAACATAAGCTTTTTGAGAGCCCACCTCATGAACAGTGACACTGTTGTTTTGTTAATCATTCCTGAAAGGTGATTCCGTGTTGTGATCGCGAAATCACCTTTTGGGCCTGAATAATGCCATGACAGTGACTGAATTCAAGAGGACGGGTCCCAAGAACCTCATACTGAAAATGTGGTGCCAAAAGTCTAAACAATGGCTGAGATATCCACATAAGTTGAAAAAACCCATTATGCCATTATACAGCTTACCGGCATGTCTTCAGTTTGTGGCCAGCTTTGAAAAGTGCAGGCGTGTTGGTGGTCCACCGAAGATTGTCATGCCAGGCTCCGGAGGTAAGTATGGGGTGTGGGGGGTGTGGGGAGGTGGGGTGCACAGAGGGTGTGTGCGGGTTGGGGGAAGGAGCAAGGGACTCAACGAGGGACCATTTTCTTTTTTAACAGGAATTAAAAAAAAAAAAAGAAGCTGCGGGACTCTTTTGGCTCACTGGGGTGGGCTCCCAGCATGCCACCTGGATGTTTGTTGAGGAGAGGAGTGGAGCCAGTGGGGATTGGGCACCCCAATCGGCCATACAGTGTGCTGGGGGGAGCGCATGAGCACACCGAAGTGGGCTCCCAGCGTGCTACCTGGGTGTTTGATGGGGGGGGACTGGAGCCGACAGGGATTGGGCTACCCCATCTGCAAATGAACTGGGAAGGAGGCATGCCAACAGGGGGACTGGGCACCCCTGTTGGCTTTAACATGGACTGGGAGAGGTGGTGGCTGTCCGCCGACCCGTGAAGACTGTGAGAGGCCAATGGAGAGATTGCACGCCATGTTTCTTTGAAATGGGACACCAAACAATGCAGCTGTAATTGGCTGCTGCAGTCAGAGTACCACCCGCAAACACAGCTGATTGTTTAATGACGGGGTGCTCCCAGATTGAGGCAGCCAGTTTCTTCAAGGTTGTGGCAAGCTACAGTACTGCTGTCATGGACAGCCTGATTTTCTATTGGTGCCACACAGACTAGCCCCAAAATGGGCTGCTGACATTGGCAACAACACTGCCGCACCTCCACAACTCGCTACTGAAGCAAACTGCCGCAATATGTTTCTTGGCATGCGCACAAACAAACATAAAATGGCATCTATTAGGCTTATATTAATGGAGGTTGATATTTTGTATTATATAAAAAATTTATTGATATTAGAAAAGAATTAAAGAGCACCTTTCCTGCTATTTTCAAAGAGCCCTTTAGAACAGAGTGAAACTTTACCTCCCTGGGTTTGTCCGTGCATAAATTATAATTTTGAGAGCCATGGTTTCTGGGATAGAAGGAATCATATTTTGGCTTGGAGGAGCCAAGCTGTAGATCCCCTCCACTTCCCTGTCATGAGCACCACCCCCACGCTAGTACGTTTTTTTATGTAATTATATGGAGAGCACAGGGATGCACTTCATAGACTACTATAGGGGCTGACTTTAAAGACTTTTTTTAATAGTTCAGGGTTCCAATTCAGATAAACCAAGGGCACCGCTCAAGTAATGAGACACTTGTTAGTGGAGTGGAGTCGAAACCCTAAAAAAAAAGCACTTTAAAGTCAACCCATACAGTAGTCTATGGGGCATGCCCCTGTGCTCTCCATATAATTACATCATAAAACATGCTAATGCAGGGGCGGCGCCCAGGACAGAGAAGTGGAACGGATCTGCAGCTCGGCTCCACTGAATCAAAATATGATTCCTTACCTTCTAAAAGCCATGCCTCTCAAAATTATAATTTATGTATGGACAAACTCCATAGGAGGCAAGGATTCTTACTGGCTAGGCTTAGGTATGCCAATAAAGGTGCCCTTTAGGTGCACCCGGCCCAGTTGTAGTCCTTGCCAGATACAGCTTCAATGGGGAATGGTTATCCAGTGAAATGAGGTAAGGGGCTAAATGATGAGAGGTGATTGAGACACATTTGTAAAAAGCTGAAGTGTTTTTCTTTGGTTTAACATGATACTGAAATGTCAGAACCAGTTAACAGCTGGATCCTGCTGTCTTTTTGGAAATAAAAGTTATTGTTATGAAGCTATTTTGGTTCTAACACAATACAAGTTTCATAGGGTATGTGGTAGTTTGTAGCTAAACGAGAAATAGCAGTATCTGTGACATGAACCAATCACATGCTGATTAAAATAAACATAGAAACATAGAAGCTGACAGCAGATAAGGACCGTGTGGCCCACCCAGTCTGCCCATTTTGCCTACTTATTTCAAAACCACAGACCCTAGTTGATCTGCAGCTCACCCTTTCCTTACTGTCTCTAAGATACCTAATGTCTATCCCATGCATTCTTGAATTCCTAACTACTGCCTGTACCACATCCTTAGGGAGGCGTTCCAAGCATCCACCACTCTCTCAGTGAAAAAGTACTTCCTCATGTTGCCCCAGAACCTCCCCAATCTCATCTCGTGCCCCTTGTTCTTGCACATATTCTCCTTTGAAAGATGCTACCCTTCTGTACCTTGTTTATACCCTCTGAGGTAATTGAATGTTTCTATCATGCCCCCTCCAGGGACTACACATGGAGCTCCCCAGCCTGTCCTCATAGGGTTTTCATGCAGACCCTATACTATCTTTGTAGCCCTCCTCTGGACTGCCTCCACTCTGTCAATTAGTTTTATTAAAAATGAGACACAGACACATTATGTTCAACATATATATTGTTATGTATTCCATTAAGGATGTAACAAGTGACCTATCCACAAAAAAATGAAAATAAAAGGTACAACTAATTACCATCAAAATATACAGAAATAACTGATAAACAGGAGATTTATCATTACTGTAATTTAACTTTACAGCATCTGGCAGTGAGCATGGGTCATCGGGGGTCAGAGGGAGGAGATGGATCTAGCGTCCGTAGAACTGCTCTCGATCTCGGGAGGGGATGTACCTGTGACCAGTGCACACCTGACCCCAGTGGAGGCTGGGGTTGGCAACATGGAGCCAAACTTCTTTGGGAGGAGCATGGCAGATGCCTGATGGTGTCGGGGGCGTGTGCGATCACGTCACTAGCATCACTGCGCCGTGCCCCTCAGTGGGCGAAAAATGGAAAAAGCGTCCTTGGTGCGGCAGCTTGATAGAGCCATTCTACAGGCACCACAGCCTTGGGGTATCACTGGAACTGGATCCGGACCTGATGGGAGAAGTGGGCTCCCATCACCCGCCATGGGGAAAGAAGGCGAGGGCCCTATGGATGCTGGGGACGACTGAGCGGTGGCGGATAAAGAGAAGCATAGACAGGAATGCCAACCAGAACACTCCAGAAATAGCTAATTTTACAGTGTCATTTGACAATTGGTCACGTGGTCTATTTTATTTATTTATTTCATGTTTGGAAAGCCTTTGAGCATAGCTTGTTTGCAAAGGTTCCACATCAGAATAACATTACAGACTGAATAACATTAAGAAAATAATAATACAAAATAAATAGCAACAACGTTGAGCTAAACATAACAACAGCACATGGGATTGTCACAGAATACATATGGTGCATAGTGAGAGAGGTGTATAGGATAGAGGAGAGTAGCCAGGGGAGCACTGGGGAGGAAAGGTGCAGTGGGAGTTAGTGGGAAGGTGAGAGGGAGGAAGCGACTAGGCCTAGTGGGTAAGTGGGGAAGATGATAGTAGGGAGGGGGTTGGTGGTAGAGGGCAGGGAAGTGGTAGGAGTGGGAAGGCAAATAGTTGGGGTGAGTGGCTGTAGAGGAGGAGGAGGAGGTGGGAGAGTGGAGAGGCGGAGAGGAGAGGGGTGAGGAAGCAGAGACAGTGATAGGAGGGGTGGTCTACTAATTAATTTTCATACAGTCTGGTCTAATAATGTATTTACACTATGCATATATTGTGTGTATGTATATATTTTTTACATAGATTATTCCACTGTATGACCCTGAGGAAGTTGGTTCATCCAACAAAACATTGGTTTATCATTGCACTATATGTTGGACAAAGAAATAAAAATAATAACAAGAGTTTGAGTTGTGGTGCTATTTTGTTGTGTTACAATTCCCCCACATCTCCCTTTTGATGAAAACACAAGTCAAAATCCTTTGCCTACCTTGCACCTGCAGTTCTGGCAGGGGTTGTCTGGGTCGATAAAGTCTTGCCCATTGTTGTACACCCTCCGATTGTAGTAGCACTTGCTACAGACAGGGCAGCAGTCTCCTGGAGATAAAGAAACCACATTATAAGTTAGCTAATAAATGCAGTACGTACATTCAGACCTCAGGTAACCTAAGCATAGTGCCGGCCCGGTGGCGCTGAGGGTTAAGGCACTAGACACCTCACCTTGCACCACACTGGCGACCCGGGTTCGAGAATGAGCCCGGGCTGTTGGGGGTCAGCAGGCGTGGGAAGGGATTGAGCATCCGACAGACAGCTCTCTTTTCCCGGGGAGGGTGTAGGGCTTTGTGTCGCTCCCGAGCAACCTCTGGCAGCAGTCGGGGGTGGCCGGGAAATTGCGTCGCCGCTGTATGGCACTGTGGGCGGAGCTTGGCGGACACAGGCCATTATTGCATGACTGAGCTCCATGGGAGGGAGGAGGAAGGCAGGGAGAAAACCCCCTCCAGGTCCTGATAGACAAGGGATCCCACAGTGTCAGACCGCCACATGCCCTCAATACTGGATCCTGCCTCCGCCCTTGATCCCCACACCATCCTGGGTTGGGCACTCTGTATTCTAGATAGAGTGCCAGTAGTGGATGGCAGCCCTGACCCAGAGGTCTCAGAGCTGGGGGGATTGCCCGGCATGGGTTCGGCGGTGGGGGTAGTAATACTATGAGGGGGCAGGATCACGGTGGGCGGTAGAGCGGCTGACAAGATGGAAAGCTTGAGAGAGTTCAGAACTGGAGGTGAGAAACAAAGTTAAAAAAAAAAAAGGTAACCTTAGCATTCAGTCATGCCAAAGATACGGACAGTTTGTGCAGGTTGACTCACAGGGTCAATGACAGTAACCTGTCAGTACCTTGGCAGGGTACATCCAGAACTGGGATGACAGTGCCAGTTCATCTCCTGCTTACTGCTGACAGGACAGTTGGCATTTGTTGCTTAATGTGTTAGTCTCTTACCAGCTTCATACCTGCTCCTGATATGTTGCTGGGCAAGGAACAGAAGACCAGCTTGTTAGAAGTTAGGAAGTGCAAAATGACCCTAGAAACCTTAGGCTAGCCAGATGGCCCAGTGGCTTGGCTAATAAGAATTATTTAGACAGGGTTAATCATACAAGTTGCATATTTTCTGAAAAAGCCCTGTACCAGTGGGACAAATACATATAATAGATGGCAGCAATGTACTGCATAGAACATGAAACACACAGCTCTATGGATCTGTCGTACACTGGCAAGCAGAAAACATATTGGTATAGCAGTAATGTAATGCTGTGGAGTTTGTACAAGGGAATAATGACAGGTAAGGACCAAGGCCAAAGGCCGAGATCATTAGTTTCAGCACAAAGTGTCATTATTCCAGAATTCAACATCCACAGCATGTCATTATCACCAGTACAGCAAGTAAAAAAATGTAAAAAGAGAAAAGAAAGACTAACCAACCAGGAGTCTTCCATGTTCAGTGTGAGCTTCCACATGTTGAATGTTAGATCAGTGCTTCTTAGCATTCAAGGAGTGCTTCAGTCAACTAACCTGCATATCGAGGGTGACTTTGTAGCTAGATAAAGGAATACTAGATGCACAGTTTGATTGGCTAAGTGGGTCTCCACTCACTAAAATAGAGACTATATGGAATGATTGCAATACAGTGGTGATCAATGAGGACGTTTATTTTGGGCTATTGAGAGATTTCTGTTTTAAAGTGCTGCTTGAGTTTAGTTGTGTGCATGTGGACACTATTATAGATACATAGATATAGATATCGTAGACACTTTCGGCAGATAGGGCCTGCGGCCCACCCAGTCTGCCCATTTGAGCTTGTAAGTTCACTCTTTATGTTTTTCTATAGAAATCTATTGCCCTACCCCAACCTCCAGAATTCCCTTTATGTCTATCCCATGCATTCTTAAATCCTGTGATTGTTTCAGCCCTCCCCACTTCCTCAGGCAGGGTGTTCCACTTGTCCACCACACTTTCTGTGAAGAAGTTCTTCTTCATGTTTCCTCTGAACCACCCTCCCTCCTCCTCCTCCAACTTCATCCCATGCCTCTAGTCCTGGAAAGTACTGTTACGTAAGAACTTACCATAACAGTAGATCTTCGAGAGGAGCTCTTGCACCAGGCTATTACCATTAGGACTGTACTGCAGGCACTAGGACCCACCAGAAACTCTTAGCTAGTAGTACCCAGCAGGGCCGCTCCCTGATGTCGGCTCTGCCCCAATGTCAGCCATGGTAGAAAAGGGGGCGGTCCCCAGCTCCTCCTCAGTTCACCCACCGAAGACACATGAACAGGTTCCGACAGGCGGACCAGGCGGAGCACGCCAAAAAGATGCTGAAAAACTCATCAGGACGAAGGAGGGTGGGAAAGCAATGCCTGCTGCAAGAGCTACTCTCGAAGATCTACTATTACGGTAAGTTCTTACATAACTGTACTATCTTACTTTGAGAGGGAGCTCTTGCAGCAGGCTGTTACCATTAGGACTGAGTCTCAAGCAGTCCCGTGAAAAGAAACACAAAGCAATCCTGGGAAGCCGCTGAAAGGTACCAGTGCTGAAAAAAATAAGGCACGCTAAGAAAGAAGTCCCCGGAGGACTGCTAGGTGAACCTGGCCTTGCGCCTGAAAGCAACATCCAGACTGTAGCACCTAATGAAAATGTGCACTGAGCTCCAAGGAGCCACAGTACAGATGTCTCTAATTGAGACATTCCTCAAAGAAGCAAAAGAGGTAGCCACTCCCTGGTAAAATGACCTCTGACAGTACCGGAATGGGCTTATTGTAACAGTAAACTATACAATGTACTAGCCACCTAGAAATAGCCTGTTTCAACACTGATTTAACTAAACAAAAAGCTGCTCTGACCTGCGGTGAGGAACAGTGCGCTTGAGATAATACAACAGCGCCCTGTGGACGTCCAAAGTGTTCAGGAGTGCCTCCCTTCTGTTAGAATGGTCAGGGTAATATACTGCAAGGTTGACATCTTGATTCAAAGTCAATTCTGAAACCACTTTTGGAAGAAACTTAGGGTTTGTTCTTAGGGAAACCCTGTCCCTATGAAAAAACAAATAAGGCTCCTTATACATCAGGGCATGAAACTTGGAAACTCTTCAAGCGGAAGTGACAGCAACTAAAAAAGATACCTTCCAGGAAAGGAAATGTAACTCACAATATGTGGCAGGTTCAAACTGGGGAAGGGTAAGCTACTCCAGCACAAAAAGGAGATCCCAGAGGGGTACTGGATCTCAGATGGGAGGCTTCATGTGCAGAATGCCCCTCAAGTAAGTTCAAGACAAGTCCAGCTGTGCCAAAGTTTTTCACTCCACCAGCATATGATAGGCTGAAACTGCCGACAAATGCACTTTGATGGAGGAGTAGCTCAAGCCTTGACTCAATAAGGAGAGGAGATACTGCAAAACTGAGTTCACTGGACAGCTAAATGGGTCTAAGTGATGGGAAGAAGCCCAAAGGCAAAAATGCTTCCACTTCATAGCATAAGTGGACCTAGTAAAGGGCTTTCTCACAGAGACAAGGATGTCCACCACCTCCTGAGAGACCATACCTGGCTTTGATTATGTCTGCAGGAACCATGCGTGAAGGAGCAGGGACTTGAGATTTGGATGGACCAACACGCCCTGAACTTGTGACAACAGGTGCAAGCACTGAGGCAGCCAAATCAGAGGTTCCATTGCTAGCTGCTGAAGTAGTGGGAACCAAATTCGCTAAGTCCACAGTTGGGCGATGAGAATCATATGCGCCCTCAGCCTGAATCTTCAAGAGAGCCCTCTGTATTAGTGTGGGAAGGAAGGGCAGGCATTACAGAAACCTCCCTGTCCAACAGAAGGACAATGCATCTGGCCAGAAAATACCAGGTGCATGCTCTGAAACAGAGATTTGGCAGTTTGACATTGCGTGGAGCAAAGGAGGTCCAACTCTGGAAGACACCAGGTGTCAAAGAACTGGTCTGCTACTGACTGGAGTAGCTCCCACTCATGCGCCTTGGACCATGACTGGCTTAGCTGCCAAGACATTTTGGACGCCTGAAACATGCACCGCGGCTATACTGATCTGATGTTCCAGGGCCCAATACAAGACTCTCATTGCCTCCCTGCACAGGAGGTATGAATGCATGGCCCCTTGCTTGTTAATATAGAGCACGACAGCCATGTTGTCTGTCTGGATAAGAAGAGAGCCTAGTGCCAGGTCCTCTTGAAAAGCCCCGTAGGGCACTGAGGACCGCTCGCATCCCTAGGACATTGATAGGGAGCCGGTGCTTGTCTGGAGACCAAATGCCCTCAGTCTGGCTGTCTCCTAGATCGCACCCCAGCAGACTCAGAGGCATCCGTGGTAGGAATCCAGCTTGGTGGCTCCTGCCAAAAGGAACATCTTTTATAGATAGGAGGGTTCAGCCACCAAGTAAGGGTCCTCCTGACTGGGTCCGAGAGCTGGACCAATTGGTTTTGACCATCGGATTTTTGGTCCCACTGTGGGACTCTCATGCGGAGGCGAGCCAAGGGAACTACAGGGATGGCCACCGCCATATGCCCCAGAATCCTGAGAAAAGTCCTGGCCTGGACTTGAGGGGTCATGGAAACTGCTCGGGCCACTTCCTGCAGACAGTCCCCCCTGTCCTGCGGGAGGAAGGCCATGCCTTGGACCATGTCCAGAACAACCCCTATAAAAGAGAGTCATTGGCTAAGCTCTGGGGATAACTTCAGAAGATTCAGGGTGATTCCCAACTCTCATAAGAGAGTATAGAGGTCTCCAAGAGTGCAAAACCTATTGTCCAGGTAAGGGAAGACATAATGGCCTTTTCGTCTGAGAGCCACAGCTTCCACTGCTAAGCACTTGGTGAAGACTCAAGGAGTGGAGGAGAGGACAAACAGTAGGACCCAAAACTGACAATGCCTCCCCTGGAAGTGGAACCTCAGAAACTTGGTGGGGAGGAAGAGCATACTATATGCATGCAAGCATCTTGCATGTCCAGGGAGCAGTGACAATCTCACTGGTGCAACAGAGAAATGAGACCTGGGAGAGTCACCATCCTGAACCTTTTGTATTCTATAAAGTGATTTAAAGAGCTGAAGTCCAGGATGGGCCAAAGGTCATGCATTTTCTATGGAACCAGGAAGAAGTGGGAGTAAAACCCTCTTCCCATTGTCCCTGGAACCGGCTCCATCGCCCTTTTCTGCAAAGGGTCTGGATCTCTCCTTCTATCAACTGGATGTGAGAAGGAGGATAATGGAAGGACCTGGTGGATTCTCATAGGGATTTGCATGAACTCCAATGTATGTCCCCTCTTTATGATGTCTATGACCCAGAAGTCTGAGGTGATCTTGCTCCATCCTTTAAAATTGAGGAGAAGAGACCCCCTGCCTCTCCTTCTGCCTCCGCGCGGAGGAGGGGGTCAGCAGGGAGTGATTGGGAAGACCTGGGGTGGGCAGACAGGTTTGGGAGGACTTTAGGCCTCTAGAGGTGCCCCAGCAGGCTGGGTTGTGACTTTCCTCTTGAAACTGCCTCTCTGCGAAAACTGGCCATGGGTATTCTGCCCTGAGGACTTCTGAAAGGAGAGCTTGCAAAAGGGTTTTTGGTCCCCCTTGTAAAATTTCTGGATGGATCAAATTGACTTCCTGGACTCCTGGAGACAAGAAATCAACTTCTCAGTCTCCTCCCCAAACCAGACGGAACCTTGGAATGGGAGATCCTTGATTCCGGACTGCAGATCCTGTGAGAATCCAGAGACCCTTAATCAGGTGTGGTGCCTAAGGCAATGGCGAGAGCCAACCCTAGATGCCATATCTGCAGCATCGTGTGAGGCCCGTAACACATGCATGCCTATGTCCGAACCCAATTTCAGATTTTCCAGTAATTCAGTCTTTTGCACCAAATCTGGCAAGGCTTTCACTACTTCCTGGCCTTTCTCCCACAGCGCATTTTGGTACTGGACCATATGCATGAGAAAGTTAAGCGATCTTACGAAGCAGGTGGAGGTAGAATAAATCTTCTTGCCCACCTGGTCTAAGTACCTGGACTCTATGTCAGGAGGCTGTGAGCCAAGGTGCTTCAGCTGCTTAGATTTGTCATGAGCCACCATGATGACCATTGAGTCCACCTGAGGGTGTTCTGCCAGGAAGGGCTCCTCCCTCAGTGCTCTATAAAGCCTGTCTGACTTTTTGGGAACTGCCGGGGTAGTGGCTGGTTGCTTCCAGGAAAGCCGGGTCAGGTCCTGTAATGTATACACTAAAGAAAGCACCACTAGAGGCTTGGGCTCCTTTTGCCTCAGGTATTTGGCTAACCTCCAGTATTTCTTATCCAAGTCCTCCATCTCTCATCCACTGGAGGCTTGTATGTGCCCTCATGACATCCATAAAAGTAGGGTTGTCCGGAGGCAAGCGGGATATCCTTATCATCTGAGGATACCTTCTCTCCTGAAAGGCGGTCTGAATGAAAAGAATAAGACCTGCCCCTGTCAGAGCAGGATAAAGCCAACCCCGACCTGGAGGAGCTTCTGACCTCTGAATGTCGGCTACTAACCGACCATCACCTGCTGTGGGATCGACATTGTCTCAGGAACCGATGACGGTGAGAGGACCAATGTCGGCTATGGGTCCGATGATGGCTGGTTAAGTGCTTCTGGCAACTGCCAGACCTATGGTGGCCATGAGACCTGCTCCTGTGGGGTGACTGACATCAGCTTACCAACCTGGAACACCGGTGTTGCCGGCAACACTTTGACATAGAGCAGAAATGAACCACCGAAGGAGAATGGGACCTGGAAGGCTTAGGCCACTCATCAAGAGCAGGCTTGTTGGATGGTGCAGAAGGACTGCCCTTTGTGGTCTGATCCTCCATATTATCAGAGACCAGGGTTGGGTGTGAGCGGACCAGAACTGAAACAGTTTGGTGAGTTCCTCCTTACTGAACTGAGATGCCGCTGCCTCAGCAGGGGCACGAGGCACTCCAGGCTGATCCAGTGGAATCAGCAAGGCTGGCAACTCAAAGAAGATCCTGAGGCGAAGTGCCCACAGAGACATCCTCTGGGGTGAGGCTCTCTGCACTGGTGACTGTACCATCTCTCTGGTGTCACCTGGTCTGGTAGCGACCGCACGGTACTCGAGGCCAGCTTCTGGTCACCTGGCTTAACGGCACTGGATCATGCTTTGCTGGAAGCTTGGAAGGGCAGAAAGCTGAAGAAGATTTGTGGAGGGTTCAGACTCCATCAAGGGGCCTTACCCAGAGCACAGGGTAGGGTACAGCTGAGACGAAGCTTTCTTTGGTGTGGCCGAGGCATGTGCCGAAGAAGGAGCTGAAGAAGTGTTGCCAGAGAGGTAGAGCAGTGGCGCAGAGGCGTGACCTTCCAGGTAGCACCGCTGGGCAGCAGACGCTTTCTACCTTCTATTGGCCAGGGTCTTAGCATGGCCTGAAGACCTAGCCCAGTTCTGGGAGTGTCTTGAGTGGCAGGACGGTCAGAACCACCAGAGCCCGATGAGGAAGCCTTTTTATGGGAAGGACACGGCGGGAGTGTAGATGGGACCGACTCCGGTCCTTGTCACAGGACTTATGGTGTGACTTTTCCTTGTGCTTAGATTTCTCCCCTGGAGGGGCCTTTAGTGCCTTCAGGTGTTGAATCCTTTTCCTGCTGGTAAAGCCTCTGCAGATCCTGCAAGCCTGGGTATCGTGGTCCAGTCCAAGGCAGAACATGCAAGCCTCGTGGGAGTCCTTGGCAGGAATCTGGCGGCCACAGGAATACTTTGTTTTCTTTGGTCTTGAAGAGGACACCAATGATGGAGAAGAAGACATAGAATGAGACACTCAATCGAGAAGAAGGACTAATTTTAGAGAAAAAATGAAAAACTTCACTGAGCTGCTAAACAACGAGCCAAGAGCAACCGTTGAGAGCTGGTCTGCGGCGGGAAAAAAAACTGAGGAGGAGCTGGGGACCGCCCCTTTATACCACGGCAGATGTCGGGTGGGCCGACATCAGGTGGTGGCCCTTCTGGATACTGCTAGCTATGTGTTTTCCGGTGGGTCCTAGCGCCTGCTGCATAGTCTCCTAACGGTAATAGTCTCGCGCAAGAGCTCCCACTTGAAGTAAGATCATCTTTTTCACTGGAAAATAGTTTATTCCTGCACTCTGTTCCTCCCTGTAAGGTACTTGTATGTCTCTATCATTTTCTTTCTCTCCTTCTCTCCTTCAGGAGTACATATTCAAGTCCTTCAGCCTGTCCTCATAGGACTTATGATGCAATCCTTGCACCATCTTTGTTGCCCTCCTCTGAACCTTCTCTATCCTGTATATGTCCTTCAGTACTGTAGGTAAGGTCTCCAGAACTGTACACTGTCCTCTAGGTGGAGCCTCACTAGTGTCTTGTATAGTGGAATTATGACCTCCCTTTTCCTGCTGGTGATGCCCTACCTATGCATCCCAGAATCCTATTTGCTTCATCTGCTGCCTTGTTGCACTGTTTCCCTACCTTGAGGTCATCAGAGATGATAACCCCAAGATCCCTTTCCTGCTTAGTACATGCTATCTCCTCCCCCCCAACTGATATGTTTTTTCCAGGGTTTTTGTGCCCCATATGCATTATCTTGCACTTCTTTGTGTTAAATTTCAACTGACAAACCCTTGACCATTCTTCAAGCTTCTGCAGGTCCCTCCTCATTCTGTCTACACCCTCTGGTGTGTCTACTCTGTTACAGAGCTTTGTGTCATCAGCAGACAGGGAAATTCTTCCTTCTAGGTCCTGCGCAATGTCACTGATGAAGGTGTTGAATAGGACCGGTCCCAGCACTGATCCCTGTAGTACCCCACTGGTCACTGGTGACAGCCATTTACCGTCACCCCCTGTGACCTGCTGCCCAACCAATTACCTAACCACCGCACTACTGTCCTGCCCACTCCCATATTCCCCAGTTTGTTTAATAGCCTTCTATGTGGCACAGTGTCAAAGGTCTTGCTGAAGTCCAGCTAGACCACATCCACTGCTCTCCCCGATCCACCTTCCTTGTCATCCAGTCAAAAAAATTCAATGAGGCTGGTCTGGCATGACCTCCTCCCAGTGAAACCATGCTACCTTGGGTCCTGTAGTCCACGGACAACCAGATGTTCCACCAATCTCTCCTTCAGTAGTGCTTCCACGATCTTCCCCACAACTGAGGTCAGGATCACTAGTCTGTAGTTCCCCACTTCCTCTTCATACTTCTGTATAAGGGGACTATATCTGCTGTCCTCCAGTCCTTGGGCACCTCCGGGTTCCAGTGATTGGCTAAACAGGATTGCCAGAGGTTCAGCCGCCACCTCTCTTAGTTCCTTTAGGACCCTGGGGTGCACCCCATCTGGCCCATTGCTTTATCAACTCATTCCTTCCAGTTCCTTTAGGACCCTTTCCTGTGTAAAGGGACTTGTACCCATTTTTGCGCTGTTCCCACCCCTTTTACTTCCTTCAGACCCATTACCCTCCTCTTACTCAGTAAAGACTGAGCAGAAATATCTGTTCAGTATGTCAGCTTTACTGTTGTCATCCTCCATGCAGCCCCCATCCTCCTCCTTCAGCCTCACTATCCCTCCCTTTGCCCTTCTTTTTTCACTTATGCCGACTGTGGAGGAGTTTAAACAGGCCCCAAACCCATCTATGGCACCTAGCCTACCTTGTCTGATTTTATTGAAGTTATGAATTTTATGGCAATGTGTATTTAATTGTATTTTATAGTATTTGTTTTATCTTTTATTGTTAGGGCCTTGATTTTTGAAAGGCAAGATACAAATAAAGTTATTATTATTATTATTATTAAAGGTTTTGTCTCCTCTACCCACTGATTTTACAGTGCGCTTTTCTGTCTGAGCTTTGGCTTCCTACTGACCTCCCTGCCTCTCTTTGCTTCTCCTGGTACTTCTCCTATCCCCTTCTGCCAGCGTCTTTTGTATTGCCTGAATCACGATCTTTTGGCTTTACTTTCTCCGCTAACTCCTTAGAAAACCATAATGGCCTCCTCTTCATTTTCCTCTTGCTAACCTGCTTAATGCATAATTCTGTTGCTCTTGTAATCTTTGTTTTAAATATTGCCCGCCATTCCTCCACCCAATTCCCTTTCCATTCCCATTAGTGCCTCTTTCAAGCATGTCGCCATTTTCCCAAAGTCTGCCCTCCTAAAATCCAGGATACAAGTTTTTGTGCAGTTTGGTTCTGCTCCTACTGTGATTTCAAACCACAGTGACCAGTGGTCACTGTTTCCCAGGTGCTTCCCCACTGTTACCTCTATCACACTGTCCCTGTTTGTGAGCACGAGGTCCAGTATTGCCTTCTGCCGAGTTGGTTCCATGACCAGTTGCTTAAGGAAGGCACTTTGAAGGGAGTCCAGGACAAATCTGCTCCTGGTTGATGCTGCTGTTGGGAGGCTCCAGTCCACATCTGGAATATTGAAGTCTCCAACAAGCACCACCTCCCCCTTGTCTGCCATTTGGATGGCTAGCATCAACTCCCTATCTGTTTCTTCCTCCTGAGCTGGTGATCTGTAGACCACCCCTATGCAGATGGCTGGCCCCATTTTCCTTTCCAGCTTAATCCACAGTATCTCTCCCCCATTTTGTTCCTCCTGGATCTCTGTGGCCTTTATCTCATCTTTCACATAAAGTGTCACTCCTCCTCCCTTCCTACCTGCCCTGTCTCTTCTGAATATATGTTGTAGCTATGTATGGCCATCTCCCAGTCATGGTTATTATTACACCAGGTTCTGTGATGACCACAATGTCCAGGTCCAACTGCACCACGGTGGCCTCCAGCTCCTCCATCTTGTTGCTAAGGCTCCTGGCATTGGCACACATGGCTTTCCATGATTTGACCTCCTTAGACTGTTTAGCTGTTCTCCTCAGCCCCTCCCTAGTTGTCCTTTATCCCTGGTTCTCCTGCTGTCTGCCCTTCTGTTGAAAGTTATTCCACCTTATTACCGAGTAAAGAGGAACATCAATCTGGTAGCGAAGCGACCATCACTACAATAGCAACATTCATCAACAGTGGCCACTGTAGTCTGAAATCCGTAAAAAAAAAAATTGAATTGGGTACAGTACTATGTTTTGCCATTTTGTGTCAGTAATCCACTGATATTGATTGCATAGTCCACCCTGTAATGATACAGTATTTTCACCATTTTAGAAATGTGATGTCATTGAGGGTGAATATTAAACTACAATGTGGTTAGGCAAAGCACTGCAACAGTAAAAGTACCCTTAGGGCAACAAAGATGGTGCATGGATTGCATCACAAGTCCTATGAAGACAGGTTGAAGGAACGAAGATGTACTCCTGGAGGAGAGGAGAGAGGGATATGATAGAGACATACAAGTATCTTACAGGAGGAACAGGGTGCAGGAATACACTATTAAGCGAAAAAGATGTTCCAGGACTAGAGGCATGGGATGAAGTTGGAGGAGGGACGACTCAGAGGAAGCGTGAGGAAGAATTTCTTCACAGAGCGGGTGGTGGACAAGTGGAACACCCTGCCAGATGAAGTGCGGGGGCTGAAACAATCACGGGATTTAGAATGCATGGGATGAACATAAAGGAATTCTGGAGGTCAGGGTAAGGGCAACAGACTTCTAGGAAAACATAAACTGAACACAAGCTCAAATGGGCAGACTGGGTGGGCCATAGGCCCTTATCTGCCGACACTGTCTAGTGTATGTATAATATCACACGATTCTACAAAACAAACAACGTAATGCCAATACAATACAGGGCAGAATAAGTCAAGAATATCTGTGGACTACAGCCACCTACAGTTAAGTGAAGTACCTAATTTAAAACAGTTTTTTTTCTTTTATGGGCTTTCTAGTTAGGATGGGTACTGTGGTATTAGTAATTATTTATGTTCAGCAAAAGTTTGCTTTTACCAACACATTAGACAAAATGTAAAACAGTAATTATACACATATATCAAATGTACACAGAATGATTCAGGAAGTAGCATTATATTTTAAAAAAACATCTGCCTGTTTTAAACAAGTACATAGATTTGATTCAAATAGTAATTCAATGCAATAAGTCTTTAGTACTACAAGGAGTTCTTAAGACACAGGTTTTACATTTAACACTGCGTTTCCAAAGCTGAGCCCTATAAAAAAATATGATTCCAAACACAGCTAGGTTCCTCACAGTACAACCAAATGCAGTGAAGAGGCACACATACTGCAGCCTTAGGCTCTGTTCACACTACCCCTCTGTAACGTTACAGAGTGCCCAAACCGTTACCGCAACGGTTTGCATTTACACCTGTAATGTTACAGAAGGAGTTTCCATAACCATTGTTGAAACCACATATGAGGTGGTTTCAACAATGGTTATGAAACCAGTTATGCCTTGGTAACATTACTGGGCATAGTGTGGACGTGTGGCACCAGTCCCCTAGCGCAGCGCGAGCTGCATTGTGGGATCAGGTGCCACGGTAACAGTCGCCTGCCTCCCAAGGTGTGGACCGGCAGAGCCGGTCCCGTAATGGACACCGCCACAGTGTGGACACACTGCACCACTTCCCAGTTGTAACGGTTTCTATCCGTTATGGGGTCTGAGCGGTGCAGTGTGGACGGGGCCTTAGATGCCATAGGGTAGCCCTCATGAAACAAATTTCGTGTTTATGAGTAGTTCAGGTCTGGGCACCTACATCCTGTCTCATAACTAGTGATTGTAATCTCCCAGCCCTACGTGAAAGATGATCTCTGTGATCAGTCAAGCTCTGTGTCAGTGAGCCCTGTTGATTTTTATCAGACTTCTTTTCTTGGTTGCCTCATTTAAAAACTGGCACATCTGACATTGCTTATCTGGATGTTCAGAAGAGGTGCCAGTTTATAACCTAACCATTTTTCTCTTACTCTTCCACCATGACATGGGCAGAATAGGATTATATGAAGAATACCCTCAGGACATCGCAATCTGCAGCTGTGTAGACTGCTTTCATACTTGCTTGCTTTCCCTGCACATCTGCATACTAGATTTCAATCAAAGCATGTAAATCTGAATCTTGTGAATAATTTCTATGCAGAGGATTTTTCCAAGGTTGCCAAATAAGTTTCATATTCATTATTTCTTTGTTATTTGCCACCCATGGACTGAACCTGGCCATTTCATATTCCCATGTCCTCACATTTATCTGTTTCTATCTACTTATGTTGATTTCTGTTCATAAATATTTCCCTTTAAGTATATCTGATATCATAGGGACCTTCACAGGTCCGAGAGCTTCATTCCTGAATTACTACTGACTTTTGCAACCTGGCTCTGTTACTGGGTCGGTAGCATGGCCTTGGACATCACTGACCTAGTTAAATGTGTTAGGGATATAGGGAGGAAGGAGAGTGCAGTTAAATTTCTACACTAGAAAAGCCAGTGACATCTCTGTGGACTGCTGGTGGGCTGATAATAACCAATGGCCAGGACCTCAGTGTGCAGGGCAGGCCCTGCAGCATGGAGGCTTCAGCATATGCTTGAACACCCCCAACTATCAAAAGTTGCTCCTAACCCAATCACACATCACTAGCGTCATTTCAGCCAATCAGCATGCAGAGCTACTGTACCTCTTATCCAGTGTACAGCGTGTTCTCGTATGGAAGTGCTAGGAGAAGCGCTCCACTTCAATACGAGGTGGCGGCACAATAAAATAAAAACAGACTAAACTTATTATATCACTCAAACTAAACTCAAGTGATGTATAAGTTACTAAGTCTCTGAGGTGTGTCTCTTATGGGAGAGACCCTTCTACTGAGGTTGGGGCAAATGGAAATTCTCAGCATCGCTTTGCAGTCCTCTCTCCAAAACCTTGTCGTCTCTTATAGCAGAAGAGACAACCCTCGGAGGATCTATTAACTTATATCCAAGAAACTGCAGGCAGTACGCTTGGGGCCCAAGGGGACAGTGCCATGCTCTACAGAATTCTCCCAAAACTGGGTGTGGGATCACCAGGAGGAAGAGCTAGTTATTTATTTATTTGTTCATTCATTCATTCGTTTCGTTTGTTCACTCATTCATTCGTTCATTCAGTTAGTTATGTATTTGTTTGTTCTGAACCAGAAAAGACATAGTGAGCTAATAACAGCTCATTTCTAGATGCATCCAGGGGGTGGGAGGAGAAGGTAATACAACAAGGTGAAACAATTAATAGTACATTAACAGATATGTATCAACAATAGACAGTGCCAAGCAAAATAATACATCAAACAGAAGCAAGGTAAAATGCCAGTCCAGTGATGAAGACAGCTGAGGTTCTTTCCATCTTATCTTTTCTCACAATAGCGATCCGGGTTCAGGAGTGATCTCAGGTCGCCAGGGACTGGCTTGGTAGTAGGATTGAACCTCCAGGGATAGCTCTCCTCTCCTGGGGTGGGGTGGCTTACCTTCTTGGCCTTGGCTGCCCCAGGTGGAGGCCTGGGGAAGTGTCAGCAGTGTGAGGAACATGAAGGGAGGGACTGCAGTGCTGTAGATGTGTAAGCACTTTATTTTTCCAATGGCACAATGCCCACAATTGCGGTTGACATGCAGCTATGCTGTAACATCCAGTTGACATATTTTTATCAAACCAGAGTCGTAGATCCTTCCACAGACATCCCCAAAGTCAGCTGTGGGACCACCAGGAGCAGGGCCATGCTCCATGAACATCACCAAAGTCAGCTGTGGGACCACCAGGGAGCAGGCCATGCTCCATGAACATCCCCAAAGTCAGCTGTGGGACCATTTGGATGCAGGGCTATGCTCCATGGACATACCCAAAGCTAGGCATGTGACCACCCAAGGACAAGGACATGATTCCCAAAGCCAGTCATTGGACCAGCAGGGGGGCAGGGCTATGCTCTGCAAGCATCCCAAAGCCAGGTGTGGGATCACCAGGGGTCAGGGCCATGTTCTGTGACCATTCCACAAAGCCAGGTGGGCAGGGCCATGCTCTGAGCATCCATCAAAGTCAGGTGTGGGATCCTCAGGAAGGGTGGTCATGCTCACCAGCATCCCAAAGCCAGGAGTGGAAAATCAGGGGTCAGGGCCATGCTCTGTGAACATTCCCAAAGCCAGGTGTGGGACCTCCAGGGGCAGGGCCGTGCTCTGTAAATATTCCCAAAGCCAGGTGTGGACCACCAGGAGGGCAGGCCATGCTCTGCAAACATTCCCAAAGTCAGGTGTGGGATCCTCAGGAGGCTGACCATGCTCCACCAGCACCCCAAAGCCAGGAGTGGAACATCAGGGGGGCAGGGCAGTGCTCTGCAAACATTCCTAAAGCCAGGTGTGGGATCCTCAGAGAAGCTGACCATGCTCCAGAAGCATTCCCAAAGCCAGGTGTGGGATTTCCAGGGGGTCAGGGCCATGTTCTGTGAACATTCACAAAGCCAGGTGGGCAGGGCCATGCTCTATGAGCATCCATTAAAGTCAGGTGTGGGATCCTCAGAGAGGCTGACCATGCTACACCAGCATCCCCAAAGCCAGGAGTGGAACATCAGGGGGGTTGGGCCATGCTCTGTGAACATTCCCAAAGCCAGGTGTGGGACCACCAGGGGGGCAGGGCCGTACTCTGCAAACATTCCCAAAGCCAGGTGTGGGATCCTCAGGGAGGCTGACCATGCTCCACCAGCATCCCCAAAGCCAGGTGTGGGATCTCCAGGGGGGCAGGGCCATGTTTCAGAAGCATCCCTAGAGCCAGGTGTATAAATCACTGGGAGGCTGGACCATGCTCCAGCAGCATCCCCAAAGCCAGGTGTAGGATCAGGGGAGCAGGGCCATGCTCTGCAAACATTCCCAAAGCCAAGTGTAGGATCCTCAGGGAGATTGGGCCATGCTCCATGAACATCCCCAAAGTCAGGTGTGGGATCACCAAGGGGCAGGCGGTGCTTCAACAGCATCTCCAGAGCCAAGTGTATAATTCCCAGGAGACACAAGATTTCAGAAAACCAGGTGTGGCATCACGGAGACAGGAAATGCTCTACAAGCATCCTCGAAACCAGGTGCGAGACCATCAGTGGGGGGCAAGGCTATGTTCTGTGAATATTCCTGAAGCCAGGGCCATGCTTTGTGGACATCCCCAAAGCCAGGTGTGGAATCACCAGGGGGCAGGGTCATGTTCTGTAAACATTCCCAAAGCCATGATCTGCTGCTGGGGAGGGGTTGTTTTACAAAAGTTTGGAAAACTTCAGAAACCAGTTATTGCAAAAGTGTATTTCATAAAGCACTACATCTAGACCGGACCAGCGCTAACAACATCAGCCACTAGACCACCAGGTATGTGACAACTGGAAACACATTGATACTCAGCCGAGAGAGTGGTTTTCTAAGATCTCTGCAGGGTGGCCCCACTTCTCCTCAGTTCTTTTCCACCGTCAGTCATACTTGTCGGAACTATCAGAAACACTGCTTCTAGCAGCCACATTTTCACTGTATTATTTTCATTCCTAATAGTGTTTAGCATATTTAGAGTGTGTGTGTGTGTATATATATATATATATATATATATATATATATATATATATATATATATATATATACATACACACACACACACACACACACACACACAATAGGGGTGAGTGGTAAATGAGTGAGATAAAACAGCGTATCATCCACTGCAGTATGATATTTTTGCCCTCTGCTCTACTGTGATGATGAGACATTTACACACAGGTCACAAAAGGTCACAGATATCATCACCCAGGCAGCTTTCCCTTCAGCATGAAAGAAACACCTGTGCTGTTACCATAGACACAAATGCAGAACTACCTGAGAGGTCTCACTGCTGCCTACAGCTAACTCAGTGAGCATTACAAAACACACCTATTCCCCCAACTTCCAGCTCATTACTGTTATGCTCTCAACTTGATGCAGCCAGAATTCCAAACAGCACAGCTTCACAGAACAGTCTAAACTACTGCCTGCAGCTACCTCAACTACCACTGAAACACACTCTCACTTGTTCCTCAGACTCTGATTCTCACCCAATTACTGTGACAATTTCAACTTCACTGCAGCCAGAATCCTGAAGAGCACAATTTCACAGAACACTCTGCACTCTGCCTGCAGCTAACTTAATTATCACTGAAAACAGTATCAGCTGTTCTGACACTCTGCCTCTCAGTTCATTACAATTACATGCTCTTAGCTTCACTGCAGCCAGACTGCTAAACAATACAGCTTCACAAAAGTATGTTTCTCATTCCTATCTGAAACTAACTCATTTAGCATTGCAAAACACACTCATGTGTCTCTCAGAGTTTATAACACTGCCAGCCCATTCAGAAAAGCTCACACACAGAATGAGCAAACACATTAAGAGGAACAGAACACAAGACAGCATAACAAAACTTCTGAAATTCTTGGCCCTATTGTATATATCGAATACATGATGGGCAGATCGTGTGCTATGGCAAATATTGTCACTTCTGCATCGTGAGCTTGGACATCTCACTCGTGCCTTCGGCACTCATGAGATATCCAGAGCTCACTCTGCAGGAGTGACAATATTTGCCATATCACACTCATGCTCATCATGTATCCCCTATTTATAAAACTTGTGTTTTGGGATAACTCCATGTGTAAAAATTGATATCTCAGCCAGCCAGTGAAGATATCATTGATATCTTCATGTTCCTATACGTCATTTCGAAACTGACCTAGTTGATCCTGCCATTTGTCTCATCATTTCCAACTAGGCACTTTCACTTTTCATGGTGTTAGCCAGCGATGTCAGTGATGTGCTGACACTGGTTTAAATAATGCCCTCTGTACTCTAAAACTAAAAGCTGAGTACGTTTTCAAACAGTACTCACTTTTTCCTTTGAAATAGTCCCTGACAGTAGACTAACATCTAGCCCTTTACGCTTTTAATGATGGTATGTAAGCAGCGGCGGCATCAGTGATCTGTTCTCAGAAGCACTCTGTACTAAAAAAATGAAACAAGACGTCCTGTTTTCATTACCCCACTTGCTTTTTGAAAGGAACCGCCGACTGAGGAGAGAGAACAACGAAGCGAGTCAGTGGCTTCAGGGTAAATAGACGCCATGAGCGAGGCGTGCTATAGCAACTCTCTCGCGCTTGCATCTAGTACTCACAAAGCCGTTGACTCATTGCTGTTCTATCTCTGCAGTCAGCGTCCCTACAAACAAATCAGTTGGGATTATGAGAAAGATAGCGTCTTCTTTCATTTTAGTACAAAGTGCTTCTGACAATGGATTACTGATGCCGCTGATGTGCTACATATAATCAAAAAGTGAAAGTGCTGACAGGCATAAAACTTAAACAAGTACTTTAAAATCAACACAAATTGCAGGATCAACCAGATACCTTTTAATCCAAATTTATATTTTCTTTTGGAGACTATGGGCAATTTTTTTTGGGGGATAAATATAGTAAGTCAACAGAAAGGGGTCCAAACCTCTCTGTAGGATTTCAAACCTCTAGGTGATGAATCAGGTTAAAGGCAAATGTAGGGGACTTGCAGTGCCCAGGAGCCCAAAACATAAATTATATAAACAGAACATGACATGGCCCGACTGAGAGATATCGCCATTTATCTTCCTTTCGAGGCCAATGACATCAAAGATATCTCACTAGTGGCTTGCCACTTGGCGAATATCATAATATCTGGCCTTTCGTGAAGATAAATATATATCTTCAGTCGGGCCATGTCATATCCCCATATATACATACGTGTGTGTTATATATATATATATATATAGTTGCCAGTCTTGTTGCCTTTTCCGGCCTTGGTGGCACAGAGTGTTGCTTTTCTCCCCATCCAGTTGCCCAGGCCTCTCACGGTTTACCAATGCCGCAGCGACAGTCATCACGGAGACATCCCCGACAGCCACAGTGCCGACTGTCAGCATTGCAGTGTCAGCATATCCATCAGGGGCTATGTCCCCCCAAACCCCCCCCCACCAGTCTCTAGGATTCTAACTCCGAGTCAGAGTTGGACTGGGGGAGGGAGCATACACCCAGCAAGGCAGTCCCGATCGCCATACAGACCACCACAGTGACTGGCGGATTTTGCCCAATTCCTGTCACTGTGGTTCTCCTGTGCTGGGGGAGACCTCACCTGCTTGACCCTGTACATTACCATACTGTACTATGTCCCCCACCCTCCCGACCACATTGGCAACCCCCATGCACTGCACTCAGCTCAAGTTCTCTGACTCTCTGTTGCACTGGCACCCTCCACTGTACCCCAGCTGGTTAGGCGTGCAGTTCACACGCACCCATGGCACTGATTAGCCTCCTTTCCTGCATCCCAGGGGCTCATGCTGTGGTGGAGGTATGCACCGTGTAATTTTGCTGTTACTGGGTGGAGAGTGTCTGTGGCATTCAAATGACTTGGTGCACTGTTGCACTTGGGGCATACGTTTGTGGGGGACATGGGCCGGATTTTCAATGGCCAGGGGATGATGGCAACCTCCATCAAGCCCCTCTCTTGTGCCATCTGTTCAAGGCAAGGGACTGGTTGTAGCAGTACTAGAGACTCTGGCATCAAAACTGGGATCCTACCAAAATCCAGTGCAGGGTCCTGGGCACAATGAACTTTGATGCAAGCTGCCATTTGGTACATCATGTGTTGAACTAAGGGACCTTTGAAAATCTGACCCTATATCCCTCACCTCTGGTTCATATTTGTATACTATATCCCTTACCGCTGATCAATATTTGTATACTATATCCCTCACCTTCAGTCCATATAGCATAGTGGTTAAGAGCGCAGAGCTGCAAACCTGGGGACCTGGGTCTGAATCCTACAGCCACCACTTGCATGCTGTGTGTGACAGTGAGAAAGTCACTTAACTTCCTGTGCTCCCAGATGCAGAACAAGTCTTGGCTTAGTGTGCTTTTCCTGGCCAAAAACTGTAACCAAAAAAAACAAAATGTGTATGCTATGTCCCTTACCTCTGATTAATATTTGACACTATATCCCTCACCTCCGGTCCATATCTGTATACTATATCCCTCACCTCCAGTCCATATTTGTATACTACTGTATATCCCTTACTGCCAGTCTATAATTGTTTACTATATCCCTTACCTCCGGGTCAGTATTTGTATACTATATTCCATACCTCTGGTCCATATCTGAATACTATATCCCATGCCTCCAGTTTATAGTTCTATATTATATCTCTTATCTCCATTCAATATTTGTATACTATAGTCCACACTTCTGGTTCATATCTGTATATTATAGCCCTTACCTCTGATCAATATTTGTAGGCAGTATAGCGCAGTGGTTCAAGGCTCTGAGCTGCAAATCTGGAGACCTGGGTTTAAATCTCACAGCCCCACTTGCATACTGTGTGACCCTGAGCAAGTCACTTAACTTCCCTGTGCTCCCAGGTTGCACCTGTAAACAAGCTTTCAGCTTAGTGTGTCTCACCTGGTTAAACAATTGGGAAAAAAAAAATATATATATATATATATACATATATTTGTATGCTATATTCCTTATCTCTGGTCCATATTTGAATACTATACTATATCCCCTGCCTCCAGTTTATTGTGCTGTACTATATCTCTTACCTCCAGTCAGTCTTTGTATGCTATAGTACACACTTCTGGTTCATATCTGTATATTATAGCCCTTCCCTCTGATCAATATTTGTATACTATATACCTTAACTCTGGTCCATATTTGTATGCTATATCTCTTGGTAACACCCATGTAGAGAGCTGATTATTGGGCTGCACTTTTGGCGACTCAATAATAGCGCTCTACAAGAGAGCGAGAGGTGCAACAGATCACTATATCCTGTATAGCGAGTGTAGCAAGGAGCTGTACTCACTACTACAGGACATAGGATCCTGTATTGCCAACTCCTGCCGAGCTGCTCACATAGCGTAGTGATGTATACCACCACTTGCGATGTGAGCAGACCCAGGTTCAGGTCCAGCTATGGGCAAAATAATTTTTTTTTAATCCAGTAACTTGCCCCGTGATCCACCCCCCTTGGAGTTTGTTATTTGAAGTTTGGGGGGTGTTTTTTGTGTGCGTTTTAAAACCATTGTACTGACCGTCGCTATTTGCAATGGTCGGTACAATATCCGTCGCCCTTTGACTATGGGCTCATATTTGTCGCTTTATGTGATAGGCGGTCTTTCAGACTCGCCTTTATCACACAAACCATATACCTCACCCAGTACTTATTTGTATACTATATACCTCACCTCTGGCCCATATTTGTATACTATATCCCTTGCCTCAGTCTGTATTTGTATGCTATATGCTGTGCTTCGGTCAATATTTGTATATTATATCCCACACCTCTGATCAATATTTGCATACTATATCCCTTATCTCTGGCTCATATTTGTATACTATATCCCTTACCTCCATCCATATTTGTATACTATCTCCCTTACCTTCATCCATATAGAAACACAGAAATTGTTAGCAGACAAGGACCGCCAGGCCCATCCATTCTGTCTATTAGCCTATGCATATTTGCAGCCTTTGACCCTTCTTGGTCAGCGGCTCTATTCCTTCCTTCCTCCCCCAAGGGTTCCTATATGCCTGTCCCATGCATGTTAGAACCCTCCCACTGTGTTTGCTCCCACCACCTCCTGTGGCAGACTGTTCCATGCATCCACCACCCTTTCCATGAAGAAAAGTTTCCTCTCATTCCTCCGTACCCTGCCCCCTCCAATCTCATAACATGGCCTCTCATTCTTGTGCATCCCCTACATTGAAAGATGTCACCCTCTGCACCTTGTTTATGCCCTTAAGGTGCTTGAAGGTCTCTATCATGTCCTCCCTCCTTGCTCTCCTCCAGTGAATACATATTGAGGTCTCCAATCTCTCATTGTGTGAATTTTAGTACCAAGCCATGTACCATCTTTGCTGCCTTCTCTGGACTGCTTCCACCCTGTCTATGTCTTTTTGAAGATGCAGCCTCGGAACTGCACAGTATTCCAGGTGAGGCGTCACAGTGTTTCATACAGCTGCATCACCACCTCTCTCCTTCTGCTAGTGACACTCTGCTTACGCCGCTTCGAGTAGCACTTGGCCTTTGCACTGCTTAGACACCTTACGTTGTCAGAAATGATAATCCTAGATCCCTTTCTTCCTGGTGACTGTCAGCAACCCCCACCCTCATCCTGTAGCTCACACCTGTGTCCCAGGTGCATTATTTTGCACTTTTGGAACTGAACCTCAGTTGCCACAACCAGTTTTCCAGTTTTCTTAGGTCCCTCCTCATTTTCTCCACCCCTTCTGGAGTATCTACACTGTTGCAGGTCTTGGTGTCATCTGCAAACAGGCAGACCTTTCCCTCCAGCCCTTCTGCTATGTTACTGAAGTAGACATTAAATAGTACTGGCCCCAGGACTGACCCCTGAGGTACCCTGCTTGTTACTCCCCTCTCACCAGATTGGATCCCAATTACCACCACCCTCTGCCTCCTGTCTGTTAGCCAGTTTTTAACCCAGTTAACATTTTCGTGGCCCATGCCCAGACTACCTGTCTTGTTTACCAGCCTTTTATGTGGGACAGTGTCGAAGGCCTTGCTGAAATTGAGGTAGGACACGTCCACCACTCCCTCTGGGTCCCCTCCTTTCCAGCCACAAAAATCTATCAGAGTCATTTGACACGACCTCCCTTCTGTGAATCCATGCTGTCTCGGATCTTGGGCAACGCTGGAGTCCAAATAGCCCACTATTCTTTCTTTAAGCAGTGCCTCCATGATTATACCCACCACTAATGCCGTGAGGCCGACGTCCTATAGTTTCTCACCTCCTCCCTGCTACTGCTTTTGTGAAGAGGGACTACATGTGCCCTCCTCCAGTCCTCAGGAACCACCCCTGTGTTGAGTGATTCTGTGAACAGGGTTGCCAGTGGCTTCGCTAGCTCCCTTCGTAACTCCTTTAATATTCTTGGGTGTATGCCATCTGGCCCCTTTGCTTTGTCCACCTTCAGTTTTGGGGGGTTCTCCAGGACTCTATCCACTGTAAATGGACCGGTATTGACATCCCCCCTTCTTATCTGTTGCCCAGCTGTGGTCCTTGTCCCTCCCTTTCTTCAGTGAATGCTGAACAAAAGTATTTGTTCAGTATTTCTGCCTTTTCCAGCTCTCCCTCCTTACAGTCCCCCCTCCTCCCCTTTGAACCTTACAATCCCTCTCAAGACTTTCCTTCTTTCGCTGATGTACCTAAAGAATGTTTTGTACCCTTCTTTACTGTCTGTGCTAATTTTTCCTCTGTCCTCGCCTTCACACTCCAAACAGCCTTTCCTGCCTCCCTTAGACACTTTAGGTACACCTCCCTGTCTTCTTCCTTCTGAGTCTCCTTATATTTCCTGGAAACTGACCGTTTGGTACTTACCCTCTCAGCAACTTCTTTAGAGAACCTTTAGTTATCACCCTCATTCATTGGTTTGTTACCTCCTCTATGGCTTCTTTTATGTGTTCCCACTGGGCCTCAACCCCCTTCTTGTATATTGTATACTATATCCCTACCCCAGTCCATATTTGTATACTATATCCCTCACCTCTGGTCCATATTTGTATACTGTATCCTCACCTCTGGCCCATATTTGTATACTATATCCCTTGCCTCCACTCTGTATTTGTATACTATATCCCTTCCCTCCGGTCAATATTTGTGTACTATATTCTACACTCCGGTCAATATTTGTATACTATATTCCACACCTCTGGTCAATATTTATATACTATATTCCACACCTCTTGGTCAATATTTGGTCAATGGTTACTAGTTTGGTACTGCAGGGTTCAGTACTGGAACCAGTCCTCTTTAATGTCTTTATAAGTGACATTGCAGAGGGACTGGAAGGAAAAGTGTCTCTTTGCAGATGACACAAAGATCTGCAACAGGGTTGATACAGAAGGTGGGGTGGAGAGGATGCAAAGGGACTTGGCAAGGTTGGAGGAATGGTCAAATGTATGGCAGCTTAGATTCAATACAAAGAAGTGCAAAGTAATGCACCTGGGAAACAAAAACCCAGGGGAAGAGTACACAAGGGGTGGGTGAGATAATAACAACTACAGAAATGGAAAGGGACCTGGGTAGTCATATCAGATGACCTTAAGGTGGGCAAGCAATGTGAGAAGGCAGTAAGAAGAGCTGGTGGGAACTGGGATGCATAGGGAGAGGCATCACCAGTAGAAAACAGGAAGTTGTTATCCCTTTGTATAGACAGTTGGTGAGACTCCATCTGGAGTTCTGCATCCAGTTCTGGAGACCCCATCTCCGCAAAAACATAGACAGGATGGAGGCTGTCCAGAGGAGGGCAACTAAAATGGTGCAGGGTCTGCACCAGAAGACATACAAAGAGAGATTAAAGAAGCTTAATATGTATACACCGAGGAGGGGGTGGGGGACATGATAGAAACTTTCAAGTACATCAAGGGAATCAACAGAGTCCAAGATGGCAGCATTTTCAGAAAAGAGATGTGCAAGAACAAGGGGCACAATTTGAAGATAGAAGGGGACGGCTCAAAGGTAATGTGAGGAAGTATTTTTTCACGGAGAGGGTTGTGGATACATGGAACAGCCTTCCTGAGGAGGTAGTGGACTCAAAATCAGTGGAGGAATTCAAGAATGCATGAGACAGACATAAGGCAATTCTAGTGGGGGTAGGAGGAAGTAGGCTGTTGATTAACAAGGATCTGCAGCCTATGCATTAGGTAGGGAAATGGGCAGACTAGGTGGGCCAAGCGGTCCTTATCTGCCATCAGATTCTATGTTTGTAATATACATATACTATATTCCACACCTCTGGACATTATTTGAATACTATATTCCACACCTCTGGTCAATATATGTATACTATATTCCATGCCTCTGGTCAATATATGTATACTATATTCCACACCTCTGGTCAATATATGTATACTATATTCCATGCCTCTGGTCAATATTTGTATACTATATTCCACACCTCTGGTCAACATTTGTATATTATATCCCACACCTCTGGTCAATATATGTATACTATATTCCACACCTCTGGTCAATATATGTATACTATATTCCATGCCTCTGGTCAATATATGTATACTATATTCCATGCCTCTGGTCAATATATGTATACTATATTCCACACCTCTGGTCAACATTTGTATATTATATCCCACACCTCTGGTCAATATATGTATACTATATTCCACACCTCTGGTCAATATTTGTATACTATATCCCACACCTCTGGTCAATATCTGTATATTTTAGTTTTTTTATATATGCTTCATACTGATTCATGTTACAGTCTTTTATTTTATTCTATACTGTACAGAATCCAGAGCATATGTGGACAGAGCACTAAACTAATTAAAATAAATTAGACATGTCCTCCTCTCCTTTCTGTCCTCAAGAGAGTACATACTGAGTCCCTGGAGCCTCTCCTCATAGGTGCTGCCTTGCTGACCCTGGTTCTTATCTTGGTGCCCTTCTCTAGACTGTTTCAGAAAGATGATAGCCTTCTTAAGATATTAAACTACTACTGCTACTACTGTTACTACATAGCAAATACAAGTAAGCCAAAATCTGACATTGCCAATGCTTGTTTTCAGTTCTTTTTACCTCCTTATCTTCAGAGTGGCCTTCCTCTGCTTAACAACCATGCAACCCTGTCCACCCCCTTCTCCTGCTCTTACCAGAACACAACAATTGCAGCACACCCTGGAGATCAGGTTTGGTGCCAACCTGGAGAACCACTCCAAAGGATACACTGAAAACAAAGCAGGTAGCACTTGCGCAGACAAGGAGACAAAATAACGATTTAGCTAAGTTAGATAATTAAATGTTAAATAATGGCTTGGCTAAGTCAGATAATATATCTATATAACATTTATTGAGAAGCCACAACCACAGACTGGACAGGCAAGCCACAGCACTTCAACCACAGGGTGTCTTTGTCAGGGGCTACTCTTATTGGATCTCCAGTGGCTCTAGTGTAGCTCTTGCAGCTGTGGTGGGCTTCATTCTGGGGTAAGCGGGAACCCCTCTCTGTCGAGTGTGCAAGGTCTGTGGCAAATCAGGGTCAGCAGAACCTAAAATGTAGCCAGTGTCAAGCTGCTTACAGTCCCAGTTGTTTTCACTTCCTCCTGTTTCTCCCATTGGTCAATGACAATGTATGCATGTAAGACATACTCCATGCTCTGATGCTGCGGTATCTACCATTATGCTTGCCCCAGCTGCACCCCACCTGTGGTCTCCCAGGTGGTGGTAGCAAACTGCAGTCTTCAGCCCACCCTTCCCTGAGCTGGAGAAGAGCATCCTCTGAGATGCATCATCCTCCTCCTCCTCCTCCTCCTCCTCCCCCTGGCCAGCTTAAATGCTATTTTAAAAGTTTTAACACATTTACAGCAGTTACCCTCCTCTGCAGTGGCAGCTTGAGTAAAAATGTGATGCAAGCATCACCCATTATGTTGCAACTTGTGCCACTTGCTCCAATACATTAGATCCCCTTTTAGAATGCCTACTGTATTTGCACAAGCATTGGGAGATGAATGAATATCGTGCCAAAAATCCAGGCATACATTTGGAAAATCCTCCCCTTCTTCTCTGCCTCCTGATTCTCCTTGAACACATAATCCTTGATTTGAGTCATCATAATCTATTGCTGGAGAGGGACCTGAAGTTAGGGACACAAGGATCCTATTTTTATACAAATACCCTCTGCTGGGGCAGATCTAGAAATGTGATTGAGTGTGTGGGGTCCTACACATTTTTAGTGGGTATGAGAAAAACCCCTTTAATTTGGGGGGGGGCCGAAAAAGGGTAAGGTGAGGGTGATCCTAAGCCCTTACCTCCATCCCCTCAATCCACCACTGGCTCAGTAACAAAGAATGACAGGAAATAACTATAGAATGTTAATTAAATATAAGCAGAATTGTGTCTGAATGTTATAGTTTAAAACATTTTCTGCATAATGCAAAATACTTTCCACTCCAATAAACGAGCATAGTACAGACATATGGCATATACACAATATCCAGACAGGACACCATTTACCATTGTACATGCCATTTTGAAAAAATAAACAATGATAACTTGTATCCTTCTGAAAAGCCCTGCATAATTAAAGGTGGTTTATAGAACTGATTAATGTAGCCATGATGATTTGAGACAACTTTCCTTCTGAGTCCGCTATTAAATGATTGGAGACACTCATGATGGGCCAGACCATGAAAAACAGGCCTCAATGAACAAAAAAATCTCCAGTCCTTTCTTAAAGACAGTCAGGAGTCACTGGGCGGTCTCTGCAAACGATTATTATCTGAATGTGGAAGAAATAGTTTTTACAATTGAAACAAAAACAGTCCCAGCATGAGAAGAGTGCAGTGTAGCCTAGAGGTTAGCACACTAAGCTGTATCTGAAAAACACCAAGCAGACCTGGGCTAGAAACCCACAATTTCCACTTGCATACTCTGGTGACCCTGAGCAAGTCACTTAACCTCCCTGTGCTCCCAGAATGCACCTGAAAAGAACTTCAGCTCAGTGTGCTTTACCCGCCAAATATTCTAGAATAAAAACAAGCTGGTGAGGACTGACTTACCGTTGCTCTTGCTTGGGTGCAGACAAGATGTTGGTGGGCAGCTGGTGGCCTGGCACACTGGTTCCCCATTGATACAGTTGCAGGTGCTGCAGGGATCTTGTCAGGTTCCACACAGTGCCATCCTCATATTCAACCCCTTCCAGAAGCATAAACTGTAGCAAAACAAACAAAGAACAGAGAATGCAGGCACCAAATATGACACTGTACGATATATGTCATGTATGGGGATGTATGTGAAAATACAGTAGATACATAGTTTACAGACAATAAAGGCCTCAAGGTGAATCCAGTTTGCCCTGTCCTGCCTAGGCCCTCACCAGTCTAGCACTGGTTGGACCTCTAGCCGATCAAACGTCCCTTAGTTCAGCTTGGTCTAATCCTCCCTTCCCATTGACTCCATCCCTTCCTCCCATGACTTTCCACAGTCCATGTGTCTATCCCAACCCTCTTGAAACTGGTGACTGACATTTCATTGTCAAGCTCCTCTGGCAAATGATTCTACTTTTCCATCACTCTCTGTGAAGAATTATATACAGATGTCTCTCCTAAATTTCCAAAATACCACCTTATAGTTGTGTCCCCTTTGATGAACCCTCACTAAGCTTAAACAGTTGCTGGCTGCCCACACTGTTTATACCCTTCTGGTACTTGAATGTTTTGACCATGTTTCCTCTCTGGCTACCAGTGAACACACATAAAAGCTGGACAGTCTTTACTCACAAGTCCTCCCTTGCTGCTGTGAACCATTTTAGTCACCTTCCTTGAGAGCAACTCCAGGTGTTCCTTGTCCTTTTTTAGGTGAAGTTTCCAGAACTGGACACAGTATTCCGGGTGTGGCCTCACAAAGAACCTGTACTGGGGTGGGATTGCTTACTTCCCTCTGCTTGTAAAGGTACTACCTATGCATCCCAGCATCCTGTTAGCTTTCCCATATACCTTGTTACACTGGGCTAAGGTCTTGAGGCTATCATGAAATATAACTCCCAGATCCCCTCTTCTGATGTGTGCTCCAGTCGAGCCCTCCCCAAATCTAATATTTATTCCTCAGATTCCCTCCCAAGTGCATAACCTTGCACTTTTCACAACCAACAGTCATGGAAACTGCTGCTTTATCTACACTTTGGCTCTGCTTACTGGGTTGAGTTTCCTTCTCTTCCCATTCCCACTTTTAAAGAAGGCAAGTCTAACCCTGGATAAACTCTGAGCTCATGGCAGCTCAAACAAAGGGACCACTTCTGACATTGTGCTCAAGCCACAGCAGCGAAAGGGACATACAACAATACAAAGCAGCAAGAAATGGCTGTACCGAGCTATCTGAAAGCCAAAAGCAAATACTTTAGGAGGCACTTTCCAACTCCGGGGGAGATGGGAAAAAATTTTGAAATAACCTGAAGGATCTCACAGGTAAGGAAGATAAGGCGCCGCCCACTATGCTCAACATTGATGGTACACCTACGCTTGACCTAAATACCATCTCCAACACGTTCAGCAATGCGTTCTCTAACCTGAGCAGTGTCCTTCCACCCGATTTTTTCAATGCCCCCATCTCCAACTCCACCTTTGCAACTGCGTCCCAAGCACACTCTGCTGCACAGTTCTTCAAAGAGATCTCAATACACCTAGCCAGAACCTGTATACGCAAAGCCATCAGCAAAACCAGCTACAGTGGTGACTCTCTTGACCTGAAGTTGCTTGCACTAGTCCTGGATGAAATCCTTGAACCCCTGACAAAGATCTTTAACCTATCCTTAAGTCTGGGTCAATTTCCATCACTCTGGAAACAGGCAACTATCACACCTGTGCACAAAAGCAGAGACAGGTCACTGCACACCAACTGCAGGCCCATCTCTATCCTTCCCCCCTTATCAAAAGCTTTGGAACGTATAGTCTCTGACCGACTTGCAGAGTTCCTGGACAAGTATGAAATCCATTGCCCAGAACAGCATGGCTTCCGAAAAGGGCACAGTACCACCATGGCACTGTTGGAATTTACGGTTTCCTCCATGACACCCTCGACCAAGGCTTATGTGGGGGGGGGTGGTATTCATTGATCTAACGAAGGCCTTTGATACCATTAACCACCCACTCCTACTTGATCAACTGACCACCCTCGGTATCTCCAATGATGCACTGCTCTGGTTTGCTAGTTACCTTGGGGATAGGGTCTAATGTTTCAGGATTGCTGAAGTCACCTCTGAGGAAAAAACAGTCCTCTCAGGTGTCCCCCAGGGGTCAGTACTGGGGCCATTACTCTTTTTTCTCTTTCTTAATGGTCTCCCTAGTGTCTGCCAACAGAGAATATTACTTTATGTGGATGATGCAGTACTTTTTACCAGGGACCAAGATACTAGGCAACTTGAGAGTCAATCCAACGCGACTTCAAGCACATGGAAGACTGATTTAGCTCACAAACTTATACTGAACTATAGCAAAACCAAGGTCATGACATTCTACAACCCAAGGAGCAGGTACAAGCCTCTGCCCCTCAACATCAAGAACTATGTTGGGCCTCACTTGAACATGTTCCTGAGTTTAAATACTGTAGCATCACCCTGGACAGCTCACTTTCATACTCGCACCACATTGGTAGCGTAGCAAAGGCCATGAGATGGATTTGCCTGCTCCACAAGCATAGGCATTGCCTGACCCTGAAGCCCTTAGACTGGCCATCAATAGCTCTGTCACCTCCATTACTGACTACGATCTAGTCATCTATGGCTCTGCCTCCCCTACTGCTCTCCAGAGAGATCTGTGACACTCAACAAAGTCTGTAGACTCCTACAGGTGCCGCCTGCCTACACCTGTGACCTATATTCCCAGACGGATGGCTACCACTCCTTAGTAGAATACAATACCAGACCTGTCTACTCACCAAAAAATTCTCCTCGGGCACATGCCACCAGGAGTGGCAAACCCTTACCACCTACAGCAGCACCCAGCCCACATGGAGAGCTCACCAACATGACCTTCCAGGTCCCCAGATGCTGGACCACTAGTCACAGGTCATTCTCGCAAAGGGCTCCTCAGTGGTACAATACCCTAACAAAAAGCACTTGCAGCTGTGACTCTTGGTCCTTCAAAAGGAGCTGACTATCCTCGCCTCTACCACGCAGTGTGACTGCCTCTCCTAAACAATGGTCATCACCTCCTACCTTAGTCATTGGTTACCTGAAACCGACCGCACTGCCTCAGTCTTTCTTCACCAGCCTCCACTAACCCACCCTCTACCCCCCTCCCTCTTAGCTGACACGAGACCTCCAACCCACCCACACCAATCTCTTGTTATCCATCTCTACCCTCCGACAAAGGCCCTTTAGCCTGCTGACTCCATTCCACCCTCCGATCCCATATACAGTTCACTGAAAACTGATGCAAGCTGGCTTTTGCTGTTCTCTCCACTATTTACTGTATATATCATGTTGAAATCAACGGTGTGTATTAAGAACGTAGCTGTCATTTTCCTTTGTATGTATGTTACCCTACATCCTTTGACGTGGAACCTTTGTAAATGAGCAGTTCCTGCTCAAAGGTATTTGTAATCCTAGAGTTTAATAAATAAAAATAAATAAAAAATAAAATTCAAGTAATGTCCTTCAAGATCTGGATTGAATACTCAGTTCAAACCAAATGCATGTGTAAACTAGCATGGATAAATGGGACAATGTGATTGGTCAACAGCAATCACATGACACTGCTGCAGTTTCACTTGATAAAAGCCTTACATTTGGTTGCCCATTTATATCATTTAAAAATACATTTACAGATAAATTAAATACTTTTACACATTGTTTTTTGCCTTCTGTGCTTTAGCCAGTATGTAACTACTCCTGCTGAACTATGTTAACCTGTTAAACGTTGCTATTCTCCTTGGGACCCTCATGAAACTGAGATGCTGCCCCTCATGGGATTATCCTAGTTGGAATTATTTTAAATAAAAAATAAATATTTGGGGATCATGTTATAAGCACAGTAACACATTCCAGGGCAGATATCAAGATGCTATGATGCAATTCTTGTGGCAGGCCCTTGACTGTGCCTCGTACCTCACAACACACTCAGGACATGTGTCAAATTAGCTCAGTGTACACCCACTGTGTTGTTATTACTTAGTGCTCTCCTAGCATTAGCAAGCATACCTGTCAACTGTCCATCATTATGCAGTACATCCCTTGTATTGCCTCTCAGATCTCCTCTGTTCACATCTCTCAGATTTCTCACATTATAAGTGACATCCCTTGTATTACCCCTCAGATCCCCTCTGTCCATGTCTCTTAAATGTCTCACATTATAAGTGGCATCCCTTGTATTACCCCTCAGATCTCCACTGTCCATGTCTCTCAGATGTCTCACATTACAAGTGATACCCCTTGTATTACCCCTTAGATTCCCTCTATCCATATCTCTTAAATCTCACATCACAAGGGACATCCTTTGTATTACCTCTTCAGATCCCCTCTGTCCATATCTCTCAAATGTCTCGCATTACAAGGGACATGCCTTGTATTACCCCTCAGATCTCCTCTGTCCATATCTCTTAAATCTTACATCACAAGAGACATCCTTTGTATTACCTCCTAAAATTCCCTCTGTCCATATCTCTCAAATGTCTCACATTACAAGGGACATGCCTTGTATTACCCTGTCGTAGGGTGTAGTGAGACCACCTTGTCTTTTTGGACCCTCTTTTCTTTCTCCTTGTCTGAAGACTGCTGCAGCAGCACCTTCTTTCCTTTCCTATCCTTCCTCTGTCCTCTATACTTGTACATCTCCCTTTCCAGTTAGGCCCTGGAAAAGGTTCTAAAATACCTCTGTCCCGGTCAGCTTCTGTATGGGTCCAGAGCTAGAGAGGTCTACCTTCCCGAATTGTCCCCCTTAGCTCCTAGAAAAACCTTTGTTTAAGCAACAAACAAAATCATGTTGCATGGCTGTAAGCCCTGAATGGTTACTGTTAATGATGTACAGTTGCCTTGAAAATGAGCCCTGAAAGAAATATCGTTTAATGAAACCCAAATGCTGTAGGTTTTTCTGCACGCTAGTTGAGCTTGCATTTCTGGAAAAAAATGGTTATTTCTTACCTAAATGATGAGAAAAAAGCATAGAAAGTGATAAGCATGCCTCGCAAAGTGTTTTGCCATTTTTGGGTACTGCTCAGCGATGCGCAGGTTCGAGAAGTGCTTAGGGTTTACCAGGGTACTTCTCAACGGTACACACGTTCAAGCAGTAGCACTTTTTGTATTGTTTTTTTTTCTCTCCCTCTCTGTCCTTAGTGACCAGTGCCCAATCTTTGTGCAGGATACTATCGGGTGCAAGACAGGACAAAAATGAAGGAAAAACATAAAAAAATAGGTGAAGACCCTTTTCTACTTATTCTTTTGGAGATTTTACAGACTGCTACAGTGCAGAGAGTTGCTGGAAAATATCCAGAATTAGTTTTACTGTTACTCCTCGGTACTGTCTCAGGGCTCAAAAGTGCAAAGGAATTTAGAAGGAAGTCAGGCAGGCAAACAGGTACCTTTACTACCTGAGTTTTGGTTTGTTTTTTTGTTTTTGTTTTCTGTTCCTAACAAAATGTTTATGAAGAAGCTAACATATCAAACTGTACTGCTATATTGCTGTAATTTATGAAACAATAAACTGAGTGGATAGACAGGGAACAGTATTTCTGTTTTTAGATAAGCATAGTTATATACAACTGTGTTCTGTTGTTGTTTTACTGCTTTACAGGGAGAAATGAACCTGTAATAATGATAGTAATGAATAGTGAATATGCAAAAGAATACCCTATAATTAAAAGAAATACAAAATAACACATGCCCCCATAATGCAAAGCATCATGAGCTGCATATGCAAATCACCACAGAATATTATGCTGGTTCAACTTTAAGCAGAAATGCATGGTGCCAAAAGGCCTCTCACACAGTTTGCAAAGGGTGCCAACAAAAGACACAGACACGTGTTTCATCCTACCAGGACTCATCAGTATGCCTCATCTGTTTGACACCCCAGTGAAATAAACCAGCTACCCTAAGATGGTCTATTTGGGTTATGTTGTGGTGAAACCAATTAAAACAAAACAAGTCTGTCTTTTAACTTTTTATTTTTTATTTTAGTGGAGTTCACCACAACATAACAATAATTCATCTTAATGTAACTAGTTTATTCACTAGGGTGTCAAACAAACGAGGCACATGATGAGTCCTGGTAGGATGGAAACATGTGTCTACGTCTTCTATTGGCACCCTTTACAAGCTTCTGTAGAGGCCTTTGGCACCATGCATTTCTGTTTAAAGTTGAACCAGTCCTACATGGTGATTTGCATATGCAGCTCATGATGACATTATGGAGCATGTGTTGTTTTATTTCTTTGAAACTCAGTTTACTGGCCAATGCTCTTTGGGGTGACCATTGCCTCAGTGCTTGTGCACAGAGGTTCTTTGTCTTTACCCTATATATAAAGTTGCCTGCCATAGTTGTAGTACCTCTTCCTTGAGCTCCCCGTATTTTTAAGTGCTGGCAAGCCCTGATTCTCCTTTCTAAATACTGGTTAGTTCAGAGGCCTGCAACTAAGCGGTAATGTGAAAAAGGATGACAGGCTTGATATTTTGATTTAATAATTCTTGTTGTATGTATTAAAGATAAAGAAATCTTTGTTGTATCTTTTGTATTGAGATATTAGCTATTTTAGAAAATTAAAGATTTTGGAAAGATAGTGGGAGGCATTTCAGGTAACCACCTAACCTCCACAAGTATAAAAGAATTACCTTCCTTCCACTTCTTCAGATGAGTAGAGAGTAGTGGAGTACTGACCTATTGCAGTGTGCTCTAGCTGTTTCCTGGAGTAATTTTGAATGTAGTATGATTTAAGTCTTCTGTTCTTTATTTTGCCATACCAAGTCCATGTTGAATGTTATTCTTGTTTAAGTTTTGCTGGATTTTAATAAATGTCCTGCCTGGCTTCAGCATGGCTCTTCAGCAACATCTTGTCTGCGTCCATCAGTTCCCACTACTCCTTGACATACCCTCAAATCCCCTCTGTCCAAATCTCTCAAATGTCACATTACAAGGGACACCCCATGTATTACCCCCTCAGATCCCCTCTGTACATACCTCTCCAATGCCTCACATTACAAGGGACAACCCTTGTATTACTCCTCAGATCCCCCCTCTACATATATCTCAAATGCCACACATTTTAAGGGACATCCCTTGTATATCCCCTCAGATCTACTCTGTCCAGATCTCTCAAATGTCACATTACAAGGAAGATCCCTTTTATTACCCCTCAGATCCCCTCTGTCCATAGCTCTCAAATGTCTCACATTACAAGGGAGACCCCCTGTATTACCCCTCAAATCCCCTCTGTCCATTGCTCTCAAATGTCTCACATTACAAGGAATATCCCTTGTATTTCCCCTCAGATCCCCTAGGTCCACATCTCAAATGTTTCACATTAAAAGGACACCCCTTGTATTACTCCACATACACCTCTATCCACATCTCTCAAATGTCTCACATTACAAGGACTCCCTTATTACCTTTCAGATCCCCTCTGTCCATATCTCTCAAATTTTCTCACATAACAAGGGACATCCCTTGTATACCCCTCAGATCTCCTCTGTCCATAGCTTTCAATTTTCTCATATTACAAGGGCTTGCACTCATTTCCCCTCGGTAGCTCTCTGTTGGAGTGGTGAGGCGTAGGAACATACCACATCCCATACCACTACACGACTCCTACCCAACACTGGCCAAGAAGAACTGTCCCACAGAGGTACCCAAGGTAGTAAATAGGATGGAGGTGGGGTCCTCCATGGTGGAGACCCGGAGAGCAGAAGCCCCAGAGGAGAGGAGGAAGTGAATCCTGGTGGGGACTCAGTAGTAAGGGAGGTATAGTTGGGAACAGATAGGGAGGAAGAGAGGTGGTAAGATGCCTTCCAGTTGCCATGGCTCAAAGGGATGGAGCGATTATCCTCAGGATCAATGGGGAAGCAAGGAGGCAGGAGGGAGAATGGATGTCATGGTCACTTGGGACAATTGACCTGGCTAGGGAGGAGCCAGAAACAGTTCAGAAAGAGTTCAGGAGATTGGGGAAGGGCTTTAAGCAATTAGCACAATCTGTTACTTTCTCAGAGGTGCTACCTGTCCATGGCAAGGGGAAGACAGGAGTCTCCACACCAGAAACTTCAACAAATGGTTCAAGAAATGGTGCAGAGAAGAGGGATTCAGGTTCACTGGGAACTGGGGCTCCTCCTGAAGGGATGAAGGCATGTACGGGGTGACGGCCTGCATCCATCCTGGAGGGGAACTATGATCCTCAATAAATAGTTTACATGCTGGATTGGTAAGCTATTAAACTAGCTGAGGGAGGAGGCGGAATGGGCTGGAAAGACATAGACTGCCCCATCCTCCCCAAGATCACAGGGCAAGCAGTGGGAGTTCTGAGGGTGGAAATCCCAAAAGGAACACATTCAAATAGGAATGCAGTGGGGAAGGGAAGAGTGGGAAAAAAACAAAGTAGGAAATAGGGAGAGCCAAAAGGCAGGAGGAGGGAGGTGGCAGTACAATCTGGAAAGCCATGTGTGCAAATGTTTGCAGTCTGGGCAACAGAATGGCAGACCTAGAAGCCACCATGGCAGAAGCAGATCTAGACATAGTCACTGTTACAAACCCACTCAGCAGGTCAGGGCCTCTGTTTCCACAGTACCAACCTCCAAGCGCAGTCTTGTGAACAGGAAACAGAAATAAGGTAACCTCCTGTCTGTTTTGTGGGTTCGAATCAACCTTTGGTCTCAAGTCTTGGAGGGATTCAAATTGTGAACCTTTTGTTAGCGTAGCCAATGTATAGGCTCAGATAATTCTGATCTTTGGGGGTGCCAGATATCTTTTGCCTATGGGCACCTAACCAGGCATACAAAATGAACCCTTAAAACTCTATTAAAGAACTCAGAATAAACTCTTACCTTTTCCCAGTTGGGTAAAACCAGTAAGCTTTGTACAGTGTCAGCTTTAACCATGTATGCTTCACTTGTCAAGAAAAAGAATTTCAAAGACACACCAAGTAGTGTCTAAAGTAGAGGTTTACTTACAAATAGATAACAAAATGTAAAATGTACATACAGAACCATACTGTATATCACAAAAACATACAATCATTTAAATGAACAAGGGTAAAAAAAAAGTGCAAAATTCCTACCATCAGACAATTAGACTTATATATCTAATGTATCTCTTCTAATAGTGCTGATTTACAGATGTTGTCAAGAGAGCCCAAACATGTGTGTCTTTACATGTCACTCACAGCATAATTAAAAATACTGTCTTGAGCCTGCCTTCTCCATGATGTCACCCAGCTCCTCCTCTGTTTATTAAAAATTATACAATCAGGATGTTTATTCAGCAGGAGGTAAATTAATAAAGGTGACCTCAGCAAAACTCATGTCCCCACATGACTTTCTTTAAATAACATCCCTCTTTGATCTCAAGTAGCTCTTCTTCCCAGGACACATCAAAGAATCTTTTATGACTTCGCACTAAAGCTATAACCTGCTCTCTTCCTCTAAATGTTATAAAGTTTATGATTTCCCAGCTTAGCAGCTGGCAAGCTACAAATAAGCTAGATAAATAGGAGATCCTTAATTTAGTCTCTTCTAGCCTGTAAATATCTCCTGGCCTTCCAGGTAACACCTTGTAGCTAAAACCTGGGGGGGGGGTGTCATTCCACAGGCTGTTTCAGCATGTCTCATGAGAGAGACTCAATAACACATTTTTATATTACAAAAATCATAGGTTAATCAGAACCAACTGTCTGAGTGTCACAGTCACAATTACAGAGACCTGGTGCACTGAAAACCAGGACTGGGATGTCACAATACCAGGTTATGCTATACTCAGGAGGGACAGGGTAGGAAAGAAGGAAGGAGTGGCTCTTTATGTAAGAAAAACATAAAAGCCACAGAAATACAGGGGATATGGGGAAAAGTGGAGGTATTGCAGGTCACCCTGGAGACAGGAAAGGGGGCCACTTTTTGGACAAGGGTGATCTACAGACCTCCAGCACAGGGGAATGAGGGGGATAAGGATATGATGGAACAAATCCAGGGGATGGCTAACAAGGGGGAGGTAGTGCTGGTAGGGAACTTCAATCTACCAGATGTGGATTGGTGCCTCCCAGCTGCAGCAACAAGTAAAAACACGGAAATACTAGACTCCCTTCAGGGGGTGTTCCTCGGGCAACTAGTTAAAGGACATATACAAGAAGTCAAGCACTACTCACCACAGACCAAGTCCACACAAGGTAATAATCAAAAATATTGTTTTGAGGCAAATCAAAATGCTGCCTCCTAACATCACAAACCAGAGAGAAGGCAGAACCCACTAACTTGGACCGGTTTTGCTAAGCGTCATCAGAAGTGTTCCAAAGGGTGTTCATTACTGCCTTTAAACCCTCAGATTTAAAAGGACAATGCCTACCTAGAATATGTGACACTTAAAAAAAAAACCAACAACAAAAAAAAACATTTATCTCATTATTATATAAACAACAGATCACATTCTATATTCAATGGAAACACAGTCACTCAAAGATAATAATTATATATATATATATATATATATATATATATATAGGAAATTAACATTAATATTGATAATGTGCACACCTGACATAAAAGGAAGAAAAAAAACATACTGTATATACGATCATAAGAATTTGCCAGCAGATAAAGGCCTTACGGTCTATCGAGTCTGCTCGAGTGTGCAGCTAGCAACCCTTATACTGCAGCTGCCCCTTCCTCCCCTCAACCTCCCTCTTACCCTATCCCATCTGCTTCTGAAGCAGTCCACTGTTCTACAGGATACCACTTCAGCAAGCAACACGTTCCACCCAGACACCACTCTCTCCGTAAAAAAGTGTCTTCTCATTTCCCTCCTGAACCTTCCCCTCTCCAATCTGAGATCGTGACCTTGAGTGTCCCTACCCCCCCTTAACTTGAATAGTCCCTCCATGCCTGTCTTGTTTATTCCCTTCATGTACTTGAAGGTTTCAGTAATATCCTCCCTGTCTCTCCCCTCCTCCAGTGAATACATTTTCAATTCCCTCACACTAGGCAAAGGCGATTAATGGGATCAGACACATATTAGTCAAGTATCCGACACAATTCATTCTTTTCTCCTAAATGAATAAACTGAGCACTACAAAGATGTGCTCACATATGTTTTGGAGCAAAGCCTGATATATGAAAAAATCCATCATGTCAAATCAATTTGGGGAAACAATGAAAGTCTGATCCACAAATGAAGGAAATCATACAATCTGAAAAAGTGTCTCATAACTGTATGTTCCTCACCGCACAGCTACAGTTGTAATGCCCAGTCCAATCTGATTACTGAATTAAAACAATAACCTATCAACATAATTACTACATCAAGCTCTATTTTGGAATCAAAAGCAGATTGTTAGCTGCAAAAATATAATCAGACATACAGTGCAAATAGTGTTTGCATCTCCAATTCGAGCAAGTGTGCACTTAATGCACTTTAGGAATCTTAAAATCTGATAGAAATAAGGTGTTCCCCTACTCTTGTTTTGAGAGACAGCATTGTCTTTTGGACATAAAATGAGCCACAAGTACACATGGCTAGGTAAACAACGTAAGGTGTATCACAGTTAATGAAACATTGGATGTCAAAGGGGCCATTGTTATTGTTATTATCTCATTATATTTTCTTATTATGAGTGTCATATTTCTAACTCTCCTTTTTTTCCCTTCATCTTTTTTTTTCAAGAAAAGAAAAATATATATATATACATATATGTTTTTTTTCTTCCTTTTTGTGTTGTGTGTACATTATCAATATTGACATTTACCAATATATATATATATATATATATATATATATATATATATATATATATCTTCAAGTAGGATCAGTGTTTGAATTGAATATAGAATGTTATCTATTGTTTATATAATAGTGAGATAAATGTTGGTTATTTGTTTTGTTTTGAAAAAAAAGTGTCACATATTCTAGGTAGGGCATTGTCCTTTAAATCGGAGGGTTTAAAAGCAGTAATGAACACCATTTGGAACACTTCTTGATGATGCCTTAGTGAAACCAGTCGAATTTAGTGAGGTTCTGCCTTCTCTCCTGGCTTGTGCATGTTGGGGGGCAGCATTTTTGATTTGTCTCAAATAAAACAGTATTTTGGATTATTACATTGTCTAGACTTGGTCTGTGGTGAGTAGTGCTTGACTTCTTGTATATGTTCGCTATGGTTTGTCAATAGCACACTCAGCTGTGAGACGGCTATTCTTGTGCTTGTGAACTAGCTAAAGAACCCAGTCGGGGGGCGATACTGAACCTGGTATTGTCAAACAGGGACAGTGTCGCTAAAGTCTTAGTGGGGAGCCACCAGAGGACCAGTGTTCATTGTACAGTGTGGTTTAATATAAGAACTGGGCCAGAAACAAACTACACCAAAATGAGGGTCTTGGACTTCAGGAGGGCCAATTTTAAGAAAACAGGAGAGTGCCTCAGGGAAGCCCTAGCAGGGATCGGGGAAACTGGCAGGGTAGAGGAACAGTGGGCAAAAATAAAGAAGGCCATAGAGAAGACAACAAACCTTTGTGTCAGGCAGGTTAAAAAGAGCAAGAGAAAAAGAAACCACTATGGTTCTCCAAGGAGGTAGCAGAGAACATAAAGGCAAAGAAGTTAGCATTCAGGAGGTACAAGTCAGCATGAAGGAAGAGGATAGGGAGGATTATCAGGAAAGGGAGGTTGGGAAAGCAGTTAGGATTGCAAAGGCACAGGCGGAAAAGAACATTGCCAAGTCAGTAAAAAGGTGGAAAAGACATTCTTTGGGTATATAAGCAAAAAGGAAGAGCTAGGCAGGGATAGTAAGATTAAAAGGGAAGAAGAGGATTGTGTGAAGAGGACCAGAAGAAAGCTGACATACTGTACAAGTATGTTTGTTCAGTATTTATGAAGGAAGGGGTAGGTGACAGGCCACAGACAGAGGACAGAGGCATTAAAGGAAGGAGAGTGAACACTAGCCCTTTCATGAAGGAGAAAGTCCTCAGGGAACTAGCGTAAGTGATAGCTGATAAGGCACTGGGGCCAGATGGGTTTCACCCAGGATACTGAGGAACTAAAGGAGGAGCTGACTGCACCTCTGATGGCCCTGTTCAACTGATCAATGGATACTGGGAGGTTCAGGTGGACAGGAGGAGTGCAAATGTGGTCCCAATACATAAATGTGAACAGAGAGAGCCAGAAAACTACAGCCCCGTAAGACTGACTTTGGTGGTAGCCAAGGTTATGGAAACACTGCTAAAAGTGTTAATGTTAATATTTCTCCCACTATGTATTTTCTTGTCTATACTGTGTAAACTGTTTTCCTATGTTCTCCCCTTCCCCAGGATGCATCTGTAAATGAGCAGTACTCTGCTCAGTATGCCTTCCTGGTAAAAAGCTTAAATAAATAAATAAAAAGAAAGGATAGGGGAATACCTTGCAACCAATGGATTACAGGATCTGAGGCAGCATGGGTTCACAAGAGGGAGATCTTGCCAAATAAACCTGATCAAGTTCTTTGATTGGGTAACCAGGGAAGTGGCTCAGGGAGGAGCATTGGACGTGGCCTACCTGGATTTCAGTAAGGCCTTTGACAATGTTCCACACAGAAGTCTGGCAAACGAGCTGAGCAGCCTGGGAGTAGGTTCAAAGGTGGTAAAATGGACACATAGTTGGCTAAGTAACAGGAGTCAGAGGGTGGTAGTAAATGGGGTTTATGCGGAAGAAAGCACGGTAACCAGTGGGGTGCCACTGGGGTCAGTTCTGGGACTGGTCCTCTTCAATGTCTTTATTAGCAACATAACAGAGGGGCTGGAAGGGAAGGTATGCCTATTTGTGGATGACACAAAAATCTGCGACAGCATGGATACAGGGGATGAAAAGAATGAGGGCAGATCTGAGAAAACTGGAAGACTGGTCAGGAGTATGGAATTAGGCTTCAAGGCCAAAAAGTGTACAATTATGCACATGGGCAAAAACACCAAGGGCACCATACCAAATGGGGAGGGGAGGTGGTGACAACCACAAAACAGGAAAGACACCGGGGATGATCATATCTGATGACCTGAAGGTAGCAAAGCAGTGTGATAAGGTAGTGGGAAAGGCTAGTAGAATGTGGGCGCATAGAGAGGTATTACCAGCAGAAAGAGAGGAGTGTTACCACTGTACAGATCGATGGTGAGGTCCCACCTGTAGTACTGTGTCCAGTACTGGAGGTCCCATCTCCGTAAAGACATAGATCAGGTAGAGGTGGTACAGAGGAGGGCAACCAAGATGGTGCATTGCCTGCATCAGAAACCCTACAAGTAAGACTCAGGGAATTAAATATGTACTCTCTGGAGGAAAGGAGGGACATGACTGAAACATTCAAATACCTCAAGGGTATTAACAAGGTACAGGGGATGGCATATTCCATAGAAAAAGAAGCCAAAGGACAAGGGGGCACGAAATGAGCCTGGAAGGGGGGAGGCTCAGAGTGGATGTGAGGAAGTATGTCTTCACTGAAAGGGTGGTGGATGTCTGGAACAGCTCCCAGCAGAGGTGGTGGGTACAGAAATGGTAACAGGATTCAAGCATACATGGGATAGACACAGGGAGACCGTAGTAAAAGGACCTGGGGGGGGTGATGCGGAGATTGAGCAAGGTCTGCAATAGCACACTAGGTATGAATTTTAGGGCAGACTAGGTGGGCCAAGAGGTCCTTTCTGCCAACAACTTCTATGTTTCCTAAATGTATCACATTACAAAAGATGTCCATTTACCTCCTCAGAGCTGTCTCTCCATACTTCACTGTCAAAAATCTAATTTTACCCCTCAGAGCCTCTCTTTCCAAACCTCTCCCTCATTACATGGGATGTCACTCATTTCACCCTGAGAACCCCTCTGTCCATACCTCTCAACCATCCTACACTGTGAGCTTCACTCATTTTATGTCTCCAAAACCCTCTCTGCCTACCTCTCAATTGTCCCACATGATGAGGACATCCCTATTTTAATCCCTGGAACCCTCTGACCATACCTCTAAACTATCCCACATGTGAGAAGTGTCCCTCATTTAACCCCTCAGACTCCTTCTGCCCATACCTCTCAACAGCCCCACATTACAAGGAACATCCTTCAGTTCACCCACTCAGAGACCCTCTGTCCATACCCGCTCAGCTGTACCACATTGAGCCCTCATGTTACCCCTCAGAGGTTGTGGAGTTCTGAGTGTTAAAATGAGGGACATCACTCCTCATGTGTGACAGTTGAGAGTATGGATAGTGGGGTCCTGAGTTGGTAAAATGTGGGACATCCCTCCTAATGTAGGACATTTGAGATGTATGGGGAAAGGGGTTCTGAGGAGTAAAATGAGGGCTGTCCCTCATAATGAAGTACAGTTTAAAAGTATGGACAGTGGGGCTCTGAAGGGGGAAAATTAGTATCATCCCTCATAATGAGGGACAGTTAAAAGGTTCGATGGCTTCCTAGGTTATGTTCTATTTAGGGATGTCCCTCATAATGGTAGAGCTGACAGGGTATGCATCTCACATTTGGGTGATAAAGGTTTAAGTATCTAGCACGTATTGCCATTCCACTTTGGAGCCAAGATCTATCTGATCTCATTAGCTAAGTGGGGCCAGCCAAACTGTAATTGGATGGAGAATTCTAATCAACATCAGGTGCTGCAGGAAGTGGTGCTAGAAGCTAAGCAGGGGCACTCTCCCTTAGTTATTAGTAACCACACAGATGCTCATGCATGCTATTTGAGTACACCATGCTGTCCAGAGGTGCCATCTTTTGGATGAAACATTATATTAAGGTCCAAGCTGCTTGTTCTGGTCATTGTTCAGATGGTTGATAAAGATCCCATGGAGAACAGGATTTACCCAGTGTTGTGGTCAAATTTCTTTATTCACTGACCCACCAACAGATTAGTCTGGTTTAATATCAACCAGATTGTATCTGGGCATGGAGAGCTGGAGAGCTGCTGTGTAATGTGCTGGCACAGAAGGCCATGTTCCACCCCAGATGTGGCTACATATCTGAAATTGTTTGGTACAATGTTGTTTTGATTGTAAAGCACTTTGAGATGCCTGCATCAAATGCTGGTATGGGACAATTGTCATTAGCATGGAATGGTATGGCATGACATGGGATGGCATGGAGTGGTATAGCATAGTATGGGAGGGCAATAGGTGGAATTGCATGGGGTGGTATGGCATGGTATTCTGTCAGGTGGAATGGCATGGGGTGGTATGGCATGACATGGGCTGGAATTGAAAGGGGTAGTATGGCATGTTATGGTACGGTATGGTATAAAATGGGATGGGATGGGATGGTATGATGTGGCATGGGCTGGCATGTGTTAAGATGGCACAGGATTTGAATCTGAAATCTGAATTTCTGTTTTTTTCATATAGGTTTTCTGCTGAGGGTGGTGTAGGCAAGCTCTCAGCCTATCCCACCTCATCTCTCCCAGCATTTGCTGCACCTGACCACTGTACCCAAGATTCCCCATGGATTGCCCCCCACCCGGAGACACACACCCAGACTGTGTGCAGGGTGATCAGCTGATGCCACGGGGTGGAGGTAGGCAGGCAGGGTGTCATGTAGCCCACACTAGCCCAGTGGTTTTCTCCCTGGTTTACCTGCAACAACAGCATGTCAAGACATGCACAAGAAGGCACGCATGCCCTGTAGGATCGCGGCCACTCCCTTTGAGCCACGTGTCCCTGCACCATCAACAGGCCTCCACCCAGTGGCAGTCAAGGGCTGAAACAACTGGCCACCCCACCCCTGGGGAGAAGAGCAGTTCCTGGGATGATTGACCCTCTCCCACCCCACTGACCCATGGCAACCTGTGGTCATTCCCATGGCAATCAATGCCCTCGCCCTCCACATCACCAGGCTGGCTTAAATCTGAATTTATTTATATTCTGACAGCATGAGACCACAAGGCACAATCCTGTTCTCAGGGTCATCCTGTACAGTCAAAGATACGAGCAGCACATGTTATTTGCCCTTCAAACAGACCTGTCAGCTGTCCCATTAGAAGGACATTCCTAAATTTAACCCTAAGAATCAATCACACCTCTTAACTGTCCCTCATTGTGAGGGATGTTACTAATGTTTCTCCCTTAGAGGCCCTCTGCCCACACCTTTGAACGATCCCTCATGGCGTGGCATGGTACTGGATGGGATGGAATGGTAAGACACAGCATGGGATGGAATGGTATAGTATGGCGATAGGACATTGCTTGGCATGGTATGACATGGCATGGGTTGATATGGCATGGTATGACATGGCATAGCATGACATTGGATGGCAGAGTACGGCAATGGATGGGAATGCATGATAAAACATGGCATGGGATGGCATGGCATGATGTGGTATAACATGTATAAGATGATAAGACATGGTATAGGATGAAATAGCATGGTATGGCATTGGATGGCATTGCATAGTACAGCAGGGTATGAGAAGAATCTGGGAAGAAGAACTTGGGGTAACTAAGGCAACATTTTTAATAGGCTATTCCATGAAGATAGCCTAACAATGAAAGTGCTGGGTCTAATCTTATATTATGTCCACACTTAAGACTATTGGTTAACAATAACAAGGTTGGATCTTCTGTTTATTTAAACTAGTACTGTTCCCCCACTTTATCTCCTTTTCTACCTTATCCTCACTCCAGTGATCTGGCATTGGCATAGCCACATTGTTCTCCTGGCCAGGAGGTGGGAGATTGGCTGCCTTACGATGCCATGCCCTGATCAGTCAACAGGTGTTGCCCGATTGCGGTGTGGTCTGAGCCTTCCCTCTCCCCTGGGAGCTGTGTACCTCACTTACAAGACATGTCCACCCTCCCGCCTGCCCCAGAATGGGATTCTGTTGCTCACATGTGAGCCCCAGTCTCCTGGGGGCTGCACAATGTGCTTCTGTTGCCCAACTCCCCCATTCCAGTCTTTATTTTGGAAGCATATTATCTTAACATACATATTACCTTCTCTAGCACCTGCTGCTCATTAGCCCCGAACCTCCCATCTCCTGCAGCAGCTGCATTTGGTACAGCAATGTTGTCACAGGGCCTGACAATACTGGGTGGCCATTATGAGTGTGACTTCTGGAGTGTTACAAAAACAGAAAGGAGGACATCACTTGACCACTAGAATTAGTAACTTCTTACATATTTCCTCATTTGGCCACCCCAAAATCTTGGCGCTTTGATGAAAGGCTAAGTCATGAGGACTGGTTCATGTTCTGGTTAGTTGTTTTGTGTTCAAAAATTGACAGAGTTGGTAGGTGCTACAATGAAGCTCAGTCATTCTGATCGTGTAACTAAATACACATGCAAGTCTACATGGGGTGCCTGATGGCTGGTAGAAACTGCAGTGAATTGTTACCACTGGAAACCGTTCTATCAGCACTCATCTGAAGGTAAAACAAAGACAGACCAAAACAATTCCTCAAGTTTGTGTTCTACAGTTAGTGCCAATAAAGTTCTTAGCTCACATACCAACATGTTGCCGTTCAGCTTTACATATTTCTTGGCATAACTGCCTGTGTCCAACATATGGAATCATGTAGTTTAAATGTCTTAGCTTTCCGAGCAAAATACCGTCATTTCCCACTCTGGGGTACACACCAGGAGAGTTACCCAGACACACGTGCATGGCTATGGCGCACATCCATTACAGCTGCCACTGCCTCACGTAGGCTTCATTAGTGGAGTAGCATTACTGGGTGCCTTATATGGTGTCTGTACAACCATAGTTACCAGTCTGCTCCCTAAAGTAATAGGTAGCTGTTTACTAATGCTAGAGACATAGAAGCAACCATGTATAAAAAGTGAAACACTTTGAAGTGCTTATTGCAAACATTAACTATTTAAACATGTACAAAACATTAAAAACATGGTACTAGAATACAATTATCAGGACATACTTAGTTGAATACTACACTTATAATACATATCAACAGGGCACAAAAGCACTCTGGGATCTACTAGGAAAACCATGTGCATGTATTGGCTGCACTTATCATATGAATTCTCATCCACTATAAAGGGATTAATTAATTCTGGCTGGGTCAAAATATTTCACTCTTGAAAATACACAATTTAGTTCATTGTAGTACAAGTATTAACAGATGGCACACGTTTAATATAGTTCACATAAATTCAGTAAGAACACATCATCCAAGGAAACTGTAAGCAGCGGACATTTCCTCTAAATGTGGGATCATTCTACAGCTGATGAATTACCAAGGTGGTGGGGGCCACAGCTGCACCTGATACCCTGGTCAATGCATCAGGCTGGCCCAAACCTCCAAGCTTATGTCTGGCCTTGGAAGGCATCCCAGGGACTGCATACAATGGGGAAATGTAAGTGCACCCAGCATGAAGGCAGGGCCTGGTCTTGGTCTATGGTACCATCTTACTAAAAGAGCTAGTATTATTAGAGCTGTGCTTACCTGGCAGCTGACATATCTAGTTCTATTCTCTTCATACCTCATCAGCTTTGTGACCTCACTCATTGTGACATAACTAGTGAACAGTCTGGTGAGTGGCTGTTCCTGAACAGTTATGATGTCACAATCAATTATGTCATAATTCTGATAAAGTATGATGAGGACTAGAACTAGATATATCAATCTAATGAGTACAGTTCCCATCACATCTGCTACAGTCAGGTAGAAATCTTTAATTTGCCAAAGTGGCAATAAATAGTAACTCTAATATATAAAATAATAGTTGACTACTTTAAAAGTTAATATTAATCTCAAGTAGTATAAATAGCTCTTTAAGGGTCCCTGGCAAGCCACACTGCAGTGGGAAGGAGGGTGCAAGGAAGACCAATCAGTGAATGTCTCCCACTACCACTGTGTCACCACTATGGGGCAGTTGTTCCCAGACTGCTGGCAGTCATCCTTTCGAAGATGCCTCCCTGGGACAGCCTTCTCTCCTTCCCCTGTCCCAGCTGAGATCCCATAAGCTTTCAATCACACCTTTAATACAGTATGACTCAAGGACTGACAAAACCAAATAAAAATGGTGAGGGCAAGGTGGTGAGTGGAATTCAAGTAACCATTTAAAGAGCCATAACTGGACTGGTGCCAGACTGGGCAGCACTTAAGGATGACCACTGGCCTCTCAATGTTCAGATATTTGTATTGGAGAAATGCTAAGCACCTCTCTCCCCAACCCACTCCAAAAGGTAGGAGGGTTATTAAAACAGCAGCAACGGTTCTTAGCACGCTGAGTGACAAACCTTTGCAGATGGGACAGCAGAGCTGTGGATCAACCACAGGGTTGGAGCACTGGGCGGGCTGGCACACTTCCTCCTGACAGCGGACATTTCCATTCTGAAAAAGAGCAGTGTACACAGAGATGAGATTAGGAAGCAGGGTCCCTTTGGTCTAATGACCCACTGGTTAGATAAAACACTAGGTGCACTAAGAGAGGGTGGAAAACATCAAGCTTAGGCAGAATTACTGTATCAGCATCCAAAGACTGGGTGCAAGGTATGTAGATAACTACCGTCAGTTTTTTTTTTTTGAAAGGCAAATCCCTCAGTGCACTCAAGTTACATAGGAAAAAACACACAGTATACCAATTTACCTTTGTCCAGAAAACAATAAAAGCTATTTTTCTGGAAAAGGTTAACAAGCTTGTGTTCTTTCCAGTGTGACTAGAGTGCAGATGCACACCAAGGAACTCACCTCCCCCAGCAACAGTAGCTGCAACTAATTTTAGCAGTGGCAGATTTGTGTTTTATTTGAGGTGGCAGTATGGTTAGTCCTGCTGTGACCTTATTGATGCCGCCCCTTATTGTCTCTCTAGTTCTGATTAGTTGGACAATACATCCGCAAAAAGGGATAATCATACTTCTGAACTGTTCTGCCTTCTGAGGGATGACCTCCATTTTCTTTCTTAATTGCTTCGATAAGCATGAAAAGTATGTAGATGCAGTAGTAGTATTACAGTAGTAGTATAGTACAGTAGTAGTTGCACAGTAGTATAGTACAGTAGTAATATAGTAGAATTATCAGCAGCAATACAGCAAAAGTATAATAGCATTAGCACAGTAGAAGTAGTAGTGGAGTAGTCGAACAGTACAGTAGTAGTTGCAAAGTGGTATTATAGTACAGTAGCATTAGTATTGCAGAATTTGCAGTAGTAATACAGCTGTGCTGCAGTAGTAACGTACAGCAGTAGTACAGTACAGTAGTAGTACATTAGTAGATTATTATTATAGTACAGTAGTACAGTACAGTAGCATTAGAAGTAATATGGTAGCATAGTAGTAGCACAGTAGATGTAGAAATATAATAGTATAGTGCAGTACTAGTTGTACAGTAGTAATATAGTACTGTAGTAGTAGTGCAGCAGTAAATTTGCATTTGTAATACAGTAGTAAAATAGTGGTATAGTGCCTACAAACCACAACTTGTGCATGCGCAAACACGATCAGAGCTACTGTACCATTGTTGTGACGCATCACGATAGTACAACAAAAATTGTGACGCCACATCAATGGTACAACAAGACTAGTAAATGATAGATTTTAAGAATACAACATTCTACCATACACTATAGTACAGTGGCTGCACAGCAGTATAGTACAGTGGCAGCACAGCAGAATTAGTAGTATAGTGTGGTAGTAGTGGTACAATAATAGTATTCTAGTACAGTAGCAGTTGTACAGTAATAGTATTCTAGTACAGTAGTAGTTGTACAGTAATATAGTACAGTAGCAGTACAGCAGAATTAATATAGTATGATAGTAGTTGTACAGTAATAGTAGTATAGTACAGTAGTAAATGTACAGTAGTAGTACAGTAGAATTAACAGTAGTAATATACCAGTAGTACATTAATAGCAGTGCAGCGCAGCAGAAATAGTAGTATAATCAGTAGAAATAGTAGTATAGTACAGTTATAGTTGAACAGTATTACAGTACAGGAGTAGCTGAACAGTAGTAGTATTATAGTACAGTAGTATAGTACAGTAGTTGTACAGTAGTGCTATAGTACTGATGTAGTTAGTACAGTAGTATATAGTGCAGCAGTAGTGCAACATAATCAGTACTATAGTACAGTATAGTATTCTATCACAGTGGTAGTTGTAAAGTAGTAAAGTACAGTAGTACAGCAAAATTAACTGTAGTAAAACAGTAGTAGCACTGCAGTAATATAGCACAGTAGTTGTACAGTAGCATAGTACAGTAGAAGCAGTAATAAAACAGTAGCAGTACCATAGTAGTAGCAGCACAGTAGTAGCACAGTAGTATAATACAGTAGTAGTTTACAGTAGTAGTATAGAACAGCAGTAGTAGCACTCCTAGTCCCAGCAGGGTTTCCCTCTAGAAATCTTCTGAACCATGCTCCTGAACTGCATACACACTGACGGCACTCGCACTGCCACTGTATTCCTGTCCCAGTCCCAACTGCAACAGCCCATCAGCCTCTATGGCCAGACACTGTCTAATTGCTTGTTTGCAACAAGACAAATATAATGCTCTTCTGATCAGCTGTTTTTAACATAAAAAGCAAGCAAACACGTAAGCATTTTAATTCAACAGAAGGTGGGTGGACATGGAGGAGGGCAGGATTATGTTGTTTATCTTCTCCTAGACCAGACGGCCACTTCTAACAAAAAGAATTGGATGCTAGGGGGATGTCCTGAGGGTGCTGCTGGGTGGGATGAAATTATGAAGAAGAAGAAGACAACAGCAGCACTCTAAACAAAACAAAATTATTTTTCAAAAATACTCACGAAATTGCAGAAGTATAGCAAGCCAATGTTTATTGCACCAGAGGAACAAAAGTACAAAACTAAGCTCCAGCACTTCAGGTCCAAGCATGACCAGGGTTTGTCAGGAGGCATGGTTGATCATGATGATCACTCTTAAATTTAATTCAGTTAAAGGTAAAGACTTGGCAAGGCTTGTTGGAGGCAGCACTAACTGATATGCAAGTCTCTACCTTTAACTGAATGTAAAGAATGTTTCTTGCCATGTTGGTCCTTGTACAAAAAGATGCATAAAATAGGTGATTAAATGCATTTTATTGGACCAACAAGATTCACAGAATGTTCTTAAGCTTTTTGACTACACAGAATCCTTCATCAAACAAACTCTAGCCAGAGCTGATAGGGCTGTGAAGAGCTACCAAGTGACTAATGTTACACATGTGCATAGGAATTATTCAACACCGGGTAAAACGTGGCCATTTTTGGAGTGGTGCACCAATTTTCAACGTGGCATTTTAGGGGCCCCTCCTCATGAAAAGTGCCAGTGTCATTTAGTTCACTTGTCCTGAAAGGTGAGATCACAGAGCAAATGGCTTATTCTGCACCACAGGTGCGAAACCCATTTTGAGCAGGTAGTGGAAAATGACAGCTGTACTGATTTGAAGGAGGTATGCAAAATGGCAATGTTGAAAATTTGGATGAAAATATAAAAAACTGGTGAAGTTAGGAGCGAGCATAGAAACTGCACAATGCACGCTCGTAAAAGTCATTTTTTGGAACTTTTTAATCAAATTTACAACATGTGCTTTTTGGGACCCCACCTCATGAACATTGGCACTGTCATTTCGTGAATTGGTCCCAAAAGATGATTCCACGCAGCAACCGTGAAATCACCTTTTGCGACCGAGTAACAAAATGACAGTGACAATTTTCTCGAGGTGGGGTCCCAAGAACCCCATGTTGAAAATCTGGGGCAAAAATTCCCCAAAATGGCTGATTTATCTGCATAAGTTGAAAACCTCACTGAATTATAGCATATTTACTTTACTTTTAAGACCTCTGCTAATGAACAGTGTCACTGTGATTTTCTTAATGTGTCCCATACATTGATTTCGCACACCGACTGTGCCATTGTGCACTACATGCGCAGAAACACATTTTGGGCACGATGTGAAAAATGACAGCTGTACTGCTCATATGGAGGTGTGGTAAAATGGCAATGTTGAAAATCTGGAGTGCAAATATAAAATTTGCGAACTTACCAGCGTGCATAGGAACTGCGCAATGCACACTTGTAAAACAGTCATTTTTAGGAATTTTTTCACCCAGTTTTCAACATAGCCATTTTAAGACCTCTGCTCATGAACAGTGTCACTGTGATTTTCTTAATCTGTCCCAAACATTGATTGTGCACACTGACTGCGCCATTGTGCGCTACATGCATCAAACACATTTGGGTGGCGTGAAAATGAGCAGCTATACTGCTCATAAGGAGGTGTAGTAAAATGGCAATGTTGAAAATCTGGAGTGAAAATATTGAAAATTCGCGAACTTACGAGCGTGCGTAGGAACTGCGCAACGCATGCTCGTAAAACTGTCATTTTTAGGAATTTTTTCACCAAATTTTCAACATAGCCATTTTAAGACCTCTGCTCATGAACAGTGTCACTGTGATTTTCTTAATGTGCCATACATTGATTTACATACCGATTAGCCATTATGTGCTACATGTGCAGAAACAATTTTAGGCACGATGTGAAAAAATGACAACTGTACTGCTCATATGGAGGTGTGGTAAAATGGCAATGTTGAAAATCTAGATGCAAATATAAATAATTTGCGAACTTCTGATCGTGGGAACTGCGCAATACACACTTGTAAAACAGTCAATTTTAGGAATTTTTCGCAAATTTGCAACATAGGCTTTTGAGGCCACCTTATGAACACTGGCACTGTCATTTCATTAATCAGTCCCAAAGGTGATTTTGTGCAGTGACCACGAAATCACCCTTCAGGCCTGATTAACGCCATGACAGTGACAGAATTCATGAGGAGGGGTCCCAAAAACCCCATGTTGAAAATGTGGTGCCAAAATTCCAAAAAATGCCTGAGATATGCAGCAAAGTTGAAAAAACCCTATCTATCCCATTATACAGCTTACCGGCATTTCCTCAGTTCGTGGTCAGCTTTGAAGAGTGCAGCGTGTTCCCAGTCCACGAAGATAGTCGTGCGAGGTCCAGAGGTAAGTATGGGGTGAGGGAGGGTGTGGGGAGGAGGGTGCACAGTGGGTGGGTGCAGGTTGTGGGAGGGAGCAGGAGGAAGCGCCGAGGGACAGTTTTTTATTTACAGGGTTTTATTTTTAATAAGGCGATGAGGATGTTGCCACGCTGGGTGGGCTCCCAGTGTGGCAGTTGGAAAACTGTTTGGGAGTCTGGAGCTGACGGGGATTGGGCACCCCAGCCGACCATAACACATTTGCTGCCATGGGGTGAGGCTCCCAGCGTAGCACCTGGATGCTTTGCTGGGGCGTGGAGCCGGCGGGGATTGGGCACCCCGTCGGCCATAACAAATTTTGCCAAGCTGGAGCAGGCCCCAGCGTGGCACCTGGAAGCTCTGGGGGATGGAGCCGACGGGGATTGGGCACTCCCGCCGGCCGAGATAGCGGTGCATGGGGGGGAAGGGGAAGGCGCATGAGCACTCAGTATGCGTGTGTGTGTGTGGAGGGAGGAGCTCTGCTCACTGAAGCGGAGCTCTCCCTTTCAACTGTATGACCACTGCATTTTCAACTGCTGTCATAGACAGCTGCAGCAGTGATTAGGGAACTGGGGCCACGCCTGCAAACACACTGACTGAATTGGAAGACGGGTGCCACACCTCCGAAAACTCGGATGATGGCACTATGTTTCTGCACATCGTGCAAGCAACATAATGAAAGATACTGAAACAAGTGAGACATTTTTCTCAATCCGACCACTCCATTTCTGACCTCTCTGTCCTGATTTTAAAGGAGACTTCAGGAATATACAAGAACAAATGGGCGTGTGAGGTCAGACTCATTCTTCTTCTCAACACCTGCAATGATGGAATGAATGGGGTCCTTGGTTTCATGACCCATTACACAATTTAAAACTGCAATTGCATTTTTCTTGTCCCAAGTACAGCACATCAACATGTTTATTCTTGTTACATATATTGTTATTGTGGTGTATAAATTAATATGGTTCTATTTAATATATATATACATATATATATATATATATATATATAAAAACTACGTGTATATCTATTTATAGGTTTCATATGTTTGCAATCATACAGAAACGCTGCTGGTCAGTCGTGAGTGGGTGCCGACACACACACACACAGGCTACCAAAATTTATATTCCTCTGCTGTAACATAACATTCTACTCTTTGGGAGGTTGATTTATACAGAACTAGGTATAAAAGACTGCTCTTTTATCTACATTTTCTATCTGTTTTTTATGTAAATACTCTCCTTGTGTATCAATTGAACTGCCACATCTCTTTTTTTCCAATTCTGCTTCATGTACTTTTTTTTTTTCCATCTTGTATTTATCTCTTTGGCTCTGGCTGCCCCCTTCTGTCCGACCCCCCAACCCCGTTACCCCGGTATTGCCAGGACTTAGCTCAGCCCAGTCACTGGGCGTGAAGCCTGCGGAGAGTCAGATGTCATCCTGCTGCCAGGGTTTTCCTCCATTTTGTCCCTTTCCCACTGCTGGGGTGCACACGACAGATGTGCATGTGTGGAAATGTGCTTCCGTCAGCGGAGGTCCCACAGCACCCTCCCTTTCCAGGCACCAACAGACCTCCAAACCACCCACAAGACACTTTGTTTGACTGCTGCTAAGACTATGAATGAAGTAAAATTATACTTTTTATCAGCATTCCCTGCTTGTGGACTTTATTTGTGGTGAATGGTGTGCATGGACTTTTACAGTGCCATTAGTGTGTGAGTCTCAGAGCACCCAACCCTCTGTGCATCTCAATCTGTTCTCTTGAAATTTAAGAGTGCAGTCATCATTGTGAGCCACACACCCTGACAAAGGGGTCACGCTTGAACCCTAAGTGCTGGAGCTTAGTGTTGAACTTTTGTTTCTCCGGTGCGATAAACACGGACTTGCTATACTTTTGCAATTCCATGCACATTTTTTTTTGTGGTTAAAATTTTTATTGTTTTCAGTTTATCAAACATTACATTGAAAAGGATCACTTGAATCAGTACATGAAATGTGTACAGGCTGTACAGAGAGCTGTAACGATTATGAAAACTAACAACCACTATAATGCTTAAGGAGCACTTACAAGGATCTAAGACTTCAGAGGCCTCCCCATATGGGTTTACAACATTTACCTAGAAGAGTACACTGCATAGAGACCAAACTGGCTGTGATTATCCCAACATAAAAGGATGCAACTGGACTTACCTGGGTCTCCCTTGGTGATGGCTCAGGAATATGGACCCAGGTTGCACACTCAGCTCTGAGGCCAGAAGATCAGAAGACTGTGAGTTCTATCCCCACACAAGGCACTTGGGTTAAATCTCAATACTGACACTGTGGTGCAGTATGAGGGGGGTGCTGCACTCCTGCAGTGCCGTCTTCTGGATGAGACGTTAAACCAAGGTCCCATCTACCTGTTCTGGTGGTAGTTCTGGTAGATGTTCAAATCCCACAGCACTTTTCGAAAAGAGCAGGGTAATTTACTCGGTGTCCTGGCCATATTTCCCCCATTCACTGAAAATATCACCAACAGCTTAATATGCTTCAATGTCAGTTGGCATCCATCTGTATCCCCCTTCCCCGGGACAAGACTGAAAATAGGCAGAATTGTCTAGTCCTCCTTTCCTGGTCAACAAAAAACTAAATTAAAAAAAAACATGGAGTACCCATGAGCATTTTTGGAAAATATTTTTTGTCTAGAGTGCTACCATTGCCTTCTTCTCCACATGCACATTGTCTCTGGATTAAGCAAACATTCATGTCCAGGAGCACATGTTTGTAGCTGTTTTCCCTAAGGTGAAATTATATTTGGACTGGCAGTATAGCCTAGAAGTTAGAGGAACGAGGTGAGAACGAGCTTGATACATCCAGCAGACCAGACCCGAGTTTGATTCTCACAACCTCCGCTTGCATACTGAGTGACTCTAAGCAAGTCATTTAACCATCCAGTGCTCCCAGGTCACCTCTGAAAACAGGCACTTGTGCTTAGTGGGCTTTACCAGGTTACCAAAGACAAAAAAAAAAATATATATTTGTGTTAGCGCAAATAAGTGCTTAGACGATGGTTAGCTGTGGAGGTGGGTGGATTCTGCCAAACACCTATTGTGTGAGGTTTTTTTTTTTAAATACAGTTCAAAATATCAAACTACACAGCCCCATGGTGATGGGGGGGGCGCTAAGGCTCTGCACACCTTACCTCCTGCTATGCCAGCAACCCAAGATCTGGAATGAGCACGGGTCACTGGAGGTTGACTGGGGGGAAGGAGGACTGAGCATCCAAAAGACTGCTCTCCTCTTCTAGGATGGGGAAATCTGCCATCTCAGCCCTTGGCTGCCCCCAGGTGCAGCGCCAATATCCAACCATCAAAAAGGGAGGGGGCTGTGGTTCCGTGGTATGTGTGCACCTCCATGCATACACACTCACATGTCATCATTGCACGGAACCCAGGGAGAACATGGAAAAGAAGGCAAAATCAGGCTTCGTGAAGTTTTACCTGGCCACGCTGCCACCCAGACCACTGATCCACAAAGGATGATTATTCTCCAGCTGGGGGGAGAATGATCCTCCCTTTCCTGGCCCTGCTATGGGGGACAAGTCTTGGGGGTCACTGGATCCCAGTGAGTACCGGGGAAGGTAGTAGCCGATCTAGGGTGGTGCAAGATGGAGCAAAGCAACCTTGCCCGAGTCCATGAGGAAACTAAGCAATGTGGGAAAAAAATATCAAACTGTGGAAGCTGGCTGGGGAGGAGGGTGGGACTGACTTGAAGGATTTGGGCTGGGAAGGAGGGTGGGAGCTGTGGGGCTGGTTCTCTGTTCTTTATAGTATTTCCCAAATAGAATAAGAGATGAATAAAGCTACCATTGGTTATTCAGATCCAAATAATGAGTAGTGCATCACTGATGGTATTCGAGAAATACTATTCGTTACTCGCCGACCCCTAGTGTTTATGCTCCTTTTACAGATCGGCCCCATCTTCTCTGCTCTGCCAGCCCCATCATCCCCCTTCTCCAGGTCAGATCTTCATCTAGCATTGGTTGTTTTTTTCCCTCCATTTTGCTTGTACTTGTCCCCAGGCAGCACATGCAGTATCTTAAGGGGAACATCTCAGATGCACACAGCGTGCTTCTGCTGGGTGAACAATCTCCCGGCTGATTGGCAGGAGAATCTGCAATGCTACATGACCACTTATTCCCTGGCTGAGGCATGCTGCCATCAGCAAGGCACTTTCCCCAGCCTGACTGCCCAAGCGCAGGCTCTATAGTTCACTCCCAAACCTGGGTGGCTTGCACTGAAGTGCAATGCAACCCCTCCTTTTCACTTTAAACATCGAAAAAGTTATCTCTATTATATCAAATATGGGGTGGGGGGTGGGCAGTGACAACTCAACATTTTTTAACTCGCTCGGTTTATGATGACTTTGCAAACCACTCAAGTTTTGCTCTAGCTTTTAGGTCATCTCAGACCTTGGGAATGTATAAATATGTTTGTATACGTAGTCCCCATACATTATTTTATAGGTGTCAATATGTGGCACCCTTCCAGAGAAATACAAATAGATGGCAAGAACTATATGAATACAGCAGAGGCAAAAATTAAATTTTGTGTATTAAACTGATCATTGATCTACAAACATCACCATGGTCCTGATTAAATACTTAACTATAAATCAGCATCTAAATTAGACAAGGGTAAGTGTTCCAAAGAGCAGCTGCAGTAACTGAGATCACCCAAACAAACGATTGAGAACAGCCTTGTTAGTTCAGCACTGGCTTTCATTTTTAACAAACGACTATAAAATATAACAAAGGGAACTGAACAGCACCCCATTAACATCTAAGGAGCGTGCTTCCACACTGTCCCAAATGAGATGTCCCAAATCACCTAGAGTGCAGGGGCATGCCACCTAAACCAGAAGCAGAAGCGATCAATTTGTGCTCCGCAGAACACAAATATGATGCCTTCTCTCCATTAAATACAAAACATTATTTTTCTGTGCCTGATCTTGCTATCTAGGGAATTTCTCATTAAACATCAGTTTGCAATATGGAGACAATATTTCAATAATACAACTACAGTAACGAAAACTTCCTGGAGAAAACATCTGATGTCACCCAGATAGGCCACAATGGAGCAAACTCACAGAGCAGGTACACTGCAGACAGGGGCTGCTTCCTGGGGGAGTGAAGGTCTGCCCATTGCGATATAGTCTCCTCTCATACTCGCACACTACAAAACAAAGAGAAGATGAAAATGGGTTAGCCTTCTCAAAGGTAGTTATGGTACTCTCAGCTGCTGTTTTCCCCTTCCTTCCTTAAAAAGTGAATCCCATTAGAACTGAACAATATCGAGCACTGGTGGCACAGATTCCAGGTACCAACAGCTGCAGAGGATCAGTGTACAGAGGCACCACTGATGTGAGGCACACCAGCCAGAACTGAATTCAGCGACTCCTCCAGTTGTGAAGAGTCATCACACTGGTACCCTAGGGTAGGGGCACGATACTCGGAACTGAGTTCATGGTCTCCAGTAGTGAAGGCCCATTACACTGATACACTAGTATGAAGAGACACTACCTTGGGGTCTAAGTTCATTGTTCTCCTCCAGTAATGAAGGGTCATTACACTGATGCACTAGTATAAAGAGAACTACACTGGGATCTGAGCACATTGTTCTCCTCCAATAGTGAAGGATCATTACACTGATGCACTGGTGTAATGAGGGACTACACTGGGATCTGAGTTCATTGTTCTCCTCCAGTAGTGAGGGGTCATTACACTGATGCACTAGTATAACGAGGGACTGTACTGGGATCTGAGCTCATCATTCTCCTGCAGTAGTAAATGGTCTTCACAATGATGTACTAGTATAAAGGGACACTACACTCAGAAATGAACTCAGTAGCTTCTCCTGTATTGAACGGTCATCCCACTAACACACTAACCTAAAGAGGCACTTCAATAATAACTCTGCTAATTGGGCTCCTCCTATACTGAAGGGTCATTACACTGATGCACAAGTTTAAGGAGGGACTACACTGGGATCTGAGTTCATTCTTCTCTTCCTATACTGAAGGGCATTACACTGATGCACTAGTTTAAAGATGGACTACACTGGGATCTGAGCTCATTGTTCTTCAGTAGTGAAGGGTCATTACACTGATGCACTAGTATAGAGAGAGACTACACTGGGATCTGAGTTCATTGTACTCCGGTAGTGAAGGGTCATTACACTGATGCACTAGTATAAAGAGGGACTACACTGGGATCTGAGTTCATTGTTCTCCAGTAGTGAAGGGTCATTACACTGATGCACTAGTATAAAGAGGGACTACACTGGGATCTGAGTTCATTGTCCTCCAATACTGAAGGGTCATTACACTGATGCACTGGTGTAATGAGGGACTACACTGGGATCTAATCTCATCGTTCTCTTCCAGTAGTGAGGGGTCATTACACTGATGCACTAGTATAAAGAGGGATTACACTGGGATCTGAGTTCATCGTCCTCCAATACTGAAGGGTCATTACACTGATGCACTAGTATAAAGAGGGACTACACTGGGATCTGAGTTCATTGTTCTCCAATACTGAAGGGTCATTACACTGATGCACTAGTATAAAGAGGGACTACACTGGGATCTGAGCTCATTGTTCTCCAGTAGTGAAGGGTAATTTCACTGATGCACTAGTATAAAGAGGGACTACACTGGGATCTGAGTTCATTGTTCTCCAGTAGTGAAGGGTCATTACACTGATGCACTAGTATAAAGAGGGACTACACTGGGATCTGAGTTCATTGTTCTCCAGTAGTGAAGGGTCATTACACTGATGCACTAGTATAAAGAGGGACTACACTGGGATCTGAGCTCATTGTTCTCCAGTAGTGAAGGGTAATTTCACTGATGCACTGGTGTAATGAGGGACTACACTGGGATCTGAGCTCTCATCGTTCTCTTCTAGTAGTGAGGGTCATTACACTGATGCACTAGTATAAAGAAGGACTACACTGGGATCTGAGCTCATCAGGCTCCTCCAGTAGTAAATGGTCATCACACTGATGTACTAGTATAAAAGGACACTACACTCAGAAATTATCTCTGTGGCTCATCCTGTACTGAAGGGACATCCCACTGACACACACTAGTATAAACAGGCACTTAACTAATAACTCCACTAATTGGGCTCCTCCTATACTGAAGGGTCATTACACTGATGCACTAGATTAAAGAGGCACTACACTGGGATCTGAGTTCATTGCTCTCCTCCAGTAGTGAATGGTCATTAAACTAATGCACTAGTTTAAAGAGGACTACACTGGGATCTGAGTTCATTGCTCTCCTCCAGTAATGAAGGGTCATTACACTGATGCACTAGATTAAAGAGGACTACACTGGGATCTGAGTTCATTGCTCTCCTCCAGTAGTGAATGGTCATTACACTGATGCACTAGTTTAAGAGGGACTACACTGGGATCTGGGTTCATTGCTCTCCTCCAGTAGTGAATGGTCATTAAACTGATGCGCTAGTATAAAGAAGCACTACACTGGGATCTGAGCTCATTGTTCCCCTCCAGTAGTGAAGGGTCATTACACTGATGCACTAGTTTAAAGAGGGACTACACTGGGATCTGAGCTTATTGGTCTCCTCCAATAATGAATGGTCATTGCACTGATGCACTAGAATAAAGGGTGACTAAACTTGGATCTGAGCTCATTGGTCCCCTCCAGTAGTGAAGTGTCATTACATTGATGCACTAGTATAAAGAGTGACTACACTGGAATCTGAGCTCATTGGAAGACTAGGTTTGCTGGCAAAGGCACTTAGCACCACCTGAGCTCTTTTCTTCTAGGTTGCTTGAAAGGATAGAGCAAAGAACCTTAGCAAGGAAAATGATTACGGCTTCTTTTGGCTAGGCAGATTTACTGTGTGTTATTATTTTCTTTTGTACTCACAGTGATTGTTACTGTTTGTTGCTAACATTTTATTGCTTTATTTTTCTCTGATTCAAATTGTTGTTGCTGGGTATACCTACTGCTGCATTATTACGGGTGTGCCTACAGGTGTGTATTACAGATTACTGCTGTAATCTTCTATTCAAATGGTCTTTAGCAAGGTATATCTTCTGTTACTGCTTTATTTTTCTCTGTAGCAAAGTGTTTCTTACAGGGTATATCTTGTGGGAAATTATTATAGGTGGTGTTTTACAGGCTTTACAGTTTTATTTATCATTAGGATAAGCTTTCAGGGCTACTGCATTTGTTGCTGGCTGATTGTTTCTGCTCTTACCTCCTTGTTTCTTTTGTCTGTGGTTGTTCTTTTTTGGCAGGGGAAGGGCCCAGCCACCCACCCCCATCCCCAACCACCCCACAATACACTCCTTTAACAGGGTAGCACAGTCATGACAATTCCTGTAGCAAAGCAGGAAGGGGTGGATCAGAGGGGTATCCACACAGTGACCCCATTTACAGGGCACAAGTAATTTGAACTTGTTATTACAAGTTATACAAACAAAACAAACACAAAATCAAACTTTTGCTTTCATTTTCCTCCAATTATTCTTACCAGGTTATAAACCCAGCAATTTATCTGGACTGGATATTATTAACTGCAGGTACTGTGGGCCACTTTTCAGAAGGAAGTTTACAGGATTGGGACACTGTCCTACAAGCTGGTCCATTGGAGATCTAAGGGCTCAGCTCCAGGCAACATGGGCAGAGATTCACCTCAAATTGCATATTCAGGAGGAATTATATTCTAAGAACCGCCCGCCATTTCCTCAACAACCAACAGAAGCACCTGAACCACAGAGGGTAGTTGGTCCAGGAGGTTGGCGGGCGGTTAGGAGGGGCAAATCGGGTGCCCCATCATTCAGTGCTCTCCAAAATATCACCTCCACAAACCATATTTCAAACATGCATGGGACAGACTCAAGGCAATTGTAGTGGGGGGTGGCAGGAAGTAGGCTGTCGGTTAACTAGAATCTGCAGCTTATCCAGTAGGTAGGGAAATGGGAAGACTGGGTGGGCCAGGTGGTCCTTATCTGCCGTCAAAGTCTATGTTTCATATCAAAACTACAAACAGGTATCTGCCTCTGTCTCCGAAATCAAACAAAGGGGCAGAGGATATTGCAGAGCAGGACACTGTAGCACAGGAGCTAGCACAACAAATCTTGCCCAAAACAGGAACCAAAACAAAGAAAGCAAAAAGGAAATCCAAAAAACTTCTGATCATAGGAGACTCCATGATTCGGGGAGTTGACACCCATCTCCAGCCAGGGGTAATGGTCAGATGTCTCCCAGATACATCAGCATGAAGAGACTCTGACTGCATTCCTAAAATTGTTCAGGAAGCAGGAGAAAACATTGATGTCCTAGTACACATAGGGATTAACGATCTCGCCAGCCAGTCAGTTGTGGAGACCAAGGAACACCTGACCAGGCTGGGTGACAAACTATAATCCATTTCATCCAGCATCTCCTTCTCCGAGATCCTGACAGTCTGGGAGAGGGGGGCAGATGGACAGAAGGTCAGAGAAGGGGAGATAGGGGAGCTAAATATGTGGCTCAATGGCTGGTGGCAGGAAAAAGGACACAAATCTGTAGGGAATTGGGAACAGTTTTGGGAGTGAAATTTCTTTATATTTGATGGACTGCATCTGACTAAGGAGGGAGTCAGTGCATTGGGGCAGAAGTTTAATGTCTTTGCAGAATATTTAAACTAGCAAATGGGGTGCAGCACCCAACACATCGAATGGGAAGAACACCCCTCCACCCTCAGCTAGTGGTCAAACAGGAGTTCAGCATGTTCGTAGTTCATTTGCATCACTAGGTAAAGAAAAACATCTGGCTCCCCATACGACGCATAGGGGAAATGTCACACCTCACCCAACAACTAACACACTGAAATCTGGCCAATGAAAAATCATGTACACAAATGCTTGCAGTCTGGGAAACAAGATCCCAGACCTGCAGGCAATAATAAAGGTTACATATAATAAAGGTTATATAATTATTTATAGTACGGGTTGTTATTATTAATTTAGAGTAAATTATGTTATATTTGTTTGTATTTATGTATTTTATGAAAAATCAGTGTTGTATGTTGTTATAACATTTTCCTTTTTTATATATTGTATTTCTACTGTATGGGACCTCGTTGAAAATGAGCTATGCTCAATCGAGTTTATCCTTTATTCATCTGCTATGAATAAAAACATTTTACTACTACTGCTACTAATAATGAGAGAGGCTAAACTGGACATAGTAGCCATTAGCAAGACATGGTTTACCAGTAACCATACTTGGTAGACTTCAGTACCTGGCTATGTACTGTTCAGAAGAGACCAAGGTGCAAAAGGGGGAGGGGTGGCCCTTTATGGCAATGAAAATATCAAAGCTACAGAAATTCAGAATACACATAAGGAGCCAGAAGAACTGTGGGTCACCCTGGAAACAGGAAATGGGACAGCCGTACGAACTGGGGTTGTCTACAGGCCTTCAGACCAGGGGTAGGACATAGACACATTACTGTTAGAAGATACACAAAACAAGACAGCTAAAGGGGAGGTTCTGATAAGGTACAGATGGGAGCACTACAATACGCTCCCAACAATTCGCTCTGTGAGATTTCGCTCCCGACAGTTCATCCCCTGTCAATTCGCTCCTTTTGTAATCCACTCCAGACAAATACACTCCCTGACTTACCAGCAGCAAAATGAAATAATAGCACCACCATTAAAATGAAAGTATAAATATATAAATTTCCCTCATTCACTAAAAATACCACCAACAGCTTAATCTGGTTCAAGGTCGGTTGACATTCATCTGTATCCCCCTTCCCCAGGTTGTGCCTGAAAATAGGCAAGATTTGTCTAGTGCACTTACCCGATCAACAAAAACAAAGTAAATAAATATGTTCCCAGAAGCAGTAAAGTAAATGAAATAGTAGCACCAGCAGTAAAATAAATCATTAGCAGCACAATTTTAGCAACATTTATAACTAATCTCCCTGACTGACCAGCAGCTGTAAAGTAAACTAAATAGTAGGATTTTAGCAGCAGGTAGCATCAGTAAACAAAACAACTTAGCAGCACTGAGCAAAATGAAGTAATAGCAGTATCAGTAAAATAAATCAGTAGCAACACCAGTTAGCAGCATGTAATAAATCGCAGCTTGCCTTACCTTGCCCCTGCTATGAGTTGAGTATTCCATGATGCATTAAAAGTCATAATGTTTATTAAATAAATTTTAAAAACACAGTTAAAGTAATTCAGGTAGCTAGTAGTCGAGCAGTGTACGACACCACCGGAGAAACTCCTCTGTTATGCGCTCCTCGCATTTTGCAGAATTTAAGCCAGCCGATCTACGATGTCCTTGTACTTTCAGTGGGAGCTGACAGGTATTTCACGGATATCATCGATGAACTTCCACAATGTTGGGTGTGCCATAGAGAGTATGGTCTGCATACCTCTATGAAAGGCTTACACAACATTGTTAGTTTTGGCACATCTGTCTGACACTGGCAGTGTGGTTCCACGGATCTATACTGTACAGAGGTTGCCTACGTCCAGAGCCCCTTCTACTTCTTCTTCTTCCCACCAAAGTGTCTTCAAAGTAGTCTATTAAAGACTCAAGCTCTGGGGGAAAAATATTTAGGGCTTCATCAGCGATTTCTTCAAATCTTGGTATCACTTGGTCCAGGGGATAAAACGACAAGCCGGCAAATATTTATATTTGAGAGCAAAATCTGCATACTAACATACTATTTGCCAGCAGATTAGGCCTTACGGTCTCGAGTCTGCTCGAACCTTAGATCCTTAGTTGGTGCCGAGGCCTCCCATCCCTTGTGCTCCAGAAACAGGAACATCACATGGTATGATTCAATTTGGCCACTAGAACTTAATCATCCCATTCCAAGGCATCTTAGACATTGTTAGCCAATCCATCAGACTGAATTTTCCTGTAGATACATTGTGTAAATGGAAAAACAGCCTATTTGTTTGGCATTGGGGAACACATTTTGAAAAGCTGAGATTGATCCTCTCTCAAAGTCGGTCATAATGAACTCTGGATTCAAGATATGATTAAGGTCTTTTAATGCCCGCAGCATACGCTTATATGTCTCCCTTCTCTTGCCCTGCAGCAGAGCATAGATTATTGGCTTCATATTATCGAACCTTTCTCCCAGAATAATGTACATTTGATGGAACAGTGGTGGGGCAATACTAAAGGTTCCATCTGCATACCAGTTTCTTGCTCTCTCTAGGAATCGCAAGTTATTGTGAGTGCCAAATATCAATATGCAGTCTGGAGAAGGGCCACTGTTGTACAGCAGGAAATTGATGGGTGCATCCTGAGTCCTGCTTGTACATTTTATAGCTGTCTGGTATTACAAGCTCCACAAGGTCTTTAGGGTTTGGTGGTGCGCCATGCACACAGACCCTCTGAATTGTGCGTTTTAGATTCCTGTCAACTAATTTGCCTTGTGCGGCCAACAACATATTTTGTTTGGCATGAATTAGTACTTGTGCAGTGCTATCTTGTGTTTCTGCAGCATGCTGCTTTGACAAATTTATTGCCTCTCCCTTTTCAATCTTTGCAGGGTAAGGGGCATGAGTGTGTGCACTGAATCTATAAATTATTGTCGGCTCATCATAACTGGTGGTGTACACTCTGGCGTTACAACCTTTGGGTTTCTGAACTGCTTTCTCACACTGCCAGATTGCTTTCCTTTGAAGTTACGCTTATGATGAGTGTAAATAAAATGACACTCATCTACCAGCTTCTTCTTCTGTCTGATATAAGAAAATGGCAATCCATACTGTTAGGAGATAACAACTAAGCACACCTGAAGGTAGCAGGGAGGAGGATTAAAAACAAACTAATTACTGTCACATTACAGTTGATGGGAGCATTGCAATTAAGTAATTACAGTGTTGCTGTAGCTGTTACATTGCAGTTGATTGTGTACCTTGCAGCATATACAATTAAGCAATTACAATGATTCAGTAAGCTTTGGCTGCATCGAATATGTGTTTCAGGGACTGTCACAGCGGGAGCAGGAGCGAATTTGTGAAGGAGTGAGTTTGACTGGGTGTGAGTTAAACGGGAGCGAATCTGGAGGGAGGAAATTGACAGGAGCAAGTTGACATGTACCTGGTACAGATTGGTCAATACCAGCAGGAACATCTGCCAGAACTAGACACATAGTGGATTCCATGCAGGGGAAGGGCCTCAAACAACTGGTACAACAACCCACAAAAGACAGGGCTATCCTAGATCTAGAACTGACTAACAGGGAAAGGATCACAGATCTCCAGGTAGAAGGTCACCTGGGGGCCAGTGACCATCACATGGTATGATTCAATTTGGCCACTAGAACTTAATCATCCCATTCCAAGGCAAAAATATGGGACATCAGAGGAGCTGACTTTGATAAGATGGCCAACAGAGTTTAGCTAGCCCTGGCAAAAAGAAATACAAGTGAGGGGGTAGAGGCAAAGTGGGCAAGCATTAAGGATGCAATACTTGAAGCAACATCCCATTGTGTTAGAGAGAAAAGGAAGTGCAAAAGAGGAAGGAAACCACTTTGGTTCTCAAAAACAGTAGCAGAGAAGGTCAGAGTCAAAAGGCTGGACTTCAGGAAATATAAGGGAACACAGCGGGATGAAGATAGGGAGGCATACCAAACTTCCCTAAGGGAAGTAGGGAAGGCAGTAAGGCAGGCAAAGGCTCAAACTGAGGAAACACTAGCACCAACAGTAAAAGAAGGTGACAAGACTTTCTATAGGTACATTAGTGAAAGGAGAAAGTCCAGAGGGGGTATTGCTAAGAACAAAGGGGATAAGGAGGCATGTGAGGAGGAGGAGGAGGATCATGTAAAAGCATCTATCCAAAACAGATACTTCTGCTCAGTATTTACTGAAGAAAAGGTAGAGCAGGGCCCACAGCTCAGCACCATGGACACAGGGGGGAGGGAGGTGTGCACTAGTCCCTTTACAAAAGAAAGGGTCCTACAAGAGCTCGATAAGCTCAGAGTGGACAAGGCAACGGGACCTGATGGCATACATCCCAGGGTACTAAAGGAGTTAAGGGTGGAACTAGCAGAGCCATTATCAGAACTGTTTAGTGAGTCTCTGAGCACAGTAGAGGTCTCAGAAGACTGGAGAAGGGCTCATGTGATTCCACTCCACAAGAGTGGTAGCAGGGGGGAGGCAGGGAACTACAGACCAGTCAGTCTTACCTCAGTAGTGAGCAAGATTATGGAGGCACCCCTTAAGGAAAGAATAGTGCAACACCTAGAATCCATAGGAGCACAGGATCCAAGACAGCATGGGTTTACAACAGGAAGATCCTGTCAAACTAATCTCATAGATTTCTTTGACTGGGTAACCAGAGTGGTGGACCAAGGGGGAGCAGTTGATGTTGCCTACCTTGACTTCTGCAAAGCTTTCAATACTGTTCCACATAGAAGACTGATTAATAAGCTGGGTAGGCTCGGGGTGGGTCAGAGGTTGATCAACTGGGTGGCAAACTGGTTGACGGGCAGAAAACAGAGAGTGGTGGTAAATGGTATACAGTTAGAAGAGATGCAAGTCACAAGTGGGGTACCTCAGGGATCAATTCTGGGGCCAGTCCTCTTCAATGTCTTCATCAATGACACTGCAGATGGACTGGAGGGTAAGGTTTGTCTGTTTGCAGTTGACACCAAGCTCTGCAACAGAGTAGATGATCCAGATGGAGTGGGCAGAATTAGAAGAGATCTGGATAAACTGGCAAATGGTCGGAAGAGTGGCAACTGGGGTTTAATGCAAAGAAGTGCAAGATCATGCACATAGGAAGAGAAACCCTGAAGTCACCCTATAGGCTGGGAGGGAGTTGCTGGCAGTCACAAGGGAAGAACGACTTGGGCATCATCATCACAGATAACTTGAAATCATCCAAGCAGACCACTAAAGCAGTAGGTAAGGCTAGGAGGATGTTGGGGTGTATTAGTAGGGGTATCACAATTCGTAACAGGGAGGTAATAATCCCTCTTTACAAGACACTGGTTAGGCCCCATCTGGAGTACTGCGTGCAGTACTGGAGGCCACACCTTCACAAGGACATTAACCAAATTGAGGCAGTCCAGAGAAGGACAACCAAAATGGTGCAGTGACTGCATCAGAAAACATATGAGGACAGATTAATGGAGCTCAATATGTATACCCTAGAGCAAAGGAAGGAGAGAGGTGATATGGTCGAAACATTCAAACACCTTAAAGGCATTAACATGGTGAAAGAGTCTAACATGTTTCAATATAAGAAAAATAGCAGGACAAGATGACACAGCATGAGATTAAAGGGAGGCCGATTAAGGGGTAATGTGGGAAGTTCTTTTTCACAGAAAGGTGGTGGATGCTGGAACGGCCTACCTCAGGAGGTGGTGGGTATGAATACATGCAGGGTGTCAAACAGACATGGATAGGGCATAAGGAGCAATACAGATGAAAGGAAGAAGCTAGGGCCACTGACAGAGCAAAGCCCCAGCAACAAAGCAAAGGCAGAAGCAATTTCTGTAGTATTAGGAAGAGATAGAGGAAATGGGAGATACATTCAAAGTTCTGTTTCCTACTAAATGTTGGCTCAACTGTGGAGTGGACAACTCTTTTTTTCAAACCCAACCAAGTCAAAGCCTACATTCTGGAGAAGAAGTTTCAAAAGGAAGAAGAAAAAAAAGAAGAAGAAATGCTCCAGTTAAAGAAAGAAGCAGACACATGATTTAAAAAGTAATAAACTAGTCTGAATGCAATATACAATATATACAATTTACAAACTAAAGATCTAATGATTTTGTTTAAGACAGAATAATAATAATAATTAAAAAAACGTGTTTATCTCTTGATGAGAGAGTTATGAACCCAGACAAGGGGGTAGAATAATTTATTACATTACTGTAAAAATTATTACACTGAAGGGTTGTGCCAATACCTCTAGTGTGTTATAATTATCACTTATATTACATGACTGGACGATATATAGGAACTGAACAAATGTATTTCTTTTACAACTTATTTTATTTATTAAGTTTTATACTTTAGATATTCCTGCTGGATAGTCCAATATATAACTCTTGGAGCTGAGCCCAAATTGTGGACTTTATCTTTTAAATTTATAGACAAATTATTTTCATGGAGAATTATTCTATATGACAATGGTTCAATATTTTTATGTTCTGCATACATTGTATTTCTTAATGCTATAAAAATTGTATAAATAAAAATATTTATAAAAAGTACAGTATAGTATAGAAACAGACAGTGTCGGCAGAAAGACCATTGATCCATTTAGTCCACCCAGTTGTACCTATTCTACTCTGTAAGTTATTGTCTAGATGTATAGTATAGCACAGCACAGCATAGCATAGCATAATTCCCGATTAGGGCTTCTAACAGCAAACAGGATTTGGGCATTCTGGTGAATAATAGGATGAGTTCATCTGATCACTGTACTAAAGTAGCTCGACTAGTTACTGGGCTACTAAACCGTATTAATCACACATTTATTAATGAAACAGAACAATGTTTAAAACCACTTTACAGAACTCATATAAGACTCTACTCTGACTATGGTTCCCCTTTTTGGAGCCCGTACCTCAAAGGCGATATCGCTCGAACAGAACAGATTCAGAGAAGAGCCACTAAAATAATTCCACACCTGTCCTCTAGTGTATACTTAGCTGGACTGCAAAGTATAGGTTTGCACTCTCTTCACACCAGAAGATGCAGGGCAACTTGCTGTTTCTTTATAAAATTCTTAAAGATAATGAGATTTAATGCTACAGTGCGGAATTAGCTTCATCTCAAACACACCTCGATGAGGGTACATAATAAACAACCAACAGTTCAAACAGCAAAAACAAATGAGACACATATTTTTTTTTCACTAAGAGCTCCCAGACTTTGGAACACTCTACCACAAGATTTAATAGATGTTAGCACCTTTGACAGTTTCAAAACAGGTCTAGATTTGTGGCTTTGCTCTAATCCATTATATGGACCAATGTCCCACACTATCGTGGGAGACAATCTCAATAAGCTATAAGCCTTCTTTTGTTTAAATAAACCTAGTAAACCTAGTAATAATAAAGTATAGTATAGTATAGTATAGTATAGTATAGTATAGTATAGTATAGTATAGTATAGTATAGCATAGTATATTTGCAACCCTCAAGAAAAGCCCTGGGTTGAAGGTCATAAAAGAAGAAACACTGAAATGCAGTACATAGGAAATTTCAAAAGCCATACTAACAGAATCATAACTAAATTACAAATACACAAGTGCCTTTAGTACATTTTAGATAATACATATAATTGTACACCTAAACACACAAAGATCAAAATCCTAATGGAGTATAAATTATATCCTTAATACCCCTGTCAACGGCTGTGGGGTAACAGATGGACATATACACCGATGTCAGAAAATAAAGCTTCAGCTGTTTCTATTATTCAATAAATTACAGAACAAAATATAAGCGGACTTGCTTGACAAATTAAAAAGAAGGAAAAGGAACATAAAACAAGCTTAATTTCAGCAGGTTTCCATACATTCCGACAGCATCAGTACGAGCAGTGACTAGACTGTATAGGTGTTTCACCTTCAACACCCTACTCAAATCTGACTAGTCTCTCTTTCTGGGCAGGATATATAGAGGGCTGGACTCTAAGATTGGTCCGCCCTACTAGTCAATCAGTTAATAACATAACCTTTTATTTATAAACATACTTTAGCTCCACTTGTAATGCTAAACATTTTAAGACAGTATAAACATCCTGTACATCACTTCAAAACCAAATATTAATGTCTGGATCAAGAATTAAATCTATGGATGGTTCAGTAAGTCCCTCCTCCAGCAGATCTCTGTATAAAGATATTGAGAATGAGGCCGGCCAGCTCTTGGAGAGAACTGCTTGGGAGGTAAACTGAAGGATCCAGATCTTTCTCCACTCGGTCAGAAAACCTTTAGTGGGGTAAGCTTTTTCCCCTACAGAATACACGTCACTAATTTAAAAGACATGTAAGCATTTTTAAACCATAACCTATGTACATGCAGCATCCTAAACCTAGCTCCATTTTAATGTGTTTGGATACTGCAGCGGAGCTTGCAGACAGTGCGTAAATGCACACATTCGAGAGGTTGCTCCCAGGCAGTTTGTGTAGAGAAGCCGCACTGCTGAGAGTAAACGCAATTACACCCTCAGAACATCTACTGCAGTTTCAACTCTCCTCCGAGACAGTGAGGCGAGTTGCATGAAGGAAAACAACACGGAGTAAGAGAACTCCATTACCTTTTGTAGTACGCTGTTTTCCTGCTTCATACCCTGGAAACACATTACCGATAAGAAATATACAGTGTAAACAGTGGACGGGACTCAGCAAAAAGGCAGGGTTCAGTTAAGGAGTTTATTTTACTGTAGGATATTTTTTTATTAAACTGTTGGGAGGATTTAAACACTGACAAGACTCTTGACGGCTAACCCTCCGTTTTTATTCTTAATCCTAAAAACGAACTACAAAACTAGTCCAGCTACTGGTTTGGCAGGGTGTTAGCCCGACAAATTCTAAGTCCAGGACAAGCTGGCTGCACAAATAAGCTTTAGATATACTCCTGCTACATAATCAAAGAAGACAGTACTACAGTATACTGAACAGACCCAAGTCACAGGCACTTTGAAAGTGAGGCTTGGAACACAAAATGCATCCATGCATAGTCCTGACAGCACATAAAACAAGTCTATCCAGTCTGCACATCTCCAACTAACTCACTGTCTGACCTTACATCAGACTGGAGTTACTGGGCTCCTTGCCCTTCCCAGTGCCCCAGTATCCCCTTCCTGGCTGTCCATCATCACTCCCTTAGGTCTTACTATCCCCATGTGCCTATCCCTTCTATGTTTGAAACTGGTCACTGATTTCACTTCTACCACTGTCTTTTGTAGACTATTGCAGTTGCCCTTGACCCACTCTGTGAAAAACAACTTCCTGAAATCTTTATTGAGCCCCCAACCCCACCAACCACCACCCATATCTCCTGGTTACTGTGTTTTCATTCCTCATGACTAGAATCCCAGCAATCTACCCTGTTGAGAACCCTCAATAATTTGTAGGACTCAGTTATGTTGCCCCCCCTTCTGGCCTTGAGAGAGTACATTTTCAGGTTCTTCAGCCTCTTCTTATCCATCCTCCCTTACTGCCCCTTTATTATTTTTGTAGCCTCCCTCTGACCCCTCTCCAACTAGTCCTTGTGCTTCCTGAAGTGGGAACTCCAGAACTGGGCATACTATTCCAGGTGCGGACCAACACCAGTATTACCTCCTTCCTTCTGCTGGTGAACACCCTCCCTGTACACCACAACATTCTGCTTACCTTCCCACACGACTTATTGCACTGGGCAGAAGAGATATAGTTGGTGCTGCTAATGACTGCCAGGTCCCTTTCTTCCATAGTCTGAACCACCCTCACTTCAACCAGGAAGTAATATCACTTCATGTGTCAGATACTAAGCATTTAATTTGTTTGTGTTTCAAACTCCCTTTCCAAGCACCTGTGACTAGGGTCCATGGCATGTCACCCTCACTCTGTTGCAGCCAGGGGATATAAATACAGTATATGACAGTCCAGGATCCTGTTTCAGCACACAGGATCTGTGGACTGCTCCCATAAAAGGATCCAGTGTAGTGAAATGTAATTACAGGACTCCAAGTTCCTGTTTCAGCACTATGGAATTACTGGACTGCACCTCAAAACTAGTGGGTCTGAACAAGTGAAGTATACTTCTTCACAGTTCTTTACACTGCAGGATGTCTTCAGTGAACTCCAAAACTCTGGGGCCTGAACGATGAACATAAACATAGAAAAGTACAGTTATGTAAGAACTTGCCGTAACAGTAGCTCTTCGAGAGAGGCTCTCACAGTAGGTAATCACCTTGAGGACTGAGCACCCACTGGCATCAGGACCACATGGAAACTTTAGCCAGCAGTATCTGATGGGGGACTGCCCACCAGATGTTACGTGGCTGGCGTCAGTGTGACCCTATAGAGTGGGTGGTCCCCACACCCGCTTTCCAGTTCTCCTGCTAGAGACCAAGGAGGAGGTGAGACAGGAGAAAGCATAAGAGGCTCCTGGAGCTCAGAATGAGCCCATAAAGAAAGAGCAGAATATAGTAGGGGGAAGGAGGGAGGGAGGGAAAAAGGTTACCTTCTGCAAGAGCCTCTCTTGAAGATCTACTGTACAGTAAGTTCTGTAACTAGATTATCTTACTTTGAGAGGGCTCTTGCAGTAGATAATCACCTTGAGGACTGAGTCCCAAGCAATGTGAATCAGAAGAAAAACTGAAACCCGGGAGGCAGGAACTAAAACCTATTAAAGACACAGGAAAATTATGACAGGAGGCCCTGAAGTACAGCTAGGCCAAAACCTGCCCTGCACCTAGAAGCAATGTCCAGACTGTAATGCTTAGTGAACGTGTGGACTGAACTCCAGGTAGCCGTGGCACAGATGTCAGCGGTAGACACATTTCTGAAACAAGCAGTTGAGGCAGTCATGCCCCTAGTGGAATTCCCCTTGACTCCCCCAGGAGGGTTTTACCATACTTCTGGTAACAAAAAGTAATGTAGTTTGCCAACCATTTGAACAAACATTGTTTGGTAACTGCCGCACCTTCTCTCTTGGGTGCAAAAGAAATAAAAAGCTGATCCGTTTTTCGGACAGGCTTTGCCCTGTTTGTGCAATAACGCATGATTCTGTGAACATCTAACATGTGAAGAAGCACCTCTCCCCAATTAGAATGCTTGGGGTAGTACACTGGTAGTTGAATCGACTGGTTCAACATAACTCAGAAACCACTTTAGGTAAAAACTTAGGGTTGATACAGAGATCCACCTGGTCTCTGTAAAAGAAATTAAATAAGGCTCCTTACAAATCAGGACCTGAAGCTTTGAAATCCTTTGAGCCGAAGTGACTGCCACTAAGAAAAGTGCTTTCCAAGACAAATAGCTCATGTCACAAGAACCAGCTGGTTCAAAAGGAGGTATGGTCAACTTTTTCAAAATAAAATTAAGATCCCACAGTAGCGCTGGGCTGCGCACTGGAGGTTTTAGGTGTAAAACCCCTTAAGGAAAGGCTTTGAGACTTCAAACTGGGCCAGTGTCCTGCCGTCCACGAAGGTATGGTAGGCAGAGACAGCTGACAAATGGACCTTCAGCGATGACTAGCCTAAGCCCAGTTCATAGACATGCAGATGATATTCCATGCCCGATGGAGGAGGACATGAAAAAGGATCCCAACCTTTTGGTAGTGGCCCACATGGAAAACTGCTTCCATTTCATGGCATAAGTGGTCCTCGTGGATGGCTTTCTGGCCTCCACGAGAACCTGAACCACTATGGAAGAGACCCCAAAGTGTGAAGTGGCTATGTCCTGAGGTGCCACGCATTAAGGTGAAGGGATTTCACTTCTGGATGAACCAGCATTCCATCCTCCTGGATCAGGAGGTCATTGCAGAGAGGCAGGGGAACTGGAGGTTCAACTGCAGGCTGCTGAAGCAGTGGAAATCAAAACTTGATGAGGTCAAAAGGGCAGTTTGAATCATGTGGGCCCTTCCACCTGTAGCAAGCAGCACCTTCTGCAGAACCGGAAAGGAAGGAAGGCATAGAAGAACTCTCTATCCAGCAAAGAGAGCATGTCTCACCAGAAAACACCATGCCCTGGAAAAGCAAACAAAACTTTGGAAGTTCTGCATTGTATGGGGAGGCAAACAGATCTAGTTCCGCCGACCACACAGGTCGAAGATGGAGTTGACTACCTCTTGTTTTAGCTCCCACTCATGGGCTCTGACTATGATGTGGCTGAGACTGTCCACTAGGATGTTCTGTACAACTGTGAGGTGAATCCGATGCAGAACAGCCCAATTCCACACCCATATTACCTCCTTGCATAGGGGGCATGAACGGGTGCCTCCTTCCTTGTTGAGATACCAGACCTTGCACATGTTTGTCTGATTGGACTAGCAGAGAACCCTGGAGAAGCGGGTGTTGAAAATCTTGAAGGGTGTACAACACTGCTCTCATCTGCAGCACGTTGATGTGAAGAGAAGACTCCACTAGGGACCACATGCTTTATATCCTGAGGTCTTCCAAATGAGCACTCCATCCCATTTCTGACACATCTGTTATCAGGGTCTGAGAGGAGGAGAGGACTGAAAAGGACCCCTTGGTGAGCTTGGAAAGATCCTGCTACCACAAGAGATCCCTGTGTATGGAATTGGAGACCATGACCATCTGGTCTAGGTAATCTGACCTCTGACCCCATGGTGCCCCGACGTCCACTGCAATATACACATGTGAAGCTTGGCTAAAGGAACTGTGGGATCGCTGCCGCCATCAGGCCCAACAACTGAAGAATCAACATGGCCAAGACCTTTCTGTTGGAGGCCACCATATGGACCTGCCTCTGCAGGGTTTCTGCCCTGTTCTGAGGAGGAAAGCCATACCTGGATCATATCCAACACTGCCCCAGTGAATTGCAGGTGTTGGGAAAAAACAAGCAGGGACTTTGGGAAGTTTACAGTAATCACAACCTGATGAAACAGGTCCACAGTTGCAGACAGGGAGAGTTCCAACTGTTCCCTCAATGGAACTGAGAAGCTAGTCATTAAGGTAAGGGAACACACAGTGGCTCTGATACCTCAGGGCCGTCGCCACCACCACCAGGCACTTCGTGAAGACCCGAGGTGCTGAGGAAAGGTCAAAGGATAGAGCCTTAAACTGGTAATATTCCCCCTGAAAGGAGAACTGAAGGTAACAACAAAGTGCCCTGAAAACAGGGATGTGCAGGTAAGCATTCTGCATATCCAGAATGCAGAGCCGCTGACCCTTTTGTAGAAGAGGCAGCAGATCCGAAGGGTCAGCATCTGAAACATTTTGTACTCTATGTACAAGTTTAGAATGTTGAGATCCAGAATGGGATGCAGATCTCCTGTTTTTCAAGGACCAGGAAGAAGTGAGTAATACTCCTTTCCTACCTGGGTGCATGGGAACATGTTCTAATGCTCTGTTCTGTAATAGAGCTTGAATTTCCTCTCTGAGGAGAGGGATGTGTGCCTTTGGGTAATGAGAATGGGTCAGAGGCCTGTCTGGAGGTTTTGTGAGGAATTCCAGAATATGGCCTTGCTCTATAGTTAAAGGACCCATAAGTCAGTTGTCACCACCCGCCAACCTGGCAGATGGCAAGTAAATCTTCCACCCACCTGCTCCTCTGCAAGATTCTGAGGGAAGAGGATGAATGGTGAGTCATGCGGGGGTTGGGAGAGCTATACCTGAAGTTCTCTGGGACTTGGTCTAGGGAGCAGCTGAGGCTGATTGTGCCCCTACGTTTGTTTTGATGTTGGGCCATCTGCTGTTGTTTTGGCTGCCGCTTTCCGTGGCACTGAAAGGGCTTCTTTGCCTGAAATTTTGGATGGTACATAGCTTGTACTGATTGAAGTGCTGTACCTTTATCCTGCAGGGTGACAATAATGTCTTGTGCATCACTTCCAAAGAGGATGGATCCCCGGGATGGGGCATCCTGGATAGCATTCTGTACATCCTGGGCCAAATCCCACACCCTTAGCCAGGAGAAACAATGGAGGTTGATTGCTGTGGCAGCCCCCCTTGCAGAAGAGTCTACTGCATTGTAGGTGGCTCAAAGTGAATGCCTGCAGGCCACTTTTGCTGAACGGATCGAATCCAACAGGGATTTCGATTCCATGTCTGGGAGTGCTTGAATGGCCGGCACTAGCTGGGCAAATAAAGATTTCTGGTATACCAGCATGTGCCCAACATATTTGAGGGCCCTCATGGCCAGAGTGGAGGAAGAATAACATTTTCTATCAAACAGGTCCAGTTGCCGAGACTCCATGTCTGGTGGTGAGGTACTCATGTGCCGGGATTTAGAAGACCGGTCATGAGTGGCCGCTATAATGACTGAATCGGCCTTTGGCTGCAAGTTGAGGTGGTCCTTCCCCTCTGGCATATGGTAAGTGTGGTCTGTCTTCTTGGCAACCACTGGAATGGAGGAGGGCATCATCCAGATTGCTGATGCCAGATCCTCATGGGGATTGAGCCAGGGTGGAGTAAGGATCGGGGCCACCTCCTGCATGTCCAAGTGTTCTGCAAGGCATTGCCTTTTCAGATACTGGGCATCCGACTACTAGTCATACACCTCTGCTATTTTTCTGAAGAGGTCTGTGAAGGAAGGATCATCTGGGGGCGACTTGGGGGATTCTTTGGGTTAGGGTTCCCCTAAAGGCGAGGTTTTGAATCCTGATCCTAGAGACTCAGAAGAATCAGAGTCAGAATCCTGGTCTGAGTTGGAAGACTCCCGGCGGTCCAGCGTTAGCTTGCCTGAGGGCCCGGCCAGCATCGGAGCTTTCAAAGGGGCCGGCGCCAGCTGGGGCGAAGGGGCTGGAACCTGCCTCAGTTGCTGAATGTCAGGGCTCCTAGGAGATTCTCTGGGAGGCTGACAATTGTCCAATTCTGTTACCAGTTGGGCTTTGGTCTCTGACCACCAAGACTGTAAAATGGACCAAGAGTCCACTGGAGGTTGAGGAGGAGGCTGGTAAGCCAGGGGATAGCCTGTAGCAAAGCCCAGTTGCAGGAAACCTGTCACATGAAAATGTGGTGACGGGTAGCCTGATGGAGGGTAAGCCAGAGCATACCCTGGTGTATGAAACCCTAATGGGGGGTAGCCCAGTGGGTTATATGCTGGTGCCTGAAGAGTTGGATATCCTAGCGGTAGGAACCCTGAAGAAGGTACCCGGTGGAAGGCCTGACAGAGGGCCCAATGGGAGAAACCCTGATGCAGGTCCCTGCAGAACGCCATACCCGATGGTCCTGGTAGGTTAGGTTTGGTGAAGGGGGTCCAGTGGCACTCAGCCCTGATGGTGGGAGAGGTGGCTGGGCACCATCCAGTACAGTGCCAGCTCCTGATGCCAGATACGGAGGTGTGCCTGGAAGGTCACTAACAGAAGCTCCTCAATTCCTGTCCCGATCAACAGGCGGTGAGGAGGACCACGCCCAGTGGAGCGGGAGAGGCCCAGTGGGAAGGACCTCTGGAAGAGCGGAGGTAACCGCAGCTGTGAATCATCGATGCCATCATCGGACCCTGATGCCAGGTTAGTCGGACATCAACAGAACCGTGTCCGACTCCATCGCCGAGATAACCGTGCGAACATTGAGTGGCTGATGCTCGACTTAGCGGTCAAAGTCAGGCAGAATTGGGAACCTCTGGAGCCCGACACCACAGCCTGAGTTGGGTGCTCATTGGAGGGCCCCGCGAGCAACTTAGTGGTTCCTTTCAGGGTAGTAGACCTTCCCTGTGGAGATAGGTCTAAGCGCGGCTGAGGCCTCAGCCAAGGCCGAGATTCCCGCGGCCACTCGGACCAGTTGTGGTGGGCAGCCAGAGGACTGCTCTTTAGGCCAAGCAGACTGGGCCACGGCAGCCAGCTTCCCAGAGGAGGCAGGCCGCTGCTTATCCAAAGGGCCCACAGGCAGCTTCGGACACAAATGGGACCGGTCTTGGTTCCTATGCTTCTCCTTCTTCCTCTTTTTTTCTCATGCTTGGATTCGGTGGGCAAGGTGGAATGGCTGCAAAATCTTTGGAGCTCTTTCTCCATGGTGGCCATTCTCTTTTTGAGTAAATGGGCCTCGAGGACCTTCAGGTGGTGCTTCCGTGTGCATGTATTAAAGCTAGAACAGGCCTCACAGTCATCGACCTTGTGCTCCAGGCCCTAAGCAGAAGAGATAGAGGAGTGCGAATCCTTGGGTGTAGTTGCACGCAGCACAAAGCACATATTCTTGTGCTCACTGTTTGAAGACAACGATATGCAGAAATAAATGAAATGAATTTTAAAAGAAAGAAAACAGATACTCATCTGCATAAGCAGTCAAACTGCAGCGTATGATCTCCATGAGGTCTAACTGTTCAGGTCTACATCGGGAAAGAACTGGAAGGTAGGTGTGGGGGACCGCCCACTATATAGGGTGTCGTACGATAGGCCTATATCCATTTATGTGGGTCATATTGTATGTGCTGTAATGTACTTTAGAATTAAGACACTGTCTCTTTAAAAGGCTTTAGGAATGAAATTACAAAAATAGCCTTAATTGTTCTAATGGCTAGAGTAGATCTGGTAAAACTCGAGATCGAGAGACAGTATTATGGGCATAGAAACCATAACTCTTAGAGAAAGAGGACATCTACTTCCAATAACACGAGAAAAGGTAATGTAGTAACCTAGGAGTCAGGAGTCAAGCCAAATGCATGGACCAGATGTCACTGGGGTTGACATAAAAACCTGATATGGAACCACAGTGAAACCTGACATGGAACCACAGTGACACACCTACAGGAAAAGTAAACTGTCACCCCATCACACAGTGGGCATGGCTTGAAATGACCAGCATGTATTTATGAGACACATTTTGAACTAAGAGCAATTGAGTAGTGTTTAGGTTGTAGTCAGGTTGTTCATTCAGCTGGCATATACTTTACACCAGAAAGTATATGAGAGGCCTGGAAAAATCTCTAAAAGCAGACCAGACTGTGTGGAACTAGACTCTTCACATACTAAACAGAAAATTCTGATTTTTAAGTCAGAATTTTGGAACCAAGACTTTGCACTAAGGAAGCACCTAAAGCCTTTTAAAAAGGACATTTCAGAGAACTAACTTGGAATACACACTCGCTACATAATTGTTGCTTAAACAACCCCGACACCATTGTGACAACTTTGAAATAATATAATATTTAGACCTAGTTTAGCTTATACGTAATATTTTTTCTGTAATTCTCACCCACTTCTTTATTGCTAGGACATTTCATGTAAAAGGATTGCTGCCCTGTCTGTTCTGGCTACTTGCCTACATCTGACATCAGAGTTCTGTTTATGACATCTCAGTCTGTTGCCATGGAGATAATTATGATGCCATAAATGGGTGATTATGATATCAGGTGTAGGCAAGCAGAAAGAGCAGATCAAGTCTAAGGTACAATAATTCTCTTTCACATAACTATCCTCAGTAATATAGAAAAAAGGTAAAGAATTATAAAAAAAAGATATGAAATATAAACTGAACTGTGTCTAAATCTCACATATTTTTCAAGTTTTTCTAATGGAGTCAGGGACTCTTTAAGGACTCACCTCTACAAGGACATTTAAAATCTTGTCTGAACTCAAACATCAAAACATGGTATAGTTTAGAATACAGTATCTATTGCTTTCTTTAAACCATCCAGCTTTACTTTTGTTGCTGTCTACATTTCAAAGTTCTTCCAAACTATAGACTTTTCTGTATTGCTTTTATGTTAAGTAAACCTTTATGATTTTCTTATCAACTCTGCCTGGGGTCTTATTGTGTGATTTAACATTTTAACAGAAGGGTTTTGAAAAGACTGTGTGCCTTGACAGATAGTACCGCTCGGCTATCGTACCCAAACTGCTTATGCAAGATGTAGCCAGTGGATATGGTGGGATTCAAATACTGAAAGTAGTGCAGAGTCAAGGGAACTCAAAACTACCAAATCCACCCTCCCACTGGGAAAAGGAAGGCTGGTAAGTCTTGTGGAAACCATTACTCCTGCTCATGAGTTCTTAAAAAGGGGGATCCGCTTGTACAAAACAGGAGGTCCTACCAGGCTGCCTGGGGATTGGGGGCAGGGCTCATGATAGAGGGTAACACTGACATCAGCCACATGACATCTGGTTGGCTGTCCCCTGTCAGATACTGCTAGCTAAAGTTTCCGTGTGGTCCTGACGCCAGGAGGCGCACAGTCCTCAAAGTGATTACCTACTGCAAGAGCCCTCTCGAAGTAAGATCATAGACTTTGTAGAAAGAAAGGGACCACTTGGCCCACACAGTTTACCCAGATGGTCCTTGCCTAGTCAGTCTCCGCAGATCCTAACTGGCCTCTGGTGACCCTCCCTACTTACATACTAATACTCTCCTATCTTAACTAGTTCTTTATACCTACGTATATAACTTTTATCAATTGCCTATTCTCTTTTTTTTGTGCAGTCAAAAAGAGGTATATAAGATGGTCTTTGACTGAATAAGCTACATGTTCGTTGTACACTTCTTGCTCCTCAATAAAAACTATTTTACAAAAAAAAGTTGAGGCTAGTGTTTGGATAGCAAGTAAAGTGCTGCCACGGAAGCTACTGTAGTAAATGATATTTCTTAATCATTTCTATTCCTGGACTGTCCACAACTCATTTTGGATTTATGCAACCTATAAACAACTGTTTTTTTTTCATAGGAAAATAGGAATATTCGGACAAGAGGCGGCACAATAGCCCATCTAGCTTGGCTGCTGTATTTCCAATGAGAATAACCACTGATGCCCATTTTTGCAAATGTTTGTCTGGACCTAACTTAAAACTATTAACTAAATGTTCTACTGCTTCTGTGGGTAAGCCATTCCAGGTTCTCACCGCTCTCTGCCAGAACCATGCTCTCCTCCTTTCAGTTTTAAATTGCATACCCCTTAGTTTTTAACTAGAAGACCTGCGTGAAATCCATCAGCACAACACACTGAATACCCAATGTTCTGGTAACCCATGGTCACTTACTATCACAGGTTGGACAGCAGCTCCCCCTTTGTTTACTAGGATGGCTACACTGAACTGGGGGACAGTTACGGTCCAGATGATCACAGGTTACTTTCCCAGCCTGTCAGAGAAAGAGCACAGTTGTGAGTTATTCATTTATTTTATTCTGTATTTCACACATTTTACCAGGACAGACATACTGAGCTGGTAGCATCTCATTTCCAGATGCGTTCCTGGGGAGAAGGACGTGGAATACAGTAAAACATAACAAAACGTGCCATGACTAAAATACAATAATACAAAATAATACTAAAAATAGCAAGTGACCGCCCAGTGGTGAAGAGGGCTGAGGCGCTGACACCTTACCTCATTCCATGCTGGTGACCACTGTTGTGTAATGAGCATGGGTCACGGGGTCTGCTGGGGTGGGGGTGGGGTGAGAGTTGGACTGACCTGCCACCAGGCAGCTATGCTCTCCTGAGGAGGGATGTGGGTTCCCGACTCTTGGCTGCCACCAGGTGAAGGCTCACTGGCCGTACCAAGCCTGGGGGGACCTGGCGCTAGGACAGGTGGGAGGATGAGGCCATCACCAGAGTCTTAGAGTGCATGCAGGCCTCCACAAGCATATGCATCCATGTACAGTAGCAGGGTCTCGGGATAATGGGGAGAACACAGAAAAAGGGAGTCCCGGGGCAGGAACGATGATGCTCCTGAGCTGGGGGGGTGGAACAAGTCCTCTTGAGAAGAGGACCTGAGCGGAACCTACCTGGTGCCCAGAAGGGAGAATAACCTATATAGAAAGAATAGCAAGTGACACTTAAATAAGTAAGTCATAACATAGTCAACAACAATTTTTGGCATTTTTATTTTTTTTTAGCCAAAATGTATTTCTGGCATCCTTAGATTCATCCTCAGTGTAATTTTAATTTTCTCATATATTATTTAAACTCCTTTTATAGCTAATTTAGTATTTTATGACTCGCGCCACTTGCAATTTGAAGAAATCGCTTCCACTGAGGTTACCTGTTAAATATACATACTAGATTTTTTATGAGGATGTAGTAGGATGGTGTTACCACATGCTTTTGCTGGTAAGCAGCACAGCACTGTCCCAAAGTATTTAATTTTTTCATGGTGGGCATGTCCCAGGAGCAGGAATTTTAAAAACTTCAGAATCATGTTTCTTAGTCCAGAAATGGAAGAAAGAAACGAATGGGTATATTGATGTTTTCCAGAAAAATTATTATTATTAAACAAAAACAAACACACAGCAAAAACTCCATGGTGACTAACATATTGCTGCTTCGAGATGTGCCCAAGAAGGGAGATTGCTGGGTGGTGTGGATGCCAGGTCACAGTACAGTCAAGGGCAGCTACAGTAGTGAGTAGAGAAGTCATGAAAAGGAGGGATTTTCAGGAAGAATACAGATGAAGCAGGGTGGACAGCAGGGGGAAGGGAACACTAGAGTGCATGGAACCGTAATAGGAAAAAAGCCTGGTCTGCAGGTGATTCCATGAAAGGGAGGGTGAAGGATTGATGGTCAAAGTTACAAAGGGAGTAAGTGAGGGATGAGGGTGACAAAAGGAGGGGGATAAGGTGGAGGGGAGCCAAGCCAGAATTAGAAAATATAGGAAATACAGGAAGTACAGCATGAGAGAGAGAGAGAGAGCGAGAGACGTCTGACTTCTAGAGAGGGGAGGGAAAAAGAGGAATAGAAGGAACAATGGTGGATGCTAGGGGGACAATCTAGGGCAGATTAACAGAAAGAGGGAGTTCAATCTAGTCCGAATGGCAATTGGTCAATATTTTCCCTTAATACCTCTCGGGGTCATATACCCAGGACCACCTTATAGTGAAGGCGATTCCTTCTTCCATCTCAGGAGCCAGTCACTGCCTCAGCAAACTGCTACCCCATGGTGCTTGGCTGAATGCCTAAGCCCACCAGGAGAACAGATTTAGCACTGAGGAGAGGAAACATGGCCAAGCTGAGCAACAAGTGCCCTCTTTTAGACATGGGTCACCTGCTCAGAAAGCAACCTGTTTTACCTGGTCTTCTGCCTCCCTGAGGTAGTGAGATGCCGGCTGACACACCCACACTGTAGTGGACATGCAGGTTCCTCATCCCTCCTCCTCCTCTTGTTGCATATCAGTGAAGTACCCACCATGCTGACCACCAGGGGTTGGGCAGACAGTGAGGTGCCACAACCCTCCATCCTTGGGATACTTCGAAATCCCCTTGCTGGCCCAACCAGTGTCCCCAGCTCAGGGTATGGACCTGGGTTTTTGACTTGCTTCTACCATTCACCCCATACCTAGCCCCTACAAATATACAGATTTGTCTATTCTTTTAATATTATTTGCTGCTGGGGGGGCAGTGGCTTAGAGACCACTTTTGACTGGGTGACCTGGGCTCCCATATTAACACAGACATCCTGCAATAGGACCTCCATGGGAGATGGTTATGAGTTATCCTAAAACAAAGGCTTTCTCGAACTTGGCCAGTTTAAACATTTCAAATCAAATATGACCCTTCTCTTACAAAAAAATGTCTGAGTAGTTTGACTTCAGTGCAGTAATTAGATGCACCATTAGTGTGTGATTAATATGCAAATGGATGCAAATGACTAGGTTCAAATAGAGGTTCAACAAGGAAAACCTTTCAGAAACAGTTTGAGTTCCAGTCAGAACTGGTCTAAATTAGGCCAGGAAATAAGTTACTTATGCAGGATTCCCCAAATGGCACATAACATTTTATTTTCATTGGGGTCCTTATTTACCCCTCCTAGCAGAAATGGTATGGCTTAAAGGAGCAGGAGGATCATTTGGCCTGAGTTCCCAGAGGTTTCTGCCACTGGTGGTTTTGCTGTCTATAGTGCCAATGTCCATAACATTTGTGGGTAGTACTTTGCTTCAAAGAGTGACTACAGAAATGTCACATAATATTGAATGCTCCAGTGGTCTGAATAGCAGGACAGGAACATGATGGACCCATGGTCTTTTTCAAATCTAGCATTTCCTGTGTAACTACAAGTTTTACTGCAGGGAATGAATGAAACACAAGGAGGTCAAGTCACATGCTCAAGGTCATGCAGCGAGTCAGTGGGTGTGATGGAATTCAAACTTGCGACTGCCAGATCCTCACTCACAATGCGGTGCTCTAACCACTAGGTAGCAAAGGAAGTGCAGCAGTTCCCACAATGCCACACTCTGAGAATGCAAGTAAACAAATTTAAAATGGCCAATACGAGTGAGGGAGGGGATGCGGACAGTGCCATGGCCAAAGCATTAGATGAATGTTTCTATTCACTGAGCAAGAAGAACTTCCTGCTCCTGTTGTTTGTCTCTTCTTGGCACTTACCGAACATCTGCAGCTGAGGCAAGAGTTGTGGGGAGCAAGGAACACCTCTCCATCTGCAAAGGTCTGGGCATGATACTCTGCAGTCCAGACATCTACAAAAAGGGAGAGTTAAACCACTGTGGCAACAGTGCAGTAAATCAAAATTCAGAGAACCAAAGAGGAGGAGCTGGACTTTGATTCACTCCTGTGAACACATTTTCTATGCCTGGTGCTCCAGGTTTTAATAGCAGAGAGGAGCTTGTTGTAGCATTAAGCTATCTGGACAGCTTTATCAACTGTGCTTAACCAGAAAATGCCCCATCAAGCTCAAAGGACCCCTCTCCCACCCCTGGTAAGGAAGCCAGGTGTTCTTTCTTTGCTCCTCTGGCCCCTGTTACTTCACTCCTTCAGGCTCAGCCATAGCCTGCTGCCTCTCTGAGTTCTCCACAGGCTCCCTACTGGTTCCCTCCAGACAGCCCTATGGCTCCACCACCCAGGGCTTCTGAGAATAGGATTGAGGGTTACATATCATAAGCAGTGGTAGCCTTCCAGCTGAGAAGTTTGCAAGTGTGCCAGAACTCAGACTGGAAATGCATACACCTGTGTCAGGACGAGCACACAAGATGGACCCCGAGTCCCTTCTGTTATGAAAATACTAAGTTACTGTTCTCCCACTCTATAACATTAGGGGTGGCTGCTGTCACCAGGAAGAAGTACTCTAGTACACTTGGTGACTGATTGGTAGGTGGGGTGCAGAGGGCGTCAGAGGCTGGTAAAAGTAGGGATAACAAGGCTCTTAGTTTTTTTTCTTATTCTGTTTTTCCCCCATGTTGAACGGCCCCCATCCACTGGTCCCCTAGCCCTGTCACCCTGGCGTCTTCAGGACTTACAGTACCTCATCTGGCTTTTGTCCCTGGGCTTGCCTCCCCTGTGAGGGGTCCACCAAGCTCACCAGAAACAGGATCCAGTTTGCACAGATGTCACCTGATAGCTGGAGCAGAGCCTGTGGGAGACCTGTGTCATCCTACCAGTTGGCACCATTTTCCCTGTTCTCTCTTCCCCTGGCACAGAAGAAGTGGCATGCAATGATGCCAATGGCTGAGCAGTGCATGCTCCCATATGTGGCATGCCAGGCATCTCCCCTGCTTCTGCTCCACCCCCAAATACCTGTGGTCCCAGCGGTCCAACCCACAGCCGCTACTAGGGGCCAGGCTAATGCAGTACCAGTCCCACCTCTCCTGCTGGGACAGCAATCTCTGGAGGCTCAGACCACCCCTCCGACTTTTGGGCTTGCTTCTAAATTCAGGTCATCGGCATCATGAGCAGGAGTGCTACTGTCATGCTGATGGGCTGGTCGCTCTTGTTAGTTGAGCTGTGGGGCTTTTATTTTAAACAAAAGGTACAGTAAAATATAAAAAAAATATATCAAACTGGTGTCACCACTAGGTTGTATGTTTTTCTATTACTCAAAAGTAACAGCTATGCAGACCTCCTGTATTCCTGTTCAACCACTATGTCAGTCCTGGGTCATTTAAGTTGTGATGGCAAAACTATCAGAGTCCAACTGCTTCATATACAGTGACATAGGAAGTGGGGTGGGGTGGAAGAGACAGCCACGATGCACATTCCATTCTGATTTCACTTACCGCTGACAGCAGTCACCAGGTCTCTGAACAGGATTCTTGCATGGAGTTGGCGGGCAGGAAACTGGACTGCACTGGATGTTACCGCCCTGAAAGAGGAAACAAACGATGGTGATTGCTTTTGGGGGAGGGGGGGCAACACATGTCAGTAAGAGAAATCTATGTACTGAAAGTGAAGGGAGCTAAACAATAGGGCTGAATCAACAATGAACATTAATTCCCAAGTATCACAGATAACAGGCTATTCTTTATTTGGATCAGAATAACAAACTCAGTTCCTTATTAGGGGACTCTAAATTCAAGTTTCAATTTACAAAGCAAATTAAACGCTCATGGTCCCCGTGGTTAAACAAGTTAAAGTTCCAACACATGGATGGGATAGGTGTCTGGGGCTGGTGAAGACTGTGTCAAGGGAAGGAGGAGAGAGGAGGAGGGCCACTAAGGGTCCCTCCTGCAAGCAACAGTGATTGATATGGATATGGAAGGCAGATTTCGATGGGTACTGGACTTTTTCTTTTTTTGATATTTCTGTTTATGCTCATCTTCCTCCTACACCCAAACTCCTTCAAGTCACCAAGGTAACCATCTGCTCTTGTCCACCCTTATCTGCTAGCCAGTGCTTGGGCCCATCCCCCATGGAGCCATGGCTGTTCCCCCATGTGGGGACACTGTGGAGGGGCTTACCCTTGAAATACTGCATTGCTCCATGAGGCTAGAGTGTTGATACAGGCAAGAGGGATCCAAAGCAGTGCCTGCACTCCATCATCCTTGGGTGTAGGAGCCATTGTCTTGTTTTTCTCCAGCCCTGAGCGTGCACACAGGTGTACAGCCGCTCCAGATCCCAGTCGGCGTCCGTCCCCCCTGGTGTCCCTAACTGCACTTCCACATGTGGTTACACCCAGGTGGCAGTATTGCAGGGAGATGGCAACTGTCCTCCCAGAGGAGGAGGCGTCTGATATGATGCTCAATCCTCCTCCCCCAGCCCGATGACCCTGAGCTCACTCCCGAACTCGGTCACGGCACCACGAGTGGTAGTGCTACCGCTGTGTTAACAGGCTGACCTAGTCAATAATTTTTTATTGAACCACTTTGGCATCATTCCTCCTCATCTGGGGTGTGTGTAGTCTAAATAAGGAAAAACAACATCCCTTTAGTCAGATGACTGCCATATTACCCACCCACGCTGCTAAGCCTGAGCTCAGCAGTGACCTCCAATGTACTTGCATGTCCCAACCAATAAAGGCTGCTTCTGTCCTTGCCTATGGGATGACTCGCAAGGACAGAGGCCACCCATTAGAAATAAAACAGATCAAGGGGGGGTAGCAATGATCTCTTGGAGACCCCAGGGACACAAACCCAGGATATGGTAGCTGTAGTGGAAGTCAGAGATTAGCTAGGCTCGAAGCAGTGATAGAAGAGCCATGTAAGAGCAAAAAGAATATTCTGCCACTGAACTACTTCCTGTGGAGAAACCTGTTTTTTTGCTGCATCTTTGATTGCACTCTGTTGTTGCACCTGTAGTCTCTGTGCACTCCTACCCCCCGCTGTTTGATTTTAGATCTGTCCAGTCTTTACAGCAATTCAATTTTCATTTCACTGCTGGTACAATGGCTGTAAAACCTTGAAAAGGTGGAAGAAAATTACTGCTCACAGGAGAACTGCTATGAACATTTGAGTAATTTTCCCCGTTGAAGCTGTTTTTAAATACTGGTTTCAGTCCTGTTGTTTGCCATCTTTATGTGCTTGTTAGCAAACTGAATAGGGGTTTCTGACTTACACACCAGTGGGAAGTGCAATTTTAAAACTGTATATGATGTTGTTTACATCCCTTTCAGTCATAGAGATGCACCAGATGCACTTTAGAACAAGGTTGCATTGTGGCGGCTGCAGAAGAGCTTAAAAGGGACTTTCACTGTGAATTTCTGTATACAGCCCTAAAATGGCCCTAAGAATCAGTCTGTAAATCAGAAACAACTACTGCATTTAATAAAAGACAAATAGTGACAGAACAATAACAGAATGTGAATCAGTGTTAGAAATACAGCTTCTATAGAAAAAAGAGGCTTGCAGTTTTAAGGCAGCCCTCCTCTAGAAACATAGAAAATAATGGCAGAAGGAGACCAAAGGTCTATCACATCTGCCCAATGGTTACCGAGACCTTCTATGGGTCCCAGGACCTAGCCCCTACCCAATTTTTGTACCCATGGTATATAGGCGAGCCCTTACTCTGTCCCACCGCTTCTTCAAATCTGCCACAGTCTTAGCTCCGAACACCTCATCAGGCAGTCCATTCTATGGTTCTATGATTCTTTCAGTGAAATAGTGTTTGCTTAGATCCCTTTTGAAGCACCCCCCCATAGCTTCCATTTGTGCCCTCTAGTGGTTGAGCTGGTGACTCTATAAAATAGTTCTGAGTAGGGCACCTTGTTAATGCCTCTCAGGAACTTGAATGTCTTGCTCATATACCCTCTCTCTCTCCTAGTCCCCATACAGTACAGATTCAGAGCCTTTAGGCGCTCCTTGTACAAGAGCCCTTGGAGGCCCTCTATCATCTTGGTCTCCCTTCTTTGCTTAGCCTCCAGCCTATCCTTGTCCTTCTTAAGGTGAGGACTCTAGAAGTGGACACAGTATTCCAGGTGAGACCTCTCCAGGGACTTATAGAGTAGGAGGATCACCTCTTTGTCCTTGCTGTCAAATCCTCTTCCTCTACACCCTAGCAATTTTATTTGCCTTATTTTGTTGTACTGGGTCGAATGCTTTAGAATGCCATATGATGACCCCAGGTCCTTTTCTTCTTGTCAGGTATTCAGCTTATACCCATTAAGCCAATATTCTGCCCTTGGGTTCCCTTTTCCCAGATGCATTACCTTACATTTTTTCATGCTAAACTTCAGCTGCCAAACATTTGACCTTCTTTCTAGCCTCTGTAGGTCTTTTTGCAGATCCTTCACTGCCTCCGCACTGTCAACCCTACCACCTAGCTTAGTGTCATCCACAAAGATGGCAAGCTTGCCTTGAATGACTTCGCCAGTGTCCCTAATGAACACATTAAAAAGGACTGTTCCCAAAACCGAGTCTTGGGCACCCCACTAGTGACCTCTCCCTCACCTGACCCAACCCTGTTGACTACCACTCTCTGTCTTCTGTCCTTTAGCCAATTTCCCACCCACCTGACTATGCGCCTGGCAGTACCTAAGTCCTCCTCTTTCTCAACAGGTGATTATGCAGCACTGAATAAAAGCCGTACTAAAATTCAAGTACAGGAGATCCACTGGGTGGCCTCTATCCAACTCCTGAGTCACCCAGTTAAAGAACCCAATGAGGTTCATCTGGCATGATCTACCTGCTACAAATCCATGCTGTCTGTCATCCTGGAGACTGTTCTGTTCCAGGTATTCTACTAGGTCCTGCTTGACTAAGGATTCCATTAGTTTCATGACTACAGATGTGAGGCTCACTGGTCTGTAGTTCCCACCCTCCTCCCACTCCCTCCCTGGTGAAGAAGTACCACATCTGCTCTTCTCCAATCACTTGGCATGGTTCTTGTCTATAACAAGTGGTTAAACAAATATGCCATGGGGTCCACCCATTCCTTGGCAAGCTCCCTAGCACCCACAGTAAGTAAACAACAGTGCCTTTACCCTCCATTTTGGGCAACTAACAGCCAAGACACTTCAGACATTTTGTCTTTGAATTAGACCATGTGTCGAAGGTACTTACTACACAGGTGCACTCAGCGCAGGTATCTCCATTAACCACTCGCTCTCCAGTACGATATTCTTTTCCATTGTACAGGCAGCCTGAGATAAGAAACCCATGTGGTCAGATACGGAAATATATAATACATACAACAAGGCAGATAAATGTAATCCAAACCATTATTATTTTTATTGCTGTAGCTTGTGGTGGTATTGTTGTAGATATTGTTGTAGTGGAAGTGGCAGAGGCTAGAACAGTGGGGGCTCCAAGTATGCATGGGATAGACATAGGGGTACAATAAAAAGGGATGCAGGGAGGTGGGAGGGTCGACGGACCCCAGACAGGGTCTGCAGAGAAAGGATAGGTAGGGAACATCTGGGCAGACTGGGTGGACTAAGCAGTCCTTTTCTGCCAACAAATTCTATGTTTCTATGTATCACACTGTTGTTATACAGTAGTACTGTACCTCTGCAATACAAGGAATGAGACATAAAACACAGAAATATAGAGAATGATGTTAGACAAAGACCACCGGTGTTTTGGCCGTGGTGTTCTAGTTCTTGATTAAAATCATTAGCAATTCTAGTATGGTGTGTGAACCATTTTTAATTTTCTGTTTTGCTTGTTTGTCCTTAATGATAGAACCTTTAGAGGAGGTCGGAGCGCATGGTCGCTTGTATGTACTGGCAGATGAAGACCATTGATCCACCCAGTCAAAAATCCTAACAAACGCAGAACCTACTGTCCATATAGAATTCAAATCCACACTATCCACTCCCATGTTCCCTGCCCTACCCCAACCACCCTGAGCAGCTACTAAGCCCTTCTTTCTGTTCCAGCTGTGTTTGAAACCAGCCTCACTTAGAAGCACTGTTTCTTTCCTGAAACGGAGGTCTGCTGGGGCTCTGAAGCACACCCCACCACCTTTTTTTCTCTCAGTGTTTGTCTCCCACTTTCCCTTTGTGATTTTGGGCTTTCTTTTTGGTTTGTGCCTTCACCAGTTTTCTAGGTCAGCATTTTGCTTTCTACCTTCCTGGCATGTAGTTTGTGCTTGCTCATTCCCTATTCCTGCTGCACTTCTGTTCTCATGTACCTTGCGTTTCTTTCTGTTTTGGTTCTTTTTAGGCCTTGTAGTTTTTCCAGTGTCCTGCTGTCATCATTTTCTTTTGACTTGTGCTATTTCAGGCTCCTGTGTTTACTGTTTTTCCATACCTTTTGTAATCTCTCAGTTCAACTGTAGTCCTTAAATGTTTACACCTGGCTTCTAGCAAGGCAGCCCTTCGGGTTCTGTTGTTGTTCACTTCAGCAGCTACTGCTTCCAAGGTTTTGGTTCCCATATGCTCCAGTTTGCCTTAGCAGTTCCATTTGTTTCTACTGCCTCAGCCTACCTGACTTGCAGGGCATCAGCAACTAACACTAACCTCCCTTATGAACTGGTCTGCATGCATTCATTATTCAGTCCAAGCTTGTATCATTCAGTCTCATCTAATGTCCTAGTTGTTCAATCAATGTCTCAATCAGTCATTCAGCCTTGCCGAATTTTGTTTCTACTTTGTGCTCATGGCTGTCAGGCTTCACCATCGACCTTCCACTACTCCTGCTTTCAGATGCACAGCAGCCACAACCATAGCATGGCTTCAAGAGCTCTGCCCTTTATGCTGATGGTCTTGCTCTGCCCCCTTGATGTCCGCATCTTGAGGGTGTATCCCTCGATGGGTGGAGTCCTTCTCTTTTTATCCTTTGGGTGAGCATTGCCTGCACTCTGGGGGAAGTTTGAGCCATGCAGATCGACTCAGCGGTACCTCTTGATGTAGCATTTAAGACTTCCACTGCCAGAGGGTGGGGCCTCTAAGTCCATGGGGGCTCCTTTAGCTGTGCAGACCATGTCAGCAATACCTTCAAAAGCTATTCTCCCTACAACCACCTAAGGTTCACCTGGTCTCCCCCTCCTTCTCTTCCTCTGTCCCTCAAGGGTGAACACCATGCAGTTCCAAGTCCCAGCCCCTCAAGGGCTCAACTCCTATGCCTCACCCCTCTCATGGGTTAGGTGTCCTCTCAAGGCCTCCTTTTGTGGAGGCCAGGTGAGTGCCTTTCAGTGGCTCTCCTCCTCCTGCCTTGGGGGTGGGCCTTCTTTGTGGAAAGCCTCCTTTAGCTGTAGATGGGCTTGCAGCACCCCCACAGCTTTCCCATTAGAGGGACAGAGTGACAGCCCTTCCCTCTAAAAATCTTTCCCTTGAATTGGGTCTCTAAATTGCAGTGGCTGAGCTGTTACTAATTTATTCCAAGCCTGGAGGGAAGGCGACCAAGGCCTTGGATGATGCCCAGATGTTTTCCCCTCATAGGTTTTTTCTTTCCTCTCCTATGTGCTGGAGGACATAAAAGTTTGGTAGTCTCTGCAACAGATGGTCCATAATATAGTGCATTTATATTAGTATAGCATTTACCCAGGTAGGTTTCCGCCGTGAGTTGGGGTTGGATGGTGGCCCTCCTTCCATTTTGCCATTCCCTCTCCTTATATAAGTCATGTAAGTCATGTCTCTTCTACTTTCAATTCCGATATGTCAATTATCACTCAGTTCAGCCTCTGTTTGTTACCAGTCATCATTAGATGCCATCAATCTGTCCTCACTCAGGCTCTGTGGTCACTACTAGCTGCTCAGTACTTTTTGGGGCTCCTTCCTAGGGTACCTTTGCCTAAAGGAATTATGTTCCCACGGCACCTCTAGGGGTGCAACCCTCCTCAAGAGGGTTCCTTTGCCTTCACGGTACCCCAACAGGGTGGTAGTTCTGTGTGGTACAGAGAGTGTGAACAGCCAAAATATTCACCTATGACAGTCTACAACATATTTTATTTATTTATTTTATTTATTTCATGTTTGGATTATTACTTTTGAGCCAAAAGGCTATTTTACAAAGGTTCCAAGTCAAAAAAGCACTATACTGTACAATACAAAAGGTACAGGTATGTTATATTGGACAGGACAGTGAATATACAGGTATAATAAAATAAATTGGCAGTTACAAAAGTGCAAGCATTATCAATAGCATCATTACACATGGGGAGTGGAAACAGACAGAGTAGGAGTTCCACTGTAATGATGCTATGTGGACACAGTTAGGTTGCTAAGTGCAGGGCGATGGAGGTGGCAGCAGCCCAAGTGGGCTCTGTCCGGGTGGGAGAAGAGAAGGGGATAAGGGTAGGAGGAAGGAAGATGTTAGAATGAAAGGGGGGGTGAGTCAACCAGAGGTAGGGCAGAGGATAGCATATGATTAAGATGGGCAATCACAGTAGTTAGCTTCAGCTAGCAGAAAGCAGAGGTCTCTTTTAAAGGTACCGATCTTTCCACATTTTATGAGGGGGTGCAGGGGAGATCATTTATCCACTGAGGCCCATGGTAAGCAAGGGCACGCTGGGCAAATGTGGTGTACTTAAAAGGGATCTTCATTCAAATACCTTCAGACTATCAACAAGCCACAAAAGCAAAACTTCTCATTAAGTTGCATAAGACCATTGAATTGATATGTTGCTTTTCTGATGTCTCTAGCTAAGATATCTTTTTATTTTGTCATTTTACACCCACTCCTGTTGTATATAATAAAATAATATCTTAGCCCAGCCAGTCATAGTAACTGAGACATAGTATTACATCATACTATAACCAGTGAATGAACAGTAAAATGTTTCTCTGTGCAGTAACCACAGCCAAATATGGTTATGGAGGGATGTGAAAAATATATTTTCCAAAGAACAGCATTCAGCTAAGCCTTCTGTGTAACAAAAACACTAACTATAGTATTAACATCATACTACAGGTGGTAAAATAATGTTTTATACAGTTCCTGACAAGCTGCAGTAGTCGTAGGCATAGGAAGAACCCCACCATCCAGATCACAATAGTAGTACTACCAACAAAGTTTGGCACATGAAATGCAGTTTGTATATGGACTCTGAACCTGCTGATGTTATTTTTTATTTTTTATTTCTCTGTGCTCACTGTGTTCATTCAAGTAATTCTGGCCTGATCGGTCCTGATCTGACCTGTTGCCACTGTATCATGCATACCTCATATATTAATAAGTAGGTGCTAGTCACAAGATTTTTACCACAGATCAATTCAAGAAACTGTTTCATGGAGAGGGCCTGGTCAGTCACTATGTTTTCAACCTTCATTCAGGTATCATTTGAAATTAAATGAGGCATGCTGACCTTCATAAATGTCAAACATGCAGCATTTTGTGGTGACAAACAGGATCTTGCATCCGTAGTAACATTACCAGTTGAACTAAACAGTCATTCTGAATAAATGCTAGTAGGAAGAATTCATATGCGTCATAGCAGTTTGTACTAAAGCAGGTCACACAGTCCATTTGGATTTCAGTATTTCAAAGGATCTGCATTCCAGTCATTGTTGGCCTCTGCCAGGTACATCTCAACAATGGCCTGTGCTGATGCTGTGTTAGAAGAAGCAGATGTGGAAGTTACAATGGCATCTTTCAAGTGACTCAGAGACCTGAAGCTGAAATGTGCAATCATGGGACAGTGCTAGTTTTATGGTGGCAAAGGCAGCGACCCTGGCAAAGTGGACAAGAAGAGGAAGAAAAGAAACAACTGGACCTCCAGATGTGGGGCTGCCTGATGCTGTGCTGTGTGGGAAGATCATTGTTTTGAATCTGATTCTGTACTTGGTTCCATGATACATGGACTTCAATCATTTCTTGTTTGTTTATCTTGAAAGAAGTGTCATCATCATCATTATTCAGCAGTTGCTTTTATTTGTATCATGGGTCCAGGATTGTTGCTTTAATATAGTGGTCAGACTGAAGCATTTTACAAAGTTGTTCATCTTCATCAACTTTTTGATCAGATCTTTTGGTATTCTGGTGGGCAACTTGTTTGTGCCAGCAATGACAGCCGCATGAGGGATGGGATTGCCTGCATTCTCTAAATTGTCCCTAATCAGATTCAAGCAGTAATTTAAATTGTTTTATTAAGAATTCCTGTGTTTGCACTCACCTCACTGATAATTTTCTCAAATGGCTGGAAAAGTAAAATTACAACCCCCTGCAGGGCCCACTGTGGTGAAGTGAAATAAACATTTGCATTACCAATTTTATTTTCTAAGGTGTACTGTCTGACAGCTTTCTTTTGTTCCAACAGCCTTTGGAACACAAGAAAGGCTGAATTCCACTTAGTAGAAATGTCTTGAATCAGTCTGTGCAAAACTAAGTTGGGCTTTGCTTGAGTGATTGAGATGATTGTAGATTCCTTTAGCAGTGTTAAAAATTCCATATTCCATAACTGGTGTGTGCAGTGGGGTTGGGGAGGTGAATGGCCTCTGGTGTGGTAGCCTGCAGGCCAAACAATGCAGTTCTGGCATGGAGGTGCCAGCTGCCTATAGGTGGGGCAAACCATCCACCAACTTAAGGTCCATTTACAGGAGCGGTGAGGGTCATAGTGAATGGGGACACTAGAAATGCCCTGGGTCAACAATCCATAAACACCCACAAATCGTGCTCATATTCCCTTAGATTTATGGGGATAGAGAGTGTACACAAAAATCTATAGATACTCTCCCTATTAGCCTCTCAAATGTGCTTTAGGGCTGGTCATTGGCATCAGTTCAAATGGACCAATCAGTATTTTTTTTATTTATTTAAAACATTGTTACCTGAGTAAGCACACTGGTGACACACAACACTTTTCAGGATGTAGCGTAATGATGAATACGATGAAGCCAACAGCCAATGTATACAAATCAGTTCATTCTTTAATCCATACTCAGGTTTCTCAAAGTTGCCACCATTTTAAAAGTCCAACATTTTGCTTGTTCCATAACAAGCTTTCTCAAGGATGGTGGTCTCATGTTTAAAAAAGTTTGATTACAAGTCAAAGTATAGAAATGAAGAATTTATCAGTAGGAAAGGACTGTAGCTAACCCAGTTTGCCTATAGGGATTTAAGTATAGCATAGAGCAAAATGCCTTGTTACTTCTTAATATACTTTCATGCAGCTTTGCATTTTAAATCAGTAAAAACTGAATTCAAATGACTCACCAGACTTTCAAGGTTCAAAAATCTTTTAATAAATCAGCAACTTGTCTTGGAATGTATCAGTCTCACACGGATGCCAGCATTCAGTTTTACTGATTTAAAACATACTGCTGTATAAAGAATATTCAAGTGCAATAAGACATTACATTATGGTACCAATATTCAGAGCTGGCTGATAGCTCTACGCAACATGTAGTGCTGCGACAGGTAGCACACAGCCAGCTCTGATCTTTATTCTGACAGTTAGTGTGTTCTAACATAGAGTACCAACTGCCTATGTGGCCATGTCAGCACAATGCAAAGTGACTGTGCTGCATCAAAATGGTCAAAGATGGAATGTGGCCCAAAGGGGAGCCCACTGGAGATAGTGCTATCCAAAACAGATTAGCACCAGGACTTCTGTAGGCCATATTCAGACCGAGCATGCAACTGAGTCCACTGGGCATGCACTGCATGAAGGGGCCATTGCATATCCATTACTGGTTCATTTGCATGGGCTCTACCATGCTGGTTTGACAGGAAAGACGTCGACCAGCATTATAGCGCCAGGCTCCATATAGGCCGCAAGTTGCAGTCGGCATGGAGCACTTACTCGTGTGTGTCTTACACCTCCCATACTATTAGATTCTAACTCCAGGGAGGGGGTGTAGCTCGGGGGAAGGGGTTGCCCAGTTCCAGTGGCACTTATACGGCGGCATGGCGCTGTTGTCGATATTGACACATGTCACCATAGAAATGTTTTGCTGTTCGGGGAGCATACCATTTGCATGCATGCAGTCACTTAGTACTCATGTTGGGCTTGGGGAATTCCTGGTGTGCAGTGGCCCCCTCCCCCCAAATAGCCCATGTTGTAGAACTCTGCTCAAGATATAAATACAGAATGTGTCAAGAATGCAACTTTGCAAATATGGTTAAGATCCTTACAAAACTGCAAGCGATTCAAGACTCATCAAAACAGCCACAGTATCTACCAGAAGTTCTGTTATGATTGTCTTTGAAGGCTTCTGTAGTTACTAAATTATATTGATGTGCATTTGTTTATGAATTATCAGTGCACTAGAATAATTTGCCTTATTTCCCTGGTTGTCCAGCAGACCCCTCTCCCCCGATCACCCAAACTGTAAAATAACTAGTTCCCTGGTAGTGTAGCACCCCCACCCCTACACTAAGTGACAACCCCCAGCTCACTGAGGACCCCTGTAACTGCACATATACTCGCGATCGAACTCTGGGACTGTCAGATGTTCAGGTTGCGTGTGTGTGTGTGTGTGTGTGTGTGGGGGGGTGGGATTTCTTCTCAACAAATTCAGTCATCCATGGTTCAAATACATGTGCTGTTACAAACTTCAGGACTTGCTTTAGGCAATTTAGGTCTGCCTCTGCTAATTTAACGTGTTTTCTCATCGTTCCCCTTCTTGTTAATATTATTCCCTCCCTTCTGTACCATTTCCTTTTTTCTCCGTCTTTCTGCACATTCAGCAGATAGAATATTTCTGATGGAGTACAGGAATTCAAAATTCTGCACATCCCCAACACACACGTACATCTCCAAAAGATCTCATGTGGAACCAGAGCTTCAAATATATCTGTGGCAGATAAGCAGCAGAGATCTCCCTGCCAGGCAGGTAAAACTAGGAGCTGGGTGAGGAGTTTTCATGATCAGCAAAGGAACACTAGTAATAAGGTATGTGCGAATATCTTCAGCTAAATATTTAACCAAACAATCCAATTCAGGGGTGCAACTATTGGGTATTTATTTGGCTAGTGTTTTGTTTTTGAAATATATAAAAGAACCCCATTCATCAGGGCTAGCCCTTAACTGACCCATCCCTATCCTGCTCCTTTCTTACCCACCACCTCCTCCCAGTCCCATTGCTGCAAAGCTGAAAAAGAAAAATGGATTCCAAATGTCAGTTCCTGGCACTATGCCACGAGCCAACACTGTCTTTTTTTTAGCTGGACCCCCTCCTTAGAGGCAGTATAGTGCTGTGGTTTATGGCTCTGAGCTGCAAACCTGGAGGCCTAGATTTGAATCCCATAGCCCCCACTTGCATACTGTGTGATCCTGATCAAGTCACTCAACTTCTTTGTGCTCCCAGGTCAGACCTGGAAACAAACCTTGGCTTAGTGTGTCTTTCCTCGTTAAACAATTCCCCCTTAGCCAGTCTTCACAACATAAAACTATACAAGGTGGAAGTGCCCCCCTTTGACCCCCAGTCCATAATCAGTGTCTCTCGAATGCCCTGTTACCCCTCCTCCACAGCTTGCCCGCTCCATTCATCAAAGACTGGAGTGAGCAGCGGGGTGCACGATCAGGAGGGAGGGGGTGGAAAAAATGCATTGTTAATGATGCTAAGAAGACTGACCAATCACACTTCCAGGTGGTTAAAGGCATTTGGCTGCACCTCATCAATTATAAACACACCCCTGGCATGCAGTGATACAGCTTAATGCATGCCCTATTGTCTGGTATTGCTAACACACAGTATCTTGCATGACTCTTCACACCTTTTGCTAAGGCACTGGATATTCTCTGCCTGCCTTCATGATTTTAAACGTGTGGTCTGGAGACTCATATTAAAAGAACCACCTCTCCAACATCTTTTCTACTGACCTGCACTTTTTTAAAATATATATATATATATCAATCAATCATGATATAAAAGTTTTTTTTTTTACAAATAAACAAAAAAAAAATACAAGCATACTGTATACATCTTGATGTCTACAATTCCTGTCCAAAACAAGGTCTCTTGGAAATACAACTCTATAGTTTGATGCACTGATGAGAGTTTTGCTTTCTAAGACCTGTTAGAAAATACTGTGCACTTTATTTTACCCTATTTAAAAAAAAAACATTTTGTTACTAATAATTGCTTTATGGAATGCAATTTTATTCTCATCCCAAGGCACTAATAATAAGTGGTCAATGAATATATAGTGACGGATTTGTTGAGAACAGTGAAGCCTGCACGTAATTTGTAACACAAGTAACTTGAGTGTGTACTGGTAAAGATAACATAACACTTTCCTGTCAGGACTTACGATAGCCTCTCCTCATGATCGTTTGAGTTTGGTACACTATTTGTGAATACTAAGGTATCACCGGTTGTATTCACACACGAGAGGCACACCATTTGTGGCAATCTGTCTTAAAGCAGCAGTGCAACAAAAAGCTAGTTCCAGCTACTGCTAAGAAAATATTGGCATACCTGTCAGACATACTTGTCTAGGTACCTCCTATGCTGTGCACTACAAGACTATTTATTTTCTTGATCCCAACCCTTGCCAGGTCAAAATTGCTATTTCTATGCAAAATGTGGCCATCTTTTCTCTTGAGGAAAAACTCAATTAAAACATTTATGTAATACTCAGATTTTGGTGGAACTGAAAACTGTACCACCAAATTAAACTGGTAGATGACTGGAATCTTTTATAGTGAAAAAGGGTAGAGTCAAATGTTTACGTCAATTCGTTTCACTACTGTTACAAAGCAGTAGTGCATGTTCTCATGAAAATGTTACCTATACCTATTTATCCCATTTTGGAGTGCCCTTTTCTCCTCTCATGCACAATAACCTAGTTCCCCATTTTGATTTTGATTTAGCACTTTTAAAATATCTGAAATAATAAAGGAGCTTTTTTATAAGGCTATTCCAGGATCTCGACTGTTTTTGAACACTGATTGTCCCACATGGTCTGGGAGCAGTATTTGCTGCATGCTAGCTCATTTTCATTGCAAGGCAGATGATGTTAAACAATGCACATTCAAAAACAACAGAGAGGAGCCAGCCCGGTGGCGCTGAGGGTTGAGGCACTGGATGCCACACCTCGCGCAATGCGGGCGACCAGTGTTAGGGAACAGACTAGGGATGCCAGGGGTTGACAGAGGAAGGAGAGAACTGAGCATCTGGAGGACTTCTGTCCTCTCCTGGGGTGGGCTGGGAATTGCCTCACTCTGTAGTGGCCCCTGGTGGAGACCAGGGCACTACAGAGTGCGGTCTAACAGTTGGGGCCAAAGAAAACAGAAAATGGCATCTCGATTGACGGATGATGCTGCCTGGACCCTCACCACCATGGAGCCCCAGATAGCAGGACAGACCTCAGCAGCACCCAGGGCCAGAAAAGGAAGCCACAAGGCACTTTCTCTCTGGAAGGAGAGAACCCGTCCAACTAAGGGATCGTCAGATGACCCTGGAATGGCTGTAATATGAGGCAGGGAGTTGGCGATGGGGGTTCCTGGGAGGTGAGCCAGTCCTTGGTGGCCTGAAGAGAGGCCAATCAAGATGCAGGGGAAGAATAAATAGATAATGCAAAAAAAATAAACAACAGAGAATACTGTTGGAAACCTGGACTGAGTCATATTAAAAGGAATGCTTCTGGTTTTATTTCAAGTGTTAAAAAAAAAAGCTAAAAACAGGCTCAAAATGGGAAAATACCATACAAGAAATAAGTGGCAATCTAAAATGAAATAAAAATGTATAAGTTAACATTTTCACTACTAACGTTTATTTATTATTTATTTAGTTTTTGTGACTAGGTAAGCACACTAGACAGAGAAATGCGTGTTTTCAAGAATGACCCGGGAGATTTACAAAGAACTAAACAAAGTGACAGGTCCACACATAGTACAAAATAACATAATTTCAACAGGGCAAGCAGGAACAGACTGCTTGCAGCCAAAGACATAGGCCATCAAATGAGTCAGAACAACATCCCAGCAACGTGAGAGTGGTCCAGGGACAGGTAGAGGCAAGCAGAAAAGGGTAAAAGCCGTCACTGTACAAGTGCAAGCTGGGGAGGTCAACAGGTGGCCACTCAGCAGCCTCCTAAAGAGGTACTAGGTGGTGGCAGAGTGGACTGATTCAGGGAGGGAGTTCCACATCCAAGGGGCAAAAGTGGAAAGGCCTGGTCACCCATCAGAGTAGAGACCTTTGTTACAGTGTGTAGAGGCTCATCATTTGATGTCAAGGAGTTGCTCTAATGTGAGCACTTAAAAAAAATGTGCAGTTAGGGGTGGAGTCATAGTCCAACTGTACTTGTCTACAAAACACTCAAGGGTCAGTAATCACCTGCTGGGGGGAGATGACCATCCAAGTGGTATGTCAGTCTGATTGCAGACAAAACAAAGCAACAGACATGCACTGCTGCTATTAATTATTGCACAGTGTCCATGAAAACTTGCAACCTCTTTGGTTCAAATTCACTGTAAGTGTTAAGAGCAGATTAAGTGAAAAAGTAAACCAGAGGGCTGAATATATACAAGTTTTATTTGATGCAAAAATAAACAAAAAAACAGAACAAAATTAGATGAAATGTACAAATTAAAATGATCACTGTCTCTTTCAAAAGAAAGTAACAAAAACAGTATTTACAGTGGGTTTTGAGGGAACACCAGACTCTGGTCCCTGTCCAAGCGCATTCAGTTGAAACATCGGGGTGTCCTGTCCAATGGACCAGAGGCTGTGAAGGACGCTTTTAAGATGTGTTTGAATGTTAACTTCTGCATTTTCTTAAGCAGTTAATTGATACTTTTTGGCTATATCAGCTGACTTCGTGTACAGGGATACATTGGCTTGTGGTACGCTGCTTTAGTGGGGTTTGTGATTTTCCTGGTTTGCAGCGGAACAGGTATGTCTGTAGCGCTGACATTTTGCACAGTACTATAAAAGAAAACATGGTTAGTTATATGCATTATATTCTAAAGGGGGATTATGGGCAACACTATGCACCTTGTTTCCATAAAGGGGAATTGTGGGTAATGGATATGTACTTGCTTCCTATTAAAAGAAATTGTGGCAAGATTCACTGTTGTTAATGGAAAACTGCACTTAACTTGTAAATCATTTTTCCCTGCAGAAGTTGATTTTTAAGTATTTGTTCACATTTTGTTACTGTTTCATCTCTACAGGCTTTTTAGTTATCCTGTTGGGTGTTTCTGATTTACACACAGACAGTAAATGCCATTTTAGAACTGTATGATGTAATTTATGTCCCCTGCTCAGCTCTTCTGTTGTTGAAACAACACATCCGTGTTCTACTACAAGAACTCTAGGGTGGAGAGGACACAGACTACATCATACAATTCTAAAAATAGCACTCAACTCCAGATTGATAATCAGAAAAAAAACACCAAGACCACTAATAACCAAGTACAGATGGAACAATTGCAGAGTTTGAACCAGTTTTTAGAAAAATGCTTCTCTTGGGAAAAATTACCTTCAGTTCGGCACAGTTCTCCTTTAAGGGGCATTATTGATCAAACAATATGACCCAGAAGGTCAAATGATAAATCCATGCTGGTTGTTCCTAAAGCTAATACTACTCTGAGGGATCAGAACTTTGCTGCCTTTATACATAGAATCTGGAACTCTGCCGCTGCCAGTGCAGCTTTTCCTACCGCTTTCAGTTAAGGAGATCTCTTTGGGACTACCTGCAGACCAACTCAGCCTACAATTGCACCTAGAAGCATAGAGAGACAATACTGGCAGACAAATACCATTGCTCCATCCAGCCTGCCCTGTTATACCCTCTGCTACACCAGGACCTGTTCTAAACAAGAGTTCATTCCACACTTGACCTAACTTTTCAGTTTTCTCAATTCACTCATAGACATCTGCTTGTGTTGCTGATTTTCCTTATTTGCAGATGTGACTATAGTACTTGACATAATTGCTGTTCACTGATCCTCGAAGCAGACTAGATGGACCATAGCCCATTCTGCTGGCTTCTTAGTAAGTTAGTATGTTCCAGCCTCCAGGCTGCTGCATAATATCGGCCTATTTAACTGTATTTGACGTGATGCTGTATATGTTGCCTTTGTTTATGGTTTATCTAATTTCCTCATACTTTGTTGCCGACTTGCCTCTCCTTTGCACTGTAGGATGTGCTCCTCATTACAACCTAACTTTGTAATATCACAACATACATGAAAATAGGCATATATTTGTCTAGTGTGCTTTCCTTAAACAATAATGACTGAAAAGCCAGTCATTTCAAGGGATTACGGACAGTTGAGGGATGGGTGACCTGAGAGGCATGGCACAGAAACTTCCTCACTGAGTCGTTAATCAAAAGTACCATCTTCGAGTTGTTATTGCAATTATAAGTCTAATCACAATAACAACTTTTTTGTTTTAGCTGTGTGGCACAAGCCGTGCGTGCTACACAGCATCAGTTGGCAGCTGGATTGGTCATTTATCAAATGGTAATGTCCAGTCTTATAGCCAATCAGGAGCTTTGCTAGGCTCATGAATAATTAATTAGACTTATAATGGTTAAACAAAAAACTAAATAAATCAAAAGCTACTTGCCCAGTGTCTGTTAAGGAAGCAATCTGTGGAGGAACAGAAAGCACCCACCTGCTTTGTACTTGATGCATGAATAAACAGAAGGGTTCTGTTTTCCTCAGTCTGCCCTGTACGTGGACAAATTCTTCATGCATTAAACAAGCAAGAAAACAACTTCAATATATTAGCTGTTGCTTACCAACACAGCGTGGGCAGCAGGTCCCAGGTAGCGGACCGCTGGGTTCCGGCATGGAGCGTTGCACCTTTCTTTTCACATTCCACCTGCCCTTCCTGCACACAGAAAGGATTGGGTTAAAGAGAGAAAGCTGCATTCCTGAACACGTGTTCCTCTGTCCTACTGCTGAGCCACTGTGACTTCCTCAGAGAGACTGAGAGCTGTTCTTGCTAGTCTCTGTGCACAACTGACTTGCACTTTGAAGTTGAATCCCTACTCTGTGACTGTGGGATACTTTCTAGCACCAATGGCAATATCTAGAATGTATGAGATGCCTGCAAGTGTTGAGTTTTCTAGCCTCCTTTAACATCAAGTGTGGAAGGCAGGTGTCTTTTCTATGTGATGAATGATTATGCTTACCCCTGTCCAGAAATAGTAAAAACTGGCTTTAGCAGATTGGGGGCCCATGTGCCTCATCCCAGGTATGTATTACTGTCCATGCCTGACAATCAGAGGTCAGAAGTGCTAGGATAAGGTGCAGCACCTGGATCTGCCCAGACCTAATCCATGCCAGCAATCAGAAGTCAAAGTGCTGGGATAATACAGGGCCCTGTATTTGCCCAGACCTAATGACCATAACTGGTGATCAGAGGACAGGATACCTGGGACAAGACAGAGCCCCTGTATCACAGCCCAGACCTAATATCCTTGCCTGCCAGTCACAGGACAGAAGAACAGGCATAAGGTAGGTCTCTGTATCACAGCTGAGACCCAATGACCATGCCTGCTGATCAGTGGACAGAAGGACTGGGATAAGATGGGGCTCCTGTATCACAGTCTAGACCTACTGACTTTGCCTGCTGATAATAGGAAAAGAAGGACTGGGATAAGGTGGACCCCTGTATCACAGCCCAGACCTATGGATGAGGTCTGATGACCAGAGGACAGAAGGACTGGGATAAAGGTCTGGCCTCTATCACAAACCAGACCTGCTGACCATCCTTGCCAGTCATAGAACATAGGACTAGGATAACGCGAGGGTTCTATTTGATAGCCCAGATATAGAAACATAGAATTTGTCAGCAGAAATCCAGCCTGCCAAGATGCTCCCTGTCTAATCTGTCACCACAGACCCTAACTGGTCTCCGGTGACCATCCCATCTCCCTGCCTATTTACTAGTGTTCCCCTGTGTCTATCCAATGCATGCTTGGAGTCTCCTGCTGTTTTCAACTCCACCACTTTTGCTGGCAGTCTGTTCCAGGCATCAACAACTCTTTCAGTGAAGTAGTACTTGCTCACATCCCTCTTAAACTTCCTCTCTTCAGCTTCATCACATGACCTCTGGTTCTGGTGCTGTTCCTCATTTGAAAGAGACTCTCCTGCTGCACCCTGTTTACATAAGGAACTTGTAGGTCTCTATTATATCCCGTTTACTCCTCTCTTCTAGGACATACATGCTGAGATACCTCCGTCTCTCCTTGTGGGGATTTTGGTGCAACCTCTGCATCATTTTAGTTGCCTTTCTCTGGACTGCCTATATCCTATCTATGTCCTTTCTGAGGTGTGGCCTCAAGAACTGGACACAATACTCCAGGTTGTGTCTCACCAGTGAGCAATACAGTGGCAACACTATCTCCCTCCTTCTGCTGGAAATACCTCTCCCTATACCTCCCAGCATCCACTGGTCCTACCCACTGCTCTGACAAACTACCCTGCCACTTTGAGGTCATCAGCTATGATAACCCCAAGGTCCTGTTCCTGCTTAGTGATTGTCAGTACCACATCCCCATCATCTACTCAGCTTTCAGGTCCCTATACACTAACTGCATGATTTTGTACTTTTTGATATTGAACCCCAAATGCCGTGCTCTTGACCACTCCTCAAGTTTCCAAAGATCCCTACATATTTTCTCCACTCCCTCTGACTGCCCATCCTGTTACAGATTTTGGTGTCATCTGCAAAGGCATATCTTCCTTCCAGTTCTTCTGCAATGTCACTTATGAAGACACAGAGGACTGGTTCAGTACTGAACCCTGCAGCACCCCACTGGTCAATCTCCTGTCAGTAGAGTGAGTTCCGTTAACTACTGCACTGTCTCTTATATGTTAACCAGTTTCTAACCCAGTTCACCACTTTGGATCCCACCATAGGCAGCTCAATTTCTTTATCAGTCTCTGTGTGGCACAGTGTCGAAGGCCTTGATAATGTCCAGATAAGCCATACCCACTGTCCTCCCTGATCTATTTCTTTTATACTGTCTCCTCCCTCTGGAATCAGCTTCCTCCTTTATCCATCTCTGTCTATCCATCCCTTGCCTCCCTCAGATGCCAACTAAAACTTCTCCCTCCTCCTCCTTGTTCCTGTCAACCTTCTTCTTGAACCCTTTCTTTCCTCTCCCACCCCACCTCTCAGCACTGGCTCCAGCATCCTGTGATCCAGGTTCCCTGCACTTTTCTGAGTTTACCGTACTTGCACTATTGCTATTTATATTGCACCCAGTAGCAATGTTCTGGCATTACCATCTGTACTGCACTTGACGTATGCACTTTATTTCACAGTTCCTGTAATTTTATTATCAGCCTGGTTTGTATTCCTTTGTATTTGTACTCTCCCCTCCCCCGGGTCACACCTGGAAATGAGCCTTGGCTTGATGTGCCTCTCCCCATCACCAATTTTCAACTAAATAAATAATTAACAAATAACATTTCCCTTGTCATCCAGTTGAAGAAATCAATCAGATTCATCTAGCATAACCCTCCCCCCCAATGAATTCATGCTACCTGTGGGCTTGGAGCCTGCTAGATTCAAGATGCTCTACCAACCTTTCCTTTAACAGCTTCCAGTAATTTCCCCACCACTGCGTGTGAGATTCACTGGCCACTACTGTAGCCTGCTCCATGCTGCAGCTCTTATGTAGAGGGACTATGCCCACTCCCCTCCTGTCCTCCAGAACCACACCTGTTTCCAGACAGATGCTGAATAAGGCCATTAGTGGGGCAGCTAGTACCTCCCTGAGTTCCTTTAGTATCCTTGGGAGTGTACCATCCGGTCCCATACCATTTCTCAGTTTCAGAGCTGCAAGTCCCTTGAGGACTCTGCTGTCTGAAAAGGGACTTGTGTCCACCTTCTCCCCACTTTGTTCCTGCTGCTCTCTGATGGTCTGTCTGCCCTCCCCCACTATGAAGACTGAGCAGAAGTACCTGTTCAGGATGTCTGCTTTCTCTTGGTACTCCTCTATGCAGTTCCCCCACCTCCCCGCTGCATTCTTTATCATCATGATCCATACCCTTGTCTTACTTATGTACTTGAAGAAAGTCTTATCCCCTTTAGCTACCCCCTTGGCAGACCTACTGTCCATACCTGGTGCTCACAAGACAGAAGTACTGTGATAAGGTAAGGCTCCCATATCATAGCTCAGAGCTATTAACCATGCATGCCAATCAGAGGACAGAAGGACTGGGAATAAGTTAGGCACCCTGTATCACAGCCCAGACCTACTGTCCATGCCTGGTAATCAAAGAACAAAAGTACTGGGATACGATAGGGCCCCTGTATCACAGTGCAGAGCTAGTCACCATTACTGTCGATCAGAGGACAGAACAGGGATAAGGTAGGGCCCATGTGTCACAGCCCGGGAATACTGAAGATGCCTTTTAACATTACACGTCTCCCAGAAGGATGCCTTTTCCCCTTGCTTTAGTCCCTTTGCCAGCCAAAGTTCCATCTTCATCTTGGCCTCCCTCACCTTCCTGCTGGCTACCTTTGTTGTCTGCAGGTACTTCTCCCTATCCTCCTCCCATTCCCTTCCCTTATAGTTTAAGAATCTTTTTCTTGTGGCTCTTACCACTGTCTTTACTTTGCCCATGAACCAGATTGGACCTGCTGGCCCATTTTCCCTTTGAAACGTTCACAACTGAGCTTCCCGACGCTTCTATCATTATTTTTTTTAAATCCTTCCCATTTTTCCTCTGCCCCATCCACCTGCTCTATCCTCCTTGTACTTTTTTACAGCCGTTTCCTCATCTTGCCGAAATCCAATTTTTTAAAGTCCCATACCCTTCCTGTGTTTGCCTCAATGGTGATCCCTATCTGGACCACCTACTCCACTGTTCTGTGGTCAGTGGAACCAAGTGGCCTCAGGACTGCTACATTTTGGATCCTCTCACTGTTGGTAAACACCAGATCCAGCAGCGCACCTTCCTTTGTAGGGCCCAGGGCCAACTAAACTAGAAATGCCTCTTGGCATGCATCCACGAGGCGCAGATTCCTAGTGCTTGCTGCAATTGCTACTTTTCAGTCCATATCTGACATATTAAAATCCCATACGACCACCACCTCCACTAAACTGGCCACCATCCTAAGTATCTCTCTGAGTTTCTTGTCTGCTTCCTGATCTTGACCTGATGGTCAGTAGACCACCCCAATTCTGATTTGTTTCCCCATTTCCCTTTGCTACTAGCACCCACAAGGTTTCTAGTTTTCCTGACTCCCCTAGGCTGTCTATTTCAGTGGCCTTTATTCCCTCTTTTACATACAGTGAGTACCCTGGTATGGTCATGTCTAATTTGTGGTGTTGGGTTGCCCACATCTCCAGTAACCAGTCACCAGGTCAAGATGCCTTTCCATGGCCATCACTTGTATTTCTGGCATTTTATTTCCAAGACTTCTTGCACTGGTGCACATCATTTTCAAACCTCTATCCCTACCCCCTCTTACTCCCTTCATCCTGTGTATGTTTGATTCTGCTGTATTCGCTGAAGGGGGAGACCAGCAAGTCCTCCCTTGTTTGCGACATCATGTGCGACTCTTTCCATTCTTATTCCCCCCCCCCAAACTAGCTACTGCATATGCTGTAAGACTAGAACACAACTGTGGAAACATTGCTTCACTCAGAGGGGCATAGAAATGTGAGGTTGACAACCCCAGCAAGCAATCAAAACAAATTCTACTAGGTGCTATAAGTTCCCCGCCCCTACACAGGAGCACAATTAAAAGTAGAACAGTTCTATTTTTTAAGACTAAGGCTAAGCAATGGAATGTTTTGACTCCGATATACCTTCCTGGAGGGAATGACCTTGCTCAACCTTAATTCAGAATGGCCGCAGTGTTGTGAAAGCACTGTAATCAACTACTGGGTGAGTCTCTGAGGAGACTCATCATAGGATACAGATGCTAGGTCAATAGAGGGTGGCCATTGATGTTCTTCTGTTCCATTAACAGAACTGGGTACCTATCACATGATACAACTGTCAGGACAGTAGGCGGTGTGAATCATTGGTCTTCTATCCCAGAACACACCCTGTAGCTATCACAGGATGTAAGAGCCAGGGCTACAGGAATAAACTAGATGTAACACTGGTCTTACTCATTCCCTTAATACCCCAAGGTACCTATCATAGGATGCAGCTGCCAGGAAGCCACGGATGGACCTGGTGGATCGCTGGTCCTACTCAATCCCATACTACTCCTGTTTACTTATCACTGGATACAATTTCTAGGAAGCAGAGGATGGATCTCATGGACCACTGGTCTTACTCCATCCTATAATACCCCAGTGTGTCTATCACAGGATGTAACTGCTAGGAAGCAGAGAATGGATCTGACGGACCACTGGTTTTAATTCATCCCATATTACTCCAATGTACCAGCGTGGCTCAGTTGGTATCACATCCGTGTCTGGACCAGAAGGTTGTGGGTTCTCATCCCACACCGGGATTGGACTTGCACCTAAAACACTGGCATCCGAGTGCAGTATTTGTGGGGTGCTGTACTGCTGGGGTATGCTGTCCTTTGGATGAGACATTAAACTGAGGTCCCTTCTCCCCATCCTGGTGTTGTCCTGGTGGATGTCCAGGTGGAAGTAAAAGAACCCATGGCACTCCGCAAAGAGTAGGGGACATTCCCGGTGTCCTAGCCAACATTCCCCTTCCCATAAACCAGTTCATGCAATTGTCCAGGCTGTGTGTGGGTGTTGATGTGATATGGCCACCACTACACATTCAGTCACTTCACTACCAGTCTAGCCTTGCTTGTAAAGCAATTTGGGATACATTGTGTATGAAAAGTGCTCTATAAATGCAGATTCTTCTTCTTCTTCTAGCACAGGCTACAACTGCTAGGAAGCAGTGGATGGACCTTAAGGACCACTGATTACTCGATCCCATAATATCCCAGTGTACCTATTACAGGATACCACTGCTAGGAAGCAGAAGATGGACGTGTTGGACCACTGGTCTCACTCCATCCCATAATACCCCAGTGTACCTTCCACAGGACATACAGTAGCTGCTAGAAAGCAGGGAGTGGACCTGATGGATGGACCATTGATCTTACTCCATCTTTGATACCCCACTATGCTGCTGCAGACCAGACAAAACCAGCACTCACTAAACCAATGGTCTCAGATGCGTCACTGTCATACAAGTCAGAAGGCATTGTGGGAAAAGGAAAGGCATTAAATATAAAGGCATGGTGATCCTCATGGGGCCATAAAACAAGTAGGCAAATTTAAAAACATCCTAACAGCAAACAAAAGAAAGGTGCATAGGACTATGCACAAAATCAAGACACTCTGCACAACATATTTTTTGTCAATTTTGACTGCAGCTCTCCTGAATTAAGCTATACAAGTACAAACCTATTTTTCCTAACATCCTGCTAGCATTTTAAATTATGTTTCAGCTACTCTTCAAGTGACCTCTGTGAAGTAACCCACCTATGTACAACACTCTACTAGGAGTGTTTGAGTAATGAATAGCATTTCCTGAATACCATGCATAATGTACTATTTGTTATTCAGATACGAATTACAGATAGTGGCACTATTCATGCCTGTTCGTATTTGGGAAATACTACACTAACAACATCAAAACAGATAATAATAATCAGGCCCCCTTCCCAGCCCAACCATCTTAAACCACAACCCTCCATCCCCTACCCTCTGCAACAGGGCCCAATCCCACCTGCTCCCTGCAGCTCCCACAATTTAAGGTTTATATGGTTTAATAAAAAAACTGAGTCCACTATGAGCAACCATAGAATACAGAAACATAGAAATTGATGGCAGATAAGGACCACTAGGCCCATCTAGTCTGCCCATTTCCTGCCTACTGTAAAAGCCACAGGCGCTACTTGATATCCAGTTTTACCTCATTGTTCCTGTTGCTGGGTTCCTTCAACAGGCACAACTGCTCACCACCACAGCTGACCGCTGTCTCCTCATGCTTTTTCTTGTAAAAATCATCCCCACCCCTCACCCTGGCAGCAGCCCCAACTCCCACCCTCCTACCCCCAGCTCCTAAATTTCAATCATAGGAAATACCCCAGGTGAAGCAAAGGCAAACAATCCGACCCACCCTCCTCTATGGCAGGCCACCTTCTACTGAATAACAGTGCTCTCCCACTTGCTCCCATAGGAAAACAGCAGATCACATGATTCAGGATTCCTAGGATTCTGGTTGTTTTTTCAACATATTCTTGCTGATAAATGATGGTTCTACATTTGTGGTCATTTGAAGATTCATATTGCCTGAGTAGTCTAGGCCAGGTCTTACAATGTCTACTAAGGGTTAATAAATCTGAAAATTGTAATCCAGTTGCCATTGATAGGTTCCTTGAAATTATAACAGTGGCTTAATCTCATCCTAGGCATGAAATTGTTCCGTCTCTATTTTGATCTCTACGGGTATGTCACCTGCATCTATTCATTCTGGATTCATGAAAGAGGGAGGCATTCTGGTCACTATACAAATGTGTTTTTGTCCAAATGTAAATTTGTATTTATAGTGCTGTGCCTTATGATAATTATTTTGGAGCTTCTTTTTAAATTTTATTTTTCTATCCTTTTTCTAACTTGAATTACAATGACTACTGGTCCATCACTAACTCACCTTATCTACTGCCTTCAGGTGTTTTAAATTATTTAAATAATAAACATTAAAGGGCCTGTTGGAACAAACATACCAAAGCATAGTATTGCTCCCATCAAGCATTATCTATTATTTCCATACCAGATTTTACATGGGATGTGCATGCAAACCAGTTGAAGAGCAGCACTGCTCCCAGCAAACAATGTAAATCATATCCATATCAAACTGGAAGGGTTTGTGTAGTTCAACCTTGCAGCATCAATGCCCCCTCTACACACAAAGACTGAAAGTTTTTTAGACCGAGCATCTGCAGACACTGCAAGGGTCTTCGGTGACTGCCAATCTTCCAGGTGCTCCGGTGAATTCCAGCATCTACACAGCCTGCACAACACAAAGGCAAAGTTTCACAGCAACTATCTGTTTGGAATGAAGAATATAAAATGCTACTTCATATCAAACAAGCAATTTATGGCCATGTGTGTGACAAGATTAAATAAGACCCTCTCCCATTTGTTATGCAGAGACAGTTAAAAGCAAGGATCTTATTCTGTCCTCCCTATTCTGTCCTTGTCTATCTCTTGTCTGTCTGATTGCACAGTCAAACTTTCCTTGTTGAGCCTTGGAACTGGCCACTCCGATGGTCCCATAAATCCCCTTGTTTTTTCCCTTTCTTCACCTGCTCTTTCTATTCTTTCTTTCTTCCATTGCTTCTCTGTGGTTAAATGTATATGTGGATCTTTATGTGAAACTGGGATCCCTTGGTTTGTAAATGTATATAATTATATTAATGTTTGTAGAAAGCTATTTGGGTTTATCTGGAACACAGGGGGTTAATCTTGAGATGTATTTTGACCTCCACAAGCTTGCTTGTAAAACTGTCAACAGGAAATCAGTCCTGGGACAGGATGTCTTAATCTGTTGCACCTGCTAAGAAGACAATGTACTTTGCAAAGGAAAGAAACTGACAACGTTTTGGGAAATTTTGTAAAAACAGGAGATATATCTTGACAAGAACAGGATGCATAATTTAATTGTCAGGGAAAAACTTCTTATAAAAAGAGCAATTTTTTTTTTTGAGAGAGGGAGACAGAGATTAAGAATTAGATTTAGAGAAATCCTCAGACGACGGAGTTTGTTTTGTTTAAACTGCCTGTATAAGAATTATCCTGCACAGTAACACTACTTGTGAACTTTGTGATGTCTCCTGGTTTGCCAGTGCTTCCTGACCTTTGCCTCAACAACACTGTGGTGTAGAAAACTGATCTCCCATCATGCCAATGACTGTGGTTCAGGAACAGATCTGGTTCATTCAAGGGATGGCCAGGAAGAGAGGACTGTGTATCCATAGGACAGTTCTTCTCCCTCAGGGAAGGGGACTGTACCACTCCTGGCTTGCCTGCTACCTAGAGAAATCTAGGTGATAGCACCATGAGACAGCTGGGGAAGGGACCCCACAGCTGGATGCTGGGGGCATTTCCACAGAGGTGGAGTATGCAGAATGTGCCACTGCAAGTGTGTGGGCCAATGGAAAGAAAATGGGAGGAAAAACTTCTGACCACAACAGGATGATGCCCAGATCTCTCCCAAGCCCTGCAGAGGTGACTGGGTGCCCTGATCTAGGCTCCTCTGGCAGGATCACTGAAGAAGGTAAGTCTCGGAAAAGTCGAGTGACAGAGGAGGGGAGATCAGCCCAGATGGGGGCCGGTCAGAGTGCTGAAGGAGATAACAGCTTTGTAGTAAAACAAGAAGCTATCATGTGAGGCCTTTCAACTGCCTTTTGCTGCATTCCTACTTATACCCTGAAGACATTTGTGTCCCACTCTGAACTGTTGGGTTTATAATGTACCTCTCAGTTACTCCACATGGAGAGGGAGCTGTCCCACATTACAAAGTGGGATTCATACCTCTCAGCTGACCCACATGGAGAGGGTGCTGTCCCACATTACACAGTGGGATTCATACCTCTCAGCTGTACCATATGAAGAGGGTGCTGTCCCACATTTCACAGAGGGATTCATACCTCTCAGCTCACCCACATGGAGGGGGTGCTGTCCCACATTATACAGTGGGATTCATACCTCTCAGCTGTCCTACATGGAGAGGGTGCTGTCCCACCTTACAGAGTGGGATTCATACCTCTCAGCTGTACCACACGGAGGGAGTGCTGTCCCACATTTCACAGTGGGATTTATACTTCTTAGATGTACCACATGGAGAGGGTGCAATCCCACATTACACAGTGGGATTCATACCTCTCAGCTGTCCCACATGGAGAGGGCGCTGTCCCACATTACACAGTGAGATTCATACTTCTCTGCTGTCCCACATGGAGAGGGTGCTGTCCACATTACACAGTGGATTCACACCTCTCAGCTGTCCCCATGGAGAGGGTGCTGTCCCACATTACACAGTAGGATTCATACCTCTCAGCTGTCCCACATGGAGAGGGTGCTGTCCCACATTACACAGTGGGATTCATACCTCTCAGCTGTCCCACATGGGGAGGGTGATTCATACCTCTCAGTGTTCCCACATAGAGAGGGTGCTGCCCCACATTACACAGTGGAAATCATACCTCTCAGCTGTACCACATGGAGAGGGTGCAATCCCACATTACACAGGATTCATACCTCTCAGGTGTCCCACATGGAGAGAGGGAGCAGCCCCACATTACACACAGTGGAAATCACTTCCCCAGCTGTACCCACATGGAGAGGGTGCAATCCACATTACACAGTGGGATTCATACCTCTCAGGTGTCCCACATGGAGAGGGTGCTGCCCAACATTACACAGTGAGAATCATACCTCTCAACTGTACCACATGGAGAGTGTGCAATCCCACATTGCACAGTGGAATTCATACCTCTCAGCTGTTCCACATGGAGTGGGTGCTGTCCCACATCACCCAATGGGATTCATACCTCTCAGCTGTCTCACACGGAAATATTGCTGTCTTAATCTGACCTATAGAGTTGATGCTGTAACGATCAGATGTCCCATATGGAAATGTTCATTCATTTATGTAATTTTCATTTTGGGATAAAGCAATTCAGCAATGCTCATTTGCACCAGTGTCCCATCAATGCATAACATAAAAAATACAAAGAGAACAATAAAAATATATAAAATTGCCCACTATTTTCATTTACAATGTGATCGTACAGAAAATAAAACAGACTGCAGCAATTAATTTGTACAATGATGTATTGCCCTCAGAATTGCAACAAGACTTACCTTAAAACTAGTAAGTAATCAATAAACCATTTTGTAATAGTATATTTGGTCAGAGGTTTCTAATTCATGATGGTAACATTTGTTGGCAAAGAATACCAAATTTGTTGACAGTAAAAACTAAAAGATGACCTTCCCCAAACTAATTTAGCTTTGGAGTCATGTATGCAATAGTGAAAGGGCTCAAAGGCCTCCCAGATAGTCGCCCTTCAGAGAGCCTCTTATCAAGGTGATCTGGAGTCTTCACCCAGACACAGTTTACTATAAACAGATGTTTGTGCAATTTTTATTTAAATTGAGAAATCCATCTAAGACTCCTATAGTTTTCCCAGTGGTGAACATAAGCACCATTTCATTTTTTTAAGACCTAGTTAACCCATTAGCAGAAATCTGCCAGTTTTCATGGACAGCCAGGGAGGAAAAAACAAAGCGGTTAAAAAAGCATATGGAGAACATCTGACATTACAAAAAAATATAGCACATCTGACATACAAAATACAGTTTTCAAACACATTAATTATACATTACAATGACAAATTTTGTTAGCTAACAAGTGTGATTTCATGCCATTTTTAAATCCATAAAAGAGAAGACTATACAAATATTCTATTCAAATATAATATGATAACAAAGGTGACAAGACTTTTTATAGATGCATTAGTGAAAGGAGAAAGTTCAGATGGGGTATTGCTAAGATCAAAGCAGAAAATGGGGCATGTGAGGAGGAGGACCTGTAAAAGCATCTATCTACATAGATACTTTTGCTCAGTATTTACTGAAGAGAAGGTAGGCAGGGCCCACAGCTCAGCACCATGGACACGGGGGGAGGTGAGCACTACTCCTTCACAAAGAAAGGGTCCTAAGAGCTCACTAAGCTCCAGGTTGGACAAGGCAATGGGACCTGATGGCATACATATCAGGGTACTTAAGGAGTTAAGGGTGGAACTAGCAAGAGCCATTAGCAGAACTGTTTGGTAGTCTCTGAGCACAGGAGAGGTCCCAGAAGACTGGAGAAGGGCTCATGTGATCCCGCTCCACAAGAGTGGTAGCAGGGAGGAGGCAGGTAACTACAGACCAGTCAGTCTTACCTCAGTAGTGGGCAAGATTATGGAGGCATTCCCTTAAGGAAAGGATAGTGCAACACCTGGAATCCATAGGGGCACAGGATCCAAGACAGCATGGGTTTACAAAGGAAGGTCCTGTCAAAGCGAATCTCATAGATTTCTTTGACTGGGTAACCAGAGTGGTGGACCAAGGGGGAGCAGTTGATGTCACCTACCTTGACTTCAGCAAAGCTTTCAACGCTGTTCCACATAGAAGATTGATAAATAAGCTGGGTAGGCTCAGGATGGGTCAGAAGTTGGTCAACTGGGTGGCAAACTGGTTGACAGGCAGAAAACAGAGAGTGGTAGTAAATGGTATGCAGTCAGAAGAGATGCAAGTCACAAGTGGGGTACTGCAGGGATCAGTCCTGGGGCCAGTTCTCTTCAATATCTTCATTAGTGACATTGCAGATGGACTAGAGGGTAAGGCTTGTCTATTTGCAGATGACATCAGGATCTGCAACAGAGTAGATGATCCAGAAGGGGTGGGCAGAATGAGAAGAGATCTGGATAAACTAGCAAAATGGTCAGAAGAGTGGCAACTGGGTTTTAATGCAAAGAAGTGCAAGATCATGCACATAGGAGAGAGAAACCCTGAAGCCACCTATAGGCTGGGAGGGGAGTTGCTGGCAGTCACAAAACTTGGGCATCATCATCATCACCAATGACTTGAAATCATCCAAGCAGACCACTAAAGCAGTAGGTAAGGCTAGGGGGATGTTAGGGTGTATTAGTAGGGGTATCACAAGTCATAAGAGGGGAGGTAATAATCCCTCTTTACAAGACACTGGTTAGGCCCCATCTGGAGTACTGTGTGCAGTACTGGAGGCCACACCTTCACAAGGACATTAACCAAATTGAGGCAGTCCAGAGAAGGGCAACCAAAATGGTGCAGGGACTGCATCAGAAGACATATGAGGACAGATTAATGGAGCTCAATATGTATACCCTTTAGCAAAGGAGGGAGAGAGGTGATATGATCAAGACATTCAAACACCTTAAGGGCATTAACAAGGTGAAAGAGTCTAACATGTTTAAATATAAGAAAAATAACAGGACAAGAGGACACAGCATGAGATTAGAGGGAGGCCGATTAAGGGGGAATGTGAGGAAATTATTTTTCACAGAAAGGATGGTGGATGCATGGAACGGCCTACCTCAGGAAGTGGTGGCTATGAATACAGTACAGGGCTTCAAACAAGCATGGGATAGGCATAAAAGAGCAATATAGATGAGTATGAATAGATAGACCACTGACAGAGCAAAGGCTGATGGCACATTCATAAGGCAGAAAAATAAATGGGCAGACTGGATGGGCCTTGCGGTCCTTATCTGCCATCAACTTCTATGTTTCTATGCAACATTATAAAGGCACTCTGAGACCTCTCTAGTTAGTCTGTTGTATAATATGTTGTATAATAGATTGCATCCATGTGTATTTGATGGACATTTTTATGGGTGCATAGGCAGAGCCCTGCAGTCATTTGGGGATCACATCACTGTAGAAGAAAACCGGAACTGATCTCTGTGTTCTCCTACAGTGATGCAGTCTCTTGTCTACAGTGCTGAAGTTGCTGGTGGTCTCTGGTGTCTCCTCTTCTCCTCCCCTCCACAGACAGAGCTCCCATCCGCAACACTCGCCCCCCTCCCCGGCGCATTACTTTCCACAACTGTGGAAGTGATGGCTGCCTTGAGGAACATGGTGGCTCTGGCCGGAAACTGCGCATATGCCGATACTCTTGCATGTGCAGATCTGTTGGAGCCACAGCTTAATGCCACAGCAGGCTCCGCTTCAAGTGGAACATAGCGGCTCGATTCAAAGTGCCACACCAAAATCACCTACATTTCGCTAGAGGCAGCGTATCAGCTCTGACCAGAGTTTGTTACATAAGAAATCAACAATCATCAAGGGAAAATGTAATTGCCTGAATGATCTTCATCCTACTGTCCAGAGATAATATGTGCTTATTTTTGTAAAGAAATTCCACTCTGTGCCCTAATGTTTCCAATAACATCACTTGATGATCATTTTCCAGAACAAGAGAGGGTCCAAGTAGTTGCCCAAGTATTTATATTGGGTTACTGGTTCCAATTTAGTTTTGCCAGTGGTATCTATCTCAAAGCAGTGTTAACATTACCCTCTGCTTGGTTCTATCTATATTTTGAGTGGAAAATTATGACCTTGGTTTCAATTGTATTTAATCATATTAGCTTTGATTGAGACAGATAACTTTGGAATTGGTTGAGTGTTTCCTAAAGAGAATACAGATCTCATACGATTGCAGCACTGGACACATAAAAGACCATTATAAGGGGTAGCCTTCCAAAAAGAGAAACAATCCCTTATTGTGGAGTTCTGTTTAACATTCAGTATGCTTTCACTCTGTTAAAACAAGTCAGACTCACTTGCACATTTCTTTTGAAGCTCCGCCACTGCAGCAACAAGCTGGGTCATAAAAATTCATTTCTGCACTGCTTGTAGCTAGTGAGGCAATGTAGTCATCGTAGTTGTTGTGTTCTAGTGGCCACAACACAGATTTGCCCAGCTAGAGGGCATGTTTGCAAAAGGCACTGGAGGTGGGTCTGCTACAGCAGACCATAAATTTTCTTTAAGTGAACATCTTGAGAGAGACACCAGAAAGGGAGGAAGAGAGAAGGACATAGGCAGTGACTCTGGCTGTAGTCAGAGCTGTCCAGTCAAAGTCAAAATGGAAGAAAAGTTGGCAAAATGGACTGAAAAAACAAAACAAAACTGGAGAATAGAGCTGCATTCAGACAGGTGCAACCTCCAAGCCAGAAGCTGTGCATTAGAAATGGAGGAGAGGTTGACTCTGTGGTGCCGAGAGGTGAGATGCCCACTAGGTGTGCTGGTGACTGGAGTTCATGCCCTGCAGTGGGGACAAATGGAGCAGAGACCAGACGGGAGGGTGCAGATGATTTGCTCTCCAGCGGGGAGGGATTTGCTGGCATGCACCACTTCTAGAGAGGCTCCTGGTAGTGGCCCAGTAAAGGTGTACTTGTTGGTGTGGGTGACCACACAATGCCGTGCGATGATGTCATGATGTGCGGCCATGATCTGGGAGGTGGCTGGAGGGATGGGAGAACACTGGAAAAGACCTGCCTCTGGTGGGCCAGATGATGCTCCTCTGTGTTCTGCCCATGCCACCTGACTACTCCAAGCACTGTTCTCACCCCTGATAGTCACTTCTGATGTTCTTATGGCTTCCTCCTGGTGGCAATAGGGATAAGTAAGAAACTGAAGGAGTGACGGAGGATCTGAAGGAGCCTGGAGGTGGGTAGTGGCAGTGGGGTCAAGTCCAGTGGGCAGTAGGTGGCATATGTGGGGCCTAAAGGAGAGGGACACCGAGGGGTCACAGGAATGAGCAAAACAAAATACAGAGGAAAGGACTTGGGAGAAACACAGCAACAAAGGCCAACAGAGATAAAATGGATGTTGCAAACTGAACCTGACAGACTGTGATGCTGTAGCAGAATGTATTTCCAGGGAGCAAAAGAAGCCCATTGTTATTTTGTAATGGACTCGCTTAAAAACAGGACCAGTTTAGTATCAGTAGTGTAGTCTGGCCACAGACTAACCAGCCACACCAACCATATGCATGCCATCAGTTAATGTAAACAAGTACTGTATATTTTCACTGTTCCTAAGGCAGAAGTGTGACAGAGACCAGGCAGTCAGCCATGACCGACAGAAAGTGCAACCCATGACAGCAACAAGTTTGACTGCAGTGCAGCCTTGCTGGCCAAAAGAATGGGCAAAGTGGATGATATGACTGAGCATTGCTTCAGGTAAAGTGCAGATTCTTCAGGAAGTTTTAAAACACACTTTCTTTAGCCATTAGAAAACTGAAAGCATGAAACTAGTGGAGTGTTCTAAGCTAACAAACCTGATGGAGATGACCTGTTATAAGCTGGATGCCAAACTCTGAATGGTTAGAATGATCTAAGCTTGGGGAAATGGTGTCATGACAGTATAGTGCAAAGCTCTGTGTTTAAATCGTTACTTTCCAGAAAGAGATTTATGTGTGCTTTTATAACTGTATTTTGTTTATTCAGAACATTTAACTTAGAAATATCTAAGTACAAGTGCCTGAGCAAAACAGAATCTGATCATGAAAACTGTAAATATGTTCACTGAGGTATTTCACAGTATATATTCTGTGCTTTTTCTTAGATTAGATACAGTGTTTAAAAAAATTCTTGTTTGAGTCTAATTTTGTTTTGCTCATTTTAATCTATGTCTCCTCCTTGTCGTCCAGAAGTTAATTTATGGGATGGATAAATAACAGGACTGTATGAATAACTTTTCCCAAATATTCAGCTGAATATTCGGGTATTTGGTATTCCAGTATTTGTTAATCGTGCTTTGTAAAAAATAAATAAATAAAAACTTTCCCCCACACTCCTCACCCGGACCAAACACAGTCAGTTTTGTGACCCCTGTTCTCCTATCGGCTGTTGGCACCCCAAACCCACCCTCCTCTCCTCAGCACAAACAAGATTTGTAATATTGTTTAGTCCCACAGTTGACAACAGGCATAACCTGATTTCCTCCATGGCCAGCTTCATGAAATAAAAACGTGTGTTTCTGCTATAAAAAAAAAAAACTAATCTGATATCTCCGCCCACCCACCTCCAACCTGACAATACCCAGAATCCTCCTCCTACTCCAGCACTCAATTCTTGTCTCAGAAAGCAATCTCCCTGCTCCATGGCCAGCTGCCTTCTGATGACTTATCCCAGATTGAGAGTACTTTACCTCTCCCCTTAACCAACCCCCATGGGGCTATCCTAGACAGAGAGTAGTTTAGGTCCTACCTATGCAGGCCTATCCTAGATCGGGAGTAGTTCACACTTTCCCTAAACCTGTCCCTGTGGGCCCACCCCAAATATTGAGTAGATTGAAGTATTTAAATCCTACCCTTAACCAGTGTCTACAAGTCTACCCCAGATAGGGGTAGTTAAATCTAGCTCCAGTCCTGTCCCTTCTGACCTACCCTGTCACCAATGCTTACCCTCCATACCCCCTGTCTTCAGTACTTTACTACCCCCGATAGTTTCTCAGGTTCCCTTACATCCCCACTCACCTGGTCCCTGTTGGTCAGAGTGCCCTGCTTACCTGTGGCCTGCCCTGTGGACTGCCCTACAGATGCCATCCTCCTGCGCTGTGGTCCTCACGCTCTGGGGAATCTCGCATCCTCTGGGGTACTGCAAGCTCTAGGATCACTTAGTCCACCCAGAAAAAGTACTAACAGCAAGTATCAATATTTGCAAATCACATGCTCCAACACTCACGTATACACACAAGCACTTCTAGTTTCAATTAAAGTAATTCCTGCTCCCCTCCTCTCCCCCTTCCCGACAGATAAACCCCAGTAAACTGTTAATTACAACATCTGAGCTTAGAAAACTGCTACAAAATATATGTTACTTACTCACCTATTGAAGACAGCAGAGATCGATCCCCAGGACTTTGCCACAGCAGCTCCCAGAAAGAACAATCTGAACTCAGGAGGTGGGATTTTCAAATGCCCTAGGTTGCCACAAGCCCCGGCGCACTGCAGCGATCTAACAGGATTTTCCATTCCATGCGGCAATTGCCTTCCACAATTAGATAACTTTCTGGTCTAACATGTATGGCAATCTTGAACTATTATTACAGAGCTTGCACCAGATATATGGAGCAAGCTGCCATAATATGTGGAAACTGTCACAACTGCACCTGAGCTTGCAAAATCAGGCACAGTTGCAGCAAAGGCATCGGCGCAACACCAGAACCTAAGTGCTCTAGTGCAGCGCTGGATTCTAGCTGTGCACCAGGCTCGATAATCTAGGGGTTGAAGACCACACACACACACACACACACACACACGCACACAGAGTTTCTCTTATAGTTATTTATTGATTGACTGATTTCAGAGGTTTTACCAGGAAAGACATACTGAGCTGGTAACAGCTCATCTGCGTGGATTGGTGGTAGTTCAGGTGGATGTTAAAGATCCTATGGCACTTCTCGAAAAGAGTAGGGGAAATTTCCTTGGTGTCCTGGCCAAATTTCCCTCATTCACAAAAAAATACTACCAACAGCTTAATCTGGTTCAAGGTCAGTTGGCATTCATCTGTATCCCCCTTCCCCAGCTCGCGCCTCAAAATAGGCAGGATTTGTCTAGTGCACTTACCCGGTCAACAAAAACTAAATAAATAAATACATTTCCAGATGCATCCTGGGGGAAGGGGAATAGACAACATACAAAAATACAGAATATAAAATACATATGTAACCCCCTTGTTCCCAGGGGTTACAAGAATTCCATTACAGTTGGTGGTAGGCAGGGAAGACAGCTAGTGATTTACCAGTAAATGGATTTCACTCTGTCTCCCACTGCTTCTGGTCTCAGCTGGGAGCTGGAGAGGTGATGTCACCTTACAACTCTCATAGCAGCATAAGCCACACAGCCAGTTGCTGTGAGTGGGGAATTTAGAATTCTAGAGTCAGTTCAGAGTAGACGCTCAGTGTGAGCAGCAGTCAGTTGTTGGTTGGAGTCTGCAGAGTGCAGTTGCAGTTCCAGTAGCAGCTCTGATAGAGAGCTGCAATGTTCCAGTTTTCTCACCCATGTGGAGTACAGCATTTTCCAGCTTTGTCTAAGTGGTGGAAACCATCTCCAGGGATTTTCCTGTTCTTCATCCCAGGAAGGATGGAGCAGGCTGCCAGGATGTTAGGGGCAATCCCTGATCCTACCAGGACATTGTGAAGCTGCCTTGTATGACAACTCCTGCAGAGTACTTTTGTTTGTTTAAGACTGCCCAGTGATGTGATCCTTTCACCTAAACATTTTAAAAGTCAGCTGTTTCACAGTGGAATCCTGTCTGTGACTGCCATGCGAGTGGGACTTTTGTTCTTGGCACCCTGTGGTGTCCTGTGAGGATGTTAAGCGTGAAATACATTTCTAGAAAGCATAATTAGTACATTGTGGATATGTGAGGTGTATTTACCAGAGGGATGGCCAAGTATGAACTTGGAAACAAAAGGTGGAAGACCCCCCAATCTGGAGTGACCTGTTTAGCACTCCAGGTTCTGAAAAGGCACCTGTCTTTTCTTTCAAGCGCATGTGGCCAATGCCTGAAGAAACTTTTACCCCAGTGAGTGGGTTTCTCAGTTTTACCCCAGTGAGTGGGTTTTCTCCAGTTTTACCCCAGTGGCGGGTTTGTCCAGTTTACCCTTTGTATGTGGTCCTCCAGTGTTGAGCCTCTAGTGCTCTGATGTGGTCTGTGTGCCACAAGTTAATCCCATGCAATATGGGAAGTGACCAAGTACCGGTGATGTGTGCCATTTCCAGGAGAAAGTGTGTGTTCTACAGGTGGCTAGCCCAAGTTCTACTGTCATCCTATGCTAAATGGGAATTCTTGAGTTCTATTACCTCAAATGTCTGCATTTACCATGTATAACCCTTGAGGGTCCATCTTAGCTTTGTGTTGTTCCTATTTTGTTACAGAATAAAGCCACACTCTAGAATCCCAACCTGGTATTGACATTTATGTTATTGCTTCTGTGTTGGAGTTACTTGGGTACTCCAGTCCAGAAGTGCAAATCTAGCATAGCTCTGAGCAAATGTTTTCTCCTGGGACCTGCATTGTGGCCATGGTATTGGTCCCACCAGGCGTGTGCCAGGTAGTAGCCTCACTTGGTTTGTGTTTATAATTTCTACTCCATCTGCATATCCCACCTTGTCATAATTGGTAAAACAATGTAACCCCGCCTCTCTTTCCCTAGACTATGGGAGGTGTGCCTGCTGGTTAAATAAGGGGCCATTGGGGGGGGTTACACATAGAATGGAATAAGTATAACAAAAATAAACATGACAATTATGCCTAAAATAAATTGACAAAAAAGCCACCATGTAATAAATTGTGGAACTGCACAGAAGAACAGAGAAATAGCTAACAACTTAACAAAATAAAAACCGGGGGAATAACTGGTACAGGGGAAGTGGGGAGGTACTGAGGGACAGAAAATCCGGTAAGTGGCAGGTAAGAAGTAAACACAATATTAGACACAATTCCAGGAGTGAGTAGAGAACTCACAGAGCAGTGTGTTAGGAGCAGGAAAAGATGGGGCAGAGTGAATAGAAGGGGGAAGAGAACTCCAAAGTTTAGGGAAATGAAATGAGAAGGCAGCTTAGCCAGCAGTAGATTCCATTTGAGGGAGGTAAAAGAGTGAGGGCAAGCATTATGAAGAGAGTAGGACAAAGGGAGGAAGGAGAAAAGACAGACGAACCAAAATTTGGAGATAAAAGAGACACAGTGGGTGAAGAGAGGGAGGGAGAGGGAAGAATACAGGGTACAGTGATGAGTATGCTTGGGTTTATCAAGGGCAAAGCAACAGAAGGAGTGAAAGAGGGGTCGGTGTAGCTAAAGTAGACTTTGGAGCAGTACTATAAACAACGTCTCCATAGTCAAAATGGGCAAAATCATCTTTGTGCATATTTTTCTGCAAGCAGGACGTGGAATGCTTCTCTTATTTCTGTAAAGGGACCCAAGCTTGGGATGAAGATTCTTGTGTATAGCATCAACATGAACTGAGCACCTGAGATGAAGATCTAGGAGGACAGGGAGACTTATCACGAGAAATAGAGGGAGGCAAGGCCGGCAGTTAGGAGTGCAAAAGCACAAATAGCAGAATATTGCCAAATCAGTAAAAAAAAGGGGAAAAGACATTTTTTAGATACATAAGCGAAAGGAGAAAAGACCAAGGGAGGGACAGTAAGGCTGAAAGGGGGGAGGTGTGTGTGTGAGTGGAAGAGGACCACCAAAAAGTGAACATATCAAACAAATACTTATGCTCAGTATTTACAGAGGAGGGGGTAGATAGTGGGCCAATGATAAAAGACACAGGCATTAAGGGAAGGAAGGTGGATGCTAGCCCTTTTACAGTGGAAATGGTCCTAAGGGGATTGTAACAGTTAAAAGTAGACATGGCAACGGAACCAGAAGGGGTGCACCCCAGAGTACTGAGGGAGCTCAAGGAGGAGTTGGCTGTACCTCTGACAGCCCTGTTCAACCTGTCACTAGAAATGTGAGAGGTCCCGTGAGACTGGAGGAGGGTGGATGTACTCCCACTCCACAAAAATTGAAACATAGAGGAGGCTGTAAATTATGGTTCCACCCCTGAAATGCGCGAGCATTCTGGTGCTGGGCAATTAGGGCACCAATTGGCAATGTCGCTGATCAGTTCCCATCCCCCTACTTAAGATTCCTACCGGGCGCCGGACCATGGGGAGGGGTGGCAAATCCAGCATATGGCACCCTGACTGCTCAATGCTGTAATGCTGGTGCTCTGAGCGCCTTAAGGGGGAAATTATAGGTCTGTCAGCCTGACTTCAGTAGTGGGCAAAGTAATGGAATCACTACTGAATATAGGATTGGGAAATACCTTGTTTCCAATGGTCTTCAGGATCCAAGGCAACATGGGTTCATGGGGGGGAGGTCTTGCCAGACAAACCTGATCAAGTTCTTTGGGTAACCAAGGAAGTGGATCAGAGAGAAATGGTTGACGTAGCCTACCTGGACTTCAGTAAGGCCTTCAACACCATTCTACACAGAAGACTGGTGAGCAAGCTGAGAAGCCTGTGACTGGGTCCTAAAATAGTAAGATGGGCAGAGGGCTGGCTGGACAACAGGAGTCAGAGGAGAGGTAAATGGCATCCACTTTGGAGAGGGCAAAGTGACCAGTGGGGTGCCACAAGTTTCAGTACTAGGCCCAGTCCTCTTCAATGTCTTTATAAGCGACATTGCAGAAGGGCTAGAAGGGAAAGCACGCCTGTTCGTGGATGACACAAAAATCTGCAAACTGAGTAGACACCGGGGAGCATAAGAGAAAATCTAAAAAAGCTGGAAAAATGGTCATGGGTTTGCAGTTGGACTTCAACACAAAAAAAGTGTAAAATTATGCACTTGGGGCACAGAAACCCAGGGGCAAAGTATCAACTAGGAGGAGAAGTACTAGCAGTCACAAAACAGAAAAGGGACCTGGGGTAATCATTTCTGATGACCTGACGGTAGCTAAACAGTGTGACAAGGCTGTGGGAAAGGCTAGCGGGAGGCTCAGATGCATAGGCAGGGGCATCACCAGCAGAAAGAGGGAGCTAATAATATCACTGTGTAGATCACTAGTGAGACCCCACCTCAAGTACTGTGTATAGTTCTGATGGCCCCAGCTCCGAAAGGACATAGATAGGGTAAAGGCAGTATGAAGGAGGGCAACCAAAATGGTGCAGGGCCTGCATCAGAAGCCCTATGAAGAAAGGCTTAAGGAATTAAATATGTACTCCCTAGAAGAAAGGAGGAAAAGGGGGATATGATAGAAACATTCAAATGCCTCACAGGTATAAACAAGGTACAGGAAGGGAGCATTTTCAGAGAGAAAGAGATAATTGAGGACAAGGGGTCACACTATAAAGCTGGAGGGGGGAGGCTGAGAGAATATGTGAGGAAGTACTTCTTCTCAGAAAGGGTGGTGGATGCTTGGAACAGCCTCTCTACGGAAGTGGTGGGGGCTAAAATGGTTTACAGGATTCAAAAAAGCATGGGAGACACAAAGGGATCTTAGAAGTAAAGCAAGTGGTGGGTACAAGCTGGAGACCAAGTAGGGTCTGTGGTGGTACTGTAGGTAGGGAAAAGAGAGCGATTAGGTGGGCCAAGAGGTTCTTATCTGCCAACAACTTCTATGTTTCTATGTAAGATCTAACCATACCCCAAGGTATTTGAAGGAGGAGACATCTTCAATAATTGCACCATCAAAAGTATGAAAGAAAGGAAGTGGAAGGACTCTGGCAGGTCTCTGCCTGGTGCCAAAAGTCAGGGAAACTGTTTTCTTGGCATTGAGGGATAACTCATTAACTCAGAACCAATGTTGGATGTTGCTGGAAGTCTAGCTGTAATTGATTCATAAGATCAGCGGCAGAGGAGACACAGGAAAAAAAAGAACTGGATTATCGGTATACATATGTGTTGACACAAAGGAGCAGGCCTTGGGGAGGTCATTTAATAAAACAGAGCAAAGAACTGGGCCCAATACAGACACTGGGGACACCTGAGCTGACAGGGACTGGCTGGGGGTGAGGTGTCTCAATATGGACAGCTTGCGACCTGCCCTCAAGGTGAAGCAAACCACTCACCTGAAGAAACTGAGAGTCCAGCTGCCTTAAGCTTGTCTAGGAGAATCGGATGGGCTACAGTGTTGAAAGCTTTAGCTAAATTGACAAGGCCCTGATCTATACCAGAGAGGACAGCATCAGTGAGCTAAACTAATACCTTCTCCCTTCTCCTCCTCAGACTGACAAACCCCAGAAAAGTGTTCATTAGGGATCTGAGCCTAAAAATTGCTGCAAAACACAGGTCACTTACACCAGCATTGCAGACAGCAGAGATTAGTCCCCAGGTCTCTGCCGCAGCAAGCTCCCCTCCAAAACAGCCTAGACTCAGCGTTGAAGAGCAATGAGACACTATCTGTCTTATGTAAGGTTTCACAAGAGCCAGCCTACCTTGTTGCTGACTAGTCCCCCACCCTCACTAGGTATTGTTACCTGCGCTGGCTCTCGAGGGGCGGGTTACACCAACCATTTATATTTAATGCGGGAACAGGGAGGGCCACGACACTGTGCACCTGCACAATGATGATGGGGCACCAGAAAACTGCTTTAGCTAGTGTCAAGTAGTAGGTGTCATTCTGTCACAAGATGTTTTAAACAAACAAACATCTTGCCGTGTGTGTGTGTGTGTGTGGGTGGGCGGGCCTGCAGGTGCAGAAGGTACAAAGGGTACAAAGTCCAGAGTACTGTGCACGAAGTCCAATGGGTCCTTCAATTAGAAATCAAGCAAAAGTCTGTTTGTCCATGTCTGTTCTGGGATCAGAGCCAGGAGAGAGCATGTCCTCACAGGATTTGAACAACTTTGGGTTCGCCAAAAACACATTTTCCTCAATGGCAGAAACACTTTAGAGACAGCTGGTGTCCTTTACGTGAAAACACATTTTACTTTTCTCCTTAGAGACAGAAACTCTTTAGAATCAGCTGGTGTCCTTTACTTGAAAGTAGACATTACTTTCTCTTCAGAAACAGAAACACATCAGATATAGAATAATGCATGGAGTGGTGTGTTTAATGAGATTTTACTCACACCCCGAGGTGTCAGATGCTACATAAACCCCGGGAGCAAAGCTCAAGGGGTTTATTTAAGCAACCTACATCGAGAGGTGTGTATAAAAACTCAAGTTAAACACACAACCCCATGTTTTATTTTATATAATTGCTGGGGAACATTTTCTCGCCACGGCACTTATATAAAATAAAACAGCCAGCAGTTCTGGTCGGGATGAAGCCTGTCTGTGGTCAGCAGCAAAGCAGCTGCAGAAAGCTTTTCTTTTTTGGTGTTTCTCCATTGCCCTATCCAGCCATTTAAACATAGGATTATCTGCTGAGGAAAAGGAAACTGCTGTGAGGTTTTCATTTGTTTTCATTTACCGCTGAACGCTAACACGGCTTGATGGTGGCACCGCAGTGCTACGTGAGGGGAGAGTGGAGGGAGGCACATGCATAGAGCAAGTAACCCTGGTGCATGTTCACTGTTATAACTCGCGGGTTATAACAACAAATTATAACCGGGGTTCCCTATGGGAGAAAACGCTCCCCAGTTATTACAGACAGATTATGTCCTTTACTAGAAAATACGTTTCTGTGACATGTGATATATGTTGTAGTTATGTCAGCTATTCCCCATCTTCTAGTCAGAGAGACAGTATCCTATTTTCCTGTCAAGGTGATCAGCTCTGTCCCTACAGAAACTGTGCCAGGGAGGCATGACCTGGACTGTTATCTTGCAAACATCCTGTCAGACAAACTGGAGTTAGTCCCTCAAACCCCACATGCATTCCCACTTGGGCCTTTCTCAGGAGCCAGCACTGGGCAGCATCACAAAGAATAAGTCTCTCATAGTTCCAGGAAGTTTCCACATTTTGCTCAGGTTCCCACGACCAGATGTCTTAAAAGTTCTTCATCCCGCACTGAGCGACAACACAAGAGAGCTGCCAGCATAACTCAACACTCAGCTACTTTGAAACCAAACTAGGGACTGAAACAGGATAAAACAGAGCTGGTACCTCCCTGTGCTCTGCTCAGTCAGAGTGATTAAGCTCTGAGTGAATAACTGACATCCACTGCAACATTCCATTGTGGCCTATGATGCTGCTAGGCCCCTCCACTTGGAATCTCTGTCCAGATGACTGACAGGTTTCAGGGAGACCTTAAAATTAACCATTTATTGCCCAGTGACTTACTACAATACCCATTACACTACACATAGGACTCTAGTACAGTTCTAAATACTTTCACTTTTAACACTAACGGGGGGCAGGCACGGGTTTTCACTTACATGGATCTCATCTCAACTTCTACGGACATCAGAGCTTTATTTGTCTTCAATAGCTTCTAAAAATGTAGAAAAATAAAATATAATAAATATATGTAGCTTTAAGTTAAGGTTAATGAATTTCTTTTTTTTTTTTAACTTTCTATTTATGCTCCCCCCTTCCCTCTAGACTCCGCCGCCTCGGGAGTCACCAACTGCATCTGCCCAGCCTCACCTTACCTGTACCATGGTATTCCCTCCATGTAGCCTCAGATTGCCCCCCCAGGCGGGGACAGAGATGGGGCACTACACCCCTGAACTACGTCCGCTCGTCAGGGCACTGGACCAGGACAGGCAGGTGGGCTTATAGGGTCTGTGCTAGGGTGCTACATCTTGCAGGAGCCTAGAAGGAGATTTTTCCTGTGTTCTGTGCTTGGCATGCGTCCCCGACGTCAAGGCGCTCCCGCCGACATCCGTAGTGCACTTCCCCCTCATTGTAGGACAAGGAGTGTGCTGTACCTCACGCCTCCGCCAGAGGGCAGTCAAGCTCCGGGCCATGGGTTTCCCTCCCTCCCGGGAGAGGAGAGTTGTCCTCTGGATGCTCAATCCTCTCCTTTCCCTGCTGACCCCCGGCGGCCCAGGCTCGTTCCCAAACCCGGGTCACCAGCGTAGTGCGAGGTGTGGCGTCCAGTGCCTCAACCCTCAGCGCCATCGGGCCAGCAAGGTTAATGAATTTCTGTTTTGTAACCTTCATTTTCCATAGTCTTAAAGGTCTTACTCCCAAATCATTATTTACTTCCTACCTAAAAGCTTCATTTTAGACTCTATCCTTCTATTCAGTATTACATTCCTTTTGGTTTAATACAATTTCTGTTTCGTACTGTTTCTAAAGGAAACAATTTATTAGTGCCTTTATTGTTTGTCATCTTAAATCTATAATAATTAGGTCCCTCATGTAAATGTTCTTTTTAGAAAACTGACAACTGTATTATAGAAAGCATTTTTAACATCAAGATAAAGTGCTGCTCAGCATTTTATCAAATGAATAAGGTGAATAAATTTGGAAGCCTCTTAGGTTTAAAGTGTAGCACACTTCTGAAATTGAAATATACAAGATGATGAACATTAAAGATGCAAATAAAGTGTTTCCTTTATAAACAGTAAAAATCAGAAATTGTATTTAACCAGAAAGAATGTGTTACTCAGAAGATAGACAGAGTCTAAAAAATGACTTTTGTTTGGGGTGTACATAATCATTTTAGAATAAGATGTATAAGAATATTGAAAATAAAGTTCACAAAGCAGAAACGTATGAACCGTAACTCAAAGCTATATATATTGTTTATGTTTTTTCTAAATTTTTAGATGCAATTGAAAACAGATAAAGCTGCGATGTCCATGTGAGGTTGAAATAAAAGATTTATATAAGGTAGCTGGATATTGTGATTAATTTCAGTATCTCATTATATATGTATTTAAAGTAATAGATAATTAAAGGAATGTTTTCCTCTTCTTTATAAGACTGAAAATAAAATTGAGAATATGAATTTAATTGAAATCAGATGTTCTGAATAATTAGGAAACTATAATCTAGGTGGCTTCATTTAGATAATATGAGTTTTATAATGATAACACATCAGAAATGGTGGCTGAAGTGGTGGTTGGGAACCACAGGGTTCAGTGACCTAATACCCTGTAGTTTCAGAAAGCCTTGGGTATTAATAAACCCTAATCAAAGATTATGGTTCTGTCCTTCAGAAGGGCAGACTTTGACCAGATAAGGGTAAAACTCAGGGAACGACTAAAGGAATGGATAAGGTTGAGGGTGGGGGATGGGGAGAAATCAAAGGGGACATCGATGAAGCAACTGAAATTTGCTTGAGAATGATTAACAAGGGGAGCAATCACACAAGACTGATCTGTTTCTCTAAGGAGGCAGGGGAGGCAGTGAGGACAAAGAAAAGAGTGGTCTCATCAACTACAAGAGACATCAAAGGGATGAGGAGATGAGGGAATACCAATGTCAGCTGAAGGAAGCCAAAAAGATGGTCAGGAGCACAAAAGCAGCAACAGAGCTATGGATCATAGAAGGGGTCAAGGGAGGGAAGAAAGATTTTTTCTGGTAAATCAGGAGAACAAGGAAGATGAGAGGTGAATTGTCAAGTTAGCAGAGGGAGGGTTGTAGAGGAAGATGAGTAGAAGGCAACCATTCTAAATGACTACTTCTGTTCAGTATTCACGGTCAAGGACAGCAGGCCTCTTAAAGAGTGATGAATGCTTAGAACAAACTGCTAGCAGAAGTGGTGGAGGCAAAAACAGTATAGGGCTTCAAGCATGTGTGGGATAGAGATATGGGACTATTACTAAATAGGAAGGGAGGAGGGAAGGTCACCAGAGATCAGTTAGGGTCTGCGGAGACTGACTACGCAGGGACAATCTGGGTAGACTGGGTGGGCCAAGCAGTCCTTTTCTGCCGACAAATTCAGTGTTTCTATGTTTAGTGAAAGTGGTATTAAGACAACAGCATGGGAGACTGGGGGAAGTGGAGTGGGTAAGGATACCAGCAGAAAGAGTGAGGTGGGGCTTGCTGCCCTGAAAATTGATAAGGCACCAGAACCGGAAGAGATGCACCCAAGAGTGCTCAGATAACTTCCACTGGAACAGACTGAGCCCTTAGCGGGGCTACCGAATAGTTTGCAGCAGTCCTGGGTGGTTCTGAGGGATTGGTGGACAGCGGACATGGTCCCACTCCACAAGGGGAGGATATGGAGGTGTCACAGGCTGGTTCTGTCCCAGAACTCAGTCTGCACTGCTACCAGTTTTCACAACCCTTCAGATGCCTGAAAGGGTTACTGTGGTAAGACTATCATAAAGACCCTTGGGCACTCGGTATATGGGATGATCCTTTAAAGAGACCCACCAAGGTAAACTGGACAGCACCTGCACCTGATATATAGGTGCCTTACCTCAGCAGATTGCTTCTCATGTTGACATTGCCCAAAATAATCCATTAGTTAAAAAGTACTAACACTCGTAAAAGTAGGAAAAAATGGGTCCCAAGGAATTTCCCGTATTAAGTTCCACCCATGCTCTTCCCTCGAGCTCTGACAAGTTATGACTCGATGCTAGGAAGAGCGGGGGGACTCACTCCATTATAGTCTATGGCAGGCACCTTTAAGATCGTTTTTTTTATATTATAATGGCGTTTGGTATTGAAAGCGTGGGCACTGGCCCGCAACGAAGAACCTCATTAGTCAATCAGTGCCACGTTTCATTACCAAATGGCCATTATAATATAAAAAAAACTATCATAAAGGTGCCCCCCATAGACTATAATGGAGAGCGTCCCCTCACTCTCCCTAGCATTGCATCATAACTTGGCAGAGTGCAGGGGTGGAGTGTGGGCAGCACTTTATACCAGGAAGACCGTGGGATCTGGATTTTCTACATTTATGGGTGTTAGTACTTTTTAACTAATGGATTATTTTGGGCAATGTCAATATGAGAAGCAATCTGATGGGGAGCACCTATATATATATCAGGTCCAGGGCCCGAGGCTGGTAAGACTCTTTAAAATATTGCAAAGTAAGAAAAATTTGGTCTGTGTTGTTCAGAGTTGCAATTTTATGTTTAGGTTGCCCTCCAACCAGTGTCTACTCTGAGAACCTTCAGCTGGTAGTGTTGCTTCAGATCTGCACAACAGTTTATTGCCTGAAAATGGGACTGTTTGACATTTATTAAAGTCAACCTTGGTCTCTTTTTGGCTCCACAGGTTCTCTACAAAGTTGTTTTGATATTGATGACGAGTCAGTATTCAAGCAATAAGGCATGGCAGGGTATTGGTTGTACTAGGTTTACTGCATGGTTGGGGCATTTCTAAGGCACAAGGTGAAGCTGAGTGCCTTCAGCCCCTGATCGTGGGGTAAACCTAGTACAACCAACACTCCTGAAGTGCCTTACTGCTTATATAAAATGGGCCCATAGGCAACTTTTAAAAATTGAACACACTAAAAGTTTTCAAAGCCACAAACTAATATAATAAAATGTTGTTCAATTATGTAAAATAGTCCCTCCACAGATGTTTTTCACCTGTCTGTCATTTGTCTTTTTTCACATTCAATACATTTTGTGATTGTTTACCATGGAATAGAAGAATTCAAAGTTCTGCAGTATTCCAATAGTAGAATGCTTCCCTCCACACATACAGAAATGGTAACATGGAATACATGAATTCAAAATTCTTCTGAGTTCCACTGCCACATACACACAAACACACACACAGGCCTCAGATGGCACCAGAACCTCAATTTTATCTGTTGCCAGGTAAGGAGCAGGGAGTTCTCTGGCAAACTGGTAGGGACAGGAGGGACTTTTTCATGGTTATCAAAGAAACACCAGCAATGGAAACTCTGACTAGCATTTGATTTTTTTATATTTGTGTATGTGTTTAAGGAGGGGCTCTTGAGTGAAAATAACCTTACATTATTTATTAATTTATTTAATTTAATGGACTGTTGTGTCTGTGTGAGAGGTAAAAATGAAAAATGAGACCATGTCACCTGTTAAATGGTGACTGATTAAGGAGAACAAACTAGATTGTTAGTTGCGCCTGTAAAAAAAAAAAAATAAAAAAAATAATGAAAAAGTTTTAAAAAGAAATTTTTAAAAAAGTGTGTGTGTGTGTGTGTGTGTGTGTGTGAATCGGTCTCTAGCAGAAATGTAGAGTATGGAATGAAACATCATTGGGGACTCCAATGCCGACAAAAAGAAACACCAGCGCCAACTTTAACTCAGTGTCAGCTAAAAATTTGGCCTAATAGAAAAGAAAGCATCACAGAGAAGTGCCCATTGCCTAGTGCTTCGTGCCCACCAGGTTCCGTAAAGTTACTTGATTTGCTTCCTTTCCTACATTTTTTTGGCCCTCATTTTCATCTGACCACAACAGGGTGGATGGGGGATGGGAGGAGGGGGAGTCCTACAAGCCATGTTTCATTTCATACCCTATTTTTTGGCTTTTTGCTTTGCAGGTCAATCAGGGTCAGGTCAAAAACAAATAATTTTTAAACAGCAGGATGCAGTGTGCTCACACATATACTCTGTACTGTTATTCATAGATCCTGTCAGCAGATAAGGGCCGCTTGTCCCACCCTGTCTTCCCTAAATCCCCCCTAATAGTGCTACCCGAGTCCCTACTGGGGCTCTGGCATCCAACCCCCTCTTTTACCCAAGATGCCTATGTGCCTATCTCATGCACTCTTCAATCCTGTGATTGTTTTAGCCCCCACCACTTCTGCTGGGAGGCTGTTCCAGTCACCCACCACCCTCTCCGTGAAGAAGTATTTCCTCACGTTGCCCCAATCCTACCCCCCATCAACTTCATATTGTGACCCCTTGTCTTAGAGAAACCTTTTCTCTGGAAAAAACACCCCCCCCATGCCTTGTTAATTCCTGTGAGGTATCTGAATGTCTGTATCATATCTCCCCACTTCCTCCTGTCCTCTAGGGAGTACAAGTTAAATTCCTTAAGCCTCTCTTCATAGGGCTTTCGATGCAGGCCCTGCACCATTTTGGTTGCTGTCCTCTGCACCATCTCTATCCTGTCTATGTTCTTTTGAAGATGGGGCCTCCAGAACTGCACACAGTATTAAGGTGTGGCCTCACCAGTGAAGTGTTCAGGGGAAGTATTACTTCCTGCCTTCTGCTGGTGATACCCCTCCTTATGCATCCAAGCATTTGGTTTGCCTTTCCCACTGCCTTCTGACACTGCTTCAGGTCATCAGTAATGATAACTCCCAGGTTCCTCTCCTGCCTTGTGACAGCTAGTACCTTCCCCAAGTTTGTATGTTGCCCCAGGGTTCTTGTGCTCCAGGTGCATGACTTTGCACTTCTTTGTGTTAAATCGTAGCTGCCACTTTCATGACCACTCTTCTAACTTCTCCAGGTCTTTCATCTTCCTTTCCACCACCCCCGGTGTGTCCACCCTGTTGCAGATTTTTGCGCCATCCTCGAATAGGCGTATCTTCCCTCCCCCCTCCTCCTTTTACCAGGCAAGTCATATTGAGCTGGTAACAGTTCTTTTCCAGATGCGTACTGGGGGAAGAGCATCATGCATGCAGTGCAACCTGAATATATAAAATAAATAGCAAATTACAATTGTGACCAGGCAGACGTAATACAGATTAAGTATACAATAATTACCACAAAGAACAGGTGCAATAAGAAAAAAATTAGTCACTGTAATAATGTTGTTCCTTCTTAAGGGATCCGTCAGTAATATTCACAAGTTGCATCTCAGTCCACTGGATTGAGCTGCCCCGGAGATAGAACTAGTGCTAATTTTGGAATACAGAATTTGAATGAAGTTCAAATTCTGAACTGTGGTCACCCCCCCCCCCACCAACTGTCCTTCTTCTGATTTGTTTCTAAAGCTAGAGTGAGATGTGACCACTAAAACTAGCTAAATGGCTACCAAAAATGTTTCAAAAGTTTTAATAAAAGTTTGAAAATAATAAACAATAAAAAGCAGACATCTGATTACACCCAGGCCCAAATGCTGATCAGCAAACTGGGTGGGGGGTGTCTTTTTTGGCTAAGATGGAACTGCGGGCAGCACACGTCATCCTGACATGACAGGGTATCGCTATGAATGACAGCAAGACTGTGGGTTTTGAGGCACGCTAAACTTCTTTATTAAAGAAGAAGTGCAACAAAAAATGTTTTTCCAAAATACTCTGGTTTTATTTTTTCAATCCTAACCCTTGTCAGGTTTACAATGCTATTTCAATGCAAAATGTGGCGGCCATCTTTTATCTTGAGAAAAACCTCCATTAAAACATTTATAAAATACCAAATTTTAGCAGAATAAAAAAAAAATTGTACCACCAAAAAACTGGAAGATGCCTGGAATCTTTATAGTATGAAAAAGATAGGGTCAAATTTTGACAAACTGCTTTGCACTGCTGCTTTAACATAGTTATGGCAAGCCTGTAACAATTTAGTGAACAAACAGGGTTCCTGTTGTAATGCCAGCGTTTATTGTGACCCAGACACTTGGCAGTCCTCCTAGGCCTGCTTGCAAGACACTGCCACTACCCCTCAACCCCACCCCCCCCCGGATTGGGAGGTAATGAAGTTGCACTGTGGTGGTAGGGGGAGGAGGGGATCTACTGTCATCAGAGAATATAGGACTATCAGAGGCTGGAAACTGAGACAACTGAACAACCAAGGATGCAGAAATGTCTGTGGTTGGGGTGCTGCATAATAATACCACACTTGCACCAGGGCTGACTATTTCCAGCACTACCAACACAGTGCAGATTTGTGTATCCCAACATGCACTGTTATGAGATTACACCTTGTATGTATTTATAGTGTGAGCAACAAGCCAGAATCCATTTGTCTAGAGCGAGTGGTACCCACAGAAGCAATCCACAAGTGCCCAGGGCAGGCTGTCTAACTCCTGGAGATATGGGAATCCTCTCCTCTTCTCTTATTATACACACCAAAAAAGAGCAATGTTTCACTTTCACTTGCTGAGTAAAATTATAAAAATGTGCTTTTTTAATTTACATATTGGGATTTCCTGAATTTTCTGCATTTGCATGTTTTTCATTGTTCAATGCATACAGCTGGGCTTTGGCTTATTAGTCCAAAAATGTTAGTCAGGTGTCACAGTATCCCTCGATGACTGACACCTTACAGATACTGAGCCAGAATTAGTGAAAAAAGGAAATTGCAATTTAAAATGCCACAGCCAAAACCTAAATATGCTCAAAACTGTATCATTGGTGGTCAGTGTAGCAACTGGAAAGAGCAATGAAAAAGGACCCATTAAATTTTTACTTTAATTTGAGCCACTGTGATTGGTGAAAAAGTATGCCACACTATAGATATATCAAATCTAACTACAAAACTGTATCATTGGTGGTCTGTGTAGCAACCAAAAGAGCAGGATATGTCCATGTTTTTACTTTAATTTACTACCTACCTTTTGGACTCTGTTTTTCGGCACTAGGTTAGGATCGAGGCTCACTCCGAGTGGAGACTGATCAGCTGCAAGCGTAGTGCAATCTGAGGCCGGTGGGGAGACACTTTTTTAACTCCATCGTCTCACTCCAGGTGTGATTCAGAGTAGCGGCTTGTGCAAAGCCCAGCAGCAGATTGTCTCCACGTCAGTGCACATGAGCAAGCCAACATAGAAGTCTATTCCTGGAACTGCACTGGCGTGCCCTGATGACTTCCAGTAAAGATGTGCCCTGCAGAGTCAGTGCCCCAATTACTTAAGTTCATTACTATATTAAAAAACAAACAACTTCTGGCCAAAGCGGAACTTGATCGATCTTGAGTCACCCCTCCCCCACCCCCAATGTACAGGCCTCTTATTCAGAATTGTAACACACTGTAATAAATACATTTCAAGCCAATAAAAAATAAACTAATTTTTATCTGGACCTATTTCCAGGTTCTGCAAGGGGTGGAAGGGTAAGAAATTGTGAATAATACTGATGGATCCCTTAAGAAGAAATAGCATTACAACAGTTAGTAATTTTTTTCTTCTAATCCCCCGAATCCATCAGTATACTGTTTATTCACAAATTGCAAATTCCATAGCACTATCTTGGGAGCTTGGGTCCAGAACCTATTTAGGGAAAAAGTTATTTTTTTGGGGGGTCCAACCAGACCTCCATCAGTCAGCTCCCCCCCAGCTACACCACGAAAAGCCCCTACCAGCTCCCCCTCTGCCCAAGCACCCTGGCTTCCCCCCAGACTTCCCAGCAGAACTGCTACTATGGTATCAGGTGGAGGAAGGAGGATACCGACACCTTACACCCCCGGGCAGGCCCATCGGCTTCACGGTGGTACTAAGTGGTAACGTTGGTGAAGACCAAGAGGTGCAGAGACAAGGTCTGGGGCCAACATCATCTAGTCAGTGAACCATTTTGGGATGCTCTGCTCCCCAAGGAGGCGAGACATGCAGTGATGTCATAGGTAATGCAGACATCTGTCCCAGCCCCTGAATTGTGATGGTGCTGGCCCCAGCCGATCTCTGGCCTCTGCCGAGATCAGCGAAGCACCAGTCACACTATACACTACCCCGGCCTTCCCTGGAGAAGGAGACCTGTCCTTAGGATGCTCAATCCTCCCCGGATGACCCTGCAATGTCCTGAGTCTGTTCCTGACCCTGGGTCATCAACATCACAGTCAGATGCCCTGCCTCTGCACTGGCTACTAAGGAGAAAGTTCTGCAAGACAACAGTGCCAAGAAACATTACTACAATGAGTATGAACAAGTTACTCACCTGTAACAGTAGTTCTAGGAGTGGTATATGTTGTTCATCCACACTGTTTGGCATGTCCCCTTCCACTTTAAATCTTGCCAGAAGTCTTCAAGCTGGCTCCTCCCACCCACCCGGGTGGTATATACCTTGGATCCACCCCATGATGCCAGATCTTAGCCCACTGGAAGCAAGGTTGTGTGTGTCCAAAGCTGGGGAGGTCGGGTGGGTCCGTGTGGATGAACATATACTACTCCTAGAACTACTGCTACAGGTGAGTAACCTGTTCTTCTAGGAGCGTGGACATGTTGTTCATCCACACTATTTGGCAGATGCCAAGCAGTTCTCCAGGAGGAGGGAGGCAAGGCACACATCACCTATTTAGGAAACAGAGATTGGAGAACTGAGGCCCCAGAACCAGCATCCCGGCGTAACTCAAGGTCAATGTGGTAGTGGGTGAAAAAGGTGTTTGCTGACTTCCAGGTAGCAGCCCGGCAAACTTCCTGGATAGGGATGTCCTGGAAGCAGCCACGATGCAGCATTATGGTGGGTGGAATGAGCTCTTATCCCTCTGGGAAGCTCCTTGCCCGCCAGCTCATAACATGGACATATGCATGATGTAATCCACCTTGCTATGGTCCTTTTGGCTGCAGGTCTGCCAGAAGTGGCTTCAGCATAGGTGGCAAACAGCTGGTGAACTTCTCCATGAATTTCCACCATCCTCTTCTTATAATAGGAGAGACCATGTCTCAGGTCCAAGGTATGGAGCCAGCACTTGGCGTCCGAGGTGTAATTAGGGTAGTATACTGGCAGAGTCAACACCTGGTTAAAGTGAAACTCTGACACCACCTTCGGAAAGAATTTCAGGTGGGGCCACAGGACAACTTTGTCCCTGTGAAAGACCAGATAAGGGGAGTCCACCGAAAGTGCCTGGAGCTCCCCTGTCCTTCTGGCTGACATGATAGCCACCAGGAAGTCCGTCTTCTATGACAAGTGTGAGAGCTCACACTTGTGCATGATTTCGAATGGCTTGCCCATGAGTTTTGCCAAAACCAGCAGCAGATCCTACAGAGGTGGAGGTTCACGCATCGGAGGGGATATATGATCCAGGCCTTTGAAGAAGCGCCCGACCACTGTCTCCTGTGCCAATGTCAGCTGACCGGCCCATGCCCGGTAAGCAGAAATGGCTGCCAGGTGCACCCTAAGGGTTGATGACCTGAGACCCCCCTTTGGAGAGAGACCAAAGGTAGTTGAGAATGTTAGCCACAGAACAGGACAAGGGGGTACAGACCCTTACCCTGGGACCAAATGTAAAATCTCTTCCATTTGAAGGCATAACATTTCCTGGTCGACTCTTTTCTGGATGCCTCCACCATGGTGTAAACATCTTGAAGACCCAAAACCTGGAACTCTAGCTGCACAGGTACCAGGCGGTGAGGTGCAGGGATTGAAGGTCTGGATGGAATACCTTCCCCTGATTCAGAGATATTAGGTCCGGGCGTGTACAAAGCCACTCCGGGGGCCTGCAGCTGAGGCTGAGGAGATCTGGGTACCAGAACTGGCATGGCTAGTCTGGGGCTACCAGAATCACCTTCACCTTGTCCCTCCTCACCTTGAGTAACACCTTGTGGATCAAGGCAAATGGAGGGAAGGCGTAGAGGAGGCCTGGGCTCCACGGCCTCGAGAAGGCATCCCCCTGCAGCAAGCCCTGCTGAGTGAGGCAGGCATGATACAACCTCAGCTTGGTGTTTTCCCTGGAGGCAAACAGGTCCACCTTCGGATTGCCCCAACAGGAGAACAGACTATAAGCTACCTCTGGATGGAGAGACTACTCATAGGAAGTCTGGCCTATGCGACTGAGAGCATCCACCACCTGGTTCGAGGCTCCTCCCACATGGATGGCTAGGAGATCCGTCTCCAGCCAACTTATGAGGATCCAGATGTGGAGCACCTCCTTGCAAAGCAGACAGGAGTGCGTGCTGCCCTGTTTGTTGAGGTAGTACATGGTCGTGGTATTGTCAGTCTGGACTTCAACCACTTGACCCTGGAGCTGAGGAGCAAAAGCTGACAGTACCAGTCTGACTGCTCTGAGCTCCAACAGGTTGATGTGGCATCGGGACACCTTGGGGGGTCCAGAACCCATGGGCCCTGTTGTCCCGATGTGGGCTTCCCAGCCCATGAGAGAGGCATCGGTTGTAAGGACAACCGTCAGCTCGAGGCAGACAAATGGGATCCCTTCCTGCAACTGGTCTAGGCGGTCCACCATTGGAGAGCATCCCACATCTTCTGGGTTACTGTGATCAGCTGGTCAAAATGACCATATCACTGAGTCCACTGGGCAGCCAGCTGCCATTGGAGGGGGCGCATGTGCAACCAGGCCCAATGGACCACTGAGGTGCACGCCACCATGTAACCCAGAAGGCGCAGAAAGTCCCGGGCAGGGCGCAAGTGCCCATTCAGAAATGATTGGACAAAGGAGGAGAGAACCTCCACCCTGTCCACTGGGAGCCAAGCTCTGGCTTGACAAGAGTCGAGCTCTGCCCCAATGAAGCCCATCACCTGAGAAGGCACGAGTTCAGACTTGGCCTCGTTGATCAGGAGGCCAAGTTGGTAGCAGGTCTGGAGCACCAGATCCCTGGACCTCTCCACCTCCTGTCAGGTGGGACCTGCCAGCAGCCAATCATCGAGGTAAGGGTAGATTCTGACTCCTCGATGCCGAAGATGGTCCACCACCACTGCAATGCATTTGGTGAAGATCCATGGGGCTGATAACAGGCTGAATGGCATAGCTTGAAACTCGTACAGGGTCCCCTCGACCCTGAAGTGGAGGAACCACTGATGGGATGGACAGATTGGGACGTCAAAGAACATGTCCTGTAGATCCAGTAAACAGAACCACATGTTTTGCTCCAAGGATGGTATGATCTGGTTCAGAGTGATCATCCAAAATATGCGAGGCCTGAGAAACTGATTCAGGTCATGGAGATCTAGGATGGGGCACCAACCCCCCATCCACTTGGGCACCAGGAAGTACCTGGAGACAAAGCCTGGGTCTGTTGGAGGATCCGACACTGGAGTTACTGCCTCCTTGTGGAGGAGCTGAGCTAAGTTGTCTCAAAGAGTCAATTGGGTGCAAGTGGAAATTCGTTCCTCCCAAGGGGCACAGACTTGGCTGGGATGGTACTGCTCGAACTCTAGAGGCAGTCCCCGACTAACCACTTTGAGAACCCACCTGTCCGAAGTGATAGCAGACCAGGTGGAAAGGAAGTGGCGGAGCTGACCCCCCATGGCAGGACCCAGAGCTGGCATAATGGGTATGGGGTGGCAACCCCCAGCCTGTCACTGAGCAGGCTTAGTGGAGGAGGAAGAGGCTCCAGAACCTAAGTCTTGACCTCCTTTGTGGGCCTGTGGGGACCCTGCTTGGGCCAAAGGTGCCAAGCTTGGGCCTGCTGCTGCTGTGGGCTGCAGACCTCCTTGGTAGGAGGGCTGCCAGACCGCAGGGGAAGAGGCCGAAATGGCTTCTTCTTTCTCTTCTTCTGGTTATTGCCCAAAGAACCCTTGGCAGAAATGGCATCCAAGGTGGCATTGGACTGCTCTATGCACTGAAGATGACTGGCCAATCCTGGACTGAACAAGTCAGTCCCCAGGAAGAGCATGTCAGCAAGCTTATGCAGAGTATCTGCTGGGAAGGAGGAAAGCCTCAGCCAAGTCCTGCGGCGAGAGGCCACTGCGGCTGCCATCGAGCTGGCACAAGAATCCCTGATGTCCAATGTTGTCTGGAGCTGCTGTTTGGAAACAGCATGGCCCTGGTTCTGGACCTACTTGACTATGGTCTGCTTGTCCACAGGGAGATGAGGGAGGACCTCGTCCAATGACCCCAGAAGGACATGGGAGAAGTGTGCCATGATGACGGCTGAGCTGGCCTGACGAAGGCCCAGAGAAGAGGCCGCATAGACCTTACAGGTAGTCTGGTCCATATTTTTGGACTCCTTGTCCAGGGGTCAGTCAGTGTCAGCTGAACTGCCAGTATGCCTGAACACAGAGGCGGTCACCAGCTCTCAGCCGAAGGGTGCTCTGTGAATCCCAAGGGACCCCATGGGCACGAGTGTACTTGCAGACCATGCGGGCAGAAGGTGCCGGGCAGAAGACAGGGTGCTGCCAAAGTTCGAGGGCCAGGCCAACAACGGCCTTGGCCACTGGAAAGACCTCTGTCGGGTATCTCCTCTCTTGAGAATGTCAGTGAGAGGGTACTCCGCCTTTTCTGGATGGATTCCAGGGCATTCTGATGGAATCAGAAATGAGGTGGAGAATGCCCAGGAAAGAGGAAGGGCCTTCCTCCATCCTTGTGCCAATGGACGACTTGTCATTCCCAGGGTGAAAGTGGAGTCCGGTGACTTCAGAGTCCGAAGAGTCAGGATACAGCGGTTTACCACCTAAGTAATCTTTGATGCACCAAGGGTGGTCTGGGGTGACTGTAATCAACAGACATCAGGGAAGCCCGGTGTCTTGTCAGTCCCCTTTCAAGGGTGCCCCTCCCTCAGGCTGTTTAGGTGGTGGTTCCACCTGAATCAGTGGAGAGACCGTAGTAGGCCAAGCTAGGGGACGGGCTGGCCCCAAAGGCAGAGGAACCGATGGCTTTGGCTCCGAAGGGGTCGGCTTCGACCTAGGAGGCGAGAGCCAAGTAATGGCTGGGGTAGACGGAGCAGCTGGCTTCTGCCCAGTCAAGATCAGCTGCTGCCACATAAGGTCTTCATAGCGCCGACGGAGTTTTCGCTGGAGCCTCTCCTCATCCGAGGAGGATGAGAACCTGTGGCATTGCCTCTTTTTTGAGCGCTTATGGCTCTTCCTCAGTCGTTCGGCCGAGGGGGTTCTGGACCTCGACCGAGATCGGGGAGGCTGACTCGGTCGATCAGGAGACACCAGAATCGGTGAAACCTGAGGGTCCGAACCAGGTCCTTGATGGGGACACCAAGCAGGATGGGTCTCCTCATCAGGAAATACCAGGACGGAATCGGTTCAGAGAGTCAGTTCTGACCGTTGACAAAGGGGTCGATTGGGTCGAGGATAATTTCGACCGCATCAGCCACTTCCTAGGTCCCCTGCCCAGACGGAAGGTCCGTAAAGCCGGAGGCTGAGGATGCAATCTCAACCGAGGTCAAGATCATGTGTTCTTGGGACTTGGACCTCTCCTGGTCCCAAGAATGTCTCCGTTGAGATGAAGATGATGGATTTTTATCCTTCTTTCGAGAGCGGGAGGAGTGCAAGCCCGAGGGCGCCTCACCCCGGGTGGGGAGAAACTGGCACAACTCCTTGAAAGAGCCCGTAAAGGTGGAGCCTAGTTTCAGCGGGATGAAGAAGCTTCAATTGGCTGAAGCACGAGTGGCTTCCTCCTTGAATGCCTTCATCTGTTCCACCTGATCAGCGGAGCCTGCGCCGCAGAAACCGCTCACCTAGCCTCCTTCGATTTCACCGGAGGTTCCTTTTTCCAATCTCCCCAACTTCAGGTGTGCCTTGTCATCATCCAGGATGTTGGGATGGAAGGCCAACCAAAACCACATGACAAGGTGTCATGGCCGACACCTAGGCAGTAAACGCACGTGAGGTGGGGATAGGTGCGCGACATCTTTTGGCCACAGGGCACCGCGAAATCCAGGAAAATTTTTCTTCCATAATCGATGCAGCGAATGCGATCACTAACTCAAACTAGTTTGATTTTCAGTAAGACCGTACAGTTTGAAAACCAGGGCCTATGAAATGCTGAGAGCACAAGGGAACCTGTATCTTCCAGCGGAAAGGAAGATCTGGCATCATGGGGTGGAGCCAAGATATATACCACCCGGGTGGGTGAGAGGAGCCAGCTTGAAGACTTCCGGCAAGATTTAAAGTGGAAGGGGACATGTCAAACAGTGTGGATGAACAACATATCCACGCTCCTAGAATTATTTCTACTTACCCCTGGAAACTAACAGAATACATTGACAAGCTGTACATTGTGAGCCATTTAGGAAAAAGGCTCTACAAGACAGCAGTGCCAAAGCTGACATTTCTCCTGGACTGTATGTCCAGACATTAATGCCTTGTGAAGGTCTGTACTGTTTTCTGGGTAGCTGCTTTACAGATCTCTTGAAATAGGATGCCCCTTGCTGCTGCCACAGAGGCAGAGGTGCTCTTTGTAGAATGTGCCCTCAGACCTCATGGGGGCAACTTGCCAGCTTTCTAATAACAGAATTGAATGCAGACTATTCAGCATGAGGTAGTTCTCCTAGTTGCTGGTTTGCCTTCTCCACTTTGCCATAGGTGTTAAAAAGCTGAGTGCTGCTGGACCTGCCATATTCTGTGTGGTCCAGGTAGTGTCTCAGTGCCCTTTTATGTCAGGCAGTGGAGTTGTTTGTTTGCTTGTACTGGACTGCTCAGTAAAAAAAACACAGGAAGGCAACTGATGGGTTCAGGTGGAATTCTGACACCAATTTAAGGAGGAATTATCTATTGGTCCTGAGAACTACATTATCCTTATTAAAGATTATGTAGTTTGGTTCTGTGCAGAGGGCTTGGAGCTCGCTCACCCTCCTAGCAGATGCAGTATAGTGCAGTGGTTTAAGGCTCTGAGTTGCAAACCTGAAGACCTGGGATGAATCCTCCACTTGTATACTGTGTGACCCTGAGCAAGTCGCTTAACTTCCTTGTGCTCCCATATCACACCTGTAAACAAGTTTTCAGCTTAGTGTCTCTCTCTGGTTAAAACAAAACAAAAACACTAGGAATATTTTTTCCAAGTGACATATTTAAGGTCAGCAGTAGCCATAGGCTGAAGGGAGCTACCATCAGCCAGGCAATCACACATTTAAATCCCAGGAAGGGATAGGATCCCTGACAGGATTGTAGAAATGGTTGAGACATTTAAAGAACCTTTCAAAGATAGGTTGCCAGGCCGTAGACCATTCCGATGAGTAAGCTGACACTGCTGCAGAATGCACCTTCAGGGTGGAGGGCCGCAGGCCTAGTGACTGCAGGTACACATGGCAGGCCTGCCTGTATAGGGATTCTCTTACTAGGAGTACACCAGAATAAAAATCTTCCATTTTGAAGCATACATTTTTCTTGTTGCTGGATTTCTAGAACCTTCAAGACTCTCATAGAAAGACAGAAACTGATGGCACATGAAGGCCATTGGGCCCACCCAGTCTACCCATGTTTATTATCATCTTCTTGCTGCAGACCCTACTTGATCTGTGGTGCTGTGTCTACCCATTTCCTTACCTCAATGATTCTCTTGTGCCTATCCCAGGCATTTTGAACCCCGCCACTGTTTTCACCTCCACTACCTCTGCTGGAAGGCTGTTCCAGGAATCCACCACCCTTTCTGTGAAGAACTGCCTTACATCTCTGTAAATCTACCCCTCTAGCTTCATAGCATGTTCCTTGTTCTAGAGCACCTTTTTCTCTGAAAATACCCCCCACCTGCACCTTGTTAACCTTGTGAGATATTTAAAGGTCTCTGTCATAGCCCCTCTGCCTCATCTCCCCAGGGTGTACACATTGAGCTCCTTTAGCCTCTCCTCATAGGGGCTCATGATGCAGACCCTGCCCCATTCTAGTATCTCTTCTGGACTGCTTCCACTCTGTCTATATCTTTCCTGAGATGTGGTCTCCAGAAATGCATACAGTACTCATCAAGGTGGGGTCTTAACAGCAATCTGTATAGGGGCAACACTACCTCCCTCTTTCTTCTGGTGATACCCATGCCTATGTACCCTAGCATCCCACTAGCCCTCCCAGCTGCCTTGTCACACTACCTGGCCACATTTAGGTCACCCGGTATGATTATCCCCACGTCTCTCCTGCACAGTTTATTTTTATTTTATTTAAATTTTGGTGACTGGGTAGGCCCACTGAGACCGAAACAGTCCCTTTTTCAGGGGCGACCCAGTGGTTGCCAGTACCACTCCACCCATTTTGTACTCTGCCCCTGGGTTTCTGTGCCCTAAGTGCATTATTTTGCACTTTTTTGCATTCAACCCAGCTCCCATGCACTCTTGACCACTCCTCTAGTTTTCTTTTTTTTTTTTTTTCCATTTAAACTTTATTAGTTTTCCAGCAGAGTAAGTAATAGCAGGACATCGACATTACATATACAGATACATTAATGCCCCAACACAAACATTGAAAGTACTCTGCCTTACCCCTACCTAAACTCCCTAAGTACATCCCTATACCCTGAATACCACCCACTCCCCTCTCCCCCAAAACCCCAACCCCCCACCCCACCCAAAGCACACTCAATAAGTTAAGTAAAACCACAATAGCATTAGAACTAGATAGAATAACAAATTTCAAACAGCCCCCAAATCTTTTCAAAATAACATAGATTGTTATGCATAATAATCATTCTTTCCAACCATAAAAGCCAGGAGCTCGCTTAGCCATTCATTGTAAGAGGGACAAAACCTGTCCTTCCAATGCCTAAGCACAAGCTTCTTAACCAGACAACAAACTAAAGAAATGTAAATCTCCTTTTCTTAACAATAACAAGGTCATATCACCCAGTATGCAAATTTCAGGCCTAAACACCTCTTCCAGACCTAGAAGTGGGTTCAACTTATGTTGAATCTCATTCCATAGAGGAGCTACAGAGGGCAATGCCAAAAATATGTAACAGGTCGCCTGAACCCACCCACACCTGCAGCATTTTGAATCATCTAACATCCCAGGCTCTGCAATTTCTGAGGCGAATAATACATATTATGTATAACTTTAAATTGTAAGAGCCTAAGTTGATCATGCTTCAAATACTTATGACAAGCTATCCAGATACCCTTCCAGTCTAAAGAAAGGTCTGGAAACATTCCATTCCAGTAAGTACACGGTGCAACCTTTCCAGCACAGGTCCATTGAAACAATACATACAACGTAGAAATCACCTGCTGTGTCCCAGTCGAGGGACATATCCTCCCAGAAAATCAACAGAGGCATTTGTTCCCAGCCCAGACCCACCTGTTGTAATAAAACATGCCTAATCTGCAACACTTTGAAAATGTCATGTTGCACCAATTAAACCTCGAATCAGAGTCTGCAGCTGGAATTATACCACCGTTAGTATCAAAAAGTCCCCAGGAGACAGTCCTTTAAATTCTCCAACCATCCAGGTTTAATCACCCTCCTACCAATCAGGAAGCGATTCCCCCACCGGCTGCTCCCTATCCCTTAAATGATTATGTTGAAGAAACCTACATAGCTGGTAATGGGATAACATGCCGCCACCAATAAGGGGACCCTATCAGAGCCAATGGTAGAGCTTTAGGAGATATAAAGAAAAAGGGCTTCTGGATTAATCCCAAACTTGCTAATATGAGCACTATCTATCTACCATAACCGGAGGCGTGATTCGAGTTGGGCGCCACATCTAACTGAGCCCATCTACTATATTTACTCAATTGTGCAGCCCAATATAAACCAAAATGGGGTAGCCTTAACCCCCAAACTCTTTAAGACATCCAGCAAAATCACGCCATTCTGGACTTTTATGCTTCCATATAAATCAGCAATCATGGTATGAAGGTTCTTAAACATATACGATAGGAGAGGAATATATCCAATCTACTAATTGGGTAAAAAACCTGGAAAAATATTCATTTTCACTATACCAATTCTACCCCAAAGGGACAGGGATATTGATCCCATCTTTAAGATCATGTAATGGTATGAACCAGGGATCCAAATTTAACTGACGGGCAACCTGCCTCATGAGATTAAAACTAAACCCAGATATTTAAAGGGAGTTAGGGCTCCATTTAAGCCCCAGATCCATTATTCCCTCTTAACACCTAGAATAGAGGGTAAACCCTGATTTATCAGGATTAATCTTATAATTGGAAATTTGACGAAACTCTTAAGTAAATACAGTAATATAGGATAGACTTAACACGTGCGTGACACATAGATCAGTAGGTTGTCCATAGGGCATTAACAGCAATGGAAATCACTTATCTCCAGTGGGTTCTATTTCTTTCTGATGAAGTATCTTCCTAATCAGAGGCTCAAGTACAAATTAAATAAAGAGGGACAATGGACAACCTTACCTTGTGCCCACGAATAACGGAAAGGAGTTAGAAATAACATTACAACTGATCCTAGCAGGCGACTTAGAATAAAGGGCTCTTAACCATCTAAAACTCCTCAGGAAACCTGAACCTTGCATAGTTTCAAATAAATACACCCAATAGACCCTATCGAAAGCCTTCTCGTGTCCGAGGAGACCAACGCCATGGAATGGGTGGCCTCCTCGGAGCCGAGAAGACATGAGCAGAGTTCTAAAATGATCAATCGATGACCTACCCTTCATAAACAACCTGCATACTTCCCTGTAGTCTAGGCAACACTTTGTGTCACGGTCAGCCAATACCTTAGCGCTAGGATCTTTAAATCACAATTCAAGCCGATATAGATTCTATAACTAGCTGGGTCGATGGTGGCCTATTAGGTTTAGGAAAGCAAAACAATGAAGCTTCATAGAATGCTTTCTCCACCTCATTCAGCACATATGTGACGGAACAGTCTGAGAGAGTTGAGGGGCTAAAAGGAGAAAACTTCCTATAAAAGTTGAATGAGAAACCGCCCAGCCTGGGGTTTTATCTAGCGCCAAGCTCTTAATGGCCAGTTCCACCTCGACTAAGAAATATCTGCCACTAAAGAACTCCTCTCACACTCAGTGAGAGCAGGCATATCAAGACCCTCAAAGAACCTCCTTATCTGATGCTCTGAAGGGGGCGCTGACTATTTCCTATAAAGATTCCCAAAATATTGACAAAAAGATGGGCAATCTCACCGGAGATGTTCTGACCAGACCATCCTCCTCAGAAACAATTCCCTCAATCCTAGAGGATTCTAATTGAGAGGCGTCTTGCTAACAACTTCCCAGGCTTTTCACCCTGATCAATGTACTTGGCTTTGTCTAGCAAAAGCCAATTCTGATTGCTCTCCCAACAACTTGAGATAGGCATCTCTGGTCTTAATTAACTCTCTTCCTTATCCCTACTGAACTGGTTGTAGAATCCACCTCCAGCGCCTAATCACGTACCATAGTTCCTTCATAATTCCTATTTCTTTCTTTTTCCTGCCCGCTGAAAACTAATTAGAATTCCCCTTAAATAAGACTTAAGGGCCCCAGAAATATCCGGACAAACCTCATTGATTGAATTATTCGAATAAATTCTTCAATCTGCTCGGATATAAATTTAACCGTCTTGGGCACCCAAAATTTGATTATTAATTTCACATGCTCCCTCTCCTCATTAAGGATGCCATTGAGATAGCCACCATTACGGCTGCATGATCGGAGATAGGCCCAGGTAGAATCTCAGACTTAAGGACCCCACTGAGAAGAGATCTAGAAACAAAAATATAGTCCAGACGAGAAGCTGTCCTATGTACAGGGGATGTAAAGGTAAATTCCCTGGAATCCAGGTGGAGTACCCGCCAGATATAACAGCCCAAGTTGATCTAGCAATTCGGACAGTGCACGAGTTGCCGGTTAAATGAGCCTGGGGTTTACTGGATCTGTCAGGAGGGGATCAAGGTCAGATTGAAATCCCACCAGAACCACAGGAAGGTGGGCAAAAGGCAACAGGGCCTTGAGCAAACTTACAAAAAAGTCCTGAGTATCCAGATTGGGACCATGAATAGATCCCTATAACATTTCTATATTCGATAACTTCCCTCTCACTTAAACATACCTCCCCTCCTTATCCTGAATTATTTGTAATGGCCTGAATGGTAAAGATCTATGTAGAAGGAGCATAACTCCTCTACTCTGCGTGGTGCCCTGAGAAGCAAAGGCCTGACCCATCTGCAATCTCCTCATAGAATGAGCTTCAGATCTCAACAAGTGTGTTTCTTGAAAAAACACTACTTCTGTAGTAGAAGTTCTATGTGCTTAAAATTTTATATTGCTTGTCGCTAAGTCGAGCTCCTTTCACATTCAAGTGAGAAACTTGATACAAATCAAAGTACCCATATCAACCTTGATATAACAACAGTATTATTAACTCTAATTGGGCAACCTTATAATAAGGAGCCAAAACAACAAGCCAAGTTCCTGACTACTTGGTGCCTCTAAACATAGAACCCTCCACCACCCCATAACCCATAAGAAGAACTACTACAGCCCAACAATCCCAGATATCCCCACCCTCCCCACATACTCTACTTGGTCCATGATCCCAGGGCACTCGGCTCATCCTCCCGATCGCATCCCCCCCCAAAAAAAACATTAACCATTGAAATGAGATAGCATTTACTCTGTTGCAGTCGGACACATACACTGCTGCCAATTAGAACCCTTCTAAAACCGTTCTCCTTATGAAAATAATCTTGCACAGCATTATACAAGATAGAGAGGAAAGCCAGAGTAACATGCAACCATTGTAACCGCTGAAATGTCACCCCCCTAAATGAGAATTTAAAACCATAATCCCCTAGAAGTCCAGGTTGATCAGGCTTCTCAGGCCTTCAGGTTATCAGACATCCAGATAGTCCCAAAGAACTTGTAGCCCCCCTAAAATGCTGCAAGCACCATAGTGGTGCACATGTTCATGGGTCATAAATAAAAGCAGGTAGGGGCCTTCTGTAAAGCTTCTTCATCCCGATTCAATGACTCAAAGTTTCCATTAGTCCTGAATTTTCACCTGGAGCCTGGCAGGGTATACCATCACGGAATTTCACCTCGGCTGCTATCAGCTTTTTAACCACCACATGAATGCAGCCTCCTTTGCCTCCTGTAAATGGGAGATCTTGCACCACTCTCAGCTTCCGCCCTTCCCAATATAATTCTTTATCTTCCTTGACCATAAATGGCATGGCCTCTTGATAGTTCAGAGGCGAAAAATAAATGGTCTTGGGGTCCCCGGAGGTGGTAAGGCGCAGGGGCTCTGTGTTGCGCTCAATAATATATGGCGCCAAAGGGGCGAGGGCCCTACACTTTCATGATTAATTTCTGTATAGACTTGACAGGATCAGAACCCGGGCACTTCTCGGGCAAGCCAATTATCACCATGTTGTTGCGACAGCTTCTCCTTCGAGATCCTCTAACTTAGAGTCCATCCTGTTAATTTTCAGTTGCAAGGCATTTATAGTGGCCTCCATCTGATCCCTATAGGTCTCCAACGACTTAATTCTCACAAAATTATCAGAGATCTTCCGATTTAAATCCTCCATGGTAGTGGTAAGAGATTTGATTTCACAGGCCATATCATCTAATGTTGCCTTAAATGGCCGAAATTCCGTCAAAAATTTCACCAGGGTTAATGGTTCCTCTGCCCCTACTTCCTCTCCTATGCCCTGCTGCAACTGGAGAACCGAGGTCTTAGATTTCTTTGCTGACCTTCTCGGGGTGGCTGGAGGGGTATGTCTCGGCGGCGCTTTCTTCATTTCTTCTTCCATACTTGCATTAACCAGGTCCCTAGCTTCATGATCCTTATCTGCACAAATGAACAACCTCAAAACCGCCAGATAAACAGGTCAGATATAGTATTTGGGATCGGGTAGCGGAGCTCGCGGAAAGCACAGCCGCTACACGCACTGCATCACGTGACTCCCCACTCATCTAGTTTTCTAAGGTCTCTGCTCATCCTTTCCTCCCACCCAGAATGTCCAGCCTGTTGCAGATTTTGGTGTCATCTGCAAAGAGACAGGCCTTCCCTTCCAGCTCCTCTGCAATGTCACTTATAAAGTCATCAAAGAGGAACAGTCCCAGCACTGATCCCTGTGGCACCCCAATAGTCATCATCCATTCCTCAGAGTGCACTCTGTTTACTATTATCCTGTGTGTCCTATCCCCTAACCAGTTTCTTACCTAGGTTACCACCTTACAATCCACCCCCAAGCTACCCAACTTTCTTACCAGTCTCCTATGTGGAATGGTGTTGAAAGGCTTGATGAAATACAGGTAAGCCACATCCACTGCTCCTCTATGATCTAACTCCTTGGTCACCCAGTCAAAAAATCTATCAGATTTGTTTGGCATGACCTTCACCCTGTGTCCATGCTGCCTCATATCCTGTAACTCATTTGATTCAACATATTCCACAAGTCTTTCCTTTAGTAGTGCTTCCATTAACTACCCACCACCGAGGTCAGGCTGACAGGCCTATTGCCTGGCTCTTCCTTGCTACCACTTTTGTGAGGTGGGACTACATATGCCCTCCTTCAGTTCTCTTGGACCTCTCCGGTTTCCAGTGATCTGTTACACCAGGCTGTCAGAGGTGCAGCTAGTACCTCCTGAGCTCCCTCAGAACCCTTGGATGCACCCGTCTGGCCCCATGTGTTGTCCACCTACAGATTAGTGAGTGCTGCCCCATGCTTTGTCCACCTTCAGTTTAGTGAGTGATTTCTAACTATCTCCACAGAAAAGGTCTAGTGTTCATTTCCCCACCATCAAAGATCCTAGAGGTTTTTGGTGGTCCCTCCCTTTCCCTTCTACTGTGAACAGTGGAAGGAGAAGGTGAGGACATGAAAGGCACCAGGAACTTTGATGTATTTAGACTACAGAGCTCTAACTCTTCAAGAACCATGCCCTCATTAGTAGAGCTCCTAGCTCTGGAATGTTATCCTGCCTTGAGACAGGGTTGGCAAGTTTTGCCCTCAGTGGCAGGTTGACTGAAGACTTGCTGGACAGGGTCAGAAGTGTGGAGTATCCGGTCTGCCTGGCACAGTCTGATGCTATCAGAATCATTGTTGCTGGCTCCTCATGAGCTTTATGAGCACTCTCTGCAGCAGTGGAGATGGAAGGAAGGCATATAGGAACTTCCTGTCCTGTCCAGTCCAGGACCTGGGCATTCTCTGGGACTGTCCCTATTACTGGGGGTCTGCAACAGAAATGTGGGAGCTGACTGTTCTCCCAGGAAGCAAACAGGTATATCTCTGATGTACCCCATCATCTGAACACTAATGACAATATCTGTTGGTTCAGAGTCCACTTGTGGTTTCCTTGACTGGTTCTGCTTAGTGAGTCTGCCAGGACATTGTCCCTCCATGACAGGTAAACTAGTTTCCAGATCTTCATGGCTTCTGTGCATAGTCTTGAGGATCTTGCTCTTCCCTGCTTGTTTATGTAATACATGGCTGTGGTATTTTCTGTTCTGATCTGGACAGACTGACCCTCGATCTGGGAGCACACACTTGCATTGCTAGGAACACTGCCCTGACCTCCAGGAGACTGATATGTTCAAGAATCTCTGTGTGTTCCAGATGCCACTCACAGTCAGATCCTCTATATGGGTACCACACTCTAGGAGGAGGCATCTGTTGTAAAGACACTTGTTGGGAATGCCCTCTCTGAGGCTGTCCTTTTCTTCCATCACTCTAGTGCCCTTACCAAATTTTATTAACTGGCGATAGTTTGGACAGAAGATCCCACCCTTGGGACCAGTAGTCCCATAAATTGTACTGAATGTTCCCATCTAGAACTTGGCCCCTGGTACCACTGCAGTAGAGGAGGCCCTGTGTGCTGCAACTGAAGAAAATCCTTGTGGGCCTGAATGGCCAGCTCTGAAGGATTTTTCAATGGTCAACAGGTTTGATACCCTTACCTGTGGAAGAAAAGCCTTTCCCTACAGGGTATCCAGCTCTGCACCTATGAAGTCCAATACTTGAGCTGGCTCTGTTTGTGACTCTTGTAGGTTTATCAGGAATCCCAGGTTTTCCAGCATGCCTTTTACTAGTTATATAGAGCACTCTGCCTTCTGTTGACTTTTCCTGAGACTAACCAGTCATCCGTGTAGGGAAAAACCACCACATCTTGCCTTCTTAGATAGGCAGCCAACACAGCTAGGTACTTTGTGAAAATCCTTGGTGCTGAGGTGAGGCCGAAGGGAAAGGCTGTGAACTGGTAGTGGCAGTCCCCTAGCCTGAACCTGCGGTACTTTCTGTGAGTGGGTCTGATGGGGATGTTGAAGCAGCCAGGCGTCCTTCAGATCCAGTGGCCCAGCCAGTCTCCAGGTGCAGAGATGGTATCACTGATCCTAGTGTAACCATTTTGAATCTTTCCTTTTTATGTCTTTGTTCAGATATCTTAGGTCTAAAATGGGTCACCACGCCCATTTTTCTTGTGGGTCAGGAAATATCCTGAGAAGAGACCCTTGACCCAGTGTGCAGCAGGGCTCTTCTCCACTGCTCTTGTTTGTAGTAGTTTTTTACCTCCAGCTACAACAGAATTTTCCTGTTGGAGTGTGAGGTGGGAACAATTTTTGTTTTGGCTCACTTGAAACAGCCCAGTGGTACAGAGAGGCGGATGCTTCCTGCCACCTCTTACTACACTGGTGACCCAGGGGGCAGGGCAGAGCAGGGCTATCGGGGTTGGCGGGGTGGAGAGGAATGAGTGTCCAGGGGACTGTTCTCCTCTCTCCGAGGGAGGTGGGTGGTGATTACTAGCCTCAGCGCACTGCCTGTGGAGTCAGAGAGTACACCAGCCAAGGCCAGATCAGAATTGGGAGGAGGCATTGGCAGATGTCCTGTAGGAAAGGTGCAGGAGTGCACCCATCCCACACTGGACATCATTGCATATCCGTACCTTCAGAAGGGTACCATGGAAAACCCCCACCCAGTGCTTTGGGAGGAAGACACCATGACACCCACCATGTCCATCACTGGTGCCTACTCTCCTGACCTGATCATCTTCATCCTTCACTTGTGCCTGGCATTGGATCTTGAGGTATGTACACCATGGGCAGGAGGTGGTCCCCCCGAGTGTCATGACCAGGGGCACCACACAAATGTGTCACAGGTGGGATGGAGGAACAGGACCCCAGAAGAGAGAAGCTCAGCAAGACGGAAACAGGGCTAAGTCAGCTGATGAGACCCCAAAGTGCAGTGACCAGAGGAAAAAACATTCATTCACTACTTCAGAATCCACTTGTCTGTTGTGATTTTACCCATTCCTGAGTAGTGTGCCAGCCTTCCCTCCACTGGCAATGGTTGGGCAATCTGGGCCAAACTGCCAGGGATTTTGCTTCTGCTGTAGCTAAGGGGCTAGTGTTGCAGCTGCATGCCAAATGCCCTTTCTACCCTTTCCCTATAGTAAATTCTCTAGGTAGGCTACTCATAGGGGGCATAGGGCCTTGGGTTGTAACCCATACCTCTGCCTCCCTTTCCATAAGGCCTCTAGGAAGTGGAATCTTTTCTTTCTTAGTACTGTTCCTGTAGGAGGTATTGTATACATCCACCTTTTTCATATATGCCTCTGTCTTATCACCAAATGAGGGATTTCCCTCAAATGAGAAATCCACAGCTTTTGTTTGTGTGTCCCATGATAGGAAAGTAGCCCTAGGAAAACCTTCTTAAAGTATAGCGCTATAGTAGCCACAATATAACAATATAGTGCTGTAGTTTAGGGCACTGAGCTGCAAACCTGGAGACCTGGGTTTGAATCCTACAGCCCCCACTTGCATACTGAGTTACTCTAAGCAAGTCACTTAACTTCCTTGTGCTCCCAAGTCGCACCTGGAAACAAGCTTTGGCTTAGTGTGCCTTTCCTGGTTAAACAATTTTCCTTTCCCCTTCCCTTCCTTACAGCTACTGCATGGGCTAGGACCCCAGAAGTAGTGTCATTAGTGTTCAGAGCCATGTGGAACTGGTACTTGGTGGCATCCATTGCTGCCCTAGCTGTGCCCTCCAAGCCCTGTGCCAAATTGCCATTTGCTTTCTCACACAGTGCCAGTATTGCCTTCCAAAGTGCCATCTGCTACTGAGCTGTGTATGCCCAGTAATCTGCTTGCCGGAGGTGCAGAAAGCTGATCACATGCAGCCACCTGAACCAAGTCATGATCAAAGTGGTCATTCAGATACTCAACCACCATCTGCCCACCTGATAGTTTTTTTCACTTTTCTTGTCAATGCCAGCAGCTGAGGTAGGTGCTGACAAGATTTTAGCAATGGCTTTCTCAAGGATTTATGGATGGGAATCATGATGAGGCTGGCCCACACCTTGTTGTAGGGTAGATCCATCATGACAATGAGGAGGGCAGTATAGCACAGTGGTATAAGGCTCTGAGCTGCAAATCTGGAGAGACCTGGGTTTGAATCCCACAGTCCCCACTTGCATATACTGTGTGACCCTGAGCAAGTCACTTAACTTCCCTGTGCTCCCAGGTTGCACCTGTAAAAAAGCTTTCAGCTTAGTGTGTCTCACCTGGTTAAACAATCTAAAAAAAAAATGAATTCAGCCTCCTCCTCCTCCTCATCATCCTCAGTCTCATTTGAGGGAATGTTGACGGTATTTACCATTTGTCTTATGAAGGAATAGTGGGATGTGTAATCCTCAGAAGGCCTGGGAGGTGAGCTAGATTCCTGCTCAGTGGAATCATTAGGTTCCAGAGGTTCCTGATCCTCCTCCTCCTCTTCATAATATATCTCTTCCTCCTCTACAGGTGCTTGGTATGGAATCTGAGCCTGGGAAGACAGACAAATTCATAACATTTCCCATAGCCTGGAAGGTCTGGAAAAAACTGTCATGTCTTCATTTGAAGGCATTTGTCTTGAGTCCACTACCTGCTCCATTCCTTTTTCAGGAGGAGGGGCAGGTACATGTTTCCATTTTAATTTTGTTCTTTGCAGACACTATTTCCAGTGCCTGCGCTGAGGCCCTTTCACTTTTATTCCTGTTATCACTGGTCTCAGGAGCCCCCCCTTTTGGACACCCTGGGTTCTGTGCCATCTTTACTGTGCCTGTCTCATGGCTGAACAGTTTTTTTCTTTCTTTTATGTCCCCCAACCCTTGACATGGACTGCTGCTTCTTCAGAACGGCAGGATCCTCATCCGAGTCTTTGATATGTGACGTGGAGGCAGGCTGAGAAGCCATAACCTTTCTCTTTTCTTAGCTCTTTTCTTTTGTGTTTTAGGGCAAAATGTTTTACAGAGTTCTCAGTTCAAAAAGTCATGGCCAGGACCCAAGCACCTCAGGCAAAGCTGACGGCAGTCTGCATTTGCCAGGAGCTAAAAACACTACATTCAGTTTTTAATGCCTGTAGGTCCTGTTCTTTTTTTTTTTTAGGTCTGTCGTCAAGGCACAGGTCAGGAAACAGGAAAACCAGGAGCAGTTTCAAAAATTCACAGTGAGTGCTTTATTTTTCTCAATAACAGCAAAATAAAAAAAAGAAAAATTTGTCCAGGATAACTAATTACAAAGGCAGTACAGAGAAAACAAATCCTACTTCTGAGGTAACTCTTAATTCCAAGTTTCAGTTTCTCAATCTCTTACTCTCCTTGTCTAGCAACAGCATAGCTGCTCTTTTTATAAATCTTTGTCAGGAACTTGTTAAGCGAGTCTGCTTCTCTCAGAATGTTCTTATAAGTTTACAGAATGTTCTTGTCAGTTTTGTTCCTTCAAGGTGCAGCAAAATAGTACATAGTGTCCCAAAACTGACCTCTTGTTGACAACTCTGCAAGGGACTTAAAAACTGCATCTCAGGTTAACCCCTTGAGTTCGAAATAGCTTTTTGCAATAATTTCAACAGTATAACTATATACAGTTTTAAACAAAAGGATCCCAGTATCAGTGACCTTTCCACATAAAGATTTACATATATTTTCATACCCGCAGATATGCAAGAGGGAAGAATAGACAAAAATAGCAAGGAAGGCAGAGAGATAGTGTGAGGTGGAGATATGCGACCATCAGAGTGATCAGTTCCTAGGTCTCACAAGAAAATTTGATTGCACAATCAGACAGACAAGAGACAGGAAAGGAGAGGATAGAACAGATCCTTGCATTTAACCCTTTCTGCATAACAAATGGGACAGGGCCTTATTCAATCGGGTCTAGTATGATTGCCTGTCATTCATTTTCCCAACTCTGTATTTCCCGCGACCTATTTCCCATCATTTGATTTCCCAACGCGATCTTTGCCCGAATATAATTTGATCGAAGGATTTATCTAAAAGGCGAGTTCTCCTGCAACATACAGTATCACTAAGCTGAATCATAGTACCTGTATATATTCACTTGAGTCTTCAACCCTGTGCTTTAACCCAGCATACTGTTATCCTAGCGACGGCACATGCTGTCATGCCTTATTAAATCATTTAACTTTTTTAAATGTGTTCATAGTTTTAGGAAAAAAGAGATGATAAACATATTTTAAATCGATCAGTGATGGTGTATTGCTACTGTGTAGGTACAGAGGATCTACAGTATTTAAATGTTGTACCTTTCATCAAGAAAATCTTCTGGCTGATTAGGGGAAACAGGAGTGCCATTAGTCCGTTTAGGGGAAACAGGAGTGCTATTAGTCTGCTTATGCTCAAATTAGTGATCACTTTAATTGTGCTGTCATTGTGCTGTCAGTCTATACCTTTTGGCTGATTAGGGGAAACAGGAGTGCCATTAGTCCGTTTAGGGGAAACAGGAGTGGGCTTTAATTGTGTTGTCATTGTGCTGTCAGTCTGTACCTTCTGGCTGATTAGATGAAACAAGAGTGCCATTAGTCCGTTTCGGAGAAACAGGAGTGCCATTAGTCCACTTATGCGTAAATTAGTGTTCACTTTAATTGTGCTGTCATTGTGCCGTCAGTCGGGAAACTGTCGATGGTAAATAATTTCATCGGGAAACAGTAATAACGGGAAAGTAGTGTTGGGAAACCTAATGTCGGGAAACCTCATGCCGGGCAATCATGCAGATCCCATTCAATCATGTCACAAGGTCTGTTAGTCATGCCAAACACTGAAGACACTAAGATATTTGTTACCTGTTCCCAAATTTGAAAAAAAAAATTTAAATAAGCCCAAAGTATATCAAAAGGACATTAAAAGATTAAACTGTGGTCCAGTTCCTTTTAAAACCACTTAATATTTTTATCTAGGCAACGAGTTTCATATGATATCGGGAAAGGCTGAGGTAAATGTCAATTTTGAAAATATGAGAAGAAAAAGCAGCTTGATTCTCTCTGTAATGTAACAAAGTCTTAGATAACTCAGAAATCACTACAAAGTATGGAAAATCTATTTTTTCCAACAAATAATAGTAGTTCCCCAAAGACAGGAACCATGCTGTCTAGCAGCCTTCTCTTCTCTTCTTGGGAACCAATTGGGAACCAGAGAAACTGCTAAAAAAACAGCTAAATAAAATAAACACCCTAACTAACACAGAGTAATGGGGATTAATGAGAAGCAAAATAAAATAAACGCCCTAACTAGCCCAGAGTAACGAGGATTAACAAGAAGCAAAATAAAATAAACACCCTAACTAACCCAGAGTAATGAGGATTAATGAGGAGCAAAATAAAATAAACACCCTAACTAATCCAAAGTAATGAGGATTAATGAGAAGCAAAATAAAATAAACACCTAACTAACCCAGAGTAATGAGGATTAATGAGGAGCAAATAAAATAAACACCCTAACTAATCCAAAGTAATGAGGATTAATGAGAAGCAAAATAAAATAAACACCCTAACTAACCCAGAGTAATGAGGATTAATGAGGAGCAAAATAAAATAAACACCCTAACTAATCCAAAGTAATGAGGATTAATGAGAAGCAAAATAAAATAAACACCTAACTAACCCAGAGTAACAACAAATAAGGAGAAGCAAAATGAAATAATAACATTTGTAAATCACTCTGGAGGCCAGAAGAGTGAAGCTGTACTCCGGGAGACTGATCTCTTCATGGAGAGAAAAATCTGAAAAAAAGGCAGTTAGGGGAGGGTGACCACAGTGCAGTGCTTGTACTTCATTCTAATTCTAAATTCAGTAATTAGCAAAACTATTATTTCTGGGGCAACTCAATCTAGTGGACTGAGATGTAATTTGTGAATATATACAGATGGATTCCTGGGGTTAGAAATAATGGATTTAGGATAGATTATGTGAAAACCCAGGATAAGCTGGTGTAATGAAGAGTGATTACTGGGTAGCCAGGTGTAGAAAAGTCAGTGACATGATCAGCCCCTCTTGGAATGAACAGGCCATAAGGGAACTCTAATACAATCAAAGTAACATAATCACAATAACGAGACTACGTTTCCTATTCTGTTCCCCACCTCAAATGGGCAAAAGGGCATGCCCGATGGGGAGGGCAATATAAGCCATAGTGACAGGCCCATGTCACTTACTCTCACTCTCTTGAACTAATGGGTTATTATGACATTTGCAACTGTGCAGCAACTTTGTAAGTCAAAGTCAAAGGTGAGGATTCTGAAGCCCTTACCTTGGCACCGCCGCAGCACCCCGAATCTCCCTCCAGCGCAACGCAGCTGAGCTCTGGGCAAGTGATCCAGTTACACAGCACATTGCCATTCTGAAGCACCATGAGGAACACAGAGATAGAGAGTTAGTTACAAGTGAGACAAGGCAAACAGAGCTACATCCTCCCATAATTAATTAATCAATCAATTTGTTTTATTCATTCAACAATGCAAAGGAAAAGGAAGAACCATTGAGCTATTCCTCTTTTTCAATGGTGAACTTATAGTTGCTTAGGACAATTCACTGAGGAGAAAGATAATGTTGCTTAAATACAAGTTGCAGTGCTGAAACAGTTTACAGAAAATCTACTATCTATAAAAGTGCAGGACACAGGGTATAAGGGTCATAACTAACCCAAACCCACCCAAAACAGATGCATACTGCACAACTCAGTCTCTCTACAGTACGTCATGGAACTGCAACTGAAAAGTATCAGCAGGACAAATAGTGGGAGTCTGGGACTCAGTGACTTATTTCAATAGGATAGTTTTACTAAGAATCCAGGCTAATAGAACAAGGGGACACCACTGTACTACACACTAAGGTGGGGGCAGACAGCCTAGAAGGACATTCAGTTAAACAGAACTGCACTGAACATTATAAGTCATGTAGGGCCCAGGATTTTCCATTTTCAAAAATGCCCAATTCCATTTGACAAAATCTTAAAATCCATTTTTTTCTGGTGTGGGTTCCCTAAAATTAAAGGTTTATCAGTATGTTTTGTATAAAAGGTTGGCAAGAAATGGTGGAGTTTTCAAAAAAGACTGGTGCAAAGTGGGGTTGTATGCATTATAAAGTGATGTAAATGGAGATTTTTAATAAAAAATGAACTCCCAAGTGTTGGTTTAAACATGACAAATTATGTTTGTTTTTTTCCTCTCTCCTGCCTGGCTCACCACCTTTTGCTCCTGTTGCTGCTCCAACCTCATCACCCCCATCTCTGGGACTTAACTTGAGGACCACTTGTTCCTCCACAGCTTTCCTGTGAGGGGGTGCCATTCAGGGTTCCCCAGCCCCCTCTGGATGGCTTGTACGATTGGTCATCCTGTGCCCAGCTGGCGATGTAGGGTCTGCGAGGAGCTACAGAGCTTCATCCTGCCACCAGTGGTGTTTTCCCTGTTCTGTGTGCCTTGACTCATGGACACTTTATGGAGGTGATGGCTTGACATCCACATGTTGTTGGATGTGCTGATGTCTTCCATCAAGAGCATCTCCCACCCGGAACTACTGCTTCTGTCTGCACCACCACCCACGGTTACTTAGGTGGTCATGTTACAGTGGGGCAGGTTGCCCTCCCTTCCCAGAGGAGGAGAGTCTGTTGGACACTTGATCCCTCCCGACTGACACCTGAGTGGCACAGATTTGTTCCTGAACCTGGGTCGCCAGTGTCATGGCAGGTGAGGCATGAATGCCTCAGCCCTCCACACTACTGGGTCAACACAAATTCTGTTTTTTACCAACATTTTCCATTGAATCCAATGGAGAGAATCTGCAAAACCACATAATGGGGTGCACAGAAACGAGGGGCACCCCTTTCACAAACTACAACTACCGTTACACTGTGCATGCCTGTGGAAAAAATGTTTAAGCCTTGCTTTTAAACAGGATGCTGCCTGGTTTCAATCTAAAACACTGAATCGTTGAGGGAGGGCTGTTGAGCCTGAGTAATATGGATGCTAATTGATAATGCTCTACAATATGATTGGATAAATCAGTAACAAATGCTTAGTTTTGGAAGAACTGCAACTTAGAAAGTACAGGGAAGAAACCGGAGAGCATCTAGACAAATATGGGAAATCACAGGAATGCTCAGGCCCAGGGCTCTGGAGCTAAATCAAAAAATGTCTCAACAGCTCCAACAACAAGATTAGCACATGCTTGGGCTGGAGACCTTCTGACCAAGCCTAGGGAAGAAACACTGCAGATGACTGGGCTAAATATCAACAGACTTATCAGCACAGTTGCTGGATTGACGGATAAATTTGATAGCCTGACAAATTGTGTAACTACACTGGAGTGTATGGTGGAGGCCATTCAAACAAGTTCGGTGGAGACCTCCAAAAAAGCAAATGCAGCAATGGGAGTGGCCTCCAGGGTGATTAGAGATAGTAATCACCTCAAATCCAGATTGGAGATGCTCAGAAACCAAATCAGAGCTGCCACATTAATATTCTTGGAGTGCCTGAAGGCTCAGAGGGAATCACTTACTGTTATTTTTACAAGTATGGCTTACCCAACAACTAGGAGAGGAGGTAACCCACAAACTCTGAGTGTCCCAAAAAGCTTACAGGATCACCCCCCATGAACATCTCATGGATTCAGAAGCTCCTTGACCAATAGTCTTGGTTACTAATGGCATGGGTACACAAGACTATCTCCCTGGCAGTAACCTATGACAAAGGGGACTCTTTTACTCAGAAAGAGCAAATTAGCTATACCTGGATATCAGGTTTGCCACAAGGCAAAAGTGCGAAAGATTTGATGAGGTAAGTGCGATGTTGCGGGAGGCCCACATCTCACATAGCACTAAGTTTCCAGCCCGCTTCAGGATTGTCCATGAAAGAAGAATTTACTTGTTCTTGGACCCTGCTGAGGCCCTGAAATGGGGCCAGAAACACACACATCTGGAGCAACCTGAGACCATTCGGGAGGACTGTACTTCGGAAGATGAGGAGACTTGAAGAATCGGGAATTATTAAATTGTCTTCAATGCTAGCAGGCAGGTGGGTGACCACTTTGTTCCTGAACAATATGTAAGGCTTAAAAAATGTTTTGGAATATTTAGATATTTTGGTACAGAACTGGTGAAATGATCACCTAGATGGATTGTTGTGATCCTCTGCTGTTCCAGGAGGACTACTGTCTCAAGGTTTCATTTAGAAAATGTTCTTCTCTAGATGTTTTCTAGCACTGTAAGTTAAGTTACTTCAAGTAACAGTTTGGGGCATTAGAGGGGCTTGAACTTAATATTGTATCATTTCATAAAAATAAAAACATGGGATTCCCCAGATTTATTAAGGGTTGCACTGTCAAAGGCTGGCATACATGGTAATGTAGTATAATTAAGAAAAGTGTTTTAAAGTTAGCAGACTTACATAATGAATAGCACTCTTAGTGCACAACTTAGGTATGGCATGGCTTAGTAACCATCCCTGCGGAGGTGGAGAAGCTTTGGGACTATTACTCAAGACTCTGCTGACATATTAGAAAGTGCAGCTCATGGGCTTAGTAAACAGCATAAGGTGAATTTAAACATGGAATTGTTGAATGGGTAATTCCCTTAATGACGTGCATAAAAGTATAAGACGTAAAATGTTTGTATTAAGAGGAGTGGAATCCTCACTGTTTCTTTGACTTATGTAAAGTCATGTGCTTAGAACATAAACAGTATGTTGTTTTATTCAAAAAAAATAAACAAAAAGTTTAAAAAAAGGAAGCTCTGAATCGTGCTATGCTCCAGACAGCTGCTTCAGTGAACATTTCTAAGCCTAAATTGCAGTGCATACAAAGTTTTTATTATGAAGTAAAAAAATAAACTCAGAAGCGAGTTGAAAGATCAGTGAAGTCACTAGCCACACTCACCCTGGTGATTCAGGACCAAATAACCCTTCCTCAGAGAGTGAGGTCACCTTAAGTACAAGCCCCTCATAAATATTCATGACAGTAAAATTCAAAAGCCCAGATGGAAAATTATTGGCCTTAGTCATTTGCCCCCTTGGAAGCTGTTTCTACATACTGAATTCCATTTCAGTCTGTTACAATTCAGTGTTTCCTGGTCATTTTTGCAGGCTGCTATGGATTTACACACTGGTGCTTGGGAGCATTTTCCGACTGTACAATGTAGTATAAATTTCATGAAGAATGAGTGGTGGCAAATTGGGAGGTACATATTTGCAAGAGTGAGGGTACAAAGTCTGTGAGGGACATAGGGCTCAAATTTTAGGAGAGGTGAGAGGTGAAAATCATTGGGTGTTTGCAGGGTACAGGTTCTGGGAGTGGCGAAGGTTGCTGATTTTGTGAAGATTAGTGTGTGTTAATTTAGGGAAGAGGAGCAGAGCAAGATTTGGCAATGGTGGGGTGCATATTGGGAAGGGTCACACTTTCAGAAAGGTAGGAGGTATGATCTTCAGAAGGGGTGAGGAGCAAGGGGTTTCAATTTTCGGAGGGTATGGGTAGAATGTTTGCAAGGGGTGAGGGGTACATTTTTCAGGAGGGGCAAGTAATGCAACTTTTGGCAAAGGTGATACGTGAACATTTGGGGAGGTACAAATTTCAGGGTGGACAAGGGATGTAGATTTTTGCAGAGGACAAGGGGTCACATTTTGGGAAGTGCAATGGGTACAAATTTCAGCACAAGGGTGGGGTGCAAATTTGGGAGTTCAAAGGGCACAAATCTGAAGATGGGTTAGGCATGTAAATTTTGGGATAGATACGATATGACAATTTTGAGAGAGGAGCATATTTCAAGAATAAGAGGAAAAATGGCTACCTTTCAAAGTTTTTGGTGGTTGTATGGATATGGAGCAAGTGATCAGCAGAATGAGATTAAGTGTGTGTTAGTACTGAAATATTTACACAGGCTGGAATGCTCATTATCCAATCAGATTGCTTTATTGATCCAAGCCATTTATATTAGTTTCTATACACTGGGCATGTGTATGCCCCAGTAGGAACACATGCATTGTCGCATGTTATGTATGCAACAAGACACTGCAGAGTGTGTAATTATGGGGACATAGCTGCATGGTTCAAGGGTGTCATTAGGCATGAGGCACTTGTGCTGAATTCCTAACACCCAACAGCAAACTGCAATATCCCCCCTTAATTACACATCCCGGAAGTGTCTTAATGTACTTATCACCGCGTGAAAAAACGTCTTTCTAATTTCTTATGCATAAAATGCAGCATGCTGTTAATGCAAGTAAAACAGTAAATTTATTGCAAGATTGATGGTCTTTCCAATGTAAGGGGAATCCCAGAACTGTAAACCGTGACTGGCAGTCTTGACTGGCACTTCAGGCACTTCAGAGTGTAGTGTTTCATGTGGTACACAGGCTTTTGGTCTGAAAGAAGTACAGGAATGTAATTATGGTCTCATAATTAACCTCCTTTCTAGTCTATCAGCCCATCAGAATGCTTAATCATTGCTCAGATCTACAGGAACTCTTAGCCTGCATGCAGTTATGCATACGTGGCAAGGCTACAGTGATCGTCCACTTAAGATGTGGGGGAGGAGCTGCATTCTTTTTTTTTTTCTTAATTATAAATGTAAGGCCATGTCCTTCCCTGTGTCTGGGTACATGACAGTAATTTCATCCAAGGAAGGCCTGCTTGCACCAGAAACCTGTACTGAACCAACCACCACAAGCCTGGGAAACAGGGACCAAGTACATCAGCAAACACAGGGGTATTAGTAACAAGGAGACCACACAGAAATCTGAATGTCCATGCCAGGAGCTGGGATCAAGCAGGTCAGTGTTTATTTAACCACTAGCTGTTATACACGGTCTTCTAAGGGCAAGTTCCCCTTTACCAGCCCACTCCCACAGAGTATATTCAAACTCATTTTATTGTATGGCTAAATACCAGGGAGGGGCTGTGGACATGGCCTACCTAGACTTTAGCAAGGCATTTGACACAGTCCCAGACAAAAGATTAATAAACTAATTAACCAGCCTGGGAGTGGGTCCCAGGGTTGTAGCCTGGGTAAAACATTGGCTGGACAATAGGACACAGAAGGTAATAGTAAACGGAGTCCACTCTGAAGAAAGGGGGGTTACTGATGGGGTACTGCAGGGTTCAGTACTGGGTTCAGTCCTTTTTAATGTCTTTATAAGTGACATTGCAGAGGGTCTGAAAGGAAAGATATGTCTCTTTGCAGATGACACAAAGATCTGCAACAAGGTTGATACACAAGGAGGCGTAGAAAGGATGTGAAGAGACTTGGCAAGGTTGGAAGAATGGTCAGAAGTATGCTTGGATTCAATGCAAGCATCTGGGAAACAAAAACCCAAGGGAAGAATACAAAAGGGGGGGTGTAGTAACAACAACAAAAATGGAAAGGGACCTGGGGGTAATCATATCAGATGACCTTAAGGTTAGCAAGCAATGTGAGAAGGCAGTAGGGAGGGCTGGGGAGATACTGGGATGTATAGGGAGAGGCATCACCAGCAGAAAACAGGAAGTTGTTATCCCTCTGTACAGACAGTTGGTGAGACCCCATCTGGAGTACTGCATCCAGTTCTGGAGACCCCATCTCCGCAAGGACATAGACAGGATGGAGGCAGTCCAGAGGAGGGCAACTAAAATGGTGCAGGGTCTGCAAGAGAAGCCATATGGGGAGAGACTAAAGGAACTTAATAAGTATACCCTTGAAGAAATGAGGGAGAGGAGGACATGATTGAAACTTTTAAGTACCTCAGTGGAATCAACAAAATCGAAGAGGGTAGCATCTTTCAGAAAAAGAGATGCGCAAGAACAAGGGACACAATTGGAAGATAGAGGAAGTATACACGTGAGCTGGGCGCCTGAATCATGGCATCGTCTGAAATGGTGATGCAATATAGGTGAAACCCTGAAAGGTGAGGGCAGGGAGGCGACTGCACGCATGTGGTGGGGTGGGCCCCTAGTGACAGGATGTCACTACATGTCACTCTTGCGTGGGGAGGAGCGAGCATGGTGTGGCCTGGGAGGGATGGAGGGAATGTAGGGGTGGTGCTGCAGTCAGCTGCCAAGCTGTGCTGTGGCATCAGGGGTGGCATCTGCTTGCGGTGCTGGGTTCCAAGTTGGTCTGGGTCTGGGCGTTGTGGCTTTTCTTGCCTGGCCCTAAACTTGTCTTTTTTGCTTTGCAGCCCCCTACATGCACCTCCCTGGGTTGAGAATCCTTAAGTAGGAGGGTCGGGGCAAAGCCCTCCCACAGAAAGCAAGTGTTTTCAGTCCCTAATGCCGTTCTTCCATGCACCAAGGATGTCAGGGTGGCGAATAGTTTGACGCTCTGACATCGCGATAATGTGAGTTGCCATTTGGTGCTCGCCATTATCACACAGAACCTAGAGGGAGGATGGTTCAGGCAATGGAGGAAGTATTTTCACAGAGAGGGTGGTGGACGCATAGAACTGCCTTCCTGAGGAGGTTTTGGGGTCTAAAACTGTGGAAGAATGCATGGGACAGACGTAAGGCAATTCTTGAGGGGGTGGTAAGAAGAAATAGGCTGTTGGTTAACTAGGATCTGCAGCTTATCCAGTAGGTAGGGAAATGGGCAGACTAGGTGGGCCAAGCGGTCTTTATCTGCCGTCAAAGTCTATGTTTCTATGACTGTGTAATAGCCTTTACAAACAAGAATGGCAATAAAAATACAGAGAAAAGTTATGCAATATACATACACCATAAATACAGTCATTAAAAAACTCAACAGTTCTATGTAATATAGAAGCAATATCATGTCTAGCAGCGTAAGTGTAGTTCATGAATCACATCTATATATGGGAGGACATTCACCATAGCAAATACATTTAACAAAACCTTCTCGGACCTCTTCAGCGTGCTCCTGCATGACTTCTTCAACACCGACTCCTCTGCTGCACCCACTCTCACAAACCCGCCCCCCCCCCAAACTCGGCCACCATTCTATTTCAAAGTAGTCAGGATCATGTAGTGCACAAATATATCTGCAAAGCAATCTGGATCTAGAACCAGTGGGGACACTCTTGACCTTAAGCTTCTGTCTCTCATGCTAGAAGAAGTACTACCTCAGCTTACGCATATTTTCAACCTCTCCCTCACCCTCGGACAGTTCCCTGATAAATGGAAGCCTGCCACCGTAACGCCCATCCACAAAAGTGGTGACAAGTCAAACCCGGGAACTATAGGCCTATATCCACCCCCCCATCAAGGCCATTGAGAAAATAGTCTCTGACCAATTGACAGAATATCTGGCAAAGCACGACATCCTTTGCAAGCAGCACGCTTAAAAAACGCAGCACTTCTTGGCCTTCTAGATTTCACAGGAGCAATTCACAACTCTATCGACAATAGTCAACTAGCTGGCTCAGTCTTCATTGACCTACCTAAGCCTTTTGACACTGTCCATCACAAACTACTCCTCACTGAGCTCCAGAATGCTGTGCTCTCCCTGAGGCTACATCCTGGTTTAAGAGCTACCTGGAAAACCGCTGACAAAGGGTGAAAATCACCCACACCTTCTCTGATACTAGACCAGTCCGCTCAGGAGTTCCCCAGGGATCCATTCTCGGACCACTCCTTTTCTGCCTTTTTTTGAACAACCTCCCACAATCCTGTCCAGAACAAATCCTGCTATACACACATGATGCAGTCATTCCGCCTCTCACAACAACCTCCTACTCCAAGAAAAGCTCTGATTGGGTTTCACCTCCATTGAAAAATGGTTCAGCAGGCATAAGCTGGTGCTCAACTACAAGAAAACTAAGGTGATGCTCTTCTGTGGCTCCCGTAACAAGCATAGGTCTCAACCCATCTCAATTGTAAACTGCCATGGTGATGTCCTAGACCAAGTCCAATCCTTTAAATATCTTGTCATCACTCTCGACAGCCATCTAACCTATGGCATTCACACTGACACTGTTGCCAAAGCTGATAACATGTGCATTGGCCTTCTCTACAGCACAGGCAATGCCTCACCTCAGATGCCTTAAGGCTAGCCATTCAGAGCTCTGTGATCTCCCTAATAGACTATGGGCTGGTTGTCTATGGCTCTGCACTGACACAGTCCTAAGGTGCCTATGCCTGACCCTTAACAAAGCCTGCCACCTCATTACTGGATCCCACCCCTCACGCACATGTACTCTCGATGCCCAAACGGGTGGCTCAATTATCTAACTGTATCAAGTTCCACACGTGCCTAATGGCCAAGAAGATCACATTAGGCCTTGCACACCCAGGAGTCAAAGCTCTTCTCCATGTTACACACTGCCCCGCACACCAGGGATTCAGTAAACCAAATTCTGGCTGTACCACGGTGCCGCACCTCACAGGGACAGGGTCATTCTCCACTGCACTCCCTCCTGCTTTAATGCACTCAACAAAGGCATCACCTCACTGCAAAGAAGGCAGTATAGCGCAGTGGTCTAAGGCTCTGAGCTGCAAATTTGGTGACATCCAGCAGACCAGACCTGGGTTTGAATCCCACAGCTTCCACTTGCATACTGTGTGATCCTGAGCAAGTCACTTAACCTCCTTGTGCTCCCAGGTCGCTCCTGTAAAAAAGCTTTCAGCTTAGTGTGCTATACCTGGTTAAATAACTAAATAAAAAAAAAAAAAAAGGCTAGGCCAGTTCAAAAACAACCTTCGCCTCCACCTCTGACTGCAGCTCCTGTGACTGTCACTACTAATCTGTTCTTGCACTTTCCTCCCTCTCCATTACACCTGTCCCTACCCCTTTCCTCGTCTCTCTGGCTTTAGCACTTTACATCCGACAATGCCTTTTCTGCTGCTCTACTATTTTCAAGTGTTTTCCCTCAATCCATCCCAGTTATCCCTTGCCCTTGCTACCTCTCCTCGCCGCCTTTGCGGCTCTCAAGCTACCTCACCTCTTACCTGTGCCCTTTCTACCCCTTAAATGTATTGTTTTTGTTTTTCTCTCAACTGCCCATGTATTGTATTGCCACAGCCTGTACTGTTTGTATTCCTTTCAAAATCTGAGTGGAACCTTTGCAAAGAGCCTTGGCTCAAAGGTATTGTAATCCTAGATATTCCAATAAACAATAAACAATTTTCCTTCTTATTTCTTTGAAAGTAAAGAAATACTTAGATAACCTATCTAGAGACCATGCATCTTATGTGTGGATAAGTATGTTGGTAAGCAGAAATTTATCTGTCTGATAAATAATATTAAAGAAAGGCCCTAGCCAGTAAGACCTTTGCTTTGAACACCATCTACAGTTCCAGAGTACATGTACTAGGTCTTCTTTCTCTCCAAGACCACAATCACATTCAGCAGATTGTATGCCCGATCTTTTGTATCTATAAGCCAATAAGTTACTATGAAACTGTTCAAATTTATAGCTCAAAAATACAAGTCTACATCTAGGTTCCATTATAATATCTAAGTATGGTTTGTATCCATGATAATAGTTATTGTTTGCAAACCATTTAGCATAGTGTGAGCTCATTAATGAGTTATAGGTCATCATTATTCTAGAATCTAGTCACCTTTCTTAACACATATTTCTTGTATTTCACGCTTAGAGTTATTCTTTGATCAGCAGCCGCCTGAGACTGGTTATGTTTTATCAATAGTATAGTATATGTTCTTAAACCAATATCCATATTTCTAGCCCATCCCATGCCAGCTCTCCTTTTCATTTAGACACTGCCTGGACAGTTTACTTCATTCTAGCCTTCTGCATTTTATCCAGTAGTTAATCCTTCTACTTTCAATAAATACGTTAATCTTAATTCAACCTCCCCCAGAGTATATCAAGGAGGGCTTACACAGTATCCCATGCGGCAGACTGATGATATTTGCTGAGGAGATGCACTACAGGGAGACCTGCATGCATTACGGATGTCAGCTTGGGGCTAAGATTTAATGTGAGGAAGTGCGAGGTACCAGACCTGGGGGGAGAAATTGGGGTCATAAAGCATGTTTATACTACAAGTTGTGCACTGTTGTGAGCGGTGCAGATCTGTTGCAACAGCTCACTTACCCTTGTCTAAACGCTGTGTACACCATCACAAGCTGCTCCGTTTCTTGGTGTCGCATTCCCTGTCTTGCTGAGAATGAATAGAGGTGAAGCCATTTCTCTTTTGCAAGTGAACACGCTACACCAATCGCATCATTGTCAGCAGCCAATCTTTGCCAACCTCCAGGCCAGCTGGAAAGTCAGCTACAGTGCCGGAAGAAGACTAACAATGGTGCAGAGCTTTAGTATGTGCATGCAGGCCAGCGGCAGTGCAGACTGAGTGGCTGCAGTGATGTGGATAGTGGCAGTGCAGGTAATTGATGTATAAACTTGCTATACATATTGCTCTATGTAGTGTAACAGTGGACTGCAGAACTGAGGTGAGGAATCTAGGCATAACTGTGGACAGTATGCAGAAGCCAGGCAGGCTGGGTGCTGCTGCAGTCAAGAGATTAAACACAATGCCAGGATTCACTGGGGATAAGGAGCAGGTAACAGGAGGTGATCCCCCCCCTGTACAAGGCCATGACCACACCTGGAGTTCTGCATCTAGTGCTGGTCACCACAGTTGGTGAAACATTGATCATGAAGGGGGATCATTGTTATGTGATATAATAAACCATATTTATAATTGAAATTTTCTGGCAGTGGCCATCATCTCATTTTCTGGATATTGACTTTTCCCACTTTGGAGCCCACCTTACTTCAAATTGAATCACTACAGGAGGGGAACCCATTTTGAACTTTCATTGAGTTACACTAGGGTGCCATAGACATTCACAGGGAATGTGGTATGGTTAGTTGTTTGTCTGTAGACGAATGGTAAGCTGTTCCAATCTGTAAGGCCTGCCAATGAGAAGGCCCATCTGCTGAAATTTCTTTGGAATTTGGGTGGTATCCAGCTAGCTGCCTCAGGTGAACCTTGTAAATCAGGCTTAGGGACAGGACTGAAGACAGCATACAATACAGTATGAGGAAGTCCAAGTGTATACTTACATTGCACTGGCATCGGTGACAGACATCTCCGTTGGCCACAAATGACATCCCATTGGGAATGATCTGCCCCTGGAAGTCACAGCTGGAACAATCCCGGCAGCAGGAGCTGAAGTGTTGCTTAACTCCATGGGTGCAAGACTGGGGGCATTGCTGCATGTCTGTGCACGAGAGCTGGCCATTCTGGTGTGGTGGAGAGAAACAAAGTCAGATCAAAACAGCCTAAATTATAAAAAAAAAAAAAGAAAGAAAAAGAAAAACATAAAGCAAAACCCCCAGCAGTTGTAGCAATGCTAGCCCCAATCATCTGCTGATAAATGGCCTTTCATTCACATCCACAGTAGTGGCGATTTTACGGGACAGTACCTCTTTTTTTCTGTGTTACTGTCACTCTAATCCTACAGTGGTGAGAGGATAGGGTTCTACAGGGAACCGTCTCTCCTGATGAGGAGTACTGCCATCACTGTATCCTGGTATTGTTAATGGTAGAAGAGTTGCCTTTCCACCGCCCCTTCACTCACCGTGCATGTGCACTTGCGACAGCCATCATCCGTGGTAAAAAACTGCCCATGTTCTAAGGATCTGCCATCAAGCTCACAAACTGGAGAAGGAAGACAGAACACAATGAGTACAGATATGGAGAGTGGCGGGGCTGAGCTGCTGTGCATTTGCTTTTGTCTTCTTATGTACGAACAGGGTTAGCTGGGTAAAATATATGTGTACTGGTGTTAGTAACATTTTTATTAATGTAGACGTGAAAAGGATATCTCAGCTTGAGCCAGGCAAATTTCCGATGAGGTCGTTCTTACAAGTAAAATGTTTTAAAAAAAATTCATGATCAAACAATAATCATGTATATAGTAAGTAAATATAAATAAAACAATTTAATCTAAAAGATGCAACAATGTTCATGCAATAAACATTCACAATATATAGAAAAATAGGTAAAGGACATTTGAGCCATAGCAGAACATGTTTGTCCATAGGAAGAATGATGACCCATTAGTTATGCATCATCTGTCAGTCCTAAATAATGATTAGTTTAAATTCATATTAGATTTGATTATCATCCTGAATTCAACTTCTGGCTACATATAGATCACCACAGAGGTTGATCATATATCCATTTTGTTTTTGTTCTCATACTGATTTTACCCTGGAGGGTCTTAGGGCTGGTCTTAGGTCATATAAAATGGGAGTGGCAGCAGAGAAGATACTTTGTACAAGTGAATTGCTCTGATACAGTACAAGCATTTCAGCAGCTCTTCTTTAGATTCCTGTGATTACACTGTAGTTACTATGTAAGAACACTGTAACTGAATGGTATCTATGATGTATGTGCACACAACGGATATGTATCTACAATGTAAACATCTCTGCATGTAATTTATGAATTATTTATTCATTTAGTCTTTGTTAGCCAGCTGGTGCACTAGACAAGAATTGTCTATTTTCAGGCACAACCCAGGAGGTTACTAAAGACAGCTGAAACTCAATACAGCAGCAAAGGCAACAATATAACAAAAGATGCAGAAGAAGAATAAACAAAATAATAAACAAGGAGGCTGGGGATACAGGGATGTGTAGGAGAGGCATCACCAGTAGAAAACAAGAAGTTGTTATCCCCTGTACAGACAGTTGGTGAGACCCCATCTGAGTACTGCATGCAGTTCTGGAGACCCCATCTCTGCAAAGACAGACAGGATGGAGGCAGTTCAGAGGAGGGCAACTAAAACAGTGCAGGGTCTGCAACAGAAGCCATATGAAGAGAGACTAAAGGAGCTTAATATATATACCCTTGAGGAAAGGAGAGAGAGGGAATGCAATAATGGAAACTTTCAAGTACCTCAAGGGAATCAACAAAATCCAAGAGCGTAGCATCTTTCAGAGAAAGAGATGTGCAAGAACAAGGGGACACAATTTGAAGATAGAGGGGGGACAGATCAGGGGCAATGTAAGGATATTTTTTTCACAGAGATGATGGTGGACGCATGGAACAGCCTTCCTGAGGAGGTCGTGGGGTTAAAAACAGTGGGGGAATTCAAGAATGCATGGGACAAACATAAGGCAATTCTGGTGGGGGGGGAGGAAGAAGTAGGCTGTTGGTTAACTAGGATCTGCAGCTTATCCAACAGGTAGGGAAACAGGCAGACTAGTTGGGCAAAGCAGTCCTTATCTGCCATCAAAGTCCATGGGCGCTATTCACAAAGGGGCGCGGAACAGGCACACACAGCTCTGCACCCATGGGAGATCTGCACAGGGACCGCATTCATGAAGCAGCGGTCCCCGCCCTGATCCCTTTCACAGCCCTGCACCCCTGGCATGGAGGTGCACGGGGCGGGGTTGCAGGCCCGGGTCGGCAGCCAATCAGCTACCCTACCAGGGTCTGCAGTGGATCCCTTGCGCCGGTATAGTGCCATCTTGGTGGGGGCATGTAGAGTGCAGGTACTGCTGCCGGGGGGGGTCATGTGCTGGCCACCCACCTCCAGACCGATCACCATCCCCTGAAGACAGGAGCACCATCCTGTGGGGGTACGATGACCTCCCGCCTGCACCAGTGGGTCTGGCAGCAACAGCAGGGGGCACATAGCCAATCTGGCTGCTCTCCAGACACATAGTTGCTGGCCCCCACATACAGCACTCTGCACATTTGTGAATGGTGCAGAGTGTCAGAACGCCGCCCCCACAGAGCTCCATGCTCGGCCAGGGATCATGTGTGGAGGGGAGGCATAATTAATTCAGAAATGCCGCGGTGGGCGCATACAGGGTGGCTATGTACCAGAGGTATGTGGCGCGTAGCCACCCTGACCTGCTCGTGAATAGGGCCCTATGTTTCTATGAGACACAATCACAGCATCATACTGAGCAGGAAAAGGTCAAAACAAGCACAGATGTAGCAACAATAAGTACAGTGAAAAAACATAACACATCCCAAAAAACAATTATACAAAAAGGTAAAGGATAATAAAATAATAATGTGACAAGAGATAAAGCATACTGGCTAAGATCATTACAATGAAAGAATACCACTAGAGAAACACAGTAACCAGTACAAAACATTTATCTGTGGAACTTAAAATTTGTAAAGTTCTGTTTATGTTTGCTTGTGCGCATGCTAAGAAAACATATTATGCAGCTTGCTGTAGTAGTGAGCTGTGGAGGTGCAGCAGTGTTGTGGCAAATGCCAGCTGTCCATTTTGGGACTGGTCTCTGTGGTGCCAATAGAGGAGCACACTGTCCATGACAGCAGTATTCTAGCGTGCCACCAACTTGAAAGAAACTCACCGCTGCAATCAGGGAGTGCCCCGTCATTAACAATCAGCAGTTTTTGCTGCTGGAGCCGTCCCTGATTCCAGTGGCAAATCACAGTTTGCCTTGTCTGGTGTCCCATTTCAATAAACATGGCAGCAGCTATCGCTATCCACCTCTCACGGTCCCCAAGAAAGTCGATGGGGGTACCCAATCCCCCTGTTGGCATGCCCCCTCCCCAGTTCATTTGCCGACAGGGTAGCCCAATCCCAGTCAGCATAATATCTCCCTCATTTGTTTTAAAATACCATGGCAGGGGCAATCACCATCCACCTCTCAGAGTCCCCATGAATGCCAATGGGGTGCCCAGTCCCCTGTTGGCATGCCCTCCCAAGTCCATTTGCCAGTGGGGAGCCCAATCCCTGTCAGCATAATGCCCCCATTAGTTGTGTGCCAGAGAAGTCGCCCATCTGCTGCATGCGCCCCTCCCCAAACACTCGGTATGTGCCAATGGGTGCCCAATCCTGTCAGCTACAGACCCCCAAGAAACACTCAGGTAGCAAGCTGGGAGCCTACCCCAGTGTGCTAACCACCTGTAAAAAAGAAAACCTTCTCGCATTGTTTTGTATTTTAAAACCTGTAAACAGGAAAACAGTCCCTTGCTGTCAGCGTGCCCTCCCCAACCCACACCTCCCACCTCTGCACCCCACCTCCCCACACATCTCCTCACCCCATACTTACCTCTGGAGTTCGGCACGATGATCTTCAGTGGACCGAGAACATGTCTGCACTCTTCAAAGCCGACCGTGAACTGAAGAAATTCAGGTAAGCTGTATAATAGCATAAATGTTTTTTTTTCCAACTTATGTGCATATCTCAGCCATTTTTGTGAATTTTGGTACCAAATTTTCAACACAGGGTTCTTGGGACTCCATCTCATGAATTCAGTGACTGTCATCTGGTTATTCAGTGCCAGAAAGTGATTTCATGGTCACTGCATAGAATCACCTTTTGGGACCGAGTAACAAAATGACAATGTCACTGTTCATGAGGTGGTTTCCCAAAAAGCCTATGCTGAAAATTTGGTAAAAAGATTCAAAAATGATTGTGTTGCCAGTGTGCGTTGTGCAGTTTCCACGCACACTCGTAGCTTTGTGAATTGTAATATTTTCCCTCCAGATTTTCTGCACTGGCATTTTATAACACCCCCTAATGAACAGTACAGCTGTCATTTTTCACATCCTGCCCAAACTGTGTTTTCACACATCTGGCACAGAATGGCATGGTCACTGTGAGAAATCAATGTTCGGGACAGATTAACAAAATCACAGCGCCACTGTTCATGTGCAGAGGTCCCAAATGCTTTCATGAGTTGGGGTCACAAAAAGGCCATGTTAAAAATTTGTAGTGCAAATACCAACAAACTCCTGGGGCATTGGGGTTTCTAACCATAACGTCCCACCCTGTACAAACTGACAGGCATCAGGGGTGTGACTTTGGATTGCCAGCTGTAATGCTCACGCCATTCCACCCCACCCCCACCCTGATGCCAATGACAGGTATCAAGGTGTGCCTTGGACTCTTCAGCCCCAGAGTTCACCCCATTCTTCTATGCTGCACCCATTTCAGCGTATGTTCTTATGAAATGTGGTGACTGTAAAACCAAACACCCCAAGGCACATCTCAACACTGCAGGATAGGGTGAGGTGAAATACCATGAGCGTTATGGCGACTGACCCAAAGGCACACCCCAATGCTTGTCCATCTTTGTAGGGTGAAGGTGGGGTTGGCGTGAGTTCAGTACTTCACTGCCATTCCTATTCTGCATCTGTCTAACTCTTGCATGTCCAATGCCAATATCAGCAAGCAAACATTCAGCATTGACAAATGCTTGTTTGAAATTACTACCTACCTCACAGTTGCTGTACATTGCAAATTACACTTTCAAAATGAAAAGCAACCGTTTCTAAAACAAAAACTGCCCTGTGTTTGGTGGGAGGGAGGGCCGTGATTTTACAGCATATCTGAATTAATGAAGGACATAGATATCCCTCATTTTGCAGGACCACAATGCCATCCGCTTCCACTGGACCTACAGGATTCAGAAAGCTACCCCATTTATTCTCCCCATCTACAGGAATTAGGCAAACTTTAGCTTTCAGCATTTCACATGTACTTTTAAAACTATTCACATTTTGCAGACTTTAGGGAGACAAAATAAGGTGTATGCTTGCCACATTTCAGCTCTCTAGCTCTGAAGGTGGCCAAGTTATAAGCTACCAAGTATTGTATTTCACACATTTTCACAGAATTTTGTGTAACCCCTAGATGGCGCTATCCCAGCGGCTACTACCCCTGCCTGATTTGCCACTAACAGGTTGAGGGGCCTGGATCCAGTGGCGGGTGCCTCCACCCAGAGGTCAGGGTTTGCAATAGTTAAACTTACTTGGTCACAGCCTCTGGGACACTGCAACCTTTCTTCCCACTAGTGGCCCACACAATATATCAGAATTACCTTCACAGTATACACTTACCCCCAGGACTAGTTCCGCACTGGGACCTCCTGTGAAATAAGATACAGTGCAACAATCACAGTACAGTACTTTAACATAGACAAATACCCTGCAGTATAACTTTGCTGAAACAAGCAGCTCTGATTTATTTAGGGGATATAACAAGGACAGGGGAAATCAGGTTAATTAGCTTATCACTTTACTATCTACCTATGGCTCTGTGCACAGGCCTATCCTTACCAGTTACTGTCCCTGGGTACCCAAGCCCTAGTGGCTAGTCCAACCGTGGGGAAGCTGGTAGGGGCCCTTCTCACATAGTGAAAAGAAAATTAGTTTAAACAGTCAGCAGTACAGTGATTCCATTTGGATTTAATGTGGCAATTCAACAGGGAGCGACCTGAATTAGTACTCACGACCTCCAAACAAGATAGGGTCCTTCAACGTCAGCAGGGCTACTCTTGAGCTCCACAGACTCTTCACACATTTATATGGTAAAAGAAAGTACTATACCAGGCAGGCTGCTTCTCTATCCCGATCGCAATTACTGCACAATACCCGGAGAACACACAGCAGATTCAGTTCTGACAGACCGAGTGCAATTCAACAATTTCTCCAGTCTTCTACAGGGTGAGCCTGGTTTCTACTCTTCAGAGATCCTTTGATTCTTTTCACAGGACGGATTCAGTCCTAACAAGCAGTTACAAAGCTGCAGACTGGAACTCTGGGCCCTACACACGTTTTTGACTGAAACTGTGCACGAAGGAGCACAGGGTTTCTTTCCCTTCACCCAGAGCTAAACTGAAACTCCAACAGACAAAACCGGGCACTTCCTTTGAGTTCCTCCCAGTTCTTGACTGGATTGGCTGTCACTCACAATAGACTGCTGCTGTTGGTCCAAAAAGGCGCCGAAGTCTAAACTACATCTCCCAGAGTCACTGCCCATACAATCCTCTTGTGGCTGGCTCAGATTATGAGTCCAAGTTCTGATTCTTCCAAGGCACCATTTTAGAGCTAGCTTACCCCACACTGATTGGTCCAGTTCAGCAGTTCAAAACCAGAATGGGGAACTAGGCAGACACAGTTCTGACTGCAAAGAAAGCAGGTTAGACAAACTGTAATTTCATTATTACTGTAAATGATTTCTGGCAAACAGTTACATCTTTCAGATAGGTTCCCTTTGCACTCCTAGTGACTGCAAAAATGGAGTGAATTGGCAGCAGCTCGAGTGGTACTCAAACAGAGAAGCACACAGTCCCCCCATACAAACTAATTATGTCTGCAAGCAGACAGCTCTTAAAGAGACAGTACTAGAGGCTCTAAAACACTCACTGATAAATGGCTTAAACGCCAAACACCATTCAGGCTTGGAGCATTCAAGCAAGCTCCTGGAAGTCTTTTGGGAACCCCCATTTGCAGGGGGGTTACATTTGCAAATAAGTAAACTGTGCCATTGTGAGCCCCTGTAACTTCAGAACAACTAAACAAAATATGTTATTAGACGGTCTTTTCTTCCAACCACAAAGGATGCTCACATATTTGATACTGTAATTGGGTTACAAGCTCAAAGGGTGCTAGTTATAAGCAGCCACATTTCCTGGCCATTTTTACAAAATTTAGAAAGCAAATAAAACAAGAGACTTATATGCTAATGTAACTTTCAAACCAGATAACACAATCTCACCAAATTTAGAAATTACATAGACTCAGCCAATTAGTGGGTGTGTACTAGCTTTGCAACCCTTGCTTTAAGAGCTAGTGGAACCAAAACTGGCAGATATGAAAAAGATGTACATTTTAAGTAGTAGTCAATTGTAGCTTTTTTATTTCTGAAGTGTTTTTCTTTTTCCTTTTGCTTATTAGAAATGTTCTACATGATAATATTGTACTGGATGTGGGGAATAGCTCTCAGCCTGGCAGCTGACATATCTATCTTTGTTTCCTTATTGCATCATCAGCATCGTATTCTCTCTGACTGCTCTTCCTCTTTGGAACTTAGCAGCTCTTTCCACAGCTTGCCCTTTACTTTTAGGGCCTGAGATGGTGTAGCTTGCACCCACTCCCACCCCAGCAGGTCCTTCTACACTGAGAGCTCCACCAGCATTTCCTTCCTCCAGTACAGTCCTCCCTTTATAGGGTCTGCTTACAGTCCTTGCCACTAGTGCCTGGGGCTGTCACTCAGAAACTTGATAGCCCACACGACAGAGAAAATACACCAGAATTTGCAGTCCCTCCTTCTCACAGAAGTCCCTGGAGATTTTGCTGTTGGGGTGCAGCACAGGGTGGGCCTGGGGTTCTATTATAATAGTTGTCTTTGTTTGCCAAACAGCTTTTTATCCTCCTCATGTCAGGCAAGTGACTGTTCAGCACTTTCCTGCTTCCTATGACCTATTACCACCTCTCCCAGTCCGTGGGGGCTTAAATACCCCATAAATTCCCCTCATGGTGAGGCCAGAGGAGGGGGAATGTCCCCCCCCCAGGGCATAGTCTAGAAGTACCCCTGGGAATGAGTGACAGTGTGGCCAAGCGAGAGGGGGTGGGGCTTCATTAAGCTCACCTGACTCTATTTTTCCATTTTTTCCCCATCCCTCACCCTGGCGGCACTCAAGTGCATGTGTGTGGAAGGGTGTACTTACAATGAAACTACAGCCCCACCCTTTGAAGCCTCTCAGTGCCTGCACTGCCCCAGTCAAAGGCCGAGATGGTTTGGCCACCCTTCCCCAGGACAGCTGTCCTTGGGATGCTCAATTCTCTCCCCCTAGCCAATCCCTCCAGTAACCCATGATCATTCCTGAACCCAGGATGCTGGGATGGCAGCAAGTAAGGTGCATGCCCTACCCACTGCTGGGCTGGTCTTACAGTAGGATTCTTTGGGCACTCCATAGTTAGGGCAGTAGGTGTGGAGGAGGGGCATTGCATAACCATGATGATAGTGCAGAAAGGTGATCTGCCAGCCTGTGGCACAGGTCAAATGAGTGCTATTCAGAGCTAAGCAATCGAGTTGGAGTGAGAGAAGCAGACTGTCATTGTTCACATTTACATAAATAATATTAATAGCCCAGTCCTGCAGACATGAGGAAGTTAATCACATAACTAGGGATGTTCCTAAAAGGCAGAGTATGCAAGGTGATCTTTTCTGGGATTCTAGATGGTTCCACAATCCTGGCAGTCGACTCCTGCAAATACTTGGGAGTATGGCTCAACCCCAAATTGGACTTTTCCTACACCATGATGCCATCTACAACAAGCTACATCCAATACTAGGCACGCTGTTTGTACAGGCAAAGGACAGTCCCCCCACCATCAGGAGGGAATTAGTTACTAAGTTTATCCTTCCCTTCATCGATTATGTGGATGTGGTTTACAGCTCTGAGCCACAATCCTCATTCGCTAAGCTTGACCCACTGTTTTATGCCTTCTGTCAATTTGCACACAAATCTCCCTTACCGTACCCATCACTGCTTCCGCTATCCCACCATCTCCCTCCACTCGCAAACTGCCGCCTTACACATTACGCATCCTTCATCGCCAAGTTCTGATTCAACACCCTTCCCTCCTACCTCTCCTCCTTAGTAGCCCCAGTCCCCAATACTGGTTATGCATTGCAGTCCCATGACCAATGTTCTTTTGCTTTAGCTATACTGCACTCACTTGCTGGGAAACAAGCCTTCATCTATCGGCTTCCCATCCTATGAAACACACTACCCCTCAACGTAGTGCTGTCTACCAACCACAGCATCCATCAAAAAGTATTTTAGGTGCCTCCCCCTGCATTTTTTCCCTTCCCCCCAGCTGCATGCCTCCTCTGCTTGATCTCCACCAGCTCCTAACCTGTTCATAACTGACGCGGGGTCATAATGTAGCACGACATTATGCACGCATGTCATCGCACTGCCAATACAGCGCGATTTCTGTAATGCGCATAACTTTTTAGGCCTCCACCCCCAATAAAGATTCTCAACTCTGGGGGTCCAACTTGGGAGTGCCATAGTAAAAAACAAAATGAAAGTTTCTGAGAGAGGGAATCAAACCCAGTCCCAGAAGCACTGCCTGGTTCCCTGCTGCTGTGCTCTGTCCATTGAGCCACAGCAGCTGTTAACAGAACTCACTCCCAGTAGAAGTCTTATCCTCTGCCGGGAGAGTGAGAATGCTGCAATACTGTGTACAGCATTATACGCAGTATTGTACCATTCACTCACAGTTACTGCGCTGTACTGGTTTAGCCATAATGTTGTACACTATTAAACGTGTGACATAATGACCCGTAGGTTCTCCACTTACCCCAACAATTTGTTCTTTCCTGCACCAAATCTAGCTCTTATTTATGTTCTAACAGAAGTTACTGTTTAGCATACCTTTACTTTTTAACTTTATATAAACAGTAGTATGTATTATTTTACGCTCCACCTCTTCTGCACCATTGTACTATGCTCTTACAGTTGTAAGTTCAGGTGTAGCCTGTACCAGGTATCAATGTAATCTATTGTGTTGAACTCTCTTCTCTCAGTTGTAAACCACTGTAAACTGTTATCATTCCTGTGTCTTTGTAAAATATTGAGATTTCATTTCTCTATCATTTTAAACTATTTTCCTTAGCCACCCACCTGGTAGCACCTGGAAACGAACCTTGACTCAGTGTGCCTTTACCAGGTGCCAACTTTTAAATAAATAAATCATTGTGGTCCTGAATGACAGCAGACCCTCAGGAAGGCTAACTCTTGCTTAGGGTCTGTTTTAAGAGGGAGGTTATTCTGGCAAAGTGGAGGGCATTCTTGGGCAAGGGATGCCTGTATACCCAGGATGAGCTGTACCTGCAGGACAGAGTGGAGGGTTCTGATCAGCAGAATGGACAAGACAGTCAGGGGAGATTTAGACAACAGACTAGGGGAGGGACTAGTTCAGGGGTCACCTAAGGGCAGGAGTCAGATGTAGAAACTCGCCAATAGAAGGACAACAGACCTGAGGAGTACTAGAATAGGAGTCCCAAAGAGGGAGTAAGAGCATCAAAATTTAAATAAACAAATAAATAAGAATGGAGGGCAACAATTATCACTTAAATGCAGGCCAGTATGATAATCTCACATGGTAAAACTGACACAGTCAAAAGCCTGCTGCGCTTGTAAGATGAAGACTTAGTGGTTCAGAGACCTGGTGGGGAAAATAAAATGACTGGGACACCAAGACACAGAGGTGGGCAATCAGTAATTACTCACCTTGACAGAGCAGAAACAGTGCCAAGGGTCTGGCTTGACTCAATGAGCCAAACCACAAGCCAAGTCAGGGCTGCTGCAAGCTGTTACCCACGATACTGATGGTGTCCCACATGAGATTCATGAGAACAGCTGAAGGTTCTCACCACCGTGCTCACGTCTCAGGCTGACAAAAATGCCTGCTTTGATCATAACTGGCTTGGCTTGCTGTTGGCTAGAAATTGCTCATAGAGGTCAAGCCGGACAAAAGATGAGCACATCTATTTCCTGCTAGAGGGCAAATTGGCCACCAGTTAGCTTTTCATTCTGTATCTGTAATTCAGTCTCTGTGCTAAAGTTTTCTCACCCATTAGGATTTAAGCTACAGGCATTTTTCACAGCTGCTCGGGTGGTGTGAGTGAATCTGTTCATTTGTGCAACACGACAGCTCTGCATTAGCACCAACAGCTCATTTCGGTGCTATCTTGGGCGTGCTAGAGAATAAGGAGAACAGGTCAATTTGTGAGTGAAGATGAGCCACTTTAATTTGTCGTAATGAAGTACAGCCCCGTTTCAATTGGCAGTATACTGGCAAGTGTGAGTTGGGTGGAGGAGTTTCCCCTCAGTAAAGTGAAGGATTTCTGTGGGGAAGATGTCTGGCTGGGTTTGATCCACCACTTGGATGAACAGATTGTATTGATTGTGCTGTAACTGCACAAAAGCAGAAAAGAGGTGTGAGAGCCCATGGTTTCCTGCTTTTCTGGATGTTGTTAGGAGAACTGTGGAGTGTCTATCCCCAGGTACTGTGCTTTGTTTTCATCTTTCTGCAGACATCAGCCAAGATGCATTAAACTCTGTACTGTATTTGGTGAGAGAATTTATTGGTCCTGGTATGTTTTATTTTCCATGGTGCCACTTTCATCTGAACAGTTTCACCCAGCAGAAATAATAGTGTGAGCTGGGTGGGAAACAGGTTGAACATTTGTTCACTTGTGAACTCAAGCAGCAGGCTGGTAGGACAGAGGTCTGGGGTTATATTCTGTTTTAACTGAAATATTTGAATAGTTTATAAGTGAAATTAGCTCTATGTGTTAAAAATTATTACCTTGAATTAGAACTGTTACTTGGGCTGTGATATTGTAACTTTGGAGGCTTGGGGTCTGTTGTTTGTCAGGGTTACTTAGAGGGAAATTTAAATGTGTTGTTTGCCTGGTGTTAGGGGGAAGGGACATTAGCTGCAATTACCTTGTCTTTAAACAGGAATTACCCTGGCCTCCATTGTTCACTTGGGAACTCAAAGCAGTAGGCTGGTAGGACAGAGGTCTGGGGTTATATTCTGTTTTAACTGAAATATTTGAATAGTTTATAAGTGAAATTAGCTCTATGTGTTAAAAAATTATTACCTTGAATTAGAACTGTTACTTGGGCTGTGATATTGTAACTTTGGAGGCTTGGGGACCGTTGTTTGTCAGGGTTAATTAGAGGGAAATTTAAATGTGTTGTTTGCCTGGTGTTTGGTAAGACCCACCACCTTGTTTTGTAGGCTTTCTTAAATACTGAAAAGCCACTGGGGGTTGGGATTGAAGGGCTGAGTATTTCTGTTTTGGGACTGAAATTGCAAGCAACAGGAGTAGTAGGCCTGAGACATCATCACGGTACCTGATGTCTGCTTACACACACTGTTAGTGGGACAGAACACACACTGGACTGTATGTGTTTGTGAGACTTGGGAACTTTATTGGTGGGGTTGAAATTGGGTTTGTAAATAACTACAGTCAGTATAAGAGAAACTGTATTACAGGGAAAGGACTGAGAAAGGGTGTGCCATTATAAACAGAGGGGGATAAACAGGGTGGCCATATCCACCATGGCAGGCATCTTCAGAAGGGTTGTAGGCTGCACAGGCTGTGGGATGGCAATAATTCTAAATTGGGCCTGGAGAGGGAGGCCGCCCTCTGTAGACAGCTATCTTGTATCAGTATATTGGTTAAGGAGTAAGCTGGGGAGCTGGGGGTGTCAAGGATAAGGGGGTGTGGATATGGGCAGCAGAAGGTTGGGGCTGAGGAGGCTGAGGCAATGCTCTGAAATTACAGGACGTTATGTTACAGCAAGCAGGAGGGATAATAGGGACAGAGGACCCTTAGATAGGGAGAGTTGATGCTAAGGGAAAGCGTGCAGGGTGAACATTCTGAATACAAAGAGAGTGGAGGGGAAGAGTCAGGAGAGGCTGTTGAGCAGAAGCTCAAAACAGCAGACTGTGGGAAGGAGCTCCTATGAACAGAGCAAGAGGGGAAGAAGAGGGGCAGTTTAGAGGTGCAGTCAGGGGAATCTCGGGTTACTTGATGGAGGCTGACATACAGTGTCACAATAAATCTGAGCTACTAAGCAACCTAGAGGGGGAGGAAGGGGTTGGTGGAAATGAGGAAACTTATACAGAGGCCGGGGGGAGGGAGTCGGATACCCATAGGGCATCACAGACCGGTTATGGAAAGGATAGAAATAGTCCCAGAGGGAGAAGGGGAAACATATATGTTAAGCAAATGGGGAGATGCAACATATTCCAGACATGAGGAGGAGAGCATGATTGGAGAGGAACTGGGAGACAAGGAGGTGGGAGAGGAGCCCCTTCAGCAGGGAGGTCAGTACCAAGGATGGGGGCCCTAGCTAAGGGACCACAGAGAGCCTCTGAGGCAGGGGTACTATTACAAGGGGAGGATGGTGGTGTGGGGAAGGGGAAACCATCAGGGCCAGGATAAATGGTCTCGGATAAGAGGGTTAAAGGGACACCTATTCAGAGGGGTTTGAGTTAAGTGAACAAAATAGCAGGGAGGCAGAAGGGAGGGTGACAGGGGTGCTCTAATAAGGCAGGAAGACTCCACAGTGAGATCATGAATAAAGGGGAAGGGGGCTGAGAGGGCATAGTGGAGGTAACCATAAGGATGATGGCGGTGTTAAGGTTCTGTTATTGGGAGCCTCGAGTAATTAGGGATCCAGTTGGAGGGACAGGGGTGGATGCCATAGCCAGGTGAAGGTAGTGTGTATCCCTGGGCTGACACTGCACAGAGCAAGTTCATGGTGTATGAAATGGTTAGGGATTGTGGAGAACAGTTTCCTGGTGCATGTGGGAACTAATGATCTAGAGGGAAATAGCACTTTGAAATCCAAGCAAGGTTCCAAGAACTTGCAGAGTCTGTCGGGATAATGGATGCAACATTTCCTTTTGGAGATATTGCCAGTACCAAAGGCCTCAGTGGAGAAAAAAAATGAAGACTCACAGAGGTTAATGACTGGCTCAGGAAGTGGGAAGTGAAGAGAGTGGGTTGGGGTGTTAGGAACAGGAATGGAGTTTGGGAGGATAAGGGACTATATGCCAAGGACAGGTTTCATCTTGCCCCATTAGGGAAGGAAGTCCTTAAACAGGGGATGGCTGACTACATACAAGAAAGGTGGGGTTTAAACTTCATGAGGGGAAGGGATAAGGAGGGGCTGACCAAAGCCCTCTCCTCCAGATGAGGGGAGTAGCCTTCTAGCCCAAGGGGGAGGGGGAAACAGATTGGGGGTGGAGGTTTCAGGAGGAGCAGAGGAGGATGGAAGTATAAAGGAATCTGGGTGTGGTTCGACAAAGAGGATCAGGGATGGAAGGTGGGGGTTGGTGTTAGTAAATGCCAGGAGCTTGGGAACAAGAAGTTGCAGAGTTCCAGGCCATGCCATTAGGGGGTGGATGTGGCGGCGGTCACAGGCGTGGGCCAACAAAAACTTATGACTGGGACCTAAACATAAGGGTACACTATGCTTAGGAAGGATAGAAAGGAGGGCAGAGGGGTGGAGTGGCTATGTTCATTAGAGATGACATAGAAATTGCTAGGGTAGAAGAGCAGAGAAGCGTGGAGGCCTTACGATCCCCAGCAGGAGATAAGGTCAAACTGGGTGCAGCAGCAGGCCCCAGGATGAGTAATGTTCTAGAGGATGGTTTGCTGGACAACATCATTGCCCAGTGTGGACCAAGAGGAAGGAGTGGTGTTGATGGGGGACCTTAATATACCGGGTACAAACTGGGGACCATGTCCTCTAAGGTGGCCAGGCAGAGCTGCTGGATGGCTTCCAGGATGTGTTCTTAACACAGCATGTGATGGAGCCCACAAGGAGGGGCATGTCCTGGATGTGGTTCTGACAGATGGGGATATGTAAGGGACATGGTTGTACAAGACCCCCTGACTGGGGCGACCACAATACTGTCTGGTTTCAAATAAGCATGGGGAGGGGGTGAGATCTAGGACACTGGCAGTGGACTTCAGGGGCAGACTTTATGGGCATGGGAAATATTCTCAAGGATCACCTGAAGGGATTACCTCAATGACAAGTGTGTGAAAGGAGATGGGAGGTCATAAAGCAGGGACTTCACGTGAGGCAGTCAGGTTCTAAGCTGGATTGAAGCAAAGGGAGCAAGTCACATAAACCATGCTGGTGGTCAAGTGAGGTACAGGTAGCAGTCAGAGAAAGAAGGCGGCCTACAAAAATATAAAACAACAAGAGGGGATAGGGATAAGAAATGTACCAGCTTGCATCTAGAAAAGTCACCCAGTATGGTGAGGAGCAAAGTCCAGTAAAGAGCAGCGGCTGGCACAGGGATACATGGAGGAAAAGGGTTCTTCCGGTACATTGGGGAGCGAGAGAAAACTAAGGCCATCTCAGCAGATTGAGATCAGAAGGAGGGTGGGTGGAAGAGGCGAGGGACCAGGCAGAGGTATTTAAGTACTTTGCCTTTGTGTTCACTAGGAGGGATGGGATATCTACAAAGCAAGGCACGAAGGGATAGAAACATCAGTAAGTGGGATCAGGGGAGCAACAGAAATGGAGCAAAGAGGAGGAGAGGTACCCCAGGGTGTCACATCTGGGTAAGGATAAAAGGTCAGTAAGTGGAGGGACGGATGATGCTATCTCTGCCAAAGGGTGTGGTTAGCCCTCAAGGCCCTAAAGAAAGACAAATCTCCTGGGCCGGATGGCATTCATCCGAGAGTACTATGGGAATTGGCGGACATACTGGCTGCACCCTGGCGGAGCTTTTCAGCAGGTCACTTGAGACAGGGAGGGTACCTAGGGATTGGCGAGAGGCACATGTGGTACCAATCCATAAAGGGGTCGAGGGAAGTACCAGGTAACTATAGACCCATCAGTTTGACCTCGGTGGTGGGAAAATTAATGGAGAGTATACTAAAGGAACGATTGGGGGTGTACTTGGAGGAGGTGGGAGGTCTGGATAGTCGGCAACATGGGTTTGTGCCAGGTAGATCATGTCAAACCAACCTTGTGGAGTTCTATGAATGGGTAACATCAGAACTGGACAGGGGTAAGCCTGTGGATGTATTATTCTTGGACTTCAGCAAGGCGTTTGACTCTGTCCCCCACAATGGTCTGGTGGAGAAACTGATGGGGTTAGGAGTAGGCCCTTTGATGGTCAGATGGATTGAAAACTGGCTAGCTGGACGCACTCAGAGAGTAGTGGTCTGTGGGGAGCTCTCGAACCCTAGAGAGGTTGGTAGTGGGGTACCACAGGGCTCGGTCCTGGGTCCGATCCTGTTTAATGCATACATATCGGACATCAGGGAGGGTATAGGGTGTGAAATGAGTCTCTTCACAGATGACTCCAAGATGGGAGCAGTAGTTGAGGGAGAAGAGGGGAGGTTGGCCCTGCAAGGGGACCTGGACACCCTGGAAAGCTGGGCTCACACATGGAAATTAAATTTCAATATCACCAAGTGCAAGGTGTTGCATCTTGGTGGGAAACCCTAAACACAGGTACACCCTGGGAGGGCGCTGGAGGCCTCAATAGGGAAAAGACCTAGGGGTCATGGTGGATGCATGTATGAATAACTCTGAGCAGTGCAGGAGAGCGGCTAGCAAGGCAAACAGGATGTTGGGATGCATCGTAAGGGGGATCACCTCTAGGAGCAAGGAAGTGATTCTGCCACTGTACAATGGACTGGTTAGACCACACCTTGAGTACTGTGTACAGTACTGGAGACCACACTTGAAGAGGGACATACAGCTCCTGGAGAGGGTACAGAGGAGGGCAACAAAGATGATACGAGGGCTAGGGGATTTGACGTATGAGGACAGACTTAAGGAGCTCTGCCTGTTTTCATTGGAGGAGAGGAGAGACAGGGGGACATGATTGAGGTCTTCAAGTACCTCAAGGGAATAAATAGGGTAAACATGGAGGGGATCTTTAGACTAAAGCAGGAGGTATCACCAGAGGGCATGGTTTGAAGTTGGAAGGTGGAAGGGTGAGGGGAAAAGGAGGAGGTTTTTCACTGAGAGGGTGGTGGACCCTTGGAATGCACTGCCTGGTGAGCTGGTTCAGAGATCCACAGTGGAGGCTTCAAGAGAGGGTGGGACAGACACAGAAAGTGGATGTATCAGATGATGGCCTGTCCCAGGGGTGGGGATGGATGATACGGGTTTCTGGAGCACAAGGGATGGGAGGGTCTCAGCACCCAACTAAGGATCTAAGGTTCGAGCAGACTTGATAGACCGTAAGGCCTAATCTGCTGGCAAATAGTATGTTAGTATGTTAACTACAGTACTTCTTTTTAGCCATCTCTTTGGGATCATCCAGTAAGACTTCTTTTTCTTCTCCCTGGGCTGTTTGGAGTTTTTCATCCAGCAGACTCTGTGTCATAGCAAATGCTGGAGGATAGTTTACCACTAGTGGATTCTTTGTAATAAGATGCTTGAATTTTGTTGTGGGTCTCATTAGACAATTTTCTCCCTTAGTTATCTAGGTTTTGATTCTTCCCTTTTTCTTCCTGGTCCCATCCGCAGGTAGATTATCCCAAAAGGGGGGGGCTGTTGGTTTTTGGTGCAAATGAGTAAACAATTAATACAGGTGGTGTTTTGTGGGTGCTAGTTGATCTCTGTGGACCTGGGGCTGGGGTTCTTTTTTTGAGCAAGGATTTCTGCTTCAGGGTGGGTTGGCTAGATGATCAACAGAGAAGCACTTTTATATTTTGTGCATGGGTGTGAGAGTTTATTCTCGTGAGGAACTTTGGAACTTTTGACCCTTGGGCATTTAATGTCATTCACCCAAAAAGGAGGAGTGGGAATAGTGGGTGGTGCTGTCCTGTTGGTGTGGGTGGGAAAGCCAGCAGGCGCTTACCTAAAGGTAAAAGGAGAGGCAGCAATATTTCATGGTTCATCCCAATACCTGGACAATACAGGCCGTAGGAGTTCTCAGGTGGGCAAACTCACCAGGCTTCACCAGCACGAGTGTTGCTTTGCAAAGCCAGGTCTTTGGTGAATAAGGTTGCCATCATTTGTGATGTCATCTCTGATTCATGGGCTGACCTGGTATGTATCACATAGACTTGGTTGGATGACTCAGCAGTCCTTTTCAATGCTGGGGTGATTAAGAAACTATCTTGCACTGCAAAGTGATCCAATACCATTCCAAACAGGATCTGGATCCAATTAGGTTCCTAGAGTGGAAGCCTATAAGTACAGTACTTAGGAATCTGGACAGACGAACACTGCAGCTGGAACACCCATGTAGGCAACTTAGTAAAAAAAAAAAACTCAGACAGAAACTGGGTTATATAAGATGAAAAGAGAGCTGCCACTAAGATTAAGATCACACGTAATTAAATAGAAACACAGAAGTTGACAGCAGAAGGAGGCCGCTAGGTCCATCTAGTCTGCCCATTTGTTTTAGACCTATTTTGACCCTCTAGTTGCCCTTTGTAGTCAGGGCTCCCTTGTGTCTATCCCATGTATTCTTGAATCCCCCCACAGTGTTGACCCCCACAACCTCTTGGGGCAGGCTGTCCCAGGTGTCCACCACTCTTTCTGTGAAGAAAAACTTCTTGGTGTTGGTAGAGAATCTCTCTCCTGGCAGTCTGAGGTCATGTCCCCTGGACACAGTTAACACAATGATCATCCCCATCATTGACTATTCAGATGTGCAATATGATCGAGCCTCCAGAACAGACCTTTCAAGCCTAGATGAGGTTATACAATCGCTTTGCAAGGTTTGTACATGATACTTCAGACACACTCACCATTGTGACTCCATACAGAGAAATAACATGGATGCGCCTGAACCTAAGAAGACAACTACATAAAATAAGCCTAATGCTGAAATGCTATAAAGGTAGGCTACCAGAATATATATGTCAGAATGTAAAATTAAAGGCCCCATATACTGGATTAAGGTCAGCATCCTCAATAGAATTTGAGATCCCCCATTAATAATTAAGATAGGCTGCTTTACATTATATTACCAAGGTCCCCAAACATGGAACAATCTACCAAAACACTTGGAATTGCAGGGCACAAAAATTTCCTGGAATAAAATTAAAGTGGACAGAAAATCACTTCTAACTGGCAGCCATTTATAAAGTTCTTATTCTCAGAAATGGTATGCATTCCCCTAAATTGTCCATATTTAACTGTACATGACTAAGAAGTGGTATGAACAATTGTATTTTACATTGTTTTGTTTTTATGGGTTGCTTTCTGTTACAGTTGTCTTCATGGAGCCAGTAATTTATAGAGTTTTTACTATGTCATGGTTTGTGTACACAATGTCAATTTTGAGCAATTGGCTTATCAGAACCATGCTTAGAGTTCTGTGCACAAACCGAGACATAGCTGAAACTCCAAATTACTGGTTCTGTGAAGATAACTGTAAGAATGCTGTCCATAAAAAGAAGAACAATGCAAAATACAGTTTTTCATATCACTTTTTTTTCAGGTACAGTTAAATATGGATAATTTAAGCGAATGCATATGATTTCTAAGAAAAAGAACTTTATAAACAGCTGACATTTAGAAATGATGTCCCATTCTCTTTAAAGACTGGTTCCTATCCCAAGCCTCTTTTCCAAAAATATGTAGCCCGAGCTTTGCCTTCGTGTGACAATTTCCCCCAAAAGGTAAGATCTCTATAGCAACCCTATGAGTATTCAATAGGGTGCATATTTTCCCTTTATTGGAATGTGTATGCATGTAAACAACTATGCTTGCACTTATTGTACTATATGACTGTTTAGAGCTGTGATGGAAGCCTATTATGGGGCTCTCTCCATGGAACTGGACTCCCTGGCACTAGCCCGTTCATGCCTTCAGACCTCTCACTGAGGTGCTCCTTGGTTTTCATCAGAGCTTTGGCAGATGAAGGTTGCTGGTCATAAGTTAGATCACAGGTGGAGGAAATCCTAGATGGGTGCTGACAGACTTGTCCTGGAGGAACACTTGAGGCTGTTCCAGGAGGCTATCACTCCTAAGAAAGATTTCTTTTGCCATGATTGTAGTGGAGAAAGTGAGTCCATCTGCACTTTTCCATGTAACAGAGTTTATTACATCCTGACTGTCTACAGCACAGGAGCATGTTTCCATGGAGAATTGTGAGTGGCAAAAGAATTTTTCAAGGACAAGTTTGTAGGCATCTGGAACCAGATTTCTGCCACTAACCAGTCAATGGTGACAGGGACAGTGAGGGGATTTTGAGTGGATCAGTGGATGGTTTAAAGAGTTTAAACTTTTGGATGAGGAAGAGGTCCTTAGGGTAGTCAAGAGTTTGCAGTGCACCACCTGTGTTCTGGACCGCACTCACCCAGCTATTAAAGGCTGGGCGGGGGTGAATGGTTCTAGTATTGGCAGGTATAGACAACACTTCTCTGTGGGGGGGCTGTTACCCTCACCCCTAAAAAGTACAGTGGGGATATCCCTTCTTAAGAATGCATAATTAAATCCTGACATACCTGCCAATTATTGTCCTGTGGCTAAATCAATAAACAATCAGTTGTAAAATTCCTGGATTCAGGATCTATCATAGCAATCAGCAAGAGGACATTGAGTGGACTATAATATCATCAAACTTATACAGTAGCCTACAAGGAAAAGCGAATATGGGGAGATCTAACAAATCGGTGGGAGCAGGTGGTGAAGGAGCCCGGCCAAAGAAGCAGGAGCTGGGCAGCAGCAAGGCTATGCAGCTGCATGAGACTGTTGAGGATATTTAACAACACACCAATGCTGCCCTGCTAAAAGCCATCCAAGCCATAGATAAACAGATGGAAGAATTCTAAGCACAGATGAAAGCTATGGATAGCAAAATTGGCACACTTATGGAGGACACCTTAAAAGGTACACAAAATGCCGATACAGCACTTACTGTCACAACGGGACTAATGAAAGAAATGGGACTGTTTAGAAAAAGGTTCAAAAACTTGGAGAACTTCATCAGGGAGACACATGTCCATATTTTGGGTTACCAGAGGGTCAGAAGGGGTAATTTGTCAGTTTTCCTCAAAACATGGCTCTGTGAATATTACCAAATCCCGTGTCCCCTGCTATACTTAAATATTATTGGATCACTGCATGGGGTTACCACTCTCGCTCTCAGTCCAATATCCCACAACCTTGAGCATTACTTGTATTACTGAGCTCTATTCTTAAATGGGACAGTCTTTGACTAAAGCTAAGCAAAAGGCCCTCTGAATGACAAGGCAGCAGAATTCATCTTTTACTCAATCGCAGCTACAAAACAAGACAGCAGAGGAAGGGGTTCAATGGAATATGCACTCCGTTGCAACAACTAAAGTCCACCACATACTGCTCATGCCAGCAAGTTTAAAGATTACTTATGATGATAAAACACATCAATTCTCAGACCCCAAAGATGTTGCTAAACTGGTGGAAAAGATTGAGTCAAAATTCCAGTGATGGACCTGCGACATCCAAGGGGAGGATGAGGAGGCTTAAGAAAGTGACCCCAGTGACACTACTCAACAACTTTCTACTGGAGGTATGAGCACACTGAATGTCTTGCCCATGTCAGAGGCTTAGTTGGTCAGTGACCAAGAAGTGATGGTTCTGACAGTACAGAAATCTTAATTTCCTTTATCTGGATGTTACTTGGTTGGACTTAATCCTAACTTCGCAATGTACTGACAATATGGCCATGCCACGTGGCATACAGTTATTTCTTGTACACTGAAGTACTTTTTTTTTTTTAATTTAACTGGGTAAGGACACTGGGCAAAGCCCTTTTTCATGTCTGACCTGAAAACACTCAACAATAAAACAATACAATGCATAACTAACAATATACTAACAATTACAAACATCAACCGATAACAAATAACATTTAAATTTAACCTTAAATCCTACTACTGAATTAATAGATCTGAGGGAAAGAGGCAAATCATTCCACAAATGAGCAGCAGATGACACAAATGATTGAAAAACAGAATTTCCCTTGTTAACAATTGTTTTCAAAATAACTCCTTAATCTGAATGCAGATTAACCTGTGAGTCCATAAATTCCACCAAATCAGATAGAGGAACTGAATTCCAGCATAAATAGCATGATGAGTCAAATTACCAAGTGCATAGGCAAACTTTAATTTGGGAGATAGCCAACCTACAGAAGAATATAAGAGCACACGTGTCAACAAAGGGACGCCAAGAACAAATTGACAAATATTAGTTATAAGCCACACTCAAACCCTACTTTCCCACACCCCAATTAAAATATAAAGAAGAAACATAATCAAAGTGAGGCAATAAAGTACCCCTAATGATTGTTTTGTGAGATTCAATTGATAAATAAGCCTTAAATTTGTATAGCAAACCTAGTTTAGAATTAATAGTTCTACTAACGGCTTTAACTTGGGGGATCCCAAACTGGGGTCTAGAAAACTCCCAAATACTTAAATTCATTAACCTGTTCTAAGAGATCACAAACCTGTCAAGTTTACATAAACTTCCTTCCTCTTGGACTGCATGCTTCCCTACGGGCCACACTGAGCTTTCTTCATGGCACAGAAGCAAAGCGGGACTCGCATGCTGGTACTGGATTTTCCTAAGTTCTGTCTTTTTCATAATGTAAAGCATTTACCTAACCACCCGCTATGATATAAAAGTTATATGTTTTATCATACTACAGTTTGACATTCTTTAGCCTGTATTAATGTTTACGGTTAAATGTTGACTTAATTGGGGTCTCAATAATCTAGTTGCCCAAAAGTGGTTCACTCGTGTTAAGATGGATCCAAGTTTGAAGGAGAACATACAGAATATGTTGGATTTTTGTTTTATTGTTTGTAGTGCTGCTATATTCAGCATTTTACTCCCATACTGACATCAACTTGCCTACAGAGAACTGAAAAGCTTCTTAAGATTGCCTATCATGGTCTATACTTATTACTGTTTATGGGGGAACAAACCCTACTGCTCCGATTAAGGGTGTTTGATGTCAAGCACTCTATACATTTTATTTACCCCCGCTCATGGCAGCATCCGGCTATTAAGATGTGTTATTTTAGGTACTGTATTAATTTACATTGAAGTGGAATCTCCTATGCAGTAACAGTGTTTGGGGCATAGCAGATTTCTGACTGTAACACTTATGTATTTTCTGTTAAAATCTAAGAGCATTTTGGATATTTAAATGCTTACTAACAACATATTTGCCTGTATTTTATAACAGTAAAGCTTATAAATACAGTTTATAAAAAACTGTGTCACCTGCAGCTGTTTCAGAATGCAGCAGCCAGGCAGCTACCTCCATTGTGAAGTCAGATCATATCGGTCCCTTGATATGGATTTTGGGCTGGTTGCCGATTAGGGGGTGCACTGATTTCTGACTGCTGTTAATAACATATAAGGCCTTAAACAGACTGGGCCCCTGGTACCTCAGTAAGCTCCCGACTCTCTACACGCCATTCAGGGACTTGAGATCCAGAGGGCAGGGTTTGCTGAAGGTGCCACCATCCTGTTTAAGGTCTGCTGATGATCGGGATGCCAGTGGCAGCAGCCCTACCTTCTGGGATGCTGCCAAGGATCTGCAATGCTAGTTCAGTGCAGTCTTTCAAAAATAAACTGAAATTCTACCCACTCCAGTTAACGTTTGAGTAGTTTAGTCTGAGTGTCTCAGCTTTACTACTGTTGTCAATTATAAATAGCACTGAAAGATAGGATGACTGTATTTATGAATCAGACTGGTTTATCTTGCTGTTTTATGCCCTTATTTATAACTGTACTGTTTTTGTGTGTTATTGTATCGGTGCTGTGAGCCCCAGAGGGGCAACTGTAACAAGTACAAGTTAAACTAAACTAAAGCTTGAAACAGGTACGTGCCCACCTTGGAAGAGTGTCACTATGAAGTATTAGGAGAATATTGGAAGGATAAACAGTACCACAGGGTCCATCTGGGTGTATGTAGGTGAAACGTGGTAAAGTAATCACCAGCAGTGTGCTACAGTACTCTGAACAGCTCAGGAGAACTTGATACAAAGCTGATTGGGAAGATTAATGGAGCAGCCAAATCAGACGCAGTGGTGATAAGTGCTTACAGAAATTAAAATGCCAGCAGTGGCACTTTGACAGCATTACTTATTTCACTCTCAATGAAATACAAGGATCAGATTGTCAGAATCAAGGTGGAGGGAGTATGGGGGGAACAGGCAGAAGCACTCAGTGAGTACTTCTGTGTTCACCAGAGAACAAATGGGACCAGTCCCTCAGGGGAGAGTAGCAGAGAATATATTGGGGCAAAGAACATGGAGGGGGTAATCCAAGAGAGCAGGGGTGTTGGAAGATCTAAGAGCTCTGAGGGAGGGCAAGGCACCAGGTCCAGACAGCATACACCCCAGCATGCTGAAGGAGATGGCAGAAGTCCTGGCAGGACCTCTGGCAGACCTATTTGACACCTCCCTGGAGAAGGGATGTGTACCCCAGGACTGGAGGATGGCACATGTGGTGCCCTTCCATACAAGCAGGCCCAAGGATAAGCCAGGAAATTACAGACCAGTCAGCCTAACCTCTATCGTGGGGAAGATCATGGAGTCCATCATCAAGGAGAGGATTGTAGCGTTCCTGGAGGAGAATGGTCTTCAGGACAACAGACTGCATGGATTTATCTCTGGACGATCATGTCAGACAAACATGGTGGACTTCTATGACTGGGTAACAAGAACACTGGACAAGGGTCAAGCAGTGGATGTCCTGTACTTGGATTTCAACAAGGCCTTTGATTCAGTGTCACATGGGAGGGTTGATAGGCAAGTTGGGGAACCTGAGGATAGGGGAGAGTATGTGGGGTGGATCAAAAACTGGCTGGGTGATAGACAGCACAGAATTGTCGTAAGGGGGGAGCTCTCATCACCAAGAGTTGTGACGAGCAGGGTTCTGCAGGGCTAAGTGCTGGGGCCAGTGCTGTTTGGCATGTTTATTGCAGACATATCAGATGGTGTCAACAACAAGATCAGCCTATTTGCAGATGACACAAAGATAGGTGCAGTGGTGGATGACACAGAGGGATGGCTAGGACTGCAGGAAGACCTGGATAGAATCGTACAATGGTTGGACACATGGCAGCTGGGTTTCAATGCAAAAAAGTACAAGGTAATGCACTTGGGGGTCAGGAACTGTAAGTTTAGCTACAGAATGGGGGGAATACAGTTGGGCACTACAGAGGAGGAGAAGGATCTTGGGGTACTCATAGCAAGGTAAATGAATCATTCAGCACAGTGCAGGAAGGCAGCAGCTAAAGCTAACAAGATGCTGGGGTGCATCGCCAGGGGAATCACCTAAAGGAGGAGAGAGGTTATCCTGCCACTGCACAGATCACTGGTCAGGCATGCAGTTCTTGCACCCCTTCCTAAAGAAGGACATTAAGCTGCTGGAAGGAGTCCAATGCAGAGCAACCAGGATGTTAACAGGTATGGAGGGGAAACCCTATGAGGAAAGACTGAGAGAGCTCAATGAGTACTCCCTGGAGGAGGAGGGAGAGGAGATAAAGGGAATATGATCAAGACGTTCAAATATATGAAGGGCATAAACAGGGTCAGCACAGAGAATATGTTTAGATTAATGGAAGGGAGGTGACACTGGGGGGCATAGTCTGAGACTGGAAGGGGGCAAGTTCAAGAGAGAGAGTTGAAAAGACACTACTTCACAGAGAGGGTGATGGCAGGGTGGAATGCACTTTCCGAAGAGGTGCTGTCTCTGAAAATGGTGAACAGCTTTAAGAGGGGGTGGGGTGGGATAGGATCAAAGTGAGGGAAACTGGGAAATCAGGGGGGGGGAACTGTGGAGTTAACTCAGATAGCTGCACACTCTAGCAGACTCGATAGACCTAAGGGCCTGTATCTGCTGGCATTTTCGTATGTTCATATGAAATACTGAGGGTCATCCTTATCAAATGTTGAGACAACTTTAAAAAATGTTCATGAAATGTTGCCAATAAGTTTTCTGTGGTACTGTATCCCCTTCCCACCCCCGAACTTATTTATTTATTTCAAAAGGTGTACCAGAAAAGGTATCCTGTGGTGGCAAGAGCTTGTTTCCAGATGTGTCTGGGGGGGGATGTGGCGTACCAAGCAAATTGACAACAGTGTGCAATAAATCAATAGATACCATCATAAGTTGCAGGTTATAGCTGTTCTGGAAAGTAAAACATAAACACAGAAAACATACATTAGCTGTGACCAGTGGGCAGGTGCTGGATCCAGTCCTCTTCAAATGTCTTTATATGCAATATTGAAGAAAAGCTGGAAGGGAAGGTATTCCTCTTTGAGGATAAAACAAGATCTGCAATAGGGTAGATACTCTGGAGGGGGTGAAGAGAATGAACAGAGACCTGAGGAAACTTGAAGAGTGGTCAAGGTTTGGAGCTGGGTTATAATTTGAAAAAGTGCAAAATATGTACATAGGGCACAGAAAACCAGGGGCGGTGTATAACATGAGGTAATGATGGTCACTAAACAGGAAAGGGACAGTGCAGTGATCATATCTGATGACCTCAAGGTGGTAAGGCAGTGCGACAAGGCAGAGGGCTGGACCAGCAAGATGCTGGGGTGCACAGGGAGAGGAATCACCAGAAGAAGGTGAGGGGTGGCATTATGACTGTATTTATTGTCGGTGAGATGCCACTTAGAGTATTGTGCCCAGTTCTGGACACTGCATCTCAGGAAGGATACAGACAGGTTGGAGGCGGTCCGAGAAGGTAACTAAAAGGTGCAGCAGCTGCATCTAGAAGCCCCTACAAGGAGATGGAGGGATCTCAGTATGTGCACCATGAAAAGAGGAGACAGAGGGGACATAATAGGGATCTATAAGTATGTCATAGGTGAGTGAGGTACAGGAGGGAAGTATTTTTCAGATAAGAAGGGGCACCAGAACAAGAGGGAATGCTATGAAACTGGAAGGGGAGACTTTAGGAGGGATGTGAGCAAATATTTCTTCAATGGAAGAGTGGTGGATGCCAGGAACACTCTTCCAACAGAAGTCAGGAGGGTGAAAACAGTGGTGGGCTTCAAGCATGCATGGGATAGGCACAAAGAATCTTGGTAGAAAGCGGGGGTTTAGCGGAGATCAGGTAAGGCTCATGTGATAGAATAGGCAGGGGCAAAGGGGCAGATTGGGTGGACCAAGCAGTCCTTATCTGCTGACAAATTCTGTGTTTCTTTGTCTCTATTCATGAATAACATTCTGTTACCCCCAGGTTGTACCATAGGGAGAGCAACTTGTTGTTCAGTGTGCCCTTCTGGTGAAACATTTCAAAAATAAATAAACAAACACTCAGCATAAGATCGTGTGCAAAATCATGGTTAAGATGGTTTATAAGATGGGGAATTATTGGGGTTTGGAAACCAAGTCAAAATACAGTCAAGGGTAATTACAGGTGTGAGCAGAGAAGTCACAAAAGGATCTGAGCAAGAAAAGGGATGAAGCAGAGCAGATGGCAGCAGGAAGAAGATCAGAGCCTTTAGAACTGGAAAGGAAAAAGCCATTTGGCCTGCAGAAGACTTCATGTAAGGGAGGGTGAGGGACCAAAGACCATAGTTATGGAGGGTTGGTTTTAAAACTACTCAACTGAATCTCTTCTGATTTCAAATGTTTAAGACCTGTTGACTACGTATAAGCATGCTAAGTGACAGTTCTATACCTCAAAGGGCAAGTGCATTTTAAGCATCCAAGTTTTGGAGAAATTGGCCCAAGTAACCTGAGAAATTGTGAGTGCCTACAATGTAAAAAGTTAGTCACCATGCCGTTTTTTTCCACAATAATGTTTTCAAGCACAAAACAACAATGTACCCATTTTTATGTTAATTTTGAGCATGCGCAAGAAACATGTTGCGGCAGGTTTCTCCAGAAGCAGGTTGTGAAGGCGTGGCCCTGTTGTGCACAATGCCCCCACAGCCTGCAAAGGCTTGTCCCCCATCCCCAATGCCGTGGCACGCTGCTGCTGACACTAGTTCAGCCAGCCTGCCACAACTTTCTAAAAAAATCAGCCGCTGCAATCAGGGGCCGCCTCGTCATTGCAGCATCAGCCATCGGCTGCAATGAGGGAGCGACCCATCATAGCAGGGCGGGGTGTGGGATCCCTGATATTGTTTGTGAACATGGTGGTGGGTTGCCGCCATGTTCACAAACAATATATCTCTCCCCACCGTGTTTATTTGCCGACTGGGGAGCCCACTCCCCGGCCGGCATTCTGTAACACCCCGTTGTTCCTGCTGACAGGGTGCCCAATCCCATCGGCATAATGATTATCCCCCGCTTTGTTCCTGCCTGATGGGTGCCCAATACCTGTTGGCATAAAGATCCCCCCTTCCGTTGCTGTAGTCAAGGGTGCCCAATCCCTACAGCTACGCCCTCCCCCCTGCCTTGTTTGCGGTGGGGTGCCCAATCCCCGTTGGCTAACCCACCCACACAGGTGGCACGTTGAGAGCCCACCCCTGCATGCCAAAGCACCTGTTAAATCAGAAGACGGTCCTCCGATGTCTTATTTTTGTTACAACCTGTAAAAAGGAAACGGTCCTCGTAGTCTCCCTGCCCCCCCCACAACCCGCACCAACCCTCTGCACCTGCCTCCCTCACCCCCCATACCCCATACCTACCTCCGGAGCTCAAGGGTGATTTCCATCTCTGCGCTGTACCGGGAACACGTCTGCACTCTTCAAAGCCGACCGCGAACTGAGGAAATGCCGGTAAGCTGTATAATGTAATAAATAGGGTTTTTTCAACTTTAGTGCATATCTCTGGCATTTTGGGAATTCTTTCACCAAATTTTCAACATGGGGTTTTTGGGACCTCTCCTCAAGAATTCTTGAACTGTCATGGCGTTAATCAGCCCCGAAGGTGGTTTCGTGGTCACTGCGCTGGAGTCACCTTCGGAGGATTAGCAAAATCGACAGTGCCAGTGTTCATGAGGTGGGCTCAAAAGCCTATGTTGCAAATTTGGTGGAAAAAATCCAAAATGACTGTTTTACGCAGCATGCATTGCACAGTTGCTACATGACGTCAGAATCTCGCGAATTTACAATATTTTCATGCCAGATTTTCAACATTGGCATTTTGTCACAACTTACTCATGAACAGCGCAGTTGTTATTTTTCCCATCCTGGCCGAAATGTGTTTTCACACTTCTGGCGAGAATAGAGCGGCTGTGGGAAAATATTACTTATTTGCATTGATATTGCAGTGGAGAAAGGAGAGTAGGGTTTGAAGAAGGTTGTGCAATGGCTATTAAAGTCTCTTTTTGAGTGTGGATAGGAAGGATAGGAATATAAAAGCAGTTGCTCAATATATCTAAACGTGTGCAACAAAGGAGGTAAGGAAATAAAGAAAATGTTTTGCACTGATAGAGGAGGGAGAGGGGAGACTTGGGGGTGTTTGGTATCCTGCATCTGGAAGGGTGGGGGGTCGCTGGTGGGCAGCAACAGCAATGGGTAGGGTGGTAGGCTGCAACAACTGCGGTGCACCAATCTTTCTAAAAATTGCCTGGAGTGTGGGAGGATGTTTAGTGTGCAACCACATAGAAAAACTTAGAAAGGAGATTGAGGGTCTGCAGGAGGAACTAAGACAGGCAAGGCAGATTGGGGGATGGGTTTAGCCCAATACTGGAGGGAGGAAGAAGGGGAGATGAGGGAGGGCAATTTAAGCCAACAGTGGTGAGGAGAGGGTCAGAAGAAGGGAAGCAGAGACAAAGGGGCCCAGGCCAGGAAGAACAATTGCCGGGGAAACCAGGTCAGGAGACAAAAGACAAATGGAAGGAGGAGATAGGGACTTGTGAGGGGAGGCGAAGAAGTGGCAAAAGTCATGGAGTGGAAAGGAGAGAACAGGTTACTATGAAGAGAGAGGGAGCGGGCATTTGTGAAGGGTCTTCAGAAAACAACTGTGCACTGCTAGAGAGGAAGAAGGAGGAGGAGGGAAATGATGAAATTAGAGGAGTAATTGATAAATGCCTGGACCAAACTGGAGCAGGGGGAAGTTCTGCTGGGAGAATTGCAACAGGGGTAAAAGGGGGAAATAATGTGCAGGAGGAAGAAGAGGATCTGGAAATGAGAAAGGAGATGAATGGAAGCAAGCAGGGAGTAAGAGGGTGGAATCTTAGTTCTGGGGACTCAATACTAAGAGGAGTCAGGTGGGGTAGCAAGGGGGAGAGGCATAGTCGCATTTGGGTGGAGGCCATGCCAGGAATGACAGCGGAAAGGGTGGGACAATCTGTTCTGAAATATGCTAGAAGGGGTAGGGACAAGCCTCATTTAATTATACATCTTGGGACAAATGACCTGGCTGACAAGACAGTAGATACAGTCCAGAGGAGGTTTGAGGAACTAGCACAATTATGTGAGGGGCAGGAAGATCAGTAACTTTTTCAGAGATACTTCCAGTGCCAAAAGGCAAGCACAACAAGAAAGCTGAGAATAGAGGAATTTAACGGATGGCTAAGAACCTGGTGTTGTGCTAAAGGGTATGGGCTGTTGGGGGGTGGGGAGGGACCTGGGAGGACAGTAGTCTCTATGCCAAGGACAGACTACACTTGAGTGAGGAGGGAAAGAAAGTGTTGAAACAGAGGATGGAGGAGTACATAGAGGAAGTTGGGAATTTAAACTAGGAGTGGGGGTAGCAGTTGGGGAAGAGATATGCAGAGACCACAGGTTGGGAAACCATATGAGCTTACCCCCCATAACAGTGACAAAGGACAAATGGCAAGTACTATTGGTGATGCTAGGAAAGGAGGGCAGGATGGGAGGAGGGGGAAAGGGTGGAAGGTGGTTACCCTTAATGCTAGGAGCCTTGGGAGGAAAACTGCAGAGTTACAGGTTCTCATGACAGAGGGAGAGGTGGACATTGCAGCCATCACAGAAACATGGGCCACCCAATACAATGACTGGGACCTGTCTGTACCAGGGTACAGGTTATTTCGTAGGGACAGGGTGATTGGGAAAGGAGGGGTGGCACTATATGTGAAGGAAGGACTGAAGTGTGTAAGGGAGGAAGGGGAGGAGGGTAGTACAGAGTCACTTTGGGTGCAAATCCAGGATTCCAAGAATAGGATTCTTAGAATGGGAGTGGTGTACAGGCCACCATCTCAGACGGAGGAGTTAGACAGGGAACTAGCGGGACAGATCAGGAGGACCTGCGAGAAGGGTAGTGTGGTGATTGTGGGGGACTTCAACATGCCAGGAGTGGACTGGAGCACAACAACAACCAGGAACAGAAGGGAGCAGGTACTGCTGGATGCCTTCCAGGACAGCTTCCTGCTGCAAATGGTCAGTGAACCAACCAGGTTAGGGAATACCCTTGACCTTGTGCTGGCAAATGGGGACTTTGTGAGAGAACTTACAGTGGAGGAACCGCTGTCAGGGAGTGACCACCACTCAGTATGGCTCACATTGGATATGGGCAAGGAAGGAGTGGAATCTGGCACAAGAGTGCTGGACTTCAGGAGGGCCGACTTTGGGAGGATGGGGGAAGTGGTAAAAGGGTACCTGGCCAGAATTCAATCTAGTATGGACACTAACCAGAGGTGGGAGCTCATAAAGCTGGGGATAGTGGAGGCAACAAAACCTGCTGCAAAGCCCAGAGCAAGAAGGCTAGGGCTAAGAAACAGAGCTGGTTGAGCAAGGAGGTCATGGAAAGGTAAGGAGGAAAGAGCTGCCTTTAGGAAGTACAAGAAAACAGGGAGGGGAGGACAGGGAGGTACTTGACAGAATCGAAGGAGGTGACAAGGGCAGTAGGGAGCCAAAGCATCTCGGAACTCAGGCTGGCACAAGGCATTAAGAAGGGAGAAGGACTTCTTTAAGTACATCAGGGAGAAAAGGAGCTGTAAGGACCACATAGTAAGGATTAGGAAGGAGGGGTTGGGTGGAAGCAGGGTGCGATAAGGCGGAAGCACTAAATGAGTACTTCTGCTCAGTATTTACTAAAGAGAAGAGGGGTGACACCCAAGGTGGGAGAAATGGCAGAAGCAGGGAAGTGGTGACAGATGGGAAATCATGGAGGGCAGAGTTCGAGAGGTTTGAAGGCACTGAGGGTGGACAAGCGCCAGGCCCAGATGGCATCCACCCCAGGGTACTGAAGGAGCTGGCAGAGGTCCTTGCAGGACCTTTGGCAGACCTATTAATGCCTCACTACATTCAGGGTGTGTGCCTCAGGACTGGAGGATGGCTCATGTGGTGCCCCTCCACAAGAGTGGCTCCAAGGATGAACGGGAAACTACAGACCAGTGAGCCTCACATCCATCGTGGGTAAGCTAATGGAGACTATCCTGAAGGAGGCTGGTGGCCCTCCTAGAGGCCAAGGACTACAGGACAGCAGACAGCATGGCTTCATACTGGCAGATCCTGCCAAACCAACCTGGTTGAGTTCTATGACTGGGTAACTAGAGCAACTGGACAGGGCCATGCAGTGGATGTCCTGTATCTGGACTTCAGTAAGGCATTGACTCGGTGCCGCATGGAAGGCTGGGAAGGAAGTTAGTAGGCACAGGGCGGGTGCAAAGCTGGTGAGCTGGGTAGGAAACTGGCTTCAGGGAAGGCAACAGAGGGTGGTGATGGGTGGGGCTCTCACACCCAAGGGCAGTGACGAGCGGTGTTCCACAGGGCTCAGTGTTGGGACCAGTGTTGTTTGGGATATTCATTGCAGACATATCATGGGACATCAAGAGCAAGATCAGTCTGTTTGCTGATGATACCAAGGTAGTAGCGGTGGTGGATGACCTAGGGGATGGCAGGGTTGCAGGATGATCTGGCAAAGCTTGAAACCTGGTCAGACACCTGGCAACTGGGGTTTAATGCCAAAAATGCAAGGTGCTGCATTTTGGGATGAAGAACCCAAGGAGGAGTTACCAGCTGGGGAGTGCAGCTAGCCCAGACAGAGGAGGAGAAGGATCTGGGTGTGCTCATTACAGGGTCAATGAACAACTCAGCACAATGTAGGAAGGCAGCTGCAAGGCCAACAAATGCTGGGTTGTATTGCAAGGGTATATCCTCGAGGAGGGAGGAGGTGATTCTGCCACTGTATAGGTCATTAGTTAGACCACACCTGGAGTACTGCGTGCAGTACTGGTGCCCATATCTGAAGAGGGACATTAAGTTACTGGAGGGGGGTACAGCGCAGGGTGACAAAGATGATCAAGGGGCTGGGGGACTTATCATATGACAGGAGGTTGAAGGAGTTGAACATGTACTCACTGGAGGAGAGGAGAGACAGGGTGACATGATTGAAACCTTTAAATACATGAAAGGAATAAACAAGCAGGTACAGAGGGCTGTTCAAAGTAAGGGAGGGAGGGCCACAAGGGCCATGATATGAGACTGGAGGGAGGAAGGTTCAGGAGGAGATGAGGAGACACTTTTACAGAGAGGGTGGTGGCTGGGTGGAATCGTTACCTGCAGAAGTGGTATGCAGTAGAACAGTGGACTGCTTCAAAGGGATGGGACAGGACAAGGGGAGGTTAATGAAGGGGGAAGGGAGGGCAGCTGCAGAATAAGGGTGCTAGCTGCACATTCGAGCAGACTTGATAGACCTCTAGGCCCTTTATCTGCTGGCAAATTTCGTATGTTCAGATAATTCATAAATCACTGTCCTGGACAGATTAAGAAAATGACAATGATACTGCTCAATGAGCAGAGGTCCTAAAATTCCTATGTTAAAAATTTGGTGATGATAGACCATCAATTGACTGTGTTCCAAGTATGCATTGCACACTTTCCATGCACCCTTGTAACTCCGCAGATTTGTAATATTGTCACATCAGATTTTCAACATTGCCATTTTTCCCCACCTACTTATGAACAGTGCAGCTGTCATTTTTCCCATCCTGGCTGAAATGTGTTTTCACACTTCTGGCACAGAATAGAGCGGTCACCGTGGGAAATCACTGTCCTGGACAGATTAAGAAAATGACAATGATACTGTTCATGAGCAGAGGTCCTAAAATTCCTATGTTGAAAATGTGGTGATGATAGACCATCAATTGACTGTGTTCCAAGTGTCGTTGCACACTTTCCATACACTCACTTAACCATGGATTTGTAATATTGTCACACCAGATTTTCAACAGTATCATTTTTCACATCTCCTTATAAGCAGTATAGCTGTCATTTTCACATCCTGACGAAATGTGTTTTCACAGTTCCGGGCGCAGAATAACGTGGTTACTGTGGGAAGTCAGTGTTGGGACAGATTAAGAAATTGACAGTGGCACTGTTCATGAGCAGAGGTCCTAAAATCCTATGTTGAAAATTTGGCGTGACAACTCCATAACATGACTGTGTTACAAGCGTGCGTTGAACTGTTTCCACGCACCCTTGTAACTTCGCAAATTTGTAATACTGTCACGCCACATTTTCAACAGTGGCATTTTTTCACAACTCCTTATGAACACTACAGCTGTCATTTTTCACATCCCGGCTAAAATATGTTTTTGCACTCCTGCGGACAATAGCACGGTCACTCTGGGAAATCAGTATTTGGGACAGAGTAAGATCGACTGAGTGAGAGGGCTGACCGAGCTCAACTGAGCTCTGTCGGGACTGCTGCAGTTGTTTGTGGCAGACAAAGGCCTCAACACCAAGAGCCCAGTACAAAGGGCAGCCTGCAGCACTGGGAGAAACAGAATGAGAGAGCGAGTGAAGGAGGGAGGAGCAAACTCACGAGCTGTCAGGACTGCTGCGGATTTCTTTCTGGGCAGAAAAAGGCGTCAATACAGGCAGGGGCCCAGTACAAAAGGCCAGCCTGCCGAGGTGGGAGAAACAGTATGAGTGACTGAGACAAGGGGACTTAGTGAGCTCAACGGAGCTCTATCAGGACTGCTGGGGACTAAATCAAAAATATTCTGGAGATGTTTTAAAAATTTTGATTATATTAGTTTCATGAATGATGTTGAAAATATCAACTGGAATAGACTGGAATTGATCTCTACTTCATCAGCTGCTTGGGAATTTTTCCTAAGCAAATTTATGGCTATCTGTAATAAGCATGCACATCTAAAATCAAGATTGACAAAAAATGAAGGTAATACCTGGTTTTCTCCTGAATTATAGAATTAAGAAAGATAGGAATAAAAATGGAAGAAAGCAAAACAAACAATGTTAAATCAGGATTGGGTCTCTTATAGACAGGCTCAAAATTTTTATACTACCAAAATTAGGGACTCTAAAAACAGTTTGTTAAGTTTTAATTTGAGGCTAATCACAAAAGAATCCAAGGAGGTTCTGGGGAATTATTTTGAAACCTAGTGGGGAAAAATAAACAGAATTGTGTAAATAAAATAGAAAAAGATGGTATTGCACTGCCTTTGGGTAAAGAAATGGTCGATGCCTTTAATGACTATTTCTCAAAAGTGGCTTCATTAGCCCTTTAGATAGGGTTCATAGTGATCAAAAGAGCCTTCGAGGCCAAACTATAGAGATACTGGTATAGAAGTTGGAGAAATAGGTGGCTTCTATTTTGGTTATATTCCTGGAAATTATCTGATCTGAACTCTTGAAATTGGACACTCCAAGGCTTAAAGGATCAAACGAGATTCCTCTTACATTGTTGAAATATGCAGCACCTTGTGTGGCTTATCCTTTGGCCTACATTTTCAATTTATCTATTGAAAGTGGGAATTTCCAGATGGATGGAAGACTGCAAAGGTTAGACCTATATTTAAAGCTGGAGACAAAAACCGAGTTAGGCAATTATCAGCCCATCTCATCTTGTCTCAGATTTCTAAAATATTGAAAAGATTGTATCTTGTCAGTTTGAAAGGCTTTCTTGAGGATAAAAAATAAATTGACATCTTTTCAATCAGGTTGGTGCTCACAGCACACAAACAGCATTGATAAAGCTGTAAGCGATCTCCGACTGAGTCTGGACAGGAGGTTAATGACAGGTGCTCTATTTATAGATCTCTCAAAAGCGTTTGATACCCTCAACCATCGGGTACTCCTGTCCAGACTCAGTGGGATTGGCTTGTCATCTCGATCAGTTAAGTGGTTTTCTTCTTACTTGATGGACCGAAGACAATTCGTAGAAGTGGGCTCCTATAAATCTAAGATACTGGAAATAAAAAATGGAGTACCGCAGGGTTCGATCTTGGGGCCTTTATTATTTAATGTTTATATGAATGACCTCAAGATTATATCTACATCTGCACAGTGTCATATGTATGCTGATGACACTGTGCTGTATGTTGAGGGAGATACTGTAGAATCTATAAATAAGAGGCTGCAACTGGCCTTTGATGAAATTCAGGATTTCTTTAAGATGAATTACCTTATCCTAAATACTAACAAAACACAATCATTGTTGTTTAAAAATAATAATAATAATACAAAAGATTCACATTTGGAAATACACACAGCCGATGGCATTGCCATCAAGCAGGTGGACTCATACAAAGATTTTGGGGTCTGGTTAGACCCTAGTTTAGGGTGGGATATATATATAAACTCTCTTATAAAAAATATCAATAGAAAACTGGGTTTATTGTATAAATATAAAAGGTTTATGACCAGAGAAGTCCGCCTGACTGTAGTTAACTCTTTGATACTTCCGGTAATGGATTATGGTGATCTGCTTTATGGAGGAGCCTTAGAAAAATATACAGGTAGCGTAGACTTAGTTTTTTGCAGATTGGCTTTTTTGTCTTGGATGCCCCTTATAGAACACACAGGTGTCTACGCTTTAAGGAATTAGATTGGCTCAGTCCCACAGTGAGAAGAGATCTACATTTGCTTCAGTTTATGATTAAAGTATGGTATAAGGAAGTACCTAACTATATCATTGACCTATTTGAGGTTAGAAAGATCAAGGAAAGTCTAAGGGCCTCAACCGGAACTCAATTTGTTCCGCTTAAATGTAATCTGAATATAGGTAGATCTGCTGTGCTTGCCTATGGAATAGATACCCTCCAGCTTTGAGAAGTAACAAAACCAAGCATAACATAAGTGAACTGAGAAAATGGCATATGTTTGCACCTAAATAAGAGACATTATGTAATAACTGTTACACTTTAAAGTTTGATTGTTATGTTTTGGCCATTCTTAATTTTATTAATTGTTTGTTAGGTGTTTCTACTTGTTGTTTTGTATTTTGCTGTATTGTCAATTTATGTGGAATCTCCTAATGACATTTGGAACTTTATTGAAAATGAGCTATGCTCAATTGATAGTATCCAATTATTCGTATATGAATAAAAATGATTTACTACTACTACTACTACTACAACTTGGGCAGAAAAAGGTGCCAATGCAGGCAGGAGCCCATTACAAAAGGCAGCTTGCAGCACCAGGACAAACAGAATGGTGATGAGAGAGGAAGACCTGCGACCTCAAGGGAGCTCTGTCGGGACAGCTGCAGAGTTCTTTGTGGACAGACAAAGGTGCTAATGCAGCCAGGAGTCCCATACAAAAGCTGCAACTATGTCTCAAGAGAAGAATGAGCAAGTGACAGAGCGGGTAGTGATGAGTCAACGGAGTTTCACTGTGACTGCTGCAGATTTTTGGGACAGAAAATGCAGCAATGCAAGCAGGAGCCCAGTACAAATGGACAGCTTGCAGCGCCAGCAGAAACGGAATGTGAGGTGACAGAGGGGAGTGAGTGAGCTCAGTGGAGCTGTGTGGGATTGCTTCAGATTTCTTTCTCGCCAGAAAAAGCTCATACGGGCAGGAGCCCAGTACAAAAGGGCAGCCTGCAGGCCAGGAGACACAGAACCAGCGAGTGAGGTGGGGGAGTCAGTGAGCTCCAACTGGGCTTTGTTGGGACTGCTGCAGATTTGTTTGTGGGCAGAAAAAGGCAGCAATACATGCAGAGGCCCAGTACAAAAGGCAACCTGCAGTGGCAGGAAAACCAGAATGAGCGAGTGAGTGAGCTCAACAAGAGCTGTATTGTAACTGCTGCAAATTTCTTTGTGGGCATAAGAAGGCAGCTAACGCGGGCAGGAGCCAGTAGAAAGGGCAGCTAGCAGCGCGAGGCAGAACAGGAATGAGCGGTGAGAGAAGTGAGTGACGAGCTCAATGGAGCTTTGTCGGACCGCCATAACATGACTGTGTTACCAGCGCGCATTGAACTGTTTCCACGCACCTTTGTAACTTTGCAAATTTGTAATACTGTCATGTCACATTTTCAACAGTGGCATTTTTCCACAAATCTTATGAACACTACAGCTGTCATTTTTCACATCCTAGCTACAGTATGTTTTTGCACTCCTGCCAGACAATGGCATGGTCACTCTGGGAAATCAGTGTTTGGGACAGATGAAGATCGACCGAGTGAGAGGGGGGTGTGACTTATCTCAACTGAGCTCTGTCAGGACTGCTGCGGATTTGTTTGTGGGCAGAAAAAGCCACCAATGCAGGTAGGAGCCCAGTACAAAAGGGCAGCCTGCAGCACCAGGACACACAGAATGAGAGAGTGAGGGAGGGGGAGTCAGTGAACTCAACGGGGCTTTGATGAGACTGCTGCAGATTTGTTTGTGGGCAGAAAAGACAGCAATGCATGCAGGGCCCAGTACAAAAGGGCAGCCTGCAGTGGCAGGAAAACCAGAATGAGCGAGTGAGTGAGCTCAACAGAGCTGTATTGTAACTCCTGCAGATTTCTTTGTGGGCATAAGAAGGGCAGCGAGGCAGGAGCCCAGTAGAAAGGGGCAGCCTGCAGCGCTGGCAGGAACAGAATGAGCGAGAGAGAGAAGAGGTGAGCTGAGCTAAATGGAGCTTTGTCAGGACTGCTGCACATTTTTTGTGGGCAGAAAAAAGGCGCCAACAGAGGCAGGAGCCCAGTACAAAAGGGCAGCCTGCAGCGCCAGGAGAACCAGAATGAGTGAGTGAGACAGGCACAGTGAGCGACCTCAACGGAGCTCTGTCGGGACAGCTGTGGATTTCTTTGTGGGTAGAAAAAGCCACCAACACAGGCAGGAGCCCAGTACAAAAGGGCAGCCTGCAGCGCCAGGAGAAACAGAATGAGCGAGTCAGAGAGGGGGAGTGAACCACCTCAATGGAGCTCTGTCGGGACAGCTGTGTATTTATTCCTCAGCAGAACAAGGTGCCAATGCAGGCAGCAGCTCACTACAAAACAGCAGCCTGCAGCACCGGGACAAACAGAATGAGCCAGTGACAGAGGGCCACTGAGCGAGCTCAACAGACCAACGCAATCAACATTCGGCATTGACAAATGCTTGTTCTTTTCATTTTCCTTCATTCCTGAACTGGGATATGGGGTTTTGCAGGTTTTAAAAGCCTTGTGTTCAACTGCCAAGCCCACCATCAAAAAATTAAATATTTTGGTATGGTTCCACACTGTTTACCTTCAGAAACATGTGGCAGCATAGTCCCAGTACAGTAACAGTATGCATCTAGCAGGTATTGCAACTTGAAACAGTAACCTCAATGGAAGACATTTTTAAAAACTGCAAGTGGCATCCTTCTTTTATGGTTTGAATCATTAAATATATTAGTTATAACCACAGTTTTAAAAATATTTGTGGAAATTACAAATACACTGAGGATGAATCTGGGATATCAAAATACAAGTTTCTTAAAAGTATACAAATGCATAGAATTTGATGGCAGATAAGGACAACCAGGCTCAACTAGTCTGCCCATTTTCCTACAAGTCATATAAGATACGACATAAATTACAAACGATGAATGTTTTGCAGAGCAACAAATACTGGTGCTTTAACCAAATGCTACCATAAATAGAATTTTCTGCCTGTCCAAAAATGCTATGCAGACAAATTTCAGGTACCACACTTCAAGGGTGGCACCACGCTTCAAGGGTGGTTGAGTTATAAGCAGCAAAATATTTTGGCCATTTTCACAAAATTTCACAAAGAAATAAACAGCCAGATTATGAGTACTTGTAAGCTCACAACCACATGATCAACACCGTATCTGAACATTTAGCAGGCAGTTAAAAGTCATGAGTGAGCAATGCATGGCAATCTTTAGGCCTCTAGCTTAAAGAGTGGCCAAGTTCAACTATCTGCAAATATAGTCCACTGTGACTCCACCCCTTCATTGCTCTCCAGGGCATGTATCTATATAATTGGTTGTGACCATAGGAAATGTCTCCTGTGTCAAACTGATCCTGTCTCCCTTCTTTCACTGCAAATTATGGTGTCTCCTTCTCCTGGCTATACTGCTCTCAGGTGATGTACAGCTGAACCTGGGCTCTGTTAACCACCTTTCCTACCCTATAAATAACTCATAAGGTCTCTTAATTGCCCACCACAATATAAGGAGCCTGGGCCATAATTTTGCTGAACTGGAGACCTGATCTGCCCTCTACCAGCCTGACATTCTCTGCCTAATTGAAACATGGCTCAAATCCTCCATCTCTGACTTTCTATGCTCCCTACCATCCTATAGTGTATCTAGAAGCAACAGACCATCATCTAAAAGAGGGGGCGGTACCGCTATCTACTTTAAAAATCACCTCCACCTCACAGCCGTCAAATCCATCCCCTTAACCCACTGTGAATCTCTACATGTACTTCTCACCCTTGGCACTAAATAATTACACATTTTGTGTGCCTACAACCCCCCAAAAAAGTGGCCTAGCAGGACTGGATGAGCTACTTGATCAAACATCACTTCTCTCTGGTAGAAACAAAGTGCTCATACTCAGTGACCTTCACATCAATTGGTTGGGTAATATCCAGTCCACGGCCCTGTCCAGGATACAAAGTCACAACCTGCACCAGCTGATCTCTGAGCCCACTAGGACTGCTCCGCACTCAAACTCTAGCACCTTGCTGGACTGGGTACTGACAAGTCACCTAGCATCTCTTGAGGCCTGGCTGAAAGCAAATAGAATGGTCCTCACCACTCACCCCAAAGATTTCTCATACGACCATTCTCCCAGACTCACTCAGTGACCACTCCCCAGTCATGTGTGCATGGTCTAACAAATTCCATAAGCCCCCTCCCAAAATTATCACTAGCAGAGTCCTTCCTTGTGGAAAACTTCCACATCTCAAACAACACCTGCTTCTACAAGACTGGCTACCCATCTATGAAGCAACAGATGTTAACTTGGTTCTTGATCACTTCATCTCAATTTTCAACAAAGCCTGCGACCTCTTGCCCCTAGCTAAAGGCGCAAACAAAATCTCTCTAACCCATGGGTCACCGTGGCTCTTCTCTCACAGCTGAAACTAAGGGATCACCTCTGGGCAGTTGCCAGGGCCACTGGCAAACAACTGGACATCCAAAATTACAAACAAGCACGAAGTGCCTAGTACAAAAGCCATACGGCTAATAAAATCCACCTATTACAAAGGCGCTCTCACCAATACATGGGGAAATAGTCGTGCTTTCTGGGACAATATCAAGGATGTCATAGGGAAGCAGCCAAAACCTCTCCGGCCATGTTAATGGTTGATGGATCCTCAACCCTTGACCCCAAGGTGATCGTAAACATCTTTAACACGGCTTTTTCAGACCTTAGTGCTGTTCTACCCCATGACTTTTTAAAGCAAAAGGGCCTACTCCCCAAATACCTCATCCCTCAGTCTAACCATCCCTCTTCTACTTCAAGGAGGTAAGGCTGAATGAAGCTCATACGCTATATTACTGCAGCTATCTCTAAATATAGATCTAGTAGCACACCCTGGACCTTAAGCTTCTGTTGCTCACCCTTGTTGAGGTAATTCATCCATTAACAAAATCCTAAACCTCTCTCTCAGCTGTGGAAAATTCCCAGACCTATGGAAAACAGCCACCATGACACCTGTTCATAAAAGTCGGGACAAGCTGATTCACTCAAATTATCGCCTCATCTCCATACTGCCCCCCACTCTCTAAGGCACTTGAGCGCATCGTGGCTGATCAACTTACCGACCACTTGGATAAATAATATACCTTGTCCACAACAACACTGCTTCCGAAAGGTCACAGCACCACCACAGCCCTTCTTGAGTTCTTGAGTTCACTGGAGCTTTGCACAAATCCCTTGACAACGGCCTTCTCACAGGGGCGTTTTAGCGACCTCCAAGGCCTTCGATACAGTACACCATGGACTACTAATACACCAACTACTGAATGCGGGCTATCACCTGACTCTTCTCTCTGGTTTAAAAGCTACTTAGAAAACTGGTCACAGAGTAAAATGCGACGCTCTTTCTAACACCTGCCTGTTCGCTCAGGTGTCCCACGAGGATCCATACTGGGACCCCTCCTTTTAGCCTTTTCTTAAACTCCTCCTTACCACTGCTCTGAGCAGATCATACATATATGCCGATGATGCTGTTGCATTCTCCACTCACAAAGATCCTGCAACTCTTCAACACAACCTTCAACTTGGTTTCAGTTCTGTAGAGACATGGTTTCTTAATCATAAACTGGTCCTCAATGACAAGAAAACCAAATCTATGCTCTTCTGCAGCTCTCACAACCCACAAGCTACACCACTTGGCTATCTCCACCACCCAGGGCAACACTCTAGATCAGGTGGTGTCCTTCAAATCTTAGAGTTCAGCTTGACCTAATCTCCTATATGGACTTCATGTAGACAATGTAGCTAGAGCTGCTAATACACGGCTTGGTCTCCTCTACAAACACAGACCACACCTCATGCCAGAAGCTTTGAGGTTGCAGTCCTGAGCTCTGTGATCTCTGTAATAGACTATGGTCTCATCATTTATGGCTCGCCACAACCACAACCCTTAGACACCTCTCAACTGCCTTAAATAAAGCATACCGGCTCATCACTGGTGCTCACCGTCTCACCCACACATGTGACCTGTACACTCAGACCGGCTGGCTCAACTATCAAACAGCATAAAGTTTCTCACCTGCTCATGGTCAAAAAAATCTACCTTGGCCTTGCACCTTATGGGGTCTCAACTCTGTTACACCGAATTAACAAATGGTGCCTTAGGAGATCGACGCTACAGCTACTGAAAGTCCCCCACTGTCACACTTCACAGGGACAACGCTCTTTTGCTTATCGAGCACCACTCTGGTTCAATGGCCTCAGCCCAACCATCTCCTCTGCCCCAACTATTGGTATGTTTAAACTAGGCTCCGGATTATCTCACTACCAACAGCTCCTGTGACTGCCCAACTAACCTTGTTTCTCCACTTCCCTTCTGCTTTAGTTGTCCCCACCCCATCTCCCTCCTCACTGGATTCTACCTCACATCTTGGTATACCCAATGCTGCACTTTTCACCCTCCTGCCACCCTCTTCCTACATTCCTTCTCCCCCTTACCCTCTTCCTCCTCACTATGACTCTGCACTTCTTATCTGTTGTCTATCTTCTCTGACAAATGTCAGCTGGCTGCCTTGTTACAATGCTACCCTTGAACTGTATTAATCTGTACTCTGTTTGCAATGTCCACATTGTTGTAATGCCTGTCTTGATGTTCCCATAATTTGTATTTCTCTGACATGGAACCTTTGTAAAGAGCCATGGCTCAAAGGTATTGTAATCCTAGACTTGATAAATAAATAAATAAATGCAGGCAAAAGTAAAGCGATGCTATTTGGATGCAACGCCTTGGACACGACAGGTCTAAATCTCTGCAACTCACTGCTCTCTTGGGAAGCGACATCGAGGTTGTGCCCTCCTTAAAATACTTAGGTCTAACATTGGACCATTGTCTTACATCCAAGTATCACGTGGATCAGGTCACCAAGACCATACACCGCAAACTTGGTGCTCTATACCGGCTAAAAGACCAGCTCATCCCTGAGGCCAGGACCTCAATCGCCACAAGTGTCCTCCTCCCCACTCTGACTTACGCTGTCCCGATCTTACAGGGCATGGCCAAGCAGGAGGTCACCAAGATGCAAATCCTGTGTAGCAAGGTAGCCTGGTTTGCTACCCAGGACCACTCATGAAGGCACCATTGAGACACACTGTGTGCCACGCTGGCCCTCACTGACCTCTCGCCTCCACTACCCCTGCTCTGCTTGACCTTCAAGCTACTCAGCCCTTCAGCTCCACCCAGCATCGCTGGGACTATTGCACTCAAACATAACCCCAGGAGCCTACGGACATCTGGATGTACACTGCTTGAAGTTCCCAGAGTCAGGACTAACACTGGCGGCAGGTCATTCTCCTACTCAGCCCCCTACCTGTGGAACAAACTCCCACCCCTAGTGCAGGAAGCCTCCTCACTGATGAACTTCCGCACCAGACTCAAAGCCTATATGTCTGATACTAGCACTTGTCATTGCCACAGCTCATGACCCCCCCACTTGCTTCTATCCTCCTAATATCCAGATCCTCCAAGCACCTTATCAAGTTCCACGGCTTCCTCTAGGCATAGTACCACAGCTAACTTTCCACTGAACCATGCCAGTAGTAAACAATGAGCTTACCATGTAAAATTACATTTCTTCTGCACCTTTTGTTAATTTTACTGTCAACATATTTGTAAGGACTGATGCATGATGATAACCATGGCTGTAACCTGCTCACACACCTGAAACTACTCTGTAACCCAAGTCTTTCTCTGTATGAAAATATGTATTGTTATCCTGGGTCCCCCCTGAAAAAGGGACCTTCGGGGCTCAGTGGGCCTACCCGGTCGCCAAATTTTAAATAAATAAAATTAATAAACAAACTGTACTAAACACAAAGTTGCTGCAGGAATGTTAGCAGATGACATCATTGACCACACCCCACCTTCTTTTTTTTTTTTTTTGGCAGGACCACCGTCTGCCCTCAGCGCTGGTCACGGCCCCCAGAGACCTCCGCCACCGTCCATCATTGCCAGGGTCCCACGGTCACCCCCTGCTTACCCCCCCGGCGGGGCCGCGGCCACCACTTCTGGTAGCCACGGGTTAGTGTCTGGTTGGGGACCCAATGACGGGTGGTGAATTTGAGGCCCTCTGGGAAGGCTCATCTCGATGGTGGTCCTTGCCGCCTCCTTTTCCACATTTTCATTGGGGGAGGCGTGCAATGACGCCAGCGTCCGCCCTGCCTCCCGGAACTGCATGCATCACGCCGCTGTATCCCCCGACCTCCGCCAGGGGTCCCGAGTGTGCCGACTGCTACCCTCGCCTCCCGGAGAAGAGGCACTCCATAGGATGCTCTATCCCTCTCCGCCAGCCCTCCGACAATCCGGATCCATTCCCAAACCCGGTGCAGCGTTTCAAGTGAAATCCCACGCTCGTCGACTGGCTGGACCACACCCACCTTCTGTAACGGAGCAAAGTAGAACGGTCCAGCTAGGCCCGCTTCCATTACATTCCGCAACTATGCAAACTTTGATTCTCACCTTTTTACAGGATGCCTCTAGTATTGACTGGTCCAGCCTGTACAAGGCTAGTGATGTGCAGTCAGCCCTAAATATCTTCCTGAACAAGTTTCTGGCACTGCAGGACAGTCACCACCGACTTGTAACCTCGCTGTAAAAAAAAAGCAATTGCTGGCTGAAGTCAAATCTACTACAAAATTATAGAGAGAGAGAGAGAGAGATAAAGTTGGCACCATTTCAAACTCTCTGGTCTTGCAGCAGTCTACAATACCTGTAGGGCCCAGTGGAATGCCTGCAAAAGGAAATTAAACAGGCAAAAGCATACTGCAAAGACTTGCTAACCAAGTCCTTTGGTGATTCCAGAAATTCTGGTCCCATATCAAGACATTCCTAAGATCAAACCAGTCCTTTATACCTAGTGATATGACATTTAACAGTGTCCACTGTAACATTCCTCAGACCATAGCTAACTTTTTTAATGCACTTTTCTGACCTCTCAAGTTCACTTCCTCATTCCCTGCCTCGCAATACTTGAAAATTCCTCCAGATATCACAGTTCCCTACTTCCACTTTATGGCTATTACATGATATGAAGTTCTAAAGCTGCTCAATGCCATTTCAGAGGGCACAGCCACAGGCTCTGATAATCTTGAACCAGGCTACTAAAACTAGCTGCCCCTAAGCTAGGATCTTCACTCTCTCTCTCTCTCTCCTCTCTCTCTCTCTCTCTCTCTCTCTGTGCCAGAGTCATGTTCCTGATATCTGGAAGATAGCTCGGATAACCCTGGTATTTAAAAGGTGACCTAAAGACCCTTAACTACAGGCCCATCAGTATCTTGTCAGTCCTCAGTAACATCCTTCAGAAACTGGTAAGTACTCAAACTATAGAATTTCTTGAAAACAATTACCTTCTAACCTCTGTACAGCATGGATTCTGTAAGGGCCATAGCATCACCATAGCTCTCCTCAAATTTACAATGGATACACTAATGGCCATGGACTCAGGCTTTCTCACTGGTGCCATCTTTATTGACATGCCTAAGGCATTTGACTTAGTTGACCACTCCATTCTCCTAACCACCCTACGGACATTAGGCTTTGCACCCAATGTTGTCAGCTGGTTTGGCAGCTACCTGTCAAACAGGATCCAAGTTGTACAGTACAACTCCACTCTCTCTCTGACCAAACTGTAATAAATATCGGGGTGCCCCAAGGGTCCATCCTAGGCCCACATTTCTTAAATATTCATAAACGACATAACCTCAAGCCTCTCTAATGTCTCCTCCCTTCTATATGCAGATGACATCATCCTATACACTAGTGCAAAAAGCATTGCGGACATCAATTGGCGACTCTCCACTGACTTCCAACAAACCCAAGATTGGATGGCGAGCCACAATCTTGTCTTAAATGAGTCCAAGACCCAAGCTATGCTGTTTGGGACTAATCTCAAATTAAAATACTCACTAAACAACTTTAAAGTCTCTGCCTTGGACAGTTCTCTGGTTGCAGTGGTGACCTCTTTTAAATACCTGGGTGTCACCTTGGACCCATCGCTAAATGTTGATCTCCATATACAGAAGACTGTAAGTCTGTAAACTCCAAACTAGGCATCACCTACCATACTAGCTATGTGTTAACCCCCTCAGATAGGCTTGCCATTGCTCATGGAATACTTCTACCTTCACTTACCTATGGTGTCCTTACATATGCTGCCACATCCAAGCCAAGTCTTCACAGATGGGATGTCACTTATAATTTATTACCATCCAACACCTATTTTAGGTGTCGTGCTTTGGGCATCTTGAGGAAGCATAAAAGAAGATGGAAAGCGGAGTCTGGTGGGGGACAGGAGGGGGGAGGGTGGATTGGGGTGGTAGGATCCAGGAGACGCCCTGGGGTGAAATGGGGTCAAGATAGAGGTTACTCTTGTCTTGTTCCCATACCCAAGGGTTCCGACTTTAGTAGGCAGGAGCTGAGGTCTTCCCAGACAGCTCATCCAGCCTTAGCGGTGTTATGCAATGCCAGATCCATTAAAAACAAGACAGCTATAATAGCTGATCTTGTTGGACCAACTGATCTGGCATGCATCACCGAGACCTGGCTGGATGAAAATTCAGGCCCTATATTGGCCTCAGTGACACCAGCTGGGTTCTCGGTGATACACCGTCCAAGGCTGGATCATAGGGGTGAGGGTGTAGCCATTATGTTTAAAACTAAGCTGGGCCTTGTGGATGTGCCTTTGGGAAGTACCAGATCCTTTGAATATATCCTGGGTAAGGGTGTAGGTTGCGGAATTCTCCTCATCTACCATCCACCAGGAGATGGTGGAGAATTCCTGTAGGAGATAGCAGACTTCATCGTCAACCTGGTATTGCGGTCCCCAGACTGTTAATTCTGGGGACTTAATGCCTGGCCGACGATGAACTCTTGTTTTGGTCAAAATCTCCTCCAGTTGAGACTTCACTGGGTCTAACACAGGTTGTTACCTCCTCAACCCATATAAAACGTCATTCATTGGATCTGGTCTTCCTTTTGGATATGGAGATTGCTGACTTGGGGTGGAACCAGTCAGTTGGTCTGACCATCACACCATAAGGTTCAGTTTCAGGGCTCCCCCTAATAGGTCTGCCCCTACGGAGATGGTTCAGTACCGCCCTTTAAGAGATATCAGTCCCAGCGACCTGATGGCGGTACTGCACCTATCAGGTTTGTCTGGTGAATGCATGAGTCCAGATGAACTCATATTGGCCTATAATAAGGCTGTGGGAGATGCTCTGGACAAGATTGCTCCTGTTCGTGTTCGGCCTCTCACCCTCTGTTCAAGGAGTCCTTGGTTTGATGGCTCTTTGAAGGAGTTAAGGAGAGTAGGCCGAAGGTTGGAGAGAGCCTGGCAGAAGTCCGGAAATGATGCTGACAGGCTTAGGTTGATGGCATATTATGATGGCTATCAATCAGAAATCAACCATAAGAAGGCAGAGTTCCTGTCCAGGGAGATTTCTGCTGCACAGAATCGACTGGCTCAGCTTTTCCGGACTGTTGACAGATTGTGCAATCCAATCTGTCTCCAGCCCAGAGAAGCCTTTTCTCAGCTAAGATGCAAGGAGTTCATTCTGTTCTTTGCAGATAAGATTGCTAGCATCAGGTCCAGTATCGGTCCGACTTCTCCTTTAAGGGTTGCAGTTGTCAACAGGAAGTGTTATCCACCCAGTCTGTCTGGTCAGATTTTCGCTGGCTGGAGTTCACTGACATTGTGAAGATCATCAAACATTCGTACCAACCAGTTGTAGTTTGGATCCGGGTCCTACAACCCTTTTGGTGGGATGTTTAGAGGTTATCTGCCCGATCCTTGCTGACATTGTCTGGAAATCCTTGGAGAGGGGGTCTTTCCTGATCCTTAAGAGGCAGTAGTTCCACCACCCTAAAACCTCCTTGGATCCAGACTGTCTAGTTAACTACTAGCTCATCTCTAACCTTCCTTTGCTGGGAAGGTTATTGAGAAGGCGGTTGTGTTACAACTGGATGATCATCTTACAACTCACAATGTCTATGATACTCTCAATCTGGTTTCAGGAAGAAGCATAGCACGGAGACTGCCCTTGTCTGGGTGTTAAATGATCTCCTAATGGCTAGAGATCGAAAGGCATGTACCATTCTGGTCCTTCTCGATCTCTCTGCAGCATTTGACACTGCAGACCATGGTGTGCTGTTGGAGCACCTGCGGATTTATTGTGGACTGTCTGGAACAGTCCTCAAATGGTTTCAATCTTACCTCACAGATAGGTTTCAGAGGGTTACCACTGGAATTTATTCTTCTGGTGCTCACTCCCTGCCTTGTGGGGTACCGCAGGGTTCCATTGTAGCGCCCATGCTGTTTGCAGTGTACATGCTGCCTTTTAGAGATATCATCAGGGTGATACAGCTTGGGTTTTCACTGTTACAGATGATACTCAGCTGTATCTGTCCTTTCCGCCCAGGCAAGATGGTCTCTCTCCATGCTAGACAACTGCCTTACTGAGATCAGATTATGGATTAGTTCTAGCTGGTTGAGACTGAATCCGGATAAGACTGAGGTGCTGGTAGTGGACCCAGGTTGCCCGGTGATGGGTTTGGGGCTGGCCAACCGCCGGGCTTATTGCTCGGTGGTATGTCGCTCACTACTTCTGATCAGGTACGAAATTTGGTCATTATTTTTGACGACGGCTTGACCTTAAAATCTCAGGTGTCAGCCCTGGTCAAATCCTCTTTTTTTCATTTGAGGAATATCACCAGGATTAAACACCTGGTCACACCGGGTGATCTGGCAATGTTGGTCCATGCCTTTATCACTACCCATCTTGACTACTGTAATTCTCTGTACCTAGGGCTACCTGGGGCTGATATCAGTCACCTGCAGTTGATGCAGAACACGGCGGCATGGCTTTTGACTGGGATCTCTAGATCCAGTCATGTTACACCTGTGCCCGCGAACTGCACTGGCTGCCTGTTAGGTGGCGGATTACCTATAAGGTTGGTTTACTAACCTTTAAAGCCCTACATGATCAGGGGCGCTACCTGAAAGATCTCTTGTACCCTATTGCCCCTCCATCCTCTCCGCTCCGCAACAAGGGATTGCTGGAGATTCCCAGGTTCGATTAAAACATCTGGATCTCGTTCTTTTGCCTTTTTCAGCACCAACCCTGTGAATTCTCTACCTCGTTGGTTGAGAGATTGTCCAACCGTCGAGAAATTTAAAATGAGTTAAAGACATATTTATTTGGTTTAGCTTATCCTAGTTATAGCTTTTAATTTATTATTTAATTTATGTACTTATGAATCATTGTAATCATTGGTTTTGAAAGGCTTTATAAATAAAGATGATTTGATTTGATTTGATAACAGCATTTGTCAATATGCATCCTCCTCCCATCAACTGAAACACCACTGCCTCCTCTACTCAGACCTGAGACGGCTGCTGCCTAATACATCTAGGCTTTAGTTACTTGGCTCTATCATTGACAATGTTATAAGGTCACAAACTCCCAAGTCCCTTGCTGATCTTCTTCTCCAACATACATCCTGCTATGGCTTACGCTCAGCGGATAAGTCCCTTGTTAATGTCCCTAAACACAGTACCTTCAAAGGTGCCAGTTCTTTTGCTTGTCAAGCCCCCCAATTCTGGAACTCTCTCCCCTTGACTGTCCGCTAGTCTCCCTCGTACAACATCTTTAAGAATGAGCTTCGCAACTACCTCATCTCCTCCAATCAATGCTCATACTTCAAATCCCCTTAGCCCCTCCTCCTTACTTACCCCATCATCTCCCCTTCTCCTCACCACCCTAAACCTTTCTCTCAACTCACAGCACTTATAGACTAAATAAACTAAATGTTGTGTAGCTTGGTATTGTTCTAATCTACCTTAGCCTACCTGTTAGTCAGATGTTTTCACTTATTCTCTTGTACCCACATCTGAATGTTTTCTCTGCTGGACAAGTTTGTTTTAACATTGTCATTGTAACAAATTGTTTGTTCCCTGATGTTATTCCTTTGTATCACCTTTGCTGATTATTGTATTAATTTGTTTGCTGTTTTTGTATTGTACCCTCCGGTCGTGCCTGAAAACAGTCATTTCCATGAGCTAGTGCACCTACCTGGTAAACAAAACTAAATAAAATAAAAATATTGCAAAACTTCACAGATAAATAAACTGCTATATTTTGAGCCCCTAGGAGTTCAAAATTACATGCCTAGATGTCATGTAATTGGTACTTAGATCCTTAAACCATGAGTGTATATATAACAGTCAAGTCTATAGATGGAAGGACAGCAGAGCATTAACCATTGAACAACTGAGGAAAATTCCTCAAAATTCCACTATGCACTGTTTATGAACATTTCACAGAAGCAGTATCTGCCTTTTTTGTCCAGCCTAACCCAAGGGACCAGATACACCCTACCACACAAGGCTGCCAGACCCCCTCCTCACAGAATTCAGACCTTCCCACAAGTTTGCCACTCTCTACCCCCCACAGGACTCTCTGACCCCTCCCACAAGGCCAAGACCTTACCCCATAGGACTCAGACACTCCCTCCCACACAGAGTTCAGATTCCTTCCCACAGGACTCTCAGATCCCAATCCCACCCCACAGAACTCAGAACTCCCATCTGAAAACTCTATGAAACATCCCCTTCCCTGAGCACTCAGAAAGCCCCTTCCACACACAGGACCCCAAAATGTTTGGTAGTTTAAGTGCAGACTGGAAGAGTTCCTGAAGAAGAAGAATATCACCTCCTGACCACCTGCTTTTTTTCCCATTCTTTCTTTTATGCCCCCTTCAATCACCGGTCCTCAGCTTCACTCAAGGTCCCAAAGGCATCTCTGAGGAGCACTTACTCTGCACCAACACGTCACCTGCTCCAACCTGCCTTAGATCACCCCTGAGATTGGGGTTGGGTGATTTACCCCCCAACTCACTTTATACATTAGGGGATGCAATATGGTTGGAGGAGCACAGCCCCAGAATTACTGGGATATGTCATCCTCAAGGACCAGGGCCATTTTCCTTATTCTAGCTGCCCCCCGGAGCTCCATAGTGCCATGACATCTAAAGGATGCATGCTTGTGACAAGCATGGTGTTGTCCGGACATCCATACATCCATGGAGCCTCGCCCATCCATCGGCCCTTTAACCATACTACCACCTGTGGTCACCCTGGTGTCAGGACTGTGGTGGAGGTTGTGAACCCACCCTCCCAGAGAGGGCGAGCATCCTGAGGGACACTCAATCCCTCTCCTCCCGACCAGTCAGCAACGATCTGGACTCATTCCTGAACCTGGGTCACCAGTGTTATGAGCGATAGTGCTACCTTTGCACTGACGGAATGGCATCCCTTCCTGACCACCTATTTGATGCATTAGATTCCCCATCTAGTTGATCAGTACATAGTAACACAGCAATGTAAGGTTGGACGAGATTCTAGGTCCATTGGGTCTGCCTCCACGCCTCATAAGGAGGTATGGCTCAGAATTCTCTGCAAACATGTACTGACTTATATGGGTTTTATGTCAGAATAATGATGTAATACAGATGACCAGTGAGTAAGGGTGTTTACATGAAAAAAGAGGAGGAAAAGGAACTGGGGAAGGGAAATGGGGAAAGGGAAACTGGGAGGAAAACAAGGAAAGGAGATTGGGAAAGGGAAAATAAGAAAGAGAATGAGGAGGAGTTGTAATTGAAGATGTAAAGGGAAAGGAAAGTGGAGTGGGGATGAAAAAATGGGAGGCAATGAGAAGGGGAAAATGAAAGGAGGAAAAAGGAAAGGGAAAACGGGTGGAAGAATAAAAGAAATGAGAAATGAGAATATGGAAGGGAAAGAGAAAATGGAAAATCTAAAAGGAAGGGAACATCTAACATTTAGAGTGTCCTTTTGCTGTGACTCACCTGGACAGGTTGGGCAGCACTGACCGGTCTCTGGATGGGACTGGAACAGGAAACTGATTGACACTGCACAGGGGCACATCTCACCAGGCTGTTCTGTAGGGAGGGATAGGGTGCAGAAATGCAACAGCATGACTGGCCAGTAACAAGCAGAGTACATTAGTCTCCCCAGTTTATAGATAATCCAGCAATAAAAATCCATAAATATGTTCTGCACAGCAGCCAAAAACACCATAAACCCAACCAATCTAATAACATTACACTGTCATCGAGGTACAGGTCAGGAAGAATAGGAAAACCAGAAGCAGTTGCAGAATTTACAAATAGTGTTTTATTATTAAGAACAGCAAAATAAAAAATAAACATTGTTCAGTATAACTATTTACAATGGCAGTACAAACATAGAAAACAGAGTCCTTCTGAGTTTTTCTTCTCGATTTCCAATCTCAGTCTCTATCTCTACCTCTTGCAAAACACTGCAGCTCTTTTTATAAGTCTGTGCCTGGGAAACTCATTAAGAAAACAGCATGCTTCTTTCACAGTGTTCTTGTCAGTTTCAGCAGATGCAGCAAAACAGTACACTGTGACCCAGAACTGAACTCTTATTGACAACTCTGGAAATATTTTTCAAACCAGCATCTCAGGTTAACCCCTTGAATTCCAGCTTTTGCAATCATTTCAACAGTATAACTATATACAGTTTTAAAGGAAAACACTGGAAAAGACACAGCTTTCCTCAGATGCTACATAAACTCTAAATTAGTGCTTTCAGACAGTATTTAAAATAGCTACCCACAACTTCCACTTTCTGTTTTTGGCAGCCACCATCTCATAAGCAGCAGTGAACTTCCTGAGCTCACTGTATGCTAATATGCCTGTTTGACCTCTGCTATTGGTTGGCAGGACATATTAGCATAAAGTGAGCTCAGGAAGCTCTCTGCTGCTCATGAGGTGGTGGCTGCCAGCAAAAGAAAGTGAAAGTTGAATGCCACCATTTAAATCACTAAAAAAGCAATTAGAGGTCATTTAAAAAAAAAGTTTACTGTCTGAAAGTACTAATCAGACATTTTTGTAGTGCCTGGGTAAAGCTGTGCCTTTTCCAATGTTTCCCTTTAAACAGAGAGATCCCAATATCAGTGATATTTCCACATAAAGATTCACATATATTTTTATACCTGCAGATATGCAAGGGGGAGGAAAACAGACAGAAACAGCAAGTGAAGGCAGAGAGCTAGCGAGAGGCCGAGAATCGCGAGACCATCAGAGTGATCAGTTCCTAGTTCTCACAGGAAAAGTTGGCTGTGCAACCAGACAGGGAAGAGACAGAAAAGGAGGGGATAAAACAGATCCTTGCATTTAAACTCTCTACATAACAAATGGGACAAGGCCTTATTCAGCCCTATCACATACACCACATTTCTCATGTCTAATTCTCCCTTCACCTTGAATGCCGTATACCATATTTAAACACACGATGATCAACATGTAGCAATTGGGCTGAGACTGCATAACATTCTTACATGGAATGTGAACCCTGGCCATGTTGGATCATTCCTGCATTTGGTCCCGAATTCACTCCCACACACAAAGGGAGGACATAACAGAGAGCAAGCCCAACTTTAGCATTTAGTTTAAGAAACTAATGTAGACCAAGACATAATGTTTTTATTGGTTGATTTATTTAAGGCACAAGTCAAAAGTATCAAAGTGCTGTACAATTATGCATCCCATGCAATGATAAAACAACAATAACAGGAACCAATGCAATAAAATATAACTTAGTAACAGTTCAACAATTGTGATTTTAATATTTTGTAAATGCTCAGCATACTAGACAATTCCACATATATTGCCAAATGGAGTTCCACAAGGAAAGAGAAATACAGGAAAATGATTTGCACTCAAGCCAAGAGAGCTTGGATTTTGGAATTACAGTACTAGTAAGCCTGCCTTGCAGAAATACGTAGAGTCAATGGGACATACTAATGAATGCAGGCAGCAACATTAGAAAGTCAGCTAGTATGTAAGGGGCATGCAGAGTCACAAGAAGCGTTACATTTCAAAGCAGCAGTGCAACAAAATTGGGCAAAAAAATGTTACCCACCTTTTTCACTGTAAAGATTCCAGGCATCTTTCCAGTTTTATTTTGTGGTAACATTTTCTAGTGCCACAAAGATTTTAGTATTTTATTAAATATATTGAGTTTTCCTCAAGAAAATAGATGGCTACACACATGGGTTAGAAATAGCATTGTAATCCCAGCAAGGGTTAGGATTAAGAAAATAGAAAAAAAAAATGACAAGGTGCACAGAATAGAAGGTACCTAGAACAGTAGATGTTAGAGGGATGCTAATATTTTTGTTAAATGTAGCTGAAACTAGCTTTTTGAAAACATTTTGTTGCACCTCTTTAAATCATAGATTAAGTGGAAGCCAGTGAAGTTTTAAAATGGGAGTGACATGATTCTGACAAGAGCGCTGTGATGACATGTGCACAGCCGCATTATTAATTGGCCTCAGGAGAACAACTGCAGAAGAAGGTAAGCCAAATAAAAGAACATTACAATAGTCAAGTCTGGAAATGAATAGGCTAACAATAATCCTTTGTGATGCTTCAAGTCAAATATTTCTTAAAAGCGTATTTCCAGAAGACCGCTGGGTGGCAGCACAGTGTGACACGGCTGTGAGCAGGGATGCACATGGAAGGGCATCATTGTCAAGAGGAGGGAGGGGTGCTGCACTCAACTACTCTCCGTACACCCCACCTACAATACTGTGTCCAGTTCTGGAGACCACACCTCTGGAAAGATACGGAGGGGGATAACAGGCCAGAAGGGCAACCAAGATGGTGCAGGGGTTGCAAACGAGCCCTAGGAGGAGAGACTGATGAATCTAAATATGTACACTCTGGAGTCCAGCAGAGTAAAGGGTGACATAATCAAGACCTTCAAATACCCCACAAGGGTGAAAAAGTGTAGGAAGAAAACCTCTTTCAGAAGAAGATGAGCTCCAAGACTAGGAGTCATGCAATGAAACTGGAGGAGGAACAATTCAGGAAGGATGTGAGGAAATACTACTACACACAAAGGGTGGAAGAAGCATGGAATGGTCAATCAAAGTTGTGGAGGCTAGAATGGTAGAAAACGTTAAGCAAGCATGGGATAGACACAGGGACATATTACAGAAACAGTGAAGGGGCAATGGTTCCCAGAGATCAGTTAGGGTTTGCAAAGGTACACTAAGCAGGGAACACTTGGGGAGACTGGGTGGGCCCAGCAGTCCTTGTCTGCTGACAGATTTCTTTGTAAGCACCTGTTGTGGTCATGTGTGTCTTTTCTACATTTAATCAAGTTTAAGGTTACATTTAGTTTGAGTGATTTGGCTACATGATGTCATTTATAATATCAGTTATAGGGCTTTTAAGTATTAGTGTGAGTGTTTCAGACCTACACAAGTCTGGGTTCGATCCTCAGTGCTGAACATTCTTTCTTTCTCCCTACAATTTATGTAGTATGAGACAAATTGCTAGATGTCAGTGCTGATGTCAGTGATAGGATTTCTGCAAGGTTTGTAGCAGACTTTGAGAACACTGAACTGTTATTGCTTTGTTGCAATCAGCTTAATTAGTTCTGGTTGAGACTTTGAGGCTTGTCTAGGTCTGAATGCAACTTAATGAGAAGTATTACTTATAGTTGGCAGAGTTCATTACTAGACTTCAATGTAGCTGTTTGAGGTGCTGCACTCCATGCAGGAAGTGTTTTGTTGTAGTATAAGTCTCTTGACTAGGAACCTTCTGTCTCACCATGTAGAATGATAGCGCAGTGGCAGAGCACCAGGACAGTAGTTGGGCGGTAGGGGTGCTGGGTTCTATCTGTATTTTGTTTGATGTGTTTTGTTGCATATTATTGTACTGTATGTTCTGTTAGTCATTGTTTGGAAATGTTGTTATATGTCTGGGTCCTCCATGAAAATGGCCATTCAGTGTCCTTGGAGTTACCTGGTTACAACATTAAAATTTAAAAAATCCCCAATGTGGAACATTTTTTTTCTTACTACAATTTACGTAGCATGAGAGAAATTGTTAGGTGTCTTGTTAATGTAAATAATAGGGTGTTAACTAGGTTTGAAGAAGACTTTAGAACACTGAACTGTTACTTCTTTGTTCTGGTAAACTTTTTTTTTTAATTGAATCTAGGATTACAAGTACCTTTGAGTCAAGGCTCTTTTACAAAGGTTCCACATCAGTTGAGGTACAATTCAAACAAGACATTGAATAACAGTATAACAGCGGGTTACAGGCAGTTACATACAGTTTTATACATTCAATACAGTGGCAAAAATGCCAGGAGGAGGACTGGTAACAGGGTTGACACGGTATGGAGGAGAGACACACTAGTAGGGTGTGGCCATAGGCACTTGTCAAATATCAATTAAAGTGTTATGGGGGTAGAGAAGGAGGGTGGGAGGAGGGGAGGATGAATGGGTGTATGGGAGAGGGAGTTGAGGGGGGAGAGGGTTATGTGCTAGGTGGAAAGAGCAAAGAGGAGAGGAGAGAACAATTAGGAAGGACAGTCACAGGAGCTAGATCTAGACAGGATGTGATGGAGACTGGATTTGAATGGACCAAGCTTTGGCATTGAGGCGATGTCAATGTTGAGACCATTGAACTAGCTGGGACCTCTGTGTGCAAATGATCTTTGCCCTTGTGTGGTGTGGAAACACGGGATATGCAGAAGCTGGGATTCAGAGCCCCTGGTGATGCAAGTAGTCCATGCTGGCAGATGAGAGCTTGTTCACCTGGGAAGCAAGGCATAGTGTAATTTTCTTTGTCATAAGGCAGGTTTGGTACTTGATCTGGTTTGAAAGTTGAAGCCACCCAGTCTCTGCGTAGAGATCACATGTGTGGGTGAGGCGATGGACGCTGGTTATAAGACGGCAAGCTTTGTTTAGTGCAATGGATTTGCACCTGAGGGTGGTGGCAGAGGCAGAGCCGTAGATGATCAGGCCATAGTAGATTACTGAGATTACTGAGCTCTGTACTGCAATCCTTAAGGCATCTGAGGTAAGGCATTGCCTGTGCCTGAAGAGTAGGCCAATGCAAGTGTTGTCAGCCTTGGCAATGTTGTCAATGTGCGAGTATATGATAGAGTTACAATTGATGGTAATACCTAGATATTTAAAGTTGAACCTGTCTGAGGGTTGCATCATAGCAGTTTTGATCATGATGGGATTGAGTCTGTGTTTATTGTGCAGGCTGCAGAAGAGCATGGACTTGTTTTTGTAGTTGAGAACCAATTTATGTGTGCTAAACCAAGTTTCAATCGAGGTGAAGGCAAGCTGTAGATTCTTTTCAAGGTGGCCTGGATCCTTGTGAGTGGAGAGGATGACGTCATCATCAGCATAGATGAGGATTTGTGCTGGACACAATTGTGGAAGATCATTCAGAAAGAGGCTAAAAAGAAGTGGCCCAAGAATGGAGCCTTGAGGAACTCCTGAGTGAACAGAATGTGCATCTGAGAGAACATCAGCTATTTTCACTCTTTGGGAGCGGTTCTCCAAGTAGCTCTTGAACCAGGTAGTGGACTCAGGTGAGAGCCCAGCAGAACATAGCTGTGTGATTAATAGATTATGGTGTACAATGTCAAAAGCCTTGGTCAGGTCAATGAAGACCGACCCAGTTAGGAGGCTGTTGTCCAACGAGCTGTGGATAGCACCAGTGAATTCAAGGAGGGCCGATGTAGTACTGTGCCCTGTTTGGAAGCCATGTTATTGGGGGCAGAGGATGTTGTTTGTCCAGGTATTCTATTAGCTGGTCAGATACCATACATTCAGTGGCCTTGGAGGGGGGAGTATGGAGATAGGCCAGTAGTGCAGACGTAGATCCTTGTCCACTTTTGTGGACTGGGGTTATTGTGGCTGATTTTCATCTGTCGGGGAACTGGCTGAGGGAGGTTGAACATTTTTGTTAGTGGAAGTAGACACTTCATCAAGGGTGAGGGACACCAGCTTGAGGTCGAGTGAGTCCCCACTAGTTCTGGATTTGGCGATTGCATTAGAGACGTATTTAGGGACCTCATGCACCCTGACTTAAAGTAGAACAGTGGGTGGTTGGAGGGAGGGTTGTGGGCTGGGGGTAAGAGAAGGAGGGTGGTCATCATTAAAGAAGTTCCAAGGAAGAACACTACTGAGATCAGAGACATGAGTATTGAAAGTATTTGCAATTGTTGTAGGATCGGAGTTATGCCACCATCAATGACCAACACAGTAGGTGAGGTTTTGGCTGCTTCCCAGTTACTTCTTTAAGATTGTCCCAGAAGGATTTTCCCTTACCCCAGGAGTTCGTGAGGGTATCTCTGTAGTATGCATTTTTCTTCTGGTGGATTGATTTAGTGCAGTCGTTTCATGCCTGTTTGTAGTTCTGAATATCAGCTTGATTGCCAGTGGCCCGTGCCCGAAGCCAGAGGAGGTCCCTTGCTTTCAGATCCATAAGTAGTTTAGCGGTGAGACAAGGATTGCAAAGGCCTTTGATTTTACACCTTTTGAAAAGGGCATAGGTGTCACAGGCAGCATTGAAGGAGTTGATGAAAAAAATCCAAGGCTGAGCTGACATCAGAAGCGTTTAGTTCCAGCTCAGACTTTGAGGCTTTTCTAGGTTTCAATGCAATTTAGTAGCAAACGTTACTTCAAATTGTCAAAGAGTTTGTTACAAAACTCCACTGCTGCTTTATACGGTGGGGGAGGGGGGTCTGTTCTCAATATAGGATGTACTTTCACAAAGCACGGATCACTTGTCTAGAATATTCTGTCTCACCACGTTTAATTATAGCACAGTGAAGAGCACTAGTACAGTAGTTGAAGGGGCCTGGGTCTGATTCTCAAACTGAAAAATGTTTCCTTTCTCAGTAAATGTATGTAGGCACAGTAGCATGACAGAAGTTGTTAGAGGTCATTGCTATTGTCAGTGATTTCAGCAAAGTTTGAAACAGACTTTCAGAACATTATACTGTTACTTCTTTCTTGCAATTACAGTAGAGCCAGCCACGATGCAACACAGTAATATGCAATAAATGACATTTTACAAAATATTGCATGGCAAAATGGCTTAATTGCCACTGAAATGCATTGTTCCCTGCAGTATATTACTTCATGGTGTGATATACTGTAGCATTACTGTGTTGCATCCTGGCTGGCACTGCTGTAACATAATTAGATCTGGCTGAGACTTTGAGGCTTGTCTAGGTTTGAATGCAAACTGGTGGAAAGCATTACTTCAAGCTAGTAAAGAGTTCATTGCTATATGTCACTGCAGCGTCTGCCTCACTATGTGGAATAATAGCACAGCATCAGAATACCAGTAGTTGAGGGGCCGGGGTTTATTTCCCAGTTGTGAACTTTTTGTTTTCTTTCTCACCACAATTTATGTTATAAGCATGCATCACTCTCTTAAAACCTTCTGTTTCACCATGTGGAATGATAACACAGTGGTACAGCATCAGGAAAGTAGTTGGGATGGGGCCTGGATTTGATTCCCAGTTGTGAACATTTTTTCTTTCTCAAAACAATTTATGTTGTTAGCTTGTATCTCTCTCTAGATACCTTCTATTTTACCATGTGGAATGACAGCACAGTGGCAGAACACCAGGACAGTAGTTGAGGGGCAGGGGTTCAATTCCCAGTTGTGATTTTTTTTTTATTTCTCACTACAGTTTATGTTGTTAGCATGCATCTGTTATCTAGGAAGAAAAAATTACTTACCATAGTAATCTTGTTTCTTCCCAGTGATACTTAGGTATTCAGAACTTTAGCTAATATTAACAACTAGCAAAAGACAGCAAATGAAGGGAATAAAATACTTATGTATTTTTATAAGTTTTATTGCATTAGGACAGGTAGATGAGGAGAGGATCTCTGAGATTCTGGTCTTGACAGGCGGAGAGTGAAATCTGAGGGGTTTAGAACCTAAGCAGTTAGTTCAAGGCAGCATTTGAAAATAGCATGCAAAGATTCCATCATTTGCATACATTCCAAACTCTCTCCAGGCAGTTCAGTCTTAAAGGGCACTGCAGAAGTTATGAATACCTGAGTATTACTGGGGTTAGAACCTCTCTCTCACCATGTGGAATGATAGTACAGTGCAGAGCACCAGGACCATAGATGGGTGGGTGCTGGGTTGAATTTCCAGTCTGGAACATTTTTTCTTTCTCACTACAAAGTATGTTAGCATGCATCTTTCTCTCTCTAGAAACTCTCGGTCTCATCACATAGAATGATAAAACAGTGGCAAAGTACCAGGACTATAGTTGGGAGAGGACCTGGATTTAATTCCTAGTCTGGAACATTTCTGTCTTTTTCACTATAGTTTATGTTGCAAGCATGCATCACTCTCTCAAAACCTTCTGTCTCACCACGTAAAATGATAACACAGTGGTAGAATACCAGGGCAGTAGTTGGGAGGAGGCCTGAATTTGCTTCACAGTTGTTAACTTTCATTTTTTATTTCTCACTACAATTTATGTTGTTAACATGCCTCTCTCTAGAAACCTTCTGTTTCACAATGTGGAATGATAGCACAGTGGCACAACACCAGGACAGTAGTTAGGAGGGAACCTGTGTTTATTCCCAGTTATGAATATTTTTTTCTTTCTCACTACAGTTTATGTTGTTAGTATGCATCTCCCTCTCTCTCTCTCTAGAAACCTTGTGTCTTACCATGTAGAACACTAGCACGGGCACAGGTCACAAGGGCAGCAGTTGTGAGAGGGCCTGGGTTCAACTCTCAGTTTGGAACACGTTTTCTTTCTAACTACAATTTACCTTGTTAGCATTCATACGTCTCTAGAACCCTTCTGTCTCACCATGTGGAATGATAGCACAGTACTATAGAACCAGTATAGTAGTTTGTTATGGGGCCTGAGATAGATTCCCAGTTGTGAATATTTTTTTTCTTTCTCACTACAGTTTATGTTACTACTCATCTCTCTCTAGATACCTTCTGTTTCACCCTTTGGACTGATATCATAGTGTGGAGCAGTAGGACAGTAGTTGGGAAGGGGTTTGGGTTTAATTCCCAGTTAAGAAAATGGTTTCTTTCTCACTGCGATTTATATTGTTAGCATGCAACTCTTATCTAAAAACCTTCTGCCTTACCATGTGGAATAAAATCACAGTGGCAGAGCACCAAGGCAATAGTTGGGAGGGGGCCTGGGTTTCATTCCTAATATGGAATGTTGTTTTTCTTTCTCAATATAATTTATGTTAGCACACATCTGTCTCTAGAAACCTTCTGTCTCACCATGTGGAATGACAGCACAGTATCAAGGCATCAGGACATTAGTTGGGAGGGGGCCTTGGTTGGATTCCCAGCTTGAATATTTTTTTCTTTCTCACTACAATTTATGTTGTTAGTATGCATCTATTGTATGTAAGAGATTGTCAGATGTCAAGGCTGATATCAGTTATAGGGTTTTCAGGACCTGGAGTAGGTTTTCAGACTATAGAACCATTAGTGACCCAGAACGAAGAACACTGAAACAGTAACTGTCTCACTCCATCAAGATAAACTATTCACAAGACAGAGTAGTGGAGGCTCATTAATCACAGTTCATAAGACTTTTTTGTTTACAAATAATCATGCTGACTCCAGAGGCTCCAGTACAGGAACTGATCAAGTTTAAAGTTTAGAGTTTTAGTATGGTGTAGGTATGCTTATTTTGTGAGGTGTATGTGTTTGTTTGTGTGCTTATGCGTGCCTGTATTGTACAGCATCTGCAAGTACATTATTTAGCATGAATATGTCTTTTACTATACAAAACTGTTACATCCATTTCTTGGCACCGATCAGTACAAAATCAGTGGGTAGAGGACAAAACCTTTACAGGTACATAAGTGAAAAAGAAAAGACAAAGGGAGGGATAGTGAGACTGAAGGGGAGGATGGGGGCTGCGTGGAGGATGACAACAGTAAAGCTGACATATTGAACAGGTATTTCTGCTCAGTCTTTACTGAGAGGAGGAGGGTAATGGGTCTGAAGGGAGTACAAGGGTGAGAATGGTGCAGAAATGGACACAAGTCCCTTACACGAGAAAGGGTCCTGAAGGAACTGGAAGTAATAAAGTTGATAAAGCAATGGGGCCAGATGGGTGCACCCCAGGGTCCTTAAGAACTAAGAGAGGTGGCTGAACCTCTGGCTATCCTGTTCAGCCAATCACTGGAAACAGGAGGTACCCAAAGACTGGAGGACAGCAGATGTAGTCCCCTTATACAAAAGTAGGAACAAAGAGGAAGCAGGGAACTACAGACCAGTCAGCCTCACCTCAGTAGTGGGAAGATCATGGAAGCACTACTGAAGGAGATTGGTGGAACATCTGGTTGTCAATGGACTACAGGACCCAAGGCAGCATGGTTTCACCAGGGAGGTCATGTCAGACCAACCTCGTTGAATTTTTGACTGGGTGACTAGGGAGGTGGATCAGGGAGGGCAGTGGACATGGTCTATCTGGACTTCAGCAAGGCCTTTGACACTGTGCCACATAGAAGACTATTACACAAACTGGGGAATATGGGTGTGGGCAGGACAGTAGTGTGGTGGGTAGGTAACTGGCTGGGTGGCAGGACACAGAGGGTGGTGGTAAATAGCTGTCACTCCACAGAGGAAGAGTGACCAGTGGGGTACCACAGGGATCAGTGCTGGGACGGTCCCTCAACATCTTCATCAGTGACATTGCGCAGGACCCAGAAGGCAGAATTTCACTGTTCGCTGATGACATAAAGCTCTGTAACAGAGTAGACACACCAGAGGGTGTAGACAGAATGAGAAGCGACCTGCAGAAACTTGAAGAATGGTCAGGGGTTTGGCAGTTGAAATTCAATGCAAGAGTGCAAGATAATGCATATGGGGCACAAAACCCTGGCATAATATATCAGTTGGGGGGTGAGGATATAGCATGCACCAAGCAGGAAAGGGATCTTGGGGTTGTCATCTCTGATGACCTCAAGGTAGGGAAACAGTGTGACAAGGCAGCAGGTAAAGCAAATAGGATGCTGGGATGTATAGGCAGGGACATCACCAGCAGGAAAAGGAGGTCATAATTCGCTATACAAGACACTAGTGAGGCCCCACCTGAGTACAGTGTACAGTTCTGGAGAACATACCTACGTAAGGACATAGACAGGGTAGAGAAGGTTCAGAGGAGGGCAACAAAGATGGTGCATGGATTGCATCACAAGTCCTATGAAGACAGGTTGAAGGAACTGAACATGTACTCCCTGGAGGAGAGGGAGAGAGGGATATGATAGAGACATACAAGTATCTTACAGTAGGAACAGGGTGCAGAAAACACTATTTTAAGCGAAAAGATGTTCCAGGACTAGAGGGCATGGGAAGAAGTTGGAGGGAGAACGATTCAGAGGAAACATGAGAAAGATTTCTTCACAGAGCGGGTGGTGGACAAGTGGAACACCCTGCCAGAGGAAGTGGTGGGGCTGAAACAATCACAGGATTTAAGAATGCATGGGATAGACATAAAGGAATTCTGGAGGTCAGGGTAGGGCAACAGCCTTCTAGGAAAACAAACTGAACTTACAAGCTCAAATGGGCAGACTGGGTGGGCCATAGGCCCTTAGCGCCGACACTGTCTATGTATCTATGTATCTATGTACTGTAAGTACTTTAATTTGAAAAGTCAAGAACACCCATTTAGAACTGCTGTTAAATATCTGTGAATATTATCATAAATAACAGGGGACTGATCTGTAAAGTAAATATATATCGGACAGTCATCAGCATAATGGTGATAAAAGCAAAATGAACTAATAACCTTGCTCAGAGGAGTAATGCATAAACAATAAGCAGAGGCTCCATGGCGAACACCTAAAGCAGTCGATGAAGCAGAAGATAACACCGACCAGAATGCCACTTCAAAGGGTGACTGCAGATACATGGCCTGAACCAAAACAGAGCCATATCAGACACCCTGAATTCAACAGACAACCTCTCAAATGGTAGTTGAGGGTGAAAGGTATCAATGGCACTAGTAAAGTCAAGATAATGAGCAACACATTTGATCTATGAACAAAAATGTTGAAGGAAATCATCAAGATCATTACTTGAGTCCATAAAGAGAGTATGGATGGTGAGGAGAAGGAAATTTCTGAGTTCTGAGAGATTCTAAGGTTAAGAGCATTAATAGTGAAAATGTCGCAGCACTGTAAAGAATGGATTTGTCTCAGCTTGAGAGGTCCCAGGATTGAGACTGTGAAGAATGGATTTGTCTCAGCTTTGAGCGGTCTCAGGATTGAGATTGTGAAGAATGGAAATGTTTTGGCTCTGAGAGGTCCAAAGAATGAAAGCGTGGAGAATGGCCATGATTTTTTTTTTTTGTGGGCTCTTTTTATGTTCCAGTCACCAGAGCCCTGGACATCTCTGGGTGGTGGGCAGCACCACTTGAGCCCCACTTTTGCCTCCTAGGACACCAGGGTTTTCCACCTTATAGTTACCCAGGAGTGCAGACATACAATGATGCCCTGCACATGGCAGGTGCGTTCCCGCACGTAAGGCTTCCACCGCCACTCCCAACCCTGGAAGAGCATGCCGCAAGTTGTGCCACCACCAGTCACCACCAGGAGCTGCTAGCACCACGGAAAGCCTACCCACCCACCCCCAGGAAAGGAGAGCCGTCCTCAGGATGCTCAATCCTTTCCTGCCCCTGCTGACCCCCAATGCCCGGGTTCACTCCCGAACCCGGGTCACCGGTGTGGCGCCCAGCACCTCAACCCTCAGTGCCACTGGGCCGGTGGAGAATGATCATGTTCAGCTTCCATGCCACATCACATTGGGCAAACTCTGGGGCTCTGAGAATGTTCACAAGTGTTGGATCATTTGAGTTAGTATACAACAAAATAGCCTATGATTTCTGACACCATACTCACCAGACATGAGCAGTTCATGCGGGGGTTGGACATGGACAAGAAATAGTTCCATTATCATACATCTGTCCTTCATATTCACAACCTGCAACAGACAACAGTGTGGCAACTGGGTTACTTCCTTCCAAAATGCAGAGTGTGTTTCTGGAATTATGTTTTCTGGTTTCCTATAAACAAATTCTCTCTCTTTTTTTTTTTTTTTTACCAATTATTTTGCCAGGTGAGACACACTAAGCTGACAGCTTATTTGCAGGTGCAACCTGGGAGCACGAGGAAGTTAAGTGACTTGCTCAGGGTCACACAGTATGCACCTAGGGGGCTGTGGGATTCAAACCCAGGTCTCCAGATTTGCAGCTCAGAGCCTTCATTACCTTAGTGTCTGCCCCAGTGTCTGCTCTTGTACTCTCCTATTGATGCATGAAGTAATGCGCTCACTAGTAGTGAAATACCACTATGCTCATCTTTTTTATGTGTTTATCTGTGAAGTGACTGCAGTGCATTCTCAAGTTGTTTGGGTGAGAGTACAGCCAAGAGAAGCTGCACAGTTGGAGCACACAAAGAACTTTAGAATGCACTATCATAACTATAAGAGACATAGAAAGTCTGCATATGAATAGAATAATAGATGGCCAACCATTAGTAAGAAGATTGTAATTCCACCGAGGGATTCTAGTGACAGCTAACCTTGAGAGCAAGGCTTGAGAGGTTCCCGGTCATCATTAGAATTCCAAGATGAAATTTTACAACCTTGTTACTGATTGGTTGGGCATTTGTTATTTTTGCAATACATAGGTTTGTCACTTACTTTGTAGATGCTGGAAAAGGGGAACTGTCCTCAGGGTTTAAACTTAGTGAAACATCTGGAACAGTTTTAAACTGCTCACTGACATCAATTGCTGCTCGGTTTGTTTTTTTGCTGTGCAACTGAATGAATGGCAGTTGCAGTTTCAGCAAAGCTCACACTTGACTGATCAATTTTTTTTTCATAATACTATCGATCGGACATCAGACTACTATTATTATACAAAACAATCTTGTGAGTGATGGCTTTACTGCTATTCTCATTAAAGCGTCCTCTTTGTCTATGAGAACATGTGAAAATCTATATATAATAAACATATTACAGATCACATTGAATTTAAAAAAATGGAACTTCAATTCAAAATCAAGGGCTAAATTTTCAAAGCAGCTGAAATTCAGCGGTTGCGGAAAAAATTAGCACAAGTGGGTTTCCACTTGTGGGCTGATTTTCACTAGCTGTGGTCTTTTCAAAAGTGGAGCCAGTTTATGAATGGCTATGATAGCTTGCAGACAATTTTTGGTGCAGCTGCAGTGAAAGTTACACCTGATAGAAACAGGTGTAACATTCCTGCAGCTGTACCAGCTAATACAAAACTCTACAGGTGCAGATTTCATCCCACAGCATCAGCTGTGGCATGGGACTTCATCCTTGGGAGTTTGAAAAGGTAGCCCAAGATGTCTTAGTGTGCAGAAAATTAGATAAATTCTTTTGTGGAAAATGGACTACTGTGGCATCTGAGCTGGAACTTATGAAACTGTAATTTGTTTTATTTATTTATTGAACATATCAGAATTATAAACCTTTGAGTCAGAGACTCCTTTGCAAAGGCTCCATGTTAAAATACAAGTTAACTGTACAATACAATTAAAAGAACAAGTGGCTACTTGAGGGGCAGAGCTGGGTACAAGACATACAGAGGGCAGACAACTATACTGAGTCACGACAAGCAGATAAGCAACAAACCATATATTACATTAGGATAGTACAATAAGTAACATAGAACCACAATATAATTGAGAACACTCAGGAGCAGGTACAAAGCCTATTATTTTTAGAGATGAGGGGACTACTCAGGAGGTGAGACACAGACACAGCATTTTAGAGATGGAGGAGAAGGTATAAAGGAGGAAGGGAGGAGGGTGCTGGGGATTACCATCGGAAAGACTGTTGGCATGAGCCAAGCTCTTATAGTTATAACAGTAATGGGAATGTTTAGAAATAAACAATTCTGACTGGCAAAGAATGATGTCATAATTTATTGTGTATGTCAGTACCTCTGCCAAGACCACTCTAGCAGTTGTAAGAGTTGTTTCACATGAATTTTAGAGTCTGAGAACTGGGAACAAAGGTTTGCAGTTTTGATATAGAGAGACCACTCTTACAAATGCAAGCGTGGTCTCGGTGGCAGTATTAATTAAGCAATAAGACATAACAAGGGTATGTTTTGTGGTGGGATTGGGGCAGGGTGAAAAGCTGCACACAGAAAACAAAACATTTTATGACTTTTTCTAGAAACATTCATCCACTCCAGCAAAATAGTCCCAGCATATCCCAGCATTGACATTCTGTCTCAAGTTCAAATAATATGCACAGAAAAATACATTTATTTTTTTGCAGTTAGTTCTTTTAATTGAGTTTGCAAATATTAACCTATTACACTGAGGATTCTAGCATCAGCATACAGTCATTTGTGGTAATTGTACAATAGTTGACTTACAGATAACCACAAATCACGTTAAGGTATAATGTAAAGCATATAACAAGGAAACGCTGAAGGACTGGAGCAATAGGGAGAGAGGAAATACAGAGACCCTCCTGAGTCAATATAAGGTCAACCATATCCCCAAGGATGAGTGAAGTGGGGGGGGGAGAAATGAAAGAGGAGGGGATGGGGAAGGAGGGGAGGACACCTGACTGTGCCAGCTAGAGATCACTGGATTGGTGGGCACCTTGTCAGGAGTCAGGAAAGCCATCAAGGCTGGCTGGAAGCATAGAAACTCACCAGCAGTGCCAGAGCAGAAGGGGAAGAGATGTGGAGAGGGAAGAAAAGGGGGAAGGAGGAGAGAGGGGTGTCCCACCATATTCTAGTCAAATGAGGAGTCCAAGGTACTTAAAGGTGATAAAAGGAAAATGACCCATATACTGTATTCTAATAAATGAGAAGGGTCTGCTTGGTAAAGTGAGATATCCTGACTAGTGTGGCCAGCTTCCCAATAGCCTAAAGCTATTGGCAGAGAGAAGAGAGGGATATAGCGTTGTAGGGAAATCTCTCAGCCTCTGTACCCACCATCAGCAGTCATCTCAGCTATGGGTCTGGGATGCATTTGGCAGGGGTACCATACCCAGTGTATGGCCCCAGGGTAAAGGTGCAGTGAAGTAACCTGGAACAGTATCTGTGGACCTCGACTCCAGAACCTCTGTATTTTGGGACAGGATCATTTAATGTGCAAGACATCTGCCATAAGTTGGTTACATCTCCAGTAAAGATCTTATGTTAATAGGCATAAAAATTCTAGCTGAGCTGGAGTGCAATACTAACAGTGCAAGATCTTGTTCTGAATAAGGAGACTACTGTCTGGACAATGAACCAACTTCTAAAGCCTGGACTAATGGATCTCTGAACTTGTCATTTGTAATGATTGCTCCACTACAGTTTAGCTAAGAAATGGGTAAGGAATGTTATCTATGATTGCCCTATATATTTTCCTGGCTTTTCTTCTTGCCATTTGCCCAGGATAATACTATTTGAGTTATAAGTGGGGAGTCTGGGAGGACCCATCCTTTAAAAAGTTGGCTAATGCACAGCATATTAAAGATATCACCAAACATCTATAAGAGGCAGATCATATTGTCTTTGGAGGTTCTCAAAGTGTCTAAACAGAAGCTGACTGATGGCAGGAGGTTGCAAGCATGAGGCGGCTCTCGTGCTTCACTTCAAAACTCATTACTAATCTTCTCGCTGACTTAGTTGACTTCTGGTAGCAGTATTAACTTCTAAGATTGTTATTTCTGCATTAGTCTTCTCAAAACTCTCCAAGAAGGACAGGAAAAGATATTAGAGTGACAGAAAAGATAAGAGGAAGGAGCTTAGCTTCTCCCTTCTGATTAGACCCAACCAGACAAGCGAGGTGCATGAGTCCAACTGATAAATTCCTAAACTCTATGCACTCAGGTAATCCTGGGATAGTTGGGTCATTAGCTGCAGCTAAACCTACAAGCCCCAAAAATGGAACAACCTCTCACAAGCGCTACTTGCATGTAAGACTCTCCCCTTATTCAAACAACTTTATAAGGAAGCCTTCTTCTTGCCATCCAACTGCAATGGAAATTGCCACTAAAACCTCTTCTCTCTTCCCGCTAGTCCATCTGATGCAGTCCAACTTGACTCTCCATCCTTCCCCCTTCCCCTCTTGAACCTCTCTCCCAATCACCTCATATTCACTTTCCCTATCCTTACTCTTTCTTACTCTCTCATGACTTTGCCTTCATTCCTACAGGAACAAGAACATATGCCATGTCTATTACCAATGCACTTGTACCTTTCTACAATGTAAACATATACTTCTTACTACTATTGTTGCTTCTAACTTTGTATGCTGCTTAAACTGTACTTTCCATAATTTGTTTTCTTCAGATTGTATCACCATGTATTATATTGCCTGCTCAAGATTTCCATGGAATGTACTGTTCCCCAGGTAACCCCTGAAAAGGGACTTGTTTGTCTCAGTTCAGCCTACCCAGTCATCAAAATTCTAATAAATAAATAAATAAGCACCAGTCCCCTACAAAAAGCAACATTGAAATCATTGTTACCTGAGCCTAGTGATGAACCGTAATTGAAACTGCAACTGCCCCATGCAGATTCGATTCATTTGAGGATATAAACAAATTGTATTCCACTCTGCTGTGGCCATCTCAAATTGGATGCCAAATGGAAACTATAGCTGCAAAGTGTGAATCAACAGAGCACCATCTAACTGACAGTGGAAAAGTTGTTACTGATCTTACCATAGAACAAACGTTCCTTTCTGTTAAGGTGAACTCAAATGCTGCCTTTCTCTCAGTCATTTTTCAGGATAATATAATGCAAGCCGAAAAAGAAAACTTGGAAAACTCTGCTAGGAAATAAAACTTGACAGTGGTGGGCCTGCTTAACCTAGAGACATTGGAGCTCATTACTTGCAACTTGATTTGAGAGCTGTTCACTGTAGCTTTGGGGTATACGTCTGAGACTCTCCCACCCCTGGTCAGAGTATTCTGACTACCAGTATCTTCAAAACATAAGCAAATTTCTGACTTACCCTCTAGCATGAATGCAAAGCAGATAGATAAACCTGCCACACTGCTGGTCAGACACTATGTAATCAGAAAGTCACGTCTCAAAGGGACTTCAAATTCAAAAGCATGCAAAGTCTAGATTTATCCCGACGTGAGCCCTCGAACCTTGGCTTGCAGGTTTCGTAATTTCATTCTTAGGTTTCCAAGTTTGGTGGGCATTTTCTTTACTCTATCCATATGAGGCTAGACTCATAATTGGCACCACAAAGTACATTTCTTTCAACCCAGACCCATTAGTGGAATTCATTAGAAACAGACCCACTACAAAATAACAATCAGATGTCTCTGCAAGCAGCAAAGGTTTCTAATATTGATATTCCTAAAGTTGACAGTGCAACCCCCTACCAACAATCACAATGTAAAATAATAAGACTGCATGGTTTGTGAGTGATTTATAGATATGGTCTTGAGGTCCAGACGGTACTACTTAATATGCGCAATAATTCGACTTTCAAAAATATTCTGTTTGCTGCTCTCATATGGATTAGATTGTCTGCACAGTACAATGGTGATACAAGACTATATCGCAAACAAACTTTTTACTGGTATAATGACTTATGGTATATGGTTAGAGCTTATTCTATATGGAAATAAGTGGCTTTCAAAAAGATGTTGTGCACATTTTAAAAGTTGTAATGAAGGTTCTAAAAGTTGCTGTGCACAATCTATTATCCAGTGCAGCCCTATCCCTGCTCTTGCTGCCTCCCATCTGGCAGCCCACTTTCATTTTCACCGAACTTTCCAGATGACCACTGCAGCTCCCATTTTACTGACTTATGAGGTCACAGCCTGCCTTTGCAACTGCTCTTTTTGCAATGGTTTGCAATGCCTACCCTCAGAATGTGTGAGGGCAGTCCCCTCTGAGCACAGTAGCTCTTACTCAGCAGAGATGCTCCTTAGTTCACACTCACTCACTCACTCTCTCTCTCTCTCTCTCTGAGCTGACGTTCTATGCTGCTCATAGCTCCTGCTCACTGGTTCCCTCTAAAAACTATAAAAAATAAAATATTGGTGATCATACACAACTCACTGTGTGTTTCTATCTTGGGGCTGAGATACCGGCATGGACTTTCAAACTTGGCCCTCGAGGTCTTTATGCTGGTATTCAACCCTTGATGGAAACACAGGCTTATTGTGTATGGTCACATACATTATTCCTTATGTTATGTTTTGCAATGGGATCCAGTATGTTTTTATATTTGCTTTTGATGCACAACTTAGACATTTTCCAGTGAACTGTCTTTCTTCATGGCTTTCTATTATTATGATTGCTGCATCTTTATACGGTTAGCATTTTTCTCTGAACACCTCAACTTTTCTCTTCTTCTTTATGTAAGAATGTAGGCAAAGTACTCATACATAAATAAAAAGAGTTCTTTCATTTTCACCGAACTCTCAGGTGAGCACTCCAGCTCCCATTTGTACTGACTTATGCTGGTCACAGCCTGCCTTTCGACTGCTCTTTTTGCAATGGTTTACAATGCCTACCCTCGAAATGTGAGGGGGAGTCCCCACTGAACACAGTAGCTCTTACTTGGCAGAGATGCTCCTTAGCATGCACTCACTCACTCACTCACTCACTCTCTCTGAACTGGCATTCCATGCTGCTCACAGCTCCGCTCACTGGTTCCCTCTGAAACTATAAAAATAAGATATTGGTGATCATACACGGCACTTTGTGTTTCCATCTTGGGGTTGAGATACCGGCATGGACTTCTTGAGCTCGTCCCGAGGTCCTTATGCTGGTATCTCAACCCTTTGATGGAAACACAGGCTTATTGTATGGTCACATACATTATTCTTATGTTATGTTTTGGTAAATGGGATCCAGCATATTTTTATATTTGCTTTTTGCTGCATAACTTAGACATTTTCCAGTGAAGTGTCTTTCTTCACAGCTTTCCATTATTATGATCACTGCATTTTTATACAGGTAGCATTTTTGTTCCTCTGAACACCTCAACTTTTTATTTTCTGCTTTATGTAAAGAATGTAAGGCAAAGTACTTATACATAGATAAAAAGAGTTCTGAAACAGGGGACATTTTAAGCTGATGAAAATATTACATTTTCCTAATGTTCCAGCAGACCTAGCTGGTAAGATGAAATATGTTATGCTAGCTAGATGAAGTATAATTTAAATGTCATCCTCCTAATGGTTTTTTTGCACATTAATCTTTTATTATACATTTAATTTTTTCTTGCTTTCCAACCTTGCATTTCTTTAAAAAGCTTTGGCTATACTGTTTGGATAATCAATCAAATCACTTTCTCACAATACTGTATTATGAATTAATACAGTATAGACAGTATGCATGTAAACTTTATTTCAGTGTAAAATGATTGAAAATTATTAATAAAAAGAAAACAAAAGCATCTAAATAGGCAGACGGTGGATGTAAGAAATCTACAACTCTTTCTATGCCCCAAGCTTCCAATGTACCCCAGTGTATAGTTTCCCTGTCAATACAAATGAGGGGTTTGTACCAGAGTGGCATCAAAGTCTTAAGAGTCAGGGGGGATTTCAGCCAGGACCCTAACTTCTTCCATGTGGACAAAGATGCTGCAGTGGTAGACCACTTCTTCACTGATTTAGGGAGGGTGAGTAGAGATAAGCTAAGGAGATACACCATCAAGGAGTGTTTCCTCTAGGTCAAGCCATAGGGGAGGACAGGTGGAGGAAGGTACAAGACACTGAAGTGCCTGAGCTCTCTAAATGCAATATAGTAAGTGTGAAACCATGGTGGGTCCAATCTTTCTTCCACCATGAACCCTCAGTTTGGCCCTGCTCTAGTGGGTGGGTAGGGGTCCCATCGTATTAAAAATCACTTGGCAAGATATTTATTTTGGACAACAACTGCACAGGTATATCCACTGCCAAATGCACCAGACAGCATGACAACTTAGAGCGCAGTGATCATTTTAATTGCCAAGACTTTTCCCTCCAAGGAGAGGTGCAGGGATTTCCATCTGTCACATTCATCTCTCAATTTTTTTTAAATGGGATGTTAGGTTGCCGGAGATGATGTTCAAGTAGCATGGATGCACCCAGATCCCCAAATATTTAATCCCTTTGTGTGCCCAGTGCAAGCCTATCCATGCCACTGCATCCTGGAAGAAATGGGCATTTAAGGGAAGGACTTCCATTTTACTGGGGTTAGTTTTTAAACCACAGAGTTCCTGAAACTTCTCCAGCAAAGTAAGGAGAGGGGGTATGCTAGAGGGAGCATCTCTTAACAGCACGATGCAGTCAGCTGGCCCGTAACACAGTGGTTCAATTTCTGCTTGCGACACAGACGGCCCGGGTTTGGATGCAAGCTTGGGGAGTCAAAGGGCTGGCCGGGGAGGAGGACTGAGCATCTGGTGGACTGCACTCCTCCTCCGAGGGGCAGATGGGAAAGCACTTGGTCTGTGACCGACTCCTAGCAGAAGCTAGGGTCAACACAGGTGAGGCATAGCAGTTCCAGGAGGTGTGCCAGATGTGGGCACATGTTCCCCTATGCCATTGCATGCCACACCTCCCACCACAGGGGGATAAAAATAGACCCACAGCTGGTCACCAAAAACCCCACACAAAGAAGAGCTCTGGAGACTCCCGCAACTGCCAGACTAATGACGTGGCACTACTTGGAGGATTATGGTGGGACCTCTCAGCAGCCCCACCCTGGGAGCTATCTGGGGTGAATGCCAGTGGAGATGAGTGAGATCTCTGGGTATGGATGGGGGAGAGGTGAGGAGAGCCGAGGAGTCACAAAAAAAAAAAAAAAAACAGCACAATGCAGTCATCTGCATAAAGCTTGGTCCTAAATTCTAGTGGGCCCACCTGAATACCACCTACTGCTAGGTGGTGTCTGAGAACCATTGCCAAGGGCTCTATGGTGAGGACAAATGACAAGGGTAACAGGGGCAACCTTGGCAGATTCCCCTTTGCAGTGAGAATGGGGAGGATAGTACCAACTTAGTGAGGACCCATGGAGTGGGCTGAGTATATACTGTTTTGATCCAGCCCCCAAACATGGGTCCAAATCCCAGCTTGGACAGGATCATGTGAAGGTACCCCAAACTCCACTGAGAGAAAGGCTTTTCAAAATCAATAGCCGCCACTGTGGCTGGACTGGGGTCAGAGCTGAAAACCAACATTAGAAATATCAGGGATCTAGGTGGTCCATACTAAAGTGGCACTATGTATGGGAGGGTGAATTAGAATAGGAGAATGAGTTCAAGGCAGAAGGCTAGCAATTTCACCAGGTTTTAGCATCTACATTAATCAGTGATATGGACTGATAACTAGCTTCTAATGACTCATCTTTACCCTCCTTAGTGAGAACTGGTGTAATAGCCTTTTATTGAGGGAAGGAGAAGGAGGGACTGTTGATGAGCTTCAGTAAAACCTGGTGTAACACTGGTGAGACAATGTCTTGCAATTGCTGGTAGAAGTCCACTGGGAAGCCATCACTGCTGGGGATTTATGAGGAGAGAGGCTGGGGATCACCAGCTGCACCTCCTGAATAGAAAGCAGAACATCAAGAGCCTGCTTTTGAGTGCCCGACAGGGATGGAATGGAAAGCCCCTCAAGAAAGGCCTCAATCTTGGTCTGGTTCTGAAGCCTCAGGAGATACAGTATATAGTTCTTGGTAGAATGGGTGCATAATCTTACTGATTTGCTCAGATTTAGTCAACAAAGAGCCCCCTTAACCTTCATGCCCCAGATATATCTCTCTGCCTACTGTTTGTACAGCTGGTAAGATAGCAGTTTACCTGTTTTTCACCTCTATCCCAATATCTACAGTATGTTTTTGCTGGAGAACAGCTACTGTAGCTCAGCCTTTCTACCTGCCAGCATATTAAGTTGCATTTGGAGATACCTGAACTCCTACAACAAGGAGACATGTTAGTTTGGTGCCTGTCCACTTTGTACAGTTTCTCTTTAGTTATAAGCTACTCTTCCAACTTTTTCTGCTCCAGCCTCCCTTTCTTTCTGCCAGCGGCTGCAAATTCCATAATGGGGCCTTGCATGGTGGCTTTAAATGCCTCCCACAGTATGGCTGTGTTGGTATCCCCTTCCTTTACCCCCTCCTTCCTTGTATACACTGACATCTTCCCCTTCCTTGTTTATGCTGACATCTCCCTCCCCATTACCAACCTCACTGCCCATCTGACTCCCAGTTCTACCAACCATGTTGACTTGCACTTTCCCCTCATACCGCACTGATGGGTACTTCCTTCTGTTCTCTCTTCCTCTTACATATTATTGAGTCTCATTAATTCTAGGTTACTCTTGTTATCTCCATCTGAACTTTGTTTGCCTAATATTCTGTAATTTATTTGGAACCCTAAATATATGTTACGAACATACGAAAAACACCTGCAGAAATAGGCCTCATGGTCTATCGAGTCTGCTTGATTAAAGCGGCTAGCCCCTCAACTTGCAGCTGCCCCACCTCCCTCATTACCCCCACCCGACTCAGCCCCCTACCTCTCTAAAACCACCCACCATTCTATAACCCCTTTAGGTATTTAAAGGTTTCAATCATATCCCCCATCCTCCTCTCCTCCAGGGAGTACATGTTCAGCTTGCCCAGCCTGTCCTCATGGGACTTTCCCTCCAATCCCTGGATCATCATTGTACCCACTCCAACAATTTGATGTTCTTCTTCAGGAATGGGTGCCAGTACTGCACACAGTACTCCAGGTGCAGCCTGACCAGAGACCTGTACAGGGGAAGGATCACCTCCCTATTTCTGGAGGAGATTCCCCTCGCTATACATACACCCCAGCATCCTGTTGGCTTTTGCTGCCACCTTCCTGCACTGAGCTGAGTAGTTAATGCTGCCCATTAAGCACCCCAGATCCTTTTCTTCTCGGTGCTTTCCAGTTGTACCCCTCCCAGCTGATAGCTCCTTCCCTGGTTCCTAGCTCCAGAGTGCAGTACCTTGCACTTCTTGGCACTGAACCCCAACTGCCATGTTTCCGACCACTCCTGTAGTGTGGTCAGGTCCTCCTACAGCACCTTCCACCCTTCAATGTCATCTACCAGAGCTCCCATCTTCATATTGTCTGTGAACAGACTAATCTTACCCCGGATCCTGTGCAAGATATCAGCTATGAATATTCCAAATAGCACTGGTCCCAGTACCAATCCCTGTGGTACTCTGCTCGTCACCTCCCTCAGTGATACAAGTCCCCCCACTACCACCCTTTGCTGCCTTCCATTCAGCCAGCTGATTATCCAATTGACCATCTTTGTTCCCACCCTTATATATTCCAGCTTCCCCCCGGCCTCCTATGCGGCATGGAATCAAACGCCTTGCTGAAGTCCAAATACAGGACATCCACCACAAGGCCCTTGTCCAGCCCCTGGTCACTCAGTCATAGTATTTCAATTAGGTTTGTCTGGCAGGATCTGCCCAAGACAAACCTGCTGTATTGACCATCCTGGAGACCACTGTCCTCCAAAAAGGTCACCAGCCTCTCTTTTAAGCTTGTCTCCATGAGCTTACCCACAAATGATGTGAGGCTCACTGGTCTGTAGTTGTCTGGTTCATCCCTAGGTCCAGTTTTGTGAATGGGCACCACATGGGCCATCCTCCAGTCCTGAGGCACGCATCCTGTGTCCAGGGAGGTATTGAACAGGTCAGCCAGTGGTCCTGCCAGGATCTCTGCTAGTTCCTTAAGTACCCTAGGTGGAATGCTGTCTGGTCCCGGTGCCTTGTCCACCCTCAGTGCCCTTAATCCTTCTAGAACCCTGTCTTCTGTAATCCCTATATCAGTCACCCCCTCCCCCCCACTGCCCACTCGACCCGTCCCTTGAGGCATCTGCCTCCTTTCTCTTGTGTGAACACAGAACAGAAGTATTTATTTAATGCCTCTTCCTAATCCTTCCCCTTCACCCACCCTCCATCCTTCCTAATACAATCTGGTCTTTGTTTTCCTTCTCATCTAATGTATCTGAATGTTGTGCCACGTTTGTATTATATGATATCGTAACCCTGTTAATATGTTGATCTGTTTTGCAGTACTTTGTTATGTTTATATTAACTGTATGTTGTATTTCACACTGGACATTTGTGAAAATGGGCATTTTGCTCACATACTTTACCAGTATATAAATAAAATTGATTGAACTGTATCCCCAGTGTCATTTAGTTTAAAATAGGACACAGTCTCTTCCTGGAACCAAGGGCCACAGGCATTGTCTTGTTGGAGCAAGACATCCAGCCTCAGGAGCTGATCTCGGGTGACCAGGCCCCATAGTATGGTCAACTCCACCGAGGCATGGTCTGACAGATGAAGAGGGGCTATGTGGGAGGACACAGCTGCAGGGAAACCACAGGAGATCAGACATCTGACTAGAGGTAGAATATGTGACTGAAAAGCACCTACAAACAAGATCTTGCTGATGTTCCAGGCACCAGATATCCATCACAGAAAGCACTGTCATCATATCCTTCAGGGCTGCAAGTACTTTCATGTGGGGTTCTGGGTTACCTGTGTTCCTATTTACACTGGCCTCTTTGGAAGCGCTGAAGTCACCCCCTATTAGAATTGGTAGGGAGGGGTCCCAAATGCCTGATAGAACCTAAGTTGTGTAAAAAGAGAAGTATTATCAGAGTTATGGGAAGTAGACATTTGCCAGGAGCACAGGGCATTCAGGAGTCTCAAAGTTTGCTACAATCCATCTGCCATTGGCATCTGATGCGCAAAATGCCACAGTCCAGTGTAGTTTCTATGCACCAGGATAGAGACCCTGCCTTAGAGATACAGTAGGTGCAGAACTATGTACCTCCATGCCCGAACTCCCTAAACAACTTAGATGCTTCTTGGCTGCTCAGTTTGGTCTCTTGTAACATAATTATCTGTGCTTTCATAGTTTACTCTGGTAAGGATTTTCTTCCTTTTTAATTGGAAAATTTAGGCCCCAGACATTCAGACAATACATGTTAGGGTCACCATAGAACATTTAGGTAAAACTAAGGAATGGTGTAGGGGCCTGCCTGTGACAGGGAGATCCTGCCACTCTTGAGGACTGACCTTTTCTTAAATCTGTTGCAACAGTTCTTCTATTTCTTGGCCTAATCTATCCTTTACAATTTGTAGTTGATAAGGTTGCCCACCTATGGGCGTCTATCCCCTTTCTTGACTATACTGTAGTGTCCTCTTTAATTTTCCTTTTCCATCTCAGGTCCTCATACAGGGAGGTTATCGTGGTGCACTCCAAGCTGATGTAAAACAACAGGCTGTGTTCCTCATTGTTGGATTTAGTATGCAATAGCACTATGTCATTAAATACCTTTATGTATATGCCTTATGTGTATGAAACCTGTAAATGTTGAAAATACCATGGCACTGGGTGTTTTTGATAAAGGTAAAAAGTTACTAGGGGACTGTATTATAAAAATTAAGTTACCGGGGTAGAGATATCAGAAAACCCCCACTGTGTTATTTAAATGCATGGAAATTACAGATTGTTTGAGAGGCCCTTTGGCACCATGCTTTCCTGTTTTAAGCTGAACAACCCTAAAATGTCAGGGTTATTTTACATTTACATCCCCTAATGCTTTCATTATGGGGGTATGTGTGATTTTGTATTTCTTTGAAACTTGGCTTTATTGCCAATGCCCTTTGGGGTAACCCTGGCTTCATTCAGTGCTTCTGCATTGAGATTCTTTGTCTTTAGCTTGTTTTTGAGTTTTCTTTTTTGAGCTCCCCATCATCTAAACACACAAGACCAACATAGGGAATGAAATAATTTTCACTAAAGGGATAGAGCAATAGATCAGTAGGTGCTGACTAAGTACAGAGGAAGGACATGCATAGTCTGTTGCTCCAAACTGATGTATTAAAGAAGGGATATGCCATTGCTTAAGGTTATCCCCTGTGTTTTAAATAAACATCACACAGAGATTGTGTGTTGAACCTGAAGTTCTGTGTCTGGTCCATCTGTTATCCCACAACCCCTCCACGGACTTGGTGTCAGAAGTGGAATAACTTGCTGGAAATCTCTGGACTGGGCTAGGGACGTTTTCTGGCAGATATCACCCAGGTGGACCGATACACCAGGAGTCGCCAGAGGTGAACTCGGAGAAGAAAGTCGGTGGAGTTCTGACCAGAACCATGGTAGACAGACTAGGAGAGAAGCTGCTGCCTGGACCTGGGAGCTTGGAGGAAGGCCAAGCCTGAAGACGATGAAGAGATCCAAGAAGATGAGGAAGAATCAAGGGAACTGCCTCCTCTTGAAAACGCTCTACCTGAGGACATAGGGGAGTTTTTGAAATGGCTCTGCATAAAACAGGTGCAGAGGGAAAGAGATAGAGAGAGAGAGATACTGAGTGAAGAGATAGAGACATTGAGCGGAGAAGGCAAGATGCCAAATGGGTGGATACCATGAGGGTCTTGCAAGCCACTGATGCAGGACAAATGAAATGAAATGAAACTTTATTTATATGCGTCTTTCTCAAACCAAGGCACCTTACAATATTTAAAACAGTAAACAATAAATAAAAATCCATAAATAATTTATAAAACATTAAATATGTACAACACTAGATCTGAGCTCCAATTCACAATCAATTAATTAAAATTAATCTTAGACCATAAATAGATCTTGAGGGCTTTTTTAAACTCCTCCATGGTTACACACTGTGAAGCGGATGGGGTAGAGAATTCAGGAGGGTAAGAGCAATAAACATAAAAGCACAAGTACCTAATGACTTTAAAGAAACCCTCGGAATCTCAACCCTCGTCTGCTAAGCGGAGAGATCGCGGAGGTAGGGAACCAAAAGCTCTTTCAGGTAGTCTGAACCCTGTCCGTGTAGGGCTTTGTAGGTCAAAAGACCTACTTTAAATGTGATCCGCCACCGAATCGGCAGCCAGTGCAGATCGCATAATACCGGCGAGATATGACAGGAACGACATGTACCCATCAATAATCGGACGCGGCATTCTGCACTAGCTGCAAGCGCCGAATATCAACTAGGAAGCTAGATAAATGGAGTTGCAATAATCCAGGCGTGAGGTCACAAAAGCATGAACCAGCGTAGCAAGTTCAGCTAGCAGAACAAAGGTGCTTAATCCTGGTGATGTTCCTGAAATGATAAAGGAAAGTTTGACAACTGCCGACACCTCATGAATGCAGTGTCAGTTCATTATCAAAATCACCCCAGGTTCCGCACCTGTTCAGAGGTAGGGAGCTGGATACCTCCCAGAAATAAACCTGAGGATAAACCAGCTCCCATCCCCTACCCTGTGACCTGGGTCCACAACTAATACCTCTGTCTTCTCCGAGTTCAACTAGCAAGCTTGAACTCATCCAGTCTTGGATTTCGGTGGGGCAGCTATTAATGACCGAGAGAGCTCTGTCCTGGTGGTGCAAAGACAGGTAGAGCTAAGTATCATCTGCATAGCAGTGAAACTTCAGACCATACCTTCTTACAATGTCTCCGAGGAGCATATACACTGCAAACAACATGGGGACAGCACGAGCACTGGGGTACCCACATGACAGTGAGTGGGCAGGAAGGATTTAATCCAGACACCACTCTCTCAGTCCTGTCAGCGAGGAAAGATCTAATCCAACTGAGGACTGTCCCTGACAGACCACAAATAAAAACCAGGCACGAGAAGTACCCATGGTCCACAGTGTCAAAAGCTGATGAGAGATCAAGAAGAACGAGAATGGAATGATTCTTCTGATTCTAGCCATCAGGAGATCATTGAGCACCCAAACCAGCACTGTCTCGGTACTATGCCTCTTCGAAAACCAGACTGAGGGGTTCATAGATCTCATGGATGGTTAAATGGTTCTCCAATTGTGCAGTCACCACCTTCTCAATAATCTTCCCAACAAAGGGAAGATTAGAGATTAACCTGTAGTTGTCATGGCAGTCTCGGTCCAAGGTAGCTTCTTCAGGAAGGTGTCACCCCGCTCCTTCAGAGAGCTAGGAAACTCACCTGTATCCAGGGAGTACCAGACTATCTGTACTAGAACCGGGCCGATAGTCTCAAGACAACCCTTTATCAGGGAAGTCAGGCCTGGGTCTAAACTACAGCACGTAGGGCACATACTTTGGACAGTCCTCATGACATCAATGAACTCAGGCCAGTCAAAGGAACTCCAAGAGAGACCGGAGGGAGCAACCAAATGCCGATCAGAAACATCTCCAATAGAGGAGCAGGTTGAGTGCTGCCTAATGTTGGCCACCTTATCTGCAAAGAAGTGAGCAAGCTCATCACACTCTAATTGTGAAAAGGCTTTCTGAACCTGGAGACAGGCTGGGTTGCACAGTCTGTCAACAGTTTGAAAAAGCTGAGCTGGTTGGTTCTGAGCACGCAATCTCTCTGGACAGGAACTCTGCTTTCCTACGAGAGACTGTGGAATGATAGAATTGATAACGATCCATTAATCTAAGATGGTCGGCATCAAGGGCAGTCCACCAACAACGCTCTAATCTTCGTCCTTGTCAACGCATTCTCTCAAGGCATCATCAAACTATAGAGACCGAGGTTGAAGGATGAGAGGACGAACGCGACAGGAGCAATTTGATCCAGAGCTGAGGAGATGGCCCTATTATAGTCCAGCACCAAGGCATCGATCAGTGCTTACTTTAGAAACTTCATTAGGTTAAGTGCTGCTACCAGACCTACAGAGCTAATATCTCATAAAAGCGGCACTTAACCATCTCCACAGGGTAGGCCTATGGGTGCAAAAGCTGAAGCCCACAGTGTAATGATTGGACCAACTGACGGGTTCCACCCCGTCAGTGGCCTCAATCCCAGGAGAAGACTAAATCAAGGAGTGACTGCTCTTATGCGTGGCAGAAGTAACCACTTGTGTGAGACCCAAATATGTCATTAATTGGAGGAAATGTTGTCCAAACTGCGAATATTCATCATCGATCCAGGCATTGAAGTCACCAAGGACCATCAGCCTGGGAGACTCAAATGCCATGTCGATGATGAAGCCAGCTATTTCCTGCAGAAAACGTTTCTCATCCCTGGTGGATGGTAGATGAGAACAATTCTACATCCCACACCTGCCACAGTGGTACACTCAAAGGACTCCGCCTCCTCAACTGGTACACTTATGAGTCCCAGCTTGGTCTTGAAACAGACCGCACCCCAGCGGTCCAACCTCAGGTGGTGTAACACCAGTACCCAGCTGGAATTGCTGCCTCCAAAATTGGGCCGGGCAATACCATCCAGCCAGTCTCAGTAATGCAAGCCAGATCCACTGACTCACAAGATCTGCAATAACTGCAGTCTTGTTCCTAATGGATCTGGCATTGCACTACACCACTCGGGTTGGACGGATCACTGAAGTAGAACAGACTACTTGCTCAATAATGAGCTCGATAAGCTCAGAGTGGACAAGGCAACGGGACCTGATGGCATACATCCCAGGGTACTAAAGGAGTTAAGGGTGGAACTAGCAGAGCCATTATCAGAACTGTTTAGTGAGTCTCTGAGCACAGTAGAGGTCTCAGAAGACTGGAGAAGGGCTCATGTGATTCCACCACAAGAGTGGTAGCAGGGGGAGGAGGAACTACAGACCAGTCAGTCTTACCTCAGTAGTGAGCAAGATTATGGAGGCACCCCTTAAGGAAAGAATAGTGCAACACCTAGAATCCATAGGAGCACAGGATCCAAGACAGCATGGGTTTACAACAGGAAGATCCTGTCAAACTAATCTCATAGATTTCTTTGACTGGGTAACCAGAGTGGTGGACCAAGGGGGAGCAGTTGATGTTGCCTACCTTGACTTCTGCAAAGCTTTCAATACTGTTCCACATAGAAGACTGATTAATAAGCTGGGTAGGCTCGGGGTGGGTCAGAGGTTGATCAACTGGGTGGCAAACTGGTTGACGGGCAGAAAACAGAGAGTGGTGGTAAATGGTATACAGTTAGAAGAGATGCAAGTCACAAGTGGGGTACCTCAGGGATCAATCCTGGGGCCAGTCCTCTTCAATGTCTTCATCAATGACACTGCAGATGGACTGGAGGGTAAGGTTTGTCTGTTTGCAGTTGACACCAAGCTCTGCAACAGAGTAGATGATCCAGATGGAGTGGGCAGAATTAGAAGAGATCTGGATAAACTGGCAAAATGGTCGGAAGAGTGGCAACTGGGGTTTAATGCAAAGAAGTGCAAGATCATGCACATAGGGAAGAGAAACCCTGAAGTCACCTATAGGCTGGGAAGGGAGTTGCTGGCAGTCACAAGGGAAGAACGACTTGGGCATCATCATCACAGATAACTTGAAATCATCCAAGCAGACCACTAAAGCAGTAGGTAAGGCTAGGAGGATGTTGGGGTGTATTAGTAGGGGTATCACAATTGTAACAGGGAGGTAATAATCCTCTTTACAAGACACTGGTTAGGCTCCCATCTGAGTACTGCGCAGTACTGGAGGCCACACCTTCACAAGGACATTAACCAAATTGAGGCAGTCCAGAGAAGGACAACCAAAATGGTGCAGTGACTGCATCAGAAAACATATGAGGACAGATTAATGGAGCTCAATATGTATACCCTAGAGCAAAGGAAGGAGAGAGGTGATATGGTCGAAACATTCAAACACCTTAAAGGCATTAACATGGTGAAAGAGTCTAACATGTTTCAATATAAGAAAAATAGCAGGACAAGATGACACAGCATGAGATTAAAGGGAGGCCGATTAAGGGGTAATGTGAGGAAGTTCTTTTTCACAGAAAGGGTGGTGGATGCATGGAACGGCCTACCTCAGGAGGTGGTGGGTATGAATACAGTGCAGGGTGTCAAACAGACATGGGATAGGCATAAGGGAGCAATACAGATGAGTAAGGAAGAAGCTAGGGCCACTGACAGAGCAAAGCCCCAGCAACAAAGCAAAGGCAGAAGCAATTTCTGTAGTATTAGGAAGAGATAGAGGAAATGGGAGATACATCAAAGTTCTGTTTCCTACTAAATGTTGGCTCAACTGTGGAGTGGACAACTCTTTTTTTCAAACCCAACCAAGTCAAAGCCTACATTCTGGAGAAGAAGTTTCAAAAGGAAGAAGAAAAAAAAGAAGAAGAAATGCTCCAGTTAAAGAAAGAAGCAGACACATGATTTAAAAAGTAATAAACTAGTCTGAATGCAATATACAATATATACAATTTACAAACTAAAGATCTAATGATTTTGTTTAAGACAGAATAATAATAATAATTAAAAAAACGTGTTTATCTCTTGATGAGAGAGTTATGAACCCAGACAAGGGGTAGAATAATTTATTACATTACTGTAAAATTATTACACTGAAGGGTTGTGCCAATACCTCTAGTGTGTTATAATTATCACTTATATTACATGACTGGACGATATATAGGAACTGAACAAATGTATTTCTTTTACAACTTATTTTATTTATTAAGTTTTATACTTTAGATATTCCTGCTGGATAGTCCAATATATAACTCTTGGAGCTGAGCCCAAATTGTGGACTTTATCTTTAAATTTATAGACAAATTATTTTCATGGAGAATTATTCTATATGACAATGGTTCAATATTTTTATGTTCTGCATACATTGTATTTCTTAATGCTATAAAAATTGTATAAATAAAAATATTTATAAAAAGTACAGTATAGTATAGAAACAGACAGTGTCGGCAGAAAGACCATTGATCCATTTAGTCCACCCAGTTGTACCCTATTCTACTCTGTAAGTTATTGTCTAGATGTATAGTATAGCACAGCACAGCATAGCATAGCATAATTCCCCGATTAGGGCTTCTAACAGCAAACAGGATTTGGGCATTCTGGTGAATAATAGGATGAGTTCATCTGATCACTGTACTAAAGTAGCTCGACTAGTTACTGGGCTACTAAACCGTATTAATCACACATTTATTAATGAAACAGAACAATGTTTAAAACCACTTTACAGAACTCATATAAGACTCTACTCTGACTATGGTTCCCCTTTTTGGAGCCCGTACCTCAAAGGCGATATCGCTCGAACAGAACAGATTCAGAGAAGAGCCACTAAAATAATTCCACACCTGTCCTCTAGTGTATACTTAGCTGGACTGCAAAGTATAGGTTTGCACTCTCTTCACACCAGAAGATGCAGGGGCAACTTGCTGTTTCTTTATAAAATTCTTAAAGATAATGAGATTTAATGCTACAGTGCGGAATTAGCTTCATCTCCAAACACACCTCGATGAGGGTACATAATAAACAACCAACAGTTCAAACAGCAAAAACAAATGAGACACATATTTTTTTTTCACTAAGAGCTCCCAGACTTTGGAACACTCTACCACAAGATTTAATAGATGTTAGCACCTTTGACAGTTTCAAAACAGGTCTAGATTTGTGGCTTTGCTCTAATCCATTATATGGACCAATGTCCCACACTATCGTGGGAGACAATCTCAATAAGCTATAAGCCTTCTTTTGTTTAAATAAACCTAGTAAACCTAGTAATAATAAAGTATAGTATAGTATAGTATAGTATAGTATAGTATAGTATAGTATAGTATAGTATAGTATAGTATAGTATAGTATAGCATAGTATATTTGCAACCCTCAAGAAAAGCCCTGGGTTGAAGGTCATAAAAGAAGAAACACTGAAATGCAGTACATAGGAAATTTCAAAAGCCATACTAACAGAATCATAACTAAATTACAAATACACAAGTGCCTTTAGTACATTTTAGATAATACATATAATTGTACACCTAAACACACAAAAGATCAAAATCCTAATGGAGTATAAATTATATCCTTAATACCCCTGTCAACGGCTGTGGGGTAACAGATGGACATATACACCGATGTCAGAAAATAAAGCTTCAGCTGTTTCTATTATTCAATAAATTACAGAACAAAATATAAGCGGACTTGCTTGACAAATTAAAAAGAAGGAAAAGGAACATAAAACAAGCTTAATTTCAGCAGGTTTCCATACATTCCGACAGCATCAGTACGAGCAGTGACTAGACTGTATAGGTGTTTCACCTTCAACACCCTACCAAATCTGACTAGTCTCTTTTCTGGGCAGGTATATAGAGGGCTGGACTCTAAGATTGGTCCGCCTACTAGTCAATCAGTTAATAACATAACCTTTATTTATAAACATACTTTAGCTCCACTTGTAATGCTAAACATTTTAAGACAGTATAAACATCCTGTACATCACTTCAAAACCAAATATTAATGTCTGGATCAAGAATTAAATCTATGGATGGTTCAGTAAGTCCCTCCTCCAGCAGATCTCTGTATAAAGATATTGAGAATGAGGCCGCCAGCTCTTGAGAGAACTGCTTGGGAGGTAAACTGAAGGATCCAGATCTTTTCTCCACTGGTCAGAAAACCTTTAGTGGGTAAGCTTTTCCCCACAGAATACACGTCACTAATTTAAAAGACATGTGTTATTTTAAACCATAACCTATGTACATGCAGCATCCTAAACCTAGCTCCATTTTAATGTGTTTGGATACTGCAGCGGAGCTTGCAGACAGTGCGAAAATGCACACATTCGAGAGGTTGCTCCCAGGCAGTTTGTGTAGAGAAGCCGCACTGCTGAGAGTAAACGGCAATTACACCCTCAGAACATCTACTGCAGTTTCAACTCTCCTCGAGACAGTGAGGCAGTTGCCATGAAGGAAAACAACACGGAGTAAGAGAACTCCATTACCTTTTGTGTAGTACGCTGTTTTCCTGCTTCATACCCTGGAAACACATTACCGATAAGAAATATACAGTGTAAACAGTGGACGGGACTCAGCAAAAAGGCAGGGTTCAGTTAAGGAGTTTATTTTACTGTAGGATATTTTTTTATTAAACTGTTGGGAGGATTTAAACACTGACAAGACTCTTGACTAACCCTCCGCTTTTATTCTTAATCCTAAAACGAACTACAAAACTAGTCCAGCTACTGGTTTGGCAGGGTGTTAGCCGACAAATTCTGAAGTCCAGGACAAGCTGGCTGCACAAATAAGCTTTAGATATACTCCTGCTACATAATCAAAGAAGACAGTACTACAGTATACTGAACAGACCCAAGTCACAGGCACTTTGAAAGTGAGGCTTGGAACACAAAATGCATCCATGCATAGATCCTGACAGCACATAAAACAAGTCTATCCAGTCTGCACATCTCCAACTAACTCACTGTCTGACCTTACATCAGACTGGAGTTACTGGGCCTTGCCCTTCCCAGTGCCCCAGTATCCCTCCCTGGCTGTCCTCATCACCCCTTAGGTCTTACTATCCCCATGTGCCTATCCCTTCTATGTTTGAAACTGGTCACTGATTTCACTTCTACCACTGTCTTTTGTAGACTATTGCAGTTGCCCTTGACCCACTGAACAACAACTTCTGAAATCTTTATTGAGCCCCCAACCCCACCAACCACCACCCATATCTCCTGGTTACTGTGTTTTCATTCCTCATGACTAGAATCCCAGCAATCTACCCTGTTGAGAACCTCAATAATTTGTAGGACTCAGTTATGTTGTCCTCCCTTCTGGCCTTGAGAGAGTACATTTTCAGGTTCTTCAGCCTCTTCTTATCCATCCTCCCTTACTGCCCCTTTATTATTTTGTAGCCTCCTCTGACCCCTCCAACTAGTCCTTGTGCTTCCTGAAGTGGGAACTCCAGAACTGGGCATACTATTCCAGGTGCGGACCAACACCAGTATTACCTCCTTCCTTCTGCTGGTGAACACCCTCCCTGTACACCACAACATTCTGCTTACCTTCCACACGACTTATTGCACTGGGCAGAAGAGATATAGTTGGTGCTGCGAACCGCTGCCTGGGTCCTTTTCTTCCATAGTCTGAACCACTTTCACTTCAACCAGAAGTAATATCACTTCATGTGTCAGATACTAAGCATTTAATTTGTTTGTGTTTCAAACTCCCTTTCCAAGCACCTGTGACTAGGGTCCATGGCATGTCACCCTCACTCTGTTGCAGCCAGGGGATATAAATACAGTATATGACAGTCCAGGATCCTGTTTCAGCACACAGGATCTGTGGACTGCTCCCATAAAAGGATCCAGTGTAGTGAAATGTAATTACAGGACTCCAAGTTCCTGTTTCAGCACTATGGAATTACTGGACTGCACCTCAAAACTAGTGGGTCTGAACAAGTGAAGTATACTTCTTCACAGTTCTTTACACTGCAGGATGTCTTCCAGTGAACTCCAAAACTCTGGGGCCTGAACGATGAACATAAACATAGAAAAGTACAGTTATGTAAGAACTTGCCGTAACAGTAGCTCTTCGAGAGAGGCTCTCACAGTAGGTAATCACCTTGAGGACTGAGCACCCACTGGCATCAGGACCACATGGAAACTTTAGCCAGCAGTATCTGATGGGGGACTGCCCACCAGATGTTACGTGGCTGACGTCAGTGTGACCCTATAGAGTGGGTGGTCCCCACACCCGCTTTCCAGTTCTCCTGCTAGAGACCAAGGAGGAGGTGAGACAGGAGAAAGCATAAGAGGCTCCTGGAGCTCAGAATGAGCCCATAAAGAAAGAGCAGAATATAGTAGGGGGAAGGAGGGAGGGAGGGAAAAAGGTTACCTTCTGCAAGAGCCTCTCTTGAAGATCTACTGTTACGGTAAGTTCTATGTAACTAGACTATCTTACTTTGAGAGGGCTCTTGCAGTAGATAATCACCTTGAGGACTGAGTCCCAAGCAATGTGAATCAGAAGAAAAACTGAAACCCGGGAGGCAGGAACTAAAACCTATTAAGACACAGGAAAATTATGACAGGAGGCCCTGAAGTACAGCTAGGCCAAACCTGCCCTGCACCTAGAAGCAATGTCCAGACTGTAATGCTTAGTGAACGGTGGACTGAACTCCAGGTAGCCGGTGGCACAGATGTCAGCGGTAGACACATTTCTGAAACAAGCAGTTGAGGCAGTCATGCCCCTAGTGGAATTCCCTTGACTCTCAGGAGGGTTTTACCATACTCTGGTAACAAAAGTAATGTAGTTTGCCAACCATTTGAACAAACATTGTTTGCAACTGCGCGACCTTCTCTTGGGTGCAAAAGAAATAAAAAGCTGATCCGTTCTGGACAGGCTTTGCCCTGTTTGTGCAATAACGCATGATTCTGTGAACATCTAACATGTGAAGAAGCACCTCTCCCAATTAGAATGCTTGGGGTAGTACACTGTAGTTGAATCGACTGGTTCAACATAACTCAGAAACCACTTTAGGTAAAAACTAGGGTTGATACAGAGATCCACCTGGTCTCTGTAAAAGAAATTAAATAAGGCTCCTTACAAATCAGGACCTGAAGCTTTGAAACTTTGAGCGAAGTGACTGCCACTAAGAAAAGTGCTTTCCAAGACAAATAGCTCATGTCACAAGAACCAGCTGGTTCAAAAGGAGGTATGGTCAACTTTTCAAAATAAAATTAAGATCCCACAGTAGCGCTGGCTGCGACTGAGGTTTTAGGTAAAACCCTTGAGGAAAGGCTTTGAGACTTCAACTGGCCAGTGTCCTGCCGTCCACGAAGGTATGGTAGGCAGAGACAGCTGACAAATGGACCTTCAGCGATGACTAGCCTAAGCCCAGTTCATAGACATGCAGATGATATTCCATGCCCGATGGAGGAGGACATGAAAAAGGATCCCAACCTTTTGGTAGTGGCCCACATGGAAAACTGCTTCCATTTCATGGCATAAGTGGTCCTCGTGGATGGCTTTCTGGCCTCCACGAGAACCTGAACCACTATGGAAGAGACCCCAAAGTGTGAAGTGGCTATGTCCTGAGGTGCCACGCATTAAGGTGAAGGGATTTCACTTCTGGATGAACCAGCATTCCATCCTCCTGGATCAGGAGGTCATTGCAGAGAGGCAGGGGAACTGGAGGTTCAACTGCAGGCTGCTGAAGCAGTGGAAATCAAAACTTGATGAGGTCAAAAGGGCAGTTTGAATCATGTGGGCCCTTCCACCTGTAGCTTGAGCAGCACCTTCTGCAGAACCGGAAAGGAAGGAAGGCATAGAAGAACCTCTATCCAGCAAAGAGAGCATGTCTCACCAGAAAACACCATGCCCTGGAAAAAGCAAACAAAACTTGGAAGTTCTGCATTGTATGGGGAGGCAAACAGATCTAGTTCCGCCGACCACACAGGTCGAAGATGGAGTTGACTACCTCTTGTTTTAGCTCCCACTCATGGGCTCTGACTATGATGTGGCTGAGACTGTCCACTAGGATGTTCTGTACAACTGTGAGGTGAATCCGATGCAGAACAGCCCATTCCACACCCATATTACCTCCTTGCATAGGGGATGAACGGGTGCCTCCTTCCTTGTTGAGATACCAGACCTTGCACATGTTTGTCTGATTGGACTAGCAGAGAACCCTGGAGAAGCGGGTGTTGAAAATCTTGAAGGGTGTACAACACTGCTCTCATCTGCAGCACGTTGATGTGAAGAAGACTCCACTAGGGACCACATGCTTTATATCCTGAGGTCTTCCAAATGAGCACTCCATCCCATTTCTGACACATCTGTTATCAGGGTCTGAGAGGGAGGAGAGGACTGAAAAGGACCCCTTGGTGAGCTTGGAAAGATCCTGCTACCACAAGAGATCCCTGTGTATGGAATTGGAGACCATGACCATCTGGTCTAGGTAATCTGACCTCTGACCCCATGGTGCCCCGGAGGCCCACTGCAATATACACATGTGAAGCTTGGCTAAAGGAACTGTGGGATCGCTGCCGCCATCAGGCCCAACAACTGAAGAATCAACATGGCCAAGACCTTCTGTTGGAGGCCACCATATGGACCTGCCTCTGCAGGGTTTCTGCCCTGTTCTGAGGGAGGAAAGCCATACCTTGATCATATCCAACACTGCCCCAGTGAATTGCAGGTGTTGGGAAAACAAGCAGGGACTTTGGGAAGTTTACAGTAATCACAACCTGATGAAACAGGTCCACAGTTGCAGACAGGGAGAGTTCCAACTGTTCCCCAATGGAACTGAGAAGCTAGTCATTAAGGTAAGGGACACACAGTGGCTCTGATACCTCAGGGCCGCCGCCACTCACCACCAGGAGTACTCGTGAAGACCCGAGGTGCTGAGGAAAGGTCAAAGGATAGAGCCTTAAACTGGTAATATTCCCCCTGAAAGGAGAACTGAAGGTAACAACAAAGTGCCCTGAAAACAGGGATGTGCAGGTAAGCATTCTGCATATCCAGAATGCAGAGCCGCTGACCCTTTTGTAGAAGAGGCAGCAGATCCGGAAGGGTCAGCATCTGAAACATTTTGTACTCTATGTACAAGTTTAGAATGTTGAGATCCAGAATGGGATGCAGATCTCCTGTTTTTCTGAGGACCAGGAAGAAGTGAGAGTAATACTCCTTTCCTACCTGGTGCATGGGAACATGTTCTAATGCTCTGTTCTGTAATAGAGCTTGAATTTCCTCTCTGAGGAGAGGGATGTGTGCCTTTGGGTAATGAGAATGGGTCAGAGGCCTGTCTGGAGGTTTTGTGAGGAATTCCAGAATATGGCCTTGCTCTATGAGTTAAAGGACCCATAAGTCAGTTGTCACCACCCGCCAACCTGGCAGATGGCAAGTAAATCTTCCACCCACCTGCTCCTCTGCAAGATTCTGAGGGAAGAGGATGAATGGTGAGTCATGCGGGGGTTGGGGAGAGCTATACCTGAAGTTCTCTGGGACTTGGTCTGGGGAGCAGCTGAGGCTGATTGTGCCCTACGTTTGTTTTGATGTTGGGCCATCTGCTGTTGTTTTGGCTGCCGCTTTCCGTGGCACTGAAAGGGCTTCTTTGCCTGAAATTTTGGATGGTACATAGCTTGTACTGATTGAAGTGCTGTACCTTTATCCTGCAGGTGACAATAATGTCTTGTGCATCACTTCCAAAGAGGATGGATCCCGGATGGGGCATCCTGGATAGCATTCTGTACATCCTGGGCCAAATCCCACACCCTAGCCAGGAGAAACAATGGAGGTTGATTGCTGTGGCAGCCCCCCTTGCAGAAGAGTCTACTGCATTGTAGGTGGCTCAAAGTGAATGCCTGCAGGCCACTTTTGCTGAACGGATCGAATCCAACAGGGATTTCGATTCCATGTCTGGGAGTGCTTGAATGGCCGGCACTAGCTGGGCAAATAAAGATTTCTGGTATACCAGCATGTGCCCAACATATTTGAGGGCCCTCATGGCCAGAGTGGAGGAAGAATAACATTTTCTATCAAACAGGTCCAGTTGCCGAGACTCCATGTCTGGTGGGAGGTACTCATGTGCGGGATTTAGAAGACCCGGTCATGAGTGCTTCGCTATAATGACTGAATCGGCCTTTGGCTGCAGAGTTGAGGTGGTCCTTCCCCTCTGGCATATGGTAAGTGTGGTCTGTCTTCTTGGCAACCACTGGAATGGAGGAGGGCATCATCCAGATTGCTGATGCCAGATCCTCATGGGGATTGAGCCAGGGTGGAGTAAGGATCGGGGCCACCTCCTGCATGTCCAAGTGTTCTGCAAGGCATTGCCTTTTCAGATACTGGGCATCCGACTACTAGTCATACACCTCTGCTATTTTTCTGAGGAGGTCTGTGAAGGAAGGATCATCTGGGGGCGACTTGGGGGATTCTTTGGGTTAGGGTTCCCCTAAAGGCGAGGTTTTGAATCCTGATCCTAGAGACTCAGAAGAATCAGAGTCAGAATCCTGGTCTGAGTTGGAAGACTCCCGGCGGTCCAGCGTTAGCTTGCCTGAGGGCCCGGCCAGCATCGGAGCTTTCAAAGGGGCCGGCGCCAGCTGGGGCGAAGGGGCTGGAACCTGCCTCAGTTGCTGAATGTCAGGGCTCCTAGGAGATACTCTGGGAGGCTGACAATTGTCCACTCTGTTACCAGTTGGGCTTGGTCTCTGACCACCAAGACTGTAAAATGGACCAAGAGTCCACTGGAGGTTGAGGAGGAGGCTGGTAAGCCAGGGGATAGCCTGTAGCAAAGCCCAGTTGCAGGAAACCTGTCACATGAAAATGTGGTGACGGGTAGCCTGATGGAGGGGTAAGCAGAGCATACCCTGGTGTATGAAACCCTAATGGGGGTAGCCCAGTGGGTTATATGCTGGTGCCTGAAGAGTTGGATATCCTAGCGGTAGGAACCCTGAAGAAGGTACCCGTGGAAGGCCTGACAGAGGGCCCAATGGGAGAAACCCTGATGCAGGTCCCTGCAGAACGCCATACCCCGATGGTCCTGGTAGGTTAGGTTTGGTGAAGGGGGGTCCAGTGGCACTACAGCCCTGATGGCGGGAGAGGTGGCTGGGCACCATCCAGTACAGTGCCAGCTCCTGATGCCAGATACGGAGGTGTGCCTGGAAGGTCACCTAACAGAAGCTCCTCAATTCCTGTCCCGCGATCAACAGGCGAGTGAGGGAGGACCACGTCCAGTGGAGCGGGAGAGGCCCAGTGGGAAGGACCCTCTGGAAGAGCGGAGGTAAATCCGGCAGCTGTGAATCATCGATGCCATCATCGGACCCTGATGCCAGGTTAGTCGGACATCAACAGAACCGGTGTCCGACTCATCGGCCGAGATAACCGTGCGAACATTGGAGTGGCCGATGCTTGACTTAGCGGTCAAAGTCAGGCAGAATTGGGAACCTCTGGAGCCCGACACCACAGCCTGAGTTGGGTGCTCATTGGAGGGCCCCGCGAGCAACTTAGTGGTTCCTTTCAGGGTAGTAGACCTTCCCTGTGGAGATAGGTCTAAGCGCGGCTGAGGCCTCAGCCAAGGCCGAGGATTCCCGCGCCACCTGACCAGTTGTGGTGGGCAGCCAGAGGACTGCTCTTTTAGGCCAAGCAGATTGGGCCACGGCAGCCAGCTTCCCAGAGGAGGCAGGCCGCTGCTTATCCAAGGGCCCACAGGCAGCTTCGACACAATGGGACCGTCTTGGTTCCTATGCTTCTCCTTCTTCCTTTTTTTCTCATGCTTGGATTCGTGGGCAAGGTGGAATGGCTGCAAAATCTTTGGAGCTCTTTCTCCATGGTGGCCATTCTCTTTTTGAGTAAATGGGCCTCGAGGACCTTCAGGTGGTGCTTCCGTGTGCATGTATTAAAGCTAGAACAGGCCTCACAGTCATCGACCTTGTGCTCCAGGCCTAAGCAGAAGAGATAGAGGGAGTGCGAATCCTTGGGTGTAGTTGCACGCAGCACAAAGCACATATTCTTGTGCTCACTGTTTGAAGACAACGATATGCAGAAATAAATGAAATGAATTTTAAAAGAAAGAAAACAGATACTCTTCTGCATAAGCAGTCAAACTGCAGCGTATGATCTCCATGAGGTCTAACTGTTCAGGTCTACATCGGGAAAGAACTGGAAGGTAGGTGTGGGGGACCGCCCACTATATAGGGTGTCGTACGATAGGCCTATATCCATTTATGTGGGTCATATTGTATGTGCTGTAATGTACTTTAGAATTAAGACACTGTCTCTTTAAAAGGCTTTAGGAATGAAATTACAAAAATAGCCTTAATTGTTCTAATGGCTAGAGTAGATCTGGTAAAACTCCAGATACGGGAGACAGTATTATGGAGCGCAGAAACCATAACTCTTAGAGAAAAGAGGACATCTAGCTTCCAATAACACGAGAAAGGTAATGTAGTAACCTAGGAGTCAGGAGTCAAGCCAAATGCATGGACCAGATGTCACTGGGGTTGACATAAAAAACCTGATATGGAACCACAGTGAAACCTGACATGGAACCACAGTGACACCTACAGGGAAAAGTAAACTGTCGCACCCCATCACACAGTGGGCATGGCTTGAAAATGACCAGCATGTATTTATGAGACACATTTTTTGAACTAAGAGCAATTGAGTAGTGTTTAGGTTGTAGTCAGGTTGTCTGGCCCAGCTGGCATATACTTTTACACCAGAAAGTATATGAGTAGGCCTGGAAAAATCTCTAAAAGCAGACCAGACTGTGTGGGAACTAGACTCTTCACATACTAAACAGAAAATTCTGATTTTTAAGTCAGAATTTTGGAAACCAAGACTTTGCACTAAGGAAGCACCTAAAGCCTTTTTAAAAAGGACATTTCAGAGAACTAACTTGGAATACACACTTGCTACATAATTGTTGCTTAAACAGCCCCTGACACCATTGTGACAACTTTGAAATAATATAATATTTAGACCTAGTTTAGCTTATACGTAATATTTTTTTTCTGTAATTCTCACCCTTACTTCTTTATTGCTAAGGACATTTTCATGTAAAAGGATTGCTGCCCTGTCTGTTCTGGCTACTTGCCTACATCTGACATCAGAGTTCTGTTTATGACATCTCAGTCTGTTGCCATGGAGATAATTATGATGCCATAAATGGGTGATTATGATATCAGGTGTAGGCAAGCAGAAAGAGCAGATCAAGTCTAAGGTACAATAATTCTCTTTCACATAACTATCCTCAGTAATATAGAAAAAAGGTAAAGAATTATAAAAAAAAGATATGAAATATAAACTGAACTGTGTCTAAATCTCACATATTTTTCAAGTTTTTCTAATGGAGTCAGGGACTCTTTTAGGACTCACCTCTACAAGGACATTTAAAATCTTGTCTGAACTCAAACATCAAAACATGGTATAGTTTAGAATACAGTATCTATTGTCTTTCTTTAAACCATCCAGCTTTACTTTTGTTTTCTGTCTACATTTCAAAGTTCTTCCAAACTATAGACTTTTCTGTATTGCTTTTATGTTAAGTAAACCTTTATGATTTTCTTATCAACTCTGCCTGAGGTCTTATTGTGTGATTTAACATTTTAATAGAAGGGTTTGAAAAGACTGTGTGCCTTGACAGATAAACCGTTCATGCTCGTACCCAAACTGCTTATGCAAGATGTAGCCAGTGGATATGGTGGGATTCAAATACTGAAAGTAGTGCAGAGTCAAGGGAACTCAAAACTACCAAATCCACCCTCCCACTGGGAAAAGGAAGGCTGGTAAGTCTTGTGGAAACCATTACTCCTGCTCATGAGTTCTTAAAAAGGGGGATCCGCTGTACAAAACAGGAGGTCCTACCAGGCTGCCTGGGGATTGGGGGCCAGGGGCTCATGATAGAGGGTAACACTGACATCAGCCACATGACATCTGGTTGGCTGTCCCCTGTCAGATACTGCTAGCTAAAGTTTCCGTGTGGTCCTGACGCCAGGGGGCGCACAGTCCTCAAAGTGATTACCTACTGCAAGAGCCCTCTCGAAGTAAGATCATAGACTTTGTAGAAAGAAAGGGACCACTTGGCCCACACAGTTTACCCAGATGGTCCTTGCCTAGTCAGTCTCCGCAGATCCTAACTGGCCTCTGGTGACCCTCCCTACTTACATACTAATACTCTCCTATCTTAACTAGTTCTTTATACCTACGATAAATTTTATCAATTGCCTATTCTCTTTTTTGTGCAGTCAAAAAGAGGTATATAAGATGGTCTTTACTGAATAAGCTACATGTTCGTTGTACACTTCTTGCTCCTCAATAAAAACTATTTTACAAAAAAAAGTTGAGGCTAGTGTTTGGATAGCAAGTAAAGTGCTGCCACGGAAGCTACTGTAGTAAATGATATTTCTTAATCATTTCTATTCCTGGACTGTCCACAACTCATTTTTGGATTTATGCACAATCCTATAAACAACTGTTTTTTTTTCATAGGAAAATAGGAATATTCGGACAAGAGGCGGCACAATAGCCCATCTAGCTTGGCTGCTGTATTTCCAATGAGAATAACCACTGATGCCCATTTTTGCAAATGTTTGTCTGGACCTAACTTAAAACTATTAACTAAATGTTCTACTGCTTCTGTGGGTAAGCCATTCCAGGTTCTCACCGCTCTCTGCCAGAACCATGCTCTCCTCCTTTCAGTTTTAAATTGCATACCCTTAGTTTTTAACTAGAAGACTCATGGAAATCCATCAGCACAACACACTGAATACCCAATGTTCTGGTAACCCATGGTACTATATCACAGGTTGGACAGCAGCTCCCTTTGTTTACTAGGATGGCTACACTGAACTGGGGGACAGTTACGGTCCAGATGATCACAGGTTACTTTCCCAGCCTGTCAGAGAAAGAGCACAGTTGTGAGTTATTCATTTATTTTATTCTGTATTTCACACATTTTACCAGGACAGACATACTGAGCTGGTAGCATCTCATTTCCAGATGCGTTCCTGGGGAGAAGGGACGTGGAATACAGTAAAACATAACAAAAACGTGCCATGACTAAAATACAATAATACAAAATAATACTAAAAATAGCAAGTGACCGGCCCAGTGGTGAAGAGGGCTGAGGCGCTGACACCTTACCTCATTCCATGCTGGTGACCACTGTTGTGTAATGAGCATGGGTCGCCGGGGGGTCTGCCGGGGTGGGGGTGGGGTGAGGAGTTGGACTGACCTGCCACCAGGCAGCTATGCTCTCCTGAGGAGGGATGTAGGGTTTCCCCGACTCTTGGCTGCCACCAGGTGAAGGCTCACTGGCCGTGCCAAGCCTGGGGGGGACCTGGCGCTAGGACAGGTGGGAGGATGAGGCCATCACCAGAGTCTTAGAGTGCATGCAGGCCTCCACAAGCATATGCATCCATGTACAGTAGCAGGGTCTCGGGATAATGGGGAGAACACAGAAAAAGGGAGTACCGGGGCAGGGCAGTATGCTCCTGAGCTGGGGGTGGAACAAGTCCTCTTGAGAAGAGGACCTGAGGCGGAACCTACCTGGTGCCCAGAAGGGAGAATAACCTATATGGAATGAATAGCAAGTGACACTTGAATAAGTAAGTCATAACATAGTCAACAACAATTTTTGGCTTTTTTTTTTTTTTTTTAGCCAAAATGTATTTCTGGCATCCTTAGATTCATCCTCAGTGTAATTTTAATTTTCTCATATATTATTTAAACTCCTTTTATAGCTAATTTAGTATTTTATGACTCGCGCCACTTGCAATTGAAGAAATCGCTTCCACTGAGGTTACCTGTTAAATATACATACTAGATTTTTTATGAGGATGTAGTAGGATGGTGTTACCACATGCTTTTGCTGGTAAGCAGCACAGCACTGTCCCAAAGTATTTAATTTTTTCATGGTGGGCATGTCCCAGGAGCAGGAATTTTTAAAAACTTCAGAATCATGTTTCTTAGTCCAGAAATGGAAGAAAAGAAAGGAAACATGAGTATATTGATGTTTTTGCCAGAAAAATTGTTATTATTAAACAAAAACAAACACACAACAAAAACTCCATGGTGACTAACATATTGCTGCTTCGAGATGTGCCCAAGAAGGGAGATTGCTGGGTGGTGTGGATGCCAGGTCACAGTACAGTCAAGGGCAGCTACAGTAGTGAGTAGAGAAGCTGAAAAGGAGGATTTCAGGAAGAATACAGATGAAGCAGGGTGGACAGCAGGGGAAGGGAACACTAGAGTGCATGGAACCGTAATAGGAAAAAAGCCTGGTCTGCAGGTGATTCCATGAAAGGGAGGGTGAAGGATTGATGGTCAAAGTTACAAAGGGAGTAAGTGAGGGATGAGGGTGACAAAAGGAGGGGGATAAGGTGGAGGGGAGCCAAGCCAGAATTAGAAAATATAGGAAATACAGGAAGTACAGCATGAGAGAGAGAGAGAGAGAGCGAGAGACGTCTGACTTCTAGAGAGGGGAGGGAAAAAGAGGAATAGAAGGAACAATGGTGGATGCTAGGGGGACAATCTAGGGCAGATTAACAGAAAGAGGGAGTTCAATCTAGTCCGAATGGCAATTGGCCAATATTTTCCCTTAATACCTCTCGGGGTCATATACCCAGGACCACCTTATAGTGAAGGCGATTCCTTCTTCCATCTCAGGAGCCAGTCACTGCCTCAGCAAACTGCTACCCCATGGTGCTTGGCTGAATGCCTAAGCCCACCAGGAGAACAGATTTAGCACTGAGGAGAGGAAACATGGCCAAGCTGAGCAACAAGTGCCCTCTTTTAGACATGGGTCACCTGCTCAGAAAGCAACCTGTTTTACCTGGTCTTCTGCCTCCCTGAGGTAGTGAGATGCCGGCTGACACACCCACACTGTAGTGGACATGCAAGGTTCCTCATCCCCTCCTCCTCCTCTTGTTGCATATCAGTGAAGTACCCACCATGCTGACCACCAGGGGTTGGGCAGACAGTGAGGTGCCACAACCCTCCATCCTTGGGATACTTCGAAATCCCCTTGCTGGCCCAACCAGTGTCCCCAGCTCAGGGTATGGACCTGGGTTTTTGACTTGCTTCTACCATTCACCCCATACCTAAGCCCTACAAATATACAGATTTGTCTATTCTTTTAATATTATTTGCTGGTGGGGCAGTGGCTTAGAGACCACTTTGACTGGGTGACCTGGGCTCCCATATTAACACAACATCTGCAATAGGACCTCATGGGAGATGGTTATGGGTTATCCTAAAACAAAGGCTTTCTCGAACTTGGCCAGTTTGAACATTTTAAATCAAATATGTCCTTCTTCTACAAAAAATGTCTGAGTAGTTTGACTTCAGTGCAGTATTTAGATGCACCATTAGTGTGTGATTAACATGCAAATGGATGCAAATGACTAGGTTCAAATAGAGGTTCAACAAGGAAAACCTTTCAGAAACAGTTTGAGTTCCAGTCAGAACTGGTCTAAATTAGGCCAGGAAATAAGTTACTTATGCAGGATTCCCCAAATGGCACATAACATTTTATTTTCATTGGGGTCCTTATTTACCCCTCCTAGCAGAAATGGTATGGCTTAAAGGAGCAGGAGGATCATTTGGCCTGAGTTCCCAGAGGTTTCTGCCACTGGTGGTTTTGCTGTCTATAGTGGCAATGTCCATAACATTTGTGGGTAGTACTTTGCTTCAAAGAGTGACCACAGAAATGTCACATAATATTGAATGCTCCAGTGGTCTGAATAGCAGGACAGGAACATGATGGACCCATGGTCTTTTTCAAATCTAGCATTTCCTGTGTAACTACCAAGTTTCACTGCAGGGAATGAATGAAACACAAGGAGGCCAAGTCACATGCTCAAGGTCATGCAGTGAGTCAGTGGGTGTGATGGAATTCAAACTTGCGGCTGCCAGATCCTCACTCACAATGTGGTGCTCTAACCACTAGGTAGCAAAGGAAGTGCAGCAGTTCCCACAATGCCACACTCTGAGAATGCAAGTAAACAAATTTAAAATGGCCAATACGAGTGAGGGAGGGGATGCGGACAGTGCCATGGCCAAAGCATTAGATGAATGTTTCTATTCACTGAGCAAGAAGAACTTCCTGCTCCTGTTGTTTGTCTCTTCTTGGCACTTACCGAACATCTGCAGCTGAGGCAAGAGTTGTGGGGAGCAAGGAACACCTCTCCATCTGCAAAGGTCTGGGCATGATACTCACAGTCCAGACATCTACAAAAAAAAAGGGAGGAGTTAAACCACTGTGGCAACAGTGCAGTAAATCAAAATTCAGAGAACCAAAGAGGAGGGAGCTGGACTTTGATTCACTCCTGTGAACACATTTTCTATGCCTGGTGCTCCAGGTTTTAATAGCAGAGAGGAGCTTGTTGTAGCATTAGGCTATCTGGACAGCTTTATCAACTGTGCTTAACCAGAAAATGCCCCATCAAGCTCAAAGGACCCCTCTCCCACCCCTGGTAAGGAAGCCAGGTGTTCTTTCTTTGCTCCTCTGGCCCCTGTTACTTCACTCCTTCAGGCTCAGCCATAGCCTGCTGCCTCTCTGAGTTCTCCACAGGCTCCCTACTGGTTCCTCCAGACAGCCCTTCTAGGCTCCACCACCCAGGGCTTCTGAGAATAGGATTGAGGGTTACATATCAGGTTATGGTAGCCTTCCAGCTGAGAAGTTTGCAAGTGTGCCAGAACTCAGACTGGAAATGCATACACCTGTGTCAGGACGAGCACACAAGATGGACCCGAGTCCCTTCTGTTATGAAAATACTAAGTTACTGTTCTCACTCTATACCATTAGGGGTGGCTGCTGTCACCAGGAAGAAGTACTCTAGTACACTTGGTGACTGATTGGTAGAGTGGGGTGCAGAGGGCGTCAGAGGCTGGTAAAAGTAGGGATAACAAGGCTCTTAGTTTTTTCTATTCTGTTTTCCCCATGTTGAACGGCCCCCATCCACTGGTCCCCTAGCCCTGTCACCCTGGCGTCTTCAGGACTTACAGTACCTCATCTGGCTTTTGTCCCTGGGCTTGCCCCTTCCCCTGGTGGGGTCCACCAAATGCCACCAGAAACAGGATCCAGTTTGCACAGATGTCACCTGATAGCTGGGAGCAGAGCCTGTGGGAGACCTGTGTCATCCTACCAGTTGGCACCATTTTCCCTGTTCTCTCTTCCCCTGGCACAGAAGAAGTGGCATGCAATGATGCCAATGGCTGAGCAGTGCATGCTCCCATATGTGGCATGCCAGGCATCTCCCCTGCTTCTGCTCCACCCCCAAATACCTGTAGTCCCAGCGGTCCAACCCACAGCCCGCTACTGAGGGTATGAGGCTAATGCAGTACCAGTCCCACCTCTCCTGCTGGGACAGCAATCTCTGGAGGCTCAGACCACCCCCCCCTCCGACTTTTGAGCTTGCTTCTAAATTCAGGTCATCGGCATCATGAGCAGGAGTGCTACTGTCACGCTGATGGGCTGGTCGGCTCTTGTTAGTTGAGCTGTGGGGCTTTTATTTTAAACAAAAGGTACAGTAAAATATAAAAAAAAATATATCAAACTGGTGTCACCACTGAGTTGTATGTTTTTCTATTACTCAAAAGTAACAGCTATGCAGACCTCCTGTATTCCTGTTCAACCACTATGTCAGTCCTGGGTCATTTAAGTTGTGATGGCAAAACTATCAGGGTCCAACTGCTTCATATACAGTGACATAGGAAGTGGGGTGGGGTGGAAGGGACAGCCCACGATGCACATTCCATTCTGATTTCACTTACCGCTGACAGCAGTCACCAGGTCTCTGAACAGGATTCTTGCATGGAGTTGGCGGGCAGGAAACTGGACTTGCACTGGATGTTACCGCCCTGAAAGAGGAAACAAACAATGGTGATTGCTTTGGGGGGGGGCAACACATGCTCGAAGAGAAATTCTATGTAATTGGAAAGTGAAGGGAGCTAAACAAAGAGGCTGAATCAACAATGAACATTAATTCCCAAGTATCACAGATAACAGGCTATTCTTTATTTGGATCAGAATAACAAACTCAGTTCCTTATTAGGGACTCTAAATTCAAGTTTCAATTTACAAAGCAAATTAACTCATGGTCCCCGTGGTTAAACAAGTTAAAGTTCCAACACATGGATGGGATAGGTGTCTGGGGCTGGTGAAGACTGTGTCAAAAGGGGAAGGAGGAGAGAGGAGGGAGGGGCCACTAGGGTCCCTCACATAAACAACAGTGGATTGATATGGATGGGCAGACTCGATGAGCCACACAGACTTTTTCTTTTTTTTTTTGATATTTCTGTTTATGCTCATCTTCCTCCTACACCCAAACTCCTTCAAGAGTCACCAAGGTAACCATCTGCTCTTGTCCCCCCTTATCTGCTAGCCAGTGCTTGGGCCCATCCCCCATGGAGCCATGGCTGTTCCCCCATGTGGGGACATTGTGGAGGGGCTTACCCTTGAAATACTGCATTGCTCCATGAGGCTAGAGTGTTGATACAGGCAAGAGGGATCCAAAGCAGTGCCTGCACTCCATCATCCTTGGGTGTAGGGGCCATTGTCCTGTTTTTCTCCAGCCCTGAGCGTATGCACACAGAGGCGTACAGCCGCTCCCAGATCCCAGTCGACGTCCGTCCCTCCCCTGGTGTCCCTAACTGCACTTCCACATGTGGTTACACCCAGGTGGCAGTATTGCAGGGGAGATGGCAACTGTCCCTCCCCAGAGGAGGAGGCGTCTGATATGATGCTCAATCCTCCTCCCCCAGCCTCTCGACGACCCTGAGCTCACTCCCGAACTCGGTCACCGGGCACCACGAAGTGGTAGTGCTACCACTGTGTTAACAGGCTGGCCTAGTCAATAATTTTTATTGAACCACTTTGGCATCATTCCTCCTCATCTGGGTGTGTGTAGTCTAAATAAGGAAAAACAACATCCCTTTAGTCAGATGACTGCCATATTACCCACCACGCTGCTAAGCCTGAGCTCAGCAGTGACCTCCAATGTACCTGCATGTCCCAACCAATAAAGGCTGCTTCTGTCCTTGCCTATGGGATGACTCGAGGACAGAGCCACCCATTAGAAATAAAACAGATCAAGGGGGAGCAATGATCTCTTGAGACCCCAGGACACAAACCCAGGATATGGTAGCTGTAGTGGAAGTCAGAGATTAGCTAGGCTTGAAGCAGTGATAGAAGAGCCATGTAAGAGCAAAAAGAATATTCTGCCACTGAACTACTTCATGTGGAGAAACCTGTTTTTTTGCTGCATCTTTGATTGCACTCTGTTGTTGCACCTGTAGTCTCTGTGCACTCCTTACCCCCTCTCTGCTGTTTGATTTTAGATCTGTCCAGTCTTTACAGCAATTCAATTTTTCATTTCACTGCTGGTACAATGGCTGTAAAACCTTGAAAAGGTGGAAGAAAATTACTGCTCACGGGAGAACTGCTATGAACATTTGAGTAATTTTCCCCGTTGAAGCTGTTTTTAAATACTGGTTTCAGTCCTACATAGAAACATAGAAGTTGACGGCAGATAAGGACCGCAAGGCCCATCCAGTCTGCCCATTTCTTTTTCTACCTTATAAATGTGCCATCGGCCTTTGCTCTGTCAGTGGCCTATCTATTCATAGTCATTTGTATTGCTCCCTTATGCCTATCCCATGCCTGTTTGAAGCCCTGCACTGTATTCATAGCCACCACTTCTTGTGGTAAGCCATTCCATGCATCCACCACCCTTTCTGAAAAAGAATTTCCTCACATTCCCCTTAATCGGCCTCCCTCTAATCTCATGCTGTGTCCTCTTGTCCTGCTGTTTTTCTTATATTAAACATGTTAGACTCTTTTCACCTTGTTTATGCCCTTAAGGTGTTTGAATGCCTCGATCATATCACCTCTCCCTCCTTTGCTCAAGGGTATACATATTGAGCTCCGTTAATCTGTCCTCTATGTCTTCTGATGCAGTCCTGCACCATTTTGGTTGCCCTTCTCTGGACTGCCTCAATTTGATTAATGTCCTTGTGAAGGTGTGGCCTCCAATACTGCATGCAGTACTCCAGATGGGGCCTAACCAGTGTCTTGTACAGAGGGATTATACTCCTCTTACGACTCTGTGAGGCCCCACTAATACACCCTAACACTCCCCTAGCCTTACCTACTGCTTTAGAGGTCTGTTTTGATGTTTTAGTCATCAGTGATGATGATGCCCAAGTCTCTTTCTTCCTTTGTGACTGCTAGACTCCTCCCAGCCTATAGGTGGCTTCAGGTTTCTCTTCCCTATGTGCATGATTTTGCACTTCTTTGCATTGAGTGTCCCAGTTGCCACTCTTCTGACCATTCTGCTAGTTTATCAGATCTCTTCTCATTCTGCCCACCCCATCTGGATCATCTACTCTGTTGCAGATCTTGGTGTCATCTGCAAACAGACAAGCCTTACCCTCTAGTCCATCTGCAAGGTCACTAATGAAGATGTTGAAGAGGACTGGCCCCAGGATTGATCCCTGAGGTACCCCACTTATGACTTGCATCTCTTCTGACTGTATACCATTTATCACCACTCTCTGTTTCTGCCGTCAACCAGTTTGCCACCCAGTTGACCAACTTGACCATCCTTGAGCCTGTACCCAGCTTTTTATCAATCTTCTATGTGGAACAGTGCAAAAGCTTTGCTGAAGTCAAGGTAGGCGACATCAACTGCTCCCCTTGGTCCACCACTCTGGTTACCCAGTCAAAGAAATCTATGAGATTAGTTTGACAGGGACCTTCCTTTGTAAACCCATGCTGTCTTGGATCCCAGTTCTATGGACGTAGGTGTTGCACTATCCTTTCCTTAAGGAGTGCCTATAATCTTGGTGGCTCACTACTGAGGTAAGACTGACTGGTCTGTAGTTCCCCGCCTCCCTGCTACCACTCTTGTGGAGCGGGACTCATGAGCCCCTTCTCCAGTCTTCTGGGACCTCTCCTGTGTTCAGAGACTCATCAACAATTCTGCTAATGGCTTCAAGTTCCTCCTTAGCTCCTGCCAACTCTGGGATGTATGCCATCAGGTCCATTGCCTTATCCACCCTGAGCTTAGCAAGCTCTTGTAGGACTCTTTTGTGAAGGGAGTAGTGCTCACCTCCTCCCCTGTGTCCATGATGTTGAGCTGTGGCCCTGCCCTACCTTCTCTTCAGTAAATACTGAGCAAAAGTATCTATTTGGGATAGATGCCTTTACAGGGTCCTCCTCCTCACATGCTCCCTTTTTCTCCATTAAGCTTAGCAATACCTCTGGACTTTCTCCTTTCACTAATGTATCTATAGAAAGTCTTGTCACCTTCTTTTGCATTAGGTGCTAGTGTTTTCCTCAGTTTGGGACTTTGCCTGCCTTACTGCCTTACCTGCTTTCCCTTAGGGCAGTTTGGTATGCCTCCTATCTTCATCCCGCTGTGTTCCTTATATTTCCTGAAGGCCAGCCTTTTGGCTCTGACCTTTTCTGCTATTGTATTTGAGAACCAAGTGGTTTCCTTCTTCTTTTTGTACTTCCTTTTCTGTCTTAACACAATGGGATGTTGCTTCAAGTGTTGCATCCTTAATGCTTGCCCACTTTGCCTGTACCCCTCACCTGTGTTTCTTTTGCCAGGGCTAGCTTAACTCTGTTGGCCATCTATCAAAGTCAGCCCTCTGAAGTCCCATATTTTGCCTTGGAATGGGATGATTTAGATGTAGTAGCCAAATTGAAACCATACCATTTGATGGTCACTGGCTCCCAGGTGACCTTCCACGGAGATCTGTGATCCCTTTTTGTTAGTCAGTACTAGATCTAGGATAGCCCTGTCTTGTGGGTTGCTGTACCAGTTGTTTGAGGCCCTCTGCAGGGAATCCACTATGAGTCTAGTTCTGGCAGATGTTCCTGCTGGTATTGACCAATCTGTATCTGGCATGTTGAAGTCTCCCATTATCAGAACCTCCCTTTAGCTGTCATGTTGTGTATATCTTCTAACAGTAATGTGTCTATGTCCTCCCTCTGGTCTGGGGCCTGTAGACAACCCCAGTTCTTATGGCTGTCCCATTTCCCTGTTTCCAGGGTGACCCACAGTTCTTCTGGCTCATTATGTGTATTCTGAATTTCTGTAGCTTTGATATTTTCATTAACATACAGGGCCACTCCTCCCCTTTTTCACCTCGGTCTCTTCTGAACAATACATAGCCAGGTACACGGAAGTCTCCCAAGTGTGGTTACTGGTAAACCACGCCTCACTAATTGCTACTATGTCCAGTTTAGCCTCTGACATTATTGCCTGCAGGTCTGGGATCTTATTTCCCAGGCTGTGAGCATTTTGTAGTCATGATTTTCCATTGGCCAGATTTTGTGTGTTAGTTGTTGGGTGAAGTTTGGCATTACCCTGTGCATTGTATGGGAGACAAACCTTTTTCTTACCTGGTGATGCACATGAGCAAAACATGCTGAATTCCTGTGACCACTAGCTGAGGGGGAGGGGTTCTTCCCATTCAACGAATGGGTGCTGCATCTCCCCATTTGCTAGTTTAAATATTTCTGCAAAGACGCAAACTTCTGCCCCAATGCACTGACTCTCTTTAGTCAGATGCAGTCCATCAAATTTAAAGAACTTTCGCTCCCAGAACTGTTGCCAGTTCCTACAAATCTGTGTCCTTTTCCTGGCACCAGTCCTTGAGCCACATGTTTAGCTCCCCTATCTCCCCTTCTCTGACCTTCCGTCCATCTGCTCCCCTCTCCCAGACTGGCAGGATCTCAGAGAAGGAGATGCCGGACGAAATAGATGATAGTTTGTCACCCAGCCCAGTCAGGTGTTCCTTGGTCTCCACAGCTGACCGGCTGGCGAGATCATTAGTCCCTATGTGTACTAGGATATCAATGTTTTCTCCTGCTTTGTGAACACTTACTAATGCGTGTCAGTGTCTTCCATGCTGATGTACCTGGGAGACATCTGACCATCACCCTGGCTGGAGATGGGTATCAACTCCCGAATCATGGAGTCTCCTATGATCAGAAGTTTTTGGATTTCCTTTGTGCTTGTTTAGTTTTGGGTTCCTGATTTGGTGAGTTTTGTTGTGCTAGCTCCTGTGCTGCAGTGTCCTGCTCTGCAGTGTCTTCTGCCTCTTTATTTGATTTCAGAGATGAAGGCAGATACCTGTTGTAGTGTTTATATGGTTTTGGGTAATGTGTTTGGAGAGCAGAAGGTGATGGGGCACCTGATATGCTCCTCCTAACCACCTGCCAACCTCCTGGACCAACTACCCTCTCATGTCGAGGTTTTTCTGTTGGATGCTGGGGGAAATGGCGGGTGGTTCTTATAATGTATTTCCTCTTCAATATGAAATCTGAGACATGCAATCTCTGCCCATGCTGCCCAGAACTGAGCCCTAAGATCTCCAAAGGCCCAGCATGTAGGACAGTGTCCTAAATCCTGTAAGACTGTCCTTCTGAAAATTGTTCCACAGTACCTGCAGTTAATGAAATCCATTCCAAATAAGTTGCTGGGTTTGTAACCTAGTCAGAGTAATTAGAAGGAAAAAAAAGGAGAAAAAAAAATGCAAGTAATGGTTTAATTGTGCTTTGTTTAACTTGTTATAACAAGTTAAATTACTAGTGCCCCTGTAAATGAGATCACCTTGTGGAGGCTCCACTGATCCGCCCCTTCCTGATCTGCCACAGGAAATGTCACAACTGTGGTACCCTATAAAAGGAGTGTAGCATGGGGTAGTGGGGGATAGGGGTGGGTGGTTGGGCCCTTCCCCTGCCTAAAAAGAAGAACCACGGATGAAAGAACAAGGAGGTAAGAGCAAAAACAATCGGTCAACAACAAATGCAGTAACCCTGAAAGCTTATCCTAATGTTAGCTTATCCTAATGTTAGTCCTGTTGTTTGTCATCTTTATGTGCTTGTTAGCAAACTGAATAGGGGTTTCTGACTTACACACCAGTGGGAAGTGCAATTTTAATACTGTATATGATGTTGTTTACATCCCTTTCAGTCATAGAGATGCACTTTAGAACAAGGTTGCATTGTGGCGGCTGCAGAAGAGCTTAAAAGGGACATACACTGTGAATTACTGTATACAGCCCTTAAATGGCCCTAAGAATCAGTCTGTAAATCAGAAACATCTACTGCATTTAATAAAAGGTAAATAGTGACAGAACAATAACAGAATGTGAATCAGTGTTAGAAATACAGCTTCTATAGAAAAAAGAGGCTTGCAGTTTTAAGGCAGCCCTCCTCTAGAAACATAGAAAATAATGGCAGAAGGAGACCAAAGGTCTATCACATCTGCCCAAGGGTTACCGAGACCTTCTATGGGTCCCAGGACCTAGCCCCTACCCAATTTTTGTACCCACGGTATATAGGCGAGCCCTTGCTCTGTCCCACCGCTTCTTCAAATCTGCCACAGTCTTAGCTCCGAACACCTCATCAGGCAGTCCATTCTATGGTTCTATGATTCTTTCAGTGAAATAGTGTTTGTTAGATCCCTTTTGAAGCCCCCCATAGCTTCCGTTTGTGCCCTCTAGTGGTTGAGCTGGTGACTCTATAAAATAGTTCTGAGTAGGGCACCTTGTTAATGCCTCTCAGGAACTTGAATGTCTCGCTCATATACCCTCTCTCTCTCCTAGTCCCCATACAGTACAGATTCAGAGCCTTTAGGCGCTCCTTGTACAAGAGCTCTTGGAGGCCCCCTATCATCTCGGTCTCCCTTCTTTGCTTAGCCTCCAGCCTATCCTTGTTCTTCTTAAGGTGAGGACTCCAGAAGTGGACACAGTACTCCAGGTGAGACCTCTCCAGGGACTTATAGAGTAGGAGGATCACCTCTTTGTCCTTGCTGTCAAATCCTCTTCCTCTACACCCTAGCAATTTTATTTGCCTTATTTTGTTGTATTGGGTCGAATGCTTTAGGGTGCCATATGATGACCCCAGGTCCTTTTCTTCTTGTCAGGTATTCAGCTTATACCCATTAAGCCAATATTCTGCCCTTGGGTTCCCTTTTCCCAGATGCATTACCTTACATTTTTTCATGCTAAACTTCAGCTGCCAAACATTTGACCATCTTTCTAGTATAAGATCTTTTTGCAGATCCTTCACTGCCTCCGCACTGTCAACCCTACGCCTAGCTTAGTGTCATCCATAAAGATGGCAAGCTTGCCTTGAATCCTTAGCCAGTGTCCCTAATGAACACATTAAAAGGACTGTTCCCAAGACCGAGTCTTGGGCACCCCACTAGTGACCTCTCCCTCACCTGACCCAACCCTGTTGACTACCACTCTCTGTCTTCTGTCCTTTAGCCAATTTCCCACCCACCTGACTATGCGCCTGGCAGTACCTAAGTCCTCCTACTTTCTCAACAGGTGATTATGCAGCACTGAATCGAAAGCCGTACTAAAATTCAAGTACAGGAGATCCACTGGGTGGCCTCTATCCAACTCCTGAGTCACCCAGTTAAAGAACCCAATGAGGTTCATCTGGCATGATCTACCTGCTACAAATCCATGCTGTCTGTCATCCTGGAGACTGTTCTGTTCCAGGTATTCTACTAGGTCCTGCTTGACTAAGGATTCCATTAGTTTCATGACTACAGATGTGAGGCTCACTGGTCTGTAGTTCCCACCCTCCTCCCTACTCCCTCCCTGGTGAAGAAGTACCACATCTGCTCTTCTCCAATCACTTGGCATGGTTCTTGTCTATAACAAGTGGTTAAACAAATATGCCATGGGGTCCACCCATTCCTTGGCAAGCTCCCTAGCACCCACAGTAAGTAAACAACAGTGCCTTTACCCTCCATTTTGGGCAACTAACAGCCAAGACACTTCAGACATTTTGTCTTTGAATTAGACCATGTGTCGAAGGTACTTACTACACAGGTGCACTCAGCGCAGGTATCTCCATTAACCACTCGCTCTCCAGTACGATATTCTTTTCCATTGTACAGGCAGCCTGAGATAAGAAACCCATGTGGTCAGATACAGAAATATAGAATACATACAACAAGGCAGATAAATGTAATCCAAACCATTATTATTTTTATTGCTGTAGCTTGTGGTGGTATTGTTGTAAATATTGTTGTAGTGGAAGTGGCAGAGGCTAGAACAGTGGGGGCTCCAAGTATGCATGGGATAGACATAGGGGTACAATAAAAGGGATGCAGGGAGGTGGGGAGGTCGGCGGACCCCAGACAGGGTCTGCAGAGAAAGGATAGGTAGGGAACATCTGGGCAGACTGGGTGGACTAAGCAGTCCTTTTCTGCCAACAAATTCTATGTTTCTATGTATCACACTGTTGTTATACAGTAGTACTGTACCTCTGCAATACAAGGAATGAGACATAAAACACAGAAATATAGAGAATGATGTTAGACAAAGACCACCGGTGTTTTGGACGTGGTGTTCTAGTTCCCGATTAAAATCATTAGCAATTCTAGTATGGTGTGTGAACCGTTTTTAATTTTCTGTTTTGCTTGTTTGTCCTTAATGATAGAACCTTTAGAGGAGGTCGGAGCGCATGGTCGCTTGTATGTGCTGGCAGATGAAGACCATTGGTCCACCCAGTCAAAAATCCTAACAAACGCAGAACCTACTGTCCATATAGAATTCAAATCCACATTATCCACTCCCATGTTCCCTGCCCTACCCCAACCACCCTGAGCAGCTACTAAGCCCTTCTTTCTGTCCCAGCTGTGTTTGAAACCAGCCTCACTTCGAAGCACTGTTTCTTTCCTGAAACCGGAGGCTCTGCTGGGGCTCTGAAGCACCCCCTTTTTCTCTCAGTGTTTGTCTCCCACTTTCCCTTTGTGATTTTGGGCTTTCTTTTTGGTTTGTGCCTTCACCAGTTTTTAGGTCAGCATTTTGCTTTCTACCTTCCTGGCATGTAGTTTGTACTTTGCTCAGTCCCTATTCCTGCTGCACTTCTGTTCTCATGTACCTTGCGTTTCTTTCTGTTTTGGTTCTTTTAGGCCTTGTAGTTTTCCAGTGTCCTGCTGTCATCATTTTCTTTTGACTTGTGCTATTTCAGGCTCCTGTGTTTACTGTTTTCCATACCTTTTGTAATCTCTCAGTTCAACTGTAGTCCTTAAATGTTTACACCTGGCTTCTAGCAAGGCAGCCCTTGAGGTTCTGTTGTTGTTCACTTCAGCAGCTTCTGCTTCAAGGTTTTGGTTCCCATATGCTCCGGTTTGCCTTAGCAGTTCCATTTGTTTCTACTCCTCAGCCTACCTGACTTGCAGGGCATCAGCAACTAACACTAACCTCCCTTATGAACTGGTCTGCATGCATTCATTATTCAGTCCAAGCTTGTATCATTCAGTCTCATCTAATGTCTAGTTGTTCAATCAATGTCTCAATCAGTCATTCAGCCTTGCCAATTTTTGTTTCTACTTTGTGCTCATGGCTGTCAGGCTTCTCCTCGACCTTCCACTACTCCTGCTTTCAAATGCACAGCAGCCACAACCATAGCATGGCTTCAAGAGCTCTGCCCTTTATGCTGATGGTCTTGCTCTGCCCCCCTTGATGTCCGCATCTTGAGGGTGTATCCCTCGATGGGTGGAGTCCTTCTCTTTTATCCTTTGGATGAGCATTGCCTGCACTCTGGGGAAGTTTGAGGCCATGCAGATCGACTCAAGCGGTACCTCTTGATGTAGCATTTAAACTTCCACTGCCAGAGGTGGGGCCTCTAAGTCCATGGGGGCTCCTTTGGCTGTGCAGACCATGTCAGCAATACCTTCAAAAGCTATTCTCCCTACAACCACCTAAGGTTCACCTGGTCTCCCCTCCTTCTCTTCCTCTGTCCCTCAAGGGTGAACACCATGCAGTTCCAAGTCCCAGCCCTCAAGGGCTCAACTCCTATGCCTCACCCTCTCTCATGGGTTAGGGTGTCCTCTCAAGGCCTCCTTTGTGGAGGCCAGGTGAGTGCCTTTCAGTGGCTCTCCTCCTCCTGCCTTGGGGGTGGGCCTTCTTTGTGGAAAGCCTCCTTTAGCTGTAGATGGGCTTGCAGCACCCCCACAGCTTTCTCATTAGAGGGACAGAGTGACAGCCCTTCCTCTAAAAATCTTTCCCTTGAATTGGGTCTCTAAATTGCAGTGGCTGAGCTGTTACTAATTTATTCCAAGCCTGGAGGGAGGCACCAAGGCCTTGGATGATGCCCAGATGTTTTTCCCCTCATAGGTTTTCTTTCCTCTCCTATGTGCTGGAGGACATAAAAAGTTTGGTAGTCTCTGCAACAGATGGTCCATAATATAGTGCATTTATATTAGTATAGCATTTACCCAGGTAGGTTTCATGATGAGTTGGGGTTGGATGGTGGCCCTCCTTCCATTTGCCATTCCCTCTCCTTATATAAGTCATGTAAGTCATCTCTTCTACTTTCAATTCGATATGTCAATTATCACTCAGTTCAGCCTCTGTTTGTTACCAGTCATCATTAGATGCCATCAATCTGTCCTCACTCAGGCTCTGTGGTCACTACTAGCTGCTCAGTACTTTTTGGGGCTCCTTCCTAGGGTATCCTTTGCCTAAAGGAATTATGTTCCCACGGCACCTCTAGGGGTACAACCCTCCTCAAGAAGGTTCCTTTGCCTTCACGGTACCCCAACAGGGTGGTAGTTCTGTGTGGTACAGAGAGTGTGAACAGCCAAAATATTCACCTATGACAGTCTACAACATATTTTATTTATTTATTTTATTTATTTCAGGTTTGGATTATTACTTTTGAGCCAAAAGGCTATTTTACAAAGGTTCCAAGTCAAAAAAGCACTATACTGTACAATACAAAAGGTACAGGTATGTTATATTGGACAGGACAGTGAATATACAGGTATAATAAAATAAATTGGCAGTTACAAAAGTGCAAGCATTTATCAATAGCATCATTACACATGGGGAGTGGAAACAGACAGAGTAGGAGTTCCACTGTAATGATGCTATGTGGACACAGTTAGGTTGCTAAGTGCAGGGCGATGGAGGTGGCAGCAGCCCAAGTGGGCTCTGTCCAGGTGGGAAAAGAGAAGGGGATAAGGGTAGGAGGAAGGAAGATGTTAGAATGAAAGGGGGGGTGAGTCAACCAGAGGTAGGGCAGAGGATAGCATGTGATTAAGATGGGCAATCACAGTAGTTGGCTTCAGCTAGTAGAAAGCAGAGGTCTCTTTTAAAGGACCGATCTTTCCACATTTTATGAGGGGTGCAGGGAGATCATTTATCCACTGAGGCCCATGGTAAGCAAGGGCACGCTGGGCAAATGTGGTGTACTTAAAAGGGATCTTCATTCAAATACCTTCAGACTATCAACAAGCCACAAAAGCAAAACTTCTCATTAAGTTGCATAAGACCATTGAATTGATATGTTGCTTTTTCTGATGTCTCTAGCTAAGATATCTTTTTTATTTTGTCATTTTACACCCACTCCTGTTGTATATAATAAAATAATATCTTAGCCCAGCCAGTCATAGTAACTGAGACATAGTATTACATCATACTATAACCAGTGAATGAACAGTAAAATGTTTCTCTGTGCAGTAACCACAGCCAAATATGGTTATGGAGGGATGTGAAAAATATATTTTCCAAAGAACAGCATTCAGCTAAGCCTTCTTGTAACAAAACACTAACTATAGTATTAACATCATACTACAGGTGGTAAAATAATGTTTATACAGTTCTGACAAGCTGCAGTAGTCGTAGGCATAGGAAGAACCCCACCATCCAGATCACAATAGTAGTACTACCAACAAAGTTTGGCACATGAAATGCAGTTTGTATATGGACTCTGAACCTGCTGATGTTATTTTTTATTTTTTTATTTCTCTGTGCTCACTGTGTTCATTCAAGTAATTCTGGCCTGATCGGTCCTGATCTGACCTGTTGCCACTGTATCATGCATACCTCATATATTAATAAGTAGGTGCTAGTCACAAAAGATTTTTACCACAGATCAATTCAAGAAACTGTTTCATGGAGAGGGCCTGGTCAGTCACTATGTTTCAACCTTCATTCAGGTATCATTTGAAATTAAATGAGGCATGCTGACCTTCATAAATGTCAAACATGCAGCATTTTGTGGTGACAAACAGGATCTTGCATCCGTAGTAACATTACCAGTTGAACTAAACAGTCATTCTGAATAAATGCTAGTAGGAAGGAAATTCATGTACATCATAGCAGTTTGTACTAAAGCAGGTCACACAGTCCATTTGGATTTCCAGTATTTCAAAGGATCTGCATTCCAGTCATTGTTGGCCTCTGCCAGGTACATCTCAACAATGGCCTGTGCTGATGCTGTGTTAGAAGAAGCAGATGTGGAAGTTACAATGGCATCTTTCAAGTGACTCCAGAGACCTGAAGCTGAAATGTGCAATCATGGGACAGTGCTAGTTTTTATGGTGGCAAAGACGACGACCCTGGCAAAGTGGACAAAGAAGAGGAAGAAAAAGAAACAACTGGACCTCCAGATGTGGGGCTGCCTGATGCTGTGCTGTGTGGGGAAGATCATTGTTTTGAATCTGATTCTGTACTTGGTTCCATGATACATGGACTTCAATCATTTCTTGTTTGTTTATCTTGAAAGAAGTGTCATCATCATCATTATTCAGCAGTTGCTTTTATTTGTATCATGGGTCCAGGATTGTTGCTTTAATATAGTGGTCAGACTGAAGCATTTTACAAAGTTGTTCATCTTCATCAACTTTTTGATCAGATCTTTTGGTATTCTGGTGGGCAACTTGTTTGTGCCAGCAATGACAGCCGCATGAGGGATGGGATTGCCTGCATTCTCTAAATTGTCCCTAATCAGATTCAAGCAGTAATTTAAATTGTTTTATTAAGAATATCACCTGATTCAGAATTCCTGTGTTTGCACTCACCTCACTGATAATTTCCTCATATGGCTGGAAAAGTAAAATTACAACCCCCTGCAGGGCCCACTGTGGTGAAGTGAAATAAACGTTTGCATTACCAATTTTATTTTCTAAGGTGTACTGTCTGACAGCTTTCTTTTGTTCCAACAGCCTTTGGAACACAAGAAGGCTGAATTCCATAGTAGAAATGTCTTCAGTCTGTGCAAAACTAAGTTGGGCTTTGCTGAGTGATTGAGATGATTGTAGATTCCTTTAAAGTGTTAAAATTCCATATTCCATAACTGGTGTGTGCAGTGGGGTTGGGGAGGTGAATGGCCTCTGGTGTGGTAGCCTGCAGGCCAAACAATGCAGTTCTGGCATGGAGGTGCCAGCTGCCTATAGGTGGGCAAACCATCCACCAACTTAAGGTCCATTTACAGGAGCGGTGAGGGTCATAGTGAATGGGACACTAGAAATGCCCTGGGTCAACAATCCATAAACACCCACAAATCGTGCTCATATTCCCTTAGATTTATGGGGATAGAGAGTGTACACAAAAATCTATAGATACTCTCCCTATTAGCCTCTCAAATGTGCTTTAGGGCTGGTCGTTGGCATCTGTTCAAATGGACCAATCAGTATTTTTTTTATTTATTTAAAACATTGTTACCTGAGTAAGCACACTGGTGACACACAAACACGTTTTTCAGGATGTAGCGTAATGATGAATACGATGAAACCAACAAGCCAATGTATACAAATCAGTTCATTCTTTAATCCATACTCAGGTTTCTCAAAGTTGCCACCATTTTAAAAAGTCCAACATTTTGCTTGTTCCATAACAAGCTTTCTCAAGGGATGGTGGTCTCATGTTTAAAAAAAAAGTTTGATTACAAGTCAAAGTATAGAAATGAAGAATTTATCAGTAGGAAAGGACTGCTTGGCTAACCCAGTTTGCCTATAAGGGGGTTTAAGTATAGCATAGAGCAAAATGCCTTATTGCACTTCTTAATATACTTTCATGCAGCTTTGCATTTTTAAATCAGTAAAAACTGAATTCAAATGACTCACCAGACTTTCAAGGTTCAAAAATCTTCTAATAAATCAGCAACTTGTCTTGGAATGTATCAGTCTCACACGGATGCCAGCATTCAGTTTTTACTGATTTAAAACATACTGCTGTATAAAAGAATATTCAGAAGTGCAATAAGACATTACATTATGGTACCAATATTCAGAGCTGGCTGATAGCTCTGTGCAACATGTAGTGCTGCACGACAGGTAGCACACAGCCGGCTCTGATCTTTATTCTGACAGTTAGTGTGTTCTAACATAGTACCAACTGCATATGTGGCCATGCCAGCACAATGAAAAGTGATTGTGCTGCATCAAAATGGTCAAAGATGGAATGTGGACCAAAGGGAAGCCCACTAGAGATAGTGCTATCCAAAACAGATTAGCACCAGGACTTCTGTAGGCCATATTCAGACCGAGCATGCAACTGAGTCCACTGGGCATGCACTGCATGAAGGGGCCATTGCATATCCATTACTGGTTCATTTGCATGGGCTCTACCATGCTGGTTTGACAGGAAAGACGTCAACCAGCATTACAGCGCCAGGCTCCATGTCGACCGCAAGTTGCAGTCGGCATGGAGCGCACACTTCGGTGTGTGTTCTTACACCTCCCGTACTATTAGATTCTAACTCCAGGGAGGGGGTGCAGCTCGGGGGAAGGGGTTGCCCAGTTCCAGTGGCACTTATACGGCGGCATGGCGCGGTTGTCGATATTGACACATGTCACCATAGAAATGTTTTGCTGTTCGGAGAGCATACCATTTGCATGCATGCAGTCCCTTAGTACTCATGTTGGGCTTGGGGAATTCCTGGTGTGCAGTGGCCCCCTCCCCCCAAATAGCCCATGTTGTAGAACTCTGCTCAAGATATAAATACAGAATGTGTCAAGAATGCAACTTTGCAAATATGGTTAAGATCCTTACAAAACTGCAAGCGATTCAAGACTCATCAAAACAGCCACAGTATCTACCAGAAGTTCTGTTATGATTGTCTTTTGCGAAGGCTTCTGTAGTTACTAAATTATATTGATGTGCATTTGTTTATGAATTATCAGTGCACTAGAATAATTTGCCTTATTTCCCTGGTTGTCCAGCAGACCCCTCTCCCCCGATCACCCAAACTGTAAAATAACTAGTTCCCTAGTAGTGTAGCACCCCCACCCCTACACTAAGTGACAACCCCCAGCTCACTGAGGACCCCTGTAACTGCACATATACTCGAGATCGAACTCTGGGACTGTCAGATGTTCAGATTGCGTGTGTATGTGTGTGTGTGGGGGGGGTGGAATTTCTTCTCAACAAATTTACTCATCCATGATTCAAATACATGTGCTGTTACAAACTTCAGGACTTGCTTTAGGCAATTTAGGTCTGCCTCTGCTAATTTAACAGTGTTTTCTCATCTTTCCCCTTCTTGTTAATATTATTCCCTCCCTTCTGTACCATTTCCTTTTTTCTCCGTCTTTCTGCACATTCAGCAGATAGAATATTTCTGATGGAGTACAGGAATTCAAAATTCTGCACATCCCCAACACACACGTACATCTCCAAAAGATCTCATGTGGAACCAGAGCTTCAAATATATCTGTGGCAGATAAGCAGCAGAGATCTCCCTGCCAGGCAGGTAAAACTAGGAGCTGGGTGAGGAGTTTTCATGATCAGCAAAGGAACACTAGTAATAAGGTATGTGCGAATATCTTCAGCTAAATATTTAGCCAAACAATCCAATTCAGGGGTGCAACTATTGGGTATTTATTTGGCTAGTGTTTTGTTTTTTGAAATATATAAAAAAAGAACCACCCCCATTCACCAGGGCTAGCCCCTTAACTGACCCATCCCTCTCCTGCTCCTTTCTTACCCACCACCTCCTCCCAGTCCCATTGCTGCAAAGCTGAAAAAGAAAAATGGATTCCAAATGTCAGTTCCTGGCACTATGCCACGAGCCAACACTGTCTTTTTTTTAGCTGGACCCCCTCCTTAGAGGCAGTATAGTGCTGTGGTTTATGGCTCTGAGCTGCAAACCTGGAGGCCTAGATTTGAATCCCATAGCCCCCACTTGCATACTGTGTGATCCTGATCAAGTCACTCAACTTCTTTGTGCTCCCAGGTCAGACCTGGAAACAAACCTTAGCTTAGTGTGTCTTTCCTCGTTAAACAATTCCCCCTTAGCCAGTGCTTCACAACATAAAACTATACAAGGTGGAAGTGCCCCCCTTTGACCCCCAGTCCATAATCAGTGTCTCTCGAATGCCCTGTCCCCTCCTCCACAGCTTGCCCGCTCCATTCATCAAAGACTGGAGTGAGCAGCGGAGTGCTACGATCAGGAGGAGGGGTGGAAAAATGCATTGTTAATGATGCTAAGAAGACTGACCAATCACACTTCCAGGTGGTTAAAGGCATTTGGCTGCACCTCATCAATTATAAACACACCCTGGCATGCAGTGATACAGCTTAATGCATGCCCTATTGTCTGGTATTGCTAACACACAGTATCTTGCATGACTCTTCACACCTTTTGCTAAGGCACTGGATATTCTCTGCCTGCCTTCATGATTTTAAGCGTGGGGTCTGGAGACTCATATTAAAGAACCACCTCACCAACATCTTTCTATCCACTTGCACTTTTTAAAATATATATATATATCAATCAATCATGATATAAAAGTTTTATTTTACAAATAAACAAAAAAAAATACAAACATACTGTATACATCTTGATGTCTACAATTCCTGTCCAAAACAAGGTCTCTTGGAAATACAACTCTATAGTTTGATGCACTGATGAGTTTTGCTTTCTAAGACCTGTTAGAAAATACTATGCACTTTATTTTACCCTATTTAAAAAAAACATTTTGTTACTAATAATTGCTTTATGGAATGCAATTTTATTCTCATCCCAAGGCACTAATAATAAGTGGTCAATGAATATATAGTGACCGGATTTGTTGAGAACAGTCGGCCTGCACGTAATTTGTAACACAAGTAACTTGAGTGTGTACTGGTAAAGATAACATAACACTTTCCTGTCAGGACTTACGATAGCCTCTCCTCATGATCGTTTGAGTTTGGTACACTATTTGTGAATACTAAGGTATCACCGGTTGTATTCACACACGAGAGGCACACCATTTGTGGCAATCTGTCTTAAAGCAGCAGTGCAACAAAAAGCTAGTTCCAGCTACTGCTAAGAAAATATTGGCATACCTGTCAGACATACTTGTCTAGGTACCTCCTATGCTGTGCACTACAAGACTATTTATTTTCTTGATCCCAACCCTTGCCAGGTCAAAAATGCTATTTCTATGCAAAATGTGGCAGCCATTTTTTCTCTTGAGGAAAAACTCAATTAAAACATTTATGTAATACTCAGATTTTGGTGGAACTAGAAAACTGTACCACCAAATTAAACTGGTAGATGACTGGAATCTTTTATAGTGAAAAAGGGTAGAGTCAAATGTTTCGTCCAATTTCGTTGCACTACTGTTACAAAGCAGTAGTGCATGTTACCATGAAAATGTTACCTATACCTATTTATCCCATTTTGGAGTGCCCCTTTTCTCCTCTCATGCACAATAACCTAGTTCCCCATTTTGATTTTGATTTAGCACTTTTTAAAATATCTGAAATAATAAAAGGAGCTTTTTTTATAAGGCTATTCCAGGATCTCGACTGTTTTTGAACACTGATTGTCCCACATGGTCTGGGAGCAGTATTTGCTGCATGCTAGCTCATTTTCATTGCAAGGCAGATGATGTTAAACAATGCACATTCAAAAACAACAGAGAGGAGCCAGCCCGGTGGCGCTGAGGGTTGAGCACTGGATGCCACTCGCACTTAATGCGGGCGACCAGTGTTAGGGAACAGACTAGGGATGCCAGGGGTTGACAGAGGAAGGAGAGAACTGAGCATCTGGAGGACTTCTGTCCTCTCCTGGGGTGGGCTGGGGATTGTCTCACTCTGTAGTGGCCCCTGGTGGAGACCAGGAGCACTACAGGTGCGGTGCAACAGTTGGGGCCAAAGAAAACAGAGAAAATGGCATCTCGATTGACCGGATGATGGCTGCCTGGACCCTCACTACCATGGAGCCCCCAGATAGCCGGGACAGACCTCAGCAGCACCCAGGGCCAAGAAAAGGAAGCCACAAGGCACTTTCTCTCTGGAAGGAGAGAACCCGTCCAACTAAGGGATACGTCAGATGACCCTAGAATGGCTGCAATATGAGGCAGGGAGTTGGCGATGGGGGTTCCTGGGGAGGTGAGCCAGTCCTTGGTGGCCTGAAGGAGAGGCCAATCAAGATGGGGGAAGAATAAATAGATAATGCAAAAAAAAAATAAACAACAGAGAATACTGTTGGAAACCTGGACTGAGTCATATTAAAAGGAATGCTTCTGGTTTTATTTCAAGTGTTAAAAAAAAAAAGCTAAAACAGGCTCAAAATGGGGGAAAATACCATACAAGAAATAAGTGGCAATCTAAAATGAAATAAAAATGTATAAGTTAACATTTTCACTACTAACGTTTATTTATTATTTATTTAGTTTTTGTGACTGGGTAAGCACACTAGACAGAGAAATGCGTGTTTTCAAGAATGACCCGGGAGATTTACAAAGAACTAAACAAAGTGACAGGTCCACACATAGTACAAAATAACATAATTTCAACAGGGCAAGCAGGAACAGACTGCTTGCAGCCAAAACATAGGCCATCAAATGAGTCAGAACAACATCCCAGCAACGTGAGAGTGGTCCAGGGACAGGTAGAGGCAAGCAGAAAAGGGTAAAAGCCGTCACTGTACAAGTGCAAGCTGGGGAGGTCAACAGGTGGCCACTCAGCAGCCTCCTAAAGAGGTACTAGGTGGTGGCAGAGTGGACTGATTCAGGGAGGGAGTTCCACATCCAAGGGGCAAAAGTGGAAAGGCCTGGTTACCCATCAGAGTAGAGACCTTTGTTACAGTGTGTAGAGGCTCATCATTTGATGTCAAGGAGTTGCTCTAATGTGAGCACTTAAAAAAATGTGCAGTTAGGGGTGGAGTCATAGTCCAACTGTACTTGTCTACAAAACACTCAAGGGTCAGTAATCACCTGCTGGGGGGAGATGACCATCCAAGTGGTATGTCAGTCTGATTGCAGACAAAACAAAGCAACAGACATGCACTGCTGCTATTAATTATTGCACAGTGTCCATGAAAACTGCAACCTCTTTGGTTCAAATTCACTGTAAGTGTTAAGAGCAGATTAAGTGAAAAAGTAAACCAGAGGGCTGAATATATACAAGTTTTATTTGATGCAAAATAAACAAAAAACAGAACAAAATTAGATGAAATGTACAAATTAAATGATCACTGTCTCTTTCAAAAGAAAGTAACAAAAACAGTATTTACAGTGGGTTTTGAGGAACACCAGACTCTGGTCCCTGTCAAAGCGCATTCAGTTGAAACATCGGGGTGTCCTGTCCAATGGACCAGAGGCTGTGAAGGACGCTTTTAAGATGTGTTTGAATATTAACTTCTGCATTTTCTTAAAGCAGTTAATTGATACTTTTGGCTATATCAGCTGACTTAGTGTACAGGGATACATTGGCTTGTAGTACGCTGCTTTAGTGGGTTTGTGATTTTCCTGGTTTGCAATGAACAGGTATGTCTGTAGCTGACATTTTGCACAGTACTATAAAAGAAAACATGGTTAGTTATATGCATTATATTCTAAAGGGGATTATAGGCAACACTATACCTTGTTTCCATAAAGGGAATTGTGGGTAATAGTGTATGTACTTGCTTCCTATTAAAAGAAATTGTGGCAAGATTCACTGTTGTTAATGGAAACTGCACTAACTTGTAAATCATTTTCCCTGCAGAAGTTGATTTTAAGTATTTGTTCACATTTTGTTACTGTTTCATCTCTACAGGCTTTTTAGTTATCCTGTTGGGTGTTTCTGATTTACACACAGACAGTAAATGCCATTTTAGAACTGTATGATGTAATTTATGTCCCCTGCTCAGCTCTTCTGTTGTTGAAACAACACATCCGTGTTCTACTACAGAACTCTAGGGTTGGAGAGGGACACAGACTACATCATACAATTCTAAAATGGCACTCAACACCAGATTGATAATCAGAAAAAAAACACCAAGACCACTAATAACCAAGTACAGATGGAACAATTGCAGAGTTTGAACCAGTTTTTAGAAAAATGCTTCTCTTGGGAAAAATTACCTTCAGAGTTCGGCACAGTTCTCCTTTAAGGGGCATTATTGATCAAACAATATGACCCAGAAGGTCAAATGATAAATCCATGCTGGTTGTTCCTAAAGCTAATACTACTCTGAGGGATCAGAACTTTGCTGCCTTTATACATAGAATCTGGAACTCTGCCGCTGCCAGTATGCAGCTTTTCCTACCGCTTTCAGTTAAGGAGATCTCTTTGGGACTACCTGCAGACCAACTCAGCCTACAATTGCACTTAGAAGCATAGAGAGACAATACTGGCAGACAAATACCATTGCTCCATCCAGCCTGCCCTGTTATACCCTCTGCTACACCAGGACCTGTTCTAAACAAGAGTTCATTCCCACTTGACCTAACTTTTCAGTTTTTCTCGATTCACTCATAGACATCTGCTTGTGTTGCTGATTTTCCTTATTTGCAGATGTGACTATAGTACTTGACATAATTGCTGTTCACTGATCCTCGAGCAGACTCGATGGACCATAGGACCCATTCTGCTGGCTTCTTAGTAAGTTAGTATGTTCCAGCCTCCAGGCTGCTGCATAATATCGGCCTATTTAACTGTATTTGACGTGATGCTGTATATGTTGCCTTTGTTTATGGTTTATCTAATTTCCTCATACTTTGTTGCCGACTTGCCTCTCCTTTGCACTGTAGGATGTGCTCCTCATTACAACCTAACTTTGTAATATCACAACATACATGAAAATAGGCATATATTTGTCTAGTGTGCTTTCCTTAAACAATAATGACTGAAAAGCCAGTCATTTCCAAGGGATTACGGACCAGTTGAGGGATGGGTGACCTGAGAGGCATGGCACGAAATGCTCCTCCTGCAGTCGTTAATCAAAAGTACCATCTTCGAGTGTTATTGCAATTATAAGTCTAATCACAATAACAACTTTTTGTTTTAGCTGTGTGGCACAAGCGCACGTGCTACACAGCATCAGTTAGCAGCTGGATTGGTCATTTATCAAATGGTAATGTCCAGTCTTATAGCCAATCAGGAGCTTTGCTAGGCTCATGAATAATTAATTAGACTTATAATGGTTAAACAAAAACTAAATAAATCAAAAGCTACTTGCCCAGTGTCTGTTAAGGAAGCAATCTGTGGAGGAACAGAAAGACCCACCTGCTTTGTACTTGATGCATGAATAAACAGAAGGGTTCTGTTTTCCTCAGTCTGCCCTGACGTGTGACAAATTCTTCATGCATTAAACAAGCAAGAAAACAACTTCAATATATTAGCTGTTGCTTACCAACACAGCGTGGCAGCAGGTCCCAGGTAGCGGACCGCTGGGTTCCGCATGAGCGTTGCACCTTTCTTTTCACATTCCACCTGCCCTTCCTGCACACAGAAAGGATTGGGTTAAAGAGGAAAGCTGCATTCCTGAACACGTGTTCCTCTGTCCTACTGCTGAGCCACTGTGACTTCCTCAGAGAGACTGAGAGCTGTTCTTGCTAGTCTCTGTGCACAACTGACTTGCACTTTGAAGTTGAATCCCTACTCTGTGACTGTGGGATACTTTCTAGCACCAATGGCAATATCTAGAATGTATGAGATGCCTGCAAGTGTTGAGTTTTCTAGCCTCCTTTAACATCAAGTGTGGAAGGCAGGTGTCTTTTCTATGTGATGAATGATTATGCTTACCCCTGTCCAGAAATAGTAAAAACTGGCTTTAGCAGATTGGGAGCCCATGTGCCTCATCCCAGGTATGTATTACTGTCCATGCTTGACAATCAGAGGTCAGAAGTGCTAGGATAAGGTGCAGCACCTGGATCTGCCCAGACCTAATGACCATGCCCAGCAATCAGAAGTCAAAAGTGCTGGGATAATACAGGGCCCCTGTATTTGCCCAGACCTAATGACCATAACTGGTGATCAGAGGACAGGATACCTGGGACAAGACAGAGCCCCTGTATCACAGCCCAGACCTAATATCCTTGCCTGCCAGTCACAGGACAGAAGAACAGGCATAAGGTAGGTCTCTGTATCACAGCTGAGACCCAATGACCATGCCTGCTGATCAGTGGACAGAAGGACTGGGATAAGATGGGGCTCCTGTATCACAGTCTAGACCTACTGACTTTGCCTGCTGATAATAGGAAAGAAGGACTGGGATAAGGTAGGGCCCCTGTATCACAGCCCAGACCTATGGATGAGGTCTGATGACCAGAGGACAGAAGGACTGGGATAAGGTCTGGCCCCTCTATCACAAACCAGACCTGCTGACCATCCTTGCCAGTCATAGAACATAAGGACTAGGATAACGCAGGGTTCTATTTGATAGCCCAGATATAGAAACATAGAATTTGTCGGCAGAAATCCAGCCTGCCAAGATGCTCCCTGTCTAATCTGTCACCACAGACCCTAACTGGTCTCCGGTGACCATCCCATCTCCCTGCCTATTTACTAGTGTTCCCCTATGTCTATCCAATGCATGCTTGGAGTCTCCTGCTGTTTTCAACTCCACCACTTTTGCTGGCAGTCTGTTCCAGGCATCAACAACTCTTTCAGTGAAGTAGTACTTGCTCACATCCCTCTTAAACTTCCTCTCTTCAGCTTCATCACATGCCCTCTGGTTCTGGTGCTGTTCCTCATTTGAAAGAGACTCTCCTGCTGCACCCTGTTTACACATAAGGAACTTGTAGGTCTCTATTATATCCCGTTTACTCCTCTCTTCTAGGACATACATGCTGAGATACCTCCGTCTCTCCTTGTGGGGATTTTGGTGCAACCTCTGCATCATTTTAGTTGCCTTTCTCTGGACTGCCTATATCCTATCTATGTCCTTTCTGAGGTGTGGCCTCAAGAACTGGACACAATACTCCAGGTTGTGTCTCACCAGTGAGCAATACAGTGGCAAACTATCTCCCTCCTTCTGCTGGAAATACCTCTCCCTATACCTCCCAGCATCCACTGGTCTCACCCACTGCTCTGACAAACTACCTGCCACTTTGAGGTCATCAGCTATGATAACCCCAAGGTCCTGTTCCTGCTTAGTGATTGTCAGTACCACATCCCCATCATCTACTCAGCTTTCAGGTCCCTATACACTAACTGCATGATTTTGTACTTTTTGATATTGAACCCCAAATGCCGTGCTCTTGACCACTCCTCAAGTTTCCAAAGATCCCTACATATTTTCTCCACTCCCTTCTGACTGCCCATCCTGTTACAGATTTTGGTGTCATCTGCAAAAAGGCATATCTTCCCTTCCAGTTCTTCTGCAATGTCACTTATGAAGACACTGAAGAGGACTGGTCCCAGTACTGAACCCTGCGGCACCCCACTGGTCAATCTCCTGTCAGTAGAGTGAGTTCCGTTAACTACTGCACTGTCTCTTATATGTTAACCAGTTTCTAACCCAGTTCACCACTTTGGATCCCACCCATAGGCAGCTCAATTTCTTTATCAGTCTCCTGTGTGGCACAGTGTCGAAGGCCTTGATAATGTCCAGATAAGCCATACCCACTGTCCTCCCCTGATCTATTTCTTTTATACTGTCTCCCCTCCCTCTGGAATCAGCTTCCCTCCTTTATCCATCTCTGTCTATCCATCCCTTGCCTCCCTCAGATGCCAACTAAAACTTCTCCCTCCTCCTCCTTGTTCCTGTCAACCTGCTTCTTGAACCCTTTCTTTCCTCTCCCACCCCCACCTCTCAGCACTGGCTCCAGCATCCTGTGATCCAGGTTCCCTGCACTTTTCTGAGTTTACCGTACTTGCACTATTGCTATTTATATTGCACCCAGTAGCAATGTTCTCGCATTACCATCTGTACTGCACTTGACATATGCACTTTATTTTACAGTTCCTGTAATTTTATTATCAGCCTGATTTGTATTCCTTTGTATTTGTACTCTCCCCTTCCCCGGGTCACACCTGGAAACGAGCCTTGGCTTGATGTGCCTCTCCCCATCACCAATTTTCAACTAAATAAATAATTAACAATAACATTTCCCTTGTCATCCAGTTGAAGAAATCAATCAGATTCATCTAGCATAACCCTCCCCCCCAATGAATTCATGCTACCTGTGGGCTTGGAGCCTGCTGGATTCAAGATGCTCTATCAACCTTTCCTTTAACAGTGCTTCCAATAATTTCCCCACCACTGCGGTGAGATTTACTGGCCAATACTTGGTAGCCTGCTCCATGCTGCAGCTCTTATGTAGAGGGACTATGCCCACTCCCCTCCTGTCCTCCAGAACCACACCTGTTTCCAGACAGATGCTGAATAAGGCCATTAGTGGGGCAGCTAGTACCTCCCCGAGTTCCTTTAGTATCCTTGGGAGTGTACCATCCGGTCCCATACCATTTCCCAGTTTCAGAGCTGCAAGTCCCTTGAGGACTCTGCTGTCTGAAAAGGGACTTGTCACCTCTCCCACTTTGTTCCTGCTGCTCTCTGATGGTCTGTCTGCCCTCCTCCCACTATGAAGACTGAGCAGAAGTACCTGTTCAGGATGTCTGCTTTCTCTTGGTACTCCTCTATGCAGTTCCCCCACCTCCCCGCTGCCTTCTTTATCATCATGATCCATACCCTTGTCTTACTTGTCTCACTTATGTACTTGAAGAAAGTCTTATCCCCTTTAGCTACCCCCTTGGCAGACCTACTGTCCATACCTGGTGATCACAAGACAGAAGTACTGTAATAAGGTAAGGCTCCCATATCATAGCTCAGAGCTATTAACCATGCGTGCCAATCAGAGGACAGAAGGACTGGGAATAAGTTAGGCACCCTGTATCACAGCCCAGACCTACTGTCCATGCCTGGTAATCAAAGAACAAAAGTACTGGGATACGATAGGGCCCCTGTATCACAGTGCAGAGCTAGTCACCATTACTGTCGATCAGAGGACAGAACAGGGATAAGGTAGGGCCCATGTGTCACAGCCCGGGAATACTGAAGATGCCTTTTAACATTACACGTCTCCCAGAAGGATGCCTTTTCCCCTTGCTTTAGTCCCTTTGCCAGCCAAAATTCCATCTTCATCTTGGCCTCCCTCACCTTCCTGCTGGCTACCTTTGTTGTCTGCAGGTACTTCTCCCTATCCTCCTCCCATTCCCTTCCCTTATAGTTTAAGAATCTTTTTCTTGTGGCTCTTACCACTGTCTTTACTTTGCCCATGAACCAGATTGGACCTGCTGGCCCATTTTCCCTTTGAAACGTTCACAACTGAGCTTCGCCTTCTATCATTATTTTTTAAATCCTTCCCATTTTCCTCTGCCCCATCCACCTGCTCTATCCTCCTTGTACTTTTTACAGCCGTTTCCTCATCTTGCTGAAATCCAATTTTTAAAGTCCCATACCCTTCCTGTGTTTGCCTCATGGTGATCCCTATCTGGACCACCTACTCCACTGTTCTGCGGTCAATGGAACCAAGTGGCCTCAGAACTGCTACATTTTGGATCCTCTCACTGTTGGTAAACACCAAATCCAGCAGCGCACCTTTCTTTGTAGGGCCCAGGGCCAACTAAACTAGAAATGCCTCTTGGCATGCATCACAGCGCAGATTCCTAGTGCTTGCTGCAATTGCTACTTTTCAGTCCATATCTGACATATTAAAATCCCATACGACCACCACCTCCACTAAACTGGCCACCATCCTAAGTATTCTCTGAGTTTCTTGTCTGCTTCCTGATCTTGACCTGATGGTCAGTAGACCACCCAATTCTGATTTGTTTCCCCATTTCCTTTGCTACTAGCACCCACAGGGTTTCTAGTTTTCCTGACTCCCCTAGGCTGTCTATTTCAGTGGCCTTTATTCCCTCTTTTACATACAGTGAGTACCCTGGTATGGTCATGTCTAATTTGTGGTGTTGGGTTGCCCACATCTCCAGTAACCAGTCACCAGGTCAAGATGCCTTTCCATGGCCATCACTTGTATTTCTGGCATTTTATTTCCAAGACTTCTTGCACTGGTGCACATCATTTTCAAACCTCTATCCCTACCCTCTCTTACTCCCTTCATCCTGTGTATGTTTGATTCTGCTGTATTCGCTGAAGGGGGAGACCAGCAAGTCCTCCCTTGTTTGCGACATCATGTGCCTCTTTCCATTCTTATCCCCAAACTAGCTACTGCATATGATGCTGTAAGACTAGAACACAACTGTGGAAACATTGCTTCACTCAGAGGGCATAGAAATGTGAGGTTGACAACTCCAGCAAGCAATCAAAACAAATTCTACTAGGTGCTATAAGTTCCCGCCCCTACACAGGGCACAATTAAAAGTAGAACAGTTCTATTTTTTAAGACTAAGGCTAAGCAATGGAATGTTTTGACTCGATATACCTTCCTGGAGGGAATGACCTTGCTCAACCTTAATTCAGAATGGCGCAGTGTTGTGAAAGCACTGTAATCAACTACTGGGTGAGTCTCTGAGGAGACTCATCATAGGATACAGATGCTAGGTCAATAGAGGGTGGCCATTGATGTTCTTCTGTTCCATTAACAGAACTGGGTACCTATCACATGATACAACTGTCAGGACAGTAGACGGTGTGAATCATTGGTCTTCTATCCCAGAACACACCCCTGTAGCTATCACAGGATGTAAGAGCCAGGGCTACAGGGAATAAACTAGATGTAACACTGGTCTTACTCATTCCCTTAATACCCCAAGGTACCTATCATAGGATGCAGCTGCCAGGAAGCCACGGATGGACCTGGTGGATCGCTGGTCCTACTCAATCCCATACTACTCCTGTTTACTTATCACTGGATACAATTTCTAGGAAGCAGAGGATGGATCTGATGGACCACTGGTCTTACTCCATCCCATAATACCCCAGTGTGTCTATCACAGGATGTAACTGCTAGGAAGCAGAGAATGGATCTGACGGACCACTGGTTTTAATTCATCCCATATTACTCCAATGTACCAGCGTGGCTCAGTTGGTATCACATCCGTGTCTGGACAGAAGGTTGTGGGTTCTCATCCCACACGGGATTGGACTGCACCTAAAACACTGGCATCCGAGTGCAGTATTTGTGGGGTGCTGTACTGCTGGGGTATGCTGTCCTTTGGATGAGACATTAAACTGAGGTCCCTTCTCCCCATCCTGGTGTTGTCCTGGTGGATGTCCAGGTGGAAGTAAAAGAACCCATGGCACTCCGCAAAGAGTAGGGGACATTCCCGGTGTCCTAGCCAACATTCCCCTTCCCATAAACCAGTTCATGCAATTGTCCAGGCTGTGTGTGGGTGTTGATGTGTGATATGGCCACCACTACACATTCAGTCACTTCACTACCAGTCTAGCCTTGCTTGTAAAGCAATTTGGGATACATTGTGTATGAAAAGTGCTCTATAAATGCAGATTCTTCTTCTTCTTCTAGCACAGGCTACAACTGCTAGGAAGCAGTGGATGGACCTTAAGGACCACTGATCTTACTCGATCCCATAATATCCCAGTGTACCTATTACAGGATACCACTGCTAGGAAGCAGAAGATGGACGTGTTGGACCACTGGTCTCACTCCATCCCATAATACCCCAGTGTACCTTCCACAGGACATACAGTAGCTGCTAGAAAGCAGGGAGTGGACCTGATGGATGGACCATTGATCTTACTCCATCTTTGATACCCCACTATGCTGCTGCAGACCAGACAAAACCAGCACTCACTAAACCAATGGTCTCAGATGCGTCACTGTCATACAAGTCAGAAGGCATTGTGGGAAAAGGAAAGGCATTAAAATATAAAGGCATGGTGATCCTCATGGGGCCATAAAACAAGTAGGCAAATTTAAAAAAAAACATCCTAACAGCAAACAAAAGAAAGGTGCATAGGACTATGCACACAAATCAAGACACTCTGCACAACATATTTTTTGTCAATTTTGACTGCAGCTCTCCTGAATTAAGCTATACAAGTACAAACCTATTTTTTCCTAACATCCTGCTAGCATTTTAAATTATGTTTCAGCTACTCTTCAAGTGACCTCTGTGAAGTAACCCACCTATGTACAACACTCTACTAGGAGTGTTTGAGTAATGAATAGCATTTCCTGAATACCATGCATAATGTACTATTTGTTATTCAGATACGAATTACAGATAGTGGCACTATTCATGCCTGTTCGTATTTGGGAAATACTACACTAACAACATCAAAACAGATAATAATAATCAGGCCCCCCTTCCCAGCCCAACCATCTTAAACCACAACCCTCCATCCCCCTACCCTCTGCAACAGGGCCCAATCCCACCCTGCTCCCTGCAGCTCCCACAATTTAAGGTTTATATGGTTTAATAAAAAAAACTGAGTCCCACTATGAGCAACCATAGAATACAGAAACATAGAAATTGATGGCAGATAAGGACCACTAGGCCCATCTAGTCTGCCCATTTTCCCTGCCTACTGTAAAAGCCACAGACGCTACTTGATATCCAGTTTTACCTCATTGTTCCTGTTGCTAGGGTTCCCTTCAACAGGCACAAACTGCCCACCACCACAGCTGACCGCTGTCTCCTCATGCTTTTTTCTTGTAAAAAAATCATCCCCCACCCCTCACCCTGGCAGCAGCCCCCAACTCCCACCCTCCTACCCCCAGCTCCTAAATTTCAATCATATGAAATACCCCCAGGTGAAGCAAAGGCAAACAATCCGACCCACCCTCCTCTATGGCAGGCCACCTTCTACTGAATAACAGTGCTCTCCCACTTGCTCCCATAGGAAAACAGCAGATCACATGATTCAGGATTCCTAGGATTCTGGTTGTTTTTTCAACATATTCTTGCTGATAAATGATGGTTCTACATTTGTGGTCATTTGAAGATTCATATTGCCTGAGTAGTCTAGGCCAGGTCTTACAATGTCTACTAAGGGTTAATAAATCTGAAAAATTGTAATCCAGTTGCCATTGATAGGTTCCCTTGAAATTATAACAGTGGCTTAATCTCATCCTAGGCATGAAATTGTTCCGTCTCTATTTTGATCTCTACGGGGTATGTCACCTGCATCTATTCATTCTGGATTCATGTAAGAGGGAGGCATTCTGGTCACTATACAAATGTGTTTTTGTCCAAATGTAAATTTGTATTTATAGTGCTGTGCCTTATGATAATTATTTTGGAAGCTTCTTTTTAAATTTTATTTTTCTATCCTTTTTTCTAACATGAATTACAATGACTACTGGTCCATCACTAACTCACCTTATCTACTGCCCTTCAGGTGTTTTAAATTATTTAAATAATAAACATTAAAGGGCCTGTTGGAACCAAACATACCAAAGCATAGTATTGCTCCCATCAAGCATTATCTATTATTTCCATACCAGATTTTACATGGGATGTGCATGCAAACCAGTTGAAGAGCAGCACTGCTCCCAGCAAACAATGTAAATCATATCCATATCAAACTGGAAGGGTTTGTGTAGTTCAACCTTGCAGCATCAATGCCCCCCTCTACACACAAAGACTGAAAGTTTTTTCGTACCGAGCATCTGCAGACACTGCAAGGGTCTTCGGGTGACTGCCAATCTTCCAGGTGCTCCCGGTGAATTCCAGCATCTACACAGCCTGCACAACACAAAGGCAAAGTTTCACAGCAACTATCTGTTTGGAATGAAGAATATAAAATGCTACTTCATATCAAACAAGCAATTTATGGCCATGTGTGTGACAAGATTAAATAAGACCCTCTCCCATTTGTTATGCAGAGACAGTTAAAAGCAAGGATCTTATTCTGTCCTCCCCTATTCTGTCACTTGTCTATCTCTTGTCTGTCTGATTGCACAGTCAAACTTTCCTTGTTGAGCCTTGGAACTGGCCACTCCGATGGTCCCACAAATCCCCTTGTTTTTTCCCTTTCTTCACCTGCTCTTTCTATTCTTTCTTTCTTCCATTGCTTCTCTGTGGTTAAATGTATATGTGGATCTTTATGTGAAACTGGGATCCTTGGTTTGTAAATGTATATAATTATATTAATGTTTGTAAAAGCTATTTGGGTTTATCTGGAACACAGGGGTTAATCTTGAGATGTATTTTGACCTCCACAAGCTTGCTTGTAAAACTGTCAACAGGAAATCAGTCCTGGGACAGGATGTCTTAATCTGTTGCACCTGCTAAGAAGACAATGTACTTTGCAAGGGAAAGAAACTGACAACATTTTGGGAAATTTTGTAAAAACAGGAGATATATCTTGACAAGAACAGGATGCATAATTTAATTGTCAGGGAAAAACTTCTTATAAAAAGAGCAATTTTTTTTGAGAGAGGGAGACAGAGATTAAGATTTAGATTTAGAGAAATCCTCAGACGAAGGAGTTTGTTTTGTTTAAACTGCCTGTATAAGAATTATCCTGCACAGTAACACTACTTGTGAACTTCGTGACGTCTCCTGGTTTGCCAGTGCTTCCTGACCTTTGCCTCAACAACACTGTGGTGTAGAAAACTGATCTCCCATCATGCCAATGACTGTGGTTCAGGAACAGATCTGGTTCGTTCAAGGGATGGCCAGGAAGAGAGGACCGTGTATCCATAGGACAGCTTCTCCCCCAGGGAAGGGGACTGTACCACTCCTGGCTTGCCTGCTACCTAGAGAAATCTAGGTGATAGCACCATGAGACAGCTGGGGAAGGGACCCCACAGCTGGATGCTGGGGGCATTTCCACAGAGGTGGAGTATGCAGAATGTGCCACTGCAAGTGTGTGGGCCAATGGAAAGAAAATGGGAGGAAAACTTCTCACCACAACAGGATGATGCCCAGGTCTCTCCCAAGCCCTGCAGAGCTGGGTGCCCTGATCTAGGCCTCTGGCAGGATCACTGAAGAAGGTAAGTCTCGGAAAAGTCGAGTGACAGAGGAGGGGAGATCAGCCCAGATGGGGGCCGGTCAGAGTGCTGAAGGAGATAACAGCTTTGTAGTAAAACAAGAAGCTATCATGTGTGGCCTTTCAACTGCCTTTTGCTGCATTCCTACTTATGCCCTGAAGACATTTGTGTCCCACTCTGAACTTTTGGGTTTATAATGTACCTCTCAGTTACTCCACATGGAGAGGGAGCTGTCCCACATTACAAAGTGGGATTCATACCTCTCAGCTGACCCACATGGAGAGGGTGCTGTCCCACATTACACAGTTGGATTCATACCTCTCAGCTGTCCATATGGAGGGGGTGCTGTCCCACATTACACAGTGGGATTCATACCTCTAAGCTGTACCATATGAAGAGGGTGCTGTCCCACATTTCACAGAGGGATTCATACCTCTCAGCTCTCCCACATGGAGGGGGTGCTGTCCCACATTATACAGTGGGATTCATACCTCTCAGCTGTCCTACATGGAGAGGGCGCTGTCCCACCTTACAGAGTGGGATTCATACCTCTCAGCTGTACCACACGGAGGGAGTGCTGTCCCACATTACACAGTGGGATTTATACTTCTTAGATGTACCACATGGAGAGGGTGCTGTCCCACATTACAAAGTGGGATTCATACCTCTCAGCTGTCCCACATGGAGAGGGCACTGTCCCACATTACACAGTGAGATTCATACCTCTCTGCTGTCCCACATGGAGAGGGTGCTGTCCCACATTACACAGTAGGATTCATACCTCTCAGCTGTCCCACATGGAGAGGGTGCTGTCCCACATTACACAGTAGGATTCATACCTCTCAGCTGTCCCACATGGAGAGGGTGCTGTCCCACATTACACAGTGGGATTCATACCTCTCAGCTGTCCCACATGGGGAGGGTGATTCATACCTCTCAGCTTTGCCATATGGAGAGGGTGCTGTCCCACATTACACAGTGGGATTTCTACCTCTCAGCTGTCCCACATGGAGAGGGTGATTCCATACCTCTCAAGTGTCCCACATAGAGAGGGTACTGCCCCACATTACACAGTGGAAATCATACCTCTCAGCTGTACCACATGGAGAGGGTGCAATCCCACATTACACAGTGGGATTCATACCTCTCAGCTGTCCCACATGGAGAGGGTGCTGTCCCACATTACACAGTGGGATTCATACCTCTCAGCTGTCCCACATGGAGAGGGTGATTCATACCTCTCAGCTGTCCCACATGGAGAGGGTGCTGTCCCACATTACACAGTGGGATTCATCCTCTCAGCTGTCCCACATGGAGAGGGTGATTCATACCTCTCAGTGTCCACAAGAGAGGGTGCCCCACATACACAGTGGAAATCATTCCTCTCAGCTGTACCACATGGAGAGGGTGCAATCCCACATTTCACAGAGGGATTCATACCTCTCAGCTCTCCCACATGGAGGGTGCTGTCCCACATTATACAGTGGGATTCATACCTCTCAGCTGTCCTACATGGAGGGGTGCTGTCCCACCTTACAGAGTGGGATTCATACCTCTCAGCTGTACCACACGGAGGGAGTACTGTCCCACATTACACAGTGGGATTTATACTTCTTAGATGTACCACATGGAGAGGGTGCAATCCCACATTACACAGTGGGATTCATACCTCTCAGCTGTCCCACATGGAGAGGGTGCTGTCCCACATTACACAGTGAGATTCATACCTCTCTAGCTGTCCCACATGGAGAGGGTGCTGTCCCACATTACACAGTGGGATTCATACCTCTCAGCTGTCCCACATGGAGAGGGTGCTGTCCCACATTACACAGTGGGATTCATACCTCTCAGCTGTCCCACATGGAGAGGGTGCTGTCCCACATTACACAGTGGGATTCATACCTCTCAGCTGTCCCACATGGAGAGGGTGATTCATACCTCTCAAGTGTCCCACATAGAGAGGGTACTGCCCCACATTACACAGTGGAAATCATACCTCTCAGCTGTACCACATGGAGAGGGTGCAGTCCCACATTACACAGTGGGATTCATACCTCTCAGCTGTCCCACATGGAGAGGGTGCAATCCCACATTACACAGTGGGATTCATACCTCTCAGGTGTCCCACATGGAGAGGGTGCTGCCCAACATTACACAGTGAGAATCATACCTCTCAACTGTACCACATGGAGAGTGTGCAATCCCACATTGCACAGTGGAATTCATACCTCTCAGCTGTTCCACATGGAGTGGGTGCTGTCCCACATCACCCAATGGGATTCATACCTCTCAGCTGTCTCACACGGAAATATTGCTGTCTTAATCTGACCTATAGAGTTGATGCTGTAACGATCAGATGTCCCATATGGAAATGTTCATTCATTTATGTAATTTTCATTTTGGGATAAAGCAATTCAGCAATGCTCATTTGCACCAGTGTCCCATCAATGCATAACATAAAAAATACAAAGAGAACAATAAAAATATATAAAATTGCCCACTATTTTCATTTACAATGTGATCGCACAGAAAATAAAACAGACTGCAGCAATTAATTTGTACAATGATGTATTGCCCTCAGAATTGCAACAAGACTTACCTTAAAACTAGTAAGTAATCAATAAACCATTTTGTAATAGTATATTTGGTCAGAGGTTTCTAATTCATGATGGTAACATTTGTTGGCAAAGAATACCAAATTTGTTGACAGTAAAAACTAAAAGATGACCTTCCCCAAACTAATTTAGCTTTGGAGTTATGTATGCAATAGTGAAAGGGCTCAAAGGCCTCCCAGATAGTCGCCCCTAGAGAGCCTCTTATCAAGGTGATCTGGAGTCTTCACCCAGACACAGTTTACTATAAACAGATGTTTGTGCAATTTTTATTTAAATTGAGAAATCCATCTAAGACTCCTATAGTTTTCCCAGTGGTGAACATAAGCACCTTTTCATTTTTTTAAGACCTAGTTAGCCCATTAGCAGAAATCTGCCAGTTTTCATGGACAGCCAGGGAGGAAAAAAACAAAGCGGATAAAAAAGCATATGGAGAACATCTGACATTACAAAAAAATATAGCACATCTGACATACAAAATACAGTTTTAAAACACGTTAATTATGCATTACAATGACAAATTTTGTTAGCTAACAAGTGTGATTTCATGCCATTTTAAATCCATAAAAGAGAAGACTATCAAATATTCTATTCAAATATAATATGATAACAAAGGTGACAAGACTTTTTATAGATACATTAGTGAAAGGAGAAAGTTCAGATGGGGTATTGCTAAGATCAAAGCAGAAAATGGGGCATGTGAGGAGGAGGACCCTGTAAAAGCATTTATCCTACATAGATACTTTTGCTCAGTATTTACTGAAGAGAAGGTAGGCAGGGCCCACAGCTCAGCACCATGGACACAGGGGGGAGGTGAGCACTACTCCCTTCACAAAAGAAAGGGTCCTACAAGAGCTCACTAAGCTCAGGTTGGACAAGGCAATGGGACCTGATGGCATACATATCAGGGTACTTAAGGAGTTAAGGGTGGAACTAGCAGAGCCATTAGCAGAACTGTTTAGTGAGTCTCTGAGCACAGGAGAGGTCCCAGAAGACTGGAGAAGGGCTCATGTGATCCCGCTCCACAAGAGTGGTAGCAGGGAGGAGGCAGGGAACTACAGACCAGTCAGTCTTACCTCAGTAGTGGGCAAGATTATGGAGGCATTCCTTAAGGAAAGGATAGTGCAACACCTGGAATCCATAGGGGCACAGGATCCAAGACAGCATGGGTTTACAAAAGGAAGGTCCTGTCAAACGAATCTCATAGATTTCTTTGACTGGGTAACCAGAGTGGTGGACCAAGGGGGAGCAGTTGATGTCACCTACCTTGACTTCAGCAAAGCTTTCAACGCTGTTCCACATAGAAGATTGATAAATAAGCTGGGTAGGCTCAGGATGGGTCAGAAGTTGGTCAACTGGGTGGCAAACTGGTTGACAGGCAGAAAACAGAGAGTGGTAGTAAATGGTATACAGTCAGAAGAGATGCAAGTCACAAGTGGGGTACTGCAGGGATCAGTCCTGGGGCCAGTTCTCTTCAATATCTTCATTAGTGACATTGCAGATGGACTAGAGGGTAAGGCTTGTCTATTTGCAGATGACATCAGGATCTGCAACAGAGTAGATGATCCAGAAGGGGTGGGCAGAATGAGAAGAGATCTGGATAAACTAGCAAAATGGTCAGAAGAGTGGCAACTGGGTTTTAATGCAAAGAAGTGCAAGATCATGCACATAGGAGAGAGAAACCCTGAAGCCACCTATAGGCTGGGAGGGAGTTGCTGGCAGTCACAAAACTTGGGCATCATCATCATCACCTATGACTTGAAATCATCCAAGCAGACCACTAAAGCAGTAGGTAAGGCTAGGGGGATGTTAGGGTGTATTAGTAGGGGTATCACAAGTCATAAGAGGAGGTAATAATCCCTCTTTACAAGACACTGGTTAGGCCCCATCTGGAGTACTGTGTGCAGTACTGGAGGCCACACCTTCACAAGGACATTAACCAAATTGAGGCAGTCCAGAGAAGGGCAACCAAAATGGTGCAGGGACTGCATCAGAAGACATATGAGGACAGATTAATGGAGCTCAATATGTATACCCTTTAGCAAAGGAGGGAGAGAGGTGATATGATCAAGACATTCAAACACCTTAAGGGCATTAACAAGGTGAAAGAGTCTAACATGTTTAAATATAAGAAAAATAACAGGACAAGAGGACACAACATGAGATTAGAGGGAGGCCGATTAAGGGGGAATGTGAGGAAATTATTTTTCACAGAAAGGATGGTGGATGCATGGAACAGCCTACCTCAGGAAGTGGTGGCTATGAATACAGTACAGGACTTCAAACAAGCATGGGATAGGCATAAAAGAGCAATATAGATGAGTATGAATAGATAGGCCACTGACAGAGCAAAGGCTGATGGCACATTCATAAGGCAGAAAAAGAAATGGGCAGACTGGATGGGCCTTGCGGTCCTTATCTGCCATCAACTTCTATGTTTCTATGCAACATTATAAAGGCACTCTGAGACCTCTCTAGTTAGTCTGTTGTATAATATGTTGTATAATAGATTGCATCCATGTGTATTTGATGGACATTTTTATGGGTGCATAGGCAGAGCCCTGCAGTCATTTGGGGATCACATCACTGTAGAAGAAAACCGGAACTGATCTCTGTGTTCTCCTACAGTGATGCAGTCTCTTGTCTACAGTGCTGAAGTTGCTGGTGGTCTCTGGTGTCTCCTCTTCCCCTCCCCTCCACAGACAGAGCTCCCATCCGAAACACTCGCCCTCCTCCCCGGCGCATTACTTTCCACAACTGTGGAAGTGATGGCTGCCTTGAGGAACATGGTGGCTCTGACGCAAACTGCGCATGTGCGATACTCTTGCATGTGCAGATCTGTTGGAGCCACCAGCTTGTGCACAGCAGGCTCCGCTGCGTGGAACATGGCGGCTCCGATTCAAAGTGCCACACCAAAATCACCTACATTTCGCTAGGCAGCCGTATCAGCTCTGACCAGAGTTTGTTACATAAGAAATCAACAATCATCAAGGGAAAATGTAATTGCCTGAATGATCTTCATCCTACTGTCCAGAGATAATATGTGCTTATTTTTGTAAAGAAATTCCACTCTGTGCCCTAATGTTTCCAATAACATCACTTGATGATCATTTTCCAGAACAGAGAGAGGGTCCAAGTAGTTGCCCAAGTATTTATATTGGGTTACTGGTTCCAATTTAGTTTAGCCAGTGGTATCTATCTCAAAGCAGTGCTAACATTACCCTCTGCTTGGTTCTATCTATATTTTGAGTGGAAAATTATGACCTTGGTTTCAATTGTATTTAATCATATTAGCTTTGATTGAGACAGGTAATTTTGGAATTGGTTGAGTGCTTCCTAAAGAGAATACAGATCTCATACGATTGCAGCACTGGACACATAAAAGACCATTATAAGGGGTAGCCTTCCAAAAAGAGAGAAACAATCCCTTATTGTGGAGTTCTGTTTAACATTCAGTATGCTTTCACTCTGGTAAAACAAGTCAGACTCACTTGCAAATTTCTTTTGAAGCTCGCCACTGCAGCAACAAGCTGGGTCATAAAAATTCATTTCTGCACTGCTTGTAGCTAGTGAGGCAATGTAGTCATCGTAGTTGTTGTGTTCTATTGGCCACAACACAGATTTGCCCAGCTAGAGGGCATGTTTGCAAAAGGCACTGGAGGTGGGTCTGCTATAGCAGACCATAAATTTTCTTTAAGTGAACATCTTGAGAGAGACACCAGAAAGGGAGGAAGAGAGAAGGACATAGACAGTGACTCTGGCTGTAGTCAGAGCTGTCCAGTCAAAGTCAAAATGGAAGAAAAGTTGGCAAAATGGACTGAAAAAACAAAACAAAACTGGAGAATAGAGCTGCATTCAGACAGGTGCAACCTCCAAGCCAGAAGCTGTGCATTAGAAATGGAGGAGAGGTTGACTCTGTGGTGCCGAGAGGTGAGATGCCCACTAGGCGTGCTGGTGACTGGAGTTCATGCCCTGCAGTGGGGACAAATGGAGCAGAGACCAGACGGGAGGATGCAGATGCTTTGCTCACCAGCGGGGAGGGATTTGCTGGCATGCACCACTTCTAGAGAGGCTCCTGGTAGTGGCCCAGTAAAGGTGTACTTGTTGGTGTGAGTGACCACACAATGCAGATGCGATGATGTCATGATGTGCAGCCCTTGATCTGGGAGGTGGCTGGAGGGATGAGAACACTGGAAAAGACCTGCCTCTGGTGGGCCAGATGATGCTCCTCTGTGTTCTGCCCATGCCACCTGACTACTCCAAGCACTGTTCTCACCCCTGATAGTCACTTCTGATGTTCTTATGGCTTCCTCCTGGTGGCAATAGGGATAAGTAAGAAACTGAAGGAGTGACGGAGGATCTGAAGGAGCCTGGAGGTGGGTAGTGGCAGTGGGGGTCAAGTCCAGTGGGCAGTAGGTGGCATATGTGGGGCCTAAAGGAGAGGGACACCGAGGGGTCACAGGAATGAGCAAAACAAAATACAGAGGAAAGGACTTGGGAGAAACACAGCAACAAAGGCCAACAGAGATAAAATGGATGTTGCAAACTGAACCTGACAGACTGTGATGCTGTAGCAGAATGTATTTCCAGGGAGCAAAAAAGCCCATTGTTATTTTGTAATGGACTGCGCAAAAAACAGGACCAGTTTAGTATCAGTAGTGTAGTCTGGCACAGACTAACCAGCCACACCAACCATATGCATGCCATCAGTTAATGTAAACAAGTACTGTATATTTTCACTGTTCCTAAGGCAGAAGTGTGACAGAGACCAGGCAGTCAGCCATGACTGACAGAAAGTGCAACCCATGACAGCAACAAGTTTGACTGCAGTGCAGTCTTGCTGGCCAAAAGAATGGGCAAAGTGGACGATATGACTGGGCATTGCTTCAGGTAAAGTGCAGATTCTTCAGGAAGTTTTAAAACACACTTTCTTTAGCCACTAGAAAACTGAAAGCATGAAACTAGTGGAGTGTTCTAAGCTAACAAACCTGATGGAGATGACCTGTTATAAGCTGGATGCCAAACTCTGAATGGTTAGAATGATCTAAGCTTGGGGAAACGGTGTCATGACAGCATAGTGCAAAGCTCTGTGTTTAAATCGTTACTTTCCCAGAAAGAGATTTATGTGTGCTTTTATAACTGTATTTTGTTTATTCAGAACATTTAACTTAGAAATATCTAAGTACAAGTGCCTGAGCAAAACAGAATCTGATCATGAAAACTGTAAATATGTTCACTGAGGTATTTCACAGTATATATTCTGTGCTTTTTCTTAGATTAGATACAGTGTTTAAAAAAATTCTTGTTTGAGTCTAATTTTGTTTTGCTCATTTTAATCTATGTCTCCTCCTTGTCGTCAGAAGTTAATTTATGGGATGGATAAATAACAGGACTGTATGAATAACTTTTCCCAAATATTCAGCTGAATATTGAGTATTTAGTATTCGTATTTGATTAATCGTGCTTTGTAAAAAATAAATAAAAACTTTCCCCACACTCCTCCCGACCAAACACAGTCAGTTTTGTGACCCCTGTTCTCCTACCGCTGTTGGCACCCAAACCACCCTCTCTCCTCAGCACAAACAAGATTTGTAATATTGTTTAGTCCCACAGTTGACAACAGGCATAACCTGATTTCCTCCATGGCCAGCTTCATGAAATAAAAGCGTGTGTTTCTGCTATAAAAAAAAAACTAATCTGATATCTCCCCCACCCACCTCCAACCTGACAATACCCAGAATCCTCCTCCTACTCCAGCACTCAATTCTTGTCTCAGAAAGCAATCTCCCTGCTCCATGGCCAGCTGCCTTCTGATGACTTATCCCAGATTGAGAGTACTTTACCTCTCCCCTTAACCAACCCCCATGGGGCTATCCTAGACAGAGAGTAGTTTAGGTCCTACCTATGCAGGCCTATCCTAGATCGGGAGTAGTTCACACTTTCCCTAAACCTGTCCCTGTGGGCCCACCCCAAATATTGAGTAGATTGAAGTATTTAAATCCTACCCTTAACCAGTGTCTACAAGTCTACCCCAGATAGGGGTAGTTAAATCCTAGCTCCAGTCCTGTCCCTTCTGACCTACCCTGTCACCAATGCTTACCCTCCATACCCCCTGTCTTCAGTACTTTACTACCCCCGATAGTTTCTCAGGTTCCCTTACATCCCCACTCACCTGGTCCCTGTTGGTCAGAGTGCCCTGCTTACCTGCGGCCTGCCCTGTGGACTGCCCTACAGATGCCATCCTCCTTGCGCTGTGGTCCTCACGCTCTGGGAATCTCACATCCTCTGGGGTACTGCAAGCTCTAGGATCACTTAGTCCACCCAGAAAAAGTACTAACAGCAAGTATCAATATTTGCAAATCACATGCTCCAACACTCACGTATACACACAAGCATTTCTAGTTTCAATTAAAGTAATTCCTGCTCCCCTCCTCTCTCCCTCCCCGACAGATAACACCCAGCAAACTGTTAATTACAACATCTGAGCTTAGAAAACTGCTGCAAAATATATGTTACTTACTCACCTATTGAAGACAGCAGAGATCGATCCCCAGGACTTTGCCACAGCAGCTCCCAGAAAGAACAATCTGAACTCAGGAGGTGGGATTTTCAAATGCCCTAGGTTGCCACAAGCCCCGGCGCACTGCAGCGATCTAACAGGATTTTCCATTCCATGCGGCAATTGCCACAAATTAGACCAACTTTTTCTGGTCTAACATGTGGCAATCTTGGGGCTGTTATTACAGAGCTTGCACCAGATATATGGAGCAAGCTGCCATAATATGTGGAAACTGTCACAACTGCACCTGAGCTTGCAAAATCAGGCACAGTTGCAGCAAAGGCATCGGCGCAACACCAGAACCTAAGTGCTCTAGTGCAGCGCTGGATTCTAGCTGTGCACCAGGCTTCGATAATCTAGGGGTTGAAGACCACACACACACACACACACACACACGCACACAGAGAGTTTCTCTTATAGTTATTTATTGATTGACTGATTTCAGAGGTTTTACCAGGAAAGACATACTGAGCTGGTAACAGCTCATCTGCGTGGATTGGTGGTAGTTCAGGTGGATGTTAAAGATCCTATGGCACTTCTCGAAAAGAGTAGGGGAAATTTCCTTGGTGTCCTGGCCAAATTTCCCTCATTCACAAAAAAATACCACTAACAGCTTAATCTGGTTCAAGGTCAGTTGGCATTCATCTGTATCCCCCTCCCCCGGCTCGCGCCTCAAAATAGGCAGGATTTGTCTAGTGCAGTTACCCGGTCAACAAAAACTAAATAAATAAATACATATCCAGATGCATCCTGGGGGAAGGGGAATAGACAACATACAAAAATACAGAATATAAAATACATATGTAACCCCCTTGTTCCCAGGGGTTACAAGAATTCCATTACGGTTGGTGGTAGGCAGGGAAGACAGCTAGTGATTTACCAGTAAATGGATTTCACTCTGTCTCCCCTGCTTCTGGTCTCAGCTGGGAGCTGGAGGTGATGTCACCTATAACTCTCACAGCAGCATAAGCCACACAGCCAGTTGCTGTGAGTGGGAATTAGAATTCTAGAGTCAGTTCAGAGTAGGCGCTCAGTGTGAGCAGCAGTCAGTTGTTGGTTGGAGTCTGCAGAGTGCAGTTGCAGTTCCAGTAGCAGCTCTGATGAGAGCTGCAATGTTCCAGTTTTCTCACCCATGTGGAGTACAGCATTTTCCAGCTTTGTCTAAGTGGTGGAAACCATCTCCAGGGATTTTCCTGTTCTTCATCCCAGGAAGGATGGAGCAGGCTGCCAGGATGTTAGGGGCAATCCCCTGATCCTACCAGGACATTGTGAAGCTGCCTTGTATGACAACTCCTGCGAGTACTTTTGTTTGTTTAAGACTGCCCAGGTGTACCTTTCACCTAAACATTTTAAAAGTCAGCTGTTTCACAGTGGAATCCTGTCTGTGACTGCCATGCGAGTGGGACTTTTGTTCTTGGCACCCCTGTGGTGTCCTGTGAGGATGTTAAACGTGAAATACATTTCTAGAAAGCATAATTAGTACATTGTGGATAATGTGAGGTGTATTTACCAGAGGGATGGCCAAGTATGAACTTGGAAACAAAAGGTGGAAGACCCCCCCCCCAATCTGGAGTGACCTGTTTAGCACTCCAGGTTCTGAAGGGCACCTGTCTTTTCTTTCAGCGCATGTGGCCAATGCCTGAAGAAACTTTTACCCCAGTGAGTGGGTTTTCTCCAGTTTTACCCCAGTGAGTGGGTTTTTCTCCAGTTTTACCCCAGTGAGCGGGTTTTGTCCAGTTTACCCTTTGTATGTGCGTCCTCCAGTGTTGAGCCTCTAGTGCTCTGACGTGGTCTGTGTGCCACAAGTTAATCCTATGCAATATGGGAAGTGACCAAGTACCGGTGATGTGTGCCATTTCCAGGAGAAAGTGTGTGTTCTACAGGTGGCTAGCCCACAAGTTCTACTGTCATCCTATGCTAAATGGGAATTCTTGGAGTTCTGTACCTCAAATGTCTGCATTTACCATGTGTATAACCCTTGGGGGTCCATCTTCGCTTTGTGTTGTTCCTATTTTGTTACAGAATAAAGCCACACTCTAGAATCCCAACCTGGTATTGACATTTATGTTATTGCTTCTGTGTTGGAGTTACTTGGGTACTCCAGTCCAGAAGTGCAAATCTAGCATAGCTCTGAGCAAATGTTTTCTTCCTGGGACCTGCATTGTGGCCATGGTATTGGTCCCACCAGGCGTGTGCCAGGTAGTAGCCTCACTTGGTTTGTGTTTTATAATTTCTACTCCATCTGCATATCCCACCTTGTCTATGGTGGTAAAACAATGTAACCCCCACCCCTCTCTTTTCCCCTAGACTATGGGAGGTGTGCCTGCTGGTTAAATAAGGGGCCATTGGGGGGGGTTACACATAGAATGGAATAAGTATAACAAAAATAAACATGACAATTATGCCTAAAATAAATTGACAAAAAAGCCACCATGTAATAAATTGTGGAACTGCACAGAAGAACAGAGAAATAGCTAACAACTTAACAAAATAAAAACCGGGGGAATAACTGGTACAGGGGAAGTGGGGAGGTACTGAGGACAGAAAATCCGTAAGTGGCAGGTAAGAAGTAAACACAATATTAGACACAATTCCAGGACTGAGTAGAGAACTCACAGAGCAGTGTGTTAGGAGCAGGAAAAGATGGGGCAGAGTGAATAGAAGGGGGAAGAGAACTCCAAAGTTTAGGGAAATGAAATGAGAAGGCAGCTTAGCCAGCAGTAGATTCCATTTGAGGGAGGGTAAAAGAGTGAGGGCAAGCATTATGAAGAGAGTAGGACAAAGGGAGGAAGGAGAAAAGACAGACGAACCAAAATTTGGAGATAAAAGAGACACAGTGGGTGAAGAGAGGGGAGGGAGAGGGAAGAATACAGGGTACAGTGATGAGTATGCTTGGGTTTATCAAGGGCAAAGCAACAGAAGGAGTGAAAGAGGGGGTCCGGTGTAGCTAAAGTAGACTTTGGAGCAGTACTATAAACAACGTCTCCATAGTCAAAAATGGGCAAAATCATCTTTGTGCATATTTTTCTGCAAGCAGGACGTGGAATGCTTCTCTTATTTCTGTAAAGGGACCCAAGCTTGGGATGAAGATTCTTGTGTATAGCATCAACATGAACTGAGCACCTGAGATGAAGATCTAGGAGGACAGGGAGACTTATCACGAAATAGAGGGAGGCAAGGCGGCAGTTAGGGAGCCAAAAGCACAAATAGCAGAATATTGCCAAATCAGTAAAAAAAGGGAAAAGACATTTTTAGATACATAGCGAAAGGAGAAAAGACCAAGGGAGGGACAGTAAGGCTGAAAGGGGAGGTGTGTGTGGTGAGTGGAAGAGGACCACCAAAAGTGAACATATCAAACAAATACTTATGCTCAGTATTTACAGAGGAGGGTAGATAGTGGGCCAATGATAAAAGACACAGGCATTAAGGGAAGGAAGGTGGATGCTGGCCTTTTACAGTGGAAATGGTCCTAAGGGATTGTAACAGTTAAAGTAGACATGGAGCGGAACCAGAAGGGGTGCACCCAGAGTACTGGGGAGCTCAAGGAGGAGTTGGCTGTACCTCTGACAGCCCTGTTCAACCTGTCACTAGAAATGTGAGAGGTCCCGTGAGACTGGAGGAGGGTGGATGTACTCCCACTCCACAAAAATTGAAACATAGAGGAGGCTGTAAATTATGGTTCCACCCCTGAAATGCGCGAGCATTCTGGTGCTGGGCAATTAGGGCACCAATTGGCAATGTCGCTGATCAGTTCCCCATACCCCCTACTTAAAGATTCCTACCCCGGGGGGGGCGGCGGACCATGGGGAGGGGTGGCAAATCCAGCATATGGCACCCTGACTGCTCAATGCTGTAATGCTGGTGCTCTGAGCGCCTTAAGGGGGAAATTATAGGTCTGTCAGCCTGACTTCAGTAGTGGGCAAAGTAATGGAATCACTACTGAATATAGGATTGGGAAATACCTTGTTTCCAATGGTCTTCAGGATCCAAGGCAACATGGGTTCATGGGGGGGAGGTCTTGCCAGACAAACCTGATCAAGTTCTTTGGGTAACCAAGGAAGTGGATCAGAGAGAAATGGTTGACGTAGCCTACCTGGACTTCAGTAAGGCCTTCAACACCATTCTACACAGAAGACTGGTGAGCAAGCTGAGAAGCCTGTGACTGGGTCCTAAAATAGTAAGATGGGCAGAGGGCTGGCTGGACAACAGGAGTCAGAGGAGAGGTAAATGGCATCCACTTTGGAGAGGGCAAAGTGACCAGTGGGGTGCCACAAGTTTCAGTACTAGGCCCAGTCCTCTTCAATGTCTTTATAAGCGACATTGCAGAAGGGCTAGAAGGGAAGGCACGCCTGTTCGTGGATGACACAAAAATCTGCAACTGAGTAGACACGGGGGAGCATAAGAGAAAATCTAAAAAAGCTGGAAAAATGGTCATGGGTTTGCAGTTGGACTTCAACACAAAAAAAGTGTAAAATTATGCACTTGGGGCACAGAAACCCAGGGGCAAAGTATCAACTAGGAGGAGAAGTACTAGCAGTCACAAAACAGAAAAGGGACCTGGGGTAATCATTTCTGATGACCTGACGGTAGCTAAACAGTGTGACAAGGCTGTGGGAAAGGCTAGCGGGAGGCTCAGATGCATAGGCAGGGGCATCACCAGCAGAAAGAGGGAGCTAATAATATCACTGTGTAGATCACTAGTGAGACCCCACCTCAAGTACTGTGTATAGTTCTGATGGCCCCAGCTCCGAAAGGACATAGATAGGGTAAAGGCAGTATGAAGGAGGGCAACCAAAATGGTGCAGGGCCTGCATCAGAAGCCCTATGAAGAAAGGCTTAAGGAATTAAATATGTACTCCCTAGAAGAAAGGAGGAAAAGGGGGATATGATAGAAACATTCAAATGCCTCACAGGTATAAACAAGGTACAGGAAGGGAGCATTTTCAGAGAGAAAGAGATAATTGAGGACAAGGGGTCACACTATAAAGCTGGAGGGGGGAGGCTGAGAGAATATGTGAGGAAGTACTTCTTCTCAGAAAGGGTGGTGGATGCTTGGAACAGCCTCTCTGCGGAAGTGGTGGGGGCTAAAATGGTTACAGGATTCAAAAAAGCATGGGAGAGACACAAAGGGATCTTAGAAGTAAAGCAAGTAGGGGGTACAAGCTGGAGACCAAGTAGGGTCTGTGGTGGTACTGTAGGTAGGGAAAAGAGAGCCGATTAGGTGGGCCAAGAGGTTCTTATCTGCCGACAACTTCTATGTTTCTATGTAAGATCTAACCATACCCCAAGGTATTTGAAGGAGGAGACATCTTCAATAATTGCACCATCAAAAGTATGAAAGAAAGGAAGTGGAAGGACTCTGGCAGGTCTCTGCCTGGTGCCAAAAGTCAGGGAAACTGTTTTCTTGGCATTGAGGGATAACTCATTAACTCAGAACCAATGTTGGATGTTGCTGGAAGTCTAGCTGTAATTGATTCATAAGATCAGCGGCAGAGGAGACACAGGAAAAAAAAGAACTGGATTATCGGTATACATATGTGTTGACACAAAGGAGCAGGCCTTGGGGAGGTCATTTAATAAAACAGAGCAAAGAACTGGGCCCAATACAGACACTTGGGGGACACCTGAGCTGACAGGGACTGGCTGGGGGGTGAGGGTGTCTCCAATATGGACAGCTTGCGACCTGCCCTCAAGGTAGAAGCAAACCACTCACCTGAAGAAACTGAGAGTCCAGCTGCCTTAAGCTTGTCTAGGAGAATCGGATGGGCTACAGTGTTGAAAGCTTTAGCTAAATTGACAAGGCCCTGATCTATACCAGAGAGGACAGCATCAGTGAGCTAAACTAATACCTTCTCCCTTCTCCTCCTCAGACTGACAAACCCCAGAAAAGTGTTCATTAGGGATCTGAGCCTAAAAATTGCTGCAAAACACAGGTCACTTACACCAGCATTGCAGACAGCAGAGATTAGTCCCCAGGTCTCTGCCGCAGCAAGCTCCCCTCCAAAACAGCCTAGACTCAGCGTTGAAGAGCAATGAGACACTATCTGTCTTATGTAAGGTTTCACAAGAGCCAGCCTACCTTGTTGCTGACTAGTCCCCCACCCTCACTAGGTATTGTTACCTGCGCTGGCTCTCGAGGGGCGGGTTACACCAACCATTTATATTTAATGCGGGAACAGGGAGGGCCACGACACTGTGCACCTGCACAATGATGATGGGGCACCAGAAAACTGCTTTAGCTAGTGTCAAGTAGTAGGTGTCATTCTGTCACAAGATGTTTTAAACAAACAAACATCTTGCTGTGTGTGTGTGTGTGTGTGGGTGGGGGGCCTGCAGGTGCAGAAGGGTACAAAGGGTACAAAGTCCAGAGTACTGTGCACGAAGTCCAATGGGTCCTTCAATTAGAAATCAAGCAAAGTCTGTTTGTCCATGTCTGTTCTGGGATCAGAGCCAGGAGAGAGCATGTCCTCACAGGATTTGAACAACTTTGGGTTCGCCAAAACACATTTTCCTCAATGGCAGAAACACTTTAGAGACAGCTGGTCCTTTACGTGAAAACACATTTTACTTTTCTCCTTAGAGACAGAAACTCTTTAGAATCAGCTGGTGTCCTTACTTGAAAGTACACATTACTTCTCTTCAGAAACAGAAACATCAGATATAGAATAATGCATGAGTGGTGGTGTTTAATGAGATTTTACTCACACCCCGAGGTGTCAGATGCTACATAAACCCGGAGCAAAGCTCCAGGGGTTTATTTAAGCAACCTACATCGAGAGGTGTGTATAAAAACTCAAGTTAAACACACAACCCCATGTTTTATTTTATATAATTGCTGGGGAACATTTTCTCGCCACGGCACTTATATAAAATAAAACAGCCAGCAGTTCTGGTCGGGATGAAGCCTGTCTGTGGTCGGCAGCAAAGCAGCTGCAGAAAGCTTTTCTTTTTCGGTGTTTCTCCATTGCCCTATCCAGCCATTTAAACATAGGATTATCTGCTGAGGAAAAACTGCATGTGAGGTTTTCATTTGTTTTCATTTACCGCTGAAGCATAACACGGCTTGATGGTGGCACCGCGGTGCTCGTGAGGGAGAGTGGAGGGAGGCACATGCATAGAGCAAGTAACCCTGGTGCATGTTCACTGTTATAACTCGCGGGTTATAACAACAAATTATAACCGGGGTTCCCTATGGGAGAAAACGCTCCCCAGTTATTACAGACAGATTATGTCCTTTACTAGAAAATACGTTTCTGTGACATGTGATATATGTTGTAGTTATGTCAGCTATTCCCCATCTTCTAGTCAGAGAGACAGTATCCTATTTTCCTGTCAAGGTGATCAGCTCTGTCCCCTACAGAAACTGTGCCAGGGAGGCATGACCTGGACTGTTATCTTGCAAACATCCTGTCAGACAAACTGGAGTTAGTCCCTCCAAACCCCCACATGCATTCCCACTTGGGCCTTTCTCAGGGAGCCAGCACTGGGCAGCATCACAAAGAATAAGTCTCTCATAGTTCCAGGAAGTTTCCCACATTTTGCTCACGGTTCCCACGACCAGATGTCTTAAAAGTTCTTCATCCCGCACTGGAGTACGACACAAGAGACGGCTGCCAGCATAACTCAACACTCAGCTACTTTGAAACCAAACTAGGGACTGAAACAGGATAAAACAGAGCTGGTACCTCCCCTGTGCTCTGCTCAGTCAGAGTGATTCGAAGCTCTGAGTGAATAACTGACATCCACTGCAACATTCCATTGTGGCCTATGATGCTGCTAGGCCCCTCCCACTTGGAATCTCTGTCCAGATGACTGACAGGTTTCAGGGGAGACCTTAAAATTAACCATTTATTGCCCAGTGACTTACTACAATACCCATTACACTACATAGGACTCTAGTACAGTTCTAAATACTTTCACTTTTAACACTAACCGGGGAGGGGGCAGGCACCGGGTTTTCACTTACATGGATCTCATCTCAACTTCTACGGACATCAGAGCTTTATTTGTCTTCAATAGCTTCTAAAAATGTAGAAAAATAAAATATAATAAATATATGTAGCTTTAAGTTAAGGTTAATGAATTTCTTTTTTTTTAACTTTCTATTTATGCTCCCCCTTCCCTCTAGACTCCATACCAAGAGTCACCAACTGCATCTGCCCAGCCTCACCTTACCTGTACCATGGTATTCCCTCATGTGGCCTCGATTGCCCCCAGGCGGGGACAGAGATGGGGCACTACACTGAACTACGTCCGCTCGTCAGGGCACTGGATCCAGGACAGGCAGGTGGGCTTATAGGGTCTGTGCTAGGGTGCTACATCTTGCAGGAGCCTGAAGGAGATTTTTCCTGTGTTCTGTGCTTGGCGCCCGTCCCCGGCGTCAGCGCTCCCGCCGACATCCGTGGTGCACTTCCCCTCTGTTGTAGGACAAAGTGTGTGCTGTACCTCACGCCTCCGCCAGAGGCAGTCAAGCTCCGGGCCATGGGTTTCCCTCCCTCCCGGGAGAGGAGAGTTGTCCTCTGGATGCTCAATCCTCTCCTTCCCCTGCTGACCCCCGGCGGCCCAGGCTCGTTCCCAAACCCGGGTCACCAGCGTAGTGCGAGGTGTGGCGTCCAGTGCCTCAACCCTCAGCGCCATCGGGCCAGCAAGGTTAATGAATTTCTGTTTTGTAACCTTCATTTTCCATAGTCTTAAAGGTCTTACTCCCAAATCATTATTTACTTCCTACCTAAAAGCTTCATTTAGACTCTATCCTTCTATTCAGTATTACATTCCTTTTGGTTTAATTACAATTTCTGTTTAGTACTGTTTCAAAGGAAACAATTTATTAGTGCCTTTATTGTTTGTCATCTTAAATCTATAATAATTAGGTCCCTCATGTAAATGTTCTTTTTAGAAAACTGACAACTGTATTATAGAAAGCTATTTTAACATCAAGATAAAGTGCTGCTCAGCATTTTATCAAATGAATAAGGTGAATAAATTTGGAAGCCTCTTAGGTTTAAAGTGTAGCACACTTCTGAAATTGAAATATACAAGATGATGAACATTAAAGATGCAAATAAAGTGTTTCCTTTATAAAACAGTAAAAATCAGAAATTGTATTTAACCAGAAAGAATGTGTTACTCAGAGAAAGACAGAGTCTAAAAATGACTTTGTTTGGGGTGTACATAATCATTTTAGAATAAGATGTATAAGAATATTGAAAATAAAGTTCACAAAGCAGAAACGTATGAACCGTAACTCAAAGCTATATATATTGTTTATGTTTTTTCTAAATTTTTAGATGCAATTGAAAACAGATAAAGCTGCGATGTCCATGTGAGGTTGAAATAAAAGATTTATATAAGGTAGCTGGATATTGTGATTAATTTCAGTATCTCATTATATATGTATTTAAAGTAATAGATAATTAAAGGAATGTTTTCCTCTTCTTTATAAGACTGAAAATAAAATTGAGAATATGAATTTAATTGAAATCAGATGTTCTGAATAATTAGGAAACTATAATCTAGGTGGCTTCATTTAGATAATATGAGTTTTATAATGATAACACATCAGAAATGGTGGCTGAAGTGGTGGTTGGGGAACCACAGGGGTTCAGTGACCTAATACCCTGTAGTTTCAGAAAGCCTTGGGTATTAATAAACCCTAATCAAAGATTATGGTTCTGTCCTTCAGAAGGGCAGACTTTGACCAGATAAGGGTAAAACTCAGGGAACGACTAAAGGAATGGATAAGGTTGAGGGTGGGGGATGGGGAGAAATCAAAGGGGACATCGATGAAGCAACTGAAATTTGCTTGAGAATGATTAACAAGGGAGCAATCACACAAGACTGATCTGTTTCTCTAAGGAGGCAGGGGAGGCAGTGAGGACAAAGAAAGAGTGGTCTCATCAACTACAAGAGACATCAAAGGGATGAGGAGATGAGGGAATACCAATGTCAGCTGAAGGAAGCCAAAAGATGGTCAGGAGCACAAAAGCAGCAACAGAGCTATGGATCATAGAAGGGTCAAGGGAGGGAAGAAAGATTTTTCTGGTAAATCAGGAGAACAAGGAAGATGAGAGGTGAATTGTCAAGTTAGCAGAGGAGGGTTGTAGAGGAAGATGAGTAGAAGGCAACCATTCTAAATGACTACTTCTGTTCAGTATTCACGGTCAAGGACAGCAGGCCTCTTAAAGAGTGATGAATGCTTAGAACAAACTGCTAGCAGAAGTGGTGGAGGCAAAAACAGTATAGGGCTTCAAGCATGTGTGGGATAGAGATATGGGACTATTACTAAATAGGAAGGGAGGAGGGAAGGTCACCAGAGATCAGTTAGGGTCTGCGGAGACTGACTACGCAGGGACAATCTGGGTAGACTGGGTGGGCCAAGCAGTCCTTTTCTGCCGACAAATTCAGTGTTTCTATGTTTAGTGAAAGTGGTATTAAGACAACAGCATGGGAGACTGGGGAAGTGGAGTGGGTAAGGATACCAGCAGAAAGAGTGAGGTGGGGCTTGCTGCCTGAAAATTGATAAGGCACCAGAACCGGAAGAGATGCACCCAGAGTGCTCAGATAACTTCCACTGGAACAGACTGAGCCCTTAGCGGGGCTACGAATAGTTTGCAGCAGTCCTGGGTGGTTCTGAGGGATTGGTGGACAGGACATGGTCCCACTCCACAAGGGAGGATATGGAGGTGTCACAGGCTGGTTCTGTCCCAGAACTCAGTCTGCACTGCTACCAGTTTTCACAACCCTTCAGATGCCTGAAAGGGTTACTGTGGTAAGACTATCATAAAGACCCTTGGGCACTCGGTATATGGGATGATCCTTTAAAGAGACCCACCAAGGTAAACTGGACAGCACCTGCACCTGATATATAGGTGCCTTACCTCAGCAGATTGCTTCTCATGTTGATATTGCCCAAAATAATACATTAGTTAAAAAGTACTAACACTCGTAAAAGTAGGAAAAAATGGGTCCCAAGGAATTTCCCGTATTAAGTTCCACCCATGCTCTTCCCTCGAGCTCTGACAAGTTATGACTCGATGCTAGGAAGAGCGGGGGGACTCACTCCATTATAGTCTATGGCAGGCACCTTTAAGATCGTTTTTTTATATTATAATGGCCATTTGGTAATGAAACGTGGGCACTGGCCCACTAACAAGGGCCTCATTAGTCAATCAGTGCCCACGTTTCATTACCAAATGGCCATTATAATATAAAAAAAACTATCATAAAGGTGCCCCCCATAGACTATAATGGAGAGCGTCCCTGCACTCTCCCTAGCATTGCATCATAACTTGGCAGAGTGCAGGGGTGGAGTGTGGGCAGCACTTTATACCAGGAAGACCGTGGGATCTGGATTTTCTACATTTATGGGTGTTAGTACTTTTTAACTAATGGATTATTTGGGCAATGTCAATATGAGAAGCAATCTGATGGGGGTAAAGCACCTATATATATATCAGGTCCAGGGCCCGAGGCTGGTAAGACTCTTTAAAATATTGGCAAAGTAAGAGAAAAATTTGGTCTGTGTTGTTCAGAGTTGCAATTTTATGTTTAGGTTGCCCTCCAACCAGTGTCTACTCTGAGAACCTTCAGCTGGTAGTGTTGCTTCAGATCTGCACAACAGTTTATTGCCTGAAAATGGGACTGTTTGACATTTATTAAAGTCAACCTTGGTCTCTTTTTGGCTCCACAGGTTCTCTACAAAGTTGTTTTGATATTGATGACGAGTCAGTATTCAAGCAATAAGGCATGGCAGGGTATTGGTTGTACTAGGTTTACTGCATGGTTGGGGCATTTCTAAGGCACAAGGGTGAAGCTGAGTGCCTTCAGCCCCTGATCAGTGGGGTAAACCTAGTACAACAACACTCCTGAAGTGCCTTACTGCTTATATAAAATGGGCCTATAGGCAACTTTTAAAAATTGAACACACTAAAAGTTTTCAAAGCCACAAACTAATATAATAAAATGTTGTTCAATTATGTAAAATAGTCCCTCCACAGATGTTTTTCACCTGTCTGTCATTTGTCTTTTTTCACATTCAATACATTTTGTGATTGTTTACCATGGAATAGAAGAATTCAAAGTTCTGCAGTATTCCAATAGTAGAATGCTTCCCCTCCACACACATACAGAAATGGTAACATGGAATACATGAATTCAAAATTCTTCTGAGTTCCACTGCCACATACACACAAACACACACACAGGCCTCAGATGGCACCAGAACCTCAATTTTATCTGTTGCCAGGTAAGGAGCAGGGAGTTCTCTGGCAAACTGGTAGGGACAGGAGGGACTTTTTCATGGTTATCAAAGAAACACCATCAATGGAAACTCTGACTAGCATTTGATTTTTTTATATTTGTGTATGTGTTTAAGGAGGGGCTCTTGAGTGAAAATAACCTTACATTATTTATTAATTTATTTAATTTAATGGACTGTTGTGTCTGTGTGAGAGGTAAAAATGAAAAATGAGACCATGTCACCTGTTAAATGGTGACTGATTAAGGAGAACAAACTAGATTGTTAGTTGAGCCTGTGTAAAAAAAAAAATAAAAAAAATAATGAAAAAGTTTTAAAAAGAAATTTTTAAAAAGTGTGTGTATGTGTGTGTGTGTGTGTGTGTGTGTGTGTGTGTGTGAATCAGTCTCTAGCAGAAATGTAGAGTATGGAATGAAACATCATTGGGGACTCCAATGCCGACAAAAAGAAACACCAGCGCCAACTTTAACTCAGTGTCAGCTAAAAATTTGGCCTAATAGAAAAGAAAGCATCACAGAGAAGTGCCCATTGCCTAGTGCTTCGTGCCCACCAGGTTCCGTAAAGTTACTTGATTTGCTTCCTTTCCTACATTTTTTTGGCCCTCATTTTCATCTGACCACAACAGGGTGGATGGGGGATGGGAGGAGGGGGAGTCCTACAAGCCATGTTTCATTTCATACCCTATTTTTTGGCTTTTTGCTTTGCAGGTCAATCAGGGTCAGGTCAAAACAAATAATTTTTAAACAGCAGGATGCAGTGTGCTCACACATATACTCTGTACTGTTATTCATAGATCCTGTCAGCAGATAAGGCCGCTTGTCCCACCCTGTCTTCCCTAAATCCCCCTAATAGTGCTACCCGAGTCCCTACGGGCTCTGCATCCAACCCTCTTTACCCAAGATGCCTATGTGCCTATCTCATGCACTCTTCAATCCTGTGATTGTTTTAGCCCCCACCACTTCTGCTGGGAGGCTGTTCAGTCATCCACCACCCTCTCCGTGAAAAGTATTTCCTCCGTTGCCCCAATCCTACCCCCATCAACTTCATATTGTGACCCTTGTCTTAGAAACTTTTCTCTGGAAAAACACCCCCATGCCTTGTTAATTCCTGTGAGGTATCTGAATGTCTGTATCATATCTCCCACTTCCTCCTGTCCTCTAGGGAGTACAAGTTAAATTCCTTAAGCCTCTCTTCATAGGGCTTTCGATGCAGGCCCTGCACCATTTGGTTGCTGTCCTCTGCACCATCTCTATCCTGTCTATGTTCTTTTGAAGATGGGGCCTCCAGAACTGCACAGTATTAAGGTGTGGCCTCACCAGTGAAGTGTTCAGGGAAGTATTACTTCCCTTCTGCTGGTGATACCCTCCTTATGCATCCAAGCATTTGGTTTGCCTTTCCCACTGCCTTCTGACACTGCTTCAGGTCATCAGTAATGATAACTCCCAGGTTCCTCTCTGCCTTGTGACAGCTAGTACCTTCCCAAGTTTGTATGTTGCCCCAGGGTTCTTGTGCTCCAGGTGCATGACTTTGCACTTCTTTGTGTTAAATCGTAGCTGCCACTTTCATGACCACTCTTCTAACTCTCCAGGTCTTTCATCTTCCTTTCCACCACCCCGGTGTGTCCACCCTGTTGCAGATTTTTGCGCCATCCTCGAATAGGATCTTCCCTCCCCTCCTCCTTTTACCAGGCAAGTCTATTGAGCTGGTAACAGTTCTTTTCCAGATGCGTACTGGGGGAAGAGCATCATGCATGCAGTGCAACCTGAATATGTAAAATAATATAAAATAAATAGCAAATTACAATTGTGACCAGGCAGACGTAATACAGATTAAGTATACAATAATTACCACAAAGAACAGGTGCAATAAGAAAAAAATTAGTCACTGTAATAATGTTGTTCCTTCTTAAGGGATCCGTCAGTAATATTCACAAGTTGCATCTCAGTCCACTGGATTGAGCTGCCCGGAGATAGAACTAGTGCTAATTTTGGAATACAGAATTTGAATGAAGTTCAAATTCTGAACTATATCACCCCAACCAACTGCCCTTCTTCTGATTTGTTTCTAAAGCTAGAGTGAGATGTGACCACTAAACTAGCTAAATGGCTACCAAAATGTTTCAAAAGTTTTAATAAAAGTTTGAAAATAATAAACAATAAAAGCAGACATCTGATTACACCCAGGCCCAAATGCTGATCAGCAAACTGGGTGGGGGGTGTCTTTTTTGGCTAAGATGGAACTGCGGGCAGCACACGTCATCCTGACATGACAGGGTATCGCTATGAATGACAGCAAGACTGTGGGTTTTGAGGCACGCTAAACTTCTTTATTAAAGAAGAAGTGCAACAAAAAATGTTTTTCCAAAATACTCTGGTTTTATTTTTTTCAATCCTAACCCTTGTCAGGTTTACAATGCTATTTCAATGCAAAATGTGGCGGCCATCTTTTTATCTTGAGAAAAACCTCCATTAAAACATTTATAAAATACCCAAATTTTAGCAGAATAAAAAAAAAAATTGTACCACCAAAAAAAACTGGAAGATGCCTGGAATCTTTTATAGTGAAAAAAAGATAGGGTCAAATTTTTTGACAAACTGCTTTGCACTGCTGCTTTAACATAGTTATGGCAAGCCTGTAACAATTTAGTGAACAAACAGGGTTCCTGTTGTAATGCCAGCGTTTATTGTGACCCAGACACGTGGCAGTCCTCCTAGGCCTGCTTGCAAGACACTGCCACTACCCTCAACCCCAGTTGGGAGGTAATGAAGTTGCACTGTGGTGGTAGGGGGAGGAGGGGATCTACTGTCATCAGAGAATATAGGACTATCAGAGGCTGGAAACTGAGACAACTGAACAACCAAGGATGCAGAAATGTCTGTGGTTGGGGTGCTGCATAATAATACCACACTTGCACCAGGGCTGACTATTTCCAGCACTACCAACACAGTGCAGATTTGTGTATCCCAACATGCACTGTTATGAGATTACACCTTGTATGTATTTATAGTGTGAGCAACAAGCCAGAATCCATTTGTCTAGAGCGAGTGGTACCCACAGAAGCAATCCACAAGTGCCCAGGGCAGGCTGTCTAACTCCTGGAGATATGGGAATCCTCTCCTCTTCTCTTATAATACACACCAAAAAAGAGCAATGTTTCACTTTCACTTGCTGAGTAAAATTATAAAAATGTGCTTTTTTATTTTACATATTGGGGATTTCCCTGAATTTTCTGCATTTTGCATGTTTTTTTCATTGTTCAATGCATACAGCTGGGCTTTGGCTTATTAGTCAAAAAATGTTAGTCAGGTGTCACAGTATCCCTGCGATGACTGACACCTTACAGATACTGAGCCAGAATTAGTGAAAAAAAGGAAATTGCAATTTAAAATGCCACAGCCAAAACCGCAAATATGCTCAAAACTGTATCATTGGTGGTCAGTGTAGCAACTGGAAAGAGCAATGAAAAAGGACCCATTAAATTTTTACTTTAATTTGAGCCACTGTGATTGGTGAAAAAAAGTATGCCGCACTATAGATATATCAAATCTAACTACAAAACTGTATCATTGGTGGTCTGTGTAGCAACCGAAAAGAGCAGGATATGTCCATGTTTTTTACTTTAATTTACTACCTACCTTTTGGACTCTGTTTTTCGGCACTAGGTTAAGAGTCGAGGCTCACTCCGAGTGGAGACTGATCAGCTGCAAGCGTAGTGCAATCTGAGGCAGGTGGGGAGACACTTTTTTAACTCCATCGTCTCACTCCAGGTGCGATTCAGAGTAGCGGCTTGTGCAAAGCCCAGCAGCAGATTGTCTCCACGTCAGTGCACATGAGCAAGCCAACATAGAAGTCTATTCCTGGAACTGCACTGGCGTGCCCTGATGACTTCAGTAAAGATGTGCCCTGCAGAGTCAGTCCCCAATTACTTAAGTTCATTACTATATTAAAAACAAACAACTTCTGGCCAAAGCGGAACTTGATCGATCTTGAGTCACCTCCCCCACCCCCAATGTACAGGCCTCTTATTCAGAATTGTAACACACTGTAATAAATACATTTCAAGCCAATAAAAATAAACTAATTTTATCTGGACCTATTTCAGGTTCTGCAAGGGTGGAAGGGTAAAAATTGTGAATAATACTGATGGATCCCTTAAGAAGAAATAGCATTACAACAGTTAGTAATTTTTTCTTCTAATCCCTGAATCCATCAGTATACTGTTTATTCACAAATTGCAAATTCCATAGCACTATCTTGGGAGCTTGGGTCCAGAACCTATTTAGGGAAAAAGTTATTTTTTTGGGGGGTCCAACCAGACCTCCATCAGTCAGCTCCCCCCCAGCTACACCACGAAAAGCCCCTACCAGCTCCCCCTCTGCCCAAGCACCCTGGCTTCCCCAGACTTCCCAGCAGAACTGCTACTATGGTATCAGGTGGAGGAAGGAGGATACCGACACCTTGGCTTACCCCCCCCGGGGCAGGCCCATCGGCTTCACGGTGGTACTTAAGTGGTAACGTTGGTGAAGACCAAGAGGTGCGAGACAAGGTCTGGGGCCAACATCATCTAGTCAGTGAACCATTTTTGGGATGCTCTGCTCCCCAAGGAGGCGAGACATGCAGTGATGTCATAGGTAATGCAGACATCTGTCCCAGCCCCCTGAATTGTGATGGTGCTGGCCCCAGCCGATCTCCTGGCCTCTGCCGAGATCAGCGAAGCACCAGTCACACTATACACCCCGGCCTTCCCCTGGAGAAGGAGACCTGTCCTTAGGATGCTCAATCCTCCCCGGATGACCCTGCAATGTCCTGAGTCTGTTCCTGACCCTGGGTCATCAACATCACAGTCAGATGCCCTGCCTCTGCACTGGCTACTAAGGAGAAAGTTCTGCAAGACAACAGTGCCAAAGAAACATTACTACAATGAGTATGAACAAGTTACTCACCTGTAACAGTAGTTCTAGGAGTGGTATATGTTGTTCATCCACACTGTTTGGCATGTCCTCTTCCACTTTAAATCTTGCCGGAAGTCTTCAAGCTGGCTCCTCCCACCCACCCGGGTGGTATATACCTTGGATCCACCCCATGACGCTAGATCTTAGCCCACTGGAAGCAAGGTTGTGTGTGTACAAAGCTGGGGAGGTCGGGTGGGTCCGTGTGGATGAACATATACTACTCCTAGAACTACTGCTACAGGTGAGTAACCTGTTCTTCTAGGAGCGTGGATATGTTGTTCATCCACACTATTTGGCAGATGCCAAGCAGTTCTCCAGGAGGAGGGAGGCAAGGCACACATCACCTATTTAGGAAACAGAGATTGGAGAACTGAGGCCCCAGAACCAGCATCCCGGCGTAACTCAAGGTCAATGTGGTAGTGGGTGAAAAAGGTGTTTGCTGACTTCCAGGTAGCAGCCCGGCAAACTTCCTGGATAGGGATGTCCCTGGAAGCAGCCACCGATGCAGCATTATGGTGGGTGGAATGAGCTCTTATCCCTCTGGGAGGCTCCTTGCCCGCCAGCTCATAACATGGACATATGCATGATGTAATCCACCTTGCTATGGTCCTTTTGGCTGCAGGTCTGCCAGAAGTGGCTTCAGCATAGGTGGCAAACAGCTGGTGAACTTCTCCATGAATTTCCACCATCCTCTTCTTATAATAGGAGAGACCATGTCTCAGGTCCAAGGTATGGAGCCAGCACTTGGCGTCCGAGGTGTAATTAGGGTAGTATACTGGCAGAGTCAACACCTGGTTAAAGTGAAACTCTGACACCACCTTCGGAAAGAATTTCAGGTGGGGCCACAGGACAACTTTGTCCCTGTGAAAGACCAGATAAGGAGTCCACGAAAGTGCCTGGAGCTCCCTGTCCTTCTGGCTGACATGATAGCCACCAGGAAGTCCGTCTTCTATGACAAGTGTGAGAGCTCACACTTGTGCATGATTTCGAATGGCTTGCCCATGAGTTTTGCCAAAACCAGCAGCAGATCCTACGGAGGTGGAGGTTCACGCACCGGAGGGGATATATGATCCAGGCCTTTGAAGAAGCGCCCGACCACTGTCTCCTGTGCCAATGTCAGCTGACCGGCCCATGCCCGGTAAGCAGAAATGGCTGCCAGGTGCACCCTAAGGGTTGATGACCTGAGACCCCCCTTTGGAGAGAGACCAAAGGTAGTTGAGAATGTTAGCCACAGAACAGGACAAGGGGGTACAGACCCTTACCCTGGGACCAAATGTAAAATCTCTTCCATTTGAAGGCATAACATTTCCTGGTCGACTCTTTTCTGGATGCCTCCACCATGGTGTAAACATCTTCGGAAAGACCCAAAACCTGGAACTCTAGCTGCACAGGTACCAGGCGGTGAGGTGCAGGGATTGAAGGTCTGGATGGAATACCTTCCCCTGATTCAGAGATATTAGGTCCGGGCGTGTACAAAGCCACTCCGGGGGCCTGCAGCTGAGGCTGAGGAGATCTGGGTACCAGAACTGGCATGGCTAGTCTGGGGCTACCAGAATCACCTTCACCTTTCCCTCCTCACCTTGAGTAACACCTTGTGGATCAAGGCAAATGGAGGAAGGCGTGAAGAGCCTGGGCTCCATCCTGCAGCAAGCCCTGCTGAGTGGGCAGGCATGATACAACCTCAGCTTGGTGTTTCCCTGGAGGCAAACAGGTCCACCTTCGGATTGCCCCAACAGGAGAACAGACTATAAGCTACCTCTGGATGGAGAGACTACTCATAGGAAGTCTGGCCTATGCAACTGAGAGCATCCACCACCTGGTTCGAGGCTCCTCCCCACATGGATGGCTAGGAGATCCGTCTCCAGCCAACTTATGAGGATCCAGATGTGGGGCACCTCCTTGCAAAGCAGACAGGAGTGCATGCTGCCCTGTTTGTTGAGGTAGTACATGGTCGTGGTATTGTCAGTCTGGACTTCAACCACTTGACCCTGGAGCTGAGGAGCAAAAGCTGACAGTGCCAGTCTGACTGCTCTGAGCTCCAACAGGTTGATGTGGCATCGGGACACCTTGGGGGTCCAGAACCCATGGGCCCTGTTGTCCCGATGTGGGCTTCCCAGCCCATGAGAGAGGCATCGGTTGTAAGGACAACCGTCAGCTCGAGGCAGACAAATGGGATCCCTTCCTGCAACTGGTCTAGGGCGGTCCACCATTGGAGAGCATCCCACATCTTCTGGGTTACTGTGATCAGCTGGTCAAAATGACCATATCACTGAGTCCACTGGGCAGCCAGCTGCCATTGGAGGGGGCGCATGTGCAACCAGGCCCAATGGACCACTGAGGTGCACGCCACCATGTAACCCAGAAGGTGCAGAAAGTCCCGGGCAGGGCGCAAGTGCCCATTCAGAAATGATTGGACAAAGGAGGAGAGAACCTCCACCCTGTCCACTGGGAGCCAAGCTCTGGCTTGACAAGAGTCGAGCTCTGCCCCAATGAAGCCCATCACCTGAGAAGGCACGAGTTCAGACTTGGCCTCGTTGATCAGGAGGCCGAAGTTGGTAGCAGGTCTGGAGCACCAGATCCCTGGACCTCTCCACCTCCTGTCAGGTGGGACCTGCCAGCAGCCAATCATCGAGGTAAGGTAGATTCTGACCTGATGCCGAAGATGGTCCACCACCACTGCAATGCATTTGGTGAAGATCCATGGGGCTGATAACAGGCTGAATGGCATAGCTTGAAACTCTGCACAGGGTCCCTCGACCCTGAAGTGGAGGAACCACTGATGGGATGGACAGATTGGGACATGAAAGAACACATCCTGTAGATCCAGTAAACAGAACCAATGTTTTGCTCCAAGGATGGTATGATCTGGTTCAGAGGATCATCCAAAAATGCGAGGCCTGAGAAACTGATTCAGGTCATGGAGATCTAGGATGGGGCACCAACCCCCCATCCACTTGGGCACCAGGAAGTACCTGGAGACAAAGCCTGGGTCTGTTGGAGGATCCGACACTGGAGTTACTGCCTCCTTGTGGAGGAGCTGAGCTAAGTTGTCTCAAAGAGTCAATTGGGTGCAAGTGGAAATTGTCTCCTCCCAAGGGGCACAGACTTGGCTGGGATGGTACTGCTCGAACTCTAGAGGCAGTCCCGACTAACCATTTTGAGAACCCACCTGTCCGAGGTGATAGCAGACCAGGTGGAAAGGAAGTGGAGGAGCTGACCCCCATGGCAGGACCCAGAGCTGGCATAATGGGTATAGGGGTGGCAACCCCCAGCCTGTCACTGAGCAGGCTTAGTGGAGGAGGAAGAGGCTCCAGAACCTAAGTCTTGACCTCCTTTGTGGGCCTGTGGGGACCCTGCTTGGGCCAAAGGTGCCAAGCTTGGGCCTGCTGCTGCTGTGGCTGCAGACCTCCTTGGTAGGAGGGCTGCCAGACCGCAGGGGAAGAGTGCCGAAATGGCTTCTTCTTTCTCTTCTTCTGGTTATTGCCCAAAGAACCCTTGGCAGAAATGGCATCCAAGGTGGCATTGGACTGCTCTATGCACTGAAGATGACTGCCAATCCTGGACTGAACAAGTCAGTCCCCAGGAAGAGAGCATGTCAGCAAGCTTATGCAGAGTATCTGCTGGGAAGGAGGAAAGCCTCAGCCAAGTCCCGGCGAGAGGCACTGTGGCTGCCATCGAGCTGGCACAAGAATCCCTGATGTCCAATGTTGTCTGAGCTGCTGTTTGGAAACAGCATGGCCCTGGTTCCGGACCTACTTGACTATGGTCTGCTTGTCCACAGGGAGATGAGGGAGGACCTCGTCCAATGACCCCAGAAGGACATGGGAGAAGTGTGCCATGATGACGGCTGAGCTGGCCTGACGAAGGCCCAGAGAAGAGGCCGCATAGACCTTACACGTAGTTTGGGCCATATTTTTGGACTCCTTGTCCAGGGGTCAGTCAGTGTCAGCTGAACTGCCAGTATGCCTGAACACAGAGGTGGTCACCAGGCTCTCAGCCGAAGGGTGCTCTGTGAATCCCCCAAGGGACCCCATGGGCACCGTGTACTTGCAGACCATGCGGGCAGAAGGTGCCGGGCAGAAGACAGGGTGCTGCCAAAGTTCGAGGGCCAGGCCAACAACGGCCTTGGCCACTGGAAAGACCTCTGTCGGGTATCTCCTCTCTTGAGAATGTCAGTGAGAGGGTACTCCGCCTTTTTCTGGATGGATTCCAGGGCATTCTGATGGAATCAGAAATGAGGTGGAGAATGCCCAGGAAAGAGGAAGGGCCTTCCTCCATCCTTGTGCCAATAGACGACTTGTCATTCCCAGGGTGAAAGTGGAGTCCGGTGACTTCAGAGTCCGAAGAGTCAGGATACAGCGGTTTACCACCTAAGTAATCTTTGATGCACCAAGGGTGGTCTGGGGTGACTGTAATCAACAGACGTCAGGGAAGCCCGGTGTCTTGTCAGTCCCCTTTCAAGGGTGCCCCTTCCTCAGACTGTTTAGGTGGTGGTTCCACCTGAATCAGTGGAGAGACCGTAGTAGGCCAAGCTAGGGGACGGGCTGGCCCCAAAGGCGGAGGAACCGATGGCTTTGGTTCCGAAGGGGTCGGCTTCGACCTAGGAGGTGAGAGCCAAGTAATGGCTGGGGTAGACGGAGCAGCTGGCTTCTGCCCAGTCAAGATCAGCTGCTGCCACATAAGGTCTTCATAACGCTGACGGAGTTTTCGCTGGAGCCTCTCCTCATCCGAGGAGGATGAGAACCTGTGGCATTGCCTCTTTTTTGAGCGCTTATGGCTCTTCCTCAGTCGTTCGGCCGAGGGGGTTCTGGACCTCGACCGAGATCGGGGAGGCTGACTCGGTCGATCAGGAGACACCAGAATCGGTGAAACCTGAGGGTCCGGAACCAGGTCCTTGATGGGGACACCAGCAGGATGGGTCTCCTCATCAGGAAATACCAGGACCGGAATCGGTTCCGAGGAGTCATCAGTTACGGCCGTTGACAAGGGGTTGATCGGGTCGAGGATAATCTCGACCGCATCAGCCGCTTCCTAGGTCCCCTGCCCAGACGGAAGGTCCGTAAAGCCGGAGGCTGAGGATGCAATCTCAACCGAGGTCGAGATCATGTGTTCTTGGGACTTGGACCTCTCCTGGTCCCAAGAATGTCTCCGTTGAGATGAAGATGATGGATTTTATCCTTCTTTCGAGAGGGAGGAGTGCAAGCCCGGGCGCTCACCCGGTGGGGAGAAACTGGCACAACTCCTTGAAAGAGCCCGTAAAGGTGGAGCCTAGTTTCAGCGGGATGAAGAAGCTTCAATTGGCTGAAGCACGAGTGGCTTCCTCCTTGAATGCCTTCATCTGTTCCACCTGATCAGCGGAGCCTGCGCCGCAGAAACCGCTCACCTAGCCTCCTTCGATTTCACCGGAGGGTTCCTTTTTTCCAATCTCCCCAACTTCAGGTGTGCCTTGTCATCGTCCAGGATGTTGGGATGGAAGGCCAAGCAAAAACCACATGACAAGGTGTCATGGCCGACACCTAGGCAGTAAACGCACGTGAGGTGGGGATAGGTGCGCGACATCTTTTGGCCACAGGGGCACCGGCGAAATCCAGGGCAAAATTTTTCTTCCATAATCGATGCAGCGAAAGTGCGATCACTAACTCAAACTAGTTTGATTTTCAGTAAGACCTACAGTTTGAAAACCAGGGCCTATGAAATGCTGAGAGCACAAGGGAACCTGTATCTTCCAGCGGAAAGGAAGATCTGGCATCATGGGGTGGAGCCAAGATATATACCACCTGGGTGGGTGAGAGGAGCCAGCTTGAAGACTTCCGGCAAGATTTAAAGTGGAAGGGGACATGCCAAACAGTGTGGATGAACAACATATCCACGCTCCTAGAATTATTTCTACTTACCCCTGAAACTAACAGAATACATTGACAAGCTGTACATTGTGAGCCATTTAGAAAAAGGCTCTACAAGACAGCAGTGCCAAGCTGGACATTTCTCCTGGACTGTATGTCCAGACATTAATGCCTTGTGAAGGTCTGTACTGTTTTCTGGGTAGCTGCTTTACAGATCTCTTGAAATAGGATGCCCCTTGCTGCTGCCACAGAGGCAGAGGTGCTCTTTGTAGAATGTGCCCTCAGACCTCATGGGGGCAACTTGCCAGCTTTCTAATAACAGAATTGAATGCAGACTATTCAGCATGAGGTAGTTCTCCTAGTTGCTGGTTTGCCTTCTCCACTTTGCCATAGGTGTTAAAAAGCTGAGTGCTGCTGGACCTGCCATATTCTGTGTGGTCCAGGTAGTGTCTCAGTGCCCTTTTTATGTCCAGGCAGTGGAGTTGTTTGTTTGCTTGTACTGGACTGCTCAGTAAAAAAAACACAGGAAGGCAACTGATGGGTTCAGGTGGAATTCTGACACCAATTTAAGGAGGAATTATCTATTGGTCCTGAGAACTACATTATCCTTATTAAAGATTATGTAGTTTGGTTCTGTGCAGAGGGCTTGGAGCTCGCTCACCCTCCTAGCAGATGCAGTATAGTGCAGTGGTTTAAGGCTCTGAGTTGCAAACCTGAAGACCTTGGATGAATCCTCCACTTGTATACTGTGTGACCCTGAGCAAGTCGCTTAACTTCCTTGTGCTCCCATATCACACCTGTAAACAAGTTTCAGCTTAGTGTCTCTCTCCTGGTTAAAAAACAAAACAAAAAAACACTAGGAATATTTTTTTCCAAGTGACATATTTAAGGTCAGCAGTAGCCATAGGCTGAAAGGGAGCTACCATCAGCCAGGCAATCACACATTTAAATCCCAGGAAGGGATAGGATCCCTGACAGGATTGTAGAAATGGTTGAGGCATTTAAAGAACCTTTCAAAGATAGGTTGCCAGGCCGTAGACCATTCCGATGAGTAAGCTGACACTGCTGCAGAATGCACCTTCAGGGTGGAGGGCCGCAGGCCTAGTGACTGCAGGTACACATGGCAGGCCTGCCTGTATAGGGATTCTCTTACTAGGAGTACACCAGAATAAAAATCTTCCATTTTGAAGCATACATTTTTCTTGTTGCTGGATTTCTAGAACCTTCAAGACTCTCATAGAAAGACAGAAACTGATGGCACATGAAGGCCATTGGGCCCACCCAGTCTACCCATGTTTATTATCATCTTCTTGCTGCAGACCCTACTTGATCTGTGGTGCTGTGTCTACCCATTTCCTTACCTCAATGATTCTCTTGTGCCTATCCCAGGCATTTTGAACCCCGCCACTGTTTTCACCTCCACTACCTCTGCTGGAAGGCTGTTCCAGGAATCCACCACCCTTTCTGTGAAGAACTGCCTTACATCTCTCGTAAATCTACCCCCTCTAGCTTCATAGCATGTTCCCTTGTTCTAGAGCACCTTTTTCTCTGAAAAATACCCCCCACCTGCACCTTGTTAACCTTGTGAGATATTTAAAGGTCTCTGTCATAGCCCCCTCTGCCTCATCTCCCCCAGGGTGTACACATTGAGCTCCTTTAGCCTCTCCTCATAGGGCTCATGATGCAGACCCTGCCCCATTCTAGTATCTCTCTTCTGGACTGCTTCCACTCTGTCTATATCTTTCCTGAGATGTGGTCTCCAGAAATGCATACAGTACTCATCAAGGTGGGGTCTTAACAGCAATCTGTATAGGGGCAACACTACCTCCCTCTTTCTTCTGGTGATACCCATGCCTATGTACCCTAGCATCCCACTAGCCCTCCCAGCTGCCTTGTCCACACACCTGGCACATTTAGGTCACCCTGATGATTATCCCCACGCCTCCTGCACAGTTTATTTTTATTTTATTTAAATTTTGGTGACTGGGTAGGCCCACTGAGACCGAAATAGTCCCTTTTCAGGGCGACTCCAGTGGTTGCCAGTACCACTCCACCCATTTTGTATTCTGCCCTGGTTTCTGTGCCCTAAGTGCATTATTTTGCACTTTTTTGCATTCAACCCAGCTACCATGCACTCTTGACCACTCCTCTAGTTTTCTAAGGTCTCTGCTCATCCTTTCCTCCCACCCAGAATGTCCAGCCTGTTGCAGATTTTGGTGTCATCTGCAAAGAGACAGGCCTTCCCTTCCAGCTCCTCTGCAATGTCACTTATAAAGTCATTAAAGAGAACAGTCCCAACACTGATCCCTGTGGCACCCCAATAGTCATCATCCATTCCTCAGAGTGCACTCTGTTTACTATTATCCTGTGTGTCCTATCCCCTAACCAGTTTCTTACCTAGGTTACCACCTTACAATCCACCCCAAGCTACCCAACTTTCTTACCAGTCTCCTATGTGGAATGGTGTTGAAAGGCTTGATGAAATACAGGTAAGCCACATCCACTGCTCCTCTATGATCTAACTCCTTGGTCACCCAGTCAAAAAATCTATCAGATTTGTTTGGCATGACCTTCACCCTGTGAATCCATGCTGCCTCATATCCTGTAACTCATTTGATTCAACATATTCCAAAAGTCTTTCCTTTAGTAGTGCTTCCATTAACTTACCCACCACCGAGGTCAGGCTGACAGGCCTATAATTGCCTGGCTCTTCCTTGCTACCACTTTTGTGAGGTGGGACTACATATGCCCTCCTTCAGTTCTCTTGGACCTCTCCGGTTTCCAGTGATCTGTTACACCAGGCTGTCAGAGGTGCAGCTAGTACCTCCCTGAGCTCCCTCAGAACCCTTGGATGCACCCCGTCTGGCCCCATGCGTTGTCCACCTACAGATTAGTGAGTGCTGCCCCATGCTTTGTCCACCTTCAGTTTAGTGAGTGATTTCCTAACTATCTCCACAGAAAAAGGTCTAGTGTTCATTTCCCCACCATCAAAGATCCTAGGGTCTTTTCGTGGTCCCTCCCTTTCCCCTTCTACTGTGAACAGTGGAAGGAGAAGGTGAGGGGACATGAAAAGGCACCAGGAACTTTGATGTATTTAGACTACAGAGCTCTAACTCTTCAAGAACCATGCCCTCATTAGTAGAGCTCCTAGCTCTGGGAATGTTATCCTGCCTTGAGACAGGGTTGGCAAGTTTTGCCTCAGTGGCAGGTTGACTGAAGACTTGCTGGACAGGGTCAGAAGTGTGGAGTATCCGGTCTGCCTGGCACAGTCTGATGCTATCAGAATCATTGTTGCTGGCTCCCTCATGAGCTTTATGAGCACTCTCTGCAGCAGTGGAGATGGAAGGAAGGCATATAGGAACTTCCCTGTCCTGTCCAGTCCAGGACCTGGGCATTCTCTGGGACTGTCCCTATTACTGGGGGTCTGCAACAGAAATGTGGGAGCTGACTGTTCTCCCAGGAAGCAAACAGGTATATCTCTGATGTACCCCATCATCTGAACACTAATGACAATATCTGTTGGTTCAGAGTCCACTTGTGGTTTCCTTGACTGGTTCTGCTTAGTGAGTCTGCCAGGACATTGTCCCTCCATGACAGGTAAACTAGTTTCCAGATCTTCATGGCTTCTGTGCATAGTCTTGAGGATCTTGCTCTTCCCTGCTTGTTTATGTAATACATGGCTGTGGTATTTTCTGTTCTGATCTGGACAGACTGACCCTCGATCTGGGAGAAACACACTTGCATTGCTAGGAACACTGCCCTGACCTCCAGGAGACTGATATGTTCAAGAATCTCCTGTGTGTTCCAGATGCCACTCACAGTCAGATCCTCTATATGGGTACCACACTCTAGGAGTGAGGCATCTGTTGTAAAGACACTTGTTGGGAATGCCCTCTCTGAGGCTGTCCTTTTTCTTCCATCACTCTAGTGCCCTTACCAAATTTTATTAACTGGCAGTAGTTTGGACAGAAGATCCCACCCTTGGGACCAGTAGTCCCATAAATTGTACTGAATGTTCCCATCTAGAACTTGGCCCCTGGTACCACTGCAGTAGAGGAGGCCCTGTGTGCTAGCAACTGAAGAAAATCCCTTGTGGGCCTGAATGGCCAGCTCTGAAGGATTTTTCAATGGTCAACAGGTTTGATACCCTTACCTGTGGAAGAAAAGCCTTTCCCTACAGGGTATCCAGCTCTGCACCTATGAAGTCCAATACTTGAGCTGGCTCTGTTTGTGACTCTTGTAGGTTTATCAGGAATCCCAGGTTTTCCAGCATGCCTTTTACTAGTTATATAGAGCACTCTGCCTTCTGTTGACTTTTCCTGAGACTAACCAGTCATCCGGGTAGGGAAAAACCACCACATCTTGCCTTCTTAGATAGGCAGCCAACACAGCTAGGTACTTTGTGAAAATCCTTGGTGCTGAGGCGAGGCCGAAGGGAAAGGCTGTGAACTGGTAGTGGCAGTCCCCTAGCCTGAACCTGCGGTACTTTCTGTGAGTGGGTCTGATGGGGATGTTGAAGCAGCCAGGCGTCCTTCAGATCCAGTGGCCCAGCCAGTCTCCCAGGTGCAGAGATGGTATCACTGATCCTAGTGTAACCATTTTGAATCTTTCCTTTTTTATGTCTTTGTTCAGATATCTTAGGTCTAAAATGGGTCACCACGCCCATTTTTCTTGTGGGTCAGGAAATATCCTGAGAAGAGACCCTTGACCCAGTGTGCAGCAGGGCTCTTCTCCACTGCTCTTGTTTGTAGTAGTTTTTTTACCTCCAGCTACAACAGAATTTTTCCTGTTGGAGTGTGAGGTGGGAACAGTTTTTGTTTTTTGGCTCACTTGGGCTAGCCCAGTGGTACAGAGGGCGGATGCTTCCATTGCCTTACCTCTTACTACACTGGTGACCCAGGGGGCAGGGAGGCAAGGGCCATCGGGGTTGGCGGGGGTGGAGAGGAATGAGTGTCCAGGGGACTGTTCTCCTCTCCGAGGGAGGGTTGGTGGTGATTACTAGCCTCTAGCGACTGCCTGTGGAGTCAGAGAGTACACTAGCCAAGGCCAGATCAGAATTGGGAGGAGGCATTGGCAGATGTCCTGTAGGAAAGGTGCAGGAGTGCACCCATCCCACACTGGACATCATTGCATATCCGTACCTTCAGAAGGGTACCATGGAAACACCCCACCCAGTGCTTTGGGAGGAAGACACCATGACACCCACCATGTCCATCACTGGTGCCTACTCTCCTGACCTGATCATCTTCATCCTTCACTTGTGCCTGGCATTGGATCTTGAGGTATGTACACCATGGAGCAGGAGGTGGTCCCGCCCCAGGGTGGTCATGACCCGGGGGGCACCACACAAATGTGTCACAGGTGGGATGGAGGAACAGGACCCCAGAAGAGAGAAGCTCAGCAAGACGGAAACAGGGCTAAGTCAGCTGATGAGACCCCAAAGTGCAGTGACCAGAGGGGAAAAAAACATTCATTCACTACTTCCAGAATCCACTTGTCTGTTGTGATTTTTTGCCATTCCTGAAGTAGTGTGCCAGCCTTCCCTCCACTGGCAATGGTTGGGCAATCTGGGCCAAACTGCCAGGGATTTTGCTTCTGCTGTAGCTAAGGGGCTAGTGTTGCAGCTGCATGCCAAATGCCCTTTCTACCCTTTCCCTATAGTAAATTCTCTAGGTAGGCTACTCATGGGGGCATAGGGCCTTGGGTTGTAAACTTACCTCTGCCTCCCTTCCATAAGGCCTCTAGGAAGTGGAATCTTTCTTTCTTAGTACTGTTCCTGTAGGAGGTATTGTATACATCCACCTTTTTCATATATGCCTCTGTCTTATCACTAAATGAGGGATTTCCTCAAATGAGAAATCCACAGCTTTTGTTTGTGTGTCCCATGATAGAAAGTAGCCCTAGGAAAACCTTCTTAAAGTATAGCGCTGTAGTAGCCACAATATAACAATATAGTGCTGTAGTTTAGGGCACTGAGCTGCAAACCTGGAGACCTGGGTTTGAATCCTACAGCCCCCACTTGCATACTGAGTTACTCTAAGCAAGTCACTTAACTTTGCTCCCAAGTCGCACCTGGAAACAAGCTTTGGCTTAGTGTGCCTTCCTGGTTAAACAATTTTCCTTTCCCTTCCCTTCCTTACAGCTACTGCATGGGCTAGGACCCCAGAAGTAGTGTCATTAGTGTTCAGAGCCATGTGGAACTGGTACTTGGTGGCATCCATTGCTGCCCTAGCTGTGCCCTCCAAGCCCTGTGCCAAATTGCCATTGCTTTCTCACACAGTGCCAGTATTGCCTTCCAAAGTGCCATCTGCTACTGAGCTGTGTATGCCCAGTAATCTGCTTGCCGGAGGTGCAGAAAGCTGATCACATGCAGCCACCTGAACCAAGTCATGATCAAAGTGGTCATTCAGATACTCAACCACCATCTGCCCACCTGATAGTTTTTTTTTTCACTTTTCTTGTCAATGCCAGCAGCTGAGGTAGGTGCTGACAAGATTTTAGCAATGGCTTTCTCAAGGGATTTATGGATGGGAATCATGATGAGGCTGGCCCACACCTTGTTGTAGGGTAGATCCATCATGACAATGAGGAGGCAGTATAGCACAGTGGTGTAAGGCTCTGAGCTGCAAATCTGGAGACCTGGGTTTGAATCCCACAGTCCCCACTTGCATATACTGTGTGACCCTGAGCAAGTCACTTAACTTCCCTGTGCTCCCAGGTTGCACCTGTAAAAAAGCTTTCAGCTTAGTGTGTCTCACCTGGTTAAACAATTGAAAAAAAAAATGAATTCAGCCTCCTCCTCATCATCATCCTCAGTCTCATTTGAGGGAATGTTGAGGGTATTTACCATTTGTCTTACGAAGGAATAGTGGGATGTGTAATCCTCAGAAGGCCTGGGAGGTGAGCTAGATTCCTGCTCAGTGGAATCATTAGGTTTCAGAGGTTCCTGCTCCTCCCCCTTCTCCTCCTCTTCATAATATATCTCTTCCTCCTCTACAGGTGCTTGGTATGGAATCTGAGCCTGGGAAGACAGACAAATTCATAACATTTCCCATAGCCTGGAAGGTCTGGAAAAAACTGTCATGTCTTCATTTGAAGGCATTTGTCTTGGGTCCACTACCTGCTCCATTCCTTTTCAGGAGGAGGGGCAGGTACATGTTTCCATTTTAATTTTGTTCTTTGCAGACACTATTTCCAGTGCCTGCGCTGAGGCCCTTTCACTTTTATTCCTGTTATCACTGGTCTCAGGAGCCCCCCCTTTTGGACACCCTGGGTTCTGTGCCATCTTTACTCTGCCTGTCTCATGGCTGAACAGTTTTTTTCTTTCTTTTATGTCCCCCACCCCTTGACATGGACTGCTGCTTCTTCAGAAGGGCAGGATCCTCATCCGAGTCTTTGATATGTGACGTGGAGGCAGGCTGAGAAGCCATAACCTTTCTCTTTCTTAGCTCTTTTTTTTGTGTTTTAGGGCAAAATGTTTTACAGAGTTCTTAGTTCAAAAAGTCATGGCCAGGATTAGCACAAGGCAAAGCTGACGGCAGTCTGCATTTTGCCAGAGCTAAAAACACTACATTCAGTTTTTAATGCCTGTAGGTCCTGTTTTTTTTTTTTTAGGTCTGTCATCAAGGCACAGGTCAGGAAACAGGAAAACCAGGAGCAGTTTCAAAAATTCACAGTGAGTGCTTTATTTTTCTCAATAACAGCAAAATAAAAAAAACAAAAATTTGTCCAGTATAACTAATTACAAAGGCAGTACAGAGAAAACAAATCCTACTTCTGAGGTAACTCTTAATTCCAAGTTTCAGTTTCTCAATCTCTTACTCTCCTTGTCTAGCAACAGCATAGCTGTCTCTTTTATAAATCTTTGTAGGAACTTGTTAAGCGAGTCTGCTTCTCTCAGAATGTTCTTATAAGTTTACAGAATGTTCTTGTCAGTTTGTTCCTTCAAGGTGCAGCAAAATAGTACATAGTGTCCCAAAACTGACCTCTTGTTGACAACTCTGCAAGGGACTTAAAAACTGCATCTCAGGTTAACCCTTGAGTTCGAAATAGCTTTTTGCAATAATTTCAACAGTATAACTATATACAGTTTTAAACAAAAGGATCCCAGTATCAGTGACCTTTCCACATAAAGATTTACATATATTTTCATACCCGCAGATATGCAAGAGGGAAGAATAGACAAAAATAGCAAGAGAAGGCAGAGAGATAGTGAGAGGTGGAGATATGCGACCATCAGAGTGATCAGTTCCTAGGTCTCACAAGAAAATTTGATTGCACAATCAGACAGACAAGAGACAGGAAAGGAGAGGATAGAACAGATCCTTGCATTTAACCCTTTCTGCATAACAAATGGGACAGGGCCTTATTCAATCGGGTCTAGTATGATTGCCTGTCATTCATTTTCCCAACTCTGTATTTCCCGCGACCTATTTCCCATCATTTGATTTCCCAACGCGATCTTTGCCCGAATATAATTTGATCGAAGGATTTATCTAAAAGGCGAGTTCTCCTGCAACATACAGTATCACTAAGCTGAATCATAGTACCTGTATATATTCACTTGAGTCTTCAACCCTGTGCTTTAACCCAGCATACTGTTATCCTAGCGCACGGCACATGCTGTCATGCCTTATTAAATCATTTAACTTTTTTTAAATGTGTTCATAGTTTTTAGGAAAAAAGAGATGATAAACATATTTTAAATCGATCAGTGATGGTGTATTGCTACTGTGTAGGTACAGAGGATCTACAGTATTTAAATGTTGTACCTTTCATCAAGAAAATCTTCTGGCTGATTAGGGGAAACAGGAGTGCCATTAGTCCGTTTAGGGGAAACAGGAGTGCTATTAGTCTGCTTATGCTCAAATTAGTGATCACTTTAATTGTGCTGTCATTGTGCTGTCAGTCTATACCTTTTGGCTGATTAGGAAACAGGAGTGCCATTAGTCCGTTTAGGGAAACAGGGTAGCTTTAATTGTGTTGTCATTGTGCTGTCAGTCTGTACCTTCTGGCTGATTAGATGAAACAAAGTGCCATTAGTCCGTTTAGAAACAGGAGTGCCATTAGTCCACTTATGTGTAAATTAGTGTTCACTTTAATGTGCTGTCATTGTGCCGCTAGTCGGAAACTGTCGATGGTAAATAATTTCATCGGAAACAGTAATAACGGGAAAGTAGTGTTGGGAAACCTAATGTCGGAAACCCTCATGCCGGGCAATCATGCAGATCCCATTCAATCATGTCACAAGGTCTGTTAGTCATGCCAAACACTGAAGACACTAAGATATTTGTTACCTGTTCCCAAATTTGAAAAAATTTAAATAAGCCCAAAGTATATCAAAAGGACATTAAAAGATTAAACTGTGGTCCAGTTCCTTTTAAAACTGAACCATTAATATTTTATCTCTCGCAACGAGTTTCATATGATATCGGGAAAGGCTGAGGTAAATGTCAGTTTTGAAAATATGAGAAGAAAAAGCAGCTTGATTCTCTCTGTAATGTAACAAAGTCTTAGATAACTCAGAAATCACTACAAAGTATGGAAAATCTATTTTTCCAACAAATAATAGTAGTTCCCCAAAGACAGGAACTATGCTGTCTAGCAGCCTTCTTCTTCTTGGGAACCAATTGGGAACCAGAGAAACTGCTAAAAACAGCTAAATAAAATAAACACCCTAACTAACACAGAGTAATGGGGATTAATGAGAAGCAAAATAAAATAAACGCCCTAACTAGCCCAGAGTAACGAGGATTAACAAGAAGCAAAATAAAATAAACACCCTAACTAACCCAGAGTAATGAGGATTAATGAGAAGCAAAATAAAATAAACACCCTAACTAACCCAGAGTAATGAGGATTAATGAGGAGCAAAATAAAATAAACACCCTAACTAATCCAAAGTAATGAGGATTAATGAGAAGCAAAATAAAATAAACACCCTAACTAACCCAGAGTAATGAGGATTAATGAGGAGCAAAATAAAATAAACACCCTAACTAATCCAAAGTAATGAGGATTAATGAGAAGCAAAATAAAATAAACACCCTAACTAACCCAGAGTAACAACAAATAAGGAGAAGCAAAATGAAATAATAACATTTGTAAATCACTCTGGAGGCCAGAAGAGTGAAGCTGTACTCCGGGGAGACTGATCTCTTCAGCGGAGAGAAAAAATCTGAAAAAAGGCAGTTAGGGGGAGGGTGACCACAGTGCAGTGCTTGTACTTCATTCTAATTCTAAATTCAGTAATTAGCAAAACTATTATTTCTGGGGCAACTCAATCTAGTGGACTGAGATGTAATTTGTGAATATATACAGATGGATTCCTGGGGTTAGAAATAATGGATTTAGGATAGATTATGTGTGAAAACCCAGGATAAGCTGGTGTAATGAAGAGTGATTACTGGGTAGCCAGGTGTAGAAAAGTCAGTGACATGATCAGCCCCCTCTTGTAATGAACAGGCCATAAGGGAACTCTAATACAATTCAAAGTAACATAATCACAATAACGAGACTACGTTCCTATTCCTGTTCCCCACCTCAAATGGGCAAAAGGGCATGCCCGATGGGGAGGGCAATATAAGCCATAGTGACAGGCCCATGTCACTTACTCTCACTCTCTTGAACTAATGGGTTATTATGACATTTGCAACTGTGCAGCAACTTTGTAAGTCAAAGTCAAAGGTGAGGATTCTGAAGCCCTTACCTTGGCACCGTCGGCAGCACTCCCCCGGAATCTCCTCCAGCGCAACGCAGCTGAGCTCTGGGCAAGTGATCCAGTTACACAGCACATTGCCATTCTGAAGCACCATGAGGAACACAGAGATAGAGAGAGTTAGTTACAAGTGAGACAAGGCAAACAGAGCTACATCCTCCAATAATTAATTAATCAATCAATTTGTTTATTCATTCAACAATGCAAAGGAAAAGGAAGAACCATTGAGCTATTCCTCTTTTTCAATGGTGAACTTATAGTTGCTTAGGACAATTCACTGAGGAGAAAGATAATGTTGCTTAAATACAAGTTGCAGTGCTGAAACAGTTTACAGAAAATCTACTATCTATAAAAGTGCAGGACACAGGGTATAAGGGTCATAACTAACCCAAACCCACCCAAAACAGATGCATACTGCACAACTCAGTCTCTACAGTACGTCAAGGAACTGCAACTGAAAAGTATCAGCAGGACAAATAGTGGAGTCTGGGACTCAGTGACTTATTTCAATAGGATAGTTTTACTAAGAATCCAGGCTAATAGAACAAGGGGACACCACTGTACTACACACTAAGGTGGGGGCAGACAGCCTAGAAGGACATTCAGTTAAACAGAACTGCACTGAACACATAAGTCATGTAGGGCCCAGGATTTTCCATTTTCAAAAATGCCCAATTCCATTTGACAAAATCTTAAAATCCATTTTTTTCTGTGTGGGTTCCTAAAATTAAAGGTTTATCAGTATGTTTTGTATAAAAGGTTGGCAAGAAATGGTGGAGTTTTCAAAAAAGACTGGTGCAAAGTGGGGTTGTATGCATTATAAAGTGATGTAAATGGAGATTTTTAATAAAAAATGAACTCCCAAGTGTTGGTTTAAACATGACAAATTATGTTTGTTTTTTTCCTCTCTCCTGCCTGGCTCACCACCTTTTGCTCCTGTTGCTGCTCCAACCTCATCACCCCCATCTCTGGGACTTAACTTGAGGACGCACTTGTTCCTCCACAGCTTTCCCCCTGTGAGGGGGTGCCATTCAGGGTTCCCCAGCCCCCTCTGGATGGCTTGTACGATTGGTCATCCTGTGCCCAGCTGGCGATGTAGGGTCTGCGAGGAGCTACAGAGCTTCATCCTGCCACCAGTGGTGTTTTCCCTGTTCTGTGTGCCTTGACTCATGGACACTTTATGGAGGTGATGGCTTGACATCCACATGTTGTTGGATGTGCTGATGTCTTCCATCAAGAGCATCTCCCACCCGGAACTACTGCTTCTGTCTGCACCACCACCCACGGTTACTTAGGTGGTCATGTTACAGTGGGGCAGGTTGCCCTCCCTTCCCAGAGGAGGAGAGAGTCTGTTGGACACTTGATCCCTCCCGACTGACACCTGAGTGGCACAGATTTGTTCCTGAACCTGGGTCGCCAGTGTCATGGCAGGTGAGGCATGAATGCCTCAGCCCTCCACACTACTGGGTCAACACAAATTCTGTTTTTTACCAACATTTTCCATTGAATCCAATGGAGACAATCTGCAAAACCACATAATGGGGTGCACAGAAACGGGGGGCACCCCTTTCACAAACTACAACTACCGTTACACTGTGCATGCCTGTGGAAAAAATGTTTAAACCTTGCTTTTAAACAGGATGCTGCCTGGTTTCAATCTAAAACACTGAATCGTTGAGGGGGGGAGGGCGCTGTTGAGCCTGAGTAATATGGATGCTAATTGATAATGCTCTACAATATGATTGGATAAATCAGTAACAAATGCTTAGTTTTTGGAAGAACTGCAACTTAGAAAGTACAGGGGAAGAAACCAGAGAGCATCTAGACAAATATGGGAAATCACAGGAATGCTCAGGCCCAGGGCTCTGGAGCTAAATCAAAAAATGTCTCAACAGCTCCAACAACAAGATTAGCACATGCTTGGGCTGGAGACCTTCTGACCAAGCCTAGGGAAGAAACACTGCAGATGACTGGGCTAAATATCAACAGACTTATCAGCACAGTTGCTGGATTGACGGATAAATTTGATAGCCTGACAAATTGTGTAACTACACTGGAGTGTATGGTGGAGGCCATTCAAACAAGTCTGGTGGAGACCTCCAAAAGCAATGCAGCAATGGGAGTGGCCTCCAGGGTGATTAGAGATAGTAATCACCTCAAATCCAGATTGGAGATGCTCAGAAACCAAATCAGAGCTGCCACATCATATTCTTGGAGTGCCTGAAGGCTCAGAGCGGAATCACTTACTGTTATTTTTACAAGTATGGCTTACCCAACAACTAGGAGAGGAGGTGACCCACAAACTCTGAGTGTCCCAAAAAGCTTACAGGATCACCCCCCATGAACATCTCATGGATTCAGAAGCTCCTTGACCAATAGTCTTGGTTACTAATGGCATGGGTACACAAGACTATCTCCTGGCAGTAGCATGACAAAAGGGGACTCTTTTACTCAATAGGCAGCAAATTCGCCTATACCTGGATATCAGGTTTGCCACAAGGCAAAAGTGCGAAAGATTTGATGAGGTAAGTGCGATGTTGAGGGAGGCCCACATCTCACATAGCACTAAGTTTCCAGCCCGCTTCAGGATTGTCCATGAAAGAAGAATTTACTTGTTCTTGGACCCTGCTGAGGCCCTGAAATGGGGCCAGAAACACACACATCTGGAGCAACCTGAGACCATTCGGAGGACTGTACTTGAAGATGAGGAGACTTGAAGAATCGGAATTATTAAATTGTCTTCAATGCTAGCAGGCAGGTGGGTGACCACTTTGTTCCTGAACAATATGTAAGGCTTAAAAAATGTTTTGGAATATTTAGATATTTTGGTACAGAACTGGTGAAATGATCACCTAGATGGATTGTTGTGATCCTCTGCTGTTCCAGGAGGACTACTGTCTCAAGGTTTCATTTAGAAAATGTTCTTCTCTAGATGTTTTCTAGCACTGTAAGTTAAGTTACTTCAAGTAACAGTTTGGGGCATTAGAGGGCTTGAACTTAATATTGTATCATTTCATAAAATAAAAACATGGGATTCCCAGATTTATTAAGGGTTGCACTGTCAAAGGCTGGCATACATGGTAATGTAGTATAATTAAGAAAAGTGTTTTAAAGTTAGCAGACTTACATAATGAATAGCACTCTTAGTGCACAACTTAGGTATGGCATGGCTTAGTAACCATCCCTGCGGAGGTGGAGAAGCTTTGGGACTATTTACTCAAGACTCTGCTGACATATTAGAAAGTGCAGCTCATGGGCTTAGTAAACAGCATAAGGTGAATTTAAACATGGAATTGTTGAATGGGTAATTCCCCTTAATGACGTGTCATAAAGTATAAGACGTAAAAAATGTTTGTATTAAGAGGAGTGGAATCCTCACTGTTTCTTTGACTTATGTAAAGTCTGTGCTTAGAACATAAACAGTATGTTGTTTTATTCAAAAAATAAACAAAAGTTTAAAAAAAAGGAAGCTCTGAATCGTACATGCTCCAGACAGCTGCTTCAGTGAACATTTCTAAGCCTAAATTGCAGTGCATACAAAGTTTTTATTATGAAGTAAAAAATAAACTCAGAAGCGAGTTGAAAGATCAGTGAAGTCACTAGCCACACTCACCCTGGTGATTCAGGACCAAATAACCCTTCCTCAGAGAGTGAGGTCACCTTAAGTACAAGCCCCTCATAAATATTCATGACAGTAAAATTCAAAAGCCCAGATGGAAAATTATTGGCCTTAGTCATTTGCCCCCTTGGAAGCTGTTTCTACATACTGAATTCCATTTCCAGTCTGTTACAATTCAGTGTTTCCTGGTCATTTTTTGCAGGCTGCTATGGATTTACACACTGGTGCTTGGGAGCATTTTCCGACTGTACAATGTAGTATAAATTTCATGAAGAGTGAGTGGTGGCAAATTGGGAGGGGTACATATTTGCAAGAAGTGAGGGGTACAAAGTCTGTGAGGGACATAGGGCTCAAATTTTAGGAGAGGTGAGAGGTGAAAATCATTGGGTGTTTTGCAGGGTACAGGTTCTGGGAGTGGCGAAGGTTGCTGATTTTGTGAAGATTAGTGTGTGTTAATTTAGGGAAGAGGAGCAGAGCAAGATTTGGCAATGGTGGGGTGCATATTGGGAAGGGTCACACTTTCAGAAAGGTAGGAGGTATGATCTTCAGAAGGGGTGAGGAGCAAGGGGTTTCAATTTTCGGAGGGTATGGGTAGAATGTTTGCAAGGGGTGAGGGGTACATTTTTCAGGAGGGGCAAGTAATGCAACTTTTGGCAAAGGTGATACGTGAACATTTGGGGAGGTACAAATTTCAGGGTGGACAAGGGATGTAGATTTTTGCAGAGGACAAGGGGTCACATTTTGGGAAGTGCAATGGGTACAAATTTCAGCACAAGGGTGGGGGGTGCAAATTTGGGGAGTTCCAAGGGGCACAAATCTGAAGATGGGTTAGGCATGTAAATTTTTGGGATAGATACGATATGACAATTTTGAGAGAGGAGCATATTTCAAGAATAAGAGGGAAAAATGGCTACCTTTCAAAGTTTTTTGGTGGTTGTATGGATATGGAGCAAGTGATCAGCAGAATGAGATTAAGTGTGTGTTAGTACTGAAATATTTACACAGGCTGGAATGCTCATTATCCAATCAGATTGCTTTATTGATCCAAGCCATTTATATTAGTTTCTATACACTGGGCATGTGTATGCCCCAGTAGGAACACATGCATTGTCGCATGTTATGTATGCAACAAGACACTGCAGAGTGTGTAATTATGGGGACATAGCTGCATGGTTCAAGGGTGTCATTAGGCATGAGGCACTTGTGCTGAATTCCTAACACCCAACAGCAAACTGCAATATCCCCCCTTAATTACACATCCCGGAAGTGTCTTAATGTACTTATCACCGCGTGAAAAAACGTCTTTCTAATTTCTTATGCATAAAATGCAGCATGCTGTTAATGCAAGTAAAACAGTAAATTTATTGCAAGATTGATGGTCTTTTCCAATGTAAGGGGAATCCCAGAACTGTAAACTGTGACTGGCAGTCTGACTGGCACTTCAGGCACTTCAGAGTGTAGTGTTTCATGTGGTACACAGGCTTTTGGTCTGAAAGAAGTACAGGAATGTAATTATGGTCTCATAATTAACCTCCTTTTCTAGTCTATCAGCCCATCAGAATGCTTAATCATTGCTCAGATCTACAGGAACTCTTAGCCTGCATGCAGTTGTCGCACGTGGCAAGGCTACAGTGATGCGGTCCACTTAAGATGTGGGGGGAGGAGCGCTGCATTCTTTTTTTTTTTTTCTTAATTATAAATGTAAGGCCATGTCCTTCCCTGTGTCTGGGGTACATGACAGTAATTCTCATCCAAGGAAGGCCTGCTTGCACCAGAAACCTGTACTGAACCAACCACCACAAGCCTGGGAAACAGGGACCAAGTACATCAGCAAACACAGGGGTATTAGTAACAAGGAGACCACACAGAAATCTGAATGTCCATGCCAGGAGCTGGGATCAAGCAGGTCAGTGTTTATTTAACCACTAGCTGTTATACACGGTCTTCTAAGGGCAAGTTCCCCTTTACCAGCCCACTCCCACAGAGTATATTCAAACTCATTTTATTGTATGGCTAAATACCAGGGAGGGGCTGTGGACATGGCCTACCTAGACTTTAGCAAGGCATTTGACACAGTCCCAGACAAAAGATTAATAAACTAATTAACCAGCCTGGGAGTGGGTCCCAGGGTTGTAGCCTGGGTAAAACATTGGCTGGACAATAGGACACAGAAGGTAATAGTAAACGGAGTCCACTCTGAAGAAAGGGGGGTTACTGATGGGGTACTGCAGGGTTCAGTACTGGGTTCAGTCCTTTTTAATGTCTTTATAAGTGACATTGCAGAGGGTCTGAAAGGAAAGATATGTCTCTTGCAGATGACACAAAGATCTGCAACAAGGTTGATACACAAGGAGGCGGAAAGGATGTGAAGAGACTTGGCAAGGTTGGAAGAATGGTCAGAAGTATGCTTGGATTCAATGCAAGCATCTGGGAAACAAAACCAGGGAAGAATACAAAGGGGGGTGTAGTAACAACAACAAAATGGAAAGGGACCTGGGGTAATCATATCAGATGACCTTAAGGTTACCAAGCAATGTGAGAAGGCAGTAGGGAGGGCTGGGGAGATACTGGGATGTATAGGGAGAGGCATCACCAGCAGAAAACAGGAAGTTGTTATCCCTCTGTACAGACAGTTGGTGAGACCCCATCTGGAGTACTGCATCCAGTTCTGGAGACCCCATCTCCGCAAGGACATAGACAGGATGGAGGCAGTCCAGAGGAGGGCAACTAAAATGGTGCAGGGTCTGCAAGAGAAGCCATATGAGGAGAGACTAAAGGAACTTAATAAGTATACCCTTGAAGAAATGAGGGAGAGGAGGACATGATTGAAACTTTAAGTACCTCAGTGGAATCAACAAAATCGAAGAGGGTAGCATCTTTCAGAAAAAGAGATGCGCAAGAACAAGGGGACACAATTGGAAGATAGAGGGAAGTAGCACGTGAGCTGGGCGCCTGAATCATGGCATCGTCTGAAATGGTGATGCAATATAGGTGAAACCCTGAAAGGTGAGGGCAGGGAGGCGACTGCACTGCATGTGGTGGGTGGGGACCCTAGTGACAGGATGTCACTACATGTACCGTGCGTGGGGAGGAGCGAGCATGGAGTGTGGCCTGGGAGGGGTGGAGGGAATGTAGGGGGTGGTGCTGCAGTCAGCTGCCAAGCTGTGCTGTGGCATCAGGGGTTGGCATCTGCTTGCGGTGCTGGGGTTCCAGGTTCGGGTCTGGGTCTGGGCGTTAGTGTGCTTTTCTTGCGCCTGGCCCTAAACTTGTCTTTTTTTTTGCTTTCGCAGCCCCCCTACATGCACCTCCCTGGAGTTGAGAATCCTTAAGTAGGAGGGTGCGGGGGCAAAGCCCTCCCACAGAAAGCAAGTGTTTTCAGTCCCTAATGCCGTTCTTCCATGCACCAAGGATGTCAGGGTGGCGAAATAGTTTTCGACGCCCTGACATCGCGATAATGTGAGTTGCCATTTGGTGCTCGCCATTATCACATAGAACCTAGAGGGAGGATGGTTCAGGCAATGTGAGGAAGTATTTCTTCACAGAGAGGGTGGTGGACGCATAGAACTGCCTTCCTGAGGAGGTTTTGGGGTCTAAAACTGTGGAAGAATGCATGGGACAGACGTAAGGCAATTCTTGAGGGGGTGGTAGGAAGAAATAGGCTGTTGGTTAACTAGGATCTGCAGCTTATCCAGTAGGTAGGGAAATGGGCAGACTAGGTGGGCCAAGCGGTCTTTATCTGCCGTCAAAGTCTATGTTTCTATGACTGTGTAATAGCCTTTACAAACAAGAATGGCAATAAAAATACAGAGAAAAGTTATGCAATATACATACACCATAAATACAGTCATTAAAAAACTCAACAGTTCTATGTAATATAGCAGCAATATCATGTCTAGCAGCGTAAGTGTAGTTCATGAATCACATCTATATATGGGAGGACATTCACCATAGCAAATACATTTAACAAAACCTTCTCGGACCTCTTCAGCGTGCTTCCTGCATGACTTCTTCAACACCGACTCTCTGCTGCACCCACTCACAAACCCGCCCCAAACTCGGCCACCATTCTATTTCAAAGTAGTCAGGATTCATGTAGTGCACAAATATATCTGCAAAGCAATCTCTGGATCTAGAACCAGTGGGGACACTCTTGACCTTAAGCTTCTGTCTCTCATGCTAGAAGAAGTACTACCTCAGCTTACGCATATTTTCAACCTCTCCCTCACCCTCGGACAGTTCCCTGATAAATGGAAGCCTGCCACCGTAACGCCCATCCACAAAAGTGGTGACAAGTCAAACCCCGGGAACTATAGGCCTATATCCATACCCCCCCCCATCAAGGCCATTGAGAAAATAGTCTCTGACCAATTGACAGAATATCTGGCAAAGCACGACATCCTTTGCAAGCAGCAACGCGGCTTAAAAAAAAAACCCGCAGCACTACCTTGGCCCTTCTAGATTTCACAGGAGCAATTCACAACTCTATCGACAATAGTCAACTAGCTGGCTCAGTCTTCATTGACCTACCTAAGCCTTTTGACACTGTCCATCACAAACTACTCCTCACTGAGCTCCAGAATGCTGTGCTCTCCCTGAGGCTACATCCTGGTTTAAGAGCTACCTGGAAAACCGCTGACAAAGGGTGAAAATCACCCACACCTTCTCTGATACTAGACCAGTCCGCTCAGGAGTTCCCCAGGGATCCATTCTCGGACCACTCCTTTTCTGCCTTTTTTTGAACAACCTCCCACAATCCTGTCCAGAACAAATCCTGCTATACACACATGATGCAGTCATTCACGCCTCTCACAACAACCTCCTACTACTCCAAGAAAAGCTCTGATTGGGTTTCACCTCCATTGAAAAATGGTTCAGCAGGCATAAGCTGGTGCTCAACTACAAGAAAACTAAGGTGATGCTCTTCTGTGGCTCCCGTAACAAGCATAGGTCTCAACCCATCTCAATTGTAAACTGCCATGGTGATGTCCTAGACCAAGTCCAATCCTTTAAATATCTTGTCATCACTCTCGACAGCCATCTAACCTATGGCATTCACACTGACACTGTTGCCAAAGCTGATAACATGTGCATTGGCCTTCTCTACAGGCACAGGCAATGCCTCACCTCAGATGCCTTAAGGCTAGCCATTCAGAGCTCTGTGATCTCCCTAATAGACTATGGGCTGGTTGTCTATGGCTCTGCACTGACACAGTCCTAAGGTGCCTATGCCTGACCCTTAACAAAGCCTGCCACCTCATTACTGGATCCCACCGTCTCACGCACACATGTACTCTCGATGCCCAAACGGGGTGGCTCCAATTATCTAACTGTATCAAGTTCCACACGTGCCTAATGGCCAAGAAGATCACATTAGGCCTTGCACCCCCAGGAGTCAAAGCTCTTCTCCATGTTACACACTGCCCCCGGCACACCAGGGATTCAGTAAACCAAATTCTGGCTGTACCACGGTGCCGCACCTCACAGGGACAGGGTCATTCTCGCACCGCACTCCCTCCTGCTTTAATGCACTCAACAAAGGCATCACCTCACTGCAAAGAAGGCAGTATAGCGCAGTGGTCTAAGGCTCTGAGCTGCAAATTTGGTGACATCCAGCAGACCAGACCTGGGTTTGAATCCCACAGCTTCCACTTGCATACTGTGTGATCCTGAGCAAGTCACTTAACCTCCTTGTGCTCCCAGGTCGCCCTGTAAAAAGCTTTCAGCTTAGTGTGCTATACCTGGTTAAATAACTAAATAAAAAAAAAGGCTAGGCCAGTTCAAAAACAACCTTCGCCTCCACCTCTGACTGCAGCTCCTGTGACTGTCACTACTAATCTGTTCTTGCACTTTCCTCCCCTCTCCATTACACCTGTCCCCTACCCCCTTTCCTCGTCTCTCTCCTGGCTTTAGCACTTTACATCCCGACAATGCCTTTTCTGCTGCTCTACTATTTTTCAAGTGTTTTCCCCTCAATCCATCCCAGTTATCCCTTGCCCTTGCTACCTCTCCTCGCCGCCCCCTTGCGGCTCTCAAGCTACCTCACCCTGCTTACCTGTGCCCTTTCTACCCCCTTAAATGTATTGTTTTTGTTTTTTTCTCTCAACTGCCCATGTATTGTATTGCCACAGCCTGTACTGTTTGTATTCCTTTCAAAATCTGACGTGGAACCTTTGCAAAAGAGCCTTGGTTCAAAGGTATTGTAATCCTAGATATTCCAATAAACAATAAACAATTTTCCTTCTTATTTCTTTGAAAGTAAAGAAATACTTAGATAACCTATCTAGAGACCATGCATCTTATGTGTGGATAAGTATGTTGGTAAGCAGAAATTTATCTGTCTGATAAATAATATTAAAGAAAGGCCCTAGCCAGTAAGACCTTTGCTTTGAACACCATCTACAGTTCCAGAGTACATGTACTAGGTCTTCTTTCTCCAAGACCACAATCACATTCAGCAGATTGTATGCCCGATCTTTTGTATCTATAAGCCAATAAGTTACTACGAAACTGTTCAAATTTATAGCTCAAAAATACAAGTCTACATCTAGGTTCCATTATAATATCTAAGTATGGTTTGTATCCATGATAATAGTTATTGTTTGCAAACCATTTAGCATAGTGTGAGCTCATTAATGAGTTATAGGTCATCATTATTCTAGAATCTAGTCACCTTTCTTAACACATATTTCTTGTATTTCACGCTTAGAGTTATTCTTTGATCAGCAGCCCGCCTGAGACTGGTTATGTTTTATCAATAGTGTAATTATGTTCTTAAACCAATATCCATATTTCTAGCCCATCCCATGCCAGCTCTCCTTTTCATTTAGACACTGCCTGGACAGTTTACTTCATTCTAGCCTTCTGCATTTTATCCAGTAGTTAATCCTTCTACTTTCAATAGATACGTTAATCTTAATTCAACCTCCCCCAGAGTATATCAAGGAGGGCTTACACAGTATCCCATGCGGCAGACTGATGATATTTGCTGAGGAGATGCACTAAGGAGACCTGCATGCACATGGATGTCAGCTTGGAGCTAAGATTTAATGTGAGGAAGTCGCGAGTACCAGACCTGGGGGGAGAAATTGGGGTCATAAAGCATGTTTATACTACAAGTTGTGCACTGTTGTGAGTGGTGCAGATCTGTTGCAACAGCTCACTTACCCTTGTCTAAACGCTGTGTACACCATCACAAGCTGCTCCGTTTCTTGGTGTCGCATTCCCTGTCTTGCTGAGAATGAATAGAGGTGAAGCCATTTCTCTTTTGCAAGTGAACACGCTACACCAATCGCATCATTGTCAGCAGCCAATCTTTGCCAACCTCCAGGCCAGCTGGAAAGTCAGCTACAGTGCCGGAAGAAGACTAACAATGGTGCAGAGCTTTAGTATGTGCATGCAGGCAGCGGCAGTGCAGACTGAGTGGTTGCAGTGATGTGATAGTGGCAGTGCAGGTAATTGATGTATAAACTTGCTATACATATTGCTCTATGTAGTGTAACAGTGGACTGCAGAACTGAGGTGAGGAATCTAGGCATAACTGTGGACAGTATGCAGAAGCCAGGCAGGCTGGGTGCTGCTGCAGTCAAGAGATTAAACACAATGCCAGGATTCACTGGGGATAAGGAGCAGGTAACAGGAGGTGATCCTCCCCCTGTACAAGGCCATGACCACACCTGGAGTTCTGCATCTAGTGCTGGTCACCACAGTTGGTGAAACATTGGTCATGAAGGGGGATCATTGTTATGTGATATAATAAACCATATTTATAATTGAAATTTTCTGGCAGTGGCCATCATCTCATTTTCTGGATATTGACTTTTCCCACTTTGGAGCCCACCTTACTTCAAATTGAATCACTACAGGAGGGGAACCCATTTTGAACTTTCATTGAGTTACACTAGGGTGCCATAGACATTCACAGGGAATGTGGTATGGTTAGTTGTTTGTCTGTAGACGAATGGTAAGCTGTTCCAATCTGTAAGGCCTGCCAATGAGAAGGCCCATCTGCTGAAATTTCTTTGGAATTTGGTGGTATCCAGCTAGCTGCCTCAGGTGAACCTTGTAAATCAGGCTTAGGGACAGGACTGAAGACAGCATACAATACAGTATGAGGAAGTCCAAGTGTATACTTACATTGCACTGGCATCGGTGACAGACATCTCCGTTAATACAAATGACATCCCATTGGGAATGATCTGCCCCTGAAGTCACAGCTGGAACAATCCGCAGCAGGAGCTGAAGTGTTGTTTAACTCCATGGTGCAAGACTCAGCATTAAGCGTAATGCCTGTGACCTAGAGCTGGCCATTCTATGTGGTGGAGAAACAAAGTCAGATCAAAACAGCCTAAATTATAAAAAAAAAAAAAGAAAGAAAAAGAAAAACATAAAGCAAAACCCCCAGCAGTTGTAGCAATGCTAGCCCCAATCATCTGCTGATAAATGGCCTTTCATTCACATCCACAGTAGTGGCGATTTTACGGGACAGTACCTCTTTTTTTCTGTGTTACTGTCACTCTAATCCTACAGTGGTGAGAGGATAGGGTTCTACAGGGAACCGTCTCTCCTGATGAGGAGTACTGCCATCACTGTATCCTGGTATTGTTAATGGTAGAAGAGTTGCCTTTCCACCGCCCCTTCACTCACCGTGCATGTGCACTATGACAGCCATCATCCGTGGTAAAAACTGCCCATGTTCTAAGGATCTGCCATCAAGCTCACAAACTGGAGAAGGAAGACAGAACACAATGAGTACAGATATGGAGAGTGGCGGGCTGAGCTGCTGTGCATTTGCTTTGTCTTCTTATGTACGAACAGGGTTAGCTGGGTAAAATATATGTGTACTGGTGTTAGTAACATTTTTATTAATGTAGACGTGAAAAGGATATCTCAGCTTGAGCCAGGCAAATTTCCGATGAGGTCGTGCTTACAAGTAAAATGTTTTAAAAAAATTCATGATCAAACAATAATCATGTATATAGTAAGTAAATATAAATAAAACAATTTAATCTAAAAATGCAACAATGTTCATGCAATAAACATTCACAATATATAGAAAAATAGGTAAAGGACATTTGAGCCATAGCAGAACATGTTTGTCCATAGGAAGAATGATGACCCATTAGTTATGCATCATCTGTCAGTCCTAAATAATGATTAGTTTAAATTCATATTAGATTTGATTATCATCCTGAATTCAACTTCTGGCTACATATAGATCACCACAGAGGTTGATCATATATCCATTTTGTTTTTGTTCTCATACTGATTTTACCCTGGAGGGTCTTAGGGCTGGTCTTAGGTCATATAAAATGGGAGTGGCAGCAGAGAAGATACTTTGTACAAGTGAATTGCTCTGATACAGTACAAACGTTTCAGCAGCGCTCTTCTTTAGATTCCTGTGATTACACTGTAGTTACTATGTAAGCACACTGTAACTGAATGGTATCTATGATGTATGTGCACACAACGGATATGTATCTACAATGTAAACATCTCTGCATGTAATTTATGAATTATTTATTCATTTAGTCTTTGTTAGCCAGCTGGGTGCACTAGACAAGAATTGTCTATTTTCAGGCACAACCCAGGAGGTTACTAAAGACAGCTGAAACTCAATACAGCAGCAAAGGCAACAATATAACAAAAGATGCAGAAGAAGAATAAACAAAATAATAAACAAGGAGGGCTGGGGGATACAGGGATGTGTAGGGAGAGGCATCACCAGTAGAAAACAAGAAGTTGTTATCCCCCTGTACAGACAGTTGGTGAGACCCCATCTGGAGTACTGCATGCAGTTCTGGAGACCCCATCTCTGCAAAGACAGACAGGATGGAGGCAGTTCAGAGGAGGGCAACTAAAACAGTGCAGGGTCTGCAACAGAAGCCATATGAAGAGAGACTAAAGGAGCTTAATATATATACCCTTGAGGAAAGGAGAGAGAGGGAATGCAATAATGGAAACTTTCAAGTACCTCAAGGAATCAACAAAATCAAGAGCGTAGCATCTTTCAGAGAAAGAGATGCAAGAACAAGGGGACACAATTTGAAGATAGAGGGGGACAGATCAGGGCAATGTAAGGATATTTTTTCACAGAGATGATGGTGGGCCACATGGAACAGCCTTCCTGAGAGTGTTAGGGTTAAAAACAGTGGGGAATTCAAGAATGCATGGGACAAACATAAGGCAATTCTGGTGGGGGAGGAAGAAGTAGGCTGTTGGTTAACTAGGATCTGCAGCTTATCCAACAGGTAGGAAACAGGCAGACTAGTTGGGCAAAGCAGTCCTTATCTGCCATCAAAGTCCATGCGCTATTCACAAAGGGGCTGAACAGGCACACACAGCTCTGCACCCATGGGAGATCTGCACAGGGACCGCATTCATGAAGCAGCGGTCCCCGCCTGATCCCTTTCACAGCCCTGCACCCCTGGCATGGAGGCACGGGCGGGGTTGCAGGCCCGGTCGGCAGCCAATCAGCTACCCTACCAGGGTCTGCAGTGGATCCCTTGCGCCGGTATAGTGCCATCTTGGTGGGGGCATGTAGAGTGCAGGTACTGCTGCCGGGGGGGGGTCATGTGCTGGCCACCCACCTCCAGACCGATCACCATCCCCTGACGACAGGAGCACCATCCTGTGGGGGTACGATGACCTCCCGCCTGCACCAGTGGGTCTGGCAGCAGCAACGGGGGGCACATAGCCAGTACGGCTGCTCTCCAGACACATAGTTGCTGGCCCCTCATATATGCTACATTCTGCACATTTGTGAATGGTGCAGAGTGTCAGAACGCTTCCCCCACGGAGCTCCATGCTCGGCCAGGGATCATGTGTGGAGGGAGGCATAATTAATTCAGAATGCCATGGGTGGGCGACATAGGGTGGCTGTACCAGAGGTATGTATGCCACACCCTGACCTGCTCGTGAATAGGGCCCTATGTTTCTATGAGACACAATCACAGCATCATACTGAGCAGGAAAAGGTCAAAACAAGCACAGATGTAGCAACAATAAGTACAGTGAAAAAACATAACACATCCCAAAAAACAATTATACAAAAAGGTAAAGGATAATAAAATAATAATGTGACAAGAGATAAAGCATACTGGCTAAGATCATTACAATGAAAGAATACCACTAGAGAAACACAGTAACCAGTACAAAAACATTTATCTGTGGAACTTAAAAATTTGTAAAGTTCTGTTTATGTTTGCTTGTGCGCATGCGCAAGAAACATATTGTGGCAGCTTGCTGTAGTAGTGAGTTGTGGAGGTGCAGCAGTGTTGTGGCAAATGCCAGCTGTCCATTTTGGGACTGGTCTCTGTGGTGCCAATAGAGGAGCACACTGTCCATGACAGCAGTATTCTAGCGTGCCACCACTCGGAAGAAACTCACCGCTGCAATCAGGGAGTGCCCCGTCATTAACAATCAGCAGTTTTTGCTACAGTCCCTTGATTCCAGTGGCAAATCACAGTTTGCCTTGTCTGGTGTCCCATTTCAATAAACATGGCAGCAGCTATCGCTATCCACCTCACGGTCCCCAAGAAAGTCGATGGGGGTACCCTAATCCCCCTGTTGGCATGCCCCCTCCCCAGTTCATTTGCCGACAGGGTAGCCCAATCCCAGTCAGCATAATATCTCCCTCATTTGTTTTAAAATACCATGGCAGGGGCAATCACCATCCACCTCTCAGAGTCCCCATGAATGCCAATGGGGGTGCCCAGTCCCCCTGTTGGCATGCCCCTCCCAAGTCCATTTGCCAGTGGGGGAGCCCAATCCCTGTCAGCATAATGCCCCCCCATTAGTTGTGTGCCAAGAGGGGTGCCCAATCCCCCTCTGCTCATGCGCCCCTCCCCAAACACTCGGTATGTGCCAATGGGGTGCCCAATCCTGTCAGCTACAGACCCCCCAAGAAACACTCAGGTAGCAAGCTGGGAGCCTACCCCAGTGTGCTAACCCACCTGTAAAAAAAGAAAACCTTCTCGCATTGTTTTGTATTTCTTAAAACCTGTAAACAGGAAAACAGTCCCTTGCTGTCAGCGTGCCCCCTTCCCCAACCCACACCTCCCACCCTCTGCGCACCCCACCTCCCCACACATCTCCCTCACCCCATACTTACCTCTGGAGTTCGGCACGATGATCTTCGGTGGACCGAGAACATGTCTGCACTCTTCAAAGCCGACCGCGAACTGAAGAAATTCAGGTAAGCTGTATAATAGCATAAATGTTTTTTTTTCCAACTTATGTGCATATCTCAGCCATTTTTGTGAATTTTGGTACCAAATTTTCAACACGGGGTTCTTGGGACTCCATCTCATGAATTCAGTGACTGTCATCTGGTTATTCAGTGCCAGAAAGTGATTTCATGGTCACTGCATAGAATCACCTTTTGGGACCGAGTAACAAAATGACAATGTCACTGTTCATGAGGTGGTTTCCCAAAAAGCCTATGCTGCAAATTTGGTAAAAAGATTCCAAAAAATGATTGTGTTGCGAGTGTGCGCTTGTGCAGTTTCCACGCACACTCGTAGCTTTGCGAATTGTAATATTTTCCCTCCAGATTTTCTGCACTGGCATTTTATAACACCCCCTAATGAACAGTACAGCTGTTATTTTTCACATCCTGCCCAAACTGTGTTTTCACACATCTGGCACAGAATGGCATGGTCACTGTGAGAAATCAATGTTCGGGACAGATTAACAAAATCACAGCGCCATTGTTCATGTGCAGAGGTCCCAAATGCTTTCATGAGGTGGGGGTCACAAAAAGGCCATGTTAAAAATTTGTAGTGCAAATACCAACAAACTCCTGGGGCATTGGGGTTTCTAACCATAACGTCCCACCCTGTACAAACTGACAGGCATCAGGGGTGTGACTTTGGATTGCCAGCTGTAATGCTCCATGCATTTCCACCCCACCCCCACCCTGATGCTAATGACAGGTATCATATGTGCCTTTGGACTTTCTGGCCCTAGAGTTCACCCTATTCTTCTATGCTGCACCCATTTCAGCGTGTGATGTTCTATGAAATGTGGTGACTGTAAAACCAAACACCCCAAGGCACATCTCAACACTGCAGGATAGGGTGAGGTGAAATACCATGAGCGTTATGGGCGACGACCCAAAGGCACACCCCAATGCTTGTCCATCTTTGTAGGGTGAAGGTGGGGTTGGCGTGAGTTCAGTACTTCACTGCCATTCCTATTCTGCATCTGTCTAACTCTTGCATGTCCAATGCCAATATCAGCAAGCAAACATTCAGCATTGACAAATGCTTGTTTGAAATTACTACCTACCTCACAGTTGCTGTACATTGCAAATTACACTTTCAAAATGAAAAGCAACCGTTTCTAAAACAAAAACTGCCCTGTGTTTGGTGGGAGGGACGGGCCGTGATTTTACAGCATATCTGTGAATTAATGAAGGACATAGATATCCTCATTTTGCAGGACCACAATGCCATCCGCTTCCACTGGACCTACAGGATTCAGAAAGCTACCCCATTTATTCTCCCCATCTACAGGAATTAGGCAAACTTTAGCTTTCAGCATTTCACATGTACTTTTAAAACTATTCACATTTTGCAGACTTTAGGGAGACAAAATAAGGTGTATGCTTGCCACATTTCAGCTCTCTAGCTCTGAAGGTGGCCAAGTTATAAGCTACCAAGTATTGTATTTCACACATTTTCACAGAATTTTGTGTAACCCCTAGATGGCGCTATCCCAGCGGCTACTACCCCTGCCTGATTTGCCACTAACAGGTTGAGGGGCCTGGATCCAGTGGCGGGTGCCTCCACCCAGAGGTCAGGGTTTGCAATAGTTAAACTTACTTGGTCACAGCCCTCTGGGACACTGCAACCCCCCTTTCTTCCCACTAGTGGCCCACACAATATATCAGAATTACCTTCACAGTATACACTTACCCCCAGGACTAGTTCGGCACTGGGACCTCCTGTGAAATAAGATACAGTGCAACAATCACAGTACAGTACTTTAACATAGACAAATACCTCAGGCAGTATAACTTTGCTGAAACAAGCAGCTCTGATTTATTTAGGGATATAACAAGGACAGGGGAAATCAGGTTAATTAGCTTATCACTTTACTATCTACCTATGGCTCTGTGCACAGGCCTATCCTTACCAGTTACTGTCCCTGGGTACCCAAGCCCTAGTGGCTAGTCCAACCGTGGGCAGCTGGTAGGGGCCCTTCTCACATAGTGAAAAGAAAATTAGTTTAAACAGTCAGCAGTACAGTGATTCCATTTGGATTTAATGTGGCAATTCAACAGGGAGCGACCCTGAATTAGTACTCACGACCTCCAAACAAGATAGGGTCCTTCAACGTCAGCAGGGCTACTCTTGAGCTCCACGAGACTCTTCACACATTTATATGGTAAAAAGAAAGTACTATACCAGGCAGGCTGCTTCTCTATCCCGATCGCAATTACTGCACAATACCCGGGAGAACACACAGCAGATTCAGTTCCTGACAGACCGAGTGCAATTCAACAATTTCTCCAGTCTTCTACAGGGTGAGCCTGGTTTCTACTCTTCAGAGATCTTTGATTCTTTTCACAGGACGGATTCAGTCCTAACAAGCAGTTACACAAGCTGCAGACTGGAACTCTGGGCCCTACACACGTTTTTTGACTGAAACTGTGCACTGAAGGAGCACAGGGTTTCTTTCCCCTTCACTCCAGAGCTAAACTGAAACTCCAACAGACAAAACCGGGCACTTCCTTTGAGTTCCTCCCAGTTCTTGACTGTATTGGCTGTCATTCACAATAGACTGCTGCTGTTGGTCCAAAAAGGCGCCGAAGTCTAAACTACATCTCCCAGAGTCACTGCCCATACAATCCTCTTGTGGCTGGCTCAGATTATGAGTCCAAGTTCTGATTCGTCCAAGGCACCATTTTAGAGCTAGCTTACCCCACACTGATTGGTCCAGTTCAGCAGTTCAAAACCAGAATGGGGAACTAGGCAGACACAGTTCTGACTGCAAAGAAAGCAGGTTAGACAAACTGTAATTTCATTATTACTGTAAATGATTTCTGGCAAACAGTTACATCTTTCAGATAGGTTCCCTTTGCACTCTAGTGACTGCAAAATGGAGTGAATTGGCAGCAGCTCAGTGGTACTCAAACAGAGAAGCACACAGTCCCCCCATACAACAATTATGTCTGCAAGCAGACAGCTCTTAAAGAGACAGTACTAGAGGCTCTAAAAACACTCACTGATAAATGGCTTAAACGCCAAACACCATTCAGGCTTGGAGCATTCAAGCAAGCTCCTGGAAGTCTTTTGGGAACCCCCATTTGCAGGGGGGTTACATTTGCAAATAAGTAAACTGTGCCATTGTGAGCCCCTGTAACTTCAGAACAACTAAACAAAATATGTTATTAGACGGTCTTTTCTTCCAACCACAAAGGATGCTCACATATTTGATACTGTAATTGGGTTACAAGCTCAAAGGGTGCTAGTTATAAGCAGCCATTTCCTGGCCATTTTACAAAATTTAGAAAGCAAATAAAACAAGAGACTTATATGCTAATGTAACTTTCAAACCAGATAACACAATCTCACCAAATTTAGAAATTACATAGACAAGCAATTAGGGGTGGTGTACTAGCTTTGCAACCCTTGCTTTAAGAGCTACTGGAACCAAAACTGGCAGATATGAAAAAGATGTACATTTTAAGTAGTAGTCAATTGTAGCTTTTTTATTTCTGAAGTGTTTTTCTTTTTCCTTTTGCTTATTAGAAATGTTCTACATGATAATATTGTACTGGATGTGGGGAATAGCTCTCAGCCTGGCAGCTGACATATCTATCTTTGTTTCCCTCATTGCATCATCAGCATCGTATTCTCTCTGACTGCTCTCTCCCTCTTTGGAACTTAGCAGCTCTTCTCACAGCTTGCCCTTTACTTTTTAGGCCTGAGATGGTGTAGCTTGCACCCACTCCCACCCCAGCAGGTCCTTCTACACTGAGAGCTCCACCAGCATTTCCTTCCTCCAGTACAGTCCTCCCTTTATAGGGTCTGCTTACAGTCCTTTGCCACTAGTGCCTGGGGCTGTCACTCAGGAAACTTGATAGCCCACACGACAGAGAAAATACACCAGAATTTGCAGTCCCTCCTTCTCACAGAAGTCCCCTGGAGATTTTGCTGTTGGGGGGTGCCGAGCACAGGGGTGGGCCTGGGGTTCATTACAATAGTTGTCTTTGTTTGCCAAACAGCTTTTTATCCTCCTCATGTCAGGCAAGTGACTGTTCAGCACTTTCCCTGCTTCCTATGACCTATTACCACCTCTCCCAGTCCATGGGGGGGGGCTTAAATACCCCATAAATTCCCCTCATGGTGAGGCCAGAGGAGGGGGAATGTCCCCCCCCCCAGGGCATAGTCTAGAAGTACCCCTGGGAATGAGTGACAGTGTGGCCAAGCGAGGAGGGTGGGGCTTCATTAAGCTCACCTGACTCTATTTTTCCATTTTTTCCCATCCTCCCTGGCGGCACTCAGGCATGTGTGTGGAAGGGCGTACTTACAATGAAACTACAGCCCCACCCTTTGAAGCCTCTCAGTGCCTGCACTGCCCCAGTCAAAGGCCGAGATGGTTTGGCCACCCTTCCCAGGACAGCTGTCCTTGGGATGCTCAATTCTCTCCCCCTAGCCAATCCCTCCAGTAACCCATGATCATTCCTGAACCCAGGATGCTGGGATGGCAGCAAGTAAGGTGCATGCCCTACCCACTGCTGGGCTGGTCTTACAGTAGGATTCTTTGGGCACTCCATAGTTAGGGCAGTAGGTGTGGAGGAGGGGCATTGCATAACCATGATGATAGTGCAGAAAGGTGATCTGCCAGCCTGTGGCACAGGTCAAATGAGTGCTATTCAGAGCTAAGCAATCGAGTTGGAGTGAGAGAAGCAGACTGTCATTGTTCACATTTACATAAATAATATTAATAGCCCAGTTCTGCAGACATGAGGAAGTTAATCACATAACTAGGGATGTTCCTAAAAGGCAGAGTATGCAAGGTGATCTTTTCTGGGATTCTAGATGGTTCCACAATCCTGGCAGTCGACTCCTGCAAATACTTGGGAGTATGGCTCAACCCCAAATTGGACTTTTCCCTACACCATGATGCCATCTACAACAAGCTACATCCAATACTAGGCACGCTGTACAGGCACAAGGACAGTCCCCCCCCCATCAGGAGGGAATTAGTTACTAAGTTTATCCTTCCCTTCATCGATTATGTGGATGTGGTTTACAGCTCTGAGCCACAATCCTCATTCGCCAAGCTTGACCCACTGTTTTATGCCTTCTGTCAATTTGCACACAAATCTCCCTTACACGTACCCATCAGCTTCGCTATCCCACCATCTCCTCCCACTCGCAAACTGCCGCCACACATTACGATCCTTCATCGCCAAGTTCTGATTCAACATCCTTCCTGCTACCTCTCCTCCTTAGTAGCCCCAGTCCCAATACTGGTTATGCATTGCAGTCCCATGACCAATGTTCTTTGCTTTAGCTATACTGCACTCACTTGCTGGGAAACAAGCCTTCATCTATCGGCTTCCCACCCTATGAAACACACTACCCCTCAATGTATTGCTGTCTACCAACCACAGCATCCATCAAAAAGTATTTTAGGTGCCTCCCCCTGCATTTGTTCCCTTCCCCCCAGCTGCATGCCTCCTCTGCTTGATCTCCACCAGCTCCTAACCTGTTCATAACTGGCACGGGGTCATAATGTCGCACGACATTATGCCGCATGGCAAAATCGCACTGCCAATACAGCGCGATTTCTGTAATGCGGCATAACTCTCTTTTGGTCTCCACCCCCCCAATAAAGATTCTCAACTCGGGGGGTCCAACTTGGGGAGTGCACATAGTAAAAACAAAATGAAAGTTTCTGAGAACGGGAATCAAACCCAGTCCCAGAAGCACTGCCTGGGTTCCCTGCTGCTGTGGCTCTGTCCATTGAGCCACAGCAGCTGCTTGGCAGAACTCACTCCCAGTAGAAGTCTTATCCTCTGCCGGGGAGAGTGAGAATGCTGCAATACTGTGTACAGCATTATACGCAGTATTGTACCATTCGCTCACAGTTACTGCGCTGTACTGGTTTAGCCATAATGTTGTACACTATTAAACGTGTGACATAATGACCCGGTAGGTTCTCCACTTACCCCAACAATTTGTTCTTTCCCGTGCACCAAATCTAGCTCTTATTTATGTTCTAACAGAAGTTACTGTTTAGCATACCTTTACTTTTTAACTTTATATAAACAGTAGTATGCATTATTTTACGCTCCACCCTCTTCTGCACCATTGTACTATGCTCTTACAGTTGTAAGTTCAGGTGTAGCCTGTACCAGGTATCAATGTAATCTATTGTGTTGAACTCTCTTCTCTCAGTTGTAAACCACTGTAAACTGTTATTTCATTCCTGTGTCTTTTGTAAAATATTGTGATTTCATTTCTCTATCATTTTAAACTATTTTCCTTAGCCACCCACCCTGGGTAGCACCTGGAAACGAGCCTTGACTCAGTGTGCCTTTACCAGGTGCCAACTTTTAAATAAATAAATCATTGTGGTCCTGAATGACAGCAGACCCTCAGGAAGGCTAACTCTTGCTTAGGGGTCTGTTTTAAGAGGGAGGTTATTCTGGCAAAGTGGAGGGCATTCTTGGGCAAGGGATGCCTGTATACCCAGGATGAGCTGTACCTGCAGGACAGAGTGGAGGGTTCTGATCAGGAGAATGGACAAGACAGTCAGGGGAGATTTAGACAACAGACTAGGGGAGGGACTAGTTCAGGGGTCACCTAAGGGCAGGAGTCAGATGTAGAAACTCGCCAATAGAAGGACAACAGACCTGAGGAGTACTAGAATAGGAGTCCCAAAGAGGGAGTAAGAGCATCAAAATTTAAATAAACAAATAAATAAGAATGGAGGCAACAATTATCACTTAAATGCAGGCCAGTATGATAATCTCACATGGTAAAACTGACACAGTCAAAAGCCTGCTGCGCTTGTAAGATGAAGACTTAGTGGTTCAGAGACCTGGTGGGGAAAATAAAATGACTGGGACACCAAGACACAGAGGTGGGCAAGTCAGTAATTGCTCACCTTGTACAGAGCAGAGCAGTGCCAAGGGTCTGGCTTGACTCAATGAGCCAAACCACAAGCCAAGTCAGGGCTGCTGCAAGCTGTTACCCACGATACTGATGGTGTCCCACATGAGATTCATGAGAACAGCTGAAGGTTCTCACCACCGTGCTCACGTCTCAGGCTGACAAAAATGCCTGCTTTGATCATAACTGGCTTGGCTTGCTGTTGGCTAGAAATTGCTCATAGAGGTCAAGCCGGACAAAAGATGAGCACATCTATTTCCTGCTAGAGGGCAAATTGGCCACCAGTTAGCTTTTCATTCTGTATCTGTAATTCAGTCTCTGTGCTAAAGTTTTTCTCACCCATTAGGATTTAAGCTACAGGCATTTTTCACAGCTGCTCGGGTGGTGTGAGTGAATCTGTTCATTTGTGCAACACGACAGCTCTGCATTAGCACCAACAGCTCATTTCGGTGCTATCTTGGGCGTGCTAGAGAATAAGGAGAACAGGTCAATTTGTGAGTGAAGATGAGCCACTTTAATTTGTCGTAATGAAGTACAGCCCCGTTTCAATTGGCAGTATACTGGCAAGTGTGAGTTGGGTGGAGGAGTTTCCCCTCAGTAAAGTGAAGGATTTCTGTGGGGAAGATGTCTGGCTGGGTTTTGATCCACCACTTGGATGAACCAGATTGTATTGATTGTGCTGTAACTGCACAAAAGCAGAAAAGAGGTGTGAGAGCCCATGGTTTCCTGCTTTTCTGGATGTTGTTAGGGAGAACTGTGGAGTGTCTATCCCCAGGTACTGTGCTTTGTTTTCATCTTTCTGCAGACATCAGCCAAGATGTATTAAACTCTGTACTGTATTTGGTGAGAGAATTTATTGGTCCTGGTATGTTCTATTTTCCATGGTGCCACTTTCATCTGAACAGTTTCACCCAGCAGAAATAATAGTGTGAGCTGGGTGGAAACAGGTTGAACATTTGTTCACTTAGAACTCAAGCAGCAGGCTGGTAGGACAGAGGTCTGGGGTTATATTCTGTTTTAACTGAAATATTTGAATAGTTTATAAGTGAAATTAGCTCTATGTGTTAAAAATTATTACCTTGAATTAGAACTGTTACTTGGGCTGTGATATTGTAACTTTGGAGGCTTCGGGTCTGTTGTTTGTCAGGGTTACTTAGAGGGAAATTTAAATGTGTTGTTTGCCTGGTGTTAGGGGAGGGACATTAGCTGCAATTACCTTGTCTTTAAACAGGAATTACCTGGCCTCCATTGTTCACTTGTAGAACTCAAGCAGCAGGCTGGTAGGACAGAGGTCTGGGGTTATATTCTGTTTTAACTGAAATATTTGAATAGTTTATAAGTGAAATTAGCTCTATGTGTTAAAAAATTATTACCTTGAATTAGAACTGTTACTTGGGCTGTGATATTGTAACTTTGGAGGCTTGGGGACTGTTGTTTGTCAGGGTTAATTAGAGGGAAATTTAAATGTGTTGTTTGCCTGGTGTTAGGGGGAAGGGACATTAGCTGCAATTACCTTGTCTTTAAACAGGAATTACCCTGGCCTCCATTGTTCACTTGGGAACTCAAGCAGTAGGCTGGTAGGACAGAGGTCTGGGGTTATATTCTGTTTTAACTGAAATATTTGAATAGTTTGTAAGTGAAATTAGCTCTATGTGTTAAAAATTATTACCTTGAATTAGAACTGTTACTTGGGCTGTGATATTGTAACTTTGGAGGCTTGGGGACTGTTGTTTGTCAGGGTTAATTAGAGGGAAATTTAAATGTGTTGTTTGCCTGGTGTTTGGTAAGAGCCCTCCCACCCACCTTGTTTTGTAGGCTTTCTTAAATACTGAAAAGCCACTGGGGGTTGGGATTGAAGGGCTGAGTATTTCTGTTTTGGGACTGAAATTCGAAGCAACAGGAGCTGGTAGGCCTGTGACGTCATACGGTACCTGATGTCTGCTTACACACACTGTTAGTGGGACCGAACACACACTGGACTGTATGTGTTTGTGAGACTTGGGAACTTATTGGTGGAGGTTGAAATTGGGTTTGTAAACAATACAGTCAGTATAGAGAGAAACTGTATTCCAGGGAAAGGGACTGAGAAAAGGGTGTGCCATTATAAACAGAGGGGATAAACAGGGTGGCCATATTCCACCATGGCAGGCATCTTCAGAAGGGCTGTAGGCTGCACAGGCTGTGGGATGGCAATAATTCTAAATTGGGCCTGGAGAGAGGGAGGCTGCCCACTCTGTAGACAGCTATCTTGTATCAGTATATTGGTTAAGGAGTAGCTGGGGAGCTGGGGGGTGTCCCAAGGATAAGGGTGTGGATATGGGCAGCAGAAGGGTGGGGCTGAGGGGAGGCTGGGGCAACGCTCTGAAATTACAGGACGTTATGTTACAGCAAGCAGGAGGGGGGATATTAGGGACAGAGGACCCTTAGATAGGGAAGTTGATGCTAAGGGGAAAGCGTACGGGGTGAACATTCTGAATACAAAGAGAGTGGAGGGGGAAGAGTCAGGAGGGGCTGTTGTGTGGAAGCCCAAAGCAGCAGACTGTGGGAAGGGAGCTCCTAAGGTGAACAGAGCAAGAGGGAAGAAGAGGGTCAGCTTAGAGATGCAGTCAGGGGAAACTCAGGTTACTTGATGAGGCTGACATAGAGTGTCACAATAAATTTGAGCTTACTAAGCAACCTAGAGGGGAGGAAGGGGTTGGTGGAAATGAGGAAACTTATACAGAGGCTGGGAGGGAGTCGATACCCATAGGGGCATCAGCAGACCGTTATGGAAAGGATAGAAATAGTCCCAGAGGGAGAAGGGAAACATATATGTTAAGCAAATGGGGAGATGCAACATATTCCAGACATGAGGAGGACAGCATGATTGGAGAGGAACTGGGAGACAAGGAGGTGGAGAGGAGCCCCCTTCAGCAGGGGGGTCAGTACCAAGGATGGGGCCTAGCTAAAGGGGACCCACAGAGAGCCTCTGGAGGCAGGGGCACTATTACAAGGGGGAGGATGGTGGTGGGGAAGGGGAACCATCAGGGCCAGGATAAATGGTTCGGATAAGAGAGGTTAAAGGGGACACCCTATTCAGAGGGTTTGAGTTAAGTGGGCAAAATAGCAAGGAGGCAGAAGGGAGGTGACAAGGGGTCTCTAATAAGGCAGGAAGACTCCCAGAAATGAGATCATGAATAAAGGGGAGAGGGGGCTGAGAGGGCATAGTGGAGTAACCATAAGGATGATGGCGGTGTTAAGGTTCTGTTATTGGGAGACTCGATGATTAGGGGTATCCAGTGGGAGGGACACGGGGGTGGATGCCATAGCCAGGTGAAGGTAGTGGTATCTCTGGGCTGACAGTGCACAGAGCAAAGTACATGGTGTATGAAATGGTTAGGGACTGTGGAGGAAACCGGATTCCTGGTGCATGTGGGAACTAATGATCTAGAGGAAATAGCATTTGGAAATCCAAGCAAGGTTCCAAGAACTTGCCAGAGTCTGTCGGGATAATGGATGCAACATTTCCTTTCGGAGATATTGCCAGTACCAAAGGCCTCAGTGGAGAAAAAAATGAAGCTCACAGAGGTATAATGACTGGCTCAGGAAGTGGGGTGAAGAGAGTGGGTTGGGGTGTTAGGGAACAGGGAATGGAGTTTGGGAGGATAAGGGACTATATGCCAAGGACAGGTTTCATCTTGCCCCATTAGGGAAGAAGTCCTTAAACAGGGATGGCTGACTACATACAAGAAAGGTGGGGTTTAAACTTGTGAGGGGGGGAAGGGATAAGGGAGGGGCTGACCAGAAGCCCTCTCCTCCAGATGAGGGGAGTAGCCTTCTAGCCCAAGGGGGGAGGGGAAACAGATTGGGGGTGGAGGTTTCAGGAGGAGCAGAGGGAGGATGGAAGTATAAGGAATCTGGGTGGGGTTCGAAAAAGAGGATCAGGGATAAGGGGTGGGGGTTGGTGTTAGTAAATGCCAGGAGCTTGGGAAACAAGTTGCCAGAGTTCCAGGCCATGCTGTGGGGGGTGGATATGGCGGCAGTCAACGAAATGTGGGCCAACAAAAACCATGACTGGGACCTAAACATAAGGGGGTACACTATGCTTAGGAAGGATAGAAAGGAGGGCAGAGGGGGTGGAGTGGCTATGTTCATTAGAGATGACATAGAAATTGCTAGGGTAGAAGAGGCAGAGGGAAACGTGGAGGCCTTACGATCCCCAGCAGGAGATAAGGTCAAGCTGGGTGTAGCATATAGGCCCCCCAGGATGAGTAATGTTCTAGAGGATGGTTTGCTGGACAACATCATTGCCCAGTGTGGACCAAAAGGGGAAGGAGTGGTGTTGATGGGGGACCTTAATATGCCAGGTACAAACTGGGGGACCATGTCCTCTAAGGTGGCCAAGGCAGAGGCTGCTGGATGGCTTCCAGGATGTGTTCTTAACACAGCATGTGATGGAGCCCACAAGGGAGGGGCATGTCCTGGATGTGGTTCTGACAGATGGGGATATGGTAAGGGACATGGTTGCACAAGACCCCTGACTGGAGCGACCACAATACTGTCTGGTTTCAAATAAGCATGGGGGAGGGGGTGAGATCTAGGACACTGGCAGTGGACTTCAGAGGCAGACTTTATGGGCATGGGAAATATTCTCAAGGATCACCTGAAGGGATTACCTCAATGACAAGTGTGGAAAGGAGATGGGAGGTCATAAAGCGGGACTTCATGAGGCAGTCAGGATCTGCGCTAAGTTGAAACGTAGGGAGCAAGGTCACATAAACCATGCTGGTGGTCAAGTGAGGTACAGGTAGCAGTCAGAGAAAGAAGGCGGCCTACAAAATATAAAACAACAAGAGGGATAGGGATAAGAAATGTACCAGCTTGCATCTAGAAAAGTCACCCATTATGGTGAGGGAGCAAAGTCCAGTATAGAGCAGCGGCTGGCACAGGGATACATGGAGGAAAAGGGTTCTTCCGGTACATTGGGGAGGCGGAGAGAAAACTAAGGGCCATCTCAGCAGATTGAGATCAGAAGGACGGTGGGTGGAAGAGGCGAGGGACCAGGCAGAGGTATTTAAGTACTTTGCCTTTGTGTTCACTAGGAGGGATGGGATATCTACAAAGCAAGACACAGAGAGGATAAGAAAGCGTCAGTAAGTGGGATCAGGGGAGCAACAGAAATGGAGCAAAGAGGAGAGAGGTACCCAGGGTGTCACATCTGGGTAAGGATAAAAGGTCAGTAAGTGGAGGGACCGGATGATGCTATCTCTGCCAAAGGGTGTGGTTAGCCCTCAAGGCCCTAAAGAAAGACAAATCTCCTGGGCTGGATGGCATTCATCGAGAGTACTATGGGAATTGGCGGACATACTGGCTGCACCCTGGCGGAGCTTTTCAGCAGGTCACTTGAGACAGGGAGGGTACCTAGGGATTAGCGAGGCACATGTGGTACCAATCCATAAAGGGCATCGAGGGAAGTACCAGGTAACATAGACCCATCAGTTTGACCTCGGTGGTGGGAAAATTAATGAGGTATACTAAAGGAACGATTGGGGGTGTACTTGGAGGAGGTGGGAGGTCTGATAGTGGCAACATGGGTTTGTGCCAGGTAGATCATGTCAAACCAACCTTGTGGAGTTCTATGAATGGGTAACATCAGAACTGGACAGGGGTAAGCCTGTATGTATTCTTGGACTTCAGCAAGATGCTTGACTCTGTCCCCACAATGGTCTGGTGGAGAAACTGATGGGGTTAGGAGTAGGCCCTTTGATGGTCAGATGGATTGAAAACTGGCTAGCTGGACCACTCAGAGAGTAGTGGTCTGTGGGGAGCTCTCAACCCCAGAGAGGTTGGTAGTGAAAATGCAGGGCTTGGTCCTGGGTCTGATCCTGTTTAATGCATACATATCGGACATCAGGAGGGTATAGGGTGTGAAATGAGTCTCTTCACAGATGACTCCAAGATGGGAGCAGTAGTTGAGGAGAAGAGGGAGGTTGGCCCTGCAAGGACCTGAACACCCTGGAAAGCTGGGCTCACACATGGAAATTAAATTTCAATATCACCAAGTGCAAGGTGTTGCATCTTGGTCGGGAAACCCTAAACACAGGTACACCCTGGGAGGGGCTGGAGGCCTCAATAGGGAAAAAGACCTAGGGGTCATTGTGGATGCATGTATGAATAACTCTGAGCAGTGCAGGAGGCAGCTAGCAAGGCAAACAGGATGTTGGGATGCATGTGGGGGATCACCTCTAGGAGCAAGGAAGGATTCTGCCACTGTACAATGGACTGGTTAGACCATACCTTGAGTACTGTGTACAGTACTGGAGACCACACTTGAAGAGGGACATACAGCTCCTCGAGAGGGTACAGAGGAGGGCAACAAAGATGATACAAGGGCTAGGGGATTTGACGTATGAGGACAGACTTAAGGAGCTCTGCCTGTTTTCATTGGAGGAGAGGAGAGACAGGGGGACATGATTGAGGTCTTCAAGTACCTCAAGGGAATAAATAGGGTAAACATGGAGGGAATCTTTAGACTAAAGCAGGGAGGTATCACCAGAGGGCATGGTTTGAAGTTGGAAGGTGGAAGGGTGAGGGGAAAGAGGAGGAGGTTTTTCACTGAGAGGGTGGTGGCCCCTTGGAATGCACTGCCTGGTGAGCTGGTTCAGAGATCCACAGTGGAGGGCTTCAAGAGAGGGTGGGACAGACACAGAAAGTGGATGTATCAGATGATGGCCTGTCCCAGGGGGGTGGGGATGGATGATACGGGTTTCTGGAGCACAAGGGATGGGAGGGTCTCAGCACCCAACTAAGGATCTAAGGTTCGAGCAGACTTGATAGACCGTAAGGCCTAATCTGCT